>OU744720.1:72071337-73456837 GCA_916613615.1 Steromphala cineraria | reverse complement strand
AAATTGTTTGATTTTAATTTCGTCTTGTTACTCAAATTATGCCCAACAGTGAACATAAAGTTATTATTAAGTTTTTTGATGAGAACAGTTTCCTTCATTTCTTTGAATTTTCTTTTTATTTTGTGCGACAAAAATTAGTCAGCAATATGATCAGGAAAACCTATATATGTTGTGCAATATGCGGGGGGTATAGATCGACCATGTCAGCTGCTTGTTAGTATCTGTAATACTCCAGTTAATAATTTACCATAATGGCTTGTGAGAGATCAAGCTATAGCGCCTAGGAGATATTGTTTTGGCAGTACATTTTGCACAATATCTTTTCATTGTCAACGCTACATGACAACACAGTGCTTTTAAGTCACTATGTAATGACATCACTCTTGAACATCTAGTATTGTTGTGTTTTGAGATGTAATTGTTTTTCTCTGAGATGTAAAAAAAGAGTGACTTTGGATGATAAATAGAATATCACCCTCGTGTCTTTTGACATCAAATATACCAACACTCGTTGATAAATGTAAAACTATTCATAACTTTCATAAACTCATGTTGATAGAAATTAATTTTGTGAAATTAAGTTTGATTGATTGATTAATACTCGTGCTAATATAAGGGTTGATACCCAGTGTTGTTACTGTTCACTAAACACCCAAACTAGTTGAATAATCACAATACCCTTCATGTGGCACCAAGCATGCATTTTAAAGGCTTTTCATGCTTTAGAGTGTAACAAGGTGTTTCATTCAGGACAACCCTGCATGGTTTGTTGTAACTGTCATCTACATATATCGTTGATAAAGGTTCTGTGTGGAGCCGTTTTTGTTCTCAAAGATGAAATTCATATTTAAGTTTTGTTTGCAGAATAGATTTATCAGAATATATATATTTGGACCTGACATTATCAAAATCAACTTTTTATTTTCTTAAAAACGATTATAGAAAAATCTTGATAAAATGTTTAAGTTTGGAAAAAGGTATTTTTTTCACTTGCAAATATCCAATTTAATATCATATTGTATAAATGTATTATTCAAATATATAAACAACTTTTTTTCAAATTTAACCTGATGTATATTATAAATATCTGTGCATTATGAAACTACGAGGATAAGGAAAAGATGATATATTAAATTGATACACATGTATATCAACGTAGAAAATTCGGTGCCGATTGTGCTATAATAAGTTCTTGAAAAGTTTCGCAAATGTATGTATATGCATGTTGTAATGAAAAAAAGTGCAATAAACAAAAATTAAGTACACTGAATATTGTAAAAGGATTTGTTTTTTCTGTCTTTGACAATAGAAATCCCTAAATGACAATTTCAAAATTGACTGTGAATAAAATGTGTCAAGCATTATAGATTCCATAATCTCTTTCTAGGAGAAAAAGGGAAAAAACCCATTTAAATCCCTGTACACATGTGCAAAAATGCATATTGGGTTTTATTAATGACCAAGTTTGGAAAAAGACACCTACTTTTATAATGCTACATACATGTAAAGGTTCAATAATTTGGTGCGATGTCAACAGTATAATTTAAAAAGAAACTGATGCATTCAGTTTAAGTGTAAATTTCTATTTACGAATGAAATTGTATGATTTTTATAGTAAGCAAACTTTGATTTATTTGGTAAAAAATCTTCGTTTTTGTGGACATAACTAACAATATACATACTATTTACACATATGGAGATCGTTAACATCGGCTTCATGCACATGCCATTGTGGTGAACTCGGATCACTTATGCTATTGAAGTTATGTACATGTTCACATCCGTCAGATCACATAAATGTGAACCTGCCAAATAATTGATTTAATGACATCCTTTTGAAAGAGACATACGTTTAATGAGTTTTTATAGGGAATAAGTGTTGAACTACAAAATATTCAAGCTGTGCACGTGGGAAGTGGTTACATCGATTAGGAAATCATCAAGATATAGTGCTGGTGACATAAACTTCGATATTGAAAGGTTTTGTACATATGGTGTCATTGAAATGAACAGTGGATTAAACAAAACTCTATCTCTTACGTTGCAAGAGATGGAAATGATAAAGAATATCTTTTTCACAAAGGTATTACGAAAAGAATATCAACAAAAGTCAGATCGAAGGAAACATTTTCTTGTGAATGAAGTATCGATTTCATGTCCTGCAATACGCCACTTATTCTGCTTTGAAGAGGAGTAGGATGGACCTTGTGATCACTATTTTATGACTTCATCTTTAATGAAATTTGAAGATAAAATCAACGAATTCAAGTCTGTACCGTAATTGAATTAAAATATAGATAGTGATATTTTTCTACACTATATAGAAAATAAATCTGAAATGAAGATTTCTGAGATAAAAATGGCAACAGGAATTGAGTATTTGAGATTGCAAATTAGTTAGCCGTAAATAAAACATTTCGAACTTATTACTGAAGAGATGTGTTTTCATTCCTTTATTTATTCAACTCAATCAAAAGCATCGTTGATGTTTATTAGCTATTTTGTAACTCAAAAGCTTCTAAGGAACAGGGTTAATAAAACCTAGTCTTATGATGCATTTTTAGAAATTAACAATAAAATAATCGAAAAATAATAATTACATTTTTATGATTTGGTTCGTGAAAACATTGCCTATTCATCTGACACTGTAGTTTTTATCTGGGACAAACTATGTTTATTGACATAATATTATTTTAACCTTTATCGTCTAGCACATGTTATTTCAAGGAAGATATTAGAATAGCAACAGGAAATTTGATGAACAATGATCTTTCACATGGAGCTTATCAAAGTTTTCATAAAGCTTATGACATTATGACAGGTATTTGTAAATTTTAGCTGTGGAAAACTTTGTCATGAGTATTTCTCCTTTGTTCAAAATTATACTTATTGTGATACTAGTAGATCAAGCTGGTGTCATGCATGATAAAGAGAAGTTTACCAATGAACTAATGCGTCAAGTAATCAATTCTGGGTTGTTGTATTTTCATGTATGCAATAAACCAATAACAGGGTGTTCATATTATGACAAATACTAATTTAATTTCAAAAACAGTATGATAATATAATAATGCCATATTTTTTTATCTCATAACAGTGCAATATCTTATTTCATAATTTTTATCCAATACATTTTGTTGCATTCCCATCTGACCAATTCCCAAAGGCAACAGACTTCAACAAATTAATTTGAGATGACATTTGTGTTTTTTAGTTTTCTCTTGTTTTGATAACTACAGCAAATTTTGCGCAGGAGTAATTGTCAAAAGTAAACTTACAAATATTTAGAAAAGGTTTTATTGTTTCATCTTAGAAACATTCATGAGATCGTTGTCAAAAAGCATTTACATACAAACAATAATCAGTCGATTTTTATTATCGGTTAGCAGGTTAGCAGCTAGTTGTTCGATTGCCACTACTCATTAACCAAACTACATATAAAGTTAAACAAACGATGATTTCCATGCATTGTGAATTGATACAATTGCATTTAAGGAATATAAACCTCGTCCTTGATAAGTGCAATTAATATGATATGTTAGATTCTGATATGGAACAATACTGAAATATGTTTTCTCAAGACTAGCTTTTAATAAATACATAACAATTAACAATACATTGCGTTCAATTCATGATCTAGAATTATCATTTCTATGTCCATATTACTGGCAATACAATCGTGAATACTGTCTGAAGATGCATTATATTACGCTCATGCTCATTCTAAATTTAATTCCTGCTTCTTTGGAAAGCTAGGTGTTCAAAATAGTGTATCTTTGATCTTTAAGAATATAAGCAGGCTTTTAGTTCAATCTTCGACAAAACAAACGACAAAAAACAAACGTTTGAGTGTTTCAGCAAACATATAGCCATGTTCATGTCTTCTCACTTTACTTTCCCTCAATATCGTTTCCCAAACTTTACTCTTTGATAAACATATCCTGATTATGTTCTCGAGGAGATAGGCTGGGTTTCCATCCAAGACGTAAATGATTACATTTTTCATTAAAATGTTCCTAAACGACATATTAAATTTTACATCTTTACATGATGACCTCTTATTCGTAACTAATAGAACCCTGGTTCCATAAATATATTCAATTTCGCATTCGGATAACTACACCTTTTGACAAACAACACTTTATCATAATTTGATCTTCAATTATATCTATTATTGTAAAAGGATGTACATTTATTCAGTTTAATTTAAAGATATTAAAATTGATTTTATTAGTTCAGACATATATTCATCACTCATCGAGCTGGAGTAAACGTGTCCTTAGTGATGACAATGGTTGAATCAATCAAAATGCTCCAATGACAGGAACTCAATTATTGCTCAAGCACTTACCTGTAGTCATAAAATGTCAAGTGCATTTGGCACACTACTTTATATGTTCTATCGTGGTGATAATTATTGTTTATTTGACAGTATTACGGATAGGTGATATAGCTGACGTAATGACCGAGCTGTATGGCGAGACAAAGGGGCGATTTAAGGACATGTAAATAGACTTTGTTAAGGTGGCTATATCAGACCTAAACTCTATTCTAAATGGTTTCTTCTTTCATGAACGAACAAAGATTTAAATCTGTATTCTATCATATGTTATCATATGTTTATCAAATGTACCTAATGATGCAATGCCATAATGCTAAACCACACCATACATAAAAGCTCAAAGTAGAAATCAAACTTTGTAGTTTTGTAGTTGTTTCCGGGTCATACGGATATGCTTTAGGCCTTTCGAATGATTACCTTTGAAAGGACGTCACCTTTTCCACAACTAACTCTGATTGCATATACTGTAAGGTTTTCTATCCGATGACATGTTCCTATCAAAATAGAGCTTATTCGATTTTATGTCAATACTAACAGGAAACTCTCATTATACAATTTTTGTTTTCGTGAAGGATAAGGATTTACTGATCTTTAATAATTGTATCATTGGATCAACTTAAGGAATACATCGAACGCTTGACAGTATCTCTAAAAATAAATATTTAACAAAAACTACACACGGGCTGATGTGGTACCACATTCACATTTTTGTTTATTAGTCCAAGTGCTTTTGACTTCGTAACAAGTTGAAAATGCATAAAGATTTCACGATTAATATCAAGTGTCACCTCTTTATTCATGAGCGTAATGAATTATTGCAGAAATGCATTTTTCGATAATAATTGACTTTTCACAGCTTAGATATATGGAATCATATTAACCTGCAGACTACCAAAAAAGGTGTTTGTGATTGACATGCCAATTATTTGCGTTCAACGTGTGACTAGCTAATTCATCTTAGGTCCCCATATTCAGCTTGTAAACAATGTGCTTGATAACCACTATTGATGACATATTTTAATAACTTCTTGAGGCCATTGACCTTTGATCTTATAAATCCTGTAAATATTAATTGCATTCTTGATCCCTGCTCGTTGTAAATGACACTTTGTACTTGAATATCTACTTTGTTTCGCACTAATGTGAGTTCATGTTGATTGATTAAAATATTTAATTGCCATGTGTATTCCTCAACACTGTACGGCGAACTTTCAGCCTATCCTTTGCATTCTCGAAAATCTGTAATGCCTTTGAAGAAGTCACGAATATGTCAAAATGATTACATGCATTGTACATGTATGTGTTTCAGGCAACGGACATGTATCTCAATAGCACACAGAGCAACATGTAATAGCTAGTTATAAACATTTGAAAACCCAGAGATGTGATAGACGAGTTATTCAGTTGCCGACAAGAATTATAAAGAAAGCAACGGTGATGGTATGAATGCAGAATGAAGACAGACCAATGACAGAATGGTTGCTAAAAATCATCAAAAGAGAAATCAAATAAAACTTGTACAACCTGTGACGTTACCAGGCACACTACACACACGATTGTTGTTTCTCTGTCTCTGTCTCGTGTATGGTACATGTACGTTTAGTTGTTCTGTGGGATTGTTATATTCAAGCGATGCAAAGCGACGCAGGTAGGACACATAAACATACTTGAAGTTGTACAATCGTTGTGAGTCGCGACCACTTTCTGGACGCTCAGTTAGACAATGAGCTTATATTACCGGGACAACGTAGAAAGACTGAGCGGAAAATCACACCAAAACTGCTTTTTAAACGACATTATTAACTAACTACTGATATTGTGCCTTTCGCTTGCAGATTATTAATAAAAAAATAAACATATTTTCGATCCCTTTTTCCTTTTTTTTGCATTGAAATTTATATATCTGTATTGTATCTATATACTTTTGACGCGTATAAAAATCCATCAACCGCATGGATTGTGTGCTCCGTTATACTATATGTAAAATGACATAACCAAATCAATAAAACTAACAACATGTCTCACCACGGCTGATAAACTGTATATATCCTCCTAACTTCATGTAAACGTAATTATCATAAATCACGCAAGGTAATTGCTCTAGCTAACATTATTTCTAAGAAATCGAATCGAATGAGAAAGCAATATATTCAAGTGATAGGGCAAAAGGCTCGGCGATAGTTCAAGACAATTATATTACCCAGGCCAGTCAATAACGACTACTCTCAGGCTGGCGTCTCCCCATAATGACCTCAGCATGACGCTTTGGACATGTGTAAAATAAGTGCTTACAACGCAGGCACGGTTCAGTCTCCCACATCAATGTGCTGGATAAAGGTCACTGCGAATAGACTGTTCATCTCACTTACTCGCTTCCTCGAGTAATTTAGTCACGAATTCAAGTCCAACCATGCAAGTTTACATATTCAAAATGACACAACTTTCATTAGGAGAAAGTCTGTGGCTCTCAGTCATGCCATTAGGTTTGTTGACTGTTGTAAAAAGGGTTTGCTGATGAAGAAGGTATATGTGTATGTGTAAGACTACCCTGACTGAGTGTCATATAACGTGTATTCATAACCTTCAGATTATCTGTCTGAGTCAGTTCTTTCATTTTTTGTTCATGTTGAGTTTTAGAAGCTTTATGTCAGATTCAAATTAACAACAGTACTATGTTTCCAAATATTGACTGATTATACATGAAGCCCTTGACATTATGGAAATTAGCGCGAACTATAGGAAAGCAAGTTTCTCTTCGGTGTATCGCAGACTTTGATTTTGACTTTTGGTTTACCTGTAAAGTCGTATGAGAAACAATATTCACAACTTTGGTTTTTATGGCGGAAGTGCATATTGTAAATGTAAATCCCCTTAAGGCACACTTTCGTTTCTTTATGGAGTGTTACGTGTTTGGTTTCAAGGCAATTTCCCTAAAGAGATGACTTTGACGCATTTAAAAAAAATATATATATAGGCATTTCAACTTGTTTCTGCAGTGCGGTGTATCTTGATCATGGGTACAATACAATTTGGACGGAATAACCAAACATAGCTTATCACAAATAATTCTCACTAAGGTGACATGTCTTAAACCTATATCTAGTTACTTCTGCATAATACAATCAATAAGGCAGTTATTTATTTAAGCTGAATTCGAGGATTATTGATTCACCTTGTCAAAAACATAGTGCTTTGTCCATATTATGGAAGAAGAAAATAAAAGACAATTATTACATTGTACAATATTTTAATTTCTAAGTAAATTAGTTTCACTACAGGCGAGAGAATGAGAGTATAATACCAAATCAAGTTCTGTTTCTTAGTCGCTCTCATTAACAATCATTATTGTCGAAGGTGTGGTTCAACTACGCATTATTGTGACGTCATACGCTTAACAGTATTACGCATTATTGTGACGTCATACGCTTTATGCTAGTTTCTTATGCGGTATGATATTGCATCGCAATATCATACATAGGCAAGTTTTAAAATTAATTCACCTATTGACTGGACAAGGCGCTACCTTAAATCATGCGAAAAATCATAAACAAACAAATCGTTTAACCTTTAGTTTATTTCACAGTCAGTATGTACATTTTTACAGTATGAATAAAGTTATGAACCTATATACATGCAATACATCACATATGATAAGAATACAATTCATGCAGTACAAAAAGCATATAGCATATAATGGCTTTCGATTCATAGAATGAAACACTTTTTCCATAAACACCATGTTCTGGACGAGAACATTAATATGGAGCAACAACGTTTAGCAAAGAAATATGAAATTGAAAAAATTTGTTTTGTGTAACATATTAACTTGGTTATATTGACATGAAAAGTTATTGATAATTTTGGGCTTCTACAAACATGTATAGCGTATAACAACGAAATGTTTGAGAAGCAAATATATAGCTGCATGAGGGCAGGTGTACCTTACCAAACTCCTTGGATAATAAATACATAATAATAATAATAATAATAAAGGATAGCCTTTTTATATCGCCAAATCTCCACTATTTGGACTCAAAGCGCTCTATGCTCTATTATCCTGGTCTAACCCGGGGTGACATATAGTCGCTCAAGGGTCACCTCAAACACAGCTTTTACCAGGTATCCATTTGCACCGCTGGGTATACAGAGGCACATTTTGAATAAAGTCACTCGCCCAAGGTGACACCACAAGTCTCCGACTCATGTCTCTGTGTGGGGCAGGGAATCACCCCTCACACTTCCAGTTCATTCAGCTCTGGGGTCACCCACCCATCCGGCGAGCCACGCACGATGTTGCTGAACTACTCTGATAGCGGTCGAACTGAGCTATGCACAGGACCACGTGTCACCACAAATATATATAAATATGAATATCATAAACGAGCAGAATGACTAGAATATTTGTGGATCAATACCTAAGTTTAAATATGAAAGGACGTCATGCACCAATATGAATAGCGATCCCTACATATAGTAAGGGTGCCCCTTTAAGAAATGATAGTCTGCGATCATTAAGATATATTGCGCTAATTTCTACGTCACATTATTTTTATGTACATATTTTACCATGACTTGGGAAATCAGAAAGCGTGGTTTACAACAGGAAAGCGAAATTTAAAGTGCACTTAAGTAAGCATCTATAGATATGTTTATTCTGAAACAAATGTACCAAAACAAAAAATATTTGATATTACTTATTGTCGATTTGGTTGATCGGTAAAATCTATGCATTTGTTCAAGAACTTTACAAATAATCCTAAATTTATTGGCGGCAATGGTTTTGAGAAACACGGCACTATCTAGTGACAACCATGTTAACATAAAAGCTAGAAGACAAATATTATACATACAAAGACATATTGCGTGACGTCAATTGAACAATAATATGACCTCATTTGGTATTCTTAAAGAATTTGCCAAAGGACAATGATACACAACTTAAACTTTAAACACACTAACGTGAATGAACGCCATTATGATTTTCAGTTTTTGGCGGAATTATGTATATTATATCTCGCACATTAGATAGCAACAAAGTTTACGTATGGTTGTCCCAATGACAAACTGTCTGATTGTTTGAAATGCATTACATTTGGTGCTTTGACACCATAGTTAAGGTCAGAAAAAGACAGATATTCTTTTTAAATATATTTTTGGCAAAAGTTGAACAGGTTCATGTTAATGAAAACACTTCACATTGCAATTTCAGCTTTTCACCTTTCCAGTCACTGATGATGCTTCATATTCTCTACACCTGCCAAACAACCTACATGAACCAAACGTGGGCAGAAACTTTGAAATTCATGGTGAATAATTTGCATAACTCGATATTTATCAGGACAAGGACAAAATGAACTTGTAACCCGTTCTCATATTTTCCGAAATTTCCTAATTTATTGAGTTTCATTCCAGTAGAGAGTGAATATTCAGCAATTTGAATGCGCTCTGTTTAAATGGGAATCGATCTCTCATTTTCTGACAGGTCAGGATAGAAAGCTCATACTTGACGTTCTATGCAGTACATTGGTCCGCACCAGCGCGCCTGTGTTGCACAAAATGACTGTTGATCTGGCTCGTGTAATGATAGCTGGTAAAAACTGTCTTGTTGAAAGTCGTAAATATACACAGTGCTAATTGGTTATGAAAAGTGGGACAGAAAAGTCATTACGGTGAATAAGCGTATTCCGCTTGACGTAGTAATCTTGAAATATTCAAAAGTTATGACTCGAAACTGAAAAGAGGTCAATTGTAAGATTATGTGAGACCAGGTCGAGGTGACAAGAGACGTTAATTCAGATATGTATCAAGTGAGACGAGCAAACAATTTCTCCCATTATTCATGGTTATCATGTTTATAGATCTATCAAAGGATTATTAGAATGCTGCAATATAATTTTAGACCATTAGACCAACAATATCTATCAATATATCATTATATGTCTTCTGTATGGACTAATCATCATCATAATCATCTTAAACGTGAAGGCAGTTGATTATATGGTTAATTCATTACATGTTTGATAAATAACGAGCATAGCTAACGATTCAGTAACCTTTCCTAATATTACATTGCCTCTAAGCATGTTTGTAAAAGAGATTGGATCTAATGTGTGTTCTTAGAGTAATTAATTGAAAACTTCTTATGTACAGTGTGTAAATATCCAATATATTTTACATTGGTTGGGTGGCTGGTGCAATAACTAAAATAGCTAAGGTTGAAATAACTGTTCCACCAAGGAATATACAAAACAGTATCTTATCCACAGTCTGGGCTAGCCGCCTCCAGTCCTGCATCACCTCGTAATCCTTCTCCTCCTTTTCGTGCTTATCCAATATACGAGTCAAAGAAAACAAAATGTCCTCATAGGACCGTGCAAACTTCCCTCTGGAGTTGGTTTGTTTGGAATGTCCATGACTATGATCCCCTTGTCCAGAGGACATATTCGGGAAGGCTCTATCACGTCTGTCAGTCGATGTGTTCTGACCATGGGTATCGTTAGCGATACCGTCGTTCATACCGTTATCCAGATTCAGTTCATCCTTAAGTTCCTGCGCAATGTTCTCTAGCGTGAGTTTCAGAGAGAGGTTTCTCATGAAGTTACCCTCGTTGGAGGAACAATGATTGAGGAAGCACCTATCGTTGTTAGATAAGAAGATACTCGGGTGTCTGTAGCTACCCAGGAAGAGCCTTCTGAGCCAACTTGGAATAGCTCGCTTGTCGGGTCCTCGGTGATGAAGGTTCAGTACAAACACAGTCATGATGACGGACACAGATGTTAAGGACATTACAATTGTCAGGTAGATGCCTGCAAGAAAAGAGACTAGAAGTCTAAAATGAACTCATTTACGAGAGCTTGGAGGACCAAGCTGTTTGATGGAATACATTGTGGTCTGAAGCCATATCGCGTGAAGATCTAAAAGGGTAAAACTGCTAATTCCGTCAAATCACTCTCTCTATTCTGGCGCAGTAATTACATTAAAGGCACCTAAGGCGGAAGATTGACGGGATTCTAAAAACGTTGTAAACCAGAACCTTAAGAGCATTTTTGCAATTATTCCTAGATGCTGCTGTATTAATACCGCAAGGGCATGTTTTAAGTCCCACAGGGCGAAAATAACATGAAGATGCGAGTCGATATTCGTTTATGTCGCACATGGGAAATGGCTGCGTGGTCAGAAAACAAGAAATCGATTTTCTACTTGTCGAAAATTTCCCGCAGTAATTAAAAGATCTAATATGTAACATTAAGGAAATCCTTTGCACTCAGAAGACTAATAAAGAGAGGTCGTTATCGGTTTGTCTTGATTAATTCGCTGAAATAATACCTGAAAATAATTTTATAGTCAATACTGCGTATTCCTGTCAAATGTTTATCATGCAATGAATCCAACATCTTTATTGACAAGACATTTTTGTAAGATTAGGTACAGCGGATCGATAGACATGTCTTTTACGATATCAAATCATTTCCTTCACCATCAATTCATTTATCGTTTGATATTCATGGACACTTATATTATAAGCTAAAACAGTTCGCAAATTACATATAAAATAATATTTAGTATTCTTAAAAAAGTGAAACATAAATTTGAGGAAATATCCAATCAGTGGCAAAGTGTCAACTGGTACTCGTCGGCAATTAACACATTATAAGATTTATAGGGAATATCTTGTTAAACTAAAATATCGAATATTTTGAATTACTTGTCATTCACATATTTGGTTATTCTTGTCATTGGCTATATATATTATAGTTTGCACTGGCTCAAATGAAATTTGTATTTTTGTCTTTTATAGGCAAATTAAGTTTTAGCTTTTGAGCATTCAAAGTAGGATTTGGTTGACCACACAATTAATTGCACAATTAAGAGACATCATCATCACAAACTCAATATCAACGTTGTTATTACATGTTATAACACATCAACAACCATTACCATGTTTAAATAATTAGTTATATATCATATGGCACCCCCAATTTGATATAGAAGTGTATATGCAGTAGCTAGAAAAACAAACTAATCCTGTCATAACAACATTGAGACCAGCTAAAATACTGGTGTATGACCAAATATATTAGTTCATTTCACGTCTTTCATCTTCTAAGTACCGGTTTTATACCAACTTTACAGCTAATGCTGAGGAATATATGGATGACAACTTCTTTATTCATTGTATGCATTGTATGTAGACACTGTGTCGAAACGTCGCATACAATAAACAAAGACGTTGTCATCCCTATATTCCTCAGCATTATTGTCATTCCAACTTCTAAAATGCCTCTCAAAGAAGTTTACTTTAGAGCTGATCAAAGTAAAGAAGTTATACTCACTAATCAAAGGTACAAACTCCGAGGTCTCGGGTAGGTTTTCTGCAACAGCCAGCATGAAGACTGAGAAGGCGAGCAGCACCGTGATGCCCAGGGCTATCTTCTCCCCGGAGTCTGGGGGCAGACAGAAGACCAGCAGGGTCAGAGCGGACATCATCACACAGGGGAACACCACATTGTACATGTAGTACAGAGTCCGACGACGTATAGTGACGTAGAAGGTCACGTCAGGGAACGGTTCGTCACAGCAAGCATAACGAACAACATTACGGACGATTTGAATTCTCAGGAGTTCCCATTCACCATTCACAACATAGTTGCTGAGGTCTACTTCTGTTGTCCTATTGGTTATGTCTACTTGGTAACCGTCATATGTCCAGGAGCCGAATTTTAGACGGCATCGTTGTATGTCGAAGGGGAAGTATGTGACGTCAACTTTACATGAACTTTGGAGTTTAGTTGGTACAGGCCAAAACACATTTCCGTCAGATGCAACCATAGCGTTTGCCGGCATGAGACCGTCCGTATATTCCGCAGCACTGAAAATATAATAAAAAGGATTTATCAACATGGAAGCAACGATAACGCACAGCAGTTGTCATCTTTCTGATTGATGAAATTCAGGAATTTAGGTTACTCGTATTTCGCCTATCTTGGTGAAGATAATTATTCTAGACAAAAACATCTTAAAGGTTCCGTGCCCAAAGGCGATATAGTCGGACCTCTGATAACCGTAAACCTCGCTTTCCGGACGACTGTACAGTGAAACGAATATTTTCCCAAGTAAATGTACTCACTTATCCGTATCTCCTATTTCATTTTTTAAGAAAGGTTTCAGGCTACCATTAAAATGTTCTTTGTATACCAGTCCGATTAAGATATATAGATCAATGTTATTTTGTTGTAACGAGGAACATTAAACAAAAGTACGTTATGTTAACATGCTGCGATCTTGAATTTTAAACATATAGGTCATAAAACCATAATTAAAATAAATTTATCATATAGTTGTAAATATAGTTAATGTGCCTTTGTTTAGTTTATGTATTATAAATTTACCCGTAACATAAATATACATGGTTCTCTGTAAAACAGATAAACTATCAACGTCATGAGGCTGCAAGAAGGCGTGTATCGTAAATGATACCAAATGTCTTGACACAAAGTTAAGGAGGAAAATGGTTGACAAGGCGAAACCATTAGCACAGGGAAAGAACTTCGATTACCTATCGCCTCCAATTAACAATCCTTGTACATGTATGCTTCAAAGCTCTATACGTTTCCTTTACTGCTTAACTCAGAGTATCTACATTCCGTCTGGATATTTTATTTGATGTAAATCGATATGTAATAAAGATTATAATAGCCTATGCTAATATATTATAGACTCATTATTTATTCAAGAACTAAGATACATATTGCCGATGACAAAAATAATCATCCATTTGGTTTCCTATTAAATGTTTTAACTAGTTCTATGACGTAATAGGACTACACTTTGAAATGTGAAAGGTTGATACAAGAAAATTTCTGACGGTTTTCATCATTTGCCAACAGCTATGTCAGCACGGCATCACAACCCTTTTTGTAACAGATTTATTTAGGTTTTAATGGTTCCTTGAAGCGACCAAAACCCTTTACTGTTCCTGTCGATTGACGAACTATTTCCTTACTTTCTTAGAAAATAATAACCTGTAGTCATAATACTTATTTTTGGACACAAAACCAAACAACAAAGTAAACGACCGACTTTCGGCGCTTGAATCTCAGCATTTTTTAAAATTATTTTATTTTTACTTCAAGTAACCTCGTAAATGTATCTACTTTTTATCGTTTATACTCTATAGTTTTTTAAGCAATAATATGAATAGGCGCAAATACCATTGGTAGTGGAATCGTGTTAGATATTGAACAAAATAGATCATTCTAAAAACAACTGACGGGAACAACTTTGTTCAATGATATCAGTCTCCTCGTAGAATTACCCAATTTTAACCTGTGTTATGAAGGTTTTTAATTCAATACTTTGAATAGGTTTGTATCCCATTGATATTGGAATATATTTAAATAATGATAACTAAATCACGAAGATGATTACAAAACTAAGTAACAGGTAGATCGCGTATTATTGTATAGGAATTTGTTGCACTCTACATGTACGTCTTTACAAGGAAATGTTTTTTAACATTTTGTATTAAGCTGTACTATTCAAATTTAGATAATGATTAATCACTGTGCCTAAATATCTGTCATCATTCCATTCCTGTTATCAAGCTATCGATGATAACATAATCATTGCAAAAGACACACTTATTACTTTTATAGAATAAAAAACGGCACCAGTTCCATTTGTTCAAAGTTTTAAAAAGGACCTTTATGTCAGTATGTAAGCGATGACTTTATGTAATAGAAACCAATACCATAAAGTTTGGTTAATTTGCCATTATTTAGTTAATTGAACTTCAAATCCTAATACACCGTACCGGAATATTATGTGTTAAAATTTATTTAAACTATATGAACACATTTAATTAATTATTTGATAAAATTAAAAACAATCAAATTTTTTAAATGTTTAAATCCCGATACTTTAAAACGAAAAACAGTTTCGGAGGATCAAAATGAAATTGACTTACTTGTTGTAGAGAACAATATCAGGTAGCCAGAGTTTGTGGCAAGGTATCCTTAGCATGGAAATATTGTTGAAATTCCGTGGATCCCAGACTAGGAACTCATCTACCCATTCCTGTGACAATAGTACATGATTACATGACATTGTTACTTCACATGGGCATGCTCACAGCACTGCAAAGCAGCAAACGTGCACAATAGAGAGCCCTTTAGTCGTAACACGTGATGACTTTAGGATAGACGTTACAATGGTTACAAGGGCACTGTAGTGTGAAGGTATTGAAAGTAATTTGGCAGGTACTGTTCCCTTTTTGCCAAAATTCGATCATTAGATATGGACTTTTGGGAAAGGTTAATTATGAATATATTATATGAGGTAAAGGGTATGTGCAAATTACTACTGGTAAAATGTAGGAATGTTGATATTTACTTTTATCACAAAGTGCTTTTGAAAACAACACAATGACTTTGTAATTTTGGGGTGGAAAATTATATGGGGTACTAAAGGTGTTAGGTTTGCGCATCTCGACATATCTGTCTATTTTCAACAAGCACTAACTTAGACTATCGTATTACAAAACTAACAATTCAGACGCAATCGTCATGTGCGACTCAATTAAACGAGGATTATCATTGCTCATTCATTATAAGACAACAATCCTTAAGTGTAGCGGTACTTCAATGCTTACAATATAGCTACTTGAAATTATAACATTAGTTCATGAAGAATATTACACCAAAGAGCAAACTTATTGATATGCGTGTGATTGAACGTTATTAAGTTTTCAAAATAATAAGAAATAAAAGTTGAGAATTGAAAGTAAGAATAGATCAGTACTCAAGGCACAGAGTGCTTACCACATTGACGATAGTAACGCAGAGACGCCTTGCACACGTTATTACGACAGTTACAATTAGTGGTACAACATTGATATTTGCATAATTACCTGATCTAACCACGCGTTAGTTATTAGTACTTGATTCTTTACATCCTGAAAATAACAAGTTTGTGAATATATATTTACCTGGTCAAGCCACACGTTAGTAACAAGAACCTGGTTCTTTTCATCCTGCAAGACATAATATAGATAACATGAATAAGTTATTTGAGTATATTGAAATTTCCTTATGTGGCTACTGGTGGTGTGACTAATAAGTAAAGGTTATCACAAAAACATATTAATCAACATGATTCTTGATTAAACACAAGTATCTTTACATTTCATCTGACAACTGTGAAAAGGCTAGATTAATGATGGTTGATAAAGGACAATGATAGGAAGCAATCAACGAAACATCAATGAAACATGTTTCTGCAAATATTTACAAATCAAACACCAAGGCTAGATTAGAAAATGTACTTCGAGTTAATAATGTCGTTTTCTAGTCACATGGAGTGCGTATGCATGCTGCCTACGTGCAGCTGTCATTGTGCAACATTGAGACAAACAATCTACAGCTGCGTACCTTAAGTTTGTTCACTTGCCTGCGTGTTCTAGTGCAAATATCATGTAATTAGCAATGTCTTTGAGGCATCCTAGCATTGAGAAAACGAAATTGATAATGTTGAAATTCCACAACATTAGTTAACTTTCAGTTTGGGTATGAAATAACAAGCAATTGAACAAACTTAATGTACACAGCTGTATAACTGAAATTTATCTTGATCCTCGTAGTCACATCATCGCTTACATTATAAAGATGTTGTGAATTATTTGCTTTAATACTTTATTCAAATATACTGATAAAACCCTATGTAGACACGTCATCATGCAGATATTGAATTTACATTTTTAATGTCTTAACGAAATGAATACTTTCTCTCTTTATAATTGAAGAAAAAACAACATTAAATGTATTTGTTGTTAACAGTGTGTTACTCAATGACTCTCTGTCTCAACTCAGAGTAGACAAATTTGAAGTACAAGATTGCTTGATGTCAAACTAATACCTCTAATTGGAAAACTATGTTACGGAAGAGTAGAGGATGTGGACAGTGGTTATCCCCAGCTCTTACTCAAGTCCAGGCGGATCAATCCGAGATCTACAGAATTGTATTTAAGAATGAATGGGGGATGATGTCCCTTCCTCCCCGTAGGATTTGTTTGAGCAAGTAATGAGTGCAATTGTATTCACAAACACGTCTACTTTTCTGTTGGTTCTTGCAAAGCAACTGGATCAGTAATTCTGAACACGATGTATGGTTGACAGTAAGATTCTAGACCCATCCCCGCAATTCCGAGATGACCAATCATTATCAGAAGTACCATTAGGCTCGGCAAGCAGAGCATCGGATTTTATGTAGACACTCACAATGGCTCTTTGCCATCCGTATCCTTAAAACTACTTATTTGAAAGTCTTACAACAATCTCAGAATGTGATTCATACACATATTCAATAAAGTCCAATCTCCACACCCGTTATATCGTATTGACTTCTTGCATCAGTATGTCAACGTGAGTCATAAATTCCATTAGATGAGGCAATGAGCGTCCATTGGAATTTATGGATTTTCATGGAATAATCATACGAGCCACTTGAAACCTCGTTCCGTGATAGTTTCCCAATATTTACATTTACACAACATCCGTAAATCACACAACTGGTTGATTTCGTAACCTATCATTTCGTATTACAGGATAAAGGATCCCATTTATTCCATACAAGAAAACGTTTTTGACGTTGATTACTTTGTCAACGCTTTTGTCTGAAATCCAAGCATTTTTAATTTGACAGTAGATTCGGATATCAAAATGATGAAAGCTACCTAGATGTGAGGCAGGTTTCCCGAATATAGAGTATTAATGTCCTTCACACATAATACAGACTTAGACTGAGAATCACTCGTGTACCATGGGATATTGAAAATGACATGGTTCTGACTTGGCAGATAGCTTCCGGCGAAACCGGACATAACGCACTCTTGATACTTTGTCTCATGAAAGGAGGACTTCATCTTTCATTGGCTATCCATTCGCTTCATTACACACCCATTGAAGGGATATGAAATGTGACTAATTTTGTGGCAGAGATAAACAGAAAGGTTTTGACAAGAGTGTTGACAATAATGACACATGAGAGGGGTTAGTGAAGATCTTAATTACAGAATTCAAATATGCCATTAGTTCATTCGCCATTAATCCATTCTGTATTTGGAAATGGACAATCTAATGATCCCTTCACTAAATTTCAAAACATTTTTGTCAATTTACGACAAACTGAACACATCATTTAGCATCCATCAAAATAGTGTTTCTTGTCCCAGACACTATGAAATAGACCTTGAAAAGGAACATGAAACCGTCCAGTGAATATATTGACAAATCAAGAGTTTAACGCAATGAGTGTGAATCAAACTTAATTACCATGTCGAAAATCTGTGTGAGCGTGAGTCCCATCCTGATGACTACAGGGGTTGTAGCATTCCTGACCGGGCGGACCGACTTCTCGTACCCCCTTGTTAGGTAGTTCATCAACCTCTGCTCATCAGGGATGTTGGCTTCTTCTTCCGGGGTCCGGGGGATGTCCACCAGCTTTATCTCCACCACGTTGGTGCCCTTGCCACCGCATCCTGAAACTAATGAGAATGTTAGAACATGGACTCCATACAAAATGGTTTCATCCAAATCATACTATCAAATTCTACTCATGAAATATTCCTAAATGTGTTGCTAACATAAAACATTATAGGGATCATGTTCGAAAAGTTTCTATTTCAGGACTTAAAAAAATATGCAATAGTTGAAGGTAATGAAGATAACTTAACTTGGCAGTCGATCGTGGGTTTTGTGTTTTGGGATAAAATGTTGATCTTTATCTCCTTAGGTGTCGTCGATTTTCAAGCATAGCATGTTTCTCGATTTTATCTCTATTTTATGGTTATAACGTAAACAAAAATGCACCTCTGTTTTTACTATTTTCCGTATTTCAAATCTTTGATAAATATCTAACTAACGAACTTACATGTTTATGAATGGTAAATATCTAACAAGACATGCTTCGTCGCATAATATTGACCTGAAATTAATTTTAGTCTCCGAAGAACCGATTATAAGTCGTAAGGTGAGTGCATATTGGGGCAGAGGCAACCGATTTGGGTTCTTTAACATCTCATAAATGATATTCAAATGACAATGGAATTTAATAAACCCGTTGTTATTTGTTTAAACTTTTGTAAACAAACCTGCTTCAGAAACATTGACTAAATATTCAAGTTTCAATTGCTTATTCATTACAAAATTCATAAAGTTTCAAAATCGGTATTTATAAAAACACTGCTTCTTCATGTGGCTCACAAGTTTTAAAAAGCAGTTTTCTATGCACAAAAAGCATCCCAATGTTAACCACTTACACCAAATCGATGCGCAACCACTTTCATTTCGAATAGAATAAACTCTTGTTCAGTTAAAATGTTTTCAAGATAAACGTCTCATGATACAGAAATAATATTTAAATCGAGAAAACATAGAGATCGATGTGAGAGCAGTCATAACGCCGCTGGCCCCATGTGCAGAGATACTGAAGAACAATATGTAAAGACGTGAAGAAGATTCGACAGCACGTTCCTATTCTCCTATGGTTTGTGAAAAAAGCGTCGGATAATGAAAATCCTGTCCAAAGCGTCAGCGTCTCAATCACCTAGTTAAGTGCCACACTTGATAGAAGACCCAAAACATCTCGTTCCGTTACAACGGGCATTCTCTACAGACAGGAAAGCATTGGGAACTTCTTGAGTTAACGAGGACGGTTACGAGGTTGTGAAACGCTTGGGAGTTACTCTTAACAATAACATAGGCCTACTCCAGGCGCTCATATTACCATCTAGGCAAACATGGAGCTTCATGTGCCTCGTCAGCTCAAAGAGACAATTCCAATCTGTCCACTAGATGACCTTGCTTGGTCTCTTTATGGTCTCTTTGAGGCCCTCAAGCAGTGTCTCAAATTAGGTCGTGTTAGATTGTTCTTAAAAGCTTTCAAAGTAAAGAACAGACCAGATGAACTGCTTATAGAATAGTGTAGTGTACAGTGAATTCCTTGGTTAATGCTTGTGGAGTCTTATTTGCTGAAATAAAATGAGTTATTCATTGAAGATGACAATATTATGATATAATATAATATACTCGGATATGAATTATTCAAAGTTACCATAAGCTAATAACAAAGAGCCTTTCAAACATAACATATATGTACCGATATCACATTTATCGACAAAACAATAAGCCTTATGACAATTTACATTGTACACGTCTCAATCTATAATGCGAATGAAGATAATGACGATGTTAGATTTGTTCCATAGACACATTCTTTCAAAGGACAAATATGAAGTAAAAACACATCAATACTGACAAATACCGATACACAATAAACAGTTATATGACATTGTCTAGAAGGGGCAACTGCTGCTTGTCATTTCAACGTGAAATTTCTATTTTTTATAGCTATATGTCCTATATAGGAAATTAAAATTTTCTTAACATTTCACTCTTAACAAAACGGTACTCAAGGGCAAGACTCTTTAACGTGTACACGATACATTTTCATTTTTATCATACACGAGCTTGTTTGCTATATGATGTTGATTGTACTTTGTATCATAGTACATGTCGCCATCTTTAAATATTTATAGTACGTGAATGCTTCTTCTTGTGGAAAGGAGGATGTCAATATTTGGATTGCAGACCTAACCACCATGATGAAGTGTGCTACAGAATGTGAAGGCTCTAATAAGCACGACGTCGGAGATCCCACCTAGATCACGAAGTTACCGCATCTACCTACTGCTTTAGTATTGATTGCTTTAGGCGTGTGGATCGAGATAATCACAGGGACACTTATACATATTGCAGTCAACCGCTATCCTGCATATCATTCACACCCACATGACAAACTAACATCGGTTTTCTGTTTTCTGTTTTCTGAGCTATAAATTCAAATAAAAGTAGGACCATGATTGCAAGGGAGGAGATGAAGGGCTCGAGAAAAGACGAGATTTGAACACAGTATGCTTGAAATAATCGACACTGACTTCTCACGTTAAATGTAAAGTGTTACGTCATGTCTCATTATCATTCTATTTGCATTATATGATCTGTGTATTATAGATTGTATACTTTGCTACAAAGTTGCTGAGAGTAAGTGTCTAGAGATTTATAATTCAGTACGTTTTAAAGATATGATAAAACTTTAGTTCTTTTAGTCAGACGTCTTTACTTATGCATTATCTTTTAAAGGAGGTATATCTACTGACTTTTCTTTATTAGCAAATTGCAAGTATTGTGGCTTACTTTTGGTGAAATGGGAAAGCTTTCTTTAGAAAATAATGCTGGTTTAATACGAAATGCATTCAAGAAACCTAGATCGCCTCTTTACTGCTGGAGAAATGGAATTGATTACTCTTTTGCGAGCACAAAGGTCAGACGGACCCCTCCTTTAAGGTTCCAATAGGGGGTTTATTTGAGTTATAGCGAAGCAACCACTTCCGTTTGTCGTTACTTAGTTTTATAATCCTGCAGCGTCTGTTTAAGCATGCCAACATTGCGTGAAGTCTGAAGCACGGTGACAATAGCGCCATTTACTGCCGCTGCGTTAATAGTTAACCCATCAAATCAGTCTCCTCATCAAATCAGCTCGTCTTGGAGTAGTCAATTTCAGAGTTTCCTGCACAGCTTGTCCCTCGTACCACATTACTTTCAAGGGACTGGACATGTGATAATTTTCTCAATATACCAATGCAAAAGAAAGATATTTCCCAGTAATTGGTTATTTCACAACTAATTACCTGACACAAAGGTTACATTATCTAACGCAACGTGCATTTTAATGGGTTTCTTTAAATGAGGACAAAACAGAACATTCTCTGAATTCATTTCTGAAATTTAAATCTGAGACATTTTTACATTACTGCTGTTAAAGTTATTTGTCACTGAACAAAACACGTCAATTCCACCAAATTAATATGATTATTCAAACCACGTGAATTCTCGGTCTGAATAATGAACGAATTGAATGAGTCCAAATAATATTCAGTTCACGCTGGATAGTTATAGCACTTCAAGGGGAAGCGTTGGCCACGCAGTACACACAATCCCCGCAGTAATCTCCTCGCAGTTAGGTTACGTACAGGCAGTAGATTGACAAGGTTAATACGAGTCAATTGGTGTGAACCTGCCTCTTCTTAGGCTGATGAACATCCTACCGGAATCGATGTCTGGCTCGGCTGATCTATGTGACGGCATATGATGGTCAATCAAAGCCTCGGGCAAATTGCATTCATTTTATAACTTCAATGAGGGATGTAATTGGGCAAGCTACATTAGTACAAGAAATTGACAATGTTCGGTGCGATCCGCCTAGTTTGCCTTGCATTTGTTAGGAGTAATAGCGATGAGGCCATTTGTAAACATTAATTTTGTTTAAAATGTTTTCCTTTAAGAAGCCTCGAGGCTAATGAACCAGTGTTAATGTTCCTGTTCTGTACTAGAACACCGATGAATTATCGGTAATTCGTGATGCTAACGTCCTCGTCTATAGTTATTAAAAAAATAAATAAAAAAGAAATAAAAACTTGTTGAAGTTGAACTTTATCAAAATGAAATATCAATAACTATTTTATAGAAATTCACATTGACACAAGGGGCTAGGAGTTGAGCACGCACAATCTATGTACATGTACGTACCGCGAAGAGAATGGAAAAGAGGTGCTTCGCGTAAATGGCGCCATACCGTGGCTTTTACCATACTTTCGCATAATACGCCTTTTAAGAATCACTTAATCGTTGCACCCAAGACGAAATAGAATTGCTATTATTATCAACCATTACGCTGGACTTTTGTTTAATTTTGAGGATTTAGATTAGCCTGAGACTTTTAAAGCTCGTTTCGACATAGTTGCTCTCGTCTGAATGGGAACTAATGCCACTGGTGTTTCGAATGAAATAGCGTTCTTTTAGCGTCGTTGAGGTTTTTCACATTTGGTACACCTAATTCGAAATTCGTTCCCTAGACAAAGATAATCAATAGGATAAGCACTTTGCTCGCAACTGACTCGTCGAAATGTTAGAATTGTTAGAAATCTGAGATTCGCAAATTTACTTTAGACAAATCTCATTTTCAAGTCAAATCGTTGATGGAACTTTCTTGATAAAAGCATTTTTTGTCGAGGCAATTCAGTAGTTGTTTTGCGTCTTTCAAATTAGATTTGAGGAACCTGTGACAGCTGTATGAAATAGTGTTATTTTGGGGAGAAAAGTTCTCTCCATTTTTATCAACAATTAATTGGTTTACTTCTTTTATATCTTTCTCAATTCCAACCTCAGTATGGAACAGCTACTGTGAATTAATTATATACATCAGTAACATGTTTTCGACAACAGTGTTTTAAATTTAATGAATATGTTTGGTTGTTGTTTGGTACATCACAAAACATTCTTTCTTTACAACTTTTCGTCATGTATTCATAACGTACATTAGATCAGTACAAAAAGTTCCGATAAGAAACTTCTTATAACAGTTATAACAATGATGGCATCTTAATCACATTTTTTATGAAGACCAGATCTTCGGAGAATTCAAAGTAATATTTAAACCATGGCAAGAAAAATCATGAAGATTTAATGCTGATAAGAAGTCTTAAAAAGAAAGTTTAAAATCTTTTGAAACTATTAAATTGGATTTAGCGATAACACTTTTTCGAACGTTTTTTTTTTGGGAAGGTTTCTGGGTATTAGATAAGCTACGCTCTATCCCATATTAGAACATAGCGGAAGGGATAAAATAAGTCAGGCAAATGTGCTGACAATATATAATTACCAGCAGTCCTAACTGTCAATTGTCAATATAAGATGTCAGCAGTCGTAACGAATCGTGTCGAGTGCAAAACTGCAAAATGACGTAGAAACTCTGTAATGAAGGCGGGGATTCACGCAAAAGTCTGAAATACTTTTGCAGTCGACAGGTAAAAGATAGTAGTAATTGACGAGCTATTTACCTGAGGTACATAATTCCTTGCAATATTGAGTTCATTACTTAAATCATATACAGTGTTGTTGAAGACAGTTTTCATAGTTGTTCTCCGATGAATCTTCGTCGAAATGCTTAGACCAAGGAAAGAACTCCTGTTCGATTTGAATTTCAATTTATTCTTCATTGAAGTGATTTATTTTACTAGTAAAACCATCGCGTGGTTGTTGATATTTAAAAATCATCATCAATTTGTCAAAGACGACCATGATCACCGTCTCATGTGAGACACAGTGAGATAAAAGACGAAAGTTTCTCTTCGAATGCTCAGATGTAATGTAACATGACACAACTGACGATTCAAGAAAAGCTGGTAATGAATCCAGCATTAGGACAATCTTAATATCTCATTAGTCAGTTGATAACCAGGGTAAAATGGGAATTAATTTCTTTCAAGAAGGTTCAAAAAGGAAGAGTGGTATTCCTATACATTATTCATTCGTTTCGACATTACCTCTGATCACCAATGCTCGATATAATGTGCAAATGCAACATGAAAGCCATGCTTCGCACAAGAGAATAATACATTTCCTCTGTTATCCTAGGGGCAAGCTTTTTGTGTTACCGTGGAGAATTCGCCTATTGCTTCGGTGTCATGTGTAGATCGCCGCTGACAACGTATAGTGCATCACGTCAACTCTGGCATAATGCACCCCACTTTCAGAAAACAGCAAACATGGCCTAACAGTAAAGTATCCCATAGAGGGAGATGCCTATTTGCAGCACTTTCTATTCTGACACAGTGTTTCAAGCTGTAATGCCCCTGATAGCATTGGCAAATCTTTGATTTCCAGACTAGCTATTACAAAGTGTCAATAAAATAACAGGATTTTCTCACTGAAGTATCCGCGTGATGCATATTTTTGGGGAAAAGGGTATTAGCCATTGATGTTTTCCATTGATTTTCGGCAATTATGCATGGATTTTGCACACT
The DNA here is from genome assembly GCA_916613615.1 of Steromphala cineraria. Taxonomy (NCBI): domain Eukaryota; kingdom Metazoa; phylum Mollusca; class Gastropoda; order Trochida; family Trochidae; genus Steromphala; species Steromphala cineraria. The sequence goes on along the minus strand of OU744720.1, from coordinate 73,431,578 downwards.
TAGGTTAATCAAGTCTTAAATATTATTTGGAGACTATATAATGGAGAGCAGACCAAGACCCGTTATTATAGATCATCTGACCCATATTTTATTTAAGGACTGGCATATTGACATAAATCATGAATAATGTGTATATGAAACCCGTTTATTTTCGTAGTAGCACAATGTAAGTTTTTCTATCGTAAACTTTAATTTAAAGGTAAGAAATGAAGGACATTAAACACCAATCTTTCATTAATATCTAAATAAACATTTATTATTTAGTACAAATAGAATTCACAGAACCCAGAAGTAATATTTCCAGAAATGGTAAATGTTGCCGTATCAATTCACCAGTGCCTCTGGACCTAGTTGAACCAGACACCTAAACTTGTCCTCTATATTTTGTTTAGATGGCCACAGGCTATAAGCTGCTTATCTGTATATGATCCCCGGGGTGGCGCACTGATAGTGATGTACCTTACTTACGCTCCCACAGATGATTACATATAATTACATGTGTATTTGTGACTAATCTAGATTCACTGCATAGAATGACTCCCAAAGGCTCAGACGAAAGTAATTAGATCTAGAATGATTTACCTTCTGCACTCTCGGGATGAATATTTAAGACAATATACGGAATAAACTAATAAACCGTATTTCCTCGGTTTCACCGCAAATAAACATTGAATGCTATTAAAGGGGCAGTAGCACGTTTTTTGATAATTTTTTATTTAAAATTTTCACTGATAATTGCACGTTAATGCTAAATGTATTATTTTGACAGGGTCACAAATATCATTACACAAGCCAATCATCCATTGTCAGAGGACAAAGTATGAAGATTCACATAAACTCCATTGACGGCCTTTTGTGTGAACACATTTAATTCATTTTGTGTAAGAAAAGGAGTCGCATGGCTAAACTTTACGTTATATATTTGAATTATTACTGTTCCATTTAGTTTAAATACATTGTCTTTCAATTGGAACCATTAGTTTCCTTTTTCCTGACATCACCTTCTATTCCCCCTAAGCATGTGCTACTGACTGCCCCTTTAAATATATAATCCGGATTTAAGTCTCAAATAACCAAGGCCTCGACTTAGAGTCCGGGATTCAACAGTACCATTGGAAATCGAACCCATGGACTGTTGCATGCGAAATGTCACGTTTTTAAAAATTAGTATTACTACGAAACATTTAAACCGTACATTATGCGCTTTGATTTGCATAAGTGTGAATTGAATATACCTTTTCTGTATTTGCAGTGTTGAACAATTTTACAGTATGGACAACGTGCTACGTGACCAAGCATAGAAATAATCTTAGTCATAGTGAAAAGGTAAGTCTTTAAAATGAACTTACATTACTTGCACCAATCGAATACATGACATCATAATTAGGCGACCTTTCAGTTTAAGCGTTAGAGCATAAAAGTTGTCCAGTTAAGTCTCTTTCGGGCAATACGATTTTTTTGTGAATACCATTAACATACGTCAAGAGTTACAGCTTGACTTGTTCTCAAATACGATCCCACATTTTCATTCGAACTCGCTAAAACATTTCAGAAACCTCTAACTATGATCATATAATAAGAAGACAAATCACTCATTCATCTACCACATCTTAATGAGTTAAATCAGTGAAATAGCGAATTGTCCGTATTAGTAAGGGAAGACGTCAAAGCGGCCCTGTAAACTAGTTACACTGTCGATGATCCAAGTCGCTCTCTCAAACTGTTGGTCAAGTCGTGGGCTGAGCTTCGACAAACTCCTAACCGGACAAGATAAGGACACAGTCCAGCGAATCAATACAATAGAGCCGATTCCGAACGTTTATCAAACACTGTATCAGAATGAGGACTAATTATTTGATTGATCGAGTAGAGGACATGCAAACACATGCCAAGATGAACGCTAAGAATGGCTACTTGGTTGGGTTATTTTGGAATCACTTTCAGAATAACCACAAAAAGGTTTAGTGTTTACAATGCATTTGACGCTTGCATGTGTTATAGTACACATGTAATTATATGGTTCGCGTGTTTGTTTAATCGATTCCTTAATAATTTTTAAGATTTACACTCATAATTTGTGTGTTTAAAATTCGGCATGCACTTTACTTCGTGAAGCGCACTCAGTGATAAAATCGAAATAATTTTTTCAGTTTAAAAAGCGATTATTCTTGTGAGGTATTTTCAGTTTTAGTAATCATCGGTATTCATATTTAAGGGCTTCCGATTACATTCGCAATTAGAAAAAAGAACCAAGAACTCTTTTTTACATATCATCGTAGCCCTAAAACAAAAATCGGTGTGTAGTAATTCTATCAAGAATTCTGTTATTTAATTATTGATTTATCTTGACAATGTTCAAGAATTATTTCATTTTGCAAGGTTAGTTAGCTCAATAATGTACACTCAGCTAAATGGAGACGTATGTAATTATTTTGGAGACGTATGTAATCATTTTGGGTGTATATAAAACAAAGATAACAGTTGAATGCCGAATGTGAAGAGAGTGGTCACTAGCAGTTGGTAAACATCAATTTTTCACACGACTTGCGTTTAAGTGTTTGAATATATATACTATATGCTATATACTATATCTTATGACGGTTTGTGAAACACTATATCCTCATTCAAATTAATAATGGTAATTCATCTAGGGATACATGTACGTGTTCTTCGCACGTTTTTTCAAGACACTCTTCCAAATAAATACTAAGACTCAATGTCAAACAAACAACATTGCCTTAAATTCAATATGCACGTGTATGGTTGAGATAATGACCTACAGAGTGATTATCGGAATATAACCTTCAAGCGACAGCGAGAAGGTTATATCCGATAGCTACGAGGATGTGGTCATTATCTCACATACACCACATGACTTTACCAATTTGCATTTGAACAAATGTAGAACATCAACCAAATATTTAGTTACAATGTATTTGATAGTTGTTGTTATGGGGTAAAACTTAAATACACTCAACTTCTTAACATTCCATTTGCACAATACGCGAATTTCACGTGCCGATTGAGCATGTCATGGAGAAGGTGTCAATCAGACAAATCTGAGCAAGAAGCAACCTGTTTTTAGTTGTTTCGACTTACAAACACCAACATTCTACATTATAAATTTTGAAATTAAATAATGTGAATACAATTTGTCAAACACGTCACCTTAATTGTGATTTATGGCAAATGATATTATTATGTTTAATACACTATTCAGTCCATCACATATTTCCCTCTTTATGAAGCAAAAGGTGTTGCTGCACGGACGTTGTCAATTTCATCTTGCGATGCACGGATTTTATGTAAACTAAAATATCATATCGCACGAGCTTTACACAATCGAAAGCACACGGTTTGAAGGTGGAGACGAAAATGAAGTGGTCTCTTGTTTTGAACAAATTTATGGCCTCGTTTCAAGGTCTTTTCAGAAGGAAGTAAAGGTGTTGAACTTTTAAGTATATTCATGTATTTGCTGTTGAATGTTATTTAGGCGTGGATCTACGAAAATGATGAATTATGTTTCAGAGGATTTACACGGTATAAAACAAGCTGTCATCAACCAAGTTAATATTTAAGCATTTTGCTGTTGAAAAATGATTGTTAATGTAATTATTATTTAATTTCATTTAGTAATGTATATAGCAATGTTTACAAATATTGATAAATAATATTATGTAACAGGATGCTTATAAGCTTAGTACTTTGAAATTAATTTAGCATGTTTCTTTCTTACAATTAATCACATTATTCGAAATTCATCTTTAAAATTGATTGGCCCTTTAAAAAGTATTCTCTAACATTATTCAAAAGTCAGATTCAAAATGTTTTGAAATAAAACTAGAAAAAATATTCATACCTAGTGAGAGATCAACATTAAGCAATAAAGTCAAACATCGATAAGCAATTTACAAAGATCACCGGTGTCAAATTTCAACAACTGACGTTACACTTTTGTTTCAGGGACTACATATGGACATTTGATTGACTATCCAAACAACATTAAAGTCGACCTTATTAAAGACTATATGAATGGAACAGAGTTTAGCTTGTCAAAGGATTGGAAACATTGTTCACTTGGATTCTGTGTCCTACTTGCTGAAGCTTTTCAGCTAACCGAGAACGTGTGTGTGTGAGTGTTAAGATGAAAATACTAAAAGACATTGAGGTCTGCATTCATCATGGATAAGCACAAAGCACAAAATGATATCACTATGTAGTGCATTTTATAGTAAAATAAGCTATAAATCAGTAAATAAACTACGTTTCAAAATTGTTTTGATATTATGTATTCTTTCGTAAATATGTCTTTGATACAAAGTCAACATTTCAAGGTGTTGGGTACCTTGACGTACCCTAAAACACAGTGGTTTTAAGTTCTCTCGAGGTTCGATACCACAAAGAAGTGAGGCGAAGCCGAACTTGTTTGTGGTATCGAACCGACAACACATCGACCAAACGCACAATGGATGTGAGGAGGTAAGGTTATACAATATAACCATCGCACGCCTGGTTATACAAAATAGTTAACCTCTGATAGTGACCTGATAACCACACCACGTGGTGTATAAGAAATTATTTTTAAAATCAAACTAAATTTATGTCGATGCTCTAAGATTCAATTCAATTACGAAAATATTGTTTCCATTACGCTGATGTCGCAAGATTTTGTGTATCATTACGAAACCATTTTGAAATATCGGCTCTCAGCAGAAAGACAACAGTTTCAACGTGCTTACAGGCACATTTCCTAATCTCTTACACGCCAGTAGGTCTACAAACGGTGACAAGTATTATGTATGTCTTTTAACTCATGGATAAACTGCGTGATCACACCATTACACATGATGGAAGCTGGGACCACGACACGCGAGGCTGAGGTTCATATACTTGTGGGTTATACTAAAAAACTGTTCAGACTGAAGCATTATTTTAACATATTATTGACGTTTTGTATTCTTAGAGTACATGTCAAGATAAATAAGATGTACAACATTCTAAAATTGTTGCATAGCACTTCCATATTCGATTTATTTGATACTTCTTTGGAAGCAAATATTGCCGTCATTGGTCACATTTTGGAAAGAGAAACAATTATTGAACAATGGTTAAAAAGGGGGCACCTTGGTGCGTGGTTAAAGGTTTTAGCGGGTATTTAAATATTTGTATTCGACCTACACTTTTATTCGTTCCACTTCAAATGTCTAACTGAACATATGTAGCCATCCTTCTTTTTTTTCAGTTGAGTTTTCAAAACGAAAGCGTTGTCATGGACACAGCCAGGATTAAAAGTATAGAAAGGATGATAGACATACCTATGCTTGATAAATGTTTTAAATCTATGTTCACTGTTTTATTCTGTTGGACACATTCGGGTGAACTATGTTATAGATTGCGCTACCGTGACCCAGTAAGAAATGAAATCCACAAGAATCAAACTCAAATGGCACATCTTCACTTCACAAAAAATGTACAAACTGTCATAAAAATGTATTGAAATTATATATAATTAGATGTAGTCTGCAAAACGATAGGCTAGGGCGAACACATAGATTGACCACGCTCATTTCTAAACCTCTGCAGTCTTCTTTAGTAGGATTTTGTTTATTAGAGAATCCAGTATAGTATGATGCATATAATGGTATCAGCACCAGATCGAATCGCATCACATTATCATTCTGTTCAGTCCTAAGCACATCATGAAATAAATGGAACTTAATACAGAATTACTATCTAGCAACTGGAATCAATGTCAATATTCTGTCAAAGCTGTTTATTTTCCTGTATATACAAGACTACAAGTTCATGGACATTGTGATGATCAGTGGAATGGTTAAAAGAACTGTATCTGTTTCAGATGTGGAAAGGCAAATCGATTATTCAATTTGTGTTTTAGTACACTGGATCGCTATCATCCCAAGGATAGTTCTTTTGAAACGTTATAAAAGAATTTCCACAACAATATGTGTTGGCTCTCAAAGCATATATTGTATTTGTTTATGTATAATAGGCGTAGTAACAGATTGGTGATTCTTTAGAAATACATATGTTTGGTTAGACAAACCAGTTACATTGAATGATATGTACTGATAGATACGTATGACTGTGTTATAGGGACACTATCAAATTTATTTGAAATTCTATTTCTAGATATTTTAAGTCAAAAGTTCATGCCATTTTCATCATCTTTATATGAGCAACATCTTATTAATCAGTAGAATACATTATCGAGTATACTCTTAATAAAAACAAACGCATAGGTGATTTTGATAATTTGTGATTTGTGCAGAAACAAATATATCAATCCAGCTATGATATTTCTTTCTTTTCAGTCATTGGTGTACGATTACTTGAAGTTCAAATGCTAAAACAGGGACAAAGAACAAAGAACCAGCGAAAACAACATGAAAATCACATGGTTGAAGGTGAGGTGAGGTAATGTGGGGTTTATCGCCGCTTTCAAGAGTATTTCACTTATATCACGGCTGCTAGTATTATTGCAGGGAGAAAGCCCGCAACACTATTGTGGCCATGCATTGCGGTGAAACCTGCGAGCATTGGCTGGACCTAGCAACCATGGGTGGTACTGCACTGAAATTCAGTGTAGTATTGCACCCAAACCTGACTGCGTGTAGAACAGTTGCCGAGCCCCTGGCGGGATTTGAACCACGGACCTCCTGATCCGAAGCCGAACGCGCTAACCACTGCGCTATCCCGCCCCCACATGGTTGAAAGTGCAAAAGCAGGTGGTACTAACAACCAAGCAAAGGCAACCAATATTTCAAATTTTGTAAGCATGAAAATCAGGATAATAATTCAAAGTCAAAGTATCGAACATGTAAATATGGCTGATTGATAGAAACTGACATTGCCTGCAATTGGGATGTGTATTAGAGCAACATATCTGGTCAATTACGTCGATGCCAATTTCCCTCAAAACAGCGTCATAAATGCCCACAAAGCCCAAAATATCTACATCCGGGTCACTAACATCGTTTTGTCACAGCTATGGAGAAAAGAGATCCCTTTTAAAGAAAAAAATCAATGGTGTTTTAAAAACAAGATAATCTCTTAATCTTCAGGAAACTCTGGTTTGGTGATATATCACAATGTTATCTAAACCGGCGAGATGTAAACAACGTTTCTCAGTATTGTTGACTGCCGTTAAATGAAAATGTTGCCTGCAATTTTATTCGAAAACTCAAAGGCTCGTGTGAGGGTGTGCATTTATCAATGTCCAACACACAATAACTACTCAAGTAGCTGTTTTGGGAGAATTCGCTACAGCAAAATTCAGTTGCAAATGTAAAAATGGAACATCGCTGTTCATCAGATGGGAATTGAAGGTTCAAGATCTATTGTTTTAATATTCATCAAAGCACAATATCAAATAATTTGGGTCGAGACCTACTTTCGGGCAAAGAGGCCCTGAAATTGTGCGTCAAAGAAAGGTACCAAATGCCGTGTCAATGCCTTGCATAGAAGTTACATAGCAGATCGCTCTTAAAAAGACCTACTCTAGTTCTGATAAATTTTCAAATGCGCAATTGCCTTCAACGGTATATTAAAACCAGAAGATTTACCTGTTAATTATTTAGGAAAATCTGGTTGATGAAAGGTTTTGATAAAAGTCAAACAATATAATTTCATAAACCTCACTTTTTGGACTGACAACACCAGAGAACAACTGAACTCTTGATCTAGATCCTTTTTAAATGTCATGTTCTTTCTATTGAAATTATACGATATGTTTGCTTTCAAGTAAATACAATCAAACATAAAATGGATTATGCGTTTCCTATTTTCATTAGTTTATCAATCATAAATCTACTTCTTCTAAAGATATTTGTAAAAACTGTTTATCTTCAGACAAATATCCTTACTATTCACCAACCAAACAAACGACTGAATAAATTTGGTTCAACAAATTCCTGTGTTTCTCATGTAACATCACAGGCTTGCAATAGACGAATAAAGTTCATTTCAAATTAAATATTCTATTTCCTCCATTTGCCTATTACGAAGCCTATTCTCCCTGCTGCGATGAAAAAGATTTTCCAGTTCCTTTTTATTTTTACCCATTCAACGTAAGCCAAGATTGAATTGATTAAATGTACCAGGGGATACCTTTACCTCATTTCCTAAAAAGCTTGCTTATACCGACAACAATAGCTAAAAATCTCCCCTTGCTCTGCGTGATCTTACCGTGGATTCGTATGGGGAAACAAGGCTTAAAAGAAACTGAAATGTAATCCTTAAAATCTTTATTTAAGCCTGATCACAAGCAAATTGGTTAAAGGCGCTCTGCTCCCTGACAAAGAAATGGCTCACAATCCCTTGTGGAAGGTCGATGGTACAAAAATAAAAAAATTAAAAATGATTAAATATTAATTACAGTTTGTGTCTGTTCAAAATATGCTTATGCCAATTGGTTTACAAAATTGTTGTAGAGAAACTTTAAATAAGTTGTACTTAGTCTAATTTGATTATTCCAAATGCGATCCTTTTAATTACATTGGTATTTCTCTTGTGAAAATGTCTCACTCGTTTCACTTTACAAGCTCTTTAGGAAAGATTGAGTATTTTCCAAAAGTGCCCATAAAAGCTTTCTAACTTAAGGCGGTTGCATATTGCACTCCTAAATTGCTATTACGGAAAAGGTCAAATGATTCTTACCTCCGTGCAATAGGAAGGCGCTGACGATACTAATCCAAAAGCAAAGGTTATCAACACTCATCCTAAGGAATCTTCACCCATTTGATGCGCAGACAGTAAAAGTCCACTTCCGGTCAGATTGGTTTATCTGTCATCTCTCGCCAGCGCTCATGTGCAATGGCGTTCTTGTTCTCAGTCAGATGGATCACAAAAAAAGGAACTTCTGTTTCTGATTTCCTATTCGTGTTGACAGACTTCTGAAATACAAAAGATTTAGGTCAGTTCCTAATCTAGGTTGAAGAGACTTGATAGATGGAATCGCCTTGCTTCATTCAACAGTGGACACTCGTCAAGATTAAATCTCTGTTACCAGGTCTCAATGATAACAAGCACTGATCTTGGAGGGTGAGAGTGATACCTTCAATAGGACAAATATAATTAGTAGTGGTTTTTTTTCAAAATCAGATGTTCAAAGTATCCATCATATGTCTATTTCAATGTCATTGACGCCCATCGATTTACTGGCAGTGCCTTTATGATGAAGCAACCTATGAATTATACAGCACGTCAAAAGAGCTTATTTTAACAAAGGTCATGGCGTTATAAGATACAGATGATATATGTCCAACAATATATGAATGTATTGCATGTCCATGGGTCTTAATAAAATCGGTTTACGTGTCACGTTGAGGTTACCATTCAGCATGTACTGGTTACGTATTTAAGGCCACAATTTCACGAAAGCAACATAGTTTGTGAGAAGTCAATATTCCAACAGAATTTGGACCCGATTTTAGGATTTGGTTCTCTTTCATATTTCGGTGATAATTATATTATCGTTGTACATGTACGTGTTCAACAAAGATACTGAGTTGCCATCACTTCAATTGCGATTTAGCCTCATACACATGAGTGCTATAGTTAACCAAGGTAAATTCCAAAAGGAATTCGTAGCAGCATGGCAGGAATTCGGGAGGGGTGGACTCAGGGGATCCCTTTAAATTATAACATTGACCGTAAATATATGATCATCAAAGGTGACGCCTACTTTTTAAATGCTGACTTCCCATACACGCACTGTCAAAATTCGTATACATTCTTGCTTAGATAAAAAAGCCAAAAGATAAAACAAAGGTTTCGACGTCGAAGAATGAACAGTTAGTACGTTAAAATAAGAATATCTTTTTCCACATGCATTCGTACGGCAGGATAATGTAAGTCTTACGTGTTTAATGTCATTCACGTCATATTTGGCACGACCAGTGGAAAATAATTCTGACTTTCAGTTTGTATTACTGGGATATTCTGCACATGTACTTGTTAACATATTGATCATACTGATTTTCTCATGCATCCATCCTGGAACTAGTTTGTTCGTTAACACGAGATAAAAAAAAAGCTTTATTAGTTCTCCCACTTACGTAAATGATCGTTTATTGAAAATAACTAATTCATGGCTTCAAAGAAATTCATGCTACGAAAACCATTTAATCTGTAATGAAACATGATTATAGCCATGTTTCTCTTTTATTAGAAGGAACATCATGGGAATTAATCATTTCTGAAAAACGAAATGATATGATACTCAGGGAAAATTACTAATATAGACAAGCGAATGTTCCCAACGATAAATGTAGCTGGAAAGCCCTATACCTGTCGTGCTTGTAAGGTTAACGTAGTACGGTGATCTGAAGGATGATGATTTTAATGGTTAAAGAGATGGGATCGGACACCTGTCAATATGTGAGCAATTTCTTCTGACAGTTTAGTCTGTACTAATTGTGAGTATCACTCCACAGAGCCAGATTGAAATACAGTCTGCTTCTTAGGAAGTGATTATCCATTATGTACTTCACCTTGCGACATAGTCTATCCAGATCGAATTGCTTTTTTTGCACTCACAGATTATATCTTTGTGATATTTTTTTCTTGAAAGAGTTTGGTGTCTTTAAATTTCTTTCCCTCAAATGTAATGATTTTTTGTAATCTAGAAGTTAAGTAAATAAAAATCAAAATACATTATCTTTATGAGAGATTTTTTATTGATGTTGTAATTTCTTTCAAATAGTTTTAATTGAGTAAAATATTAAGCATGTGAACGTATTTGACTTTGAAATTGTTTCCTTAATCTAGTGAAGCACTAAGCTGGCAACATTTAATCGAAGGCAGGCTATCAACAGTATTAATCTTAACTTTACCTTACCATAAATTGTTTGACGTCTATGGAGAGTTTCATTAGACATTCTTTTGAAGGTTCAAAATCTTTTGATGACTTTATGATAAGACGGCTCGTATATTACAAGATAGAAGATCAAGGTATTACTCAGTGTCATCAGAGTGGTCTACCCTAACACATTATACCGTCACAGGGACCACACAGTTTATCATCGTTCAGACACAGTCATCAGGTTACAGTGTCTGTATCATACTGCATTGTCTCATACCATCATATTACATACAATATATCGGGTAAGATGTAAATTGTCTGGATTACAATTATCACATCCCCCACTAATACTGATGAATATTGTAAGTACTGGATTTAACCAATCAATAAGTTTGTCGGCATTTTCTCCTAAGATAAAGTAAATAATGAACATGACACCAGAGACTCGCCAGCACATAGTCTTTACTAAGAACTCGCAAATATATGTCCAGGAATTGATGATAATGAACATGATGGTCTCATGAAGGGTAACTTTATCTCCTATCAGACTACATTTGATATAGACAGTAATACTTAGTTGCACAGATGATATAGCGTGTTATATAGACGTTAGTGTCTACTTGAATAATATAAATGGTTATGATGTATCAAATTCACAATCTCACTCTCGGAATAGAGGTTGATGAAGGTTAACAAGATAAAGCTTTTGATGCATTAACACTAATTAAAATTCAATTCCATAAATATAATATGATAACCTGATAGCAACATATTTTATTAATAATTTGTGTGGAGTTTTATAGAAAAAATAGTAACACAAATATGTGTGTAAATGCGTAGGTTTCCTGATTAATTTCGAAACTAACTAATGTAGCACGATCTACTTATATTCTCAGCATAATTCATTATGTATAACATAAACTCATAACGAGCTAGAATGAGTCATCGCGGATCAATCTGACTGTTTATGTGTTATTTTAAATTGAAATACGCTGACGTATTGTGTCATTTTCAACCTGACCTAGGGGGGTTGATACATCCAAATTTTAACCTTTGGTGGTAAAACTTATTGACATTAAAAAAGCGTTTAAAAAACATATCATTATAAATGTAAATTTATGTACACCAAATATAGATTTGAAATTACGATAAATTGAAAATGATTTAAACAAACCCAAGCCTTTATTATGTATGCGTGTTATTCTTAATACTATAAGACAAGTTCGACTGTGGGAAGAAATATGGTATACATGTAGCGATAACCATGGTTTAGCTATGAATATATTATGCAAACATGGGTATTGCCAATAGCCCTGTTACTTCTGACGCACACAAGAAATCACTAAATCATCAGTCTTTTTTCATACCAGGAAGTTCATTTTTTAGGTAGACGCTCTATTTTATCAAGAATCAAGAAATCAATACCTACCTTCAAGTTCAAGTGGTAAGAAGTCGAATATTTAATAGCATCACAGCTGAAAGCGTGAAGGGCGACACAGGACCTGTCATTTAAACGTACTAATCACTGATGTCCTTGTATTGTTTTAAGCACAAGTGTTTTATCTGTCTAGTTCATTTATGTCATATGGTTTACGTATAATGGCACTTAATTGTGTTAAACCCTTTAAATATGTATATTTCTATGTTCCCGTGTCATGTCCTTGTGTACAAAGCTGAAGTCACATATTTAACAGGAGTATTTAAAAAAAATATGGATATTGAAAAACTCACCCGAAATGTTAAGCCGTGAGATTTAGAAGGCCGTTCCGTACCAGTGGTAATCGCATGGACGCTTCTCTCCTCTCCCGGAATGAAAACTAATCAAGGAACATTGGAAAAACACACTCAAATATTTGTTTAGTAATATTTCTCATTGTCCTGTCTAAACAAGCATAATCCTTGAATTGTCATTGATTAACGAGCCTTGTCCGTGCTGTATTCTTAACCACTGTAGTACCTGCCTAGCCAGTGCTGTAGAAGTGACTGCCTGCTTGCGACCAAGCTTCAGCAGGGCTATTGATTGGTGGAGCCGTCTTCGATTGACAGCCTGGAATGTGATGTATACATCCTCTAAACCTTACAGCAGTGAAAGCGGAATATCCCCTGCGACTTACCCCTCATAATAGCGCTCTATTAGCCTTTTGTGGGACTTGACTGGTGGCGCTACAGTCGTCAGGATGAATATGGTCCCAACAAACGGAAATTGTAGAAAACATGCAAAACAGTGTATCATCGATATGATATACGACTTGGCCCATTCTGATATTCGTGTAAATCCCTAAGCGGTCTGGGTGTTGATTGCTCAGTTGTTGTGTGGTAATTTGTAATGTGCCAAGTGCTGGTAACAATATGTTGATGACTTGAATAACTACATCATGGAGGGAAATGCGTGTTATAGAGCATCTGTTCCTTTTTATATGACACTTACTAAATGGTATTAATACATTTTTGTTTTAACGATACTGAACATCTTGTAACAATGTACAATATTGGGTAACATTTTCAAATGAAGACATGTCACATTTATACAGATTCGGAATGTTGATTTTGAAAGTCATTTAAAGCTGAAACGTATTATCTTGTTCAACGGAACTTTGATGTAATGTATCACTATTTCTTCTTAAAGTATATGAACAAAGAAAAGTCTTGTAAATTAATTGGTAACGTGGTACTGGTAAAGTAAATGGTAGAAAGTAGTTTCATATCCGTCATCCTTGCCAAGCATTTTCAAAGAAACAAACCATGCCAGATATCGTAAGAATAGATCAAAGATGACCAATTAGAGCTTTATGGTTTTGTAGCGAAAGATGGTTTTATATCTTGTTCTCTAAATGACTGATGGTAAGGATGCTTGGTTTACAACAACCTCACTGTCTTTCCTTTACTAGAATCATGGGTAAGATTGTACCATATCATACTCCACGTGTTGGACACGTTTACATTGTCAATACTTGAAGAATGATTTCATGATTTTGTACACGGGAAGTTTCAAATATATAAATCGCAGAAAACTATAGACTACCATCAACCGACAGGCAAATAGTCTTATATAATCCAAGTAAACATGTAACACGTGATGACAGAAGGGATATACACAGACCATCAACAAGATACATTTACGAAGGAACTACGAGAGGTTGACAACAGGAAGTAATCTGTGAGTCACATATATAGATCTGTTTATCAAATTAACAATATAGATGTTGATCAAACACAACCCGAAAACGTTAAATATGGAACACTGCTCTTATCACTATTGTGTCTTTGTTAACCTTAAGCATCCAAACCATACATCTTAAAAAATAGAATTAAAATGTAGAATTAAGAATATTTTAAGCTACTTTTACAATTAACTGTAAGATAGTTTACTAGTTGATAAATGTCTTAACTTATTACGCGTACAACAAATTGCGTTATGAAATGGCTTGGATAAGACATGTTCAGTATTAAAACAATGTACGGTACCACTGCTACAAGTGGATACATTTTTCGACCTTAGTTCTAATCTTGGAGATGTTTATTGAGATACTTATATGACATTTGACTCCTTTGATCTTCAACATTGACGTGGATATGAGGAGAACTAAGAAAGTCTATTGCAAGAGATCCTTTTGATTCCTGAACAGTAACGTATCATTGAATTTCTTTCATGGTTTCTCGGATGTTAGTATCACTTCCTTGATACTTGTTAAGCCAGTTGAAGCTGTCGACTATTAGGATTTTCACTTGTTATCTAGCGTTTGTTTATGTTTTGCCGTATGAACCCTTGGCGTAGACCTTAATGATTCTTCAATGATTTCGACACTCCACATACCTGTTCAGAGTTCCGTGTACTCTAGTGCTGTCAACAGATGATTTGTACTTTTATTTATTGAGCTGAAGGCGAGCAAATATTGAGAGGAAGTGATTAGAGCTAACCCTCATCCCCATCCATCACCCGATGGTGCGGTCTAGACGTGGCCTAGGAAAAGAAACAACCCTCATTTTCTTGTCATTATACTTGGCGCCAATCAAGAAGAAGGGACTGCCATTTTACTCGTTACTTCATTGTGACCCTGCCCAAGTCACACAAGGTTCAAGACTTTTAATGCACCTTGTCGTAAATTAAGCCAAGAACCATTGCCACGAGAAGATGGTAGTGTTGACAACGTTCCTCGCGTTATAAGAGCTGTGATTCCTTGAGACTAGTCCCAGGGGAATAAAACGGGATTATGACATAACGAGGATCGATTGAACAAATTTATCATATTTACGTTGCCTTCTTAAGCTCGGCCTTAGAGAATTCACAGATTGCGAGTCAATGCCGAACTCCCATACGAAGTGTAGCATTGTAGTTTTTGTAATGAAACCAGATATCGATACTATGGCCTAATTGAGTCCTGGAAGTGCTTGTAATTCCCCCACTGTATCTGACCTCCGCTCTATTGACAACCATAAATCTTCTCGCCATCCCCATTATGCTTGTTTTATTCATTGGAACTGCTGTGTTGTGTGCTTTGAATGGCAGCTTGTAAAGTCAGTTAAAAATTATTGATGATTTAAACGAAAAAAATAAAAAGTGGCTTGAAAGTAGCTGTGATTGTCGAGATATTTATAAAAAGAAAGTCTGCAGGGTTGAACTTGTACGAAATAAATGCAATATTTTATCCTTAGCGTTTTTTGAAATGATGAGTAATGTGGTCACGAATGGACTCTGACGTTGAGGAATTCGCATTTTTAAAGTAATTTCGTTGTAAAGATCTGATTAGAACAACGTTGAAAATGGTTGGGCTTTCGTGTCTGTTGATCCCGCTTATTCAAAATGTCAAGTGATAATAATACCTGATAGGCTTCTAAAGATGAACAATCTATGTCAAACGCTTTCCATTTTAGCCAGTTAAGAAGGTATTTTAAGTACTAAATGAGCATCTTTTGCAACTCATTGTCAATTTCTCCTCATTACTCCTCAGTTACTCATTGTATCCTCGTAATCCGTGTAAGACGTAGATACATTAGTTCTTATAAAACTTCCCAGAAGCAAAAGATATATCTGTCTTGTACAAATATGAGCGTTTCGCGCAGGCGAATGCACTTAGGACTGAATACTTATAAGGTTTATTGCGATCGGTAGGAATGCTCTTTCTGTAGCTCTGTCACAACCCTACTTACATAACTGATGTTACTACATGACAAAGTAAGTGAATGCCAAGGGATGAAATCCATGGACTTTTGCAGGTAAATTGATTTTAATACACGTTTAAGGAATTGGTTTTTATACAACAATTTCTTATTTCGGGTATCTGCAACTATTTTTTTTAATGAAAAGGGAGTAGACATTAACATTCACCAATCCTATAGGCAGTCACTGAACCCAAATGCAATCACATATGCAATTGTCGTGCATTTCGTTTTCTCAACCTTTTGCAATTGAGCATTTTGGCTGGTTTGACAGATGTATTAATACTGTGATTACTTGCTCTTTCATTAATTGATTATAGAGGAACGATAGGCTTATTTTCAGAAAAAAGTTACGACATAACTCCATAAAATCATAACAGTTTGGCATGAAAAGCAGCATTGCATAACACTTTGATGCATTGTCTTTGCGTTTTAGGTTTTTTATCCTTTGCAAGAATCGTGTCTCGTAATGGCAATACCATTATTCGTTATAAGTAAACAAATCAAACCTGCATCCATTCATGATGAATTTTGTTGATCTCCTAAGAAAAAAAAGTTATTGAGAACAATGTCACCCAGCATGACGAAAACCAGTCATATAATTCTGTTTCTTCATGCATTGAACAATCTGTCAAATGTGCATATGCATGTTAAATTTGTAGAAAAGATATTACATTTTTTTATATGAATGAATGTTAATAAACAGTCATAACTGCTGAGGACGTTGTAAAGGTTATTATCAATTACAGTAACGATTACACAGAAGATGGTATTCATATGATTTCTTGTCGAAAACACTTTATATCTCGAGAATGATAAACGCTACGATAGACGGGATAACAAATACAAATGAAGGGCATTGTATTGTATATGTGTTATCACTGTGTATAACCGTACACCGGAACTAGCGAGGTATACGGCGAAGAAATGTTGCTAACGAGGAGCCGAAATCGAAAGTTAGGTAATAGTTTACTTCATAATTTTCAAATAATCGACATCATGTGGTAATTTTAGCACACATACTTAGTAAAATGTATGTGCTTATCATTCTGTATCCGAGGGACACAATCTAGTTAAAACTATAGATGTAATGTTATCGTCCCCTAAGTCCTTACGTTACATCTAGCTACTAACCCACCTGGTCCGTGTCGCGCATGCGCGGAAATCAGCCAATGGAAAAAGAACTGGCTGATCTCTTTGAATCGGGCGTCGTTAGGATTTATATTGCATTTTACACATTATGAGCATAAACATCAATGATTTAATTTATGACTTATGGAAATAAACATTACAGCTAGTTTTAACTAGATTGACCGATTCTAACAGCTTGTATTAACTAGATTATCCGATTCAAAGGGATCAGCCAGTTCTTTTTTCATTGGCTGATTTCCTCGCATGCGTGACACGGACCAGGTGGGTTAGTAGCTAGATGTAACGTAAGGACTTAGGGGACGATAACATTACAGCTAGTTGTAACTAGATTGCCAAGGGACAGTAACATTGACAGTTGCGGGTAATGCTGTTGTTAGTAACATATTTACTATCTCTGACTATGAACAGGATATGACATTAAATAGTTATGTCTCGAAAAGCTATTGACATGATAATAACATAGAAAAACTTGCTGAAACGGCGATGATTGCTTTTTAAGTGATCCCGTTTGCGATCACGCTCCTCGCTAGCAACATTTCCCCGCTGTACATCTCGCTAGTTCCGGTGTACGGTTATACACAGTCGTTATATTGCTGAAAGACATTCGGAGTCCCATCTTATGATGCCATACCTCTGACTCATTTCTACAAGTACACCCATGAGCTTTTACTTTTTATAGTTTTGATATTGTATGACGTTATTGTTTACGCACAGCCTTTATCCTCTGTGATTGATAAATAATTTGTTTATCTACGAAATGCCTTTGTTATGCATATTAGTGACTGTTGTGAAGGACTGATAGGAGCATCAAACAACAGATCACAAATTTCATCCTATCAATCTAATTAGTGATTTGTTATGACTATGTCAGAGTTCTAGTAATCTATCTCTTATAACATTCGATTTTGACTGAGAATATACGACTCCTGGCGCCTTCATAACATAGTCTGTAAACGATTGCTAAACCGATTTCCATAACTGTTTTCGTGAAAAGAACTACTATGACCTTCTGATGAAAGGTTTTTGATGGCGACTAACGCCTTCTTTCCCGGCAGTCTGTAATTAGATATAATTATACTCAATTACCAACATGAACTGCTCCCTGGACTGCCGTATTATTACCCGCGGTGCCTGCATCTTATAAGTTGGTTATTTCTGCAAACGAGTATATGTGGTGTAAAATTGTGGCAAGAGACACTCAAATAAACTAGGTCAGATATATTGTAGATGATCGTTTGAGGAAACCTCGATCTTTCAAGATAGATATATCCTCGGAGGCTTGATTATAGTAATCATCCGCAATTTGTGAACTGTTACCACTAATGATAAATAGGATATTAAAGTAGTGCTGACTAGTTAAACATCTAGCTTCAAGAAGACAAGAAACGATTTCAACGTGACGTTTAGCTTTTCGATTTCAGAACTTTTAGAACTTTGTCAACCCGACTGTAATAGATTGTTCAAAATTTGATTTCCAATCTATCTTGCTGTTTTATACATAATAATGTTTCTTGCTTGTTGAAGGGTCCGTCACATTATTCATGTCAAGACATCAGTCGATTTCTTGCATTTTGAAAATTCATTAAATATATATTCTGAAAATTTCAAAAATTCTTAATTACATTTTACATTTTGTGTACCCTTGGATGATTTATGTTACGATTTTTGTAGAATAACAGAAACATTAAAGTGACAGTAGCACAGTTTCAGGGGGAATATAAGTTGATGCCAGGAAAATGAAAAATAATGGTTTGCAAATGAATGAAAATGTAATCAAACTAAATGAAGCAGTAATAAATCAAATATATAATGAAATGTTTAGCCATGCTTTCTTACACAAAATGAATTAAAGGTGTTCACACAAAATAGCCGCCAATGGATTTTATGTAAATCTTCTGACACTAAAAAGTGCTGATCAAATATGACCTTTCGGCAAACCTTTTTCTGATGAATGAAGGATATTGTTCATATTGATTTGTTTGAAATATACATTTCTAATTTCCTAAAAAGGACCCAAAGCGATGGTTTTATGCGTTTTTATCTTTTTTTCTAAAATACATCAAAGTTATACATCTTTTCATTTTATTTTGGTCACACTATTTGACAATAATAAGCAGTTTATGAAATCTTTTCTGAATTAATAAAACAATGAATCTTCATTTTAGTTTTCTATATCTTAGAAACAATCTCATACACGTATCTATCTCTTTTTTATCTTTCGAAATGTACCTGGTACTGATGTTTTTACAACTTTGTTTTTTTTCAACAATGAACAAGAATTATTGAGTCGTCATCAGAGTTTTCTGAAAATGTTAATGCCGAAAATAAACATATTTCCACACATTTAGAAAAGGTCATGATTTAATCCCGATCACAATGATCTTCAAGACCTAATAGCAATGTGCAGTCCTTTTCCAACCCGATGACGTTTTACCAAATATCCCTGTGCAGTGTATCTTTTGCCTCTTAAACTACAGAAACAGTAAACACATCTCAAAATGATGGACAACTGAAAAAAACCTTCAAACAAATTTCCATAAAAAGCAATACGACTTAAGCAAGAGTTAGCATTAAAAAACTACTCAAGTGAAAGACATGTAGAAATGTACGTGAACGTGAAGAAATGTCAATAGTTACAAATGTAGGAAAGTTTTGATTTCATATTATATTTCTTGTTAACTGCCGAGCGCAAACACAGGTCAGCGCCATTCCAAAACTCTTATCCAGTCTCTGAAAGTTGTCATTACCTCAAATCAAAGGTACTTTATCAAAGTGACCTCTCTTTATTGTCTTTCGTCTGATAGATCTTCGTGCTAGAGAGAAAGAGTCTGCAGCTTCTACAGTATCGCTTACACCGCATTATCATCGGTACCTTTCAACACCAGATTTCTGTGGTAGGTAATCAACTTGTGCTCAAGGTCATTTATCACCTACCGACCACCGTGAAAACGAAACAGTCCCCCCAGAACATTGTATGCTAGCTTTGACATCATGTCAGGTTGAAAGTGTGACGAATAACGAATTAAAGTTTTTTTAAGTTAAAAAAACTGGTGAAGAATTTACCACAATGTTAACAAAAATTAGCAATTAGCAATAAGCATAAGCATCTAAGTGTTATAGCAAAACAAATGTATAGATTTATTCACCTGACCAGCAAGGCATTTACACTTGATCCTATGATCCGCTTCCTACAAGTGGCTTGTAAGTCAGATATGAAATGAACCCTGTATAAAATTAACTGATACCTAAGGCAAAAGGTTCTCGTGACAAAGCAACTTCTCGATATTGATTATTTGTTTTAAATTGTGCAAGGCATATTTGATGATCTATCTCACATTACGAAATATGTTATGAACATTTGCAAAACGAGACCATGGCTGGTTGAATCAAAAGTCTATATTGCTGAATTAATATTAATTACCTCTAAACTTCAACAAATAATTAATGTAACGAGGCAGAAAAAGGTAGGTTCACATTGGGAAGGACACTGTAATATTTTGTTCAATTTAAATGTACAATACCAATATTGTACTGTAAATACAAATCTATATTCAAATATTTTGAATATATGAATAATAGATGGAAAAAGATTAATTGAAAAGGATTGGAATTTTTTTGCTGTTCATTTCATCTAATTGTAATGCTTGTAGTAGCTGTAATGTTCATGTAATAATATAGCTGAAAAAAGTTTAAACATCAAATTCTCCACAACACTTAGCATCGAATAATGTAGTGCAAATAGGTAAATTCTATCGATGCTACATGTATTCAAAGTCGATATACGACGAAACAACAGAAACTTAGACATTTGTTGAACCAAAGATTTTTGTTATGTTCAAAAAATGTTTTCCTGTATGTAAGAACTGCCATCGTGGTATATTATGCTTTCGTTAGGTCGTGAAAACTTAACTTAAAGTCATGGTATTCTGCTCTGACATTTCAGACAAGTGGTTATCGTGACAGGAGACTATTCAACATGAACTGATTTGGTTTAAAATTGCGAATGACAGTTGCTTTGGAGATGTCTCTAACATTATGAAATACGTAAATTCTGTCATGTATTTGCAAACTGATGCCGTTTTGTCACGCACACTTAGTAAAAGATGAATGGACATCATTACTTTGTGCTCAATTATTAAGTTTGAATTTGAAACTCAGAAGCAATATTTTAAAACTTGTTTGGAGCGTAAATTGCGTTGCAAATAATTTCAAAGTAAAGAAACTTAGTCTTTGGTTAAAATGCTAAAGGACAGTTGACTGAGAGGGAATCAAATGCTACATATCTCAAAGTTTTATTTTATTTGTTTGTAATTAATATCTTTGATTCAATCTGTGAAATGCATATGCTCACATATTTGAACAGACGTTTGTCAAAACCCTTGTTCTTACTATACGGATAACCTACTTAGTCTGTTTTCTGATATCAACTGTTTTCATCGTGATATACATTTCATGATGAAAGTTTAAATAGCTGACAGAGGATATATTCGAATTTACTATATTCTCATGTAAGTGTAGGATAGTACGTACGTTAAATATGGAATCTGTCTACATAATGGACTGCAAATTCAGTATTGCATGGCTGTCGGTTGTTTTTTTCAAAGCTTCGGCAAATCTGGGAGCCTTCTGTACCTAACAATCATTGTCCAAATTAAAACATCGGAATTGATGTATCTCAATGCATTGATAATACACCTACTTGTTATTAGGATTCTCAAAATTTGATATAGAGAGAAACTAGTGTTATCAGAAGTGGAGAAACTGCAAAACACTTTGAGGAAGGAACTCCTGAACTAAATTCCATAAACATTGCTTGCGATAGTACGCCATTCTGCGGTCACAACTGACAACTATTATGACGTTATTTCCATTGTGATGTCACTGAAAGAAGCCCACTGGGAACCCTGAATTACTGTTCCTGTTTACTGCAAAGAAATACTGTAAACATATTTTTATCACTTCATTTTGTTTACACAATTGAGAAAACTCCCTCTTATGTTTAACTACATGTACGCAGAAAATCAGAAAAGAAAAATATAATTAAGGTATCTAATTGTCAGACGAGCTGGTCCTCGCCTTGTTATGTATCAATACGCACTAATGCTAATTTAAGCAATTCAAGAATAGTTGTAAAAAATTGAAAAATGTATATAATAAATAAAGAAAGTCATATGTGTGCATTTGGCGTGAACATGTCATTGACGCAGAGAAACAACTCGTACTTTGAGCTTGCTGTTACTCCTGATCAAGGAGATCTTGTTGTTCAATACGAACGACCCTAATTCACACATTTCACAGTCTGTATATTTATCCAAGTAACAATATTTCTTTCAAAGTTTTTTCCCGGGCTCAACCAGGCCAAGAAACTGTCCTGTGCTTCATAAGTGCATTTGTTTTTGAGTACTATCACAAGCGTTTATGATAAATTAGAATGTAAATCCTCATTACCAGCAGTGGATGTGTCACTCTTCATGAATGTACATGTAACAATAATTCCCAACAGGCGTATCAATTGATTATGAAACTGTCAGATATTCTACATTTTGTATTTCTGATGCCAAATCGATTTTAAATCATACCTAAGGTATTCATCAAGCAGGATTGGCATTGTCTGACCTTACTTTGTTGATTATAGAAAGCAATTTCTTATCAAATTTGAATGTTTAGTTTAAGTTAAATGATTTCATTGAAAACACATGTTTCTGAAATGAAATAAAGCTTGTTGACAATGCAACTCATTAACTATTTCTGTGCCAGTGTCACGTGCTGAAATATAATTGTTGGTTCAATTATTTCTGATCGTGATTTTCATTATATGCCCATTGAAACAATTATTTACACTAACCTACAATTAGTAAGGGCGTTGGTTTTAAATTTACAATTTCTCTTTTGAAATAGACTGAAGGTAGTTTTCTCAATCAAGTTTGGCATTGTGACATTTCATTTTACAAGACTGACTTTTATTTGTCGTCATTAGCATGTGTCATTCAATTTATACTTTGCAGTTACTGTAGAGTTAACAATATTAAATAAATAAAAAACGTTTGCTTGATAAAAGATGAATCTTTTTGTCAGTATTATATATTTGCACTTTTCACAAAGAAAATCCTATAACGCAATTCAAAAAGTAAATCCTATATTCTGCAGGACAAAACTATACCCACAGAGAGTGTTTCTATAAAACTAAAAACTAGATCGATATCATTCTTAAACAAGAACGCCAGCTTGTAATGTTGCAGAAATAAAAATAATATTGAAAATTTACTTACTTACTCAACCTCCTTATATTCTGGCAATCAAGTTGTGAATATCTATAGTGATATGCTTTCGGTATTAGCTGACAAATATAGTTTTATACAAACAACAACAAATTTGCACACAAAGCGGGTAAATGAAATCCCATCGTTGAGATCGTGTGGAGTACAAAAAATACTTTGTACTTTATCAGGCTTCAAAATGATGGTTGAAAAATAACTGTTATGAGGAACCAGTGATTCAATATGTGAACGTTGCCGCGTGCCCTGCAAGTAAGGTTCCCTTCTAATTACATCCTGGTAATTCATGAATGAAAAAAGAATGTTCAATATGATATAGTCATGCCATATGTGGAAAATTAATGTTTAATTTCAGAATGGGGTGTACAAACTTAAAATGCATATCAAGACATTTAAATTTTTCTTTGGTAGGGCTGTATATTGATCTTTATCATTCCCTTCTGTGGACATCCAACATGTTTAATCATTACAGAATTACTGTTCATATTTCATACATACAATGTATTTATGATTGTGCAATTTCATATGATATACTGAATAATATATTTGTCCATGTCTAATACGACTTTGTCAACATGAACTATTGGGATCATCATCATCATCTTCATCATCATCATCATCATCATCATCATCTTTATTTCCTCCATTTGGAGATTATTATGAGGAAAATTACAAATTTGGTCAGTGGATTGACATTTACATCTTTTCAAAAAGAGATGTTAGTAAATTAAATGTTGAAATGTTTGCAATATAACTTTTATTTACCATTTTAAAAAATGTGTTTCGTTTGTTGAATAATATTTTTGAGTTTATATTAAATGGTCAACGAACTTCAATGCTAATGATGGTACATGTATGTCGAGATTTGGACATATGGACTCTTAGGGTTATGAAGGGGTAAACATTACAGTATGCCATCCTAATATATCTTAAAGGGGAGATTCTATTTTCAATAGCGGTGTCGAGAAATGAAAGAGAATCTTACCAAGACAACATTTTTTCAAACAAAATGATCATTGCTGAAACAAACGTAAAATGTTCTGTTCAAGCAGGGGAGCAAATTCTTATCTAAAATGAATTTAAAGAGATATATATTTCTTTACACATTCTAATGCGCCATTGAAGGAGAGTACATTGTGGTTGACAAGAGCATCAATGATCAGGCCAATATTTGATATATTTGATGTTTCTTAAAGTGGATTCATTGAATTGATAAACTCATTTTTTTGGGCCTTTGCAAATTCTAAAAAATAACATCGTCAAAACTTCAATACAAATTAAGAGAATACTTTCTCTTACGTTAGTGTACTAATTTAAGTGCTTCGAAGCACTCAAACTGCATTAACGTTGGTAAAAGCAAATAGTCGTTCTTTGTCTGCAATTTGTTCTACTCTCTAAACAATTGCTTATTGTACACTTCTTGTCAAATACAAAACTAAACATTAAAAATGAGACCTGATCTTGTTTTGATATTTTACTGATCTGTAAATAAAATATAATTCGACCTTGTATCCATCAAACATGAGATTGAATAAGGAGATAAAGACCAACTGTCTGCAGTTAAAGCTTAAGTCAACTCAGGGACAAGTTAATAACGGAGTATCACGGAGTATCACTTGAAAAGCTGATGTCTGACTGAATGACTTTACTGTTCTAGACCAGATGCGAGGTGATTCTAAAGAATAAATCCTCAGTTGACAGGGCCACTAAGGCGATAATAAGTAGGATAATAAGTAAGAAAACAACAGTAAAGTTTTTTCTGAAATGGTTTTGCTTCTATTTGAACAACATGTTTTAATGTGATTCAAAACCTATCCAGGAATATCAATATGAAAATTGACAATCCATTCTTTATGATAACTGAAGAGATAATTGCAACTGGACATTCAAACGTTTACTTCAGCCAGAAATATATTTGTAATTTCACATACATAATACATAATACATATACATAATATGTGGTTTCTCTTGGTAACATCATCTTACGTACTCATAAGTTCTCGCGACCATATTTATCATGAAATTATTTTATTGTAAGACCCCAATTTCGAAATTGCATCACTTAAGTGACTTAAGATATTGAGTTAAGTGCAAGTAAGAAGGAAAAAATGACATGTTATGACATATGTGTATATTCTTGTCTAACTCCTCTGAACATCCCTTCTGATCTATTGTAATACGCCCCTGAGGAGAATGAAGATTGGTTTACTTGAAGCAGTTTACTTGGATTAATCCAGTTTCAATGGTCAGGCGAATCACTTCAGCAGAGCCAAAAGCAGAAAAACGAATGCGTATTTAGGTCGTGACAACACTTGTAATACTGGAGTGGGACTCACACGAAAAAGACCTGTATAATCCGTTTTCATTTCTTTGTTTAGCTATAAGTTTTATCGTTTCTATCAAGGACAATTGAAAGCCATCACTTTAGTTAATATTTCAGCTAACTAGCACACTCAATTTTGAATCAATGCTTCAATAAAATATTCTAGTGTTTGAATTAAAAAACAACGCGGCTCCTGATTGATTTCTTATCGAGTCGAATACAAATATGCTTTGTCATTCAACATGTGAGAGTATATCATTCAACAGTCAGTTTCCAAAGTGCGAAATAAATCCACATATTATTTTTTTAGATTACAGATCCTAACTAGCTGTGCTGAAAAATTATTTATAAATCTTCTTCTTCCCATCACAGGTTTCAGAAACGTACAATTTGCTGATGTCATATGTAGTATCTGGTACTTATACAACGTTTTGTTTATCTATTTGTTTGTTTGGATTTTTCACAAGTATGTAAGTTAATTATTCCTTTCCAATGCA
This sequence comes from Steromphala cineraria, assembly GCA_916613615.1. NCBI lineage: Eukaryota > Metazoa > Mollusca > Gastropoda > Trochida > Trochidae > Steromphala > Steromphala cineraria. The sequence continues at coordinate 73,405,352 of OU744720.1, read as the reverse complement.
TTGTCAGATCTTTTTCTATTTGACAAGATGTATCAAATGGATATTATGTAGGTTCATATAATATCCAAAAGCATAACATGCCGAAAAAAGAGACAGCTTATGATGTTTCAATGCATACAAAGCAATTTGTTTTAAACCCGAATCTAAAAGATCAACGGCACGAAACTGTTGGGGATAGATAATTTCTTTTCTGACGTATAATCTATCTTCATTTATAAGAAATTAAATAATTAAATTAGGGAATTTAGATAGAATATGAAAACATTTATGAAATTTAAGAAACTTACATGTAAGTATCGAAATGCAAAAATGCAAATAAATAACATGTATCGATGAAAATTAAGATAATTAGAAATGCTAGATAAATGCTAGATACATGCTAGATCATTTTTTGTGAACACAGGACACAAAAGGGAAGAAGTATAATGGTAGTCATTTCAAACGATGTAATATTTACAAAAGATTAAAGACCTCAAGAATATTCAACCTTTGAATAGCCAAAGCAATTGCTAATTTGCAAACATGGTTTCACTTTTGAGTTTGATTACAACTAATGAGGTCTGCAAATTCAACTTGAAACAAAGGTTAAGTGATAAGATATGAGAATACCAACCAGTAGATTTCAGGAATTGTGGATTGTGTTAAATAACAGTTACAACAGCAGCGTTATGCAGTTCATTTTCTAAGTAGTACATTTCATCTCGAATGCATACAATTTAAGTTTTCTCAGTACAATTCCTTGTAATTGAAATTGGGCATTTTGGCTGGTCTGACTAATGTATTTAGACTGCTATTACTGGCTCTTTCACTAATTGATTATGAAGAAAGAGAAGTGTGTTTCCAGCAAACCGTTACGACAGTATGACACAACTCCATAAACTCAGTTTTGCATGGAAAGCAGCATAGCATAATATGTTGATGCATTGTGTTAATGGTTCTTTTTTGTATTAGTTTATACTTTGCAAGAATCGTTTTCGTAATGGCAATGTCATTATGAATTCTAAGTAAAAAAATCAAAATTGCATTGTGAAACAGCGTAACATGATGACTTGTTTGCAGGCATCAACCCATTCTGTTTTATGTTTTAAGAAAAAATAGTTATTAAAAACCTCTTCACCTAGCATGACGATAACCAGTCATATAATTCTATTTCCTAGTGCATTGAACAATCTGTTAAACGTGCATATGCATGTTGACTTGGTAGAAAAGATATTACCATTTGTAAATATAGGCTCCTAATGCATCTTAATGAACAGTCAAAACTACTGGGGACGTTGTAAAGGTCATTAGCAATTACAGCAGCGAATACATAGACGATGTTATTGACATGATTTCTTGTCGAATACACTTTATATCCAGTAGAATGAAAAACGTTAAGTTATTATAAATAAAAATGAAGGTCATGTCGTATCGTATTGTATACAGGTTTTTTTCTGAAAGATATTCAGAGGTCCATCTTAAGTGCTATACCTCTGACTCATTTCTACATATGCAATCAGGGGCGTTCACTCTTGATAAATTTGATATTGTATTACTGAATTGTTTACACACAAATTTTACCCCTAATGAGTGATAAATAATTTGTTTATCTACGAATTGCCTTTGTTAAGCATATTAGTTGTAAAGGACTGTTCGGAGCATCAAACAACAGATCACAAATTTCATCCTATCAATCTAATTAGTGATTTGTTATGACTATGTCAGAGTTCTGGTAATCTATCTCTTATAACATTCGATTTTGACTGAGAATAAACGACTCCTGGCGCCTTCATAACATAGTCTCTAAACGATTGCTAAACCGATTTCCATAACTGTTTTCGTGAAAAGAACTACTATGACCTTCTGATGAAAGGTTTTTGATAGTGACTAACGCCTTCATTCCCGGCAGTCTGTAATTAGATATAATTATACTCAATTACCAACATGAACTGCTCCCTGGACTGCCGTATTATTACCCGCGGTGCCTGCATCTTATAAGTTGGTTATTTCTGCAAACGAGTATATGTGGTGTAAAATTGTGGCAAGAGACACTCAAATAAAACTAGGTCAGATATATTGTAGATGATCGTTTGAGGAAACATCGATCTTTCAAGATAGATATATCCTCGGAAGCTTGATTATAGTAATCATCCGCAATTTGTGAACTGTTACCACTAATGATAAATAGGATATTAAAGTAGTGCTGACTAGTTTAACATCTAGCTTCAAGAAGACAAGAAACGATTTCAACGTGACGTTAAGCTTTTCGATTTCAGAACTTTTAGAACTTTGTCAACCCGACTGTAATAGATTGTTCAAAATTTGATTTCCAATCTATCTTGCTGTTTTATACATAATAATGTTTCTTGCTTGTTGAAGGGTCCGTCACATTATTCATGTCAAGACATCAGTCGATTTCTTGCATTTTGAAAATTCATTAAATATATATTCTGAAAATTTCAAAAATTCTTAATTACATTTTACATTATGTGTACCCTTGGTGGATTTATGTTACGATTTTTGTAGAATAACAGAAACATTAAAGGGGCAGTACAATTTTCACGGGGAATATAAGGTAATGTCAGAAAAATGAAAATCTATGGTTCTAAATGAAAGAAAATGTAATCAAATTAAATGAAGCAGTAATAAATCAAATATATAATGTAATGTTTAGCCATGCGATTCCTTTTTATTACACAAAATGTGTAAATCTTTTGACACTATCAAAATAATACATTAAGCATTAACATACAATTATCAAGGAAACTTTTAAAACGTAAAATGTTCCAAAAACGTGCTTCAGCTGCCCCTTTAAGGAGATTATACACACCTTTACAGGATTTTCTTTTACGCCTTTGAAATGTGATATTAGGGAACCCAATTAACCCATTTTACAACAATTGATAACCTAGACGAGACTTAACAATGGACTCAGTAATGTGAAGTACTTGGTAACATTCGTAAAAGTGCTGATCAAATATGACCTTTCGGTAAACCTTTTTCTGATGAATCAAGGATATTGTTAATTTTGATTTGTTTAAAATGTACATTTCTAATTTCGCTGATTATATGCGTTCTTATCTTTTTAAAAAAATACATTTTCATAAGTGTACATCAAAGTTATACATCTTTCCATTTCATTTTGGTCACACTATTTGACAATAATGAGCAGTTTATGAATTCTTTTCTGAATAAATTAAACAATGAATCTTCAGTTTAGTTTTCTATATCTTAGAAACAATCTCATATCTATTCCTTGTACTTGGTACTGATGTTATTACAACCATGTTTTTCCAACAATGAACAATAATTATATGGTCGTCATCAGAGCTATCTGAAAATAATAATGCTGAAAATAAGCATACTTCCACACATTTAGAAACGGTCATGATTTAATCACTATCACAATGATCTTTAAGAGCTAATACCAATTTGCAGCCCTTTTCCAACACAATGATGTGTTACCAAATATCCCTGTGCAGTGTATATTTTGTCTCTTAAACTACAGAAACAGTAAACACATCTCAAAATTAAATGATGGACAAGTGAAAAAACCCTTCAAACAAATTTTCATAAAAAACAATATGACTTCAGCAAGAGTTTACATTATAGACGATTCAAGTGAAATATATGTACGTGAACGGGAAGAAGTGTCAATAGTTAGGAAAGTTTTGATTTCATATTAATTTTCTTGTTAACTCCCGAGCACAAACACAGGTCAGCACCTTTCAAAAACTCTCTTCTGAAAGTTGTCATTATCTCAAATCAAAGGTACTTTATCAAAGTGACCCCTCTTTATTGTCTTTCGTCTTATGAATCTTCGTGCTTGTGAGAAAGAGTCTGCAGCTTCTACAGTATCGCTTACACCGCATTATCATCGGTACGAAACAGTCCCCCAAGAACATGGTATGCTAGCTTTGACATCATGTCAGGTATCATGTTGAAAGTGTGAATAATATCGGATTAAACTTGTTTTAAGTTAAAATAATTGGTGAAGAATTTACCACATTGTTGAGAGTCGTAAGCATGTACAAAAATTAGCAATTAGCAATAAGCATAAGCATTCAAGTGTTCTAGCAAAGCAAATGTATAGATTTATTCACCTGACCAGCAGGGCACTGGCACTTGATCCTATGATTCGCTTCCTACTTGGCCAAGTGACTTGTAAGTCAGATATGAAATGAATCCTGTATAAATTTAACTGATACCTAAGGCAAATGGTTCTCGTGACAAAACAATTTCTGGACATTGATTATTTGTTTTAAATTGTGCAAGACATACGTGATGATCTATCTCACATTACGAAACATGTTATGAACATTTGTAAAACGAGACCATGACTGGTGGAATTATAAGTCTATATCTCTGAATTGATAATAATTTACCACTAAACTTCAACAAATGATTAATGTAACGAGACAGAAAAAGGTAGGTTCACATTGGGAAGGACACTGTAATATTTTGTTCAATTTAAATGTACAGTACCAATATTGTACTGTAAATACAAATCTATATTCAAATATTTTCAAAATATATGAATTATAGATGGAAACACATTAATTGAAAAGGATTGGAATTTGTTTGCTGTTTATTTCATCTAATTGTAATGCTTGTATTAGCTGTAATATTCATGTAATAATTCTCATATATAGCTGAACAAAGTCTAAACATCAAATTCTCCACAACACTTAGCATCGAATAATGTAGTGCAAATAGGTAATTTGTATTGATGCTACCTGTATTCAAAGTCGACATACGACGAAACAACAGAAACTTAGACATTTGTGGATACAAAGAATTTTTTATGTTCAAAAAATGTTTTCCTGTATGTAAGAACTGCAATCGTGGTAAATTATGCTTTCGTTAGGTCGTGAAAACTTAACTTAAAGTCATGGTATTCTGCTCTGACATTTCAGACAAGTGGTTATCCTGACAGGATACTATTCAAGATGAACTGATTCGGTTTAAAATTGCTAATGACAGTTGCTTTGGAGATGTCTCTAACATTACAAAATACGTAACTTCTGTCATGTATTTGCAAACTGATGACGTTTTGTCACGCACACCTAGTAAAAGATGAATGGACATCATTACTCTGTGCTCATTTATTAAGTTTGAATTTGAAACTCAGAAAGCGATATTCTAAAACTTGTTTAGAGCGTAAATTGCTTTGGAAATAATTTCTAAGTAAAGAAACTTGGTCTTTGGTTAAAATGCTAAAGGGCGGTTGACTGAGAGGGAAACAAATGCTAAATATCTCAAAGTTTTGTTTTCTTTGTTTGTTATATATGTAAATAATATCTCTGATTCAATCTGTGAAATGCATATACTCACATATTTGAACACACGTTTGTCAAAACCCTGGTTCTTACTATACGGATAACCTTCACGTACTTAGTCTGTTTTCTGCTATCAACTAACTTCATCGTGATATACATTTCATAATGAAAGTTAAATAGCTGACAGGGGATATATTCGAATTTACTATATTCTCATGTAAGTGTAGGATAGTAATACAAGGGTTAAATATGGAATCTGTTTAAATAATGGACTGCAAATTCAGTGTTGCGTGGCTGTCGGTTGTTTTTTTCAAAGCTTCGGCAAATCTGGGAACCTTCTGTACCTAACAATCATTCCAAATTAAAACATCGAAATTGATGTATCTCAATGCACTGGTAATACACCTACTTATTAATATGATTTTAGAAATTTATATAGAGAGAAACTAGTGTTATCAGAAGTGGAGAAACTGCAAAACACTTTGAAAAAGGAATTCCTGAACTAAATTCCATAAACATTGCTTGCGATAGTAGGCCATTCTGCAGTCACAACTGACAACTATTATGACGTTATTTCCATTGTGATGTCACTGAAAGAAGCCCACTGGGAACCCTGAATTACTGTTCCAGTTAACTTCAAATAAATACTCTGGAAATTCATTTATCACTTCATTTTGTTTACACAATTGAGAAAACTCCCTCGTGCATTGAACTACTCAGAAAATCAGAAAAGAAAAAGATAATTTAGGTATCTAATCACCAGACGAGCTGGTCGGGTCATGGCCTTGTTTTGCATCAATGCGCACTAAAGCAATTCAAAATTAGTTGTACAAAATTGAAAAAGGGTATATAATAAATGCAGAACGTCATATGTGTTCATTTGGCTTGAACATGTCATGGACGCGGAGAAACAACTCGTACTTTGAGCTTGCTGTTACTCCTCAAGGACATTTTGTTGTTTAATACGAACGACCCAAATGCACACATTTCACGGTCTGCATATTTATCCAAGTAACCATATTTCTTTCAAAGTTTATATTCTCGGGTTCAACCAGACTAACAAACTGTCCTGCGCTTCATGAGTGCATTTGTTTTTTTAGTACTATCACAAGTGTTTATGATAAATTAGAATGTAAATCGTCATTACCAGCAGTGCATGTGTCACTCTTCACCGCAGCTCATCAAGGAAGTAACAATAAGGCAACAGCCATATCAATTAATCTTGAAAGTGCCTAACATTTTGTATTTCTGATGCCAAATTGATTTTAAATTATACCCAAGGTATTCATCAAGCAGGATTGGCATGGTATGGCCTTACTTTGCTGATTATAGAAAGCAATTTATTATCAAATTGGAATGTTTAGTTTAGGTTAAATGATTTCATTGAAAACACATGTTTCGGAAGTAAAAAAAAGCTTGTTGACAATGCAACTAATTCACTATTTCTGTGCCAGTGTCACGTGCTGAAATATAATTGTTGGTTCCATTATTGCTGATCGTGATTTTCACTATATGCCCATTGAAACAATTATTTACACTAACCTACAATTAGTAAGGGCGTTGGTTTTAGATTTACAATTTCTCTTTTGAAATAGACTGAAGGTATTTTTTCAATCAAGTTTGGCATTGTGACATTTCATTTTACAAGACTGACTTTTATTTGTCATCATTAGCATGTGTCATTCAATTTATACTTTGCAGTTACGGTAGAGTTAACAATGCTAATTAAATAAAAAACGTTTGCTTGATAAAAGATTAATCGTTTTGTCAGTATTATATATTTGCACTTTTCACAAAGAAAATCCTATAACGCAATTAAAAAAAGTAAATCCTGCAGGGCAAAACTATACCTACAGAGAGGGTTTCTATAATACTAATAACAAGATCCATATCATTCTTAAACAGGAACGCCAGCTTGTAAGTTTGCAAAAATGACAATAATATTGAAACTTTACTTACTTCAGCATTCTGTCAACCTCCATATATTCTGGCAATCACGTTGTGGATATCGATAGGGATCTGCTTTCGGTATTACCTGACAAATATAGTTTTATACAAACAACAACAAACTTTAACACAAAGCGGGTAAATGAAATCCTATCGTGGAGATCGTGTCGAGTATAAAAAATATATGATATACTAAATGATATATTTGTCCATGTCAAACACGACTTTGTCAACATGAACTATTCGGATGCATCAATAAACTCCAAAACGTTAGAACAGCGTAATTGTAAAACTGGAACTGTTTGAATTGATGCCATTCAACCCTCTGTGACTGATAAAAATACATCTACCTATAAACTCAATAAACATTTATAAATATTTAAATGTTTGCAATATAACTTTTATTTACCATTTTCATAAATGTGTTTCGTTTGTTGAATGATATTTTTGTGAATGAACATCATGCATATGTTACATGAACTAAATGGTCAATGAACTTCAATTCTAATGATGGTATGTCAAGATTTGGACATATGGAATCTTAGGGTTATGAAAGGGTAAACATTACAGGACGCCATCCTAACATATCTTAAAGGGGAGATATCTATTTTTAATAGGGGTGTCGAGAAATGAAAGAGAATCTTACCAATTTCAAGACAATTTTTTTAAATCAAAATTATCATTGCTGAAACAAACTAGAATGTTCTGTTTAGAGCAAATTCTGCGCCTTGGAAGAAGAGTCAACTGTGGGTGACAAAAGCACCAATGATCATGTCAACCAAAGAGAAGCATGGTTTGTAGACCAGGCCTATATTTTCGAAGGTCTCTTAGCGCTAAGATAGTCGTAGGCCAATGGTAATGTATGGTACTTACGACTATCTTAGCACTAAGAGAGCTTCGAAAATCTAGGTCCAGGCCTATATTTGATATTTCCTAAAGGGGTTTCATTGAATTGATAAACTCATATTTTATTGCCTTTGCAAATTCTAAAAAATAACATGGTCAAAACTTCAAATTCAAATTAAGAGAATGCTCTCACCTACGCTAGTGTATTTCTTAAAGTGCTTCGAAGCACTCAAATAGCATTATTGTTGGTAAAAGCAAATGTTCGTTCTTTGTAAAAATATGAATGACACAGTATCAAAATTTATTCTGCAATTTGTTCTACTCGCTAACAATTGCTTCTTGTACACTTCTTGTCAAATACAAAACTAAACATTTTAAAAATAAGACCTTATCTTCTTTTAATTCTTTACTGATTTGTAAATAAAATGTAATTTGACCTTGTATCCATCAAACCTGAGATTGAATAAGGAGATAAAGACCAACTGTCCGCTGTTAAAGCTTAAGTCAACTCAGGGACACGTTAATGACAGAGTTTATTTGCTGGAGTCTCACTTGAAAAGCTGCTGTCTGACTGAATGACTTTTCTGTTCTTATTGACATTAGTAGACCTGACGCGAGGTGATTCTAAGGATTAAATCCTCAGTTGACAGGGCCACTAAGGCCCGAATGATTAGATGAGATACGTGTTTACTTTAAACTTGTAGAAAGGGAACATTTGTAAAAAATGGGCTTTTTCTTTACTTAAGATGAAACGATCATAACCAATTAATGCCTAGAATTGACTGCACTTTAGTTATTGTGTTCTGTAGAAAGGATTCTATTATTCGGAAAACAATATTTTATATGCTAACCAAAACAGTTTCATGCTGCTTTTTCTGTCAAGTTAACTGCTGAAACATTACGAATAAAAGATATTTTAAATAGTGTTTTATAATTGTAAAAAAGTGCAAAAGATTGGCATTTCAAAGGTAATAATGATGACCGGAACATATTCAATGTAAATGTTCTATACACATGTTTCCATGAACATAATGTTTATCTTCGTACTGTTAGTGATTGTCACCAAATAATTCCAGAGCAGAGGACACAATAACATGTGCTATATGTACATATCGATGTGTATTTCGATTCTTGAGATGAGAACTAATAATAATATGCAAACATAGTCAATAAAGGTATATCATATGTAACCATATACATTATATCAAAAACAAAAGTAATTGAATGATTTGTATACAACACACATGTTCCGGTAAAATGTGAAAGTTTCTTCAAAGTGTTTTCAAAAAAAGTATCATTAGAGACAGATAAGGAAATTAAACAAGATTTGTAAGAACATTCTACCTAAAGTTTACCGTAATGTAAGTCATGCCATAATCATGATATTATTTTGTTTATCATATGTATCTATTTACGAAACTTGAAAATATAGCGCTTATATTCAGTTCTTAAGTGTCGGTGCTTATGTACAGTATAGTACAAAATTCAGAAAGTATATAAGTAAAAACGTATTCTTACTTCGGTTAATCAGTGCTATGCAATACAAGTATAACAAGATAACAAATGTAAGTTGTTAACAGGATAATAAGTAGGAAACAACAGTAAAGTCTTTTTCTGAAATGTTTTTGCTTCTATTTGAAAAACATGTTTTAATGTGATTCAAAACATATCCAGGAATATCATAATGAATATTGACAATCCATTCTTTATGATAACTGAAGAGATAATTACAATAGGACATTCAAGAGTTCACTTCAGCCAGTAATATATTTGTCTCTTTTTAATACTTTGTTTATAAGAAATATTTTCAGAAGATTTAGAATTCGTTTAATGATACGTGCATTCAGAAACATATCAACAAAATCAAAGAAGAATTTGTCAGCGGTGTCAATCAGCTAATTCAGATACAGTGCCTTTTATGATTGTAAGTCTATTATATTATAAAATTCACGACTAGTTTTATAGAAACCATCTAATGCTGTCGTATATGGTTATATTCTCAACATGAACATTTTTTACATTAATAAGAAAGATTTTATAACCTAAAAAATTACTTGGCGCTAAAGCGAGATATTACAAATACCAGTCCGTTATCTTGTTTTGGAAATTGTATAGTATTTGTAAGATATCTTGAATTGATGTAGTTTTGTATGTGAACAAGAGGCACTTATATCTAAAGACTTTTCCATCTTAGGCTCGTTGTCTGTACCATGCTGAAAGATTTTCAAATATTGTTTCCAGATGGTGGAATTTTTAACTTTTAATCTTCTTATTGGGAGCTGGAATTACTGTCTTTCAGGGTTGTACTCAAGCGAGTTTGAAATCTACATTTAAGGTTTTGTCGCCTCAAGTCTTCGTCGTCAACATTTATAAGTTGTCTGTATATATGTTTGCTCAAATATATCCCCAATTAAATGAAAATACATGTTTTGTAATGTGTCTGTTATGATATATGTTACTTGAAATATCAATGTTGGAAGGTTGAGTTAGCTTATTGCATGTGTGTAGCCTTGGAATTTGAAATCGGGGCCAGAATAAAATCTAAGAATTAAATCAACACATAAAACATCATATTTGCCGATGTTTTTAGTACAAACGGTGAAAAGGCTTTTTGCATGTGACTACACTCTCAGGGAAGATATCTAAGGTTGAAGCATTGGCTAACATACATATACATGTACATGATATGTGGTTTCCCTTGGTAACATCATCTTACTAACTCATAAAAATCTCGTGACCATATTTATCATGAAATTACTTTTTTCGTAAGACCCCAATTTCGAAATTGCATCACTCACCCTAAGGAAAGTACTTAAATTACCAATGAAAATTTCAGGCACGATTTACCTTGGAGGCTTGATGGCATTTACAATCACTCAATTATCACAAACTATTTGACACATATATAATTCACTTAAGTGACTTAAGATATTGAATCAAGTCCAAGTAAGAAGGAAAATAATGACATGTTATGACATACATTATGTTTGTGTACATTATTGTATAACTCCTCTGAACACCTCTTATGACCTATTGTAATACGCTCCTGAGGAGAATGAAGATTGGTTATAGCAATTTACTTGAATTAATCCAGTTTCAATGGTCAGGCGAATCACTTCAACAGAGCCTAAAGCAGAAAAACGAAGGTGTCTTTGGTTTGTGACAACACTTGTAATTCTGGAGTGGGGACTCACACGAAAAACTTGAAAAAGACCTGTAAAACCGCTTTTCATTCTTGTGTTTACCTTATATGTTTTATCGTTTCTATCAAGAACAATTGAAAGCCATTACATTAGTTAATTTGTCAGCTAACTAGCACAGTCAATTTTGAATCAATGCTTCACAAAATATTGTAGTGTTTGAATAGAAAAACAAATATTGAAATAGAGCCATGGCTGCTGATTGATTTCTTTTCTGGATGAATACAAATATGCTTTGTCATTCAACATATGCGAGTACATGTATATCATTCAACAGTCAGTTTCCAACGTGCGAAATAAAACCACATATTATTTTTTTAGATTACAGATCCTAACTAGCTGTGCTGAAAAATTATTTATAAATCTTCTTCCCATCAGCAAGCGGAATGCTCTAAAGTTCAAAGAAGGATAAAGTTCACAGGTTTGAGAAACGTACAATTTGCTGATGTCATATGTAGTATGTGGTACTTATACAACGTTTTGTTTATCTATTCATTTGTTAGGATTTTTTAGAAGTTTGTAAGTTAATTATTCCATTCCAATGCTTTGCCAGATCTTTTTCTGTTTGACAAGATGTATCAAATGGATATTATGTAGGCTCATAAAATATCCAAAAGCATAAAATGCCGAAAAAAAGGACATCTTATGATGTTTCAATGCATACAAAGCAATTTTTTTAAACCCGAATCTAAAAGATCAACGACACTAAAACTGTTGGGGATAGATAATTTCTTTTCTGACATATAATCTAGCTTCATTTGTAATAAATTAAATAATGAAATTAGGGAATTTAGATAGAATATGAAAACATTTATGAAATTTAAGAAACTTATCGAAATGTAAAAATGCAAATAAATAACATGTATCGATGAAAATTAAGATAAATGCTAGATAAATGCTAGATCATTTTTTGTGAACACAGGACACACACGGGAAGAAGTATTATGGTAGTCATTTCAAGAGCTCAAGCATTTTCAAAGGTTGAATATTTAAAGTGATTGCTAGTTTGCAAACATGGTTTCACTTTTGAGTTTGATTACAACTAATGAGGATTTCATATTTCTAGCTCTGCAAATTCAACTTAAAACAAAGGTTAGGTGATAAGATATGAGAATGCCAATCAGTAGATTTCGGGAATAATGACAGTTGGATTGTGTTAAGTAATAGTTACAACAGCAGCGTAGTGCAGTTCATTTTCTAAGTAGTACATTTCATCTCGAATGCATACAATTTAAGTAAGCTCAGTACAATCTCTTGATATTAGAATAGTGTATGAATTGCAGATTTGTTTGTCGTCAACAACGTTTTATACTTTCATCCTACTTATGAAGGCACGGCAGTTTCTTTCCTTCTTCAAACCTTATGGAATTGTTTTCGTGAACAGAACAACTATAACATACTGACGAAATGTTTTTGTTTGCAACCAATCAGAATGGTTTTAACTCATTTTCGCTAACTGTATAACAGAATTTACAACGTGAGAAATAAGTGAATGCAAGGGACTAAATATGTAAAATTTAGCATGTGAATGACTTTGAATACGTGCTTAAGGAAACAGATATTTTATGCCACAATTTCTTATAAGGGTATCTGCTTCCCACTATCTAACAAAAATCGGATGGGTAATAACTTTTACCAATCACATAACCACGCATTGAACCAAATCATAAATCACATATTATGCAATAGTTTCAAACCTTTTGAAATTGGGCATTTTGGCTGGTCTGACTGTTGTATTTAGACTGCTATTACTGGCTCTTCCACTAATTGATTATGAAGGAAAGAGAAAGTTATTTTAAGCAAACCGTTACGACAGTATGACAAAACTCTGTAAACTCACAACTGTTCTGCATGGAAAGCAGCATAGCATAACATGTTGATGCATTGTTTTAGTGGTTTGTTTTACACTTTGCAAGAATCGGCTTTCGTAATGGCAATGCCATTATAAATTCTAAGTAAAAAAAACAAAATTGCACTGTGAAATAACGCAATATGATGACTTGTTTGCGAGGCATAAACCAATTAAAACATTTAAAGAAAAAATAGTTATTGAGAACAATTTCACCTAGCATGACGATAACTAGTCATATAATTTTGTTTCCTAGTGCATTGAACAATCTGTCAAATGTGCATATGCATGTTGACTTTGTAGAAAAGATATAACCATTTGTGAATATAAGCTTCTAATGCATCTTAATGAACAGTCAAAAGTGCTGAGGAAGTTATAAGAATGACTCATTTCTACAAATGCACTCAGGGGCTTTTAGTTTTGATAATTTTGATATTGTATTACTGAATTGTTTACACACAACTCTTATCCTCAATGATTGATAAATAATTTGTTTATCTACGAAATGCCTTTGTTATGCATATTAGTTGTAAAGGACTGTTCGGAGCATCAAACAACAGATCACAAAGTTCATCCTATCAATCTAATTAGTGATTTGTTATGACTATGTCAGAGTTCTGGTAATCTATCTCTTATAACATTCGATTTTGACTGAGAATAAACGACTCCTGGCGCCTTCATAACATAGTCTGTAAACGATTGCTAAACCGATTTCCATAACTGTTTTCGTGAAAAGAACTACAATGACCTTCTGATGAAAGGTTTTTGATGGCGACTAACGCCTTCTTTCCCGGCAGTCTGTAATTAGATATAATTATACTCAATTACCAACATGAACTGCTCCCTGGACTGCCGTATTATTACCCGCGGTGCCTACATCTTATAAGTTGGCTATTTCTGCAATCGAGTATATGTGGTGTAAAATTGTGGCAAGAGACACTCAAATAAACTTGGTCAGATATATTGTAGATGATCGTTTGAGGAAACCACGATCTTTCAAGATAGATATATCCACGGAAGCTTGATTATAGTAATCATCCACAATTTGTGAACTATTACCACTTATGATAAATAGGATATAAATGTATAGCTGACTAGTTTAACATCTAGCTTGAAGAAGGCAAGAAACGACCTTTCAACATGAAGTTTTGCTTTTCGATTTCAGAAGTTCTAAAACTTTGTCAACCTGATTGTGATAGATTGTTCAAGATTTAATTTCCAACCTGTCTTGCTTTTTTTTACAGATAATTATGTTTCTTGCTCGTGTAAGGGTCTGCCTCATTATTCATGTCAAGACATCAGTCGATTTTGTGCATTTTGAAATTTCATTAAATATTTATTTTCAAAAGTTAAAAACTCTTTAATACATTTTACATGTATGTGTACCTGTGGTTTCAGAAGAAGTAAGGAGGTTACACGCACTACAACAAGGAGCTAATTTACAGGCCATTGAAATGTGATATGACAGAATCCAATTAACCCATTTTATAACAATTGATAACCTAGACGAGACTTTACAACTGACAAGTGATGTCAAGTACATCCTAACATTCTTAAAAAGTGCTGAACAAATATGACCTTTCGGGTAACGTTTGTTTGATCAATGAAGGATATTGTTCATCTTTTATTGTTTGAAATATACATTTCTAATTTAAAAGCTTCAAAGTGATAGTTTTATGCGTTCTTATGTTTTTTTAAAAGGCATTGTCTTAAGTGTACATCAAAGTAATACATCTTTCCATTTCAATTTGGCGACATGAGACATAAGACATGAATCAGCATTTTATAAATTCTTTTCTAAATTATTTAAACAATGAATCTTCATTTAAGTTTTCTAAATTTTAGAAAAAATCTCATATCTATCTCTTTTTCCTTTCAAAATGTACTTGGTACTGATGATATTACTGATTTTTTTTTCAATGAACAATGAACTTAAATTATCTAGTCATAAGACTGTTTTGAAAACCATTTTTCAAATATCTCTGTGCAGTATATCTTTTTGCCTCTTTAACTACAGAAATAATAAACACATCTCAAAATAATTTAACAAAATGTTGTGTCGTAAGCACATACAAACATTAGATTCAATACTGAATGCAAGTATTATGAATCAACTTTATGAACACTAACGTCAGACAATAGTATTGCACCTCTCAGCATATCTTATACTATTTATAGGAAACATCCTAAGTGTGAACCTTATTTAAATTAGGATTACTTGACAAAGTGTTGATGATTAAACCATTGTTAACATAGCGTTATTGTGGTTTTATGGATTTTATTAAAAAATGCTTATCATGTTGTACCAAATATTGGGCCTCGTATGGCTGTCCTTTTATGTATAGCAGTTATCAAATGTTTCATTTCGTTTAGTTATAGAATATCAAATAGTATTATTCCTTCTAATCAATGAGCCTCCTCCATGTCTGTGTTATGATAAATGCATGAACATTTTACTTTTTTTTTTTGCTATCGAATTCATTAGATGAATATGATTGTTTCAGTTGTAAGAAAGGTGCCATTATTATTGCAGCAGCACAAGAATCCAATCTGCATACCAAAGCAATCTGGGAATTAATCATAAGCATCCAAATCTTCAAGCAAAACACAGGTATGGATTTATTCACACTGCCCGCAAGGCATTGACACTTAATCCTATGATCCGCTTCCTACAAGTGGCGTGTATGGCAGATATTAAACGAATCCTGTATCAATTTAACTGATACCTAAGGCAAGTGGCTATCATGACAAAACACTTCTCGACATTGATTATGTGTTTTAAATTGTGCAATACATGTTCTATCTCACAATACGAAATATGTTACTAACATTTTTACAACAAGACCATGGCTGGTTGAATTAAAAGTCTATATTGCTTAATTGATATCAATTTATCTCTAAACTTAAACAAAAAGTTAATGTAACGAGACAGAAAAGGGTAGGTTTACATTTGGTAGGACATTGTAATATTTTGTTCAATTCAAATGTGCAGTACCAATATGTACTGTTAATGTAAATCAATATTCATAAATTTTTAACATATGAATAGTAGATGGAAAAATGAATTGAAAAGGATTCGAATATTTTGCTGTCTATTTCATGTAATTGTAATAGTTGTATTGGCTGTAATGTTCATGTAATAATTCTCATTTTTACCAACATAGCTGAGAACCTAACTGATACGAATGTCTAAATATAAAAATTCTCCACAAAATTTAGCATCGAATAACATAGTGAAAATAAATATATTTTATCTGTGCTAAATGTATACACAAGTGGTTACCGTGACAGAAAAGTAATCCACATGAACTGATTTGGTTTTACATTGCGAATGACAGTTGCTTTGGAGATGTCTCTACAAAATACGTAAATTCTGTCATGTATTTGCAAACTGATGACGTTGTGTCACGCACACTTCATGAAACGATGAATGGACATCATTACTCTGTGCTCAATAGTGAAATTTGAATTTGAAAGTCCCGAAGCAATATTCTAAAACTTGTTTGGAACGTAAATTACTTTGCCATAAATTTAAAAGGCAAAGAAACTTTGTTATGAGTTGAAATGCAAAAGAGCAGTTGACTAAGAGGGTATCAATGCTTACCATCTCAAAGTTTTATCTACTTAGTTTATCATATATGTAAATAATATCTTTATTTCAATCTGTGAAATGCATTGAATATTTTACTAACAATATTCACATTAAGGTATTAAGGTATCTAATCGTCAGTCGAGTTGGTCAGGCCATCACCTTGTTTTACATTAATGCACAATAATGCTAATTTAAGCAATTCAATATTAGCTTATTTTTTTAAAAAGGGTAAATAATAAATACAGAATGCCATATATGTGTGCATTTGGCATGTAGATGCCATCGACCCGGAGAACTAACTCGTTCGTTACTCCTCATCCAGGACATTCTGTTGTTCAATACAAATGGCACAAATGTTTCATGTTTATGTTCATGTTCTTATTTAATACTCTTTTTACTAAAATTTATATTCTCGGGCTTGATGAGGCCAACAAACTTTTTGAACTTCTATCAGAAGCATTAATGATGAATGAGAATGTTTGAGTAAATCATCATAACCAGCAGTGGAGGTGTCACTCTTCACCGTGGCTCATCAGAGATGCATGTACATAGTGTTGAAGCTTCAATTTCAAATCCTTTCACCAATCAGTAGACTCTTTGAAGTTGTACATGTTCATTTCTCACATATTGCCAAAAATGCAGGCCATTGAGTTAAATTTTTCACAAAACACAAATTGTACAATTTCAATGAATGAAAACTCCTTACATGTATGCATTCACAAGATTATGGATTTATAAGTATATCGATCACCCAATACCTCTTGCAATATATCATAAGACATTAAAGCTAAAAACTGTTTTGTCATGTACATGAAGAGTGCAGAAAGGGATCATGAAACGATTTTGTACAATGCCCTGCTTCTTCGTTTACTACCTTAATGAGATGAATCTCATTGTATAATGGTTGGGTTTTGTCTGAATAAACATCAATCAAATCATGTCATGTGAATGTTGTTTCCTATCTCGTTTATTTGTAAGTAGATTTTTGCTGTTCCTCTGAATGGGGCAGGGTGTGTTTCCAAACCCAGTGCATTGGGAACAATATATGTATTTCTGGGAACTAAACTCAGATTGTGTCGTTCAGAACTACTTCTTTAAATGTAAACTTCAAATTGCTGAACTGATTGGGATTTCAAACAATTTCTGAGTATTGGCTTGACAACTATTTGATTTACATGTCAATGTTATTGTAATAATAATTCCACAGGAATATCAACTGATTTTGAAACCGTCTCTGATTCTTTTTCTGATGCCAAATTGATTTTAAATGATACCCAAGATATTCATCAAGCAGGATTAGCATGGTCTGACCTTAAATTGCATTACAGATATCAATTTGTTATCAAATTGCAATGTTAAGGTTTGGTTAAATGATTCATTGAAAACATGTGTTGCCGAGGTGAAAAAAATTTATTGACAAAACAACTCATTTCACTATTTCTGTGCCAGTGTCACGTGCTGAAATATAATTGTTGGTTCCGTTATTGATGATCGTGATTTTCATTCAGATCATGCTCATTGAAACAATTATTTACACTAACCTGCAATTAGTAAGGGCGTTGGTTTTAGATTTACAATTTCTCTTTGGTAGTTTTCTCATTCAATTTTGGAATTGTAATATTTCCTTTACAGGTCTGACTTATAATTGTCATCATTAGCATGTGTCATTCAATTTATCCTTTGCAGTTACTGAAGAGTTAACAATAATTATATAAAAAACGATTGCTTGATAAAAGATTACTTGTTTTGATTGAAACAATTATTTACACTAACCTACAATTAATGAGGGCGTCGGTTTTAGATATTCAACTGCTGTTTTGAAATTCAATATTTGCATTGTGATATTTCATATTACAAGACTGTCATAATTAGCGTGTGTCATGCAATTGATGCTTTGCAATTAATATACAGCTAACAATGATTAAATCAGTATTACGATTGATTTTATAAATTATGAATGGTTTTGTAAGTATTATATATTTGCACTTTTTACACATAAAAATCTATAAAGCAATTGGAAAAATAAATCTAGATTCTGTGAGTCAAAGCTTTATCCATGTTTTTTTATAGTGAATGAGAAAGAACATACATGTATATGTTACATGATTTGCAAGGTCAATGAATTTCGATTTTATTGATGATATGTAGGGTAAAAATTACAGCATGCCATCCTAACATATCTTAAAGGGGGTTTCAATAGAGATGCCGGCAAAACAAAAGAGAATCTAACCAATTGCAAAACAAACCAATATAATCAAAATTACCATTGCTGACACAAACTTAAAATATTCTGTTAAGGTAGGGAGTCAAATTCTTTATCTCAAATGAATTTAAAGAGATATATTTTTTACACATGCTACTGTGCCTTTGAAGGAGAGTACACTGATGGCAACAAAAGCATCAATGATCATTTTTGTGAGTGTGTGCAAATTCTAAAAATATCATTTGTAAAACTTCAAATTCGTAGAAAATGAAATTTAAGTGAATGAATACACTCACCTAAGAGAATGTATTTTATTAATGTGCAGCAAAGCACTCAAACTGCATTATCGTAGGTAAAAGCAAATGGTCGTTCTTTGTAAAAAAACATGAATGACACAATATCCAAATCAATTCTGCAATTTGTTCTACTCTCTATACAATTGCTTCTTGTAGACTTTGTCAGATACGAAACTGTACATTACAAAATGACACTTAATCTGTTCTTGGTATTTTACTGATTTTGATATTTGTAAATAAAATGAAATTTGACCTTGTATCCATGAAACATCAGATTGAATAGGGAGATAAAGACCAACTGTCTGCAGTAAAAGCTTAAGTCAAGTTAGGGACAAGTAAATGACCGCTGGAGTCTCACTTGCTGTCTGGCTGAATGACGTTTCTGATCTAATTGACATATGTAGACCAGATTAGAGGTAAAGAACAAATCCTCAGTTGACAGGGCCACTAAGGCCGGAATGTATTGATCTAAATTAGATACTTGTTTACTTTAAACTTTGAAAAAATTTAACATTTGTTAAATAAACCCCCCACAAATGAAATTTTACTCCCAACTTCTTCACTTGATGAAATTAGCAAACCATTTGATGTATTTTTTAAAGTATTGTGGTAAATATTAATTTTTACATTCCATTTAAAGCAATTGTTTCAATCCTTTACGAAAATGGAAAGTTAGTGTCACTTATACATTGAATGGGTGTCCCAATGTCTCTGAATAATTCGTAGGTCAAATTGGTGGATGTCTTTGATTGCTACTGGGAAAAATGTCAACGTGTTTCTTGATATAAGAAATTGCTTCAGTGTGGTGAGTGTCGACTATGGGATTCTACCTACGGAAAAATATGTCGGGTGATGGAGTTCATGAGAGGTTAAGTGACTTGATCTGGTAGTCGTCTCCTCTCTTCATAAAACATTTTGTCAAGATCATCTATGGTCTGAGGTGGCTTAATGAACCACACATGTCAAATGAATAAACATATTTTAGCTTCATGCTTTTCTTGGTGAATAATAAATGTCACTATTTCATTGCAATTAAAGAAAGTATTCTAAGCAGTAAGTAAGCAACATTTTTTGTGAACACAGTACCCCAAAGGTAAGAAGTATTTTGGTACTCATTTCGAACCCTGTAATATGTACAAAAGGTTAAGGAGCTCGAGTATTCTAAACGTTTGCTCAGCAAAAACGACTGCTATATTGAAAATATGGTTGCACAACTGAGTTATTAGATTACAACTAATTAGGATTTGATATTTCTACTTCTGCAAATTCTCCTTGAAAAATGTTATGTGATAAGATTTGGGAATGCCAGCCAGTCGATTTCAGGAATTTTGACAGGTGGATTGTGTTAAATAATACAGCAGCGTTATGCAGTTCATTTTCTTAGTGGTACATTTCATTTCATATGTTTGCATTTTAAATTTGCTCAGTACAATCCTTTAGGATATGAATGATATATGAATTGAAAATGTGTTTATCGGCAACAACTTTTTATACGTTTATGCTAATTATGAGGTCATGGTAGTTTCTCTCCTTCTTTAAAACCTGTCATGGATTTGTTTTCGTAATAAAAGAACAACTATGATCTACTGATGAAAGGTTTCTGTTTGCAAACATTAACTCATTATTTTTCCTAATTGTAAAAAAAGGTAAAAACGTGAGAAAATAAGTGAATGCAAAGGACGAAATATGTAAAATTTTGCAGGTGAAAATGACTTTGAATACGTGTTTAAGGAAACAAATATCTGCCACAATTTCGTATAAGGGTATCTGCTTCTAACTATCTATCAAAAAAACGGATGGGCATTTCATTTTACCAATCACATAACAAGTCATTGGACCAAAATCGTAAATCACATATCATACAATAGTCGTGTATTTAAGTCTGCTTATACTTTTTTAATATAGCATTTTGGCTTGTCTGACTGATATATTTAGACTGCTATTACTGGCTTTTAAAAAGGAAATGGAAGCTTGTTTTCAGTAAACCGTTTCAACAGTATGACACAAATCCATAAACTCATAACAGTTTTGCATGGAAAGCAGCATAGGATAACCCGTTGATGCATTGTCTTTGCAAGAATCGTTTTTTGTAACGGCAATGTCATTATTTATTCTAAGTAAACAAATCATTATTGCAAACAACATAAATTGATGAGTTGTTTGTCAGTCA
Organism: Steromphala cineraria; assembly: GCA_916613615.1. Lineage (NCBI taxonomy): Eukaryota > Metazoa > Mollusca > Gastropoda > Trochida > Trochidae > Steromphala > Steromphala cineraria. The sequence continues at coordinate 73,383,991 of OU744720.1, read as the reverse complement.
TGAATCAATTCTGTTGTTTGTTTTGAAGAAAAATTAGTTATTGAGAACATGTCACCTAGCATGAAGATAACCAGTCATATGATTCTGTTTCTTAATGCATTGAACAATCTGTCAAATGTGCATATGCATGTTGACTTTGTGAAAAAAGATATTGCCGTTTGTAGATATTAGCTCCTAATGCATCTTAATGAATGGTCAAAACTGTTGGGGACGTTGTAACGGTCATTGGCAATTACAGTAACGAATACATAGAAGATTATTGATATCATTTCTTGTCAAATACATTTTAATTCCAGTAGAATGAAAAACTTTATGATAGAAGTTAAAATAATTGCAAATGAAGGTCATGTCGTATTGTACATATTTTATTTCTGAAAGACATTCAGAGGTCCATCTTAAGTGCCATACCTCTGACTCACTTCTACAATTGCACTTAGTGGCTTTTACTTTTGATAGTTTTGATAATGTATGACGTTATTGTTTACGCACAGTCTTTATCCTTAGTGATTGATAAATAATTTCTTTATCTACGAATTGCCTTTGTTTTGCATATTAGTTGTAAAGGAGTGGTCGGAGCATCAAACAACAGATCACAAATTTCATCCTATCAATCTAATTAGTGATTTGTTATGACTATGTCAGAGTTCTAGTAATCTATCTCTTATAACATTCGATTTTGACTGAGAATAAACGACTCCTGGCGCCTTCAAAACATAGTCTCTAAACGATTGCTAAACCGATTTCCATAACTGTTTTCGTGTAAAGAACTACTATGACCTTCTGATGAAAGGTTTTTGATGGCGACTAACGCCTTCTTTCTCGGCAGTCTGTAATTAGATATAATTATACTCAATTACCAACATGAACTGCTCCCTGGACTGCCGTATTATTACCCGCGATGCCTGCATCGTATAAGTTGGTTATTTCTGCAAACGAGTATATGTGATGTAAAATTGTGGCAAGAGACACTCAAATAAACTAGGTCAGATATATTGTAGATGATCGTTTGAGGAAACCTCGATCATTCACGATAGATATATTCACGGAAGATTGATTATAGCAATCATCCACAATTTGTGAGCTATAAGCACTAATGATAAATAGGATATTAAAGTAGTGCTGACTAGTTTAACATCTATCTTCAAGAAGCCAATATACGACCTTTCAACGTGAAGTTTTGCTCTTCGATTTCAGAACTTCTAGAACTTTGTCAACCCTATTGTGATGGATTGTTTAAGATATAATTTCCAACCTGTCTTGTTGTTTTTACAGATAATTATGTTTCTTGCTCATGTATGAGTCTGCCACATTATTCATGTAATGGAATTTCATTAAATATATATTCATAAAAGTTAACAACTCTATTACACATTTTCATGTATGTGTACACGTGGTAGATTTTGTATTACAAACTTTGTAGGTTTGCAGAAGAAGTAAGGTGATAACACGCATCATACCAAGGAGCCAATTTTGATTCCTTTGAAATGTTATATGACAGAATCCAATTAACCCATTTTACAACAATGATCACAACTGACAAGATGTCAAGTATGTTAACGTTGTAACATTCTTAAAAGTGCTGAACAAATATGAACTTTCAGCAACCCCTTTGAAAATTTATATTCGATGAAGGATGGATATTGTTAATCTTGATTTGCTTGAAATATACATTTCTAATTTCAAGGCTCCAAATTGATGGTTTTATGCGTTCTTATTTTTTTAAAAATACATAGGTGTAAATCAAAGTCATACTTCTTCGTACTTCAATTTGGTCATGCTATTGACAATAATCAGCACTTTATCATTTCTTGTCTAAATTAATTAAACGTTTAATCTTCATTTTAGTTTTCTCTATCTTAGAAAAAATCATATATCTATCTCTTTTACCTTTCAAAATGTACTTTGTACTCATGTCACTACAACAGTGTTATGTTTCGACTGTGCAATCTATGCATCCCAGGAACGGTCAATAGATCTCACAATAATGAACACAAATGAAAAAAAGACCTTCAAATCAATTGTTTTACAAAGCTGATGGACCTGAACAATAGTTAGACATTAAAAGACTATATAAGTGAAACATATGTACGTGAGCGTGGAGAAATGTCAATATTGAAGAAAGCCTTAATTTCAACTACTGTGCACAATCCGTATCTCTCTTTAACAGTGTCTGAAAGGTGTCATTATCTCAAATCAAAGGTACTTTATCAAAGTAACCTCTCTTTATTGTCTTTCGTCTAATGGATCTTCGTGCTTGAGAGAATGAGTGCAGCTTCTACAGTATCGCTTACACTGCATTATCATCCGTACCTTTCAACACCAGGTATTCTGTGGTAGGTAATCAAATTGTGCTTAAGGTCATTTATCATCTACCGACACTCTTTAAAATGAAACAGTGCCCCCAGAACTTCTGAATGGTAGCTTCAACCACATGTCAGGTATCATGTTGAAAGTGTGAAGAATATCGGATTAAATATTCAAATGATGCACACTTTACATTTTACTTAATGCTTTACCCTAAATAGATCACAAGCATGACAACCTTGTCTGACATAATTCTTAGTAAAAAAATCATAATGGCAATCCGCAACAACATAAATTGATGAGTTGTTTGTCAGTCATGAATCAATTATCTTCTTTTTTTAAAAGATAAAGTAGTTATTAAGAACAATTTCACATAGCATGACAACAACCAGTCATATAATTCTGTTTCTTAATGCATTGAACAATCTGTCAAATGTGCATATGCATGTTGACTATGCATCTTAATGAATGGTCAAAACTGTTGGGGATGTTGTAAAAGTCATTAGCAATTACAGTAACGAATACATAGACGGTTATTGATATGATTTCTTGTCAAATACACTTTATTTCCAGTAGAATGAAAAACGTTATGATAGAAGTTAAAATACAGTAGAACACGGATATAGCGAACACTGATATAGCGAACACTCGGATATAGCGAACTAAATTCTTTGGTCCCTTGGAGTTCATTATATCCGAGTTCTACTGTAATTACAAATGAAGGTCATGTCGTAATGTACATATTGTATTTCTGAAAAACATTCAGAGGTCCATCTTAAGTGCCATACCTCTGACTCATTTCTACAATTGCACTCAGGATACTTTTGATATTGTTGTGAAGGACTGTTAGGAGCATCAAACAACAGATCACAAATTTCATCCTATCAATCTAATTAGTGATTTGTTATGACTATGTCAGAGTTCTGGTAATCCATCTCTTATAACATTCGATTTTGACTGAGAAAAACGACTCCTGGCGCCTTCATAACATAGTCTCTTTACGATTGCTAAACCAATTTCCATAACTGTTTTCATGAAAAGAACTACTATGACCTTCTGATGAAAGGTTTTTGATGGCGACTAACGGCTTCTTTCCCGGCAGTCTGTAATTAAATATAATTATACTCAATTACCAACATGAACTGCTCCCTGGACTGCCGTATTATTACCCGTGGTGCCTGCATCTTATAAGTTGTTTATTTCTGCAAACGAGTATATGTGATGTAAAATTGTGGCAAAAGACACTCAAATAATCTAGGTCAGATATACATTGTACTGTAGATGATCGTTTACAGGAAACCTCAATCTTCGAAGACAGATATATTCAAGGAAGCTTGATTATAGTAATCATCCACAATTTGTGAACTATTACCACTAATGATAAATAGGATATTAAAGTAATGCTGATTAGTTTAACATCTATCTTCAAGAAGCCAAGAAACGACCTTTCAACGTGAAGTTTTGCTCTTCGATTTCAGAACTTCTAGAACTTCGTCAACCTGATTGTGATGGATTGTTTAAGATATAGTTTCCAACCTGTCTTGTTGTTTTTACAGATAATTATGTTTCATGCTTATGTATGGGTCTGCCACATTATTAATGTAATGGAAGTTCATTAAATATCTATTCTTAAAAGTTAACAACTCCATAACACATTTTCATGTTTGTGTACACGTGGTAGATTTTGTATTACAAACTTTGTAGGTTTACAGAAGAAGTAAGGTGATAACACGCATCATACCAAGGAGCCAATTTTGATTCCTTTGAAATGTGATATGACAGAATCCAATTAACCCATTTTACAACAATGATCACAACTGACAAGTGATGTCAAGTACGTTGTAACATTCTTAAAAGTGCTGAACAAATATGATCTTTCAGCAACCCCTTTGAAAATGAATATTCGATGAAGGATGGATATTGTTCATCTTGATTTGTTTGATATATACATTTATAATTTCAAGCCTCAAAATTGATGGTTTTATGCGTTCTTATGGGTTTTTAAATACATTTGTGTACATCATACTTCTTAGTTTTTCAATTTGGTCATGCTATTAGACAATTATCAGCAGTTTATCATTTCTTGTCTAAATTAATTAAACAATAAATCTTCATTTTAGTTTTCTCTATCTTAGAAAAAATCATATATCTATCTCTTTTACCTTTCAAAATGTACTTTGTACTCATGTCACTACAACTGTGTTATGTTTCGACTGTGCAAGCTATGAATTCCAGGAACAGTCAATAGATCTCACAATAATGAACACAAATGAAAAAAGACCTCCAAATCAATTGTTTTACAAAGCTGATGGACCTGAACAAGAGTTTGCCATTAAAAAACTATATAAGTGAAACATATGTACGTGAGCGTGGAGAAATGTCAATATTGAAGAAAGCCTTAATTTCAACTACCGTGCAAAATCGCAGGTCAGCACCTTTCCGTATCTCTCTTTAACAGTGTCTGAAAGGTGTCATTATCTCAAATCAAAGGTACTTTATCAAAGTAACCTCTCTTTATTGTCTTTCGTCTTATGGATATTCGTGCTTGAGAGAATGAGTGCAGCTTCTACAGTATCGCTTACACCGCATTATCATCGGTACCTTTCAACACCAGGTATTCTGTGGTAGGTTATCAAATTGTGCTTAAGGTCATTTATCATCTATCGACACTCTTGAAAATGAAACAGTGCCCCCAGAACTTCTGATGGTAGCTTCAACCACATGTCAGGTATCATGTTGAAAGTGTGAAGAATATCGGATTAAAAATTCAAATGATGCACACTTTACATTTTACTTAAAGCTGTACCCTAAATAGATAACAAGCATGACAACCTTGTCTGACATAATTAACATCGAATGCATCATTTTGCTTATTCGATCTGTAAATGTCAATGATGAATTAATATTTGAGTAGGCCCACAAGTCATCTGGAGTCATAGACAGCTGTTTTTAGGATAAAATGTCTATTGATTGTCAGGAATACAAAACTTTCAATAAAATACCAAAAATATAGAACTTTCCTACCAACAACTTGTGTACCTTTTGTATTGCTAACGTTATTTCATTGCAGACAAAGAAGAAGAAAAACCGCAATCCTGAGTCGCAAACACAAACAAGTATTATATGATCAAATAATCAATGCAAGTATTATGGTTCAAGTTTATGAATATTGACGTCGGACTCTGACAGAACACTGTTCACATAAAATAGAATACCATCGATAGAATTGCACCTCTCAGCATATGTTAACTGTTCACAATTCAAGGTCATCAGTGTTTAGCTTGCAGAAAACAAAAGTTGGACCTTATTAAAATGGTGATCGACAGCTTGGTCTCGAACCGTCCATTTGTTGAGAAGAAATTCATTGGTTTATGGATTTTATGAGAAGAAATGTTTTATGATGTTAAATAAAATAGTTCAAATATTAAGCCTTACATTTCTGTCCTTTGATGTATAGCATTTGTCACAGTTGATGTTCCATTTCAAAATATCAAATAATATTATATGCCTTTAAATTAATTGGGCTAATTCATGCTTGTCTTGTGTTAAGATAAATGCATAACTTTCTTGTAGTGTATGAAATAATTGAAAAAAGTGTTTCAGTTATGACAGAAATATTAAGGCAGCAGCAAAATTTCCAATCTGCAAACCAAAGCAATCTACCAAATAAGCATAAGAATCCAACAAATCTAGCAAAACAGAAGTACGGATTAATTCACCCGAGCCGCAAGGCATTGACATTTAATCCTATGATCCGCTTCCTACATGTGGCATGTAAGACAGATATGAAACGAACACTCTATAAATGAATCTGATACCTCAGGCAAGTGGTTATCATGTCCAAACACTTCTTCTCTTTCGTGATTTGTTTTCAATTGCGCAAGGCAGATTTGATGATTTTTCTCACATTACGAAATATGTTAAGAACATTAGTACAATGAGACCATGCCTGATGGAATTAAAACTCATTATTGCTGAATGTATATGAATTACCTCTATATTTTGACAGATAATTAATTTAACGAGGTAGGAAAAGGTAGGTTCACTGTTAAAGGATATATCTATATTTAGTTCAGTAAACAGGAAACACTCAATTGTGCATTAATACATTCAAAGAGAAAACGAAATGTTAATTTAAAACAACATGTATTCTAAAGTTTATACATTTCAAGATGAAAAATGACTTTTGTCTTTGCTTGAAAACCTCATTATATTAACAAACAAAACTAATAAAAACTGAATATCCTTTAGATGATATGAAGATTCATTCTTGCACAAACATTTAACTTATTTTTTTTGATTGCGTGGTGTGATATGCTTTTAATCATCTATTATCGTCAACAATTATATATCTTAGTATTTCTGACTTACTGAACTGAACTGAACTGAACTTTATTTACACTCAGGCCGCAGGCAGCGGCATATGAGGATTCACATGGTACATATTATACAATAAATTAGTTCAAATGGTAATGTACAATCATGAATTTAAAGATTTATATGCAAGTGAAGATATTATAAAAATACTAGTATGGGTATGTATGTATGTATGTATGTATGTATGTATGTATGTATGTATTTATGTATGTATTTAACACAGATGTGATATCTTATCTACAAATTCCTAGCGACACATTTCAAAGGCATTTGAGATAACATTACAAAACAAAGCTAATTTTCTTAATGTACCTATCCGCTTATTATTGAATAAAGTCTTCATTTTATAAAAATTAGGTTTTTCACAAAAGTAAGGATTCAGATATTTTACTCTGGCATTTATAAAATGGGAACAGATGTATAAATAATGAAATTCATCTCCAATGTCATACAGTGAACCCATGAAAAATAGATGGAAAAAACATTAGTTGAAAAGAATTACATTTTTTTCTGCTCTGTAATTCATGTAATTACAATGGGTTTTTTGCTGTAATGTTCACGTAAACATTCTCATTTAAGCCCACATAGCTAAGAGTCATGTGCACGTAAACAACAGATTATTGCGCCTAACTAATGCGAACGTAGTCTAAATATCAAATTCTTCACAACATTTATTATGCAAATACATTAGAGCTATTAAGTAAATCTACACTTTGGGTATCTTTATAAACTGTTGAAAGACAAAAGAATTATACACAAATCAAATCAGGTATATGTTTGTCTAAATTTCCTTGTGCGGCTCCTATCATGTTGGTTAATTCATATTTTTCTGATTTTGAAACCTACAACTTTTCAGAATTGATTAATATGGCTGATCATAAATCGTTTTAAAACAAAGATTACCTATTACCGATTATCTGTAATTGCTATGAAATGTAAACATACGAAGACATAACAGACACTGGGACATTATTGGATACATAAAAATTCATTTAATGTTTTAAGAAATATATTCCTTTATGGTAAACTACGCTTTACTAGGTCGTGACAACTTCTCCTGAAGTGTTGGTATTCTGACTTTTCAGACAAGTGGTTATCGTGACAGGAGACTATTCAACATGAACAGATTTGATTTTACATTACAAATGACAGTTGCTTTGGAGATGTCTCTCACATTACGAAATACGTAAATTCTGTCATGTATTTGCAAACTGATGACGTTTTGTCACGCACACTTCGTAAAAGTTGAATGACCATCATTTACATTATTCTGTGTTATGAAGTTTAAATTGGGAACTCATGAGACAACATTTTTAAAACTTGTTTGGAACATAAATGTCTTTACAAATAATTTGAAAGCAAATGAATGTTGTCAATGATTAAAATGAAACATAAATCAGTTGACTGAGAAGACATCAATTGGTGAATATATCAGAATTGTATTTGCTTTGTTCATGACCGTATGCATCAAACATGAACATAATATCTTGGTTTCATTCTGTAAAATGCATTTTGAATGTTTCATTAACAATATTCTTTACATGTATCAAATATGTATGTATAAATTATCACTATTTTGATCGACTCAATATATCTTGCATTATGTAAAGGACATTAAAGTTACAAAAATATACACAATTGTTTTGCCTTGAACATGTACAGTGCAGATATGGATCATATAATGATTGTGTACAAAATGTCCTCTAACAAAGGTTTCAACACAAGTGAATCAGTATTATCTGAAACGATAAATGGAATGGGAAATGGTTTATCCCTCAAAATGTTGATGTTTCAGTTCATGGGGACAACTCATACTATTAATTGATTCATAAAAAAAATCTTAAATGATATATATGCCAGAAAAAAAATCCTTTACCTTTGCAATACAATACGGTTTAATATATGTCAACAGGGACAACCTTCAAATCGCTGAACAGATTTTTGATTTTTTTAATTTTCCGATTATTGTCTGGTAATCACTTCAGGTTTACCTTGTAAATGGTATTGTAATAATTATTCCCAAATGACATATCAACTCATTTGCGAATGTCTCCAATTATATTTCTAATGCCAAATTGATTTTACAATTATACCAAAAATAGTCATAGAGCAGGTTAGTGATCAGCATGGTTTAACGTAACATTGTTGATTTAAGATATCAATTTGTGGTCAAATTGTAATGTGTAGTTTCGCTTAAATGATTTCATTGAAAACATGTGTTTCTGATTTGAAAAAAAGTTTATTCACAATGCAACTCTTTTCACTGTTTCTGTGCCAGTGTCACGTCCTGAGAAATGATTGCCGGTTCCCTATTGCTGAACGTGATATTCATTACACGTTGATTGAAATAATTATTTACACAAACCAACAATAAATGAGCGTGCTGGTTTTAAATCACTGCGTGCTGTTTTGACATAGGCTAAAGATAGTTTCCTCATTCAATATCTACATTGTTATATTCATATTTACGTTTGCACTCTTAGATATAAAATCCTATAACACAATAAACAAAGTGATCCATATTTTAGCAAGGCATAGCTATATCCACAGAGCCCGTTTCCAAACAGGATAAATTGGGACACATCATTCTTAAACAATAACACCCCATTATACAAACTATGACAAAATTTCACGCCTTTATTAGGCTTCTGAGTTATGGAAAAAATAACTAGCTTTAGCTGATTGATTTTCTGAAATCAACAGAGGTCAAAATCTATTGATTTTATCGAATTGACTGCCATTTTTTTTGGAATAATTATGGTCATTGTCAGTCGTCAATGAATCAATTCAATATTACTTCTTTTAAGTCCAAGGTCAAAATCTGAATCATTTTATGTGTACCTTGACATCTGGTCTCTGACCTATGAATTTAACCTGTCGCACATTGTTATTACATTGCAGTGTTATGAATTTAAGGAGGGACATGGTCGTTTAAAAACAATTTTTACAGTTTAAACAACAGTACAATAAACCGATAATCGTAATTGAGAGCTATTTTTGACTACTTATATGAAGCAATACAATTAACAATCATTGGATTAAATGCTTTCATTGATACATGATTAAGGTGATAACATTAAATACAATTACATGAACATGGATAAAATTTGGAAATGCAAAACTTCAACATTTCTAATGAAATAGTGAATATTTCATTCACGATAAATGTTGTGACTGGTGCTGGAAAGAAAACTATTAACTCATATAATGTCAAAAGACAAAGATGTGATGTCTCAAAATCACTTAATTGGTAAAGGTTAACGGTTTGCTATGTTTAATCAACATATATCCTCATGTATGTTATCAGTGAATATCATTGAAACGCTTCTTACAAAAATACTTTTTATTATGGTTGTGGAGGAACAAAACTCTTCTGACGAATCAGACTTTGTTATGAGGAACCATTGGTTCATTGTGTGGACGTTGTGCATTCCCTGCAAGGTAGGTCCTCTTGCAGTAACAACACTGGTAATTCATGGATGAAATAAGAATGTTAAATGAGATGGATACAGTCATGCAATTTTTAGAATAAAAATGTTTGTCAGATCGTGATGAGAAAAAGTCAAGTACATACCAAAACACTTCAGAACTATCATATTGCTGCTTAGGGTAGCCTCTAAATGTTTCGTTGGTAGGCCAGTAAATTGTTATTATCATTCCCTTCCGTGGATATAAAACATGTTTAAACATTACATTATATAGTTTATATGCCATAAAAATGAATGTGCAATAATGAATGTGAATGTGAAATAATATGCAAATACGATTTATTACCTCAAATGATTTAGAGAGATATATTTTCTGACGTAGGTGCTACTGCGCCTTTGGAGGAGAGTATATTGAGGGCGACAAGAGCTTCAAAGATCATGTCAACCCAAGAGCAGTTTGATTTGTAGGTCATGCCAATATTTGATACATCTGTTTTTCTCAAAGTGGTTTCATTGAATTGTTAAACACATATGTTGTGCCTTGGCAAATTCTTAAAATATAATTTTAAAAACATCAAATTCTTTGAAAATAAAGTTCAAATGAATAAATAATCTCACTTACGTTAGTGTACATGTATTTATAAACTTGCATGGATGCAATCAAATCACATTACAATTGCTAAGTGCAAACGGTCGTTCTATGTAGAAAGAATGACACAAAATCCAAATCTATTCTTCAATATGTCATACTTTTTAAGCAATCCTTGTACACATGGTCAAATACAAAACTAAACATTCAAAAAATGAGACCTTAACTTGTTCTAATCTTTTACTGGTTTGATATCTGTAATTGAAAATGTAATTTGACCTTGTATCCATAAAATATGAGATTAATAAAAAAATATAGACCAACTGTCTGCAGGAAAAGCTTAAGTCAACTTAGGGACCAGTTAATGACTGCGTTTATTCGCCAGAGTCTCACTTGAAAACCTGGTGTCTGACTGAATGATTGACTTTTCTGTTCAACTTGACATATCCAGACCAGATTCGAGGTGCATCTAAAAAATAAATCCTCAGTTTACAGGGACAAGTGCCCAATGTTTTGATCCAGATAGTTGTTGATTGTTGAACTGGTAGAATTGGAAAAATTGTAATCATACGATCATGCAAAATTATGACTGGAATTGACCTCACTTGATAAATTGAATGTGGATAATGCCCTTTAAAACGCATTAAAGGTTTTTTTTTAAATCAGAAAACCATATTCTGCAGAAAAGTACTGGAGAAAACAGTTTCATACTGATTTCTGTCAAGTGAACAGTGAGATATATTGAGGAAATTATACATAAAATAGGTTTTTGAATAGTCGTTTGTAATTGGCAACCAGTGCGAAGGTGAACATTTTTAGTGGTAATAATTATGACTGTAACGTATCTAATGTAAATGTTCTATACACATATTTCCATGAAAGTAATGGTTTGTATAACAGATGTTTACCTATATGTACAAGTATTTCCATTCTGCAAATGATTTATCCTAACAAAGTCGAACCGCAGCAGCACTAATAATTTTAATAAACATAGAAAAATAAAAACTAATATTAAATTAAACCATATATATATATATTATCAAGTCATACTCCCTGATGATACCATTGAAACATGTTGGAGTTTAAATTTGCTTCTTGTCATTTTTTTATCTGTTGATTATATATATATATATATATTCAAACAACAAGAATTGAAAGACTCGTATACCACATAAGTGCTCCTTGAGGTAATCAAGTGAAAATGTCTTCTTCAAAGAGACTACACAACAAGTATTGTTAGAGCCAGGGAAGGAACATTACTCATGATTTGCAAGAACACTCTACCCAAAGTTTACTGTAAGATAGCCATGCCTCAATCCTGTCCTGTACAATATTCTTCTGTTCATTATATGTAACTCATTAGAAATTATCACATTATAACTCTTATAGAATGAGTGTTTAAGTATCAGTTCTTAGGTACATGTAACGTTCAAAATCCAGATAATGTTAGAGTAATAACAGCATTTTTTATTTCGATTTATTTATGCTATGCAATACAAATAAGAGTAGTCAAAATCGCTTTACACGAGTGTCAACTTGTCAGACTATTAGGAGGAGAAATAGAAACTTTGTCCAATCAATCATTTTAATTTGATATTGAATGAATGTTACAGATTACATTTACAGATGTACTTGCAAACACAGTTTAGTTTCCAAAATAAGTATTAATGCATGCCTAATGTAACGATACAAATTATGCCAAATTTAAGTTTTCTATAGATTGTCAAAATAAATCAAAAGGAAATCTTACCAGTAAACTATATATTTTAATCAAACACTTTGTAGTCAACAGTTTTTAGGATAGAAACCAATTAACTTTTGATTCATTTTCAGAATGATTGATCGCACTTGCAATGTCCCTCTAACCCTTTTCTACACAAATCATCAGATGAGATGAGGAAATATAGACCAACAGGGCACAGTTACAGCCTAGGTCAACATATTGACAAGATAATGACTACATTTATTCACCGGAGTCTCACTTGCAAAGCATATACCTGATTTAACGACTTTTTCCGTTTCACTTGACTTATCCAGAGCAAATACGCTTTTTACCACAGGCAGCATCATTTGATTTATAGGTACATAAAATATCTGACCTTGTTGCTTGTTGTACTTGTGGATTGGAAGTAGAACACAAGCAATATTGGGAAATGAGGAACACGATAGTGGAACATAAATGTCCTACAACAGCTTGACAGACAGTACTATCGGGGTATTTTTGTGGAAAAAGAACACAAGAGCTGTTTAAACTTATTGATGATTATAACATGATCATTTCACACTTATTTTAGTATTTGTTAGTAAGGGTTCGATTTTCTCAGTTCTAGATCTAACAATTTGACAAAAAAAGAATGCATCACATGGTCATCTTGAATTTCGTTTAACAAAATCCCCGATAGGACTGTCCCTTTATCCTTTGTTGCATGAACACATTCTTATAAAATATAGATATAAATTCACACATACAATGCTAAATAGTTTTGATAGAACTTTTAAGTGAGACTAGAATTAAGATAACCAGTTCATAAAAAGCTTTACACTGCAAAACATAAGCAAAACCAAGGTTTGACAACAATTTTTTTAAATGTGATTCAAACCTAGCCATGAATATCAATATAAATATTTTCATTCAATTCTTTACTATAACTGAAGTAATAATTCCAACAGTATAATACCAGAAATATATTCGTCCCGTTGTAATACTTCCTTTATAAGATATGTTTTCAAATGATTTAGACTTGGTATAATAATACACTACTACAGAAACATATTAAATGAATAAATAAGATTAAAGAAGGATTTGTCCATGGTGTAAATCAGCAATTTTAGGGAAAGTGCCCTTTAAGTTTCTTAGTTCTTTATATTCTGTCAATGTAAGAAAATTCCTGAATAGCTTTGTAGAAACCCTCTACTGTTGTCTTATATCCTTCGTATATTCTCAACATGAAAATTTATTTTGTATTTGACGTTTCTTACGTTGTAACCTAAGAAATAACTTAAAGATAATTGTCCTTAGAGCTAAATTTTAAAGTGAGACCTTACAACTACCAGTTTGTAATCTTGGTTTGGAAGTTGTATAGTATTTGTATAATGTCTTTCATTGATGTAGTTTTATATGTTAAACGGAAGCCTTAATAACTATTTTAGACACATCGTTCTTAGCCTTGCTGCCTTTTCCATGCCAAAAGATTTTCCAAGATTGTTTCAAGGTGGAGATTGTTTTTAACTGAATTTCCTCTGGGAAATTACTGGGAGTTGGAATTACTGTTTTTTCAGGGTTTTAACCCTAAGGTTTAACCTTAAGTTGGATGTATACATTGAAGGTTTTGATGCTTCAAGTCTGAGCGTACAACGTCTATGAGTTGTTTGCGTATATTTTCTCTCAAAGATATCCCCAAATATAAAAAACATACATTTTTGTAGTATGTCTATCTTAAAAATTACTTGAAGTGTTAATGTTGGATTTGAGCGCCTTTCAGGTCAACATATGACTATTTTGTTGCCTGACAGATGAAATTGGGATAAGAATAAAATCAAACAATTAAAAAACGCAAATCAAAACGTATTTGGCCATATTCAGTACAAATCGTGAGGAGGAAGGCCGCTAACGGTTAAAGTATAGCCCAGCGGCATAAACTCACTCACCAAAACCTAACAAATTCTCGGGGAATATATCTAAGTTTAAAGATGCTGTATCATACTTGCAAGCGGTTCAGGATGAAACTTAGCTATTGAAAAATGAAATACATCACTTTGTAGAAAAATCTTTCGTCGAAATGTTGATATCATATTTAGATTGTTTAATCAACAATAACATACTTATTTCGAAGCTTCAAGCACAGTACCCCTCCTAGAAAGGGCATGTCATTTTGCGAACCTGCTTTCGGTGACGTAATCATTTTGCTTGTAGGATTTACACCGTGTTTCAACTACCGTAATTGCGTTCGATGGGTATCAACTTTGACAACAACGAATACCTAATTTGGAGAAAAAGAATATAAAATCTAGTTGAGCGCGACAAAGACGGTTTTCAAGCGTACATTTAGAAACCGGAAGTTGTGAAATGGCCACACTTAATACGCCCTTATGTCGACTGCCGTTTCGGTATTTTTGGGTAAATTATCTCCTATTTGATGAATTTTGGTCCGATTATCTCAAGGTTGGTCGCTAAATTTTTCTTAAAATACAACGTATACATTAAAAATACTTTTTAAAATATTGCAAGTATGATTTAGCATCTTTAAAGCTTTTGAGTTTTTGCTTTGCATCCTCATTGATTTTTTCTCTGTTGTCCAAGTGTCCTTTACTATAGCTAAGAAGGTGAAAAAATATCTGAAACAGTGCAAACAATCATGATAATTTAAGGGTTGTTTTTGTCTAAAACATGTCTCAAGCACTGTACCTGCAACGGCTCAAGAGAGTCACTTTGTTGTCGAATTTTTAAATGTTCTGTTACTTTAAAATACAATTGTACAAATGTTTGCTATTAGTGCCACTGTTTCAATTAATTAGCCACATTTGACATATTGGCTTATTTATTACTTAGACTAAATCTTTTGCAACTTGGTGAAAGTCTAGAATGTCAATAGTTTCCAAAGTAACGCATCTTTTACAACAAGAGAGACCTTCGAGTGCCGGGGCTCTTACAGCTGATATACATGATATGTGGTTTCACTTAGTTATGTTTTCTTGCAACTAAAGTTGTGAGTACAAAGCATGTAAACATTTTTCAAACTGCATTGGTAAGGAATTTATGGCGAAAGTCACCTAATTCATAGTAGTGTGGTCAACACAGAAATGCCGCCATGGATATTAATTAAATGTCAAAATTCATATGCTTCATTGACATCAAACAATAGTCAGAAGCTCGTCGTATTTACCAAAATGGTAATTGTTAGCCATAGTTCGTGTCTGAGTTTTTCAAATTGTAAAACTTTCATTAAGAAACTCGCGGCTATCTTTATCAATAAATTACTTTTTACGTAAGACCCCAATTTATTATTTTAATGAAATTGCATCACATCCCAAATGAAACTACTCAAACTACCAGTGAAAATTTCAGGCATTACCTAGGAGGCTTGATGGCATTTGACAATCACTCTGTTACAAATTATTTGCCAAATATATGATTCACTTAAATGTCTGAAGTTAGTCTTTAATATGCATAAGAAGAAAAATAATGACATGTTAGACATATATGTATATCCTTTTCTAACCCCTGTGAAGTCCACTCCTGCCCTATCGCATATGCCCCTGAGGGAAAACGGAGATTGGTTATAGCAATTTACTTGGATTAATCTAGTTTCAATAGTCCGGTAAATCACTTCAGCAGAGCCGAAGCAGATAAACGAAGGCGTCTTTGAGAGCGTTACTGCTGACAGTCGTGACAGCACTTGTAAAAGAGGATTGAAGCTCACATGAAAAGCTCGGAATAAAACCTGTAAAGCCCCTTTTCATTTCTTTGTTTACCTTATTTTTTTTATCGTTTTTATCAAGGACGATTGCAAGCCGTCACTTTAGTTAAGTTGCCAGATAAATAGCGCACTCAAATTTTAATCAATGCTTCAATGAAACATTCTAGTATTTGAATATTTCCAAAAACAAACAAATATTGAAATATTGTTCTTGATGAAGTTTCTTCTCTCCAATAGCAAGCAGAATGCTCTAAAATTCAAGGAAGGATACAGTTTACAGGTTGCTGAAACGTACACTTCGTTGATGTCATCTCTGGTAGTTTTTACAACGTTTACATTTGTTTATCCGGGATTTTTTTGGTTAGGATTTTCATAAGCATGTCAGTTAATCATTCCATTCAAATGCACTGCCAAATTATTTTTCTTTTGACAAGGTGTAGTCAATCATTTGACAACACCTTTTGTTTTGACTAATAACTTCTGGTTAACAATTGTGTATGCAGTTTTATTGAAAGTAAGACATTACCACTGCTTTCATTACATAGTCATATGACTGCTATACCAATTGTAATAACCCTAAAACAATTGCAAGATTATTAGATTATCAAACCTAATTGATATGCCTGTTGAATACCATATCAAATAAGTTTTTACTGTCCTCGGTATGTCACAACTTATGAATGATTTCGAAAATTAACACAGTAATAGTAAGTATTTTCATGTATGTATATTTTTCCCCTGCATTTTCATGCATGTTTGTATGCATGTATGTGTGTGAGTGTATGTGTGTGCGTGTGTGTGTGTGTGTGTGTTGGAAGGTAGGTGTAGTTGGACCTTATTGACAGATTGTTGGCATGGTGATTACTAGATTGATCTGTCTCTCTAGGTGATGGGAATTAACAAAATGATCACATAATTTTGATATTTATGATTTTCTGCAAAAAATGGTTTAGCAGCTGAATTAGTTAATTCACAAGGCCTCCAGGTATGGCCATTTGATCTAACGATCTGTTTTCTACACTAGAGTTCAACTATGTATAAATTCATCTGATATCTAAGGCACGTACATGTAGTTATTATGACTACTCAGCTTGATTAATATGATTTGTATAATGCAAGATAGATTATCAATATATCTCACATTACGACATGTGTCATGTGGCAAATTATGGTATTGTTTTGTCTTTATCATTAACCTTGTAATTTGATGAAAACGAGCAACTATACAAATGTATGTGTTAAGTTTAACAGGTTTGTAATTTGTAGAACATTAATCAAAATGATCAAACATAACCCAAATGCATGAGATGAGTCCTTTCAAGTAATGTCCAAGATATAAGCCTTTTGACAAATCTCAAAACATTTTTTTTCTTTTTTGGGGGTTTTATTTGATTTTATGTAAATATTATTAGCTACAATAATGCACCACAATTTTTTTTATAACATTTTCATTGTGGGGGCGATATTTAGCAAAATAATTAATTTTTTTATGTGACGTTTAAAAATACAAAATCATTCATTAGTAATCAATAGCTCTAGACCTAAGTCATATTTGTTTCTTTGCATTAATGCAATGTAATTATACTGATTTATTTCTTACAAAGTTTATATGGAATATTTAAATCGAAATTTAAGAAAATCTCAATTTTACAAAATTATGACCCCATCTATTTATTTAATCATGCCAAATATCTAAATTCAGTACCACTGACAAGACGATCCCGAAATATGGTTTGGGAATGATTATTTTACTAATGAATAATTGGTTATCGTTTGTTGGTGCTCCTGGAATTATTGTTATTGACGTCAAAATGAAACCCAATTTACATGATATTTGCACTAAGATACACAAGCAAGTGAACAAACTTAAGATACGCAGCTGTAAACTGCGTTCATTGTCTGATTCTCTATAACATTTTTTGCATGCACCTACATTTAGGCTTATGAGTAACTCTTTTCATTAGGATTTTCATATAGTGCCAAAATCCTCATCTATACATATTTCAAACGATGTAATTGGAAATCAACAACTTTATAATTAAAGTTCATATACATAGAGGACCATCACACTTATATAAAACAGTAATGACCTGAAGCTATAAAAAATGTCAACATATGTACGAAGAGACAATGTAAACAGATTGGAACATATTTGAATATAACACAAAATGCATATATCAATATTTTCTTTATGCTTGTACTAATTGAATGAGGCCCCTGTACATTGGAACAGCCATTTGGGACATTTTGCTTAACCTAGGTCGTAAATATTCCTCTAGAAGTGAAGGTATATTGCTCTGACATTTCAGACAAGTGGTTATAGTGGCAGGAGACTATTGAAGATGAACTGATATTACACTGTGAATACCAGTTTCTTTGGACATGCCTCTTACCTTACGAAATGTATTTGCATGCCTGAATGGTCGATAAACTAGAAACGATAGTAACTATACGCCATCAATGTCTTTAAAGTCCGTAATACATACTTTCTATGGTGACACTTGAAGTTAATGTATCTGACAGGTGATATATGCGAATGTTTCAAAGTAATAATTCACAATTTGAGTGCATTTTATGTCGAGAACTTTCAACACCAATATCCTAGTTAGAGATGATTTAGAAGGTTAGCCACATGTGAATGTGTCACTCTTCACACCACTGCTAACAAGAAATACTTAGCGCTGAAAGTTCCATTTAACACCGATTCAAAAATTACCAGCCTCTGTGAAATCTCATTTTTCATTTCATTCCAGACATGCAGGCTACTGAGTGCAACTATTCATTTTCGAATCTTAAAGAAAGCATAAATCCATTATGTACTTTGGCATTTTGTACGTATCCTGCAATGAATTTAATGTGTTAAAGCTGATAAAGAAAGTAATGTGTACAACAATTTCGAATTGAAAAATTTGAAATTTAAAAAGGGTTTAGATTTAATTCAAATGAATGTTGATTTAAACCTCAACAAAAAGAACAAGGTTTGATGTCTTAGACAAAGCTATCCAAACACGGCCCGAAATGTTGCCCAATTAGTCTTAAACCTTGTATAATTGTTTGGAAAAATCTTGTTCGTTATGAAGGGATAGCTGATTTGCTATATGTTCATTTTGGTTTTCAGGGAATGTAACATTATGATTGGTCATTATTTGGAATCTTTGGTACCCTCTGCTATCGCAACTTGGACAGAAAGGTAATCTTTGAACGATATGAAGAATAATGTCTCAAGTTAAACTTAATTCTGAGAATTATAAACGCATTATTCAATTGATTGTGAATGCCTTTGAATATCAAATGCTCTGCATTATCATGATAAATATATAGCACTATTACTCTCCCGTTGAAAATATCGCTGTTTAATAAATCTACCATGTTAATACACATATGTGTCATAACATCGCGCGCTAACCGAATTACGTGACATACTACTGACGACACAATCATTTAGTATGATGTCACAATATCAGCAGGCAGGCCGCGATGATCATGTCGTCGAATATCTTTATGCATTTAAGCCAGTTATAAATAAAATACTAAACTCTGTCCCATTTAATAACATTTTATGAAACTCGTGAATGGTGTAGGTATTTAACTCGCTTTCGCTCGTTCAATACCGAACCATTCACTCGTTTCCTGCAAATGTTCTTAAACAGGACGTCGTTTAGTATTCTCTATTTCCCTAAACAAGGCGAGCACCCTCTGGAGTTCAGAATTTATTATTTGAGTGCTGCCTTAAACAATTACTGAAGAACTAGTTGAACTTATTCATGGTATTGTTCCTCATAAACATCTTGTTATTGTTACATAGATACGTTATGGTAATAAATTATCACTAAATACATTTCCCTAATGTTTTCATTAATGAGGACAATGCTTGGCAAACCCTGACCCTATATTACTGATTACAGTTATTACTTTGTAATCAAAGTAGAATTTTGGTTTTTAGTTAAATTAGTTCATTGGGAACACTTTATTCTGAATAAAGGTTTGTCGATGATGCAACTCTTTTCACTGTTTATGTGTCAGTACCACGCACTTAGAAATAATTGCATTTTCACCATTGCTGAATGTGATTTTATGAAACAAAATGATGACACTACGCTGCCGTTTTGTAATTTTCAATCGTTGTTTTGAAATTATCTGAATGTTTCTGAATATTGACATTGTTATGTTGTGTCATATTTGAAGATCTCCATTCTATCATTATACTGTTATTGGCGTGTGGCGGGAGATGTTTTGATAAAGCTGTAAATGGTAGCAATTAAAATGCAAGAATGCGCGATACAATTTGTCAGTTGGAAATAAAACATACAATGCGCTGATTCTGCAGGAATCCAATTTGCCCCAGAGACAAAAGCAAAGAAAATGAAGAGTTGCATACATACGGCAACATAAACGTCACCAGATAATCGGCAAAATAGTTTCATCCACGTAGATTGGATAGAACTAATCCATAGTTACATCATAATTTCAGGAGCCAACTTTCGTAATTAAAAATTGTTCACACATTGCTTCGCAACGTTTCTGAAAAGGTTGCACTAAGGAAATAGTTTTCTTAACTATAGGAGAGTGAAAAAAGGCTTTATTGGTGTGCTTTAGGAAGTTATGCCTCTTTGAATTCAAGTAATGATTTATGAAATAATATAAAAAGTGAAGAAAAATTACACCTTTAAAAAGCCATTTTCTTGCCTTTGTGTTTTGAACAGGTATACGAATTAAACTTCTCAATGCTCTGACGGGTAATCTTGTGTATTCTTATTTACAAAAACATAGGTTTATTCATTACATTCATATTCGCAGCTTGCAGCGGGATTTTTGTTTTATGGTACTGAAGAAATGTAAGTTACGATTCTTTTGCCGTTGAGTGCTTTATTCTTGGGCAATATGTTATCCAATTGATAGTTGTATTTGATGTTGGAATTCTTCATATGTGACTATTTGAGCCTCCTGTTGTCCTTCAAGCTATTTTGGCCATCAAGTTGTTGATATCTATAAATTAAGGCTTTTAATGCTTACCTACCACTAGAACTTTATACACGTCTACATATAACTTAACCGATATGTTATAGATTAAATTCAACCTTAATACAAGAAAATTCATGTGTACTGAAATTCCTTGCTCTCCTTACTTAGGTGATCATAAGTCCGTAAGTTACCCTTAGTGCAACATTAAAGAATGTGTGTTAATGTCAACCTTAACGTAAATAATGCTTTGTGAAAGGAGGCCCTGATAGCTAAATGCCTTTGGGAAATTGTATGCAATTTCCAAAACCACAATTACTAGTAAACAACAGTTGAAATGAAAGCATAAGATTATCTCATATAGAGTCACTGCTAAGTGCAATTGGTATGTTCTATTAATGAATGTCAATGTCAATATCAGAGTCTTGACAAGATGTAATGTGCTGTTTAATATACGCTAAAATGAAATGTTTATGTACAATTTCATATGGAAAGTAGATACTTCAGAATGGAAACTGAAAGTCTTATAATCTTGCATTGATTATGATGTTAGAATATGTCATTTGGACCCAAACTTTGTAAAACATGAATTTGAAAGAGGAACATTAGACGATATGTCTACAGTTGAAACTTAACAAATGTCAACATAGGGACAAGTTTGATATCGATATTCACTTAGTGAAATGTAAGAAACCTCTGACAATGAAGCAAATATCCTTCTTTAGATAGTGGTTCTTAATTGGCATCAAATAAAAAGGTGTTTTAATGTTTTAACTTACCAATTTTGACTTTAAAGCAAGTAAACAATTTAACAATATTCAATGTGTTTATTCAAACCTTGTACATCGGTACTCATGCATGTGGTAGAAACGATAGAAAACTAATTAGAGAAGCATATTTCAGATATGTGCTCCATTTGAACAAAATGCAATTATAACGCTACTCTGATATGATCTAGTAATATTATACTTCCCAGCAAAACAAAACATTCTGATATTAAAACTATTGAAACTATGAGCCAATTGACAAAAATATCTATCAAAAAGGTTAAATCAAGGTTAACTATACAGGCATTTTTAAACCATTAAACTCTTATGTTAAACATGATAACTTAGTTAAAATCACTTATCATTATCATATCGAGATTGCAACTAATCTTACATTATTATGTGATACTTAAGTGAGAATTTTTTTGAACAAATTATCATGACCATCTTGAAATCAAGAGAGTTCAAGATTGTTGTTGAATAGAGTACTAACATAAATATATGTTCAAAAGATTATCTAAACAAATTATTAAGCACTATTTTGATTCAAAACACTTGTCTAATCTGCAACAAGATTTTTTTCCAGATAGAATCCAATAACATCTGACTACCTTTTTATTATTATTTATTGATCTGGGAACGTAGTTTTAACCTCATCTTCACATATCATGAGACGAGATGAGAAAATATAGACCTACTGTGCATAGTTACAGCTTCGGTCAACATATTGACAAGTTAATGGCTGCATTTATTGGCTGGATTCTCACTTGCAAAGCTTGCCTCTGCCTTTACGACTATTTCCGATTCACTTCACAAATCCAGGGCAAATACGAGTTTAACCAAAGGCAACGTTATTTGATTTATAGGTACGTTTAAGACTTGACTGTGGTGCCTTTCGTACTTGTTGATTGGCATTAAGGGAAGGAAATGTTGGTGTAGTTTTTCAATGGTTTGCACTACATGACATGTTCGCATTGGTGCCAATTGAGGCATGAGATTCGATTTTGATATGACATTTTGTTGTAGTTAGAGAGAGTACATGTACAACTTTCCATCTTTTATATATATTTGTTTATATATTTCATTTATCTAACTTTTAGTTGTCGATACCAATAAAATAGGGTTTTTTAATTCTAAT
Source organism: Steromphala cineraria (assembly GCA_916613615.1). Taxonomy (NCBI): domain Eukaryota; kingdom Metazoa; phylum Mollusca; class Gastropoda; order Trochida; family Trochidae; genus Steromphala; species Steromphala cineraria. The sequence continues at coordinate 73,361,012 of OU744720.1, read as the reverse complement.
ATGAAAAAAGTTTTAGTCAATAACAATGATAATTCATATTCTTTGGCTATCATACATGTAATTATTCATTAATGTGTACAATTTAAATCATTCATTAAAATATTTTCAATTCAACAACATATTAATATCTTTGATTACTAAATCACAATATATCATTAGTTGAATATTCATGTTAAATGAATTATCATTATTTTCGATGAAAACGTAGATCCTTTGCAAAAGTTTATTTGTTAAAAATGAAAGTTTGCTTTCGAGCATTAACTATGATTGCCAAGGTATCAGTCAACCTAAAATGAAAAAATTACAACTATGTAACTCTTAATTGGCGATTCTAATTGGTCGAGAACACTCAATGACATGCAAACAAAATCCAATAATTGCACAAAAATGTATTCTTTCCTTTGACGTCACAAACTTCTGTTGTAAAAGCTGATAATTATCTTTTTCAATCCTGTATTGGAACAATCAAATACTCTACTCACCCAGGCAAAAGGCTTACCTTCTCAAAAACATTTCATTTTGATAAAGACCATTCCTCAAGATTGGTCCGATAGGAACGTGAAACAAACTGGTCATTTATATCCGTTGGATCTGCTTATGAGGGTCATTTTCAAAATTGGGATTTGAGTTTAGACAAACTTTGATTGCATGGGTGTGAATTGTTGTGTCGTTTAAGTTAATGGATATGTTTACATGCTACTACATGCTTACAAAGCAAACTAAAAAAAATTCTACACAAACAATTACACTGTTATGAAAAAAGCTCTTGAAAAGGTCATACCACCTACTGTTTGGGGTCGTCTCTCACATAATATAAGTTTTTAAAAAGTTGCATCATCTCAAGTCTTCTATCTCTGTATATCTCAGCAACGAGGCCTTCAATCTGCGAATAGCAATATTGAGAAATGTTAGATATGAAAACGCAAAAGATTTTCTCCGGATCTAACTTCCCACTCACCTGAAATGCTGAATCTCTTAAATCCTTTTCTAATCCTACCTCAACTCTTGAGGCTTCGGTCTTGCATGTAACAAAGGTTTCAGCAATACACACTTCTCAACGAATTGTTATGATTCAAATAAACAATGAATCCTAGTTTGAGTTTTAGTTGTCTACAACATCACGCATTCTACCATAAATGTGCAAAATACTAGTTTCTGGTTGGCTACTGTGAAAAATCGGAGGACGTTTAATTTGGTTAAAGTGTACTCTGTTTACTTCGTCTAGTGAGCAGGAATGCATTTGTTGCCTAGCAACAGTTGATTTTTGAAATTACAAAAAAATACGAATATGTCAAGTTTAATTTTAACGCTCCTCGTTCGACTTTAAATTAGATTTAGAGCTACAAAAGATATACACAAATAAAAACTGTTTTTGAGAAGGTTGGTCTCACAAGCGAATTATTCCTTTTAGAATGAAAACATAAACATACAGCTGCGTACCTTAAGTTTGTTCACTTGCCTTATATTAGTACAAAAACCCTGTGATTTGACACCAAAAAACTCCAGCAGCACAACGGATCACAAGTTGGTCATTTGAAATTATCTATTCTCAAATCATATTTAAAAATTTGGCAGGTGAAATAGACAGATGGGTTCATTTTTTTTAAGTACTGCTTTTCTTTATTTTCGATTGGCATATTCAACAACTCAGTGCCAATAATGTTATATGACTGTCATTTAGGGATTCAAAAAGTGTGATTGCCTTGAAAACCTCCTTTTAGCAATACATATATATGTTTTTAAGCAATATGCAATATATCTCATATCATAAAAGGCTTCTCATTTAGATCGGCAAAACAAGATGGTCATCATGTAAGAAACGTTTTGTTCTATGATACAGTTTTGTTGTATGAGACTTTTAAAGCAATTAAAATTAATTAATTAAATTTAATTAAAACAAGCAATTAATATCTTTATCAAGATTTTTCTTAGGACGTTGGATGTTCAATCTAAAATGATTTTTTTCATTTGAAACATTCAGGACTGTTATTAAATTTTAATGCAAATAAGATATAATTTGCTAGGCTTATGGTTCAAAGAAACCCGAAATATTGATATAAGTTATAATAGAAGAATATGCCTGTTATAATAATCAGCATGTAAAGGTCAAGTCAACTTTACGGTGTTTGTCCATCAAGCTCTGTTCTCATACGCACATGTATTCCTAATTCTTTGTCTAAACGAACTGCTTTGTCTGAATATCCTTACTGGTTTATCGAGAACGTGTAACTTGATCTTAGATTAAGTTATCTTCGATGTGAATTGTAGTATTTGTATTTTTTTCTTCCATATGTTAATGTACAATGTGGGCCTGATTTCCCAAAACTCATTGACCTTTGTCTTCGTGTCTTCATAAAGGGAAAAAGGGTTCATTATTTCTTTGATTGTTGTCAATATTCTTATAAATAACCTTTTTTGATAGTCATGAATCAAGGTTAAATAGAATAAAAGATAAACTGCTGTAGGTAATAAATATATAATATATAATCTGATAAAAATATATCCACAATGTTCTTTATCAAAAGAAAATAACCCTTCAGACGGCAATTAGACCCTTACATCTTACTTGTCCAATGGGAAATTAAAGTATTTCATCTTAGGGGTTTTGAGTGTGAGGTCATATAGTGTAAAACTGCATTAAACGTTTTGTGAAAACCAGACAATAGCCTATTCATTTGAATTATGTTGCTGTTAACTACTAAAGTAGCAGGCTTACAAAGGGTAACTGTTACTCCATTCAAAGCATTATGTCAAATAATGATATACTACTAAAACATTCAAATACATTTAAAGGCATAACTCATAAATGTCTTATCGCATTGCATTTAGGAGATACAAACTGGTTCGTAGGCCCTTGTAATTGTTTATTTTCAGGAGACAGTCGTACTCGTTGTGTTTGAATATGGCATTTGCTTTTTATGCAGTTTTTTATGTTGGTTTTAGCGAACAAGAATTCTACTAAAAAATGGAATTAGCATCTTTTCAGTGTACATGTTTTTCATAAAACCTTGTAAACTTACAGCTATTTCAAGAAAATAAAAACCACAACGTAAAAATAAGACTTTTTAAAACAACTGTACCAAATTAAAACAGTTATCTGCTTTCGATGATACTATGTAGCATTAAGAAGGAGTTCGATGTAAATCGTGCACTGTAATCTTTATATCAGCAAAATGATAGCCCCTATCAGGCAGCTTTTTCAATTAATTTGTTGTTGATGAAACTTGACGCAATGAAGAGTTTTCTTAGGATCCTATTTGTTCATGAAATTACATTCAACGTAAAAACTCATCATGTATCTTAACGAAATTGCATCAATGTTGGGAAAGAAAAGCCTTGGAGGCTTGACGTTATTTGACGATCTTTCTTTCGCAAATTATTGGATGATTCACTTATTTACTATAGATTTTAATATGCATAAGAAGAAAAACAATGAAATGTTAGACATAATGTATATATCATGGTCTAAACTTCTTTGATCTACCCTGCTGACCTATCGTATATGCTCCTGAGGGAAAACGGAGATTGGTTATAGCAATTTACTTGGATTAATCTAGTTTCAATAGTCCGGTAAATCACTTCAGCAGAGCCCGAAGCAGATAAACGAAGGCGTCTTTGAGCGAGTTAGTGCTGACAGTCGTGACAACACTTGTAATAGTGGAGTGAAGCTCACATGAAACGCTTGGAATAAAACCTGTAAAACCTCTCTTGATATCTTTGTTTACTTTACCCTTTAATACATTTATCATTTCTATCAACAACGATTGAAAGCAACCACCAATTAAGTTCATTTGCCAGGTAAATAGCACACTCAAAATTAAAACAACGCTTCACTAAAACGTTCAATGTTTTTATTCTTACGTTTCTCAAATATTGACTGAACTCCTTACATGTCACGGTTTATTGTTGAGAATTACAAATATTTATATTATCTCATCATTGAGCCATTATTTATCAGTAACACTTATAGCTGAGCAATACATCCGTATAACAAGTTTAGTATCTGTAGTCTGTGATAGTTGAGCAAGTTTGTTAACCAATAGGCTTTTGAGACTTTCGTAAACGTGTATGCAAATGTCACTATCAAAAGCTTTGCCAAATTATAGTTCTTTATGCGTTAATACATGTACACTTTAAATTGATCAAGTGTCACTTGCAAAAACTGCCTAAACAGTTGAATCTTTGACGCCCTAACAAAATGTCAGTATAGGAGTAAACTTAAACATTCAACTGAGGAAATGTGATAATTTTGCTTTGAATTTCATCAAACCAGCAACTTTCAAAGAAGATGTAAGTAAATAAAAGTCAAAGGCATATATAGACGTAAAATACGTGTACATGTATCTGCTAAATGATTGAAAACTTTTAAATTATGATATGCATATATTTGAAATTTACGTGAGTGCACGCTTTGTGCTACATTTGTAATTCATATTTTAAGAAGAACCACTATAAACTTTTATACACGTTTTATGTTGGCAAACTAATCGATATTGATTATCCACTGTCTCGATCTAAGGGATTTATAGTAGCCAACTAAGAAATTTCATGGAGGCTAAGCCTTTTAATAGGTTATGTTTGAAGATGTCTCAAAACAGTTGTTACAGCTAGACTGAAAACAGTAACAACCAAATTGATGCTCTGCAGCGGCTGCATCAGTCTATTACTAGCTCGTCCTGTGTGTAAATAAGTGCAATCGGGCAATGCTGTAGTATCATTTATTAGATAGAAAGGTTGGCATTTAGAGCTTTACTCAGAATATATTGGTCTTTTGACTGATCAGTACACCACTACTGGCTAATGAAGATGGCCATGAGATACATGGTCATGGATATATAAGATAATTATGACTGATATCTATGTATGAAATGAAGCTGTTGGTGGACTCATTTTCCCTCTTAAGACATCTTATATCTTGCAAAACGTACATTCAATTGACCTGATTGTACTAGGTTGTTCTCTTTATCAAAACTAAGTCTTCATAGTTGTCCATAAATATAAGTTAAACTGAAACTTTAAAATGTATACATTTGAGTTGAATACTGTTCGATTATTTCCATAGTTCTGCTTATCAAATCACTAGTTTGTTATTTTTGTTATCTAATCGGGAGTAAGTAGCTAGGATCTAAAATAATAGTAACAACTTCATCTCATAAAAGCGGATCAATGCACTATTCAATATTTCGTCTTGCACATATCAACGGATTCTATCATAAATATGCTCAACACTGTTACTGTCTCTTGATAACCCAATTTTGCAAAACGAGCAGACTGAACCAAGATCAAAGTAAAAATCATTGGCATGTCACTGCCTTATATGCATTCTCGACACATTGAGTTAATACCTTCTTACTCAATCTACTCAGCCATAAATAGGGTGTATCATATCAAATGAATGCTTCGAATGTTTGAAGTAAAAGCTTACACAATTGATTTTATATAATAGTTTTTGATTCACAAAAACATATTCAATGTAATTTGCATCGATATATAGATAGACCCAACAGTTTTTATCAATATTGATTATTTTTGTTCAATGTCAATATGGATAAAAGCAGCTAAGATCAAATAACATAAATGCAATATCAAAACCTTCTTTTGTACTAATATTCGGTTGTTTCCAATTAATAACCATCTTAGCATTGAAACAATTGAAAGCATTGAAAGCAAACATTTTATTCAATTATAAGTCAAATGAAGTCTTCCTTCATCAGACAGACTATTGGGCAGATACAAGAGTACACTTTGAATGGCACAGAGAGAAAACTGGTCTCTTCCATATGAATTGATCATTGTTATAAGACTTCAACGTCGATTATATTGAAGCTATCACTTTTTCACTTTCAATATAAAATAATGAATGAATATGAATGAGTTTGAAGCTTTTAAAATATAAAACAGTTTCTACGGTAACATTTACAAAAAACATCTGAGAAAAAGGCATAACGAAGAAAATTTTCTACACGTATTAATGATCCATATCTATACATCATATCCCGCATCTAGTTATGTCTGATAATCATATGCTGAAGGCTGGTATGTTAGACCAACTGCAAGCTATCAATTTCTTAATTCTTCTAAAGTGGCTATAGTGAAAAAGAGACTCCTGGGCTTGTATTGATGTAATTTCACACTAAGAATGACAGTTGCTTTGAAGATGCCTCTCACCTGACGAAATGCATAAATGTTCTCATGTATTGTTAAACTAATGAAGAATAGTCACGACAAACCTGTTTTAAATAAATGGACCTTACAACAAGTGGCATGTGCAGTTATTTATGGGAACCTTATATATAACAGTGCAAGCATTATGATATTAAATAATGGTATTAACATATGTATTTTTACAAGTCCCTTTTAATACGGATATTAATCGGCTGCTAAGGAGATATCTGTCTTCTATCTTCTGTCTTGCAGTTGACAGCAGGACACTATCTGAAAGAGAAAAGATATGCATGTAAATTGTCAATAAATAACATTATGCATTTCATCCTGTAATAAATTTGTTTAACTGTGTATGCAACATGAAACGTGTTATGAAAAAAATTTGTTTTTTTTTCTTGTGATCGGCACTTTAGAATGTTTGATAGAACACCATCCTCAACTTGTTCGTTGTCTCTTATCATTCCATCAATGGTACTATTTGGGACATCTACAGTGAATGTCAAAATTGTCGATATCAATTATGTTGCACATGAGTAATTTGCCCTTATGACTACAGCACTAGCACAAACCATTTCAAGTTGCAGAAGTGTAAAGTCAGGTTGACATGGTTTAAGCCTTAGAAATAACAGAAACCTCATACATTACTTCACAGACAGACAACCCACAGGAAAAGAGAAGAGGTCTCCAAAAGGCCAATTTTTACAGAATCGTTTAAAGTATTATGAATAACTTCTTGTGTTTTATCAGGATTTCATGTGGAAAAAAATCATCAGATAAATGTGTAATAATATTGTATGATAAATGCGTTTTCAGCTACAAAGCTATTATTGTAATCAGATAGAAAAAATCAAATTGAGATGACACATTTAAAACGATTTACCAAAAACATTCCCTATTCCAGAGGGAGAAAACGTATTCAATCATATTACATTTAAAAACAAATTTTTCACAAAATAAAAACAACCATTTGGTGATCGACGCATCTTGGCAATTTATAGCCGGTCAAAGCTTTATCCTGATGCATATGTTTGACCTAATAATGATCTTAAGTCAACAAAACCGATATTTTCTCGTTTTCTTGATACCAATGTGTCATTTAATGTTCCCTTTCCATGCAATAAAGCAACACATGAAACATTGGTTTACAAAATATAAAACCATAGCTCTTTGTCATAAATTGATTTTGGAGACCATTTCTAAACTGTCACCAGCTGCAGTGACATTATGTTTGAAGAGGGCATTAAAACGGCCTGCAACAATTACACTATGTCGTTGATTTATGCAAGTATCGAGACAGTAAAAGCATATGTGTGACTTCATCAGCATCTGTTTAGTTTCCAAAGATATAAGAATATGTCTATTTCAGCCAATAGTTTTATGCAAGGATACATTGGGATTTAAGGCACTCCTTTACACCTATCATCACAATCTAACGAAATTTGCTAAAGCATTTTATAGTATTGAAATGTCAAACACGATGAAATGCATACATGTAAGTATACGATGTGGGACACAGCTAGTGATGTAAAACTGATATCAGTATATTGGATAAAAAAGGATACTAAATAAGCAGTTAAGTATGGATTGAATATTGAAATGGTTGTTGTTAAAGGCATTGGGTCAACTGATCTCACTCACCACGTAAAATGTTCATTAACAGACCAATACGTTAAGCGAAAATTCAACAACACAAAACATTGTAAACGTTGTTAAGGAAAGACTACATTTTGTTCAAATTACATAAACTGATTTGATTAAAGTTAGCTTTTTGTAAACGAAAACAGCTTCTGTTTATTCCTTTCTTATCAGTGTCAAAATAATCTATTCATTATTAGCTTTCTCCATTTTACTATGATATGTCTCATGTGGTTATAGTGTACACATAAACTTTTGTCCATACATTGCAATATATTATAAACGTCAATGCATATCTGAGTCCCCCCCCCCGGCTATCAATATAATCCGATGTTCCATATATCATGTACTTCTGATGCGCTTTGAGCATGGTGTAGAGCATGAAAAGGCGCCATTCAAATATACTTTATCATTACTACAAACTAAGTTTATTTGTAACATGAAAAACATTTAGGGGAAGTATTAACTTAATTTTGTCATTCACTTAAATCTTGACAAAATACTTAAACGATAAATTTGACAATAAAAATATAGCAGAAAATCATCTATTCATATTAGAAAATTGTACAAATATTACTAGTTATTTTTGTTAAATATATGTATTTTGCAAGAGTTACTTGCAGTAAAAATGACGACACGTTGCAAGTATCTATAAGCCAAAACTATAAAAAATATTTTAAAAAATGAATTACGAAATTTAGGAATCGAATGTTTAATTACTTTTATACTTTGTCAATGGAAAATTTCATTCAATAATCAATATTGTCTGAAATAATCAAACTGTTGTGAATAGACGTGAACATACGCATGATAAATAATGAAATGAAATTGATTCTACTAGTCGTTTTGCAAATCAAAGACAATGAATGACATTCAGAATATTACATCAAAGAACAACCATCAGTAGAGATATTTCTGAAGATACGTTCTTCAAAGTCACAGGTACCAGCAGGAGATTAATTGAATAGCTGATATTCTTGTGTTCCAGTTCCACAAGCACTGTAATTGGTAAATGTACTTCAAAAAAGCAATTAGCTAGAATTTTGGGTTTTTTCAAACATGGTTCATATTATAATTTTACTTTATCTATCCTTAACAAAAAGGTATTTATTAGAGAAATATTAGTTTTATGTATGCGACTGGAAATGAATGAACTATGTCGATGTTTTTACAAAAATATGAAATAAGATTAAGTTGTAAATGTTGTATGTTTAATCGCATTGATTGATTAATTTTTGGTATTGAAAATATAAACGAAACAACCTTAAAGAAAAGAAATGTAAACGATAATGTCATTCAATTTGAATGTGCTTATTTGCCAGTGGCTAGTTGAAGAGTATGCTCCTACTAACATGGAATCACCAAACGGAAGGAAACATGTTATTTAATTGACTATTAGAGGTGAGCATGGAAGTAAACTATGTTTACACTCCCAAAGGATTTTTATGTTTTTACCAAAATTATGCATGTGTTACCAAATAAAATGAAATCACGTCTTATATGAAACAAGAACTTTGAATCGAAAACACAAAAGCTCAGATAGAGGGCAGAATTTCATCAACAAATGACAAACGCACTCTCATGTACAAATGTTCCAGATTGATGTTGTCTTGAACATATAATCAAATCAATCATCAACATGCTCTTAGTTGTCGGCGCCTTGCACTAGTCAATATGTCAGAGATGCAGTCCTGAATTTGTTATTGAATTACATGTGCAAACTAAATGGGCGATGGACAGATCGGGAAACAGTTTGTAAAATAGATGCTGATACACCTCCTTGGAAAATGAGAGATAAATCCAGTGAAACGTTATTGAAATATAATTGATTATATACCTGTATAGAAAATATGCAAATCTCATATTGTTCATACAATCTTCATACCATCAGTATAATGATACCTACACTTTGATTTGCTGGTGAAAAAGGTCAGATATTGAAGCATAAGCGCAACTTATTTCAATTGAGTATATTTTATTTCAGAATAATATCGAATATGTTTTATGACATAAACAACTCCTGATAGATTGATGCGGATAATCACAATTGCTCGTGAAACTCCGAGTTTACTAGTGCGATTAGTTTAAAGGATGTGTATTTTGAGAAATCAACTTGTTAGGTGGCAACAATATCGTCTCTATCTCGAACAAATGATTGCATATGAGTTTGAGAATCATTTATGACAAGGCGTAGCTCATCAATAGGGGAGATCTAGAGATTGCGAATAGTCAACTTGGTATACAGGATAGTGGAATGTCCTGCAGAGCTATTGCTAGACAGTTGGGGTATCACCACAGTGTTATCACACGTTTGGTACAAAAAAGCACGTCCAGACCGTGTGAGATCTGGACGTCCGACAGTAACCTCTGTACGTGAAGACAGAGCACTGATTCGGAACCTTAGACACCTCCCCTTCACTAGTGCTCCAGTACTGAGAGTTAACTGTATTACCCACAGGAGGATTTCAATATCAACCGTTAGGCAGGTTATAGGGCACGTAGACCTCTCAAACGTGTAAAATTAAATCAACAGCACATTAATGAACCTCTGAGGTGGTGTAGAGCGAGGGTGGTTTGGATTTTTGCAACGTTGAGCGGGATCTATTGATCTAATGAGTGTAGGATGCTATTGCATATTGTGGACGGCCGAATTGGTGTTTTGTGACAAGCTACCACCCGTTTCGCACCAAGACATGTCTAAACAATCTATCAGTGTGGTGGTGGCTCTGTGATGATATGGGGTTGTGTCGCCTATATATAACTATATATTCAAAAGTTTAAAAAGCACACAACACCAATAGACTCCTACTAGTTTCATTGTAATTTGTGTGCCTTTTTAACTTTTGAATATATTTGATTGTATACTTCAGACGACATTTGTTTCATTTCAAGTATGAATGATTGCGTCACATTTCGACTTGTTTAATGGTCTTTAAAAATACTCTAGACGACACTTGCTGTAGGTATCATTTTCATGGTGCCTGGATGCGTCTCATTTTGACTTGTCCTTTCAACAGTCTTTTAAAGTCTTGTAAACAAGTCAAAATGCGCTGCATCCAGCCGTCATTAAAATGATACCTACTGTCGTCTTAATCATTTTTTCTCCAGATTTTATATTTTACCTTATTTCGACAAACATTACTTTGAGTTGCATTCTACGCGTATGAACAAAGAAACAAGCCTGGAGTAAAACTTTCTTTTTAGAGGTATCGTGGCAGATTCTTATCAACACGCTCATCAGAAGTAACCTTCTAGACGGTTGCGAAAGGCGTTGTAATTTCCGAAATGATTTAGCCATGATATTGTATCAATGGAAATCAATCAAACACATTTCCGGAGTATTTCCCAAAACCTATAATGAAATTATTACATTGGGCCTTTCAAAATAGATGGTGTTTCTTATGAAATCGGATAAAAGATATGTTTAGTTCAACTTGATTTAATTTATTTACAAGTAAAACTGATTCTACACCAGTTAAAGTCATCATTTAATAATAACATTAACTACCATTTCAATTACATCAAAAGGGTAACAGTTGTACCTTCAACATATACTCCGATATCGTGTCCTATGCAAAACTTCATTTAAATTTGCTAAAACAAACACGTTATATTAAAAAAACAGTTTATATTTTGCATGACATTGATTTTTCTTTCTAAATGTTTTTTTTTCAGAGTTCTAGTAGACATTTCGGCAAAGAACGTTCGTGTACAATTGTATACACAGGAACGTGTGACTGCGCGCTCAATGACAGTCTTTGATTGTTTGAACTGTTATTTACAGTGGTACATGTATATATAGGATTGATTTCTAAATTCTAGACCATCATTGATCCATTATTTTGAGTTCATAAATAATGCAAAATTCCTTAACTATTTAATATTTAATAGGAAGTACTACATTTCCATCCCTAATTGCAGACGCCTCAGAATCTATTATCTTTACTAACCCGCCGTACATTGCCATTTGTTTCTTTAAAGTAGTTCAACCATGCAATTGATTAATAATTCATAACATTACATATATTGAATCTTATATCATAGACCATACACGACTAGATTCGTCATGGACTGTTCTGTATTTATTCCTCACTTCATAAGGTTGCATTTGATTTCTTTCTTTCTTGTACAAATAATTCATCTGAATATCCGTATCATCACAAACAGCTGTAAAGATTCAACACAACCATTCAAAGATGGTTGAAACCTTCATATGAAAAAAAGGGCAACTATCGTGTGGATATATGATACCTATATATATACTTCATATCACGGTGCGGATAACATATTCATTTGAAGCAGTTTTCTATCATTACGTGATCATGTTTCAATCATTGGCAGGCACGCAAATAAACAGTAACAGTAAGACTTCGATAAGGAAATTAAAATAAGCACTGAGACATTATTTTGTCAGGGTTTTTTTTATCGAAATTCACGTTGCATCATAATAACCTCTCACACCCCTCGTTTAAAATTTCTACCCATCCGTCTGTTAAAAAGACTTACGGATGATAAATCCTATTCTTGATAGATGAAGATCTGATCTCTACAAATAAAAGTAGATGGATGCTGTTCTTTGGTCAGTTTTCAGAATAGTTGTTTAGATATACAAAATAAAACGACCACTGAAGTGTTTCTTTTACGAATGAGACGATTATCCATTTCTGACTATGAACCATAATGAATGTGCATAAATACACAATTTTGATACGAGTCGTGGTATTTCCCTTTAATAGGTACACTTGACCTTGTTTGATTATTAGATCTTGAACATCGTACGTGCGCCTTCTTGTTTGGAGAAATTATTGATCCCTCACTCATCAGCAGCTGAGGCTTTTTATAAACTCGTTTAAACTAATTCAATTGTGTTGCTTCAATATTTACATGAAATGGCCAACCGTGTCAGGGACAATTGATATTGTCTCTTCAATACAACGCACACATTTTGTTTTGTTGAAAACAGGATGTTTTGGTGTCACTTATGAAAATACTCGCTGGTCATGAGATTAAAAAACGACAAACATGATATCTGTTCTTAAAAGGCATATTGAAAATGCGAATAAAAACGCTTTAATCCATACTATTCTTAATCATTTGGTACTTGTGCAGACACATTGTATTTGTAAAGATCAATTCGTTTATTTCACTGCAATCAGTTCACAGAGACGTTGAATCCGCTCTTGGTTATGCTAATCCTCTAAGCAGCAACATGACGTCTGTGCACTGCTGTTATCAAATTATGCGTGCCCGTTATGCTCATCTGAGAGAATAGAATTGACAGTAGCTTACAACCTACATGCGAGAACAATGCTGTCGACATTGAATTATACCTTTGCATTTTTCTGCCAGCCAAAATTCTTTCAGTAGTAAAATAATTTACATGTTCAGCAATGTCGTTTTTTTCAGGAAATTTAGCAATGCTCAACATAATGTCCTATTTTTCCTCGTGGGAAAGGTTATGTTGATGGAAATACCTGTTGAATATATTTTACAGCTGTAAGAACTTAAGATTAAGCAGATTAAAAATTAACTTTTTACCTCCTTAAGAATATATTAACCCTACGGTTGGTCGACGTAACTTTGCATCAACCTTAAATTTTACAAAACAATCAAACAAATAAACAAAATTAAGCAGAAATGTATACATGAAAGGTAAGCATAAGACCCGTTTTGACAGCCATAACATATAAAGACTCCGTTTAAATTCTAAAATCAAAGTGAACAAACAGCAATCATGCACCTGGTAGCACAGTACTATTTACATTTTTATTTACTATTTACATGAATAAAAAATACAATAATAATTGCAAAATTAAGATAGATTAAAGTTATCACTCAAACTCTGATACTTTAAAATGACATGACATGACGTTTCAAAATTGCTTTACTCATTCATCCAAGTTTGGAAACTGGTTTAAATCATTCAGTCTTCACTGAATATTTGATATTTGACATTCTCTGAATGTTCAGATAAACGCCAAATGGTTTTGCGGGACCAGTAATTCCATGTTCGGCAGTCATTAAATATCTTGCAAGCAAGATTGCTCTTGCGTTCTTGGTTGTGAAATTGATACATGGATGAATAAAGTTTTTCAAGCGATTTGTTGGAAATGTGCTCTTTAAATTTTGAAAGAAAAAGATAAGCTGAGTTTCACAACTTTTTTTCCAAATTATGTTATAAGTTAGAATTTTAAAGTTATACCGTAATGTTACATTCAAGTAGATTCACTAAAACCATTTTAATAATCAACAAGTTAAAGATGAATAACTCTAAATCTTAACTAAATGGATTGAAATCGGTGTAATAATATATTACATAATAAAATAGAGCCAGCTATATCTTTAGATCATTTACGAAAATACTGTAACTAACATTGTTAACCTATGAAGGATCCAATCACATTTATCAACAATGTTTTACTTTGGAGGACAATGCTGTATCATGCATGGCATATGTAAGAGAGATGAGCTGTTAAAACCATCTCTGTTTCTGAATATTCTATGATTGAATGGTTGAAGTTTATTCATGTATATCGGCTTGAGGCCCAACAAACAATCGACTTAAATTTGAACATATTTTTCAATTACTTGATTGATAGGATAATGTCTAATCATAAAGATTTACATTTAGAACTATTTCACTATAACTCTCATTTATATAAGTAATTGAATATAAATTGAATAACATTCCTTCTGGAAGAAATATATATGATTAAGAGTGCGATTTCAAAATCTAAATTCCATCTTATTTCGAATTGTGGCTTATTTAAACGAAGAACCATTCATTTTCAAATTTTAATTTAGGATTCAATGTGTTTTTCAATAGGTTTTACACTATTTGTATCTTGTACTTTATGCCTAATCCCTTTTGCAAGTTAGACCTTTCAGAATGAAACATATTACTCTTGAATGAGTGAATTTCATTTTGATTTATTAAGTTAATTTGTCTCACCGATTAATTTGCATTAATATATGATAAAGATAGATAAGGATTTACAGACAAACTGTCCGTATTTCAGTTTAAGTAAACATATTGAAACGTAAATGACCAAGTTTTTACGTTATTCTCACTTGAAAGGAATATTTGCAAAATTATGTAATAACTTTGAAGCAAATCCTTGTCGTACCAAAGGCATATTCATTTGACTTATACGACAATTACAGAGCAGTGTTGCTTCAAGTATTTGACACTAAACAAAAAGGTATCAACTCAGAACGCTTTTAATGATTTACTCTGTTCTTTTGAGTGCCAATTTAGGCTTTGAGATTTGACCTCGCATCTCTTTTATATAGTAAAAGAGGATATTGCAAACAGTTCATGTTCCGAATAAGGATTATTACATTGTCCCGTTCATAGAGGGCCATGGATATTTGCTGACAATAGGAAACAGTGTTTTGTGTAATTTCATTCATTTTCCGTACCCAATATTACAGATCATACCAGTTTTGATGTTATGATAAATATCTACATGTAGACATACATTTGATTATTTTGCAACTCATATGTACTCACTGATTGATTGAGTAAGTTAGTGGTAGCAAAAATTCTTTCAGAAGATTTAAATTGTTTTCGCTTTAATCAAAATACGAACAGAGTACTGTGTCAAACAATTCAAGCCAATTTTCAGATTTGAATTTTAAATCATTGCCACTACTAGACTCATTACCTTATCGTAGTGTGGTGGTCTGGTGTTTCGGGGACCCCAGCTGAAGCTTACATGCTGCTGGTAGGGTCACCCATGCTGGACACGTCGACGGGTAAAAGCCAGACCAAATGTGAGTCCTTTTAAAACCTGCTTTCTATCTCTCACTATGCCTTTTCTGTTCGTCTTTTACCTCATCCTTTCGATCTGTCTACTCTCTGTTGGGCGGCAACAGCCACGTGTTTAAAAACTGAAACATTGCTGACAACATGTTAATCTCAAAATCACGAGCTCATGAACTTAAATCAACGCTTTTGAATGAATATAAAATTCAAATAGAATATCTGAATATCTGATGTTTTTCTTCTGTGTTATTGTGAATATTACATTATAAATGTCGAGTCTGGAAGCCTCGGAAACACAGTTGAATTATTAATTTTCAATCGTTTTCAAATGTTAATGTGGTTTTGCAATGATAGGGAAAGGAAGTTTTTAAGTTCAAATTGGAAAAAAACGTTTCATCAAACTGAATCAATAACATCTCAGATATAAATGACCAATGGATTAGAATCTGCATATGATTACATTTAAGTCTACGATTGGTAGATATTACACGCACAAGAAGTTTAATATTTTTGTATAATCTTTTATCTCTACTTTCTTATCATCTTAAACCAAGTTGACTTGTATTCTGAGAAGTAAAGCAGTGTTTTGATGACCAAATAAGGATTTACCTTGTTTTGATCATGGTAGCTTATAGACTATACCTTTGTATTATCGACTTTCCATAAATAAGCAGTGATGAAAGTTGCAATGCAGTTTCTAACAAAAAGAGATTAAATGGTTCCACAAGTCTTTTATCACAACCACATTTATCACATTTTCTCTTGGGAAATCAAAGAGTATTGCTCAGCAGTTTAAGTTTATAGTTGGGAAACAGCACTAAAGTTTTCGTCATTTTAAAGCCATATACATGATAAAATATGGATCCTTAGATTGAAGTGTAGGTTGAAAGAAGGTTCATATAAAACCAACTCAATTGTATCTATTCTCTTAAAACATTCTTTCATACATGTATGTATATTTCCCCCTGATACACAACTTTGTATTGTCAGCATAAACTCTCATTGATTATCTGTCTATAAGGTCACTGCCATATTTGAATTAATATCAATGTTTAAAAGCAATTGGGGACAGAGTGATGGCTAGCTTTACCAAAAACGTCTGTTTTTCCGTTTTGTAGGTCGATGACGCATCAAATGTACACCCCTTGTGAAACTTCATTCTTGGAACATATACAAATTGCGTATTTAATTCGAAAGTGTTCCTGTATGAAATAACCGAAAGCAACCTAAGTACACATCTTTAGACCCTGTGAATAAATGAGTGAATGAATATCTTTATTATCCCTTGGCACGAAAAGGGAGGGGAATAATGGTTTGGGCTCCGTCCGTCCGTGCGTCTGTGAGTCCATCCCTCCGTCCGTCCGAGTAAAGGAGGACAGAATTTATTAATAACCATTTTAAGATAGGAAGACAAAATTTGCTGTGTGTCTTCAGGGCATCAATACCTTGATGGAGTTTGAACATCAGAACCGAGCAATTACTTTTTACGGAGTTATTGCCAGTGTTGCATGTTTTGGATTTATGATATTACATATAACAGAGTTATGGCCCATTGTGATAATGGTGGGAGCGTTAATGAAAACTCATTTGGCGGGGGATGTTGATGACTATGTCTTCTTGTTTCCTCTAGATCCGAGGATTATGTACATATATCACAATTTGCATCACATAATTATAACATCTTATAACTGGAAATAATAACTATGTCAAAAGTTAAGTATATAAATATCTGAAGTGTACACATGAGTGAGGAAAGCAAGGAATACAGGTATTTTCTGTTAAGGATTATCATACATCATCATGGCATTTCATCTATTTGCTAAGTTATTAGTATTTCCTCACCAGAAAAATGCGACACTATTTCATTTTCTGTTAGCAATTCAATTTGTACATCATCATCAAAAAGATCTAGAAGGAGCTGATTTCGGTTGTACATATAATGTTCACACTTAGAATAATATGGCAGTCATAACATGTCAGTGTCTACAAGACTCACCTGAAGAAGGGGCAAGAACAGGCCCAGAAACGTGGTGTGAAATAAATAAAGAAGTTGACATCCATATCTTTTTCTTGTATTACTACCCAACTTCTAAATGCCCTTGAAGAATTTCATGTCAGTGTCAATATTTTGAAAACTTTGCTCTTGTATTGATTTTGCACAAAACAATCAAATGTCCCTGTATTGTGAATAGACATACATCAGAATATATAGTTTTTGAATACCAGAGGTACATTACTGTGGGGGAGGCGGTATTTCACCATTTCATGTCTTATTTATACGCTCCCTTTTATGTGGGGGAGGCGGTATTTCACCATTTCATGTCTTATTTATACGCTCCCTTTTATGTGGGTGAGGCGGTATTTCACCATATCATGTCTTATTTATACGCTCCCTTTTATGTGGGTGAGGCGGTATTTGACCATATCATGTCTTATTTATACGCTCCCTTTTATGTGGGTGAGGCGGTATTTCACCATATCATGTCTTATTTATACGCTCCCTTTTATGTGGGTGAGGCGGTATCTTACCATATCATGTCTTATTCATACGCTCTCCTTTATGTGGGTGAAGCGGTATTTCACTATATCATGTCCTATCTTTACGCTCCCTTTTACGCTAAACCGATTTACATGAAATTGTCAAGGTAGTCAGTAACATATTTAAATACGTTGCTTTTAAGTACAGTTTCTACAAGTGTGTCGCCTATACTATGTTGCACTGTTGATTTAGTTTGCAATGTTGCTACTTGTACACAGAATAAATCCTTCTAAGAGGAGTTACATTTACTGTTCGTAGTCTCCCAAAAATAGAAGTCTACATCTATCTACATAGACATCCATACTCCATATACCAAGATAACCAAGCATTAAGATAGATGAAACCCGTTTAGCATATCCCTGGGGAACCATTGATTTCGTAGGAGTGACTGGTTCTTAGAAGTGATATTTGATACAATTTCTTGATTACAATTGTAAGCATTATTTGTGGACATATTCATTGGGGTGATTGGTTTTTCATTCAATAGAATCATGAATATTATTGCAACCTCGCCTGATTGATTTTCGATCAATACAAACAACACCAAATTAAATACTTTCCACCATCGAACAATATTCCAATCAGAACTCTCCTATGAAATGTCCTTAACGCTAAATTGTTGTTTATTTTATAAAATCATTCTCACCATCTTACTTCATTTATTAATAAAAACAGCACACAGCATACACTTCTGGGCATAAGGTATATTCCAATAGAAAATCTACTTCTACGAAACCACCGTTTGATCCTCCTACGAAATCACCGAAAGATTCTCATCAAGCCGGATCCTCCTACGAGATCATCTACACCTAATCCCTGAATGCATTTGGCAAAATACCTTTGTGTCCTTTCTACCAGATCATAATCTTTACCTCTTAGAATAGGAAGTATTTCACACCTGCAGAAGCATGTTGGAAGTATCATCCTCCTCGATAGTTTTACAGAAGACAAGGTGTGGAGATCTTTGAAGTAAAACCAAGATTATTGAGAGAATTAACAGATTGCCGTGCATTTTGCAATAAGCTTGTACTCAAGATTTTGAGGGTAGATCGTATGAAAGTAGAATACTACTATATTTAACATTGTCACATATTGCAATATCCGCTCCCCTAAATTTAAAGATCGTTTCTTCTGTTTGAAATTAAAGACACCATATTACTTTCAGGCAAAACTAAATATGTAATTAATTCACTTAAAAGAACTGCATAGTGAAGTACATGTATATTGTAGATATTTTTTTTAAAGACAAAAATAGATATAGGGAATGTACGGTGTATGTGAAGTAAATCTTTTCAAAATTGGAGTGACATTAACACTTTTGTTTTTTACCAATCACTCATCAAGAAGAAAACGGAGATTGGTTATAGCAATTTACTTGGATTAATCTAGTTTCAATAGTCCGGTAAATCACTTCATCAGAACCGAAGCAGATAAATGAAGGCGTCTTCGGGCGAGTTAGTGCTGACAGTAATGACAACACCGATAATTGCCAGAATGAAACGCTTGGATTAAAAACTTGAGAAACACGATTTATGTAATCCTTTAAATTACTTCTACCTTGCACGATTTCAAGCCATTACTTTAATCATTTGGTAAATAATTAGCACGCTCAGGTTTAGTTCTGTATGCTTCAATGAAGTTCTTTTTAGAATCAATCTGCATTAGAATGTTTTTCGTGATTACTTGAGGTGATTACTTTATCAACTTACAAAGTTGTATTTGTTGAAGCCTTTCAATTTGAACAACAGTGCCTTCTACAGCAGTTTCTCTGATGTGCACAGTTATACCTGTGAAACCTTTGATAGAAAGAAATGTTTATCAGATTGATATGAATCACATTAAAATACTCATATTGGGACGGTTGTGTTTGAAGTCCACTAGTAGTTTTTTTGTTAGTGTCTTATCCACACAACCAAGTGGTATGGAAACTCGTGTTGATTATGTCTTCATCCAACGGTGTGTGAAATACCTCGGTGTGCACATCAACCAACACCTCAACTTACAAGTAGCGTTTGCAAAACGGCTTTTCTTGAAATCAGGAAACTCTCAACAATTCGCCAAAACCTGACAAAGGAAACAACTGCAAGACTAGTTAATACCTTCATAACATCCCGGCTTGACTTCTGCAATGGATTGCTTGTGAACATCCCAGCTGAACAACTTGCACGCCTGCTACAAATCCAAACAATGCTGCTCGTCTTGTCCTGCAAAAGAGAAAATTTGACCATATTACCCCACTTCTTAAAGAACTTCATTGACTACCAGTAAAATACCGATGTCAATACAAAATCGCAACATTGGCATTTCGGCATTTTGATAACTCTCTTCCAACCTACTTCTCCAAGTCACTTGTAACCCATCAGCCTAAACGAAATCTTCGCTCATCTCATGAAAACATCTTAGGAATACCAAGATTCAACATGAAAACAGCCGGTGAAGGCTCATTCAGCTATTCAGCTCTATCCATATGGAACTCCCTGCCCTCCTCTCTCAGAAATTCCCCCTCGCTATTTATTTTTAAGAAGGATCTAAAGACACATCTTTCCAATGTGGCCGTCCAGTAGAACTTTTTCAACTGTGAACTATGAAAGCGCACTGAGTCCAGATGGAGATTTTGCGCTATAGAAGAACTATGCATTATTATTATGCTGATGAAATGATAGATGCCACAAATTTTAATACCAATGAAAAACAATTTTCACAGTTGGAATTATGCTTACATTAGTTTTAGTATAGGGGTAATGACGTACTTTTTTCTATAGATACCTACGACTGATACATGTGTTTGATTGACAGGTGAACAGACTAAATATCGATTAAGCATTTCTTTGATACTGCTTTCATCGAATTCAGAATATTACCTCAAAGCACATCCTTCTCGAGATATATATCTAACAAACATCAAAGCTGCAGATATCACAGTGGCTTAATTAAATAGGAAAAATGCTTAAGGTTCAGTTCAACAATGGCTTATCATTAAGATCAATTGCTTTATCAAAATGGCATGCAATAAGGAAGATGTCATACTTTCTAAAAAGCGATGTTCATTAATTTTATAGTTCATTAATCATTCCAATTGCATAAGTAATATCAGTTGGATGCTTCATCTCCTTTAGTGGCAAAAGTTCATTACAAAAGATATACTCATTGGGTAGTTTTTGTCTTTTGATATTATTGAACTTAATCCTGAAAAATACAGGTATGTAACCAAATGTGTGATTGAATAAATAAAGCAATTCATTGACTGGGACCAACCAAGAACAGGCCACAGTAATGTCTCATATCTTAATTCATAATAATAGATCTCTTGTACTGTGCATATATCCACGACAAACCATGCTAAAGGCGCCATGCCATGATATTATACCCTGGAGCGATAGTATGCTCGGTGCTGCCGATTAACAAGCGCTCCACATAGGTTCATTCCTTCCCGTATTCAAGTACCAATTTGTTGATCAGCTGGGAGAACTGAGTGCAATGTGGATCACTACTTAAGTCTCAAAATCATGACCACTTTTGAATGTGTAACGCTACTCACATGCGCTAAGGTGTGTTTGAAATCGGATCTTGCAGTTACCGTCAGCTTTGTGTCATCATGTGCTTGAATAAACATTAACGTTAGGGTAACTGCAGACACAGTCACACATCATCACCATCTCAAATCCTTAGCAAACATGTGTAACTTGAGTAACATCCTTGAAGGAGCGGTAGCACATTTCTTTTGAAAATCTTATATTTCACAGTTTTCACTGACTGTATCTATTATTTTGATAGTGTCCAAATTTTATTGAACAAACCAATCACCTAGTTAGTCAGAGAACACAATAAAACTATTACAAAAAGTTGACTTGCGGTCATTTTTGTGTGAACACCTTTAATTCATTTTGTGTAAGAAAAATGAATCGCATGGCTGAAGTTAACATTATATTTTTATTTCATTAATGCTTCATTTAATTTAATTTCAAATTATTTCATCTTCCTTTCATTTTCATTTTCCTGACATCACCTTAAATTCCTCATGAAACGTGCTACTGCCCCTTTATGGTCATCGTCTAGGGTTTGAAACGAGGATGTCAGTTACAAGTAGCAATTCACATCAACGCAGTTAAAACCATTATGTGAACAGAATGAGCCGTATATAATGATGTAACTATGTATTGTATAGTGTATATTTCATGTGAGAAACCAACCCGTCATTTTTTCCCGTCATTACTACAAACAGGACGACAGCATATTTACAGTAAACAGTTGATTGACAAATAATTCAGTACTTGGCTTGTAATGTGGTTGTAGAAAATTGGAGTCACTCTTTAAACGCAATGTTGGGATTCCTATTTACCTGAATCTGTCTCTGTCTCTCATGTATTCGTTTAATGATTGAACACATAGTCTGTGAGGTGTAGTTACTATCTTCTGCTGACAGAAGAGTACACACATTCGTGTTCATATCCTCTAGGTAACCATCGAGCAATCATTAAGAAAATCGTTATTAGACAGTACATGGCAGGCTTACTAGTGAACTCTTTAGAAGGCTGCGTTCTCAACAGCCTCCTTTGTTTGCAACTACTCATTATACAGATATTGATAAAATAATTAAAAAGATAAATAATAATGGTTAGGTAACGTTGAAGTGCATAACTCTCCCTACACACTAGTTCAAGACAGAATGAAGGATACCAGTAAGGACCATATGATAATGACCAACATTCACAATCTTGTTATGAACTCTCCATCTTTTGAATTATAAGTAACTTGTATTATATACATATGCAGCAGGCAGCGGAGTAAATGCATCCCTATTTAAAGCTTGTTCTTCGAACATAACTTAGAAATTTCAGAAATATATATTTATATCAAATATGTGAAGATATGTGTATATTCGAACATATTTCTTTCACTTATTGTTGTACTCTTGTGTACTTTTCGGTCGTCAAAAAGAATACACTAACAACTTAATAGATATACATTAGATGTCTTCTGTATGTCTTAAACTAGCAAATGAAATTATATCGGTATAAACAGTGACCTATATACGTGATTTAAGAAGGGCTTGTCAAAAACAATAACAATCAACATTTGAAAGGTGTCAGAAAGTAATTACACATATATGGTATTATTCTTCCCTGGTAAACACTCCTGTCATCTTCGTGAGTTGTTCTTTTGTCCCTTGACAGAAAGGTTTAGAGACCTTTGACACAAATATCTTTCAAAATGAAGTAAGAATTTTGAACATAAAGAATTGAACGTAAGAATTGTTTAACTGCTATGGTAAGTCAATCTTGAATAAAATGACTTTTAATTATCAAAGGAAATCTTATATAGATGAGTACTATTGAGTTAAAGGAAACATAAGCATCCTTATAGAAACATATTTAATCTCTAAGCTGTTTGTGATTAAAAACGAACACTGAATTGCTTAACTGTCTCAAATACATTGAGTATGTACAAAGGAAGCGTTTTAAGGTTCCATCGTCATATTTGCATGCAGTTCGTGAAGTCATTTTGAGAGAAAAAATACATCACACGGTAGAAAAATCTTTCGTCGAAATTTACATGTTTTAAGAAACAACAAAATACTTATTTCGACGTCCAAAGTACAATACCCTCTGCAAAAGTGCCATAGCATTTAACGCACCCGCTTTCAGTGACGTCATCATTGTGTGTGTAGGCTATACACCGCGACCGGGAACCTGATTGGGCGAAAAAGAAAAGAAAATCTAGTAGTGCGAGATAAGGACGGTTTCAAGCGTTTATTTTCGGCCATTTTGGTGAATTGTCTCCTACTTAGTAATTGTGGTCCGATTTTCTCAAGGTTGGTCGCAAAATGTTGCTACAAATACAACGAATACAGTAACAATATTTTGATAATATTACAATTCACCACAGGGTGAATATGGAAAAGTATTGCCGCGCGGTCATTTGGATAACCTGGCAATTTAGATAACCAATTACGGTTATTTATAACGGGTATCCGTTTCAGTTTAGAAATGCTACGATTGCCTTAACAAAATCCAAAATAACATGATATTTGCAATATAGTACTTAATAGCGAAATGGCACTATAAAAGACATTTTAGTAATGCCATCGTCTTGTTTGGAAAACTGCGTTATTTCAACATCTCTAAGAATTATATAATTAAATTAGTCAGGTAATACAAAAAATAATCACCCTGAAGCATTTTTTCTATTGTCGAGAGTACAATGGTATACGCAGGTAAGTCAACAAAATCATCGTACATAGCTGTAGTAAAAACATTTAATATGTTCGTAAATAAAATCTTTAAAGGTTTCTCATTCATTTTCTTTTTACGAGTTCTTAAACTTTTTGTTACAATCATACGAAATTAATTTGTCTGTAGCTATTGCTTGAGGAAAGGCTAGAACTGCAATAGATTAATTCACCATTAAGCTTGTTATTAGCTCTTCAACTATAATACCAAGAATTCTTTTATATCATGCGAAACCGCCATGTATAACGAAGAAATTCATGCGTCAGATAACGTCAACTTTTATCAGTTTCGGTCTTTCATCAAATCTAGAACTCAGCGTGTCCAATAATGAAAAGGTATTGATCCAGTCGAACACACCATTTTTAAACGTCTTAAAGTCGTTCAATCCGTGACAAGTCTTGAGATCTGTACGCCCGTATTTAGTTCCTTTGATTGCACGTTAATATCGACGTTGTGGCCTTGACGTGATGTCTCCATGACGTCACTTAGAGACAACGCTAGTGATGGTCTAACATATATCGGACTTCACACAGACAAGAGACAACTGTTATTTGTGGTGTTTCTTGGATGTCACAATTCAATACAGTACTGTACAATCTCTGTACACTGTCTCTGTACTGTACATGGAAATTTGCCAATTTTAACAGGGATATGTTTGCCTTTTTAACATGTTTTTTTTGGGGGGGGGGGGTTGAGGGGGGGGGGGGGGGTCTTTTTAAATTGTGATCAAAATTCATAATAGGCAGTTATTAAACAATTTCGTCACTTGAGTTACATGTCAAGGCCACGTGATTTAAACATAAAAGTTTAGGTTTCAACTGCAATGTTATATGATGATGGTTTCGTTTGACGTCAGTTCATTATTTGATATGATTTGATTTGTGAGATGGAATTTGTACTCAATTCGTATTGGTCCGAAAAAGTAAGTATTTCAAAACTCTCGAGATTACCGATAGATTATATTGTAGGTTTTTCAGTTGAAATTTAATCTAACATCCCAACAGATCTGAAAACAAATCATACTCCCACGCATTTCAAGAGGCATCTTACGACTAATCTGCTCAACAAGAAATAATTTTAAAAGACTTCAAGACCGTTGAATTTATTGGAATTGTTATGATTTCGTATCCAAACTATTGTCATGAATTACGGTTAAAAGATTGTCGATTTCATAAAAGCTGATGTTCAGTATTGTCCTATAGCTAAGACAAATGATCAAATTATCAGTAGTCATTAACTTGCAGAATCTGTAATATTGTATCCCGTCTTCTTAGACTGACTTGACAATCATTCATTCAAATTGTTTGACTATGTAAGCTCCCATTTGTCATGTTTCGTCTTAACAGAAGTTATATGAAGTTGTCTTTGATAATAAATTGATAACTCTTATTGTAATCGTTTTGGTTTCAATTCTGTACATTTTATAAACATGAATATATCAATATTTTGACTTATGTTGTCAAACGTATTAATTAAAAGCAATAAATATAAATGAGTCCAGAAATAGATGTATATGTTATTGATTTTGTTCATTTAAGAAATAGCTTTCTGATATGAAGTAACCACCCTGTTACGTCATTGAGAAGTTATTTGATTAATCGTTAAGCAACGTACGTTATATTGTGAAACAGGAATATATAACGTGACACAAAATTCATGAACACCAACCTGTCAATAAAGAAATGTGACAAAAGAAAGGGTTTGTTTGTACAATGTCATTTTATTTGCTGTTTTAAGTGCACTACATATTAAACATAAGAATTGACAATTCAATGTTCGTTCATTTTATTTTCATTAATAGATAAAATTTATCTCATATAATAAGCTTCACAGTGGATTTTCAAAGAACAGATGTTTATTCAGAGGATACTTTTAATAAAAAAATTGGTAACCTGCATACAGTACAGATGTGAGTGAGTACACAGACTCATTTTTCATCCAAAACTGTGTTCCACAGGAGATATCGCTTGTGGAAGATCAAGCGATATCTCATAGGAGATATCGCTTTGACAGTAGATTTTGAACAATGCCCTGTAATCAGAAAATACATGACATCACAAACATTTTACATCATCAGTTATGTCACAATGCAATGACGTCATAAACATGATGATGTCACAATGCTATGACGTCATAACACAGTGACGTCACAATGTTATGACATCACTGGCTTACCAGTTTTAGGGCTATGCAGTGTTCAAAGATGTTTATTTTTCATGCGTTTGTGATGAAAAATGATTTTGGATGATAAATAGAATCCCACCCTCGTGTCTTCTGATATCAAATATATCAACACTCGTTTATAAAAGTAAAATATCCTCGGCTATTTGTTACTTTTATCAACTTGTGTTGATATATTTGATATCAGAAGACACTTTGGATGAGATTCTCTATATATCACACCAAGAGTAGTAGGGAATTAAACCAACATGATAATAGTACAAACTAGTCGCTAGTTGATTTGATTAAGTCAAAGTGTTAAAACCTGATTCCAGTATCTCAAAAAGTTTAATATCTATTGATTATAACCTTGTTTAAACAACAGCATATAATTCTGTTATGCTTTAGTATGATTTACTATCCTGCAGTTAAGCCCTTTAGCACAGGCCCATGTACGATTTGATAACACTAATTGTCTGTAAAATACATAGATTTTCATGTTAAGCAAAAGTAATCGAAAATAAATCAATATTCAAGAACAAATATAATAAAGTTACTGATATCAACATGCCCTTTAGTCTGTTGAGGGTATATAATTTTCCACTTTTTAAATATTTTCAAACATCGATTACTTTCAATTATTTAATTCGAATGTTTTGTATATGATGCAAGTCGTAGTTCAATAGATGTCAAGCTAACTAGCTACCGGTACAGTTTGGAAAACCATTACTCGTTCCTACTTTGGAACAACTCTCTTTCAGAGTGGAAACCAATTAACTTTTAAATCGTATTTTATTATGATTTATTGAGTTGAGTTTTCCCTTTGACCACATCTCCATAACACATTGTATACAAATAAAAATATAGACAAACTGTCTACAGTTAAAGCTTAAGCAAACATTTTATCAAGATGATGACGAAGTTATAGTCTCACACCCACTTGAATCGTCATTCTCAGATTCTAAGATTCGTATCTTCAGAGCAATGCTTTGCTTACCCTGAGGCAGCATCCTTTGATTTATAGAATGTGTTGCGTCATATACATGGTCATGATGCTAAGCAACGCAATAAGACGTTAAAAGATTTTTACAAATGATAACTCCAGTTTCATTTGATTGCCCTTAAAAGGGACAGCTCTATCGGTGTATTTTTGCGGAAATGAAATTCAATTCAGTGCATTTCTTTATCAAGATGTAACTTATAAATCAACACAGATGAAACCCCAGTGACACTTTTTAATCTGATACGTTATAATCATTATAAACTGAAATGTCTCCTTGAATTTCGTTCCACAATAAATACCCGATAGGACTGTCCCTTTAAAGCTATGAGATTTGAACACTTGTCTTCTCGAAAGCCTAAACTTTTTAAGGTTTTTTACACAGATGGATTATTGCTAAAGAAGTCCATGGTTATATTGTATTTTGAAATGTAACGTGAAAAATTATACATATTGTGTTATTTCTGACACAATACTGAACACAATATTAAATACTGAGCAGGACAATCACACAACCTTACTTCATAATTTTTACATCACGGTTTCAGATTTTAGCATAAATGTTTTGTTTTGCAATAATAACATCTATAAGTTGAACCGATCTTTACAAGTACCGAATATATGGATGACAACTTCTTCATTCATATTATGCGACGTTTCGACACAGATTATTGTGTCGTTCTCAAGCAGAGAACGACACAAGAAACTGTGTCGAAACGTCGCTTACCATGAATAAAGAATTTGTAATCCATATATTCCTCTTCATTATTGTCATTCAAACTTCTAAAATGCCGCTTAAAGAAGCGATCTTTGGAATGTTTACTGTATGACTTCTTTATTCTTTTGACATGTACAACACATGGACAGCTGGTTATTTTTAATTACCAAAAAGTTCTTGGAAGTCTATGAGTTAGGGAGGTGACAAATTTTTGCCCAATGACCATTCCTTCATTTTTCATTTTTGTATTATGATGAAGGTCTTTTGCGCTAGATAGTTATGGATTTGTGTTGCCTGCCTAAAGAGACCAGGTCGAGTGAATAACCCAAATGTGTTTCCTAATTCTGGACTGACCAGGCAGATAATGGTAAGGCATGGCCACAGATAGCTGAGGCGAGGATCAGTGTTACACTCAGAACTTGCTAAACATAAACGGAATAAGCCTGATATCAACATCCCAGACTTACCCCAGCTATATCCTATTTATCTATTGCTATTGAAACCATAAAGAAACAGATATGACCTAAGCCACATCCTACGTTATTGCAAACAGCAGGAAGAGGCGATCACAGAGTGCATGTTCAGAATGAATGTCGACCAAGATTGATGTGTTGAAGATGGAAGCTCTTCGAGAAGAAAGCTCTGCACAGTTTGCCATGGTAAGTGATAAATGTTACTGATGTATAATTGAAAATGTGTATACTCTTATCTTCTTCTAAAAAGATACCCCTTTGTGGTCTGAAGCTTGACAATGAACCTTGTGATGGAAATTGGTTTGCTACCTACTTACAATGAGTTGGAGTAATCGAAGTTCGCAGGGTTTGTCTGTTGTTTTATTGTTCGTCTTTATCAAATTTTAACTTTTGATCTAAATCATCAATTTGTTTTGTGTGCATTTGGATGTTTTCTTTTAATCAATTAAGAATTCAATGGCTATAAAGTGGATGTTTGATGTGATCAAGAATGTATATCTCAATCAGAGTTCAAAGCATGACTAAAATTTACTTTATAATCTTAAACTTATTTATCTTTGTCTAATAAAATATATATCAACTTGTTTCCTTCTCTGAGGAATCAGCGTTCTCTTTTGAGTTAGAATCTTACTTAAATCAAACTAAATATTGCTGCCACACGATTGTGCTATCATTTGATTATAAATTGATGATTCATTGTGAATTACACTCAGTTTAGAAATGCTACGATTGCCTTAACAAAATCCAAAATAACATGATATTTGCAATATAGTACTTAATAGCGAAATGGCATTATAAAAGACATTTTAGTAATGCCATCGTCTTGTTTGGAAAACTGCGTTATTTCAACATCTCTAAGAATTATATAATTAAATTAGTCAGGTAATACAAAAAATAATCACCCTGAAGCATTTTTTCTATTGTCGAGAGTACATTGGTATACGCAGGTAAGTCAACAAAATCATCGTACATAGCTGTAGTAAAAACATTTAATATGTTCGTAAATAAAATCTTTAAAGGTTTCTCATTCATTTTCTTTTTACGAGTTCTTAAACTTTTTGTTACAATCATACGAAATTAATTTGTCTGTAGCTATTGCTTGAGGAAAGGCTAGAACTGCAATAGATTAATTCACCATTAAGCTTGTTATTAGCTCTTCAACTATAATACCAAGAATTCTTTTATATTATGCGAAACCGCCATGTATAACGAAGAAATTCATGCGTCAGATAACGTCAACTTTTATCAGTTTCGGTCTTTCATCAAATCTAGAACTCAGCGTGTCCAATAATGAAAAGGTATTGATCCAGTCGAACACACCATTTTTAAACGTCTTAAAGTCGTTCAATCCGTGACAAGTCTTGAGATCTGTACGCCCGTATTTAGTTCCTTTGATTGCATGTTAATATCGACGTTTTGGCCTTGACGTGATGTCTCCATGACGTCACTTAGAGACAACGCTAGTGATGGTCTAACATATATCGGACTTCACACAGACAAGAGACAACTGTTATTTGTGGTGTTTCTTGGATGTCACAATTCAATACAGTACTGTACAATCTCTGTACACTGTCTCTGTACTGTACATGGAAATTTGCCAATTTTAACAGGGATATGTTTGCCTTTTTAACATGTTTTTTTTTGGGGGGGGGGGGGGGGGGGGGGGTCTTTTTAAATTGTGATCAAAATTCATAATAGGCAGTTATTAAACAATTTCGTCACTTGAGTTACATGTCAAGGCCACGTGATTTAAACATAAAAGTTTAGGTTTCAACTGCAATGTTATATGATGATGGTTTCGTTTGACGTCAGTTCATAATTTGATATGATTTGATTTGTGAGATGGAACTTGTACTCAATTCGTATTGGTCCGAAAAAGTAAGTATTTCAAAACTCTCGAGATTACCGATAGATTATATTGTAGGTTTTTCAGTTGAAATTTAATCTAACATCCCAACAGATCTGAAAACAAATCATACTCCCACGCATTTCAAGAGGCATCTTACGACTAATCTGCTCAACAAGAAATAATTTTAAAAGACTTCAAGACCGTTGAATTTATTGGAATTGTTATGATTTCGTATCCAAACTATTGTCATGAATTACGGTTAAAAGATTGTCGATTTCATAAAAGCTGATGTTCAGTATTGTCCTATAGCTAAGACAAATGATCAAATTATCAGTAGTCATTAACTTGCAGAATCTGTAATATTGTATCCCGTCTTCTTAGACTGACTTGACAATCATTCATTCAAATTGTTTGACTATGTAAGCTCCCATTTGTTATGTTTCGTCTTAACAGAAGTTATATGAAGTTGTCTTTGATAATAAATTGATAACTCTTATTGTAATCGTTTTGGTTTCAATTCTGTACATTTTATAAACATGAATATATCAATATTTTGACTTATGTTGTCAAACGTATTAATTAAAAGCAATAAATATAAATGAGTCCAGAAATACATGTATATGTTATTGATTTTGTTCATTTAAGAAATAGCTTTCTGATATGAAGTAACCACCCTGTTACGTCATTGAGAAGTTATTTGATTAATCGTTAAGCAACGTACGTTATATTGTGAAACAGGAATATATAACGTGACACAAAATTCATGAACACCAACCTGTCAATGTAGAAATGTGACAAAAGAAAGGGTTTGTTTGTACAATGTCATTTTATTTGCTGTTTTAAGTGCACTACATATTAAACATAAGAATTGACAATTCAATGTTCGTTCATTTTATTTTCATTAATAGATAAAATTTATCTCATATAATAAGCTTCACAGTGGTTTTTCAAAGAACAGATGTTTATTCAGAGGATGCTTTTAATAAAAAAATTGGTAACCTGCATACAGTACAGATGTGAGTGAGTACACAGACTCATTTTTCATCCAAAACTGTGTTCCACAGGAGATATCGCTTTGACAGTAGATTTTGAACAATGCCCTGTAATCAGAAAATACATGACATCACAAACATTTTACATCATCAGTTATGTCACAATGCAATGACGTCATAAACATGATGATGTCACAATGCTATGACGTCATAACACAGTGACGTCACAATGTTATGACATCACTGGCTTGCCAGTTTTAGGGCTATGCAGTGTTCAAAGATGTTTATTTTTCATGCGTTTGTGATGAAAAATGATTTTGGATGATAAATAGAATCTCACCCTCGTGTCTTCTGATATCAAATATATCAACACTCGTTTATAAAAGTAAAATATCCTCGGCTATTTGTTACTTTTATCAACTTGTGTTGATATATTTGATATCAGAAGACACTTGGGTGAGATTCTCTATATATCACACCAAGAGTAGTAGGGAATTAAACCAACATGATAATAGTACAAACTAGTCGCTAGTTGATTTGATTAAGTCAAAGTGTTAAAACCTGATTCCAGTATCTCAAAAAGTTTAATATCTATTGATTATAACCTTGTTTAAACAACAGCATATAATTCTGTTATGCTTTAGTATGATTTACTATCCTGCCGTTAAGCCCTTTAGCACAGGCCCATGTACGATTTGATAACACTAATTGTCTGTAAAATACATAGATTTTCATGTTAAGCAAAAGTAATCGAAAATAAATCAATATTCAAGAACAAATATAATAAAGTTACTGATATCAACATGCCCTTTAGTCTGTTGAGGGTATATAATTTTCCACTTTTTAAATATTTTCAAACATCGATTACTTTCAATTATTTAATTCGAATGTTTTGTATATGATGCAAGTCGTAGTTCAATAGATGTCAAGCTAACTAGCTACCGGTACAGTTTGGAAAACCATTACTCGTTCCTACTTTGGAACAACTCTCTTTCAGAGTGGAAACCAATTAACTTTTAAATCGTATTTTATTATGATTTATTGAGTTGAGTTTTCCCTTTGACCACATCTCCATAACACATTGTATACAAATAAAAATATAGACAAACTGTCTACAGTTAAAGCTTAAGCAAACATTTTATCAAGATGATGACGAAGTTATAGTCTCACACCCACTTGAATCGTCATTGTCAGATTCTAAGATTCATATCTTCAGAGCAATGCTTTGCTTACCCTGAGGCAGCATCCTTTGATTTATAGAATGTGTTGCGTCATATACATGGTCATGATGCTAAGCAACGCAATAAGACGTTTAAAGATTTTTACAAATGATAACTCCAGTGTCATTTGATTGCCCTTAAAAGGGACAGCTCTATCGGTGTATTTTTGCGGAAATGAAATTCAATTCAGTGCATTTCTTTATCAAGATGTAACTTATAAATCAACACAGATGAAACCCCAGTGACACTTTTTAATCTGATACGTTATAATCATTATAAACTGAAATGTCCCCTTGAATTTCGTTTCCACAATAAATACCCGATAGGACTGTCCCTTTAAAGCTATGAGATTTGAACACTTGTCTTCTCGAAAGCCTAAACTTTTTAAGGTTTTTTACACAGATGGATTATTGCTAAAGAAGTCCATGGTTATATTGTATTTTGAAATGTAACGTGAAAAATTATACATATTGTGTTATTTCTGACACAATACTGAACACAATATTAAATACTGAGCAGGACAATCACACAACCTTACTTCATAATTTTTACATCACGGTTTCAGATTTTAGCATAAATGTTTTGTTTTGCAATAATAACATCTATAAGTTGAACCGATCTTTACAAGTACCGAATATATGGATGACAACTTCTTCATTCATATTATGCGACGTTTCGACACAGATTATTGTGTCGTTCTCAAGCAGAGAACGACACAAGAAACTGTGTCGAAACGTCGCTTACCATGAATAAAGAATTTGTTATCCATATATTCCTCTTCATTATTGTCATTCAAACTTCTAAAATGCCGCTTAAAGAAGCGATCTTTGGAATGTTTACTGTATGACTTCTTTATTCTTTTGACATGTACAACACATGGACAGCTGGTTATTTTTAATTACCAAAAAGTCAAAGCTTTTGATGATGCTCGATAGCGGGTAAATAGTTCATGATGGAAAGGAACAACATGAGAATATTACAACATTGCCAATCTACATTAATCATTCAATCATTAATGCACTGGTCCACTGTCAGTTCAGACGCAGTTGTCATCTTCATGAAGTTTGTAGTTCAATCTACACACATATATTCCCTTCTGTTGTCAAGTTCTTGGAAGTCTATGAGTTAGGGAGGTGAAAAATTTTTGCCCAATGACCATTCCTTCATTTTTCATTTTTGTATTATGATGAAGGTCTTTTGCGCTAGATAGTTATGGATTTGTGTTGCCTGCCTAAAGAGACCAGGTCGAGTGAATAACCCAAATGTGTTTCCTAATTCTGGACTGACCAGGCAGATAATGGTAAGGCATGGCCACAGATAGCTGAGGCGAGGATCAGTGTTACACTCAGAACTTGCTAAACATAAACGGAATAAGCCTGATATCAACATCCCAGACTTACCCCAGCTATATCCTATTTATCTATTGCTATTGAAACCATAAAGAAACAGATATGACCTAAGCCACATCCTACGTTATTGCAAACAGCAGGAAGAGGCGATCACAGAGTGCATGTTCAGAATGAATGTCGACCAAGATTGATGTGTTGAAGATGGAAGCTCTTCGAGAAGAAAGCTCTGCACAGTTTGCCATGGAAAGTGATAAATGTTACTGATGTATAATTGAAAATGTGTATACTCTTATCTTCTTCTAAAAAGATACCCCTTTGTGGTCTGAAGCTTGACAATGAACCTTGTGATGGAAATTGGTTTGCTACCTACTTACAATGGCTTGCAGTGAAGTCGTAGACAAAACCGGCTCGTAGACACGGGAATTTCGCAGACAAAACAATCTCGTAGACAGTGATCTCGTAGACAGTAATTAATTTGTATTTCTAAGTCAATATTGAGTATTATTTTTAATTATCCTTGACGTTTATAATATTTCATATTATGTTGCGTGAATATTGATCACGAGAATATGACTAGCTTTATATAGAATAGATACGAAACTAACGAACTACTCATTGTTATTACCGTATTTCATATAATGTAATCACATCCTATAATTTTTTCACACTTTTGTAATAATCTACACAAGAGGGCCGTTGATCCTCGAAATCTCCCGCAGAAGCTGACTGGCTGTGATTCTCTCCTCTTGGTAACTGTCCCACAACTCAATTTATTTTATTTAAAGATCAAACAAGAACTCCAAGAATTAAAAATAACACATGGATATTGGATTCATTTAATAGTTCAAAACACAACAAATTTAGATTTTATTCTCTTTATTTGTTTAACCCAAACTATGAGTGTTCAATAGCGTGAATTTGATAAATATAAGTTGGTTACTATTAGAACAAATCCTATTTGAAAACCTGTCTACGAGATCACTTCTCAATTTGTCTACGAGTTCACCGGATTTCGTGTCTACGAGCCGGTTTTGTCTACGAGTTCACCGCATCCCCTTACAATGAGTTGGAGTAATCGAAGTTCGCAGGGTTTGTCTGTTGTTTTATTGTTCGTCTTTATCAAATTTTAACTTTTGATCTAAATCATCAATTTGTTTTGTGTGCATTTGGATGTTTTCTTTTAATCAATTAAGAATTCAATGGCTATAAAGTGGATGTTTGATGTGATCAAGAATGTATATCTCAATCAGAGTTCAAAGCATGACTAAAATTTACTTTATAATCTTAAACTTATTTATCTTTGTCTAATAAAATATATATCAACTTGTTTCCTTCTCTGAGGAATCAGCGTTCTCTTTTGAGTTAGAATCTTACTTAAATCAAACTAAATATTGCTGCCACACGATTGTGCTATCATTTGATTATAAATTGATGATTCATTGTGAATTACACTTCTTGAATGGACAGTAGCACGTTTTTAGGGAGACTAAAAGGTGTTGGCAGGAAAATGAACGTAAATGGTTCCAATTGAAAGACACAAAATTAATTAATGATGTTCACACAAAAATGGCTGCCAATGGACGTTATGTGAATCTTCATTAATTGTTCTCCTACTATGGATGATTGGCTTGTGTAATGAGACTTTTGACATGATCAAAGTATTACATTTAGCAATACCGTTCAATAATCAGTGAAAAATTGAAAATATAAAATTTAATAAATGAGTATGAAGAACTTGCAATCATACAGACTATTCTATAAGTTCTTAGCTCTAGGGTGAAATAGTTTATTATATTATATCTGCTTCGGAATAAGAAACAACACTAGTTTGCCACCCTCAACGTTTACATGACACTTTGCCCTACCTTTGCCTCAATATCCCCCTATGTGTACCGTTAAAATGACAAGATTTGCCTCCTGCAGAGATTTTTTAACCCTGGGGCTGACCGTTGTATGTAAAGCTTATGCATGAAAATTCGCTTGTTGAATATGTCATGACTATCTCACGAATTTTAATGTTCCCAATACATCTTTCACTAGTTCTCAAATAGATACTGCATGTGACAGTTAACGGTGACCTCTTGAAGCATTGAACCATGAACTTATCAAAAAGGATATAATGGTATAATAAAATAAATTTCAAGTAAGTGGAAAATGCATTATGAAAAAGGAATATACAATACACGATCCTACTCTCATCACATACTTGCAGCCAACAGGAATATTCCATATTCGTATGGAACATGATTTTTATTAACTTTCTATATCAATATTTAACACATCACATCGGCCTATTAAAATTAATATCAGGTATCTTTAGTTCATTATTGGTTTACATTTTCTTTTCATTTCGAGTTTGCTTTATCGCCACTCGAGCACAGGAACGTTACATCGGATTAAGAAAGTTGATTATAGGAATGTAGACTCATTTCTCTGTTTGGGGATAATGTCTGGTTTTAATTATATATATAAATGGCGTCGGCTATCAACACAAAATCACCAGACGGTAACAGAAATCTCATACAGTCCTATGGGATTGCTTATTTAATGGAATTAACTTAGTTTATTTATTAAAGAAAACTCCGTTATTTTTTTATAGGATGTCAATAAGAAATTCTATCAAATTTTAAGCATACATTATTCCAACTAGGCTCAAGAATTTTTAATTTCAGCGAGTTTTAAGTAATATGTAAAACAATGAGAAAGGATGATTGTTTAACCAGTCTGATTAAAATCGACTGTGCTTCGAGTAGAAAAATTTAAAATATTGTCTATAGTGGGGTTCGAACCACACCCGGCCCGGCTTTCCTCTCCTTCAGTCTGAAGGCACCCATATTACCCGCATGTTTCAACGTAAGCTCATCCAGCAAATCGCAAGGACAGCGACAAAAGCTTTCGATATCAGAGCTAGGGGCACGTAAGTCCTGTGAAATCCGTTTTACATGAACGCCCCCGTGTTGGTATTTGAGAGGGACGATGTGATTGGTGCTTGTGCTTGTGACTGGGTTTTGTCTGCGCTAAACTGGTGTTGAACAAGTGCCAGGCTTGGGCGCTTTCAGACCGTTGTGGAGAGAAAAAACGCTACACATTTTTACTTTGTTTCCTTCGAAACACGGTCGAGTTTAGTCAGATTGATTGTTTAAACATAGTTTCTAACAAATAAATGCATCTGTAAGTAAATGGAATAAATAATGTGTCTACGAATAAGGAACATCAAATTCAAGTGCTTTATTTAATGACATACTTGCAGACCAACAGTTATATTCCATATTCGTCGTGAAAAACCAATTATCAACATGCTCTCACATGTATTGTACTATAGGCTATATATACCAGGTGTACAGTCTTTAACTTCTTATTGCACTAACGGCGCCAAACAAATGCGCACTGGACTGATTAAATGTTGCATAACCGAGAATTAGTATATGATTGGAGGTGAAATACTGAGATCTATCAATGAAAATAAACCGTGTTATCAGTCACTAGTGACAATAACAATGAAACGTGTTATCAGTCACTAGTGACTGATAATAATAATGACCTGACGTCATCGAACAATGTTCTGACGCAATAACACGCTCATGACGTCATGTTCTTGCTCAGGTGACGGGCTCTCTTTGGAGCAGACTCAACTTAAATGCGCTAGAAATACGATTAAAACATAAAATAAATAGAAATTGTGTCTTTTCCTGACAAATACCATGTTTATCTCATCTCGTGAGGCAGAAAAGTTTTAAATCATCACTCGTGGCTGCGCCACTCGAAGAAATATAGACTCTCCTCCTCATTCGATGAGATAAACATGGTATTTGTCAAGAAAGTATTCAGATACCATAATATTTGCAATCAATAATGAAATAACATTCATTAAAATGTGAGGACACCTTAATTAAGTGGGATTTGTTTTCTGTGTTTTTTGTTTAGTGAAAATGTAATTTGAGAAACCGTTGAATGCTCAGTATTTTGTTTTATTTCTCGACGCATCGTTTTACTGCAATCCTCAATATTAATATAAGAAACATTTGTTTTATTATAAGGATGTGATAAGTTGGATATTTCACTCATTTATTGCTGAATTATAACATGAATATGCTCTGCAGAATTATGAACCCGATTTGTGATCTCCAAAACAAAATCCGTGCAATGACAACAAATACTTCTACATCGATCTGCAGACAGAAATATCAATGTTTCTTACTCCAAGAGAAGTCTCAATGCTTTAATCTGATTTGAATTTTACTACAATTGACAGTAGAAAATCCTGCTAGGTTTTATTACGGGTTACGTTCATAGCCCTATTGTTGTTGCCATGAAAAACAAAACATGTATCCAGATGTGATTTATTTATCGACAAAATGACATGTAAGACTGCTGCAATTGATACACTTGGCTTAAAGATAATGACAGTTCAATGTTAGCATGATGTTTATTTGCCATTTGAAAATTCCCAGAGATCTGTATGATAGTTTATATTAACTGTAATGACAGTGCAACAGCATATCAGCTTGAAGGAACAAATAATTTACAAACAATTGTTTTCATATGAAAACTTTGATGTCCTTCATGGCTTTATTTCATGAGGATAAGGTTGGCATCACACTGCCCCGAGATTGACCAATGACATAAACACGAATTAACAAGTTTCAAATTCGCACGATTGACCCGAACATCGGTAAAAAAAACATCCTCGCAGACAGAAGGCAGCATGATGTTGTGCCACAAAACGAACTCTTGGAACAGATTGTCGTGGTCCTATCATAAAACATTCAGCTGACTTGCTAGATGGACTGCAAGCGATTCAAAGCTTTTGAACTCAGCCTTTGCGTTGTCTACACAAGAACAGGATGGCGGCATCAAAACGTCATAACGGGATTTCATTCACATGCGATGCTTGGAAGCAATTGCAGGGAGGCATCATGTGACTTCTCGACGGCGGCTGGCAAGAGTATCATGGCTGCAAACTTCGGTTATTGTAAACTACCTAAGGACTTGTATTGGCTAGACCCGATCTTCTATGTCTCTATCTTCAATTACATCATGTCTATGTTGCATTCAAGTTAACAATGTGTGACCAAGAGCTCACTTCAAATAAACAACAACTAGAAAGGGTTTTTACTCGTAAAAACAGATGTCTCCCCCATACACCATTTCAGCTAAACTTTCTTTTTGAAAATATCTTAAAGATTTTTAAAACTCAAATGAAAGCATATTTTTATATAAAACAACATTAACTGTAAGCTTTGGTTAAATTGTATTTCTTTTTATGGGAATCGTTTATCAACATGAAAAGTAACTCTTCCCTTCAAAATGACAAAGTCCAAACTGTTGCCACGAAAACCCCAAAATACATGATTCAAAAGAAGTTAAAAACCTCTAAAAGGCACATCTACATGATATGGAGAGGATGCATACCAAATTTGGTGAAGATTGGGATGCTCCGGAAACGAAATGGGAACGCCAACGGGGACGCGGACGCGGACGCGGACGGGAACTCAGCCAAAACCAATATGTCTCCCGACCCTTCGGGGGGGGGGGAGACATAATTCAGCTGACAGAGCTCTCAGAGTGGCCGAAGCATACAGACCACCACATCACGATAAGGGATTGGATCAGTGGTTGTCATTATACAACTACTTGGGAATCTACTTTCATGTTATCTACATTTGCAACTTGAAATTTATGTTAGAATAAACCATTCTACCAGGACCAAAATGGTTAGTTTATATACAATGACAGATAGCCGTCATTTAGTTTATTATAAATGTAATCATAAAGATAATACTCGTTTACTCACTAATAACATGGATCATACATTAAGAATATATGACAACACGTATGTATAAGAAATAATAATATAATATACGATATATAATTGAATTGTTGATCAAGGCTTTATTCTTCGACAGGTACACTTGAACTTTTTTGGTTATTGGATCTTGCAGTTGATGCCTCTCTGTGCCTTCATGTGTAAAGGATAATCAATTACATTAACTTTGGAGAAAGTGTTGACATGATCAACACTTATCTGCATTTCAAGCCCTCGACAAACAGTTTCAACCTGAATAGCCTCCGTTTGGTCATCCCTTTGGATTTGAATTGAGAGTCAGTGACAAGTGACTGCTCTCATCACAACAACCCAAACCACTTTGCAGGCAAAACGCTAGTTTGTATTATTGAAAACACTGGAACACAGTCCGTCGTAGAACTTCTTTGCGCTTATACATCCCTTACAGAGTTTTAAAAAGAATTCGTTAAAACATTACACACATATTTTGTACTCATAATTGATAGAATCGCAGAATGGAAGCTAATACTAGACTAATACCATTGCTATTTAGAACATAAATGTTGCATGACAGGGATTAAAGATATGGTTTTTCTATTGAATATAATCTATTTCTATTGAATATTTTGTAACCTTCTGATCAGCTGTAATATTCAGGAGACCATTGGATAACACCAAAGCAGGAATTAACTGTTTCCATTTCCATACCAGATATGCATCACGTCTACTAATGGGTCACTTTTAAAAAGAAACATCATAATGACCTATCAAAAAGAATTATGGAATATGTTATTATTGGGTTTTTTTATTTTTAAAACAAAAAGACTCGTAAGATTCCTTGCTCGACATGTGAAAGTTCTGATAATTCCAGTGTTTATACCGTTACATGTACATATATATAGCTCCTTTTTGGCCAAAATGGTACTTACGGATGAGATCACCATGCAGGTTGAACAAAGCCCGATCCTGTATTTCATCTTTACCTCCGAAGACGTTCGATATTTTAATGGCCGAAACAAATAACTGTTAAAATGCATAAAAAGTAATCTCATTTAAACAGAATTATTTTTCCTGGTAAAATCCCATGTCACCTTCATGACAAGTTTGTATGTCCCTTAGGAGGTGATCGTGAATGGTTTGTCAACATAACAGTGTCAAGGTCATTTGAGATATCATCTTCTTCTATACCTAAATGATTTTTACTTAAAAAGCGATACAAACAATCAAGGGGAATGCCATTTTCAGGACTTTATTCTATTTGCTTCTTTATTATGTACGCGTAAATACAGAAAAGATATCGACCAAATAATTAAATTTGTCTTTGAACCAAAGGTAAAGTCATACATCTTGACTATTTCGTTAACTTCAAACAGACGCTACGTTAGTCAATTGCTCGAATGCTTTCATTCTTTTCAATTACTACAATATTTTATATACATTTCAAAATATCACGATTATACGCAGCAGCATTAATGTAACTTTCTGATGTATTCATATTGGATAATATTTTAATTATAGTAAGCAACAAAGACATCTGGCTTTAGAAGCGATCATAGACATTGATATATTAATTGATATTATATATTTTAATTATGATAATTGATCTGCATTCATTTATATAGGAAAATAATTATCTGATAATACAATCGTCAGTCCACTTTAAATGCTATTGCCTGCCTCAGCACCCTTTTACTGTTAGACAAATTGAACAATGATATGAAGGATCAGTGGTTTATATGTCTGTAATCATCAAATGTCTTGCAAGCATTATTTTGCTAACACATTGAACAGCGTAATTTATATTTAAAAAATGCATGAAGGATTGCAATGATTTCAAGGGAATTGTATGATTGAAAATGATATCTTTCAGATTGAATGGGAATAATTAGAATTATTTTCAAAACTTAAGTACAATATAGACTCAAAACGTATTGTTTAAACTCCAGCTGATAAAGCAACAATCCAAACTACGGATATTCTCAGATTTTAACTTATTGCATGTTCTTTCAACCATACAAAATATGTTTTAAACAAGTTTTAGAATGTGTAACAAAAAGTTATCTCGTAGTACCATCGGTGAGATTTAAAAACAAATATCATATGTGAGCTATTACTCTCCAAGCATTAATATTCCCAGCTGCCACTACAAGAGGACCACAAATTGCCTAAAATGAGGATCATTTTTGGATACGTGCAAGAAGAAGAAACGTGTTGATTAGATTGAAAACATAAATATATATCATATTTGAGTAACATCCAAATCCTTTAACTGAATTATCAATGATGAATACAACAAATAGACAGGCAGAAACGCGCAATATCATTATCATACAAATCAAATATTGAATTATATGTTACTATCAAGCTATTAAGACGAAGGTATGACGTTTCCGTTAAACCAGCTAATGTATGGATTATGTTGGAGTGACTGTGAAAATATTCCATCATAAATGAGTTAACATATAAACCTAAAGAACAGAAAGCAATCGCTGTTTCATGTTATGAGTTATAAGCATTATAAGTTAATTATTGAAATTTTGATCTTTCAACCAAGACTTTTTCAAAAAGGTAACCATTAAAATATTTATGAACAAGCGTGGAATTTAAAATGTACCTCTGACCCTTCTCAATAACTCAAACGATTGGCAAAGGAGATACAGACAAACTTCCCACAAGACCAGCCTCAATACACATTTCATGACCAAGTTTAGCTGCCGAAACGATTAGTTTCCGACTTTACGACTGTTTCTGTTCATATTGATAACTTGGCAGAAGTTTAAACAAGTAAAGTTTTATTTGATTAATATTAACATTAACAGAATTTATTTATTTTATCTGTTTATTTTTGATGATATTTGCTTTTCTTTATGTTAGTGGCACAGAGGTAACAGGAAGAACGTTTTAGTAGTTTAGATGCCACAATATTGTAGTGTAGTATCCGTGTAGATCTATGATAAGGATATTTGATAACAACAATTGGTCCATGAAAGTATTTCAACTCTTCCAATTGAGATTACATGAGATATTAAATGTAATGCCAATACATCTTAAAAACTGTTGCCTAGTACATCTAATAGATATAACCTGATTGATATTATCCTGTACGAAAGTGTGTCTTCTAATTTATTTTTATTAAATCAGTCGACAACCGCTTTTGTCCTGTTATACTCCACGCGCTGCTATAACCACTGTGTATGACCGTACACCGGAACTAACGAGGTGTACGACGGAGAAATGTTGCTAGCGAGGAGCCGAAATCCGAAATCGAATCAAATACTAGCACACATACTTAGTAAAATGTATGTGCTTGTCATTCTGTATCCAAGGGACAGTAACAATGACAGTTGCGAGTAATGCTGTTGTTAGTAACATATTTGCTATCTCTGACT
Organism: Steromphala cineraria; assembly: GCA_916613615.1. Taxonomy (NCBI): domain Eukaryota; kingdom Metazoa; phylum Mollusca; class Gastropoda; order Trochida; family Trochidae; genus Steromphala; species Steromphala cineraria. Next base: position 73,317,740 of record OU744720.1, on the reverse strand, counting down.
ATGAACAGGATATGACATTAAATAGTTATGTCTCGGAAAGCTATTGACATGATAATAACATAGAAAAAGTTGATGAAACGGCGATGATTGCTTTTTATGTGATCCCGTTTGCGATCACGCTCCTCGCTAGCAACATTTCTCCGCCGTACACGTCGCTAGTTTCGGTGTACGGTTATACACAGTGATAACATCCAGTTACAGAAATAATTCTTACACAGATATGTTTTCAATGACTTCCTAAGAATACATTAGGGAAACGGACATTTAGAGAATCTACTATTATAAGTTTCTCTAGATTTACGATCAAGGATTTAGGTTACTTTGAAAGAATCGTATGGTGCATAAGCATCTGATCAAATTTATCATCTGGTAGAATATAATATCTTTCAGTTAGTGAAATAAATCAGTAAATATTGTAATTAATTCAATATTGCACATACAGATCTTAAAGGGGTAGAAGCACGAATTTTGAAAATTGTATATGTTCATTTTGTCACTGATAATTGTACGTTAATGCCTAATGCCTAAAAGCTCATTACACAAACCAATCATCGATAGCCAGAGAAAAAAAATAAAGATTCACATAAAGTCCATTGACTGCCATTTTTGTGTGAACACTTTTATTTCATTTTGTGTAAGAAAAAGGAATCGCAGGGCTGAAATTTACTTTAAATATTTGATTTATTACTGCATCATTTAGTGTTTATACCTTTGCTTCAATTAGAACCATGTATTTCATTTTTCTGACATCACCTCATATTCCCTCTAAAACGTGCTACTTCCCCTTTAATTGTGAAAAGCCAATGCCACCACATAGTTAATGTAACTGTTGGTGATAGAATTCAAAGTCTATAACCACAATAATTAGGTAGAATGAATTTAAGCATTTTCGTTCGCACTTAACCTTAGTGGACTTGAGGTGAAATCTGTAAAGTTAATGATTAAAGAGAATTTGATGTTCTACGAGGTTTGGGGTCGAGGTGACCTTCGCTGGGAACAAAGGGGCTTATGGGAGATAAGCCAGTAACAGTAACGTGCCAAGAATGAAAGCATTGCTAAGGGAGTTTGGAACATTTACCAACATAGTTTCTACGAAAAAGATTAAATTCATAGGACTTAAATATTAATTTCATTTTCGCCGTGATTGATACTCTTTTGAATGAGTGATTAGAGTTTGAAGTTTAACGTTTGGTCTATATTATCCAGCTGTTTCCCTATAGTAAATGTAGATTGTGTCCACAACTTTTCCACAACAATCTGCCACTTGATCCCATAGCACTATTGTCATAAATTACAGATGTACAAAATGCATTGACTCTTCAAGACAATACTTCTCTGTTCTCGTCTTCCTCCATTCTCTCCCCACAGACGCGATCAAGTCATGTTGATATAGCCTCTGTTATATTACGCCGAGTTTGTGGGATAGAATGGGAGATGCCTGATTGGAGGCAATCAAAGTTAGTTGTGCAATCAGCGACGCTGTTCTTAAATTATCAGTTTGGCTACTGAATCAAGGCAAAGGCATTGTAATATGAACCATCCTTTCCATGGAAGCAGCCATATGAAGTCATATGATAAAGAAATTCAAATGTAATGTGGTGAAATCTTTTTCCGCTAGGGGAAACTGCCGGAACCCAGTGATTTCGGTGTAATATAACTGAGGCTAAACCAACATGACTTGATCTGCCTCTGTGGGGAGAGAATGGTCTTCCTCCTAGATTTTCCGCGTCTGTTTGCTTTACATGTAGTTAATAATGCAAACTTAAGCAATACGTGTATTCGAATGATAAAGAGGATTCATATTACTCGACTTTTACATTCCATATATGGTGCGACATTATTAGTTTGTGTGTTTGTACGGGAAATTGAACAATGTCAAGGCTACATACAAACGCTCATTTGAATCCACTGGCAAGCACTACACGAGATTGAATGTTGCTTTGACATCGTAGTTTTCCAGTGCAAACTGACATTCAATTCCTAAATAATTGTATAAGGGCCTTAATGTTATATTGTACACGTCTTCCCATGATATTTAAAAACTGTAATTTGGAGAAATGTGTTTTGAATGTAATTATTATGGTTATGTCTCGACAACTCAAGTCAGTTAGTGTCTGGCACTACCATCTTACGGGTTTGATAACGTTGACGGACTGAGGAAGGACACGGTTTCTGTTGGTTGAACTGCCACTGTGTCAGCTGTAGTCTCAGGCCTCATACTAGCTCTCGTCTATAAGGCATGGCTTTGAACGGACCACATAAGTCTTATCACATGGGTTCGAATCGCTGATTTATTACAAAATTTTAAACATTAAAATCTAAATGTTTACACTTATAAATGGAGGAGATAATGTAAGTCCGTTTTGGGATGCTAAATATCCTGCATTAAAATTAAACATTGTATCAAAAAATTTGCATAATAATATGATATCAATGAAACGGAAACACACTTGGATAAAAATCGGGATGTATTTTCACTCAGCATATTGTATGGAAAATAATTGACTAGGTTTAGGTTCCTAAACATAAGTGTCGGTGTAACCGAAATGAGAAGTGCATCGGCTTCTACGCCTACAGTTAAAACAAAGGAAACCATAGCGAGGAGACCCGAAATGTGGTATAATCAAAGAAAATAACAACTAAAATTTCAAACGTAAAGCATCAAAATATATACATGAATAAAGCAAGGCCTGAATGGAACATAGAATTGTGACCTGGATGCAGGAACTTACTTTTAGTTGTTCGCTTACGTCATGGTATCACTTGGAATGGCTTAAAGGCTGGTCAAAGGTCCAACTGAAGCAGTTCAAGCGTGAAAATAGGAAATATAGTTTGGCAGCTTGGTCAGTCACAAATTTTGCAACGTTGTTTTCCACATATTACCTCCGCCATGGGACAGATGTCTGGTTTTTAGATATTGTTAGTCAGTCGTACTGTAACCCCCATTCGTATGACTGCAGGGTTAAGATAAGACCAGCCATTGTATCGACAGTATTTTAATATCGTCTGTAGTCAATCATCAGTTGCTTATGGTTGCAGCTGTGCATTGATATTTGCCTTGGCAAACAGAGTTTTGAATGTGTCGCTAATAGTCATTTTACCACAACAGGACACATAAAATGATCGATGTAGGCGCAACAAAAATATTTTGAAAACCTCAATTGATTTGACAGATGGTGACAACAGTGAATAGAGACAAAACATGGTACATTACTTTTCCTGTGCTATGTGTTGTATTTTAATCTTGAAGAGTACATTGACTTCAATCATGCGAAAACAAAGATGTTTTTTTTATATTTTCGCATTTGAATTATTCCTGTAATTCTATTTACACTTTCGCCATTTTTTCCTCGGACTAGCTACACTGCTGCTACGAGAAGCCCATGAGTAAATTCTTCAAAATCACGATAGAAAAAAGTTTACGAAATTTCCTATTTTAGTTTTTAGCCTTCAAGCTTCAAACCATAGGCTTAAACAGTTACAAACCTGAACCATTTTATGAACTGAGGGCATAAAATCCATACAATAATGAATCCATAATGACCAAAAAGGAAATACATGGTATAACGGATTCTTTTGTGTCATGGTCTAACAAAACAGGACTTCCTTTACTCATTCCCCTCTGACCTCCCAAAACGACTCCTGAGGGGAAAGGAGATTGGTTATAGCAATTTACTTGGATTAATCTAGTTTCAATAGTCCGGTAAATCACTTCAGCAGAGCCCGAAGCAGATAAACGAAGGCGTCTTTGAGGGAGTTAGTGCTGACAGACGTGACAACACTGGTAATAGTGAAGTGGAGATCGCATGAAAAGCTTAGTATAAAATCTTGTCAAAATCCGTCTTATTTCTTTGTTTATATAACTCTTAAAAATCGCATCTTTCTTTTATGAATTTTTATGCCATTGCTTTGATGAAATAAGGTCGATGATTGACTATGATAATTCATTTCCGTTCACTATAAGAATAAATGTTAAGAGAAACATTCAAGTGTTTAGTTAAGGTTTTTCATTTTTGAAGTTTGATTTTCCCTAATATATTAATGGGAAGAACTAATTTCTTAAAGCCTAAATATGAACGTAAGCGCTATCCAAATTTGTTATTAACGTTAACCTCCATATCAAAATTATAATATTATCCTGAAATGTACAAATATATCAAATGTGTCGCTAAAATTAAAATCAATTGAAATTTAATGTAAAAATTATAAACATTTTAATTCTTAATTATTGTAGAATAAGGGAAAACACTGTTAAATTGCGTTGTAAATGTATACATGTACCTGTCCATCACGATTTGCAAAGTAAAATATATGACAATAATTATAAAAATAAAATCGACTGTCAAAATGTATTGCTAATGGTTGTATATAATGATCTTATAATGCTACTAGTCATCTTAGATGCTAGTTTATTAGAAACAATGCTTTAATAATCGTTCAAATCTTAAAGAAAGTACAAAAATAGAGCCATTGGCTCTGAAGCCAGGATTTAAGTTTGCTTTGGCTTCAGGGTATGGACAATGTTGTTTCTCCATTAATATGGATCACAAGGTCATCAAATATACCTCTTAGAATCCCCTTTACGTAGAGAGTCCCTACCCAACATTACAGCATTCTTTGTCATGTGGTTATGGAGAAGAAAATTTAAAAAGGTTTTAGGCCGTGGTCCCAGGGTCAGCAGTACTAAAATTATGCATTTAGGCGATGTTATTTCAGATACTGTCAATCACTCTGGACAGATGAAAATTGCTTATGCATTCAACGAAAATGTAAAAAGGTGAAACGGGTGACCCTCACTTGAATAAGAAGGCTGCCAATTCTACAACTGACGATACAGGGTACAGGATCCAAAGGTTATAATTGTCCCTAGTAAAGAAAAGTGTTTACAGTCAAGGTTTCAGCTTTCTAGGTATTATGTTACTGGAGAAAAAACGAAAAAATGTGTTAGGGTGTGGCCGTTATCAGGAGCCACGGGGTCATCGCGGCCATAAATGATAATCCTCACTAGTTAAGTAGTCTACATACAAAGTTTCAACCTTCCAGGCATTATGCTTCTGGAGAAAAAACGAAAATGGGTTATAAGGGCCTGGCCCATATTAGGAGCCACGGGGTCGTCAAAGCAATACACTATAATCCTCACTTGTCAAGGAGTCTGCATTCAAGATTTCTGATTTCTAGGTATAATTCTTCTGGAGAATAAAAGGAAAATAGTATTTAAGAGCGTGGCCCTTATCAGGAGACACAGGGTCGTCGAAGCTGTAAATCATAATTCTCACTAGTCAAGGAGTTTGCTGTCATGGTTTCAGCTTTCTAGGCATTGTGCTTCTCGAGAAGAAAACGAAAATAGTTTTAAGGGCGTGGCCCTTATTAGGAGCCACAGGGTAAACATAAAGTTCAATGCCAACAGGGGCTCCTGAACACGAATCTACAGAACTGTATGCCTTCTTTAAAGGTCGTTAAACCATTAATCATACCATCTTCAACTATAAAACAAGTCATTTTTATTAGCATTTTGTTGTCTTGTTAGTGATATTGAACACTATTCCTTCAACAGATATCAATGAGACACTATGATTGGCTAACAAGCAAAGTCATAACATATGAATTAATTGAATTAATGACGACTGAACACGTGAAAACATAATTAGAATACAATTCCAGTTCAATATGTTATTTATTACAACAAGAAATCAATAAAGACGTTGGTATCCATAAAACTATTTTGATTAATTCATATTTAATCATCACACCAAATTCGAAAAACCTTTGAAATATTTGATCAAATATTTGTATTTTATATTTTTGACATAATTAAAACGTAAACGTGTTGCGTTCAGTACACACAATTCTAAGCAACCTCATAATCACACGAAACTTATCCTCAGTAGGTCAGTTAATTAATGGAAGATTGACTCGTTCTGTCTCACTTTAATGATAATGTCTGGTTTTAAATTGTGTCCCCTATCCACACGAAGTCACCAGACAGTCGGAGACATCTTATTTCTTGAAATAGGAAGGTTAATTTGATCTAATGATACCAGGTTCGCTTTCAGTCCTTTTAAGTCAAACCTAACTTTAACGGTAGAAACTAATTTACTCCACTAACTATTAATCAAAATAATATGCGTTGGCGTAATTCACTCTGCAACTAATAAAATTGAAATTTATATTATATTTGTTTTGTTATTTTATACGAGAGGGATTAATTCTAAGAATTATTTTTTTCTAGCGAAGTTGTGCACTTCTAACAAAACTATATATATAATTATTCCAGGCACATCAAATACAAGGGCCTAATTTCATCATATACCTGCAGACCAACACGAATATTCCATATTCGTCTTGTCTTGAACATATAATCAAATCAATCATCAACATGCTCTCAGCTGTCGGTGGCTTGCACTAGTCAATATGCCAGATGTGCAGTCCTGAATTTATAATTGCATTTCCGCCGTAATCCAAATGCATGTTACATGTACTCTGATTAACGGCATCCTAATAAACCTGGAAGGCTATAAAATAAATTTCAATTTCTATTGAAATGTATCCTTTATGTATGTACATGTATATACATGTAGTTCAGGTTGAATTTGAAACTTCAAGATTAATCTTTAAAGGGGCAGTAGCACGTTTTTAGGGGGAATATAAGGTGATGTCAGGAAAATGAAAATTAATGGTTCCGATGGAAAGACAATGTATTCAAACTAAATGAAGCAGTAATAAATCAAATATATAATGTAAAGTTCAGCCATGTCATTCCTTTTTCTTACACAAAATGAATTAAAGGTGTTCACACAAAAATGGCCGCCAATAGATTTAAAGTAAATCTCTATTATTCGTTCTCTGACCATAGATGATTGGTTTGCGTAAAGAGATTTTTGACACTATCAAAATAATACATTAAGCATTAACTTCCAATTATCAGTGAAAATTTAAAAATATAAAATTGTCAAAAAACGTGCTACTGCCCCTTTAAGTTACTGTTTAATCATTTACAGTGTTATATAAGTTATACAATTTTTAAACAACTTGCCTAGAGAACGATGCGACCATGCAAAGTGATTTGAAATACAGCAATTTTTAAAGAGTGTGTCTCTCTTTTAGGCCGTTTTTTAAGGGATATGGAAATGTCCGTCGTTCGTCCTTGCATAATTATATCTACGACATTATATTCGGACAAGAAGTTAAAAGCTTAGCTCAATAAAAATTGATATTTGGAAAAATCATCATGTAAAACGATGCCTTTTGGGTTGTTAGCAACCTATTACAACACTGATAATTGCAAAATGGACAACGATCAAACCAATTATATCCAAGTTAATAATCCATAAACTCCATAAACCTCCATTAACATAACAAATATTGAAGTTAATTCGTAAGTAAATCAACTTTTTGGCTGTATGACTGTGTGTGATGCAGGTTTAAATCAAGCATTCATGTGCGTTTTTAAAGTATGACGTCACGATTTAATTGACATAAAATAATTGAGAACTGCTCTGTACTCAAGATGACACATTGATCATACATTTTTGATTAACCTTATTGAAGGTTGAATTAAGAAACCGATATTGCTGATTACTGGTAGAAGTTTGATATTTTAAGTGAAAAATATATGTAATACAATATTACTATGAACATGATTATAAACACAAAGACATACTGTTTTTTTGATATGTATATTCTTTCTTTCCCCACGAAACATTGATTTGATCAATAAAAGTATAATGATTAAACTGTTGATCTTCATCATCTCGTGTTTATTCACGATTTATTCAATTATGATTGTGAAATCGCATCGAGATGAACTCTTCGTTTTCTACTCAAGTCATAGAAAACCGGTGACGTCTATGACATCTGTAACATCTATCGCCCTTTCCAGCTCATAACTTAATAGCCAACGAAAACGTCGTTAAATACGACCCAAATTAAACATTTTGTTTGAATGTTATTTAAGGGTGTCAGCATGAGACGGTAAGTAAGATTGACTAAAGTCTTCCTTCAGAAAGACACATTTTGGATACATCAATGTATGAATTTAATTTTGTTATTCATTCGTTCCATTGTGTGTTACTACCTGGGAAACTTCACCATATTCTTAAGTATAGTTTTATAAAATACCCTAGCACCAAACAATATGTTTTATACATAATTGTTTATTTCAAGCAAGGATATGATCACGATTAAAGCTTAAATCAAGGTTGTAGAAGGAATGATTTTAACTAAACATGACGTCCTTGATTAAACTGAATAAAATCTGCTCATTATCATATTTTATCTTCATGAAAGTTTAAAATAAAGAGTCTCTTTGAACGATTTTTCTTGACGAAAAGCTTTCATCTACAACACAAGTTGTTTGTAATAATATATATCCACCACAGCAGTGAGACATCTTACTAACGGATTAACTACCTTTAGGATGTGGAAATATTAAAAATAAGTATTTTACATCATATGAGAAACTAGTTTATCTTATTTTTGGTTTTCCCTGTAATTGAGAGATTCTAGATATGTTTAATCAAGTATTCAATCATTATCAATTACATCGAGTTGTACATGTATCCCCGCTCTCATGTGATGACAGTCACCATTATGTCGTTGCAGAATAGATTATAACGTAAGGTTTGTCACATGTGCGTACAACGTGAATTCTGAACTCCTTTTATTTCATATTACAGCCGTTTGCAGCTTACATTTACATGTGCACTTACATGTATGATATGGAAAGGTATAATATGACCCCTTATACTTTCAACAGTTACTAGAATAAATCCTACACGTATTCTACATCACGACATAAGTGCTTTAAAGCATTCAAATGGAAATGCATCTACCCAAAGGATTATTTCTATCACGTTGATGCTCTTTGGTCATGTAACTGTACGTGTGATTGTCAGGCACACAAACATAAAATGATACTAGCACCCTCTATGGGAACGAAAGTGAATTTTGATAATTCATTTTGTCTGGATGTGTTCATAGAAATAGACATTGCGCTGATAACCTTTCACAACAGATTTCATATTATCCAGAATTGTATCCATTCTTGATGGCTTTTGCATAAATGAAGTACTGCATACTTACTGCATCCGTACTCATGAAAAGATAGTTTCATCAAATCAGGTAGAAAATGTTGACGATTTTTGTCCTGTAAAATCGACACATTTTGCTTTATATTATTGTTTAAATTTGATATATCAAGCAATATAGTTATAATTGAGTAAACCTCATCATGTCTAGGCAATCTGTCAAATAATAAATATCGTCCTTCCCTCAGAGTGGGTCTGTGTTAGATAATCGAGAATGCATAAGGAGTAGATACGTGAATATTACTCAGCATGGGAAATTGTTATATTTTCACGAATCCACAACTCATCTGTTTTAATCAATGACTTCATAAACTTGAAACGTTTATTTCCTCCATTTTTTTATCTTTTTCACATATTACCATGACATGATTGTGAATGAAACAACCAGTTTATGACCAGCACATCTAGATAAAGCATGGTTGGGAATATATATATATAACATGGTACACTCATTTGCTACGACCTTGCTCTAGCCCACTATTGAAATAGTTTGAGCACTCTATGCAAATGAGTGGAACTTTCTTAAACTGCTTTAAGATAACGTTGCATTGCTGAAAGTTCAACCATGTTCCACACACACACCATGCTGATGAGGTCCAACTATTTATTACAGAATATCTTGTTTTGTTACTTGTAGATGTCAATTATGGACGAATGTGAACAAAACTATAACTAAAGAGGCAATTGAATTATTACAAATTAAGAAATGATCCCTTGATACAAAATCAAACGCCATTAACTGCACAACTAACCACAAATGACTGTCTTGGGCAGCCTTGACTTAAAAGCTAATAAGACAAAGAGGGATAACGTCCCATAGGTGTGGTAGACAGATGGTTAATGAAACGTTTCTCAAGTTAACGCCAACTGGGAAGAATATAACACACCACCAATGAAATTATGTGGCTATTCAATTCACTTATCCTCTTGTTTTGAGTCTGTAGAGTCATGTTTCACATCTAACAATCAGGAGACAACAGCATCAAAATTAATGTGTTTATAACACTGACAGAGACCGTTTGTCTTTCAAGACATCAGTCAAACAAGCTTTTTAAAAACAAACCACGTTTCAGACAACCGTCAACCTTTCTTCCTCACATGCGGACTTTAAAGCACATTGTAGATAAAGCAATTTAGGGGATATTCAAAATGGCATTGAACCTTTCTGTTTCATAGACATTCCTTTTGTTTGTCATATCATGTAGGGAACAACTGTAAGGATACATGTACAATAAACCTTCCTTAGTTTGTAATTGCAAATTCTCTGACCAAGCATCTATATGTTATATATGTTTCCATTTTCTCATTGTGGTAGGTTCAACACTGATCAGTGCTTCTGCCGTTCGACATGATATTTTAAATATATTACATATTTATTTATTGAAAACAACATCAAACAACAGAGATTACCTGACTTTTCGCATATGTCGATGTTAACCCAAGTACATGTATCATTGTAGAATTATGGACACTTTGTTCAACATTATATTTTTAAAACTTTCGAGCGTCTATTTCAATTAGAATACCTTACAAATGATACTCTAAATCTGCAAATTGTTTCATTGTCAGTTTCCTGAGTAATTATTCAATTGTAATTGGCATTTTATAATTCTATGAGGTGCAGAATTCGACTTAACACATTTTAAAGTAAAAGTGTCTCTCTCTGGCATTTGATAACACTTTAAGGTGCAGAATTCGACTTGACACATTTTAAAGTAACAATTTCCTAGATGAGGCGGAGATGATTGTAGATTCCAGGTCTGAAAATTGCAGTCTCTATTGAGCTGAAAACAATAAAGGCGAGTTCGATTGAACAATAATCAAGAGTTTCTAGCATCTTCAAGCGTATTCAGCACGTACTGCATCACCAAACGAGCAGTCCTATCAATCGTTTATTAGATGAGGCCTTCCCCCAGTTGATGAAAAAGCTAGGTCCCATGGGAAATGAATGAATGAGATATTTAGTTCAAGTAAGAACTACCAGACCAATTCACCCATAGTGGGATTGATACAGTACACAAACCAGTTGTTTCATGTCCCACTATATTAGAAAATAAATGCTTTTTGCGCTTTTTTCCTGATGTATGAATACCTTCATTTTCGTACCATTTCTTCTAACTTTACAGTAAGTTTGGTCCACAGTAACTTGAAAACAGTGTGTCAAATAGTTTATTTGTCCGCATTATCTCGAAGTTTTTCAAAATAGGTGAACATGGGGAAATCCATATAATTTACTAAAACATTTGATGGTATCATTCATGAATGGCATACCTCGCCGTGTATAGGTATACGTATTACGAAACTATAATTGATTCTTACATTTTTTCTTAAGTATTCAGTTTCTATAATACGTTTATTGTATTGATTTTCAATTGTCACTCATTGTATTTCTGTTATCACCACAAAACAAATCCTTTTAATCCACCTTTACTCAAGCAATGTAACGAATACTATCTGCAAAATTTCATTGTATTACATTACAATTTGCAATACAGCATGTAAACGAATTCACATAAATGTTAAAATGCTTTACAAATTATCATTTACAATCAGAACGAATCGACTGTTTTGACATTTCGATTTTTATGGGCAAAGAACGGTCTTTCGATTTGCTATTTTAATAGAATGCATATTAAAAACAACGTGGCATCAGAAGATGACATACCCCAACTGTCAACATTAAATTTACATTTCCAAGGAAACCGTCCAAATTCTGAAGAAATTGAAAATACCAAAAGGCACATCTGCACATAGTTATTAATCAACATCCCAAATTTCATTTGGCAAGGTCCAACAATTTGTTCGTTTTTCTCCGTTTTCATGGAGACCGTCATAAGTAAAAGATCCGAACAAGTTGAAAATACCAAAAGCACATCTAAATATGTTGCCAAATCAACATACCAAGTTTCATTGAAAGTGTAATGATAATAGTTTTTGAGTTCTGCTCCGGAAAAGGAAATCTAAGTTTATGTCCATGGCTAATGCGAAAGCTAAAAATACTAATAATTTGAAAATACCAAACGCACATCTACATATGCTGACAAATCTACATAGAGTCATTGAGCTAGGTCTAACAGGTTTTGTGTTGTGCTACGTAAACGAAATGATTACGGACAGACGGACAGGGCGATGACTATATCCCACGGTATTACATACCGAATCGGATGAAAATCAACACGTTTATTTCTTGTAATCGAACAGATAGCGTATGTGGAATGTTCTCTATGCTGTTAAAATCTCCATGATATGATTCATTGTCACCAATTGCAATGTTATTCTGCTGATGATGTCCATTAGGGTTTATACAATACAAGCGTTCTTCATAGGTCATAGTAATGTTATTGTCCGTTGTTTTATACGCCATCTTTGACAAGGAAACTTTTGTAACGCCAGGGTTATAACGGTTGTGTAAGTTTCGTCTTGACTTGTGATGTTGAAGATTTTGGAATTGCAAACAATCTTTTAAAATCCATTTCCTATAAGTGTGAAAGGTGGCAAAAGGGCAACAAGTAGCCTTATTGATAATAAAGAGCCACTGTTTATTCTGTATGTGCCCCCATAATGAAAGTATATTTCTTGGGGAAACCTACGAAACCACATGTGTGATCATAAATTTGTAATTCCTGATCTCCTAGCGAATCTGAATCTCAAATCGATGACGGATGATAGGTTGCTTTAAGATAGTGTGACCAAACATTATATACATACCATTTTTGGGAACAATTTGGATATATTTGCACAATGTTTAATGCATAGTTTGGAAATGCTATTGAAAATCTTACTGCAAAATGAAGCAGTCTAGGCATAATGTTGAGCTTTCACTAACCGTTTTCACAAAAGCTTCAGAATTAAAAAATAAATTAGCGAATAGATATTGCTGCGAAAATAATCATAAAATGCATAAATTGTATGCAGATAAGGAATATGATAACGATACCAAATATTATGCCTTTGTAACGAATAATCTATCAACCTGTTCATGCCAAGATTCATGAATGCGATTCAGGAATTTGTGATGAAAATATAATACATAATATTTTATCCCACCGGTATAGGTTAATCGCCCTGTTCATCTCTCCGTCCGTCCGTTTAAAATTCATTGAAACTTGGTATATGGATCAGTCAACATTGGTTAATATGCCCTTGGGGATTTTAAGTGTCCTACAAATTTTGACGGTTTCCATGAGAATGTAACTTGGATTTTCCTTTCAGGAGTAAACTCAAAAACTGTAGGATAGAACTTGGTATTTGGATCAGTATGTAGATTTGAATTTTTAAATGTCACCTTCTTCGGATTATTTTTGCGGTTTCTATGGAAGGGGAACTTTATTAGTTATTAAGAACCTATAAAGATGACCTCGTGTTATCAATAATCTTAGAACATTTTGATATAAATAGTCTGATTCATTTTGGATCAGTTGAATATGTCATCCTCTGATGATTTTTGTTCAAAATATTTTAAAGCGATCGTTTCAATTTAGCGTCAACGAAATTGGTCATGTAAACCACATGTAGTAACATTAAGCGAATTATGCCCTCGAGAATGAAAGGTAAGTGACGTTTCCATAGCTATCGAAACTACCAAAAGAACCTGATAGAATCTGATTCAGACAGTACAGTTTCCCTGATTGATCTAGCATCCGGACAATTCATGTACTATCACCTTGCATATTATGTTACAGAAACAGATCAAGGTTTCGTTTTACGATAGACCTCCTGCTTACGCTGGTAGATAAGGTGTATATAAAACTAGTCTTATGAACTACAACTTAAATAAAGTTTGGATATATGTGTGCGTAATTACTGAAAACTAAGGAGATCTTGATTTATATTTCACAAGAGATCTGACATATAATTAATTTTGTTTGAAAACCGTTCAAATGTGTCTACTTCTATGTCACATCAGTTCTTCATTACATAACGTCAAAGAAAATAAAGTTTGACACAAGTATCATAATTACAGCATATTTTGTGTAGACAGACAGACAAAGTTTATTGCATTCAAGGCCTCCGGTCCGTATACAGGAGTGTTACAATTTCATGTTATACATAGTGATACAAAGTTCACGATATATTATACAAACTAGTGTAGTATAGACCTAGATTTCAGAATTTCGCTACGAAGATCTTGTGCATACTTTATGTACATCGCTAGATTTATAATAGTTGAAGTATCATTACAAGTTATAATTGATACAAATGCTTCCAGTGGGGATTTTGATAAGTATCTATCCGAAATATATTTCATTCGTAAATCTTTATACCATGGACAAACAAAAGTAAAATGAACTTCATCCTCTATTGCACTACTACATAACTGGCATATTCTTTCACATTTCGCACTGGACAATTTTCTTCCTGTATTAATCATTATATCCATCAAGCCTAGTCTATATCGTGTAAAAGTGATTCTGGTGCTTTTGAATGTTAGAATGTTGTGTATAAAGTAACACATTGATGAGCTTTCGTGTATTAATACCTACAACCTTTTTATGTATAATGTAATTGATCATAATCCCCATAATTTCATTCGACATGTAATATGCGTACACGTGTTCCAACACTTCCTTTAATCTTACCGTGCACCGAATTGGGACATTGCACCAAAATAGTAGGTACCGAAAAATAAATAAATATAGCCACATTGTCTGTGTGGCCTTTTTTTGCGGAGTAAGTGTCCATGATTTTTCTTTCATTTCAGAATCTAAATCACTCACTAACATCTGTAAATTACAAAATAAAATAAGATCAATATATAACCTTTCCCTTCACGTTAATCACGAATATAGACTTGTATTATAACGGATTGTATTGATTGTTCGTCTTCCACATTCTAGATTACAGTACTAAATGCTTTCTATTGTCCTTACACCAAAAGAAAACGGCGACGGATGTCCTTTTCCTGCGTAAAGGGTACACAAACGAAATGAACAGAGCTAACTTCTAACAAGAAGATTTCTTATAACGTGCAGACGCAACATAGCAACTCTATCAGACTCTGCTAGATGTACTGAGCTGCCCCTGGTCTTCATGTTATCCCTTGGGGCCAGCCTCTTTCATCAGACTTAAGGTCTCATTCATTAAGCAACTCTGGATTGAAACCCTGGTTTTCAGAGGTTGGACGTTCAAATAGAATGTCGTTAGATATTGCAATTTCTGTTTCTTGAGAAATACAATGTTACATACACGTTAAAGCTATCTGTTGACTGCCTATAGCAAATATGATTGGAGAGGGGAAAGCTGGTATATTAAGTTATCTTTTTATTGCTAAAAATATTCAATTAAACTTGGAAAATCATAATCTAATTAAAATTATCTTTTTTTATGTTTTCAGAAAGCAAGATTTTTATCATTTTCCTCCGCAAATTTTAAAACGCGAGTTTCAAAATCGTCAAATTTAATCCTTGCTGTCGACCCTAGTCTGTGATGATATGATATTAGACTGTTATATGTCATAATTTTATGAAGTGATGTGAATCTTGAAAAACATTAGGATATTTGTAGGATATTGATACACTGTGCAAATGTCATGATTACAGTTTGAACGTATGGTAGGCTTTTGTTATGTCAAATATTGAACTTGCAAGTGTTTATAAGAGGCGATTGTTTTTGATTACAGACAACAAAACGCTAAGGGCCCCAGGTGAAGAGCATACTTGCGATAGGTCCCTGACAGCAAGAAAGCTAACGGAATTTTCTCCTTTTTTGCAATTACGAAGGTTAAGATTTGGAACATTATTGTTTTAAATGTAATGAGAGAATGCTATACAATTGAGACCAAGTCTAATATATTTTTTATTCTTTGTATTTTCTTGAAATAATTCGAAAATTATGTGCCAAAAGCACAATAAGTGATAGTTAACCTTATGTAATTGTTCCATCTGAACAAAGGGAAGCCACTATGTGAAATATCCGATAAACAAAGGCATATAGATTGATTATTCTTTTATTTCTATAATTTGATATGAACTGAATATTCTATTTAAAATATTGTTTTTTATTTAGAAACACATTTGTTTTTACATTATATAAAATTGAAAGTCACAATAAATTACTCAGCATAGTACTGAGTATTATACTATACTCATGTATACAAATGAAATGGGTTTATTAATTTCCCTATTTTTCTAGTTTGATATTCAATGAAATTTTGTTTTACTGATATGCAGTATTTAAATATATTGTGACCTCCTATTTTTTTCCAAAATCTATTTAACTATTTTCAAATTACAAAAATGCTAGTAATGATATATTTAGAAAATTTAGAACTTCATATAACAGCGATTTTCATTTGCAAATTTTTTCTTTTTATTAAAAAAACCCATTCCTTTCATTTGTTGCATAGATAATTTGTTTAATTTGTTTGACAGGCCAAGTGTGGAGAACTCTGAGTTGGTTAGTTCGAGTCAAGATTAAAGAACACAAAACCTGAGGGAAGTGAGTCAGCTCAGAAGAAGGACAGTGGACACAAGACAGTCTTTGAGACAAAGTGGCAGACTGATAGACCATGGTTAAGATATGTGGAGGAAGTAGGTGAAGATGGCGAAACAGACTGTTCCATGTTCTGCACTTTGTGTACAAGATGGGCTGTATAAGGCAAGAATGGATCCAAGGTTTGGACAGACATAGGATGTCAGACGATTAGGCTTGATAAGATTAAATTACACGAGAACTGTCAGATGCACCAATATTCCATTTGTCAAGAAAAAAATGATGCAAAGTCCATTAATGACATATTTTCAAATTACACCGAACAAGAAACAACCTCCTTGATTGATCTGTGGATCACCTAACCTCACCAAACTGAAACAATGGAACAGTACTCTGTACACTGAACACAGAACCATTCAAGAATTTCTAGAATGTCAGGCTGAAGTTGTTGAGGAGAGCGTAACGGAGAAGATGAAGGACAGTACTTCATTCGGTCTCATGTTGGACGAGTACACAGACACATCAACAAGAAAACATTTGGCACTTGTAGGACGATATGTTGAAGATGGGGACTCAAAGCTGGCTTTCCTCCAGGACTCAAGGTTCCAAATGGAACAGTTGATACCATTGTTGGAAATGTCAAGAGCTTCCTAAAAGAATCAAACCTTGACCAGACAAAGATGACATGCTTTGCAAGTGATGGTCCAGCTGTAATGACTGGAACAAAGAATGGAGTAGTGGCTAAACTTAAGAGAGACAATCCCTCACTGGTTGATATTCACTGTGTGAATCACAGATTACAACTTGCAGTTAGCTCTGCCTTCAAATCTGTGACTGCCATAGAGTCAGTTGATGAGCTGCTGATGGGCCTTTTTAAGTATTACCACTACAGTACAGTGAGGTCCAAGAGTCTGGAGCAAATGCAGATCCCAACCAGGGAGATGGAGGGAGCAAACTCACCTACAGAAGAAGGCTGTTCACACCAGGTGGCTGAGTCACGAGAAAGCTGTCCATGCAGTGAGGACAGCCTATCCTGCCATTCTCAGCGACCTGGAAAATACAGTTGGAATTGGAAATGACAAGCGAGCTGGTGACAGACAAAGTATAACTGCTGAAGGCCTGTACAAACAACTGATGTCCAAACAGAAACTCTTTGTTATTCTTCTTCTATGTGATGTTCTATGCTCTCTGCTCTCAGGACTGACAAAGATGTTTGAGAGGAGGGATTTGGATCTCAGTATTGTAGAACCCCAGGTCAGAAGCTCAGTTGCAGCCCTGAAAAAGATGATGGTCAAACCTGGTCCTTACCTGTCTAAAATAGATGGCCTTGCTGATGAGTACAATCTGGAACAGTACACAGGCAGACAGCAGGATATCAGCTCATCCAAGGATACCTTCCTGAACAAGCTCATAACAAACCTGGAAGAGAGATTTGCCACTTCCCCAATCCTAACAAGCCTCTCAGCACTGGACCTCAGGAAAGCTGGAGATTCCTCTTTCTTGACACTTCATGGGGATGCAGAGGTAATTAAGAAAAAATCAATATTTTTTTAAACCTTTTAATTTGGTCATTGATCTTTAAATATGTATCTTTATTTTATGAGAAAACAGTATTCATCAAAACTGTATGACAGAAGTAAGAGTATTCAAATTGACAATTACAAATGAGCAATGAGTAATGAATGACAAACTTGAAACAGTTGTCAATCATGGTAAAGAAAATCAAAAAGGAAATCACATTATGAATAATGTCATATTGAAAACAAATTCAACAAGAAGACATAGTCATCAACATCCCCCGCCAGATTTGTTCTTATTATAAGTCAGAACCTTCTCCTAAATACTCAAGTGTACTCAAAAATATCATGACACCAAACTGCGGAACAATATTTGCGCGGTTCTGATTTTCGAACTCCATCAAGGTATTGATACCCTGAAGGCAGCACATCATATTTGATGATCATATCTGTAACAGTTTCTGAGAAAAATTGGCTCCTTTGAAGACACCTCGAACAGAGTCCCAAAAAACGTAACAAGGGCAATAACTCCGGAAAAAATATTTGTGCCGTTCTGATTTTCGAACTCCATCAAGGTATTGATACCCTGAAGGCACACACAAAATTTGATGATCCTATCTTAAACGGTTACTGAGAAAAATTGGCTCCTTTGAAGACACCTCGAACTGAGTCCCCAAAAAACGTAACAAGGGCAATAACTCCGGAAAAAATATTTTCGCGGTTCTGATTTTCGAACTCCATCAAGGTATTGAAACCCTGAAGGCACACACAAAATTTGATAATCCTACCTTTAACGGTTTCTGAGAAAAATTGGCTCCTTTAACTCGGACGGACGGACGCACGCACGGACGGACGGACGGACGGACGCACGGACGGAGCTCAAACCTATATCCCCCTTCCACTTCGTGGCGGGGGATAATAATCTACTACTTCATTGCAGATTACAGAGCTAGCAGAGCACTTCCACCTGGATGTAGACCAGACCCAGCTTGAGTGGAGCCAGGTGAAGGAGTTGTTTGCTGAAGACCTGGAAACCAGCTCACCATCTGCCATGCTGAAGACCCTGACAATTCTCAAGCCTCAGCTAGGATCCCTCTACCCCCAACATCAACAAGCTGCTGAGCATCCACTGTACCCTGATCCTGTCCACCACTGAGGTTGAGAGAGTCTTCTCCAGAGTGAAGCTGATTGTGACTGAGCACAGAAACAGGCTGAAGGTCTCCAACTGCAGCAAGCTGCTGATGGTCACTATTAACACTAGCTCAACAAGAGACATTGACTTTAGAAAGTGTGTTCACAAATTTCTGTCAAGAAAGAACAGAAGGATATAAAGTGAAACAGGAAACATTCGTAATTGAAAATGTTACATATACAAAATTCAACTGAAGTGTCTATTTTGCCTCGGTTTAATTTTATTTTTGCGAGTACATTTGTAAAACGAGAGGATTCTCGCGTTGAAAACAACAGGAACGAAATGTTACCGAAATGGTTTGTGATTCTCCTATGAAATAGTGTAATAATTCGCATATGGGGTAAAAAAAATAAAAAATACTGCTATCAACAGTTCCTGAGTCATGAAAGTAATCAAATGAACTACTGAATGTAGATAATCTCGAGGTCCTTAGGAAATTTACTGTGCAACAATTAAAAATTAATGAGTTGGAAAATGATATAAGTCGGACTGCAAAGTATTTTTTCGATTGTTAATATATTTTTTTCGATTGTCAAGAAAAGGATCCGTTTATCAAAATTAATTTGAACAAAAATGGTATATTCTGTTCAAAATACAACTGGGGAAATAATCCTTGTATTTGGCAATCTACAGTAAGTATTCTATCGTTGATAACAAAACAGCACAAAGCTTAAAGGGCGCTTCACACTTAGCCGAATTTGACAAAAGATGGAAACATGAATTTAAAATGTGCAATTTCGCAAGCAATCTTAAGCAATCGGGCCATTCGTAAACGTATCTTAAGTCATGTTTTGGCCGCCGCAAGAGTTTTTTCTGGCTTCGGCGGCAACATCGAGGAAGTGAGCAAATTGTTGATCATGCCATTTTCGTGTTGCATCCGTGTCTCCATCTTCCCCTTCGTATGGCTATCGAGATACCGTCGTGTCAATACGTGCTGTGTTCGTATTGCCTTTGCATATCGATCACTACGATTATGTCTTTTGATTTTATTTGCATGTAAACGAGCCCATTGAAAAGATGATCACACGAAGGTTAAACGATGAAGACACGGATTCGTAGCTTCTGTCGTACGAATGGCAAGATAACGACACGATTGGACTAAGAAAATGTATATTCGCTTAGATTATCAGAATATGTTTGTCATACCCAAAACTTCCCTGCACTGCCGATTTTGCTGCCGGAGCTATGAAAACTCTCCCGACTGTAATACGAAGCATCAAGATATTTGCACGAGAGCCCTGGTAGCTTTGCGATTCATTCTTCGTGCACACGGCGCGGTTAACAAAGTTGATTTTAAACATGTGATGCCCAGGAAGAATAAAACTAATATCAAGATGATAGATAAGGTCGTTTAATACAATCGAATTGTGCAGCCATGATACTCTTTCCAGCTGACATTCAAAGGTCACGTGATGTTTACCGGCACCTGGTTATAGAGGCATCGCATATGCACCATACTCCCGTTACGACGTCGTGCTGTCACCGTGTCGTCTTCGTGCAGACTTCGTAAGAGCTGAATTCTAAAGTTTTTAATTATTTCCAATTGTTAACGATTGTTATCTACTAAATCAGCTGAAAGTTATAGGACCATTGCCTCAATATGTTCCAAGAGGCAGATTACATGTAATAGTCTAACAACATGACTGGTTATCTTAATTTGTGCTAAACAACCATTCGTAGACTCGAAGGCATACCACTGATAGTTCAACCACATAGCTACCTATCACGCATGGGCAAACATTCATGCAGTTTCGTCGTCAGCCTCAATCGTGTGCTTTTGTGTTACTCTGCCACTGTTGGGGTGAAAATGATTCCAAGAAGATTCAGCAGTGTTTTTGGTATCTTCTGAGGATTCCAGCTCACAAGTATATTCCTGGTCAAAATAATAGTTTCCTTCTTTATGTAGAATTCTTAAGGTTGGTATGGTTGAAATCATGACCGGTGACTGAGTAACTATCTGTGATAACCATCAAGCGATCAGCGAGATTGTTATCACAGATATTCACGAGGTCGAGGTCATTATTTCACATATAAGACATACTTATAGTTAAAACGTTCTTCCATTTTTAATGAAAATATAAATATTAGTCGAATATAAGATTGTTTAAAATAACTTCAAAAATAGGAAGGGGGTCCAGCGTGGTTCACCTCCAATCCTGAGGAATTGATCAATTTAATTTTAACACTGCGCGTATTTCACGTGCAGTTTAGGATTATACTGGCGAAAGTGTCTGTTAGACAATTCTAAGCCACTTGTTTTAATCTTTTTCCACAGCTATTATCCTTCACATGTGACACTGAATTGAACAAGAGTCATCAGAAGATGACATATCCCACCGGTTCCACATGTTCGTAAGATGTAAGGTTCATATAGTATAAGCTGATATATATGAAACGAAACCTTTCATGAACAGAGTCCAAATAAGAGCCGTTTCCATGGAAATAATAAAAAATGAAATTTTCAGAAATGTGAAAATATCAAAAGGCACCACTTCAGTAGGTGGGCAATACACATGTAAAGTTTAAGAAAGATATGTGGGCCGGTTTTATATATATGAAACGAAACCTTTCATGAACAGAGTCCAAATAAGAGCCGATTCCATGCAAATAATAAAAGATAAACTTTTCAGAAATGTGAAAATATCAAAAGGCACCGCTTCAGTAGGTGGGCAATACACATGTAAAGTTTCAGAAAGATATGTGGACCGGTTTTTTAGTTCTGCTCCGGAAACGAAACCTTTCATGAACAGTCCATATAAGAGCCGTTTCCATGGAAATAATAAAAAATAAAATTTTCAGAAATGTGAAAATATCAAAAGGCACAACTTCAGTAGATGGGCAATACACATGTAAAGTTTCAGAAAGATATGTGGACCGGTTTTTGAGTTCTGCTCTGGAAACGAAAACTATTACGAACAGAGTCCAAATAAGAGCCGTTTCCATGGAAATAATAAAAAATAAAATTTTCAGAAATGTTAAAATATCAAAAGGCACCACTTCAGTAGGTGGGCAATACACATGTAAAGTTTAAGAAAGATATGTGGACCGGTTTTTGAGTTCTGCTCCGGAAACGAAACCTTTCATTAACAGTCCATATAAGAGCCGTTTCCATGGAAATAATAAAAAATAAAATTTTCAGAAATGTGAAAATATCAAAAGGCACAACTTCAGTAGGTGGGCAATACACATGTAAAGTTTCAGAAAGATATGTGGACCGGTTTTTGAGTTCTGCTCCGGAAACGAAATGATTACGGACGGACGGACGGACGGACGGACGGACATACAGACGGACAGGGCGATGACTATATCCCACGGTATTACATACCGGTGGGATAACAATAAGTGAATAAATTTGACACAAATTTTAAATGGACGTCAACGAAACTTTGTTTTGTGGCAAATGTAAATATTCCGCCGCTCGTCAAGAAATTCGTGGCTGCACAAACGTTGTCTATTTCATCCTGTGATGCACGGACTTCTTCTACGCCATCTTGCCAATCAAATCCTAAACGTTCACGTGCAGCACACAACCTAAAGCACAATCATGGTTTCAAGAAGGTTTGGACAATGGAGTGCTGTCCGCGGCCAGTGTCAAACAAATATATTTGCCGGTGTTTCGAGGTCTTTCCCGCAGGCAAGGCTTTTGTCATGTACTTTTTAATCGAAAGTTATCATAAACTTATTACACCAGTGGCGGATCTAGGATTCAGAAATTGTCCGGGGGACAATATAAATATTGTTATATAACATTTTGTATCCCCCGCAACAACGAAGTTGCGGGGGGTATTAAAATGGTACCGTCCGTCCGTCCGTCCGTTACACTTTTTGTCCGGCTCATAACTTTGTAACTAATCAACCATTTCAATTCAAATTCGTCACAGAAATAAAGAAACATGTAATAATGTGTCATGAGTAACAATTTTCTGAAAATCTACATTAAATATTAGGATTTTGGAGAAAAAGTGGTAAATTTGTAAGAAATCTGTTACAAGTCCTGTCCGGCTCATAACTTCTAAACTTATCATTACATTTGGATCAATTTGCTGAGAAGATACATATTAATCATCTGAAGGTGTGTCATGAAGAACAATTTTGAAAATATTTGGATAAAATTTTGCCTTTTTTGCGCAAAAATGGGGACTTTGTTAGAAAACTGTTACAAGTCCTGTCCTGCTCACTACTTCTTAATTAAGTTCTTAATTAACTAATCATCACATATTGATTACATTTTATATGGAGATACATGTATAATCATCTGAAGTTGTGTCATGAAGTACAATTTTGAAAATATTTTTTATAAAAAATGTCCTTTTTGGCAAAAAATGATAACTCTGTTGGAAAACTGTTACAATTATGAAACTATGTTTGTTTACATATGATCGAATTGATTTTGGAGATCCAAATACATAAATATTTTTGTTTGATTTTAATTTTGTCATGTTACTCGAATTATGCCCAACAGTGAACATAAAGTTGGTATCATTAAGTTTTTTTATTAGAACGGTTTCCTTCATATCATTAAATTTTTTTGTTTTTTTGAGCGACAAAAATTAGTCAGCAATTTGATAAGGAAACCTATATATGTTGTGCAATTTGCGGAGGATATAGCTCGACCATGTCAGCTGCTTGTTTTTATTTACGTGAATCTATAACTGTTTTTCAAAAGGGGGAGGGGGTCCGGAGCCCCTGATCCAATGTTCAATGATCCAAATTTGTTATGCACATATTCGTTATTTACCCGCCGAAAAACAGTGGGAAATATTTATGAATTTGGTAAAGGAATTATGAAATATACTATTATTATTATTCATTTAGTAATTTATACGGCTGTGTACTCAATCGAGTACAAAACGAACATGTAATAACTGTATCATGTTAAGCTGTGGTACACAATGAGACATAACATGAATTGACGGCCCAATTTGTCAAAGTTTTAATACTCTTGCTTCGTGACAACTTATACACAAAATATTGATGTATTTTTATCCTCGAATCTGCTTTAAGATTGTCATTCAGGAGTCAAGAACTCTGTATTGCCGAAGTGATTGCGTGAAATTATTTTTTTTTATCAATATGCAATTTGTCTATCGTTAAAATCAGAGTATGTAAATGTTAACGAATTTCAGACGTACTGAGTTAAGCGATAATAATATTACATTGATTCCAATTTCCGCTCCCTCTTTTTATATTATGTTTTTAAAGGTTCAAAACTTCATCCCTTTTCTATGTAACGTGAAAAATGCCGAGATTTTCTAAATGTTAAGAGTACATTTGATTTGTTACATCAACATGAAAGTAGAATGTTTGTTAACATCTTTGCCGTCAGAATGATAAAAATCTAATTTACAAATTGATATTTCATATTAGATCATCGGAAACTAGATAAGATATTTTTGTAAATCTTAGATATAGTTATAAAATACATGTTCAAAAATTAATAATCCTATGATACATAGCAATCGAGACTATGATCTAAATCAAAGGATAAACGAGATTGAGAAAATTTCATTAAAAACCAATATAGTTTTCCTTGAAGTAGAACCTACATTGTATATATTTAACTTATATATATTTTGTTTCTCTAAATACCTTAGTCACAAGGTTTGTGTAGTGAATTCGGGATACAAAGATTCGTTTAAAAGATTACGAGGTTATAACTTGAGTTCTTTAAATACTCTTCAATTTCATGTCCATAAAAATGCGTACACCTTTTATCCATTTATATTTATATGTACTATGAACTACTGATCATTCACGTTCTTTATGCATGTATATTTAAACATCAACATTGACTTAAAATTTCCGGATTTTTGTAGGCTGGAAAAAAATCAGAAGCGTTTTGTCAGTGTCAGTGACGTTATTCGCTTTTAATTTAAATACAAGTTATTTAGTAAAACTCGCAAAACTCGGGCATAAGTTATCATACGAGAATTATTTTTTTCCAAAACAAGGGTTCTACTCGGGTTGCGAATCAAGTAAGACCCCTTGCAAAACCGACGTGCTTATATTATGTATCTCTCGGTAGCTTATTTTCACGATTACACACCGTGGTTTACCATAGATTACCCCACAAACCAATTACCTGTGCACATTAAAATTGTATTTGTAGGTTTCCTGAAATTACTTATTTCAGAGCTTCTTTTGCGGGATTAATTATTTCATTGATACGCCGAAATGAGGAGGAAGCTGGAATCTGATTGGTCGCATGAAGATCGACCCAACACATTCGGGATCAATTCCTGGTTCCCTACGTGATCACGTCAGATCTTAAATGAGTGACAAGTAGCAACATAATATGTAACAAGGGAGCAAATCAATTATTTGATTTCAATGAGATTGCATTGATTCATAGCAAATTTTACAAACTACCTGCTAGTCATTTTCTCGTAACTGTCGTGTCGTTTCTTGTTCAGATATGTCTGAATACTCCTTTCGAAATAATCAAATATGGAAACCTTAACAGTCTAAGGAAAATTCTCACACAAACCAAGCACATTCATCATTTGAAAACTTCTTTGTTAGCTGCATTCTCTCCCCACAGAGGCAGATCAAGTCATGTCGATTTAGACTCTGTTCTATTACGCCGAAATCACTGGGTTCCGGCAGTTTCCCCTGGCGTAAAAAAAACTTCAATCACAATACATTTGAATTTTTTTTATCAAATGACCAGGCTTCTCGCATGGAAAGGGTGGTTCATATCACAATTCCTTTGCCTTGTTTCAGTAGCCAAAATGATGATTTAAGAACAGCGTCGCTGATTGCACAACTAATTTTGATTGCCTCCAATCAGGCATCAGACATTCTATCCCACAAACTCGGCGTAATATAACAGAGGCTAAATCAAGATTACTTGATCTGCCTCTGTGGGGAGAGAATGACACAAACCAAGCACATTCATCATTTGAAAACTTCTTTGTTAGCTGGGGCAGATTATCTCTCGACTCCAAGACAAACGTATCATAAACCGTTGCTTGTTAGGTCAGTGTTATGAAGCACCGATCCCATCCTTAGTTTTAATCAGTGGTTTGAATTGATTCAATTACACCAAGAAGGGTAAAAACAACTATAAATTCCCAATGCTGTCAGGGATGCCATGTTTAACTAAACAATCCAGTCCGCCCTGCTTTGAAGTATAACAACGAACAAACCATTAAGGAAAACAGTGAAGGTAATATATCCATATATAGTTGTAATACCTTTCAAACGAATCAATCGGTAGATAGGAAATCTGGCTATTTTAATCGGTGTTCACTCAATGGTATCTGCATATCTAATACAACAAAATAAACAAAATAGGTAAACAGATAAACAAATTACAGATTAAGGACCTTTCTAAAGGTTACAGTAATATGGTTTATTTTTGCAGCCACATAAGTAGTGTATTACATACATACTTCCCTACATTTTAGATGACTTAACAGTCGGTCGGACTCAGATATCCAATTCAGGACTAACAGACGAAAGAAAGACTTGATCAAATAATATGATTTTTCAAAAACATGGCCTTTTGCCCTTCTGTCCCTGACAATCCATTTTCCCTGATCTGTCGATTCTCTTTTTGATTATCTTTATCAACGTATTGAATGACATGGGCAAAACTCAGTTGGTAGAGTGTCGGCTCGTCACCCAGGACACTGGGGTTCGAATCCCGGTCATGTCATGAATGACGCGTGTCATTGTCCGGATTTCGATCATAATAACGACATCCAAACCTTCCTACTGTTGCTATAGACTGTTGATTAGGTTCAAAATGATACTTTCCCGCAACTGTCCAAACTCTTCGTTGAAATGAGACTATTGAACAAGTTTGGCTTGTGTGACCCTTTGCAACACGCGGAGTGACAGTAGTTAAATGAAATTCCGATGGAAATATATAAGTGTAGTAAGTGTTCTACAATGATAGAAAAAACAATATTAAGTGTATGATTTATTCAGCTACTGTGCCGTTAAGAATTTTACAATCTGATGCGAATGTCAAAAATCGACTAGAAATTTAGATTGATTCACTCTCCTCCATCGGTTCAATTAAGCCTGGAGGAGCCAGGGAAACAATAAATAACATAGAATGGCACTGACGCTGAGGATAAGATCACAAATCCATATCAGAATTCTTTGTAGTTTGATAAAGTGCCAAAGAGAGTGAGGTGAACTTTTCCAGTCAATCCGTGAACTGTTTAAAGGGAGGTTCAATCCCTTTGTTTTGAGATGCTTGACAACACCTTATTGATTAATCAAGCCGAGTCGTTGGGCACATTGGTGAAGTTGTTAGCATGTTAGGCCCCGATTCTCGAAAGCAGCCTAGCCTTAAGTTATCCTAACTTTGATCCTAAGGTTAAAGATAAAATCATCAAAGTATTCCAGCGATAAGATAATCTAACTGAGGACAAATACTAGGATAGGTCTAGACCTGGCCAAGCTTAATCCTAGTGAGAATCAGCATTGCATAAGCATAATTATTATTTTGATCTCCAGAATTCAGATCTCTTATTCAATCCTTTTTTCCTAATGTCAACGTCAAGGCCAATTTGTAAAGGGAGATACCTCCTGTTTCAAGTCCAAGGTGTATACTTTTTGAAAGCGAATAAAATGTGTTTTATTTTTAACCACTTTTCTGCATATGATATCCTCCTCCTCCTCGAAAATAATTAATATGGTTTCAATGAATAAATTAGAATCCCCTTACCATTAAACATTTTTCTATCTCTCTGACTGAAGAGCTCCGATCCTAGCCACAGGGACATATATCGCTTATATATAGTATTAGGGTAGGGTCTATGAGTATGTATGTCTTTTTAACGCTGTATTTATGCGATACATGTCCCTGTGATCCTAGCAAGGACTCTTTCGAGATATGGCACCCGGGCTACCCACGCACAAGACCAGTGATTCATTGCAGGTGGAGACACAAAACATTAGGACATTGGTCACATACCTTCAAATAGATATGTCCCTTGGCAAGGCACTTCTTCAGTATTGTATTCAGTTCGACAAGCTGTTGAAACGGATACCTGGACTCAGGGTGAACGGAACTATATTGTCGTGCTGTACATAAATACGCTCTGAAAGTACAATTTCTGCTCGGAACCAGCACCATATTAAAGATGCTATATCATACTTGCAACATTTTAAAAAGTATTTTTAATGTATTCGTTGTATTTCTAGAAAAATTTAGCGACCAACCTAGGGAAAATCGGACCAAAATTCATTAAATATGAGATAATTTACCAAAATAACGGAAACGGCAGCCAACATAGTCAAATCAAGTGTGGCCATCTCACAACTTCCGGTCTCTAAATATATGCTTGAAAACCGTCTTTTTCGCGCACGACTAGATTTTCTTTTCTTTTTCTCCGAATAAGGTATTCGTTGCTGCCAAAGTTGATACCCATCGAACGCAAATACGATAGTTGTGACACGGTGTAAATCCTACGCGCGTAATGATTACGTCACCGAAAGCGGGTGCCCTTTCTACAAGTGGTACTGTGCTTTGGGCGTCGAAATAAGTATGTTATTGTTAATTAAACAATCTAAATATGATATCAAAATTTCGACGAAAGATTTTTCTACAAAGTGATGTATTTCTTTTCTCAATAGCTTAATTTCAGCCTGAACCGCATGCAAGTATGAAACAGCATCTTTAATATCCACCTTGTCATTTGGTTTGTCATTCACTGAGTCCTCGATTGTAATTTGGTGGTCGCTGTCCTTCATGTCATTATGTACATGTAGTACAAGTCATGTAAACATTTTGACATTACTACCACTCTTTAATAACGTTATCAAATGCTCATTTAACAGAAAGATATTTTGACATAATCTGATATTTTTCCCGGAAGCCTCCTATCATGTAACGTAAGTAACGATACTTTTGTATCCCAGATAGGTTGATAGCTTTGTTCTCTTGATCGTTCAGTTAGTCGAGGCATGACAAACCCCACAAAGTTCTGATTTTAATAAAATGTTTTTGAACTATGTATGGAAAAGAATGCGAAATAATGTATCTTTTAAAAAACGTGCTTTAATGGCTTTATCAAAAAAGCAAACTTAATTGGCACTTTGAATTGCATTTTGAAAAAGAGAGTGTCAATAATGTTTCGTTTGGTAACATTTTTATGAAACGAGTGAATGGTTTGGTATATAACGAGCGAAAGTGAGAGTAAAATATGTTATTGAACGGGTCTGAGTTAGTTAATATAATTTATCGATCGCTCAATTACAGCGTCAAAACGGTTTAGATATACGCCGAGAGGACCATCGGTCACTTCGCTAACATTGTGACATCATGCTCAACGCTTTTAACGGCACGTCATTCGGTCAGCGCTCGATGGTATTACACATATATGGTAAATATATCTTCAACGGGCGAGTAATAAGGGTTTCAATCATTTGAAGCCATTAAGATAAAAAATTCATTTTACCACAGCCGAAAAACTTACAGATTGTAACTTAGATTCTGACACAGCATTATATTTGCATATTTGAACAACACCAATCAATCTAGTGATGCCTTTAAGGGGCAGTAGCACGTCATTAGGGGGAAGAAAAGGTGATATCTGGAAAATGAAAATTAATGGTTCCAATTGAAAGACAATGTATTTTAAATAAATGGAGCAGTAATAATTACAATATATACATGTAATGTAAAGTTTAGCCATGTTATTGCTTTTTCTTACACAAAATGAATTAAAGGTGTTCACACAAAATGGCTGCCAATGGATTTTAGCTGAATCTTCATACTTTGTCATCTGACTATGGATGATTGGCTTGAGTAATGAGATTTTTGACAATGTCAAAATAATACATTTAGTATTAACTTTAAAACTTTAGAAATTTAAAATATAAATTTATCAAAAAAACGTGCTACTGCCCCTTTAAAAGCGTGAAATCGTGTTGTTGTTAAGCATGTCTTCTTGGAAGCAAGACAATTACACAGTCTAAACAATTACACAGGAATACTTTATTCTTCCATCATAATATTTCTCATGAGCAAAACAATACCGACATTTTAATTAGAAAAAATAACTGTGCTGTATTGATGTAATAATAACTAAGCAGTTTGTTGCATGTAAGTCATTTGCTTACATCTGTACTCGGTTTTGCAAGTTACCATCCATCATTGTACTGAAGGAGCTTTCCCAATCGAATGACGATACGTCAATTATTGACATTGTTTCTCTACCCAAGCCTTTGTATAAAACACAAAGATATATTTGAAACAGGATACCGGAAGTTGATATCAATATGCGACCTTTGTCTTTTTTAAATGCCAAGTCCTAGTATGTCACTCCAACAGCAGGATATGGGAACAATCGTTTTGATTTATGTTTTTATGTTATAAAAAGGCTTGCGGTGCATCTCGACCAACTTAATCCACTTTCAAATATTTGTCTATTTCTCTCTTTTCACACTATTTAGGTGCAACGTTAATAAAATTGTATAATTCATTGAAGCACGTTGTGTCACAAGAAGCTAATAACATGAATAATCGATACAATTTTGAAATTTTGAATCTAGTATTTATAAATTTTGACATGTCCTTTAGGTGTTACATAATGGGGTTATCGAAGGGCGTTATCCTTGACCTTTTCCCTCCACCGCCATCTTTCCGTTTACAATGTCTCTAATCCTACCAATCCAATCAATACAGATGATCGATATTTTCATCGAGGTAATCCTAGAAAGGACATTCAATTACGAATGCCCATTCAAGGGAGAACACATCTTTTGATTTGTTTGCATTAGTTTTGTCAGCTTTTCACTAGATGACACTTTTATAATCGAGACATTATTTTTACATGAGTTTTTTTCATTTATTATCCCCGACACGATGTGGGAGGGTTATATGGGTTTGGGCTCCGTCCGTCCGTCCGTCCGAGTTTAAGGAGACAGATTTTCTTAAAAAATATTTAAGATAGGCTAACTACATTTGCTGTGTGTCTTCAATACCTTGAATCGAAACTAAGAACCGTGCAATTATTTCTTAAGAACATTTTGCCCTTGCAATTGTTCTTCGTTTTTGGACTCTGTTACATATATCGGAGTTATGGCCCATGTAGGAAAATTGTGGGAGCTTTAATGAAAACTAATTCACATGGTAAGCCGAAACAATATCTTACCTTACAACAATTCAAAGTGATACGAACCAAAAGGATGACATATTTTAAAATACCTGTATGCGGTAATCATTCCTATTAAAGTCACGTGCTATCACATTTTATTTGGAATCCATGCATACTTCCTCGAAAATGCCTCTTTGCGTATCTGGTTCACGAGTCAATACTAAACCCCCAACCAACTTTCATATAGCGCAGCTGTTGAAGTTGGATAAAGCCTTTCGACTCTCAGAATTCCCCAGGAGCCGTCTTGTACCTTCGTACAACTACTAAAATGTGCTCAATATTAAGAAGCAACTTGAAGTGTGAATGAGGCAATTGGTGCCAGTTAATTTTCGCCGCCTTTCTCAAGCGAATAACCATTTTTGTATAGACGCTGCTTTTGGTTGGCTTAAGTAACCTATTCAGGACTCTGAATTGATTGGAATAAACGTTTATTTCGACTGAAGTCTGGCCTGAAGCCAGCATTCGGATTGATCAGATCTGTCATTGCACAAACGGCAGTGAGACCTATTGATGCTCGTGAATACTGCCTTAAAAACAAGTGAAGTGTCATTTGTGTCTATATAAACACCTGCTATCTCGGGCTGATGAAGTATTCACTGAGATAAGTGAACACATAACTTCGCTGTGTTGGCTTGTAGAAGAAGTGATGAGAATAAGGATTGGTCGTATATTTCTACAACTTTGCTTGGAATGTTTACACAAAGTTGTTGGTTTTGTATATTATGTCTTCTTATACTAATCATAATTTTGAAAAAAAGTCATAGTTAGATCATAAGTTGCGCTAATGAAGATCATTTGAATGTTACAAAAAGAATATTTAAATGCCATGCACGTCTAGGTAGAGGACTTACGTAAATATGAAAATGTTCATGGAAAGTTGGCGACGGTGAATACTGAGATTACTACATGGATATACAGATTTGTTTCGATTTTATTGTCCTTGTCAATGACACCAAAACTTTGTCTTATCACATCATTCGAAATCATTTCAGAAACAAACTGATTTAAATGAAAATCGCCAAAGAGGTTGCATAAACCATCAATTTTTTTTACGAAATACGCAATGCTTTCCACCTCCAAGACCAAACCGTGATCGATTTGTACCCACACATTATTGCAACTGTTAGTTCGAAGCAAATATCCGTTTCTTACAAGACATGCAGCCGTTCTTCTAGTTAATAACGGACTTTCGCAGGAAGTGAAAAATCTTTTTTATGAAGAGATGTTTCTTGTTAAATGTAAATAATCATGCCTAGATGGTTGTATGGATGGATGGATGTTTTCATTGTTGAATGTCAATCTAAGTTTGGTTTAACTGCTGAAGTGATCTTTGAATAATAAGTAATGCATTGGACTCTTTACGTTTCTTCAGACAAATGACTAAATATGGAATTAACACGCTCATAATCATAATATCTCATAAGATTACAACCTTATAAAGTACCGGTATTCAAGACAAATATAGATTATTTTAAGACGGGGGAAAGTTTGGAAATTAAATAGTAATGAAGCAACAATTCAAATTTCAAGCTAATTTGTCCCTGTTAATTTGAAAACGAAACGAAAAGGGGTTCTTGTGTAAGGACTTGGAGCATAAACGTTATTTTTTCCATCAATTTGTATAAACGAATTATTTGGAAGTAGCTTAGACAATTGATTACTGATGAATGATGTTGGAAATATCAATGAATGACAATGAAATCTGATTAAATAGTAAGTTTAAATTTAATGAATTTCACTATCATAGTCATCTAGGGGTACACTCGGATCGCTGCAATTTTTTTATAATAGTTTTTATGATATCGTTACGTTTGGTTTGATGATTGAAAGCATTCATATTTCTGAAAAATTATGTTTCCATATTCCAGCTTAACGTTGGCATTCGTGTTTTACTTGGCTGATTCAGGAAAATCTTGACAATAAGGATATTTCAGTTTCCTCAGTGTGTGATGTTTGGGCTGATGAACTCAATGACGCAATATTGACGCAAACAGATAGTACGTGAGCAGTTGATTCACCGGTGACTTCTAAAAGCAGCTTTGGAACACGAAGTCGAAGCTACAAACCGGGGCAATGTGCTTCGTTAATTAGCTACATTGCACTG
The DNA here is from genome assembly GCA_916613615.1 of Steromphala cineraria. Lineage (NCBI taxonomy): Eukaryota > Metazoa > Mollusca > Gastropoda > Trochida > Trochidae > Steromphala > Steromphala cineraria. The sequence continues at coordinate 73,284,291 of OU744720.1, read as the reverse complement.
TCAATATGTCCTGTTTTCATACCATACATCCCCTGGGCAATCCCACCAACTGGGGCTAGTATAAACACGGTCTGTATAAGAAACTTCTGGAAACCGAGCCAGTGTAAGTTAGGGGTCTTCAACTTTGAACAGACTCGACTCTGGTCATACAAAACGTTCTTAACTGACTGGGTTAAGATAGCAAACCTGAGAGGTCGAGCTTTTCAGGATCTGGCCAAGAAACCCATTTCTATTACAAATTCTTCGTCGAGTGGCCTGTAGAGTAAACGGATTCTTCTATGAAAAGTGAGTTAGGTGGGCCGCACGTGACTTTAAACTAAATGAGAGCTTTACTCCGGATGTCGTCTCCGAATCGCTGCTAGGAAACGTAGAGATTTCACACAGCGCCACTGACAATGCCATGCGTGGAGTTCGGATCGATGGCTTTAGCCACTCTGAGACTATCAAATGTAAGTCCGATGTCAGAGAAAACCAATGTTGAAACGATGAGACGAGTTACGACTGTCTCTGTAAGGAGTATTGAGTGCCGACTCTATGAATAACTATCACAAATGATATTGGGGCCTTGGCTGCTGAAAGCCCGCAATAATGTATACCTAACTCAATTGGCATAGAACTTATTCCAGTGAAATATAGTTTTTAGACCAGACGACGCAAATACCTCTGTTCAAATGAGTAAATGTACGTGTGCCACAATGTGTATTAATGGATGTAGTCCAGCTGTCAAGAGTTACATTGGGAAATCGTTATTGATGGAATGTTTTAGTGGGTTGCAGTCGATGTAGTACGTCACGGGTTACTTCCCTTTTCACTTAAAAGTATATCAATTTGAAACTTCCTCTAAGACAAATGTCATTAATATGAATTAAGCTATTCTGCTGTTCGGAACAGCGTTGTCTGTAGTCGCGAATGAAATTCAAGAGTAATGAGGGTTTTTTTCTTTTAATACTTTATCATTTCTCCTTTAACCTTTTAAATTGAGGCAATTTTTGCGCAATTCCTGTTATGTTGTACCTATCTGACTGATGTTGTATTAGATTCACATATAACATATTATAAGAAAATCAACTTTTTGTGTGGTGTTTTATAGTTTTCTTCACCTTACAACGATTTCTAACAAAATACACTAAAAGGGCCGTGCCAATAAATATGGTTTTGGAAAGAAATGACACTTTAATCATAGACATTATAGCATCAAATTCTAGTAATTCGCGAAAAGCTATTTCGTAACTGGGGTTAAATGTCTCATTTTCGATTATGGAGTTTAATTTACATCTGAACGACAGAATAAGAGCAAATACCACATTGACACAATCGATTACGAGGCTGAACCAATCAATGGCGAGGCTATGTTTTACGCTTCGAGTCTTTTATAGCCTTGACTGGTGAAATGAAAAGGGATCCTGTAATCCCATCAGATTCAGTGATATAACAGAATTCGATCCTCGAATCTAATGGATTAAAACACCAGGGATCAGACAGGTCCCTCGTGAAACGCACTGAAATTTGCACAATACGGAAGACATTTGGAACGAAAAACACTGTTAAATGTTTTGCTATGTTAACGACATTGACATAACATTATTTTAGTAAAAACCGTAGCAAAGAGAAAATATGCATTCTAAGCATCACGGTGTTTTGAAAATCGATTGCAACGTTATCTTGAATCCCTCTGATTTCATTTATGTAATAATAAGGTTTTAATTCAAAATGGAGTTATAGATCACCAGTTGTTATCGCTGTGATATCTACATTAACATGTATGAGTTTGTATATAAACACAATATTACAACATGAATTGGTGATAACACATTGTTACTAATGTCACTGAATGTTACAATGATTACATTAATTTATGTTTTTCTATATAAATACATAAATAAAAACATATCTATCTGTGATAATTGTCCAGTTTAGCCTAGTGTCAGGCCCGTAACTCACTCATACTCTTTTAATAGAAGAGAGCAAGTTTAATGTAAAGCGAAGTGAAATACATTTTCTGACCTCCATTCATGTATAGAATCTCAATACTACTTTCGCTTAGTATGCCCATAATATTTATAGATTAATACGTGATATTCTTCCTCTGTACTACTGCAATAATCCAATTGGAAAATTCAAATAATCTGCAAATATACGCACTAGCCGTTTGGTAAAGTATATCTTTCTCGATATGAAAATCATTACATTTTGAAAACACCACTGTATCATTTAGAGTACTATTGCATCTATGGCGATGATATTGCTTAAACAAAGTTGGGATGTACTTGGAAAATGAGTCTGTCGCCCCTCTACAGAAATAAACTCATTCTACTTGCCACATTATACATATCATAAAAGTGAGCATGGCAACAATTTTTGTCTGACTGTGTCAAAAAAATGTGTGAAACAACAAGAACAGTTTCTCCCATCCAACATAACGTTATATTTGAAAAAGAATCCCACATACATGTACAATGACGCTTAACTTATAATGTAACTTAAACTGTTGTTGTCACTCATCAGAAAATTCATAAGCATTGTTGTATCCACAAGGATGTTCACTTAGCGTATGTTTCTGGAAACACACAGCTGATTGCTTCTTTACTCGCACTTATCTCAGATCTATCCCGACAAATTGGCTAAAGCCTGCTTCAAACAAACACGGACTATAAGTACCCTTGGAGCGATGAATGAATTATCCGACTTAGTCGAGAACAATCATTATTCATCCCTCCTTTCACTAGCGATTCCATTAGATGCTGTTTATTTCGATATATTCATTTCAATTAAAGCCCGCTTACGTCTCCACGTTTTCTTCATCCCCCAAAGATCCCAGGACCAAGTTTGCAAGGCTAATCAATGCGGCTGGCAAGTCACTGCGAAGGCTCTATTCCACACACGATTACACCACGTAGGCAATTTTGCAGTTCAACAGTGTTGGCCGATCTTGAAATCGATGTTCTTCATTACTCAAGAAAAAAGCAGCTTTTTGTGGTTTCTGTATGCTTGGATTGCCGTCTTCGCTTATCTCTGATTACGCATCGTGGAAGTCGGGAGGTAATAGCGGTGATAGGCCATACCGTTTTTAGAGCAAGTTTTAAACAAATTGAGATTAGCCACGGCATGTCGAGGAAGCGCTTGAAAACACAGCAAAGGAATGAGGAAATTACAGGAGAATGTCTGATTCCCCTTTTCCCATCTTAAGACCTTATAAAACCTTTAATAACCATTTATCATTCAATGAAATAGTATTTATCCATAGCTGTTATTGATCAAAAACGTTATATCCAGGCTTTTCAATTGTAAGATAAGTTTGTTTCCATATTCAAGTTATTGTTTTTATGTACAATGATTTGTTGTTTCGTTGTACTACATTATCTTTGTACTTCAACGATGGAGGAAAAAATTATTAAGATTTTCAAAAATAATATTTATTCATAGAAAATTACAATGTTAGTTCGTACAAATATCTTTGTAAACCAGCCTGCTAAAATTAGAAAATAGAATTGTAAATTATTACTTTTATTAATATTCAAATCAACGTTTCGAGAAATTCAACACTTTATGTTTTGTTATAATTAAGGTAGTATTTATGTTAATTTGCATTTTTGATCGTAAGGACCTGAATACGTTATTTAGAAATTTACATAATCATTTCAAAGTAAAAACTTCATTCACAAGAACTGTTATCACAACTTAAAACGAAAACCTCAAATAATTTCGCCAGTGAAAAGGTTACTTAATTTGTGATTTGTCAAACGTTAAAAGTGATACATGTATACAGAAGCTAAAAAAGCCTTTGAAATTAGAATTTTTACACAGAATTATTACCATATAACGATGTCAATTTTCTCCGAAAGACAGTCAGACCGAAATAAGAAATCGGTAGAAGAGCGATGCAGGGGAGCAAATACTTGTTGGGCTTCTTTGGAGGAAGCGGCCTTGCAATCTCTCGCCAGCCGATGACATTTCCCAAAATACCGATCAATTTGGATTTCGTATTGGCAGATATTTTATTTATATAGATAATAATCAAATGTGTAAAAAAGGAAAGTATAATTGGAATCATGTTGATTTCATTATCAGAATTTGTAAAAACAATTATTGTATTTATTGCAAATGTATTTTTATGAAACTTGTTATTTCTGATGGCTTAAGAGAAATACACTAAAATGATAGCTTTGTTGAGACACTAAATTAACAATGGCTGTTGAAATAATTAAGGTTTTGTAACTTAACAAAGCAAAAAACAAAAAAATATATTCAAAACTGCTGGGCCTTATGTTTTATTTAAAACACTTGCCCGAAATTTAAAAAAGAATAAGAGTTGAAAGTACCAGTCAAAGTATATCATAATGCTTGCGTTGTGCTACTGGACCAGTAATGCCTTAGTGAACATGAAAGACATAAATCTATTACTATTATTATTGAAAAAACACGTACAGTATGAATAAATATGCTCCATTTGATCTCTGTATCATTTATGACTGTCATTAGTCGACGGGTTTGTGCATATTTATTGAGAAAGACTTGAATCGAAGGTTGAATATCAAAGTGTCAGATTTCTAATCTACACTAACAGATCACAATGAAATTCATCAAATGGATATCATTTAGAGTTATCATAGATCTCAAGATTGAATGCTGTCTCCTTTTCTTCACCAACTATTCTTCCGCACTAATTAAGAAACGTTCGATTCCATTACCTAAGTAAACATCCTGAAGCGTGCTTGAGAAGAAATAAAAACATTACAGTACTGTGTAGGTGAAAGGAAGCAAAAGCTTATTGTACTATTGGCAGTAGACGGTTGTGGCCACATTGTGTACATATCACACGACTAAATATGGATAGGGATACAGCTGTTGTTATCACAAACACGGACTCCCATAGTAATCATTATTTCATTTTGAACACTGAAACAAGTAAGGTATTTATAAGATAACGACGTGTTATTTGGATTTGGGGGGCGTTGACAGAATGTTTTTAGATCAATCGCTTATAACTTCACTTTCAACGCTATTGCATTATTGGAGAATTGACATATATTCTTAATGAAGTATCAATCTTACAGTGGTTATAACCTTTTTTCATTGCGATATAGCAACACAGTAGTTTATTGAAATATATATATATATATATATATATATATATATACAAAGCGGATGGTCGTTTAGAGACGGATCTCTACTACAAAACTACGGATACTCATCAGTATCTTGACTTTCAATCTTGCCATCCAAGTCATACAAAGAGAAACATCCCGTACTGTCTAGCTAGAAGAATATGTGCTATTGTCTCAACTGACACTTACAAGAAGGAACGATTAAAGGAACTCAAGGATTTTTTTATTGATTCAAAACTACCCTGAAAAGTTAGTGTTGGACAGTATAGAGAAAGCTGTTGCCTTAGACCAAAGTCGGCTCAGAGAACCTAAATCTAACAAGCAATTGGATAAACATATTATCCAGCTAGTTTCTACTTTCAATCCTAACCATCAGAGTGCTGCTTCAATTATTGACAAAAACTTAAAGATTTTACATCAAAGTAAAACCATGGAAAACGTTGTGTGTAAATCCAAAATCGTAAACAGTTTAAAACAACCTAAGAATCTCCGCAAGCTATTAACTTCATCTAAGTTTGATTCAAGTGATGTTCAACCAACTGTAACAAAGTGCGGCGATTCCAGATGTCTGACATGTAAAAATATCATTGTCGGCTCTTCTGTGCCTATTACTGAATCTAAAGTATTTTCTGTGAGATAGAATCTCAATTGTAACAGCAAAAATGTTGTTTATGTCATAATATGCTCTGGTTGTAATGAAAAATATATTGGGAAAACTGAAATAAAGTTGAAATTACGCATGAATTTGCACAGATCTCAAATTAAGCATCCAAAAAATTGTACTATTCCATTAAGTACGCATGTAGCAGATTGTGGAAACGGGCATTTTTCAGTTTTCCCTATGTACAAGTTAAATTTTGATAACAGCAAGCTTTTAGAAACAAAAGAAAGCATATTTATCAAAATGTTCTCACCAAGCCTAAATTCTAGAGCTTAATGTCTATTTTCCTTTCCTATTGTTACTTACGCTGTGACGTAATAATGTAATGACGTCATGTTGTACACGATGACGTCGCCTGGCGACGTTCATATCCGTTATTTGTATATGGCCTGAAGATGCTCCTAAATTGAGCTGAAAGTACTAGCCAGTAAAATGGATTCATTCAACTTCTGACTTATCTTTTTAATATAGTTACCCATATAGTTATCTTATTTTCCTTTGATTTGAAAAATAATCACTTATACAAAAGATATAATTTACTACTGTATATCCCAAAATGTCAAAGGCGGCATTTGCCAGAAAAAAAACAAGAATGTTGTGTGAATGTAGTTCAGACTTCAGTTGGTTCAATACAAATATTTTCCATAAAACGTGTTAATGAATGAAACAAATGAAACAATGAGACAAAATATATACATTTATTTGAGTTCTAAACAAATGACTACATCGCTATTCACCCGTAAACACACACGGTGATTATGGTCAACATACATTAGATTGTGTGTGTAAAACATACCACGATATGAATGTTTGCAATGCAAATTTCAAAGTAGCATTTATAAAGTTCAAAATGGATTTTTCCAAGTTCATTTTTTAAACATATTGCATACATATACATTTTATCCAACACGTGATGACTCAAAGACATATCATATTTATCTATCAAGATATTTACATTTCTGGTTATTTGCATGTAGACTACATAAATGGAAATAACAGTTACAGATATTTTCCTAAAATCGAAATAGGGTTTCGAAACGATTTGAATAGCTATGAATTATTTTTCATGACTGTTTCACTTACGAAATATATATTACCTTTTTTTTTTTAATTGAGATAGATTTTTTTATTGAACTCATCATAGATGCAACTTTTCTATAAAAGCTATATTCAACCAAATTAATCCAATAGACAGAACAAGTACAATATGAGAGTATCATACACAGTGGAGCAGTGACGTCATTTACATAGAGTATATATAACATACTATTTACATCAAAACTTATCATCAGTGCACAACATTGTGATAGTTGCCTTATTCGTGATAATATTTAGCAGTATATGAAGTCATTGTGTAAATATATTTATGAATTATGAAAGACAACGTTCTGTCATTCGACTTCAGACGTGTTGTCCATTTTGGCAAGAGAGTGAAGAACAACTTGATTAGATTATGGATGCTGAGAACCTTAGAACCAGAAACCTTGTTAAATCACTCCCCAAGAAAGTCTGTGATCGCTGTCGCCTTGGTCATGGGGCTAATGAGCAAAAGGACCACAGTTGATACAATTGTTATTGTCAAGAACACAGAAAAGAAGAATTTATCCATGACCCTAGCAATTTCCTGCCACTCATTTGCAGCTATTCTCTCGGCACGTCCTTTATCGTACGCTTCCATGAGTAGTCTCAAATATCGAACAATCTCCCTCTCCATAGTTGCAACTGGGTTTGAGGCAGGAGCCCCGTTAGACACTGTCCCTCCTGTTCTTGCCCTTTGTCCAGATTCAACCAGGCCGTTCATATGCAGATCAAGTCGCTGAGCCTCGTTCTGGAGCTCCGTCCTGACCCCCGCCTCCGCACTCATGTCCTCGAATATCTCTCTAGTGGAAGACCGGGCAGCATGTTCTTGTTTCCCTATTAAATAATGCAGTCTCATGCATAAGCACTTGCCCACGATTTTGGCTATAAATTTTATGAATTTTGGAGGTCGTTTTAGTAAAGCGCCCTTATGGTGACAGTTGAGTACAAATACTGACAAGGCAACAGACGAGGCGCTCATAGCCATGATCACTGTAAGGTAGATACCTGCAATAGGAAGGACCAATCTTTTAGTTTTTTAAAACGATAAAGGAACGTGTAAACATCAAAATTGAATACAATACAAGAACAAGGACATGCATAACTTCAATTAACATGTATATGACTTTGACCAAGAACCCGGACACATGGCCGTTAAATGTTCAATCTAAAATCCTCCTTATCAATGGAGTCTATACACAACATTTTAGCATTCTTTGCCATATGCTTCTGGGGAAGATGATATGTAAAGGTTTTAGATCCTACTGCCCACTTGTTAGGAACCAAAGGATCACCACAGCTATAAATCATAATCCACATCAGTCAAGGAATTTGTACACAAACGTTTGAGATTTCTAGGTCCCATGCTCCTGGAGAAAAAAAGCAAAGGTAGGTTTTAAGAGTTTTGGGGCCACATGGTCACCAAAGCTATGAATTATAACCTCACATGTCAATGAGTCTGTATAGAGGATTTCGGCTTTCTTCGCCTAATGCCTCTGGAGAATAATAGGTTAAAAGGGTGTGGCCACTATGGGCCTTTTCAGGGTTATAAGCTATAAATTATTATCCCCAATAGTCAAGAAGTCTATACACAAGGTTTGAGCTTTCTAGAACTTATACTTTTGGAGAAAGGTGAAATATGGCTTAAGATTGTTGTGTCTGTGGACCTTATTAGTGCAAGTTAAAGGTGATTAGCCTCACTTGTCAAGGAGTCTGTACACAAAGTGTCAGCTTTTTAGGCCCTATGGTTCTGGAGAAGAAGAGAAAAAAAGGTTTTATGGTGTGGCCCCTTATATGGGCCACCAAAGCTATAATTTATTATCCTCACTAGTCAAGGAGACTGTTCAGAAGGTTTCAGCTATATATCCCTATATCCCTCAAGCTGGAGAAAAAGATGAAAAAAGGATTTTAATGGTTTATTATGGACGAAGTGATGCCGGACACTATGTCATGCCAAAATCCCATCGGGCCCATTTGAGCTAAAATGGCATTTGTTCTATAAAAAACCAGCATGTGATGTTCTTTACACATGCATGGTTCCATAAGGCGATTATAAATCTTTCTTCATTCGAAATAATAACCATCGTACTCAATGTGTTTTTAACGCGAACCTCGTCCTGTTATTGAACAAAGATCGATTTGAAACTGGAATGTTTTATCTTTTATTTCAGGTTGAATTAAATTTGCATTAACGGCAAACTGTTTCGATGGAAACCAACGTAATTGTTACTGATTTAATGTATAAAAAATATTCAATTTGTACATTTTTTAAACGTTATAAGGATACATTTTTTAAAACGTGAAAACATTTTGCTAGAAATAATCAAGTTTCGATAATGGCCGTTTTCTTGTTTAACAATTTTGTTTTGTCATTTATTTTGTTTGGTTGTAATTGAAAGATTGTGATTAAAGTATTTCTTCCGTGTAAGTTAATGTTAATACAAAGTCTCAGAAAATTACCACCCCTGCGTTTATGCTTTACTATCGCTAACATTGTAGCATTTCTTCTGTTTTGGTAGCATCGAAAATTCATAAATTATAAGTCACAGTATCTCTACTCTTCGCGGGACAAACACGCCCAAATAAATAATAAATCACATAAATACAACACTTATTGTCCTTTGGGGCTTTTCAAAATCAGATTTGCTTCAGGGTTGAGATATCAGGTGAGTTACTATAAGTGCTGTTGTAGACACTAGGCCAAACTAATAGTTAAGGCTTTCCAAATACCAATACCTCTTTGTTAATCTTCCCTGTTACTTCATTATAGTAGACTGGTCCCCTAACCCGTGATTGATCACCGGAATGATCGATCTGCTAAGGCGGGATATTTTCGTAACTTTTAGCGATCTACTAAGCAAGGAATAGACTACTTGTGCTTAACAGGATTTGGCCGTGTTGACGGTGATACCGCTAAGATGCCGCCACTTTGAAGAGCACCTAATGAGATAAGTCACTTTATACTGCGCCACTTGCACGTCGGTTTGATTATGTAAACCTCGGCCATGAAACATCTTTTCTCCCGAGGTAATAGAGTTTGGATGTAAGTGTTCTCAATTTATTTCGTGACAGAATTCATCACGGCTTATAAACTCGATAGCATCTAGATTGGGTTGATAAAGTATTTAGGTACCACTTCTCCAGCAAAATCAATCACTATTGATTGAAATCGAACTGAAGAATGTTATCTCTATATGGGTAATAAAACGTTTTTGCGATAACAAATGTTGGTAAATAGAGTACAATGCAAATAAGTAATAAATGATAACCCGGCAGGAGGGGTTATAAAAAACTCAAAAGGGCGTGATCTCGAGCTGTGTTCACTACCATTACCCTGCATTTATGTCAACTGATTTGTTTATGATTTAAAAACGTTTTAATGAAACACTTTGTGGTGTTTACTAAACATACAGCACACCTACAGAGCAGTCCTGCTTGCGTTTTTTTTAAAGTTTAATCCTTACATTGATAAGTTCATATCTATTTCATATCATATAGACTAAAATATAGAAAATAAGAAACAGACATCATGACACAACAAAGTGTACATCAAGAAGCATGTCTCCCCGGTTATTTAAGTGGTATAAGCGCTACTTGAAAAAGAGAGTTCTCGGGTTCGAATCCGTTCTTCGTTGTTCATAGATTTTAACCTGTCTTGGATAAAATTCTAAATTTTCAAAGTTAATTTTTTTTTGTTAACCTAAAGAGGTTATCAAATCATTATTGTAGCGTCTTTATCGTTATTAGAAGAATAGATCACTTTCATGAAATGAATCCATTTGTCGAATTATTTTATTTGAAATTATATCTCTTGGATACTTTGAGGGAAGCTGATTTCGACAAACCTAGGCCTATCCTGGTGTAGGAAAAAATGCTGTAGTTTCTTGCATGTTCCTCCTACATTTATCATCAAGTATTGAATTGTCAGATGATGCGAACGAAACATGGCCTGATCGCTCCAGAGGTGAAACCCTGAGAACTCGAAATATCATCTGCTGAATACGAAATCTATTATCCAATTCGATCCCGGTTCTATTACGTCGATCCCTGTCCTTGCGTGTCGCCCCCGGACAGACAGGGCTTGTTTCTATCAACACAGCAGTACAGATTTAGCCCATGCTGACATGTCCATGTCCGGATTACGATTTCATTGTGTCAACTATGCATTGTATCAGTCTTAGTGCAATTTGCAAAAAATAATATCGACATTCATGGTAAGGAGAGTGTGTACTTTTTATGTTGGACCTGTCATACAAATCGTTTTCAACAGCCAAAATATATATACAGGTTATGTAACACGAACCGATCATAGATTGAAAGGTGATGACGTGACAGATATCCTGCAAGCTATCAGAAAGGAATAACAGAAGTTTCTTTTAATGAGGATAGTAAACGATATATATTTCACTCAATATTATTTTCATTAAACGAGTTAATTAAAGCGAGTACGATACCAAATCATTCACGAGTTAAATGAAAACAGTATTTAATGGAAGGATCTTTAAATTAGTATTCTGTTTTTCACTTCCCCTAAACATCAAGTAAAATTGCCGCCAGTGTGCTGAAATTAACATTTCACAGTTATTGTGACGTGATACTTGCATTGTGATATTACTATACACTAGTGTGATATTTCCGTATAAATACTACACTCAGCTATGCTATACGGGCGAGTAAAAAAGCTGGATCTTCTGTGATAGTACACGCTTGGGTCAGTTTTTGTCCAAAAAATGTGTGTCTACAGGCGATCTGAAGAAGACTCATGTTTAACATCTTCTAATAGAGAAGTATCCTCCTATTGATGTCGAAAACAGTCAAACACAAAATATCGTTAAATGGTCGTAAGAACTCCACTAACCGTATGCTTGCAAGCTCTTGCTTTGTAACCTATCCGTGACCCCAAAACTGTGTTTACAATGTCACTGTGGCATTGTTCGTAAATACCACCAAATTGGCAATATTCAAAGTATGCATAGAGGATACTAAACGACCTTCCATTTAAGACTATTTCTATTAAACGAGTAGATGATTTTGTATAAAACGAGCGAAAGCGTAACAGTATAAATTAGGAGGAAATTTAGTATTCTGTTTATAACATCAATATACATATAAAAATCAACTAAAATTGCCGACAGGTGAAACTATCATTTCCGCGACCCGGCAGGCATTGGTACGGTACGCTTACTTGTGACGTCACAACAACACAATGTGACGTCATACTTGATTTGTCGTATTACGCTACACGATATAGCCGTGTAAATATAACACTGCGGTATCTTACACGGGGGAGTAATAAACTCTACAATGAACTTATTGATGAATGAACACAATTTAACACAAAAATACCACATAAAGTCTTTGTGTGTTATTTTCTCAATGAACATCAATACCAATAGTGTGAACATACATGACTGTACATAATGAATATATCACTCGTTTAACATGAACGACTATAACTACAAGTATGATGAACAATTCATTGCCAAATAATAATAATTTCACACATACATATAGGTATTGGCTGGGTTTTAAAAAATGACAATAGAAAACCATGTTTATAAAACTGATTAAAGACGGTTTGTCATTTGAGAGCATGTTAAAGGTGCAGTATTGCGCTAATTTTGACATTTATCGCTTAGAATTGTTTTAAAAGATGAAATATATACTTAACAAAATGGTCCCAAGTCAAACAAAATCTAAAAATTAAATATTTTTTTATTTTGGAAAAAAGTTTTTTTTGTTTTTGTTTTGTGGTCCGCAAACTTTTACGACTTCCGCTTCTCGCGTGTTACTCTACACCATCATGTCAGATTCCACGATGCCGTCTCGTCATGTCGGTTACTCCAACTGGAAAGTTTGATGCGGTGAGTTGACGATTTGTTTTGTGTGAATGAAGAGTAGATAGTTATCAAATGATAAATACCTATGTACTAACATTTTCGGATGTCATATAATTGTATAGATTATTCATCTTGACAAAAATACTCTTGATCGTGTTGAGATATATAGGCCTAGCGTAGATCAGATTCAGACCGACACGTTCTGTCAAATTTAATCAAATAAGACCAGTATATCTTCCAACTAAACTGTCTCAATGAATAAGGGAGCTTTTCTGAATACATTGTTTTCATTCCGAAACAATCGTGTCCCAACTTCAGAGCATTATCAATAACAACATTTTTCAACAATAGCTAGGCTAACCCAGACGAATTATATCAGCTGTGCTGCTAACGTGGAAATGAGATTTAAAAAAAAGTACAATTTAAGTACTAATAAATGCCTTTTCTGTACATTTAGATTCGAATTATGGACCTCGCCTCCTGAATTGTATTTATTTATTTAATTATTTTAACTTTCAGACAATCATGATTTATTTTGTTGTCTTGTCAGAATGTCATGTTTTTTCTCCTTTTTTTGCCAGTAATATTTGGATGATGACAATAGTATTCTTTCCATAGTCTTCCATGTTAATTTTATTAAACATTAATAATGTTCATGCATGTAATTTTTTTTCACATTTATCAAATGTATAACCACTAAGCTGTTAGCTAGACAAAATAGATAATTAAATGGAATACTGATATAAACAAATAATAAATGAAATATTAAAAAAATATGTGGTTAAAACCTTCCAAACCATATTTAGTTTGGAAGTTAGGACATTATCCTAATGTATTGACCAACCAACATGTTGCACCCATCATATATAACAATTATGAACTGAAAACTTGCTTGCTTTTATCTGATCAAAAGTTCAGTAAAAAAAGGTTTATAGTATGTGTCTCCTCCAATAGACAATATTTCTAAATTGTCAATTCAAAAGTTCTGCAAAGCTTTCTTGCTAATCAAGATAATTTTTTGCAAATTCAATTACATAACTAGTTCTGTCACTTTATCAATATAAATTCTTTATATGAATTCCAGAAAGAAGAAAGGATTTCAAGAGAAGAGAGAAGAAATTGTGGGTGGATACAGGCAGGAAATATGGGAGTGAGGACAGCAGGGGAAGATATCAAGTCACACGAAAAATCTAATCAGTATTTTGTATTTTGAGATGCATTTTTCTTTTGATTTATCATGAATAAAACAATATTGGCTAAAATTAGTTTGTTAATATGGTGTTGAAGATTGTGTTAAAGGTTAATACAGATTTAGATTTGTTAAATATCTACAAGCTGAGTTTAAAACATTAAAAGATATATTTTCAAACATTTGAAAACAATTATTGCTCGACATATCAGGTTATGCTAAATTAGACCTTGCAAATACCAAGTTCTGCAGTGGATATTAGGGATGTCATGATACACCGATGCATTGATGCATTGTCGCGGTACAGTTCACGATACAGTCAACTGTATCGTGATATAAATTTTAGTGAATATCGTTCATATTTTTGTGAATATCGTCCAAATTTTTGTGAAAATCAAGTCAAGAAATCCAGAGTTGATTAGATTCCTTGTTAAGATAGCATTAAATGGCTTTTTCATGAAGAAGTTGTGTTTAAATGTTGGTTACTCAGATAAGTCTCTTTAGGAATATTAGATTTATATCCCTGAATTTTTTATCTTACCGTAATAATGTCGCCTTTAGTGTATCGCGATATGTATCGTATCGTGACCTCAGTATCGTGATGTGTATTGTATTGAAATGGACCTGTATCGTGACATCCCTAGTGGATATACAATTTCAAGTTGCTTTCCTTAGAAACTAAAGACAGTAAACACCGTACAATTAGAAAATACAAAAGGCACATCAGCAAATTGATGAACATCTTGACTTGTGCCTATTGCTTATGGCAATGTGCAAGGGGCACATTTTTAAGATTTCAAAGAAATGGAAAAAATTTAAAATTCATTTGAAAGTGGCAAATCCTAAAATGCAATAATGCATGTTCTTAAGACAGCAAATTATGTTGACACTGAGTCTGTACATACTGTTGGAATGTTCAGGACAGACCACTGAATGCAGATATATTCATGTACATGTAAATTTAACAACAAACTATAAAATTAAATCCACCAGCATTGAATTGGGATAAAAACACATTAAAACAAACCAAAGAAACAAGTAGAACTATATTTATTTCAAGTTTTGAACATATAAAGCATTTAGCTGATTAACTCTTTACTGTTTACAATATTGCCATGTCTCAGCCCTTTCCTGCTTACTTGACAACTGCACAACCCCATACTGCTTGTATATTACATGTATCATAAAACTTTCAATCCGTTGAATGATCCTTTTGTCACCAATAAGGTGTTTTTTGGCAATTTTGTTATTCTAAATGCTCATTTTAGATAGTTTATTAATAAAGGTACAATATCTCGAAGAAATAAAACCCACATCAGCCAAAAAATAAAATATAAACTGCAGATTATATATTGATGATAATTTTATTTCATTTTTGTAAAGGAATTTTATCAATACAAACTCTAGAAGCATGAATTCCTGATAACAAAATGACACTTATTAAACTATGATTAAGGGGAGATAATCAACAAGTTCAATCAGAAGGTGATCTTCAGTTCTCTCAAAACCATAAAGTGAAAGATATCAAAGCTCTATCTCAAATTATAATATGTTCTGGGGCCCTTGGCAATAAAATCTGTAGTAATGAAAGTGAACTAGAATTTATTTGTTAATATTAGTAATACAAATAGGGGCTGGTCAAACCTATTTTAACATAAAACATCTAAACAATACTATTTCACCATTATAAAAAAAGTAATTCAAGTTTTTATCTCTTTGCCGCTGTTGATATTGTCCAATTTAGATTTAATCCTGTTCAAATTTGTTTTACTGTCTGACTATAAAATTGGGATAAATTAACTAAAATGGACTATATTTAAACTTATCAATTTTAAGCTTGTGTTACTTTCACCACCCATACCATCAGGTTTAATTCATACCTATTTGATGATGCTAGGGATAGAATACTGTAGCAATCACTAAATGTCAAAACAATGAATAAACTCCTCAAATTATCATAACTAGTTTTTGTCAAAAAAAATTCTGAATACAGCATAACTTGCTGTTAAATTGTTTCAAAGAGTTTGAAGGCGCCATTGTATTGTTCACAATATCCCTGAATAAGAGATGTGATAGTTTCTTGAGGGTTTGTTCCTTAGTTGAGTTCAACAATTCAGCACTGAACTGCATGTGGAATATCACAGACTGCCCCACACTCCAGCACTGATCACTAACTCACTATCCTGGATTAGCTTCCACTCTGATTACATCCTGCAATAGAAAGTTTAAAACATTATATTGACTGCTGTCCACAAATATATGAAGATTATCAGATTTGATTGGTATGTGGAGATATTAGGCTAGCCACTTAATGATCCAATTAAATCCAATCTGTATCAAAATAAACATTGAATTTTAAAATTGATTTAAAGTATTTTCACAGGTCATAAAATGAACACATCTCATAACTTTAACATAAATTTATTATCATAACTTGATTTTGTTTGATGCATTCATAACAAAATTTCTACAGTCATTAACACCTACAGGAAATTTGTGCTTCCAATCATTATTATCAATGATACTGGTTGAAAAAGTTTCATGAAGTTTCTCTAATACATCTGTCAAGTGTCTGTTTTTCTCATCAAATCATTGCTTTCATTGCCCTTAATGCATCACACAGTATTCAAATAATAGAGTGAGTGCCTCTTGGAAATCATTTTGAAGATTTGAAAAGATTTTTATGTATTTATCATACTCTTATCCCTAGTTAGATTCAGCATAT
This sequence comes from Steromphala cineraria, assembly GCA_916613615.1. Classification (NCBI taxonomy): domain Eukaryota; kingdom Metazoa; phylum Mollusca; class Gastropoda; order Trochida; family Trochidae; genus Steromphala; species Steromphala cineraria. The sequence goes on along the minus strand of OU744720.1, from coordinate 73,267,694 downwards.
AAAATCACAATGACAGCAAAATAAATACATTTATCTCTGTGTGAGTGTGAATGTTTACAGTCATATAAGAAACTTCAGATAGCAAAAGAGTTGAAAAAAGCATAAATTTCAAAAATATAAATGTTATGATAATCATACAAAGTGGTGGATCCAGGATTTTGATGGGTGGGGGAGGGTGGGGGGACCTTATTTGTATTGACTTGAATAATCAAAGTTATCAAAAATATAACTTGCTCAGAATATAACCTCTTTGAAAGATATGCACAAATGTCAATGACAAAGAGTTTCATGATTAAAAGAATATTTTATCAAAACACTCTTTCAGTTACAAAACATACAAATTTTGGCCTAAAACAATTCACAATTTCCCTTCATCTAGGATTTTTGGGTAATATTGATTCAGATTACTGTAGTTATTAGAAGAAATGAATACATTCATAATGTACAGGACCAGTTTTTAATTCTTAGAGTAACTTTATCTGTGTTATGATTTTTCATATTCTGTTAATATCTTCAAATTGAACACATTTCTAAAATTATCTCCCTTGGCAGAATATATATATATTGTCAGACAAAGTTATTACGGTAAGTACTGCGTAGACACACAAGTATGTATCATCCAAACCTCCTCTGAACCAAATCTTAAAATGGTCATTGTTTAGTGAGATTTGTGGGGAACAATCACCATCACATTGTACACAGATTGGATAAATCCATTATGTTTTTTTGGGATGATACTTGTGTTTATTCAAGTTCAACAAAATGCAGATAGATCATCAAACACTGAACTGCCTGTGGGAAGCTGCTTGTCTCAAATTCAAATACTGGCTGCCAACCAAATATCCTTGTTTCAGATTTAACTCTGATGAGCCCCTAAAGATAAACTATTGTTGAATCTGCTTAAAATTACCAACTAAGATTAAAGGAAAACCTCAGTGAGGGAAAATATCCTTAAAACATTTGATACTCACATTAATCAAATGTTTATCAATGTTAATAAATCAATCATATTTGCCAATAGACAATTGATAATGAAACTAGAACTGTTCACATTTTCATAATTGCTGACCTGTCTCATCAGTACTTCAGATTTTCAGAAATTCTTGTGGATCACATTGCCAGTCACTCGGATATTGGAGGGGCCAAAGGGAATTGACATAAATTTTCCTTGCTCCTTAGATGAACTTATAATTACTAATACATTTGCATAATCTAACAATAACCTAAATTTTCCAAAAGATATTTACACTTATTTTTTTCTTTCAAAAAGGTTAGTAGCATATATCCTAAACTCCTGACATGGGGCCTGTAGGACCCCGGCAAAATTGATGGGCCATTTATGAAATCATTGTTTGGGGGGTGGGGGGAGATTAACCGGACCTACTGTCAATTCGAAGCTCAGTCTCATTCATTTATTCTTTGTGGGAGATTAACAATTAATAAGAATTTACATACCTATGAATAGGGTCTTCCAATAAGTTATTCTGTGAAGAGTAATCACTGTAAATGAAAAATGACATTTAACATTTCGTCATAACACAAGTCACATTGCTGCTAAATGAGTAATGAGTAATGAATAATTACTTTTCAAATAATAATTGAGAATTCCTATAAAAGTTATTAACTACTGATAATTCATAATTCAATTCCTGTAAATTGAACATTGATGAGAGTGATCATGAAAAGATGAGCAAACCAATATAATGATGATTTTTTGGTAAATGTCAAGTTAAATCGTATCTTTCAGGAATCACTTGCAACTGCTTTTGCAAATAAAATTCATCTATAAAAATTTCATACCTTGCACTTGAATCATCACCCTTGACCAAAATTGGAGATAATGGTGTTGATGACAGATGAATTCTAAAATAAATATGGTTTATCAATCTTAATAATTAAATATAACAATGACATAGATTTCTGTTTTCTGTTTTGATAATCAGTAATCAATAGTCCATGTCGTATGTTTACAGAACTACGATTTACCCATTATAAAAAATCTGTGTACATTGCAAACCGGATATCTACTGTAGACATGCCGGAACTGAGTGTGCGGGATATTTCCTATCTTATTAAAAGACGCATGATGTTCTAGTCCAAACAATGAGTTGAAACATATTACAAACAATTACAAACCATTACAAAGCCTAAAATCTAACTGAAAACATTACAAACAAATTTCATATATAATCATTTCTATTGACAACCTTATAATATGAACATTCAATCGAGACAAGAAGAAATGTCCTCGGTCCTCGCTTTTTTTATGAATAATAAATCGGAAACACGCAACAAATATCGTAAGTTGGCAAAGTTTGCTTATGCATAATAATACAAAATTCATTAAGATGGACTTTAAATAAAAAAGCGTAAACAAACCATGTGACTTACTTCTGGTGACGGCTGCATCAAGTGTCATTTGTATGCATAAAGTAGACGGCCGCTGTGTGCGAGTAAGGGGCCGTGTTGTTCCTTCAAACTGGTCCAACGTTGATGGGTTTCCCCGAGAAAAATACTGTGATCTCGGCGATTCTTTGCACGTTGTACCTTCTTTGATCTGATCGTCGATGGGCTGAAAAGTCGTCCTCGTCCACGCTTTCCCATTGTTGCAAATCGTTTTTAACTAGCGGAAGTGAAGTGTATTAGACGCGAGTCATGCATTTCCGGTTGTCCGCCATATTTATGGAAACGTTTCCATAATTAAGAAGATTATTTTTACCGGTGATTCATTCGAAAACTACTCGACAGATTTTTTTATGTTTTCGTAAATATAACTTAATTAAATAATAGAATAAATTCATAACATGCATTTTGTCGAAAACCGTCTCGTTAAAAAGCTCATAATATGTGCTACTAGCTGCTCCTTTAAAACGTCTATTATTCATTTACAATCCTCTCTCTCAAACTCATTTAACAGGACTGTTGTTTTGCCTCTAAAGTCTTAAACCCTGATAGATTTATATCTCTACTCGTGTTATTACCCCAGGACAAATTATTATTGATGAAAGAGCTTTTCAAAAGAATCCCATTTCACATTTTCCTCATCAAAAGAGTAATTTCCCTAAAGCTCTTATGATATTGAAATCATATACGTCACTGATTCCTCGTTTTTGTATTGTGATAACCTTTAGCTCAGGGTTATTATCCTGCAAAACATCGGGTGCTTAATATAATAAAGAAGAATTAAATATGCCAAACAATACGCTAGCATTCCACGTAATCAAACTCAGACCTCGGTATATTCTCGTATCAACGTAAGCAGGTCACACAAAGCTGTTTCAAAGGTGCTTTGTTTTGATTGGTCATTTATTGTTAACATTGTACAATTTTGTGTCTTTTTGAATAGTTATTCAATGAAACAATTATGTAGCATATTATAATATATGTACATGTTTAGCAAAACTTTGGAACGAACCGCAGAATCTTACATTTACCATTTACCACGCAACATATTTATCCATAGAACATAAGTGCGTTACTGGGAATTAGAAGGTTTACAATAATGGAATAGATTCATTGAAAAAATATGGAGAATTCGTTTACTCAAAATGTCTGAACAACCAAAATTTTTACCAAAAATCCATGAATTTAAACATTGACTGTAAACATTTGCTATCTATAAATGCCTTCTGTTTGTCCTATTAGATACTTCAGAATATGTTCAGAGTAGATTCCTCTCTGTTTCCCATGAGAGTTTTACCACACGTCGTGCTTGTTTCACCGGACTCCTTACGCTTGCTTTTGTCGGTAACGTTGTCATTCGCTAGCAGCAAACAGGCAAACACGCTAGCGTCTAGACGAAGTCAATAAGGACAGGGACCCCTTACACAAGATCTGAAGTACCTTATCGAGCAGCCTATAGCATTCTAGCACCATCATTAGTGACGCTGATGCGATGAACAAATTCTGTGATGGAGGTTGACTAGATATGAAATAAGATAAATCCTCGAGAGATTTATACTGCCTTTGAAGTGTGATGACTTTCTTATAAGGACACTGTATACTCTTCATTACGGCTTTGTGTACACTGTACTTGCTGCGCTCAAGTTCTTATCACATGTAGCAAATCTTTTGTTTGGCGTGAAATGACGTTGATATTCAATCGTTTAATAGCAAGTAAAAACCTCACTTAGTATAGTAGGCTAATATTGGTTTAATGCGTCAGGCTAAAACATATCTTCAACCTTGTTTATATAGGCGTTAGCATGGCAAGAGTGGGAAATAAGGGGAGAAAATTAAGAGAAGATATGGAGATTATGTGAATAACAATACTTCGTTGATTATGTGAGTCAACATTGATACATGGCTAGTTGAGTCCATATGATAGATCAATCTCAACCTATACCTCGAAATTAACAACGTTGGTATTGGCAAGTTACCTATCAGAGGTACATGTATACCACCAAGTATGTTTTACTTATAAGGTGATTGCGTTGTGAATAGTTTCCCCAAAGACGGTATAATTATCAACGTTGGTGACAGTTCTTGTTTTGCACTAGAAACGTTCGTACTGACATAAATAGAGGCGCACCTAAATTATTATCAATGTTCTTCAAACTTTCCGTGAATTGTTTTCTTACAGATGTAGATGCATGTACTTTTAAAGAGGAGTATATATTTCGATGGTATAGTCATCTTCGGGGTCAAGTTGAATGAACTTTGCTGCACATAGCCAAACCTCACTAACAAATGACAAATCAACTAGCATGTCAAACATCACATAATACATTATGAATTGATTTATTCAGATGTACATGCCTCAATTTTATAAACGAGAAGGTTTTGTTTCTATATAAACAAATCCATAACTCGCATATAAAGGAATGTCTAAGTCAACAGCATTTTTTTTAATAAGGAGATGGTCATATTTTGAATAACAAACGTTGTATTGTTGTACAAAACTTACCTATTAATGGTATGTACTCCGAGGTGGGTGGCATATTCTCGGCGACGAGTAACATGAAGACAGAGAAGGCGAGGAGAACAGTGAGCCCGAGGGTGACCTTCTCTCCAGAATCAGGGGGCAGCAGGAACCCCGTCAGTGACAGGCTGGACAGGAGCATACACGGTATTATCACATTGAAGAAGTAGTACAGAACCCTTCTTCTTAAATGAATATAAAATTTGACATCAGGGAAAGGCTCTGCGCAGCAGGGGTAGTATATAACGTTCCGTATGACTTTGGTATCCACAAGTGTCCATTCACCGTTGTCTACGTAGTTAGAGAGGTCAACCTGCGTGGTTCTATTTGTGACGTCCACTTGGAAGCCGTCGTAGGCCCATGAGCCCATCTTGAGAGTGCACACCTGGTCATCGAAGGGGAAGTACGTGATGTCCATCTTGCAGGATGACCGGAACCTGACAATCGGCGGCCAGAACACGTTACCATTGTTTTCTACCATGGCAAGACTGCGCATATACTTCTTGTTATGGTTGTCCACACTGAAAAACAAGGAAACTTAAAGTTCACATAACCACAAAGATATTTCACTATTTTCTTTAGAATATAGAAAATCTGATTACAATATTGTATAGTGCGTTAAAGGTCGCTACTCAAATATGTTTAGTTTTTGAAAACCACTTTTGATGGGCCGCTAAGACCTATCTGACAACAAACAAGTGAATGCATGACTGGTCACGCCCCCATTTTGTGACGTCATAAACAGAATCAGCCTCGTTATCTATACATCTATCGCAACAATATCACAGAAAAAAACCCCTAATAATTAAATTTTCAGGAAATGTTTTCCACTCAGTTAGATAAATCATTTGACGACGTAACAGTACTAAGCATTTGGTGTAAAAAAGATATCCACATCAATGGTAATTAAACAATCATTTAGGCGGTATTTCAGTTGAAATAATGATGCGTTACTCTGTAAAGTCTGTTTATTACGTCACACCCGCGCGAGTTTTATGGCCCCTAACCCAGATGGGTTTTTCACAGCCGATAATTACGCTGTCTAAATGAAAGGCTAATTAAAGGTGTTTATTGGACAAATTAACAAAAATTAAGTCCAGCTTTTATTTTTTTGAAAAATCTTTGAACGAAAATCGAGAAGTGGTAAGGTCGAGGTTAGTTGATGTTTAAGAGTGAATGAAGGACGAGTACTATCATGTTCATAGATATAATATATTTGATAAATAGATTTTAATGTCGTTGTCTGGGGGTGACGTTTCAACAAAGATTAAACGTCCCTGGTAAAGTTGTATTCAAGTTTTGATAATCTAAGCAGATAAATGTTAAGATTGATATAACATTCCTGAACATGATTCGTATAATAAAGGCAACTCTTTTAAAACCTGAGATCCTATCGAAATTATAAGTTAATTCACAGCCTATTATTTATTTTGTAATACACATTCATTTTCATAGAATATTTCAATGAAACTCTAATTTATTGTCCATGAATTTTTTATATCAAGTATCTTGAAGAACATTTTTACTGAATAGGTATATTGTAGTGTGATGTGTTGATGATTATAAACATTTTGTTTTCACAGAAAAGAGAATCAGACGTTAAGAAGTTGTATCAAATGAAGCAGCTGTCTTGAATATTTTAAATGATTTATTTTGCCGTCATGGCACAAAAACAAGTACTTGTTTGGTGAATCCATTTTATACTTTATCATTCTTCTTTACACAGATTCAAAGGCGAAACACATTAATCAATAGAAATAACTGCATTATTTTGAAAGTTTCATCACGGTTTGAATCAATAAAAAGCCACAATGTCTCAAGTCAGGAACAATTCCTTCGTCGATTCATGAGGAATTCTTTAAGAGATTGCCCATGCATATGGTTTGCAATTTCCCGTCTGTAAGAGGACAGAAGATTATACGCAATCGATAATTGGGATATATAGTTACGCAACGCGTGAAGCTTCAACCGCAAATTAGCCTGAGAAAGGACGTAACCGAAACAAATGTCCATTTGCATTCAGCGAACTGTATGCTATCCATGAACCTATTTTCCAAATGATGCACCAGTGATATTATCTTGCTGTAAAATATCATACGTTAATGTGTGTCGGCATTGTATTTCTATTTTTGATTTTCATGAATATTAGCATCGGATGGAAATAGTGACCCTTTTGAAATTAGCTTGACTGTAAAGTTTCTGTTGACTTGTACTTAGTTATAAAACAGATTGCGGCCTGTCAGTTTCTTGTCATATTTTACCGGACATATGAAGCTATAAAGATCTGGATCACAACAATTAACCCACTTTATGATGTCAAAAACTTGTTATTCAGGATGGCCAAAATACAAACCTATTAAATTTAATAAACATTTCCCATGTAATTTTGCTTTTAGGATACGGGTTTCTTTTGACTCCTTGTATCCTTAAAGGCTGTTAGATTCAACGTTTAAATCTCGATAAAAATGGTTACCTTAATAATAAATAAATATATTTCATTCATGACAGTCCTCAATATTTCAATAGTTTTAGATGGTTAAGACATTTTACAATTATATACAGGCACTTATCGAATCAAAACGAACCTTAAAACGTACAAACTTCGGGATCAATCCTTGTTTTTTATCACTAAGCCTTAAAACTCACTTTGGAATTATTCAAAAGAATGTTAGAATGCTTTATAAAACATTTATGATGTTAAATGATTTTTAGATTCATCTGAGGTGTGGTTGTGATGTTGCTCACTCGTGGTATTCGGAATTAATATTATGGCTTAGGTTTTGAATTGACATGAGAATATTTCGATGCCGTTAGAAAACTACAAATTATTTTGGAATTTTGCTTGTTTCTACTTTTTAAATTAATGTACCTTTAAATTTTAACCATGCCTACACGAATGTGCCAAGGAAACAAAAAAACACATAAAATGAAGTGAGAAAATTAGTTTCGAATTTTAGAGAAATCTTCTAAATCACTAATGTCCCATTAGGCAGCTTTCCGAACTGTAAAGGAGTTATTTACCGTACCTATTATAGAGCACAATATCAGGAAGCCATATGAGATCACAGGGAATACGGAGGATTGTGATGTTGGAATAGTCGCTGATGTTCCAGGTCATTTTCTCATCTCGCCATTCCTGCAAACCACAAGAGGATATTTTTTTATACATGAGGATTTTTTTACATACCTAAATGTTTTACCCTTATCCTTTAAAAGATTTGATCCTTTCTAATTGCATCTAAGTTTATATACATAATAATATTGCGAAACACGCGTTAACTTACATTAATAACAATATTTATGTACAGAGGACAAAACAAATTTAAAACCGTTATTTCACTACTTAATATGATCGATTCGGAAAACCAGAAAAGGGGTCCTTTTGGCTATTTCGCAATGTCACTGTGTTGCTACAAATCTAAAATCGTTAAAGCTTTAGTACCTAAATATGCGATCTGAAAAAGGCATTAAAAATTACTTCACAGCATGTCAATTATTTTCGTTGTTCACATTCCGTTTACAGTCATGTAGAGCCCTTTCTTTTGCATCCAACTGTATAAAGAGCCACTCCTTGATTTTCGTCACATAATGTTTTGCTTCGATATGAACGTAACTGGCATGATATGAATTCACAATATCTCACAAATTCATCCCCCAAATGACATATTTATTATAAATACTTGTTTTAAATGAAAATATTAAACCAGTCATATATATTCGCGTCTGGTTTACATAAATACTAATTATATATTAAGCAAGGACGTTCATAGCTCTCTCTTTGGGTCTAGTGACCAAAAAGGCTTTTAATATTTTACCGAAAACGAACAATGTAGATCTTCTTGCGCTTACAATCACCCAAACGCAATTTTGAAAGTTAACATACCTAAAATAGAGAGGAAAAGCGAGATTGAACATAGAATTTGATATTTCAGAAGTATTCGTGTAGTCTAAGCGTTTCATGTATGTTATGTGCATTTATCATGCTGCATTTAACGTTCATTGTATATGATAAAATTTTGGCTGTAAAGGTGAAACTGTCAATATTTTTAATTCATATGAGCAAATTTTGCATTTTGACAAGCAGCAACGAAATAGGAAAAATATCAGAATATCACGTATATTTTCAGCACAACATATTTCTTCAATAAAAATACATTTGTGTCGAAAAGATTTTTCAAATCATTTATCTCAACACTGTTTGGTAATGAAATTATTTACTTAAGCCGAATGTACAAATATTTGCCAGAATAAATATTATTCAACACGCTTCAGGGATTCTCTAAGTAAAAGCGTATTTGGGTAGTGACCCTTTACCCTGACCGCTCTGATAAAATCTGTTAAATGTAGCCAAACATGATCTATGGTAACGAGCGTAACGAACGATTCATAACGACCACTGCTTGCCATTTGTGAGTCTCAGTGGGGATCTCTGCCTTCGTGCAGGTTTCAGCAACGTCGGGCTAAGTAACAGAGCGCACAGCAGCGCGTTTCGTATAGGCCTCAGAGATTTAGAGTCATCGGCTTGCTTCTTCGCTTACAGCAACACTTCAATTACATCTGATTAGCAGCACCAGTGGGCAAAGGAGGTGGCGTTTGTTTTATAGAAGTATCAATCACTTCAATGGGAATGCAAATCTAGACCTTTTAAGTACATGTTTGTTCACAGATTCGATAATGCGCTTGGCTGATCTTCTATGAAAGTTCACAACCGTGCTGGACGAGTATGGATTTATGACTGTTACACGGCAAACTTAGTCTCTTCCAGAAACTGTTGCCTCTTCTTCAAGGCCGAGTCTGATCTGCTTTTGAGTATGATTGATGCGACAAAGGGGGTTGGGATGATACTCTATTATGAGTGATGAAACCGTTTTTGTTTAGCATGTCCGTGCCTTGTTCATTAATCATTTGAACAAGCTATGAAGCATAATTAGGCGTTAACTCTAAAGGAAGTGTGAATGGATTTGATAAGATGGCAGATAGTTTTACAACACTGATGAAAGGAGCTCATCTTATATTGAAACTAATGAAAATTAATCGCCTCGTGAAAGGCCATCGCGTAACTGAACATACGTTACCCGATTATAAACGCTGTTATGGGATGAATAGCAACATGATGTAATAATGCTCAATTGACACATTTATCATGATCAGTGAAAGTCAAGGAGTGTTTGGTAGGAAATTCGTTCTCATTAGTAACTTAGTCAAAACTCTGATGTTTTATGACAATAATCACATGTAAAGTAACTACATCATGGTAACATTTCTGAGGACATAGATACCGTCCCTTTATATATGTACTTGTATATATGTGTTCTGGCAACTTCCAAAAATTGGCTAAATTCAAATGACGTATTAGACATTCCCTCTCCGAGTTGCTGTAACGGCAAAACCATCCGTACCTTATGGTATATTGAACCTTACAAAAGTCCATTAACATATGTTTGATTAGGTTTAAGGAGAGAAAGATAACAAACATAATCATGCTACGTCATGTTTTCAGGAGAAGCTGGCCTACATGAGATAATAATTATGATTGTCTAAGGTAGTGTTTGAAAACTGCTTCGGAGACATCACATTGTAGAAGGCTTAATTGGTAAAAGCTTAATAAATACTTCAATCGTTGTTACCAGTGACACTCTAGAATTATATTCAGATTTACCAAAAGTATGTAGTTATTCTATGCAAAAACAACATGTTGATCACAATTTTAGCAAAAGCTCTCTAGTTACAAAGTAGTGGTAAAGGCAACTACATTCTTGTTCGTAAATTTTCATCTTGACAAATTAACTCTAGTCTATATGTCATGTGGCTTGTCGACTATTGACAATCAAGAAAGCAGTGGCATTCTGTTCAATATATATGTACGTACCTGGTCTAACCACACATTGATTGTTAGGACTTGATTCTTCTCGTCCTGAAATAAACGAGAAAATTATGATAACTAAACAGCAAGAGAAGAATAACAAACTGGTGGTACTATTCACCTTATTATTAGTGAAAGAGATTGGTGATTTATCACGTTTGCTGAAACATGATTAAGAAGTAACTTAGCACATCGCATGTTCAAAGATAGTGCTAAACAAATAATATTGACATGTACGCAATGAAACCAATTGGAATAGGCATTAGATATATTAAGGGCTGTTATTACTCGCCCGTGTAAGATACCGCAGTGTATGACGTCACAGTAGTGAGCTGTTGTGACGTCACAGTGTAAGCGCGCCGTCACAATGACTGCCGGGGCGCGGAGTTTAGTTTCAACACATTTTCGGCAAGTTTGCTAGATTTTTAGGGCAAGTTAATAAACTGAATACTAAACCTCCTTCCATTTGATACTATGTTTAATAAACTCGTGAATGATTTAGTATCAAACTCGATTTTGCTCGTTTTATACAAAATCTCTACCTCGTTTAATAAAATAGTATTAAATGGAAGGTCGTTAAGTATCCTCTATATAATGAACTAAAAAATTCAAGTTTGCATAATTGCAACATAATTGATGATGAGGTCATCTCAATCTCGGGGTTCGAACACGGGACCTCCGGTTACAAAGTCAGACACTGCCATTTCGACTAAGTAATAGCCCTCTAGCCAAAGCTAGCAGGAATGCTTAATATCTTCTCACTCTGACTTGTAATGGCAATTCTACAAAATGGTAGGCTCTGTACCGTCTTTTCATAAATGCGCAAAACCTCTTATTTTTGCTAAAATAGAGGGTGTTTAAACCAAACACATTGTATCGCAGCAAGAAACAAACATCAAAGGTCTGGAAACACTTTTCATCCCTAACCACTTCCAACCTGCAGCGATTTAATTAAACAGATCTGTCAGATATCTTGCTGAAAACCTTTCACGAATGTAGTCATGCTGTCACTGTTTAAAGTACATCATAACGCCACCGTTGTGTTTAATGTACAAAAATTAGTCCTTTGTCATCTAACAATTGATGGGAAAAAACTCTTTCTATCGGATTAATGCTTTTATATTAGTTTTTAGACACCGAAACAAAAAACTATCGAAAACTCCATTTAACAAATGTTCTATTCTAATGTCAGATCTCGTTAAATTTAATGAGAAATAATTGATCAGTAATTGACATTAAATGACAAAACTGACAACTGAAAATAATTATCCTTAAAAAGAATTGTTATTAGATTATCAACCCTGAAATAAGATTATTCTTATTGGCATATGTTACCCGTGAAAATACTCATGGCATTGTCGTTACCAAAAACAAACCTTACAGAAAACTAATACAAATATGATCAGTTAATTGAATAATCATATTCTTACCTACAGCGTACGAAGATTCTAATGACGAGTGCAAATAACAGATGCAAAGGGATTATCATTCCTAACATAACGTCGCGAATCTCGTGAAAGATTTTAACCCAAAACTGTATACTTTCCTTGTTTTGGTAACGTTTGGTTGATTGTATTATTTCAGGTCCATTCTGGTTTGTTTGGCAATGCTTCATGTCTGTATAGAAGGTAATCTTAATGTACATGGTTGGTTTGATGATGATAAACGAATCTTTTCAAGGGATAGCTTTAACACTGGTATCTTAGTATATTCACTTTTGGAATTCTTCTTGATTGCTTTTTGAGTGTTTTTTCACCGATTCAGATTTTGTCTGAAACTTTTTCTTTGGGTATTGTAAAAATGGTTCATATAAATTTAAGGTACTTAATTCTCTGTACACTTCCTGATGTTTATTCTATATACGACCACTGTTATTTTAGGTAACGCTCTTTTTAATCAATTCGATTCATATATCAACATAATGTATCGATTTAGGTTATAATTTATCTACACACTTGTGTTTTAGTAATGTTTAAATGTATTATTTCAGATTTTTATCCTGACATGTATAGGAACAATAATGGTTATTCTTTGATATTTATGTAAGTTGTCGTATTGATGTACCATTTGGTGATATGGAATGTATATACACACTGAGGTACAAAAGAAACTTTACATCATCGATTTATCAAATACTGTATCTAAAATGTTACTAGTACATTTGATTATCGCACGATCACAATAACACATGTCTGCAGTAGTTTGAACGTATATTGTGGTGTCTTGTTTCTGTTATATCAGAATACCATTGTTCAATTTAGAAAGCGGTAAAAATCACATGCAAGAAGCGTTGTCATTGATAAAGAAATTCAAATTAATTGTGGTGCAATTTTTACCGCCAGGGAAACTGCCGGAACCCACGGATTTCGGCGTAACAGAGCTGAGGCTGTATCAACATTTCATGAATTGATCTTTCCACCATGTTTGAAATGTCGTAAACCGGTGAAACAAAATACACATTTATTGATTTTAACGTAGAATATATCTTCTATGCCTATCGACAGTAGTGTTTTATCAATGAAAATCTTTGAAAACATTGTTTTATTATTACACTCAGGATTATTTTTGGACTGTTTATTGATCTCCTGCACTTGTCAGTTCTAAGTATTAAATCAGAAAGTTTGTACTTTTGTATTTTAAAATCATACATGTGATAAAACCAAATAAGGTGTAAAGTTTCTTCTGAACCTCAGTGTATCACTTAATTCTTGATCGTTAAATCGTTTTTATTAACATCATCATTTTAAAAGTAATGACATATAACCTATAAAGTTATCAAGATAAAACATATAAAAGACCTAGTATATCTTTGAGACGTCGTATCAAAAACTTTTTACCAGAAATACAAACTCTGCATACATGAATATAGATTGATGTCTTTCTAATGTATGTGGGATGAACTCACCACATAATGACCTAACTGGTTTATAAATGTCCACATGATAGACATTGCAGGAGTACCTCACCACATCAATGACCTGAGTGTTTGATAAATGTCCATAAAGAGTATATACATTGTAGAAGTAACTCATCAAATCAATGACCTGAGTGTTTTATAAATGTCCATAAAGAGTATACAAATTGCAGGAGTTACTCGCCACATTGAGCATCTGAGTATTTTATTAATGTCCACAGGATATACATCGCAGGAGTAACTCGCCACATCAATGACCTGAGGGTTTAATTAATGACCAAACAGACTATAATGACCAAACAGAGTATATAAATTGCAGAAGTAACTCACCATATCAATGACCTGAGTGTTTTATAAATGTCAACATGATACACATAGCAGGAGAAACTAACCCCAAAAGGACCTAAGTGTTTTATAAATGTCCATAAAGAGTATATAAATTGCAGAAGTAACTCACCATATCAAGGACCAGAGTGTTTTATTAATGACCATAAAGATTATATAAATTGCAGAAGTAACTCACCACATCAAGGACCAGAGTGTTTTATTAATGTCCATAGGATATACAATGCAGGAGAAACTCACCATATCAAGGACAGGAGTGTTTTATTAATGTCAAAACATAGAATTCCGGAGCGTTATTGATATAAACATTTGCTTGTTTACCAATCCGGTTCCTGCTTTTTGGGAAATAAATATGTTTAAACCAAAACATAGTATACACATCGCAGGAGTGACTCACCACATCAAGGACCTGAGTGTTTTATTAATGTCCACAGGAGAAACTCACCACATCAAGGACCGGAGTGTTTTATTAATGCCTACAGGATACATATCGCAGGAATAACTCACCACATCAAGGACCTGAGTGTTTTATTAATGTTCACAGGATACACATTGCAGGAGAAACTCACCACAATAAGGATCTGAGTGTTTTATTAATGCCCATACAGAGTATATATGTTGCAGGAGTAACTTACCATATCAAGGTCAAGAGTATTTTATTAATGTCAAAACATAGAATTCCGGAGCGTTATTGATATAAGCATTTGCTTGTTTAACAATCCGGTTCCTTCTTTTTGGGAAATAAAATGTTTAAACCAAAACATAGTATACACATCGCAGGAGTGACTCACCACATCAAGAACCTGAGTGTTTTATTAATGCCTACAGGATATAGATTGCCGGAGAAACTCACCACATCAAGGACCTGAGTGTTTATTAATGACCACAGGAGAAACTCACCACATCAAGGACCTGAGTGAGCGTGATACCGAGACGGATGACTACAGGAGTGGAGGCGTCGAACACTGGTCTGACGGACGAGTCGTAGTTATCTCTCAGCTTCTTCAGTAATCTCTGCTCATCTGTAGCTCTGGCCCGGGCTAGAGACGCTACAAGGAAATAAAGATATTGACTTCTTTGTGCTTTTATTGGAATTACATGCTTTGTCCTACACTATCATTACTTCATACATAACTGTAACTTGTTCAGTATTGCTAGTTTCTTGGTATATCTGGTCTAAAGTGTTTAAAAAGACAAGGAATTTTATGGATTATCAACTTCTTTATTGTAGAATGTAGCGACGTTTCAGACATTCTACAATAAAGAAGTTGATAATCCAAAAAATTCCTAGTCTTCTTGATACTTCAAACTTCTAAAATGCCTCCCAAACAACTTATCTGAAGTGTTTTCCTTGCAGTCAGTATACAATTGATATGTACATGTAAGTAAGGAAATTTTTTATTGTTAACATTATACATGAAACAATGTATATGAAGAAGATATGTCAAACACGCTCATATTATTATGACGTTAAGAACAAAATCTTCACAAAATACATTTTGCACATTGCATATTATGGAAAACTAATTTCTTAATAAAACGTCGTTGTATGCAGTGAGTTAACGTTATAAGTAACCGACTTTTGTTTTAGCAAGCATCAACCTACTTGTCAAGTAAAGTTCAGATCCTGATAGCATCAAAATTTCAAACGTAATATATAGTCCTCCTTAAGCATCAGTTCCTCATTTGTTACAATAAAAATGTACACAGCAAGCACGCTGGAACTTAAATTCGTTATAGAAGTAATCAATATTGGTGGGTGAGGAATTATTCGTCTTAATTTGACTAACGACTTGGGCAGCGGATGGCACGATGTCGCATCAAGGGCAATTGCTCTCTGCTCCTCCGAATTCCCAATCATGTTTACGCTTAATGGTAAAACTATTACGTTCAGCATGGCATTAAAGTACGCCGTAAAGTCTTCTTTGACAAACTAAGCCAGAAGTGCATTTACATCAGTCAAATAAGTGGCGGAGTTACAGGCTTCATTTCCTGTAAGCCTGGAACTGAAGTTGGCATACATGTTGGAATCAGAGGCTTCGAGGTTATACGTGTTGTGAATACGCTAAGCCAATTGCAAGCCACCTAGCATGATTTTTTTCATACATACACACTCCAGAGTCAAATCACTCTTTGAACCAGGTGATGATAAATCCGGTTGATTGGCCTCGTCTTGATTATTTTATCAATAATCGCCATTGCGCCGCGGGATCATTAAATTGAGATACTGTTTTCCCTCCAGCATTCATTAAAATTGTAATCCCTTTGGTTTAATATTTTATAAATTACATTTACGTCATTGAATGTGTTGAACCATATGTGAACAAATGAATCAGGAAACATCAAGAAGTAAAATTTCCTTAGTTTCCGGATGCACAAAGTAAGGGTATGGTGATGACTTGTTATTTAAAATTATAAAAATGGTCTGACGATGAGAATGTTCCTATAGAGACTGATTAAGGTAATGTATAATGTTTAATGCTACGTACACACGCCAGCATAAACTGTTGAGTTTGATGCATGTAACTAACAGGTCATGTTATCAAATTGCTATGAATTCATAAACTATCCATAAACAAAGGTAATTTTTATAAAACCTGTTATAAATAAACAATAACCAGAAATAGACTAAAAAATTTAATTTTGACGATTATGTAAACAGTTTTGCACTAAAACGATCCATAGTCACCAATGGTTGTGTTTGGTGTTCATCTAATAAATGATTCTGAGACACTGAAGTCACTCGACTTATAACAACTTTCCTTTAGTGCCTAAATTTCATGTAACTACAAGAAACGTTAACGTTTTGTATAAAGCAAACAAATAAAGACCTTTATTAATTTTCCTCTGTTCAGGTAATGTACATGTACAATATCGTACCAACCAGTTAATATCGTGACACCATGTAAGCAATTGAAATAATGCCTGTTATCTATGCTTTGGTTATTGTTAAAACCAATATTATCCTAATTGTCCTGATTTGTCACGCTATTGAGTCAAATACAATTAAGTGAAGTTGATTTTAATAAATATCTCCTCAATAGCTGTTCATATTCTCTTTTAAGTTGAAAATTTACAATTCAATTATTCTAATACAACGTATTTAATTTAATGTTTCCATAACGTTGAAACGTAATTTGATATTCAACATTCAGTTTACGCAACTTTTCAAAGGCTGTTACATCAATTGATGAAAACCGAAAAGCGTTCGATGTAATGGACCAAGTGTTTCTGTATAATATTCGGAGGCGTGGGACCTGTCTCTCCCAGTGCTTGATGCTTAACGGTCTGCATATACATCCGATAAACATAAGCAATATAGTCACGTATGTCCATCGGATTTTTCCAGATGAACATTTTTATAGGCATATTCCAATATCTTTCATTTTCCTTTCTATATTATGATATGAGATTATTCGATATTTCCAATTTCGGGGATGATATAAATCGTGAGTTATATGGAACATTGAATGCTTTAGGTATCAGATGCAAGGATATAGTGACACATGGGATGTATGTACACAACATGCTACTGGCCATATGTATTGACAGGTAAACATTTACATACACGTTAATTTAGGCCATGGTTTTCTTTGCATCGTTGCCAGACTTGAACATGGTTAATAATAAAACAAATCCTCATTTGCAAGATCATAAAGCAAATAGTGTTCTTGCGATTAACCTTTATGCATCTTTAATAGGTTACATCTGTCGTTAGTACTTTGATGCATGCACAAGTCTAATTGATCTGATCTATATTGCCTTTCATATCAGTTCTCTGTTATGTAGGCATTTGTCCCAACACATATTGTTGATTTTCTGTATATACAAAAAACGTCATTGATACTTCGTCAAAAGACGATGAAATATGCTTTATCTTTCAACATGTTTAGTTCTGTCATCAAATTTCAAAGTTAAGTCAACATTCTTTTAAAATCATTATTGTCCTCTCACATTTTGCAGGACGCATTAAACTTCAGCTTTCATGGGAATGACTTTCACGTATTATTAATTAGGTCTTCAAGACAAAGTCTGGAAGACCTATTGTTTTTATCCGATTTCTTCAAGTTCTTCATCTTCTTATTATTAAGGATTCAGCCATAAGGCTGAATCCTTATTGTTATTGGCGTGTTTATTTTTATTTTTCCACGATTTTTGTGAACAGGATTCAGACCAAACGACTGATGCTATCGAAGCCAAATTTCACAGGCTGGTAGACCTTGTTGAGGAATGGCGACAATAAGCTTTTGGGCCAAATCGGTCCATACATTAAAGGTCCAGTTCGATTCCAAAATCGAAAATTTAACATTGATTTTTTTTTCAAAATGCACTTAGAGACCTAATTTTTTTTTTAAAATGTGCGCAATCAAAAATGCTGCAAAAAACGAAATCATGGCAAATTCGTAGGTCACGTGGTTTGGCCGCCATCTTGAATTTTCTGCATTTTTTTCAAAAGTCCGACCCCAGGCACATTTCAGGAATCACCACTCGGCAACTGCTGATACTAGAAAGTTGAAACTTACACATGATGTAGCTGAGACATTGGCCTATAACAAGTTTGTTTCAAAATTTAAAAAATCGAAATAGTTTTTTTTATAAAAATCTTCAAAGTTTGCACATTTTGCAATATTCAAGGGCAGATAACTCAAAAACCCGACCATAGAATTTGATGATTTTTGCATGAGACCTAGACATTGGCAAGGTCTTTAGGATAAAGAAATAAAATCGCTCGCGAACAGTCATTTCCGGTCAGGAGCAGAGGTCAAAGTTTGCATTTTGGAAATGTGGTGTTTCGGAGGGTATGTTTAAAACATCGTAGCAAATCAACGACGTAAGATAACACATTGTTCTATGTATCATATGAAAGCCAAAAGTCTATAGATTTTTTTAAAAATGAAAAGAAAATTCTGATTTTTTATTTACATTGAGTTACGGACCTTTGAATATTGTCAACCCTGAATGCATTTGATAACTGTATATTTGCAAAATGCGTAACTCATCAATCATCAACAGACATATCTCACGAACCATTTGAGATACTTTTATAATTTTTATGTCAACTTGTAGAGAAAAGAATTGTCTTTATTTCCATGTATCATTTGTCTATGCGCGCACAGAAATGAAGAAGCGGTGCGCGCTCTACTTGCGCTCCGGCGTTCGCTAATTGAACTTGTATTTAACTCGCGCACCTTGCGGCACTCATACCTCACGAACCATTAGAGATAATTTTATAATTTTTATATCAACTTGTAGAGAAAAGAATTGTCTTCATTTCCATGTATCATATGTCTATGCGCGGACAGGAATAAAGAAGCGGCAAGCGAAATATAAGACATCGTTCACACGCGCTAGTTGCGCTCCGGCTATCGCTAATATAACTTGCATTTACCTCGCGCACCTTGCGGCATTCATATCTCACGAACCATTAGAGATAATTTTATAATTTTTATATCAACTCGTAGAGAAAAGAAATGTCTTCATTTCCTTGTATCATACGGTGAGTGCCGTCGGTTAATTTGAGGGATAAAATAGAAAAACTTTACACTGATAGATCACATTGTCAATTAAACTCTTTGTTGGGGACTGACAATAAATTGTCTAAGTGCGTCTCATACACTTTGATAGCCTTTGTGGTCAAGATTAAGTTTCAAGACGACAGGCACGGGTCGGTGCGTAGGTACAAGCAAATGTACCTTCCCCTTACCTAAGGAAAAGGGCATAATGACGGCCACTATCAGCTCTCGGGCTCTCGGGCTCTTGGTCATTAGATAAAGGTAGGCCGTCCTGATTCCTGCCTAAATGCTCGGCAGATTCCACTCGCCAGGGTGTGACGTCCTCGATTAACTCTCTTTTCCAAAATGCCTGTCGTCCTCCTGAACTTTGAAATATGCATTTCCTCCCGGCCGCATGTTCTACACTTTGTGCTTGTAGACATTTCATGCAAACACGCTGTCCAGTCATGTACACTCGATTTTGGTCACTAAATCCGTGCATACGGCCACGGGACACCGGAAGACGTCGCTACAACGTTCTCTGAACTCAGAACAGCGCTAGCCTCGCTAGACATCGTATTTTCGACCTAAAACAACACACCAAGGAGCTCGAAATGGTCAAAAGCACGCTCTGACCTCAAACAACACATCAAACAGCTCAAAACGCTGAAAAGCACCCCTCCATACAATGAATTCATTCTCGGATGCGAGATTGTTTGTTTTGCCTTCGTGAATCCAAAGTCTTAGTGCTAAGCCTTGGCCTTTGAAACCAAGATGCTAACTTTTAGGGTTCAAGTCCCGCTTGAGCCAACAAACTTTTGCAGATCTAACTTGTTATTTTTTTGCTTAGGTAGAACATATTTTGGTCACATTACAGTTAAATGGCATGAAATATATATTTTTATGCAAATTGATTTTGGATTCGAATTTGAAATTAATGTCTATCAAAGTACATACACAAACACAGGCCTAAACGTTGAGTATCAAGTGAAATCTGGTCATTTTGATAATGTATTAGTTACTTTTTAAATCTCAGAAAAATACGTCATGTGAAAGTCAAACACTCTGTGAAGGTCAAACAGGATGTCTTGAAGAGCTAAGTATTGCCGCGGCAGTCCTAGTTCAATATGACATTTACGTTTGCAATTGACAGAGTCTTTTTGGCCTTGGTAATACTGAAATCGTGACTTTTAAAATTCGTCTGAACGAACTATTGACTTCATACATACATGCATTGCATATATTTGTCATACATATCATCACCATACATCGCTGAATCCGTTTGTCGTCGCTTTGCGACTATATTTATTATTTGTACTTTTTTTGTGAACGAGCCACAGCTCAAACGGCTGCTCCAAATTCGACCAAACTTGGCATGACGATACCCCTTACTCTGGAATCGACATGCTAAGCTTTTGGGCACAATCGACCCGTACGTAAAAGGTCCAGTTCAAATCCAAAATCGAAATTTTAACATTGATTTTTTTTTCAAAATGCACTTAGAGACTTGAATTTTTTTTAAAAGATGCGCAATGAAAAATAATGAAAAAAAGTAAATCATGACAAATTTGTAGGTCACGTGGTTTGGTCGCCATCTTCATTTAAAGCACTTTTCAAGGACTTTTTAACAACTGTCTGACCCCATGCGCTTTTGAGGAATCACCACTCGGCAACTACTGATACTAGAAAGCTGAAACTTACACATGATGTAGCTAAGACATTGCCCTATAACAAGTTTGGATTGAAATTTAAAAAATCTAAATTATTTTTTTTATAAAAATCTTCAAAGTCTGCACATTTTGCAATATTCAAGGGCAGATAACTCAAAAACCTCCCAGACGAATTTGATGATTTTTGCATGAGAGTTAGACATTAGCAAGGTCTTTAAGATAAAAGAATAAAATCGCTCGCGAACAGTGACTTCCGGTCACGAGGAAGGGTCAAAATTTGCATTTTGGAAAACGGGTGTTTGGGTGGGTATGTTAGAATACTCATTGCTAAGCAACGACACATGATAACTGATTGTTCTATATATCATTAGAAAGCCAAAAGAACATACTATCTTTGATAAATCTCATTAAAATTAGATTTAACATTAACATTGAAATTCGGAGCATTTAAATGTGGTCAATCATACTTTCGTTTTGAATGATTTGAGACATTTAAGATTTAAAAACTGTAGTTCATTGGCAATAAAACACTAGGCAATGTTTTATCTATTATCAGGCAGCAACAACACTGTATAACCTGATTATTCATGTTTGCAGCCATATTGAATTTTCTGTAAAGGCTTAAACGTTGAATATCAAGTGAAATATGCTAATTTAATAATATATTAATTACTGTTTACCTCTTAGACAAAAAGCCATGTGAAGGTCAAACAGTGTGTGAAGGTCAAACAGGAAGTCTTGAAGACCTAAGTACTGCCGCGGCAGTCCTAGTTATTATTTAATATTGCCAAAGTTGCGCTACTACCATAACTTTTACACTCACTGACTACAGCAGAGTTGACAACAATATCAATACTTCGACCTAAGTTACCTGGTTTGTTTTCTGATTTAGAAGGCTCTTCTCGGCATTTAATTGGACAGTAGCACGTGTTTAGTGGGAATATATGGTGATCTCAGGAAAATGAAAATAAATTGTTCCAATTAAAAGACAATGTATTTAAAAATATATAAGCAATAATAATTCAAATATATAATGTAAAGTTCAGCCATGCGATTGTCGTTTCTTACACAAAATGAATTAAAGGTGTTCACACAAAAATGGCCGCCAACGGACTTTATTTGAATCTTAATCTATAATTTGTTCTCTGACTATGGATGATTGGTTTATGTAATGAGATCATTGACACTTTCAAAATAATACATTTAACATTTCCGTACAATTATCAGCAAATATTTTAAAATATAAAATTTTCAAAACCGTGCTACTGCCCCTTTAAAAAACTTCAAATAGGGATGTCTTCACAACATCCAATGACACCAAGGTTCTTTCTGTATATCATAGCCTGAGGAACCTTGTTCTTTTTCGCTTTTCGAAATATAGAAATATATTTTGCCCCCGTTTTCTTCTTAATAAAAGTTTTAGCCAACGAAAAAGTTAGTCAGGGACACCTTTTTCAAATATACATTGTTAATTCCATTTTGCCTGAACGGTAACCACATCGAATTTATCTAATTTATGATTGTGCCGCTTGAATCCAGTCCTGAATTTTTATTTTGTTCTATACAAGTCTTCAATTTTCAATGATTCAAGTCTTCAATTTTCAATGCCCTGGTGTTGTCGAAAATGAAGGTTTTGAAATCCGAAAATTGTTTATGTCAATTGGATGACCTCGTACGGTGAATTGCTTCGAGTCATATTGGTGTCCCCCTGGCTTCAAGCAAAAACTTGAGTTTTCTCGTATTGAATGAACACATTGAATACATTTTTCGATTTGCAAGTGGCGATATTTTGAGCATGCTTTTGCGAGGATCGTGTTGTTATTCCGGGAATAAAGTGCTTTTTCGTGTCATGTACTTGTGCTTGAAATGTACTATGAATTTTTCTTGAAATGTCCCACTTAAACTCATCTGTCTTTATTGTTTTACAATGCATGTATTTCTGCTAACCCTTGATAATAGGATATAATCTTCCAATATCTTAGATATTAAGATTGTTTAAACATTGATTGTGATTGTGATTATTCATTAAAAGTACCGAACTCTAAAGCCTCATCAGATATTTTTCTTTTTTTTCTCATTTGTCTTGAATTTCATGTTTGAATCTAATACCTTAAATTTGATTCAGAATTATGTCTTCCTCATTTTTATGTTTGTTTTTGTGAAATTACTGTTTCTTGAATTTGGGGTTCAAGGACATTCTTTAAGTCATTCGTGAACATCATTTCTATATTGGTTCAACAAGATGAGTAGTTAAGTTATAGTTTAAGTATTGATTATGTTATTTTTATATTTCAATCCATATATAAATGAATAAACGGTGACTACAGAAACCCAAAATCAATAGATATGATAGATAATATGAATGATACAACTAGCTTGTGTCATGTATTTAAAAACATCACGCTTGTGATTATCTATGTTTTTGTCGTTCTTGCACTACATATTTTGCATTTCGTTAATAAGATCAACATGTCTAACTACATGGGGACTGTGTTGAACACAATTGATATGAAACAGCACATTCCTCATCATTTAAGCACCTATCCTATGCTGCAATTGATCTGCATGGTCATGAAACACGACAATATATCTTGCCCACACATGTGTCATTGTTTCGGCAATAAGAGTGATCTTGTCTGTTTTTTAACTTCTCGAAGTTGTAAGGTAGACTGATTTAAAACTGCTTTATTAGGACATACAGTGTATTTCAAGATCTGAAAATTTCAAAGTTTTTTAATCATTGGCTCTCACACTCATTAAGAAACGGGTCCTTTACACGAAGCAATTTAAAACGAATATATATGATAATATCACTGAAGTGTCAGCCATGCAACATATGCACGCGATGTTTTTTTTAAATTCCCTTTCCCATTTGGTTGTTATTTCCACGAAGTTTCCGGCTACAGGACAGTGGTAGGGAATGAAATTTACGAGCTGTAAATTATGTAACAACTCATCTAATTTGACGTATTCTGTATTTTGTAAAGAACAATTGACATCATTGACATGTCGTCGTAAATAGTTTATCAATATAATCTCAACAACCGATTCTTTGAAAATTAAATTATGTAAATAAACATGTAACAAATTAGACTGTTAATTACTCTGCCTCAAATTACCTAAAATTAGCAAATGTTTATTACAGTATGGGTATCGTTGTATGAATGTCAACTTTTTCATTGAGATGTAATCGTGTTGTAGTCGATTATCTGCATCATATTTGCCATTTGTAAAGTTTATTTCTAAACCCAAATGTAGATACAAACATGTCTAGGTACCTTGCTTTAATTATACTTTTACACTTTTTAAAAAACTTTATAAGGTCATTACCATGGTATACTAGGCCTATTGTGATTTCACTTGCAGAATGTAACAGAGTCTGGACGCCACGTCTAAATATCTGTGACATGAGCATATTGTCAAGTTCTGGAATCACCCTGTTTATCAGAAATACTAATAGACACTTATCAAGGAAAATTATCATTATGTACATGACCAAAACATTTGAGTTCAACTTAATCACTGATTGTACCTTAATCAAATGATAGCATCCGTTAAAATCATTTTACCTAGTTTATCAATAAATCGTTTAAGACTGAAACTTCTTGAATTCTTAAAAAAACATATAATTATCAGGAAGAAGGACATGTTATTACGGAAAATACAGAGCACTACGCAGGAAATGATGGATTTGGTGTGATCACGTAATGGATTTGAGAATTAAAGACATACTGTCTGCATTATGAATTCAGTCTCCGAGTGACAAAAACTCATATTAAGAATTAAGCAATATTTGGATGAATTTTATTTGTTGTGTATATATTGAACTTTTTATCGATCTTTATAATGCATCCTTTTGCATTTTGTTTCTTTGAACATTTTGTGTCTGAGTAAACTCCAATATCCAACATCATCAAGATATCCATTATTTCAATATCGTTTCTCGCTAATGGTTTTATTTTCAAATCAAGTATTTACCCTCATTGTTTGTTTCAACAATAGAAAAGTTGTCATCGAAATTATTTGCATGTTATATTTTTAAAAATAGTACAGAAGTGTAACTTATATGACCGTACTCTTTGTTATTTCTAATGTCTACTATGATTTTTTCGGTGCTTTATGTTGAGTTCACGGTATTATGCTACCTTTACATTCTCAGTGCATAATTCGATGAAGATTAACTTGTTATTGCGTTTTCCTATCACTCAAATCCTGATTTGAAAATTGACCGCAAAACATTTGCTTTTAAAATCGAAGCGATGTTGATTTCAGATTCCACTTGGAGATGACGATACATTCAGAGAGCGAATCCTATCTGCTCATGTTAAATCGAAGATAATTGCAATTTCAGTTTTTCCATTTGAACTATTTAAAATTCATGCTTTGCTTCAATCTAGTAGCAATAGAGATGTCGAAAGTAGTTGATAGCATGATTACATCACAAACAGATCAATAAAATCTGTCATCTTTACAATATAATTGTAAGCTTGGAGTAGTCGCAGTCTGCATACACATGTTATTTTTTATTTAGTGATGTAAATGGCATGTGACGGTAATGATGGATATTCATTTTCTACAAATCAAATTTCATGTGGTCCAACAAATAATAATCTCATAACAATAATTTCGATGTCATATTCAGCAACTAAATTTAACTCTTCCAAAACTTAAAGCAACGAAACATCAGATTTTTCTAAGGTGTCTTATTGATGAATACTGCACGTCATAAAGTATAAAGCAGGGTTGGCCAGTCACTTAAGAAGCAATACAAAGTTTCAAAATTTCAGGGAAGGGCTTTTAGAATATATTGTGGGCAATTTGAAGCAACACAGAAACGAAAAGGTTTCATCATCGATCACACAATTAAAAACTGTTACAATAATTACAATATTTAACTAACGTTGTCCAATATATATTCGCACATGATGCAAGGATGGATATATGGTTTGTTAATAACCTATTTTCCTTATAGATACATGTACATAGACATATATAACATATGTCATGCATATTGTATATATTTTCAATATAAACACAAACAAACATTAGTACAAACCAACTGCAGTAACATAGACTTTATCTAAGCTACATAATCATACTATGTAACCCTAGCCTCAATATTATCCGTTTCCCTCAGTATAGGAGTATAAACGAATAATAGTGAGGCTAGGTTTACTTAGACTGACTTAGATAAATAGTACTTCTGAACCTGCATTTTTATACATTCATGGAAGTTGCAGTTTAAGAAAGTCATTAAAAATGTTATGACATACAGACATTCGTGAAGTTTGCAATCTGAATAAAGCGTAAGTTTATCAGCTCAATGTACAGTGTATCAACAATTTTAAATCTTGTTTCATAAGGTCAAATTTACTTTTTGAAGGGCATCATAGAAAAAGCCTCCTGCAACCTCTGGTTACTTTAACAATATCTGAAATGAAGTTAGGCAGGATGGGATTTTGAAGGTTATCTGACACTTCAAGATTTTAATTCTTAACGTATGTTTTAATAGACTTTATTATTATTATTGCGTTACATATGTTAGAACCAGTAAAGGTTTCAAAATTTTCAAAATCTCCGTGTTCATCCAAGAAATCATTTATGAATATTATTCCGTTTTGTATATAATGTTTAGTGTATTTCTTGCTTGCCAACGGTTATATTTTCCTTATTCCTAATTGGTTGTGATACAATATCATTTATATTGTTTACATTGAAATTTTTTACTAAAAAATTTCCCCCAAGATCTAAGAAGATCGCGCTAGAAGGGGTTTGTTCTTGGTGTAAGGATATATCCCTTGATGTCCTACCTTGATGGCAGGTAATGATGCTCAGAATTAGGGATTATGTATTGTGTAAAGAGTTTTTGCAATTTGTTATCATCCCCTGCTTTGAAAATCTCTACCCGTGCTATTTTTTGTGCTAAAAGGGGTGGGTATATACTCGAAATTGTATACACACCAAAAAAGTAAAGCATGAGCACTTGAGATCATGGTGGAGAGTACACTGGACCGACGAAAGTCGTTTCCTCCTGTATGCTGTTGATGGCCGAGCCCGCGTATGGAGGACCAGAAACATTTTGCCAAAGGTACCATAAGGCGGGGGATCCGTGATGGTTTGGGGAGGCTTCTCCTACGACTATAGACTCGATTTGGTGACTGTACAGGGTTCACTCACAGGCGTTCGTTACATTCAGGAGGTTCTGGATCCTGTAATTATTGATCATTTCGATGATCACAGACTTGCCACAAGACCCTTGTTCGTGGCTACTATGCCAGATCCAATCGTTCACTTGCTGTAAACCAAGATCTGGAAAATAGTGGTGTAACACAAATTCCATGGCCAGCAATGTCACTGATTTGAACCCAATCGAGCATGTTTGGGACATTTTGGGTCGTCGGATACAAAGAAGGGATCCTCCTGTATAAAACCTGAGGAAATTGGAGCCCGCTTTTACGATGATTGGCAGCGGATACCCATGAAAACATTAAAGAACATGGTTATGGGTATGCCAAGAAGAGTGGCTGCAGTTATTTGTGCTCGTGGTGGCACCACACGGTACTGATGTTTTTCGATTCTTGAAACACTGATTAACTTCATTTAAGCTGCTTTAGTCGGGTGGCACACACCAAGAGCTTGTAGTGACAATACTTAAACAGCCATGAGTTTTGGATGGAATTCCATGTCCATTTCCCTCTTTATTTTCATGAACGTTTAGTGCCCACACGATTACAAAACTTCTCTTACACTAAAATAAAATTTTCAAATAGTTGTTCTCTCAATAAAAATTGGTTTTGCTTATCTTCTTTTTCTCATTCTCATCCCTCTGTGAAAAATAAGGGGGTGCTCAACTGTTTTGGTGTGTATCTTTATACCACACATATGTTTTGCTGACTTTAATTAACTTGGTAACTCCTTATTTTGATAAACTGTTTTTTACCAAAATTTAGACTACTTGTATACCTTAGTGTAACGAATATTGAGTAGGTGGTATATTTGTTTAAACCTCACGGGGACACGGATTCGAGAAAATGACGATCATGTTATCGAATACCGGTTTAATAGTATTGATCCCTGCTCAAGGACCTTAAAATCAAGAAATGTGTTAGTCTTCTGTCATTTCTGATTTCGTAAAAATGTGATCATATTATTCAGCGGTTATGTAGCAATCAGGTACGATTTTATACCAGCCAGGCATGTGATTACTTAAACCGCTTGGGATGTATTCAAATATCTAGGGAGAAGTGTTTCGTTCAACGCCAGATAACTTAAATGTCAGAAGAATAAATCTAATCAGATGCACTGTATGCTGTATCAATACAATGCATATCCACTATAGTGAGTGAAATTGAAACCTTTGGCTAACAAATACAGTATGGGGTCTTTGAACCAAGGTGATTAGTGTCTTTATCCGTTTAAACGGAATTTATGTCTGCGTATATGGTTTAAACATATTTATTCACTGAATGTGGTGGGATTGGCAAACAAGTACATCAGTGCTTATGTTAATGCCACACCCTGCGTATATAGTAAACTATGTTCTAAATGAATCTTAAACATATTAAAGATTTATTCAAGATTTCGAAATATAAACAAAAGCGACACTATATATTAAATACTCTAAATCTGAACCTACGTAAACATGGAATATAAAAACCTCTTTGCTCTTCATTCCATATGCCCCATATATCAAGTTAACGATTTTGTTTTTCTTATTCAATCAATCTTTATTTCAGTACTGAAAATGCCACGGGCTTTGGGTACATTTAAAGTTCACGCGAGTAGTAAGTCATTCTTTTCTACCAAACTTGTGTTTATTTCGCAAAATACATGTATATTGCAGGATTTTTAAATGAACAAAGTTTTGTGTCTGTTTTCAATTTATTGAATTTTGAGGTTTGTAATATGATTGTATAACGAACTTAAAGTTGTTTGATGATTGTCGTTTACACATGACAGATCAGAAGGAAATGTTATTCATTCTCAATAAAATGTTTATTACGTAATTAATAGTTTCTGTTTTATGTTGATTATATGCACCGTTTGTTTTACTTATTTGGACATTTTACTTTATTTGTTACAATAAGTGTTAACTCATTGGCAAAAGAAACATCACCCTTTGAATTGACAGGTTTTAAACATGAACTTTGACAGTAATGATCCAATTTTAAGTACCAAAATCCACTATGGGCGTTCTCTAACTTAGGATAAACAAGTTTATACGCATTTCGCAATGAAAAAAATTGAAAATTACGTGATCTTTCTAGTTAAATTGGGTGACTGCTCATAACATATACCTGTCATAACCAATATGGAAATACTCACAAATATCAAAGTATCTTCTCTAGGCCTATTTCCTGAATTTCATTTAGGACTTTATTTTCACATCACAAACAGGCCTTGGATTGGGAGACAGTGGACAAGCCCTTTACAGCAAAGGCAACAATACGTTAACGGTATTAAGACTGATATCCTCTTCAGTGAGTAACTCAATCTTTAAAATCACATATTGTTTCTAACCTTTAAAGTTAAAATTGAAAAATGAAACAGATAATCTTTCAATTTTTGCGCCATTATAGTGTCCTGAACATATTCGGTTCTTATTAACATTACAATATAAGGATTTTAGAGAGTTAACATGACGATAACGCGAGTGTTTTCTTCTTACCCCATTGACTGTATAACTAATGAGTAAATATTTCAGTCATTTCTTAAGATCACAACCGGTTATGTCAAATGAACTATTCAGTGGTTCCGTGTTTTGGAGATTTGATACATCAGACTTATTTTGCCCAATTATTGTAACGTTTTTTAGTTGATTTTAACAAGATTTATTACAATGCGTGATCCGTATACTTTGCAGATGACAATATTTGGATTACTGCAGCTATAAATCTTGACGCAGATATCTTACGAAGTATAAGCTTCATTCAGACATCAATCCTATTTTATAGTATAGCTGCAGCTACAGAATTTGGGTCTGGTATTATTAATTCCTGAGGCTTCGTCTGTCGCAAAGTCTAATTGCTTCGCAGACAGAAGTAAAATGACATTCGTGTTGCTGATTTGATGTTAATTCACTTACATAGTGGACATATGTTCACGTAAATATTACAACAAAATGTCCGCGTCTTATATAGTATAAAAGTATGCACAAACACTGAAATCCATTTCTTATGAACATTTTCGGTTATTATTCGTGATAATTTGCCGATGGTATTGAGGGCATCAATTTGTTTGGAAATTCATTTTAAACAAAAATGAACCGATGAAAACATTACAGAGAATTGCTTTCAAATCTCGATTACATAAAAAGGATTTCAATTCAGATAACTCTATCATTGCCTTTAGAGATGTCATACAAAGTAAAGATCCTCTGACATTTTAATGGCAATAGTTATCTAAGGAGTCTAAGGGTAAACAAGCTATGGCATTCAGGTACAAGGTTTCTTATCTGGGTAAGCTTCATTGATGACCTTTCACTACATTACTGTTGACACCGGCTTATCGGTCATTAAGTAACAGTCTTGATGGAATACGGTGTCCTTGAAAAGTTTCAACAGGCAAGACTAGGCAGAGAAGCAATCATTACTTGACTCTTTCACTGACGAAAGCATTTTTGATCGTCGTGATTGACCGTAAGAACACATAGATTATCCAGTTGGCAAAATTCGTCTCTGCTATACGGTCAATGCATATACCTCTTTTATTAGTTCATTGGCGGTAAAATACCGAGATCTGCCAATGAAAATAAACCGAGTTATCTGTCACTAGCGACAATTACAATGGAACGTGTGATCTGACGTCATCGAGCGATGCTCTGACGCAATGACACGCTCATGACGTCATGCCATTGTTTAGGCGACGGGCTCGCTCCTGAACCGACTCGATTGCGATAGAAAAACAATTATTTAATCATAAAATTAATTGAAAATGTGTCTTTTCTTGGCAATTATCATGTTTATCTCATTGAGTTAGGAAGAAAGATAATATTTTCACGATGGGTGAAGCCATGACTGATAATATTACTCTTTTCAGCCACATATCCTCTATATATTAAAACTCGTTTGTAAAGGAACCTCAGCATATTACTTAAATGACACAATGACGCGAATCATTATTCAGTTTCTGTCAAGGGCTCTATTACACGTCAGCTTATTATATCATGTATGTCCTCCTCCTTTTTCATACCAACATTGGCATATATATACTTACTTTATCATATTTTTTTCTTGCATTGTATAGTCCACTCATAGCTCTGTCTAAGTTTATTTTCTCCTTGATAAATTCCATTTGAAGGTCAGGAAATAACTTATACTGCATCGTGTGTCATTAAAACCAAATTATCTATACATTGTCTCGAAATACACATGACTTTTCCAAGTTGAACCTTGAATGCTGTTTCATAAACTTCATTTGTTACGTCAACTCAGGCTGCTCAATGCACACTTTCAGATACATCTAATTGATGGCTTATGTCCACACACATTCTCTTTGAAACTCGCTGATGCTCCTATTATCACCTTCGAGCATACTCAATTATGCAGACATGTACACTTGATGAGTATCCTGCCCATGAGAGTAACACCTTCGTTAGTGTCATATGACCAGCCCAGGCACTTGTCCGTAACAAATGGTAATTTATTCCATGAAAAGACATTCTATACTCGCAATACAAAATAATTTTTTAAAATTTCAAACCATAATAATTGAATATTCTTTGAAGAAACTTAATTTTTGTTTCATACGTATCAGATTGTGACCTGTAAACATCATGTAGAAATAACAATCGAAATATAAAAGTTTGTTATTAATGTGAAATGTTTTACTTTATCTGAATGACAGGACCGTTTCCTGTTTCTGTCACGTGAATGTTATAGACCATAAACAACCGTAAAGTGTCACCCTTCGTCGCATAATACAGCTGCGTATCTTAAGTTTGTTCACTTACCTTAGTATTCTAGTGCAAATATCATGTAATTTGTAACGTCTTTGAGACATCATATCATTGTAAAAACAAAACCGATAATGATGCAATTTCACTGCATAAGTTAAAATTCAGTTTGCGTTGACATATGCGTATGTCATACTTAGCAAATAGCTGTAACAAATTGAGCAGTTCCTTGAAGTGACCAGGGGTCAACATTTCGAAAACACTGATTTTGACACTATTTTGCTCTACAAAATCCTTCATAAGGGATCAACAGCTTTAGATCTTATTCATATGTGTCATTTTGCGCAAATGCAACGTAATTGTGCGGATTTATTTCCTACAAAGTTTACATGGACGATTTTAATCGAAATAATGGTTTGGGAATGGGTATTTTACACATGGACAATTGATGGTCTTCTGTAAGTTATTTTATGAACGTCAACACGAAACCAAAATTACATGATATTTGCACTAAGATCACAAGCAGATGAACAAACGTATGGTATGCAGCTGTATATACATGAGATTCGCAACGACATGGTTCAAACCATATTCACTTTGTATAAAGCTTGATATATATATATATATTTTACTTGAATTATTTTATGTTTTGGCATAGTCAACATTTATCACCCTCCAAGTGAAAATAAAACCATCTTGGAACTGGCCAATGACGTAATTAGAATATGTAAATATCCTCTGAAAATGACGGAAAAAGGAACGCCCACCCCTGTTAGAAGACATGTTACATCATTTCTTATGGTAACGCGATACAGAATCAATATAGAAAAGTTGTGAGATTTCGACAAGCCTTGATCACAAAAATGTATGGAGGCCAATACCTGTTTCGGTTTACCACCGCCAACGCTGTCTCTGACTGGCGTATCAATGGAAATACACATCAAAGGTCGGTATGCTTATGTGTACGCTAGAAGCTTGGACAGGTGTTGTCTGAGCTTATCGACTGCCGATTTGACGTTACTTTATACAAACAACGTGACATCAACGCCGTTGCAAGATCACAATGCAACAATGGAATGACGTGGCAAGAAATTCTCGAGTCAATAAGTTTAAGACAAAACTCACCACTGAGACATATCTTTAACGTGATATTACTTATCTTTCATTTCATGACAGGATACAGTCTATAGTTTCACTCGCGGCTGCGCAACTCGTGAAAATACCGATTTAACCCCGCACTCGATGAAAGTTAAGTGATATATAACTAAAACAAAAGATATCCATTATACCACTGCCAATACCTGTCTTTATCTCATCAACTGAGGTTGTAAGAAACCCACCATTGTTATTTCATTTCGTGAAGTAGAAAAGTTTAATATTTTCACTCTCGGCATTTCGTGAAAATATAAGCTTTCTACCTCACATGATGAGATAAAAAATGGTAATAGTCAGGAAAAGACAGATTATTTATCTCATCGACTGACGTTGAAAAAAAGATGGTATAAACATATTATTTGACAAGAATGAACAAATATTATATTTCATCATGTGATGAAACCAGACTGCTAAAATTAGGAATCATTCTCATGCTAAGCGAAAGCTTGGAAGAGCCTCGGTAACATTATGACGTCATACGGGAATTCGTCAGACTATTGGTTGATGACGTTCAATTCCTTTAAATTATGGTGACATGTTGTCTTCACTGTAATCATAACTTGTTCACGATACTATGAACTAATAGCGGCTACTTCCACTTATAGGATACGATATTTTACTGCCAAACGTATCATAAGCAAGCATATTGTCTTAGAAATCATCAAAAAAGGAGAATTCAAAGGGAGGTGAAGTTTTCTCTAAATGTCAATAAAGTCAATTTGCAATATGCCCTCAATTGACTCCGGTTCTGGTGAATAGCCCAGATAGCCTACTTTTTAAGCAGAAAGTTTTAGTTCGGAAATAAACTCTAAAGATCCGCAAGGGCGAAGTGTCTTGTACATAAACAGCCAGTTTTTGTATTTTGAAGCACTCTCGATGTGATAGCATAGCTACAGGATCATCATTGGTATTTTCTTCAGTAATCACCATCCATTCATGCCAATCCAATTTCTTAGACAAGTCAAACATAAAACTTCTCTTGCCAAAATATCTTCGAATACAACTTAAAATGGCATCATCTGGATCGATATTCCTCGTATTCTCTCTGAGTAGGGTTTTGCGAAAATACCTAGTTTCGTTTTGTGGGGTATTTAATAGGAAGTAGAGACACCCTTTGATGTACAGAAAATTGAAGTGTAGAACATCCCTTCAAAAGTAACGTGTCTTGCCTCCGGATGCAACTAGAGGCAATCTAACGGCAGTGCTTTCAGAAATGGTTTCATAACTGGAGACATATTTTTACTTTGAATTGAACATTGGCTTTCAAACATCTTGAGGTGGTTTTAAAATGAATTAATATATGTAATATGTCAAGGATGATACATAGGATATCTTTCTAAAAGGTTTCTCAGAGAATTAAAATATTGATCAATATTATTAAAGGAGTGGTGGTTGAATAAAATAAAGTCATCTTTTAGAAAATGTAAATTGTGCAGATCTACTTGTCTTTTCCACGTTTACAGATTGTCGTTTAATAATTCAAATAGCAAGTTGAACCCATTTCTATCTAGAAAAGTATTACGTATTGATATTGAGATCAGTTCATTGTCAGATTAATACAGAGATTTTGGTTACAAGCTTCCGGAAGACACATTCCAAACAATCATACATACCAAAAATATATACTGATATCATTAAACGATCGAGATACCATTTGCCTCCCGGTTTTGGAAATATAGGGGCCTGATCACTGCCAATCTAAATAAATTTAGATCAACAGGTTTTATATTTGGTCATACTGTTTGACAAAATAAAAATCTGTTGATCTAAATTCATTTAGATTGGATCACTGCTAACAATTACTGTTAGTAATATCTACTACTTTTTTGGATATACAACTTCTTTTCTGTGAAAGGGAAACGTTTTGGGTGCTTATGTCGCTTTCATCACTTAGAATTACATTAGAATCTATGTCGAAACGTTCATTGCTCATAACCAAACTTAATATGCCAATAACATAAGGTCATACGCGACAACATACTAGACAAAATAGTTTAAATACTTTAGTCACTTATTATTAATCTAACTGACATACCAAGGTAAAATTACACCTGTGACGTCATTTAAGTGTTTCATCTCTATTTTTTTCACTTTAAATGGGAAGTGATGTCCTCCTTATGAGCCTAAGCTTCATTATCTTTAATGGACAGTTACTTGGTTGTTAACCTTCACGAAATGACCTCTTGCAGTTGCTGGTAGTGTTTGACTGCCGTTTCTTCTACTTGTCATTTCGTTATTTAAGAGGGAGACTATTACTAGGTGTTTATTGAGATAATCTACTGATTGAGTACTACAATGGTTAAGAGCACAAATTCGTCCTTAAATTCGGAGTCCTTATCAATTTTAATATTTGTGACCAATAAACCTTTCTCGTGTATATTAAACCTAGATTAATACTAACTCATGTTAATAATCAACGGACTAAATTAATGAATTTAAGACTAACATTACATCTATTTCTACCCAACTTTTAAAACCTATGACGCATTATTGTTGTAACATCTTGGACAACAACAAGTCTTTACCATTTCCCGAAGACTTCCGCATTGTTGACAGAAACAAGTCAATGATTACCCTTATGGTAAAAGAAATACGTGTTTAATACCGGTATCTACAGGAATAAACATGTTGACTAAATACATAAAGTCTCCCATATTTACGCTGGAAGAGAATGTCCACCGATAATTATCAAAGATGATCAATCGCTCTGAATTTCGTGTATGGTTCGAGCATTGATTTCCTTGTTTCGGAGGACCCAAAGCTTCTATGGATTATCGTTAAACACAAGAACGTGCCTCGGCCATACTAGACAAGGGTTTAGCCCTCACTTGGGAGATAGACAGAGAGGTCAAAGGTTGGGCCCAGTGTTGGTCCTCAAGAGATGACATGCATTACTAATCAAGATTAACGAACGGGTTCCAAGAATCGCTTTATTGCTCTTGGATTAATCAAAGACTCGGGATAATTAATTTTTCCAAAATTTAAAGACACTTGATAAAGCATGAGACCTTTCTTTCTTGAGTTCTTACCAGTATCCCGACTTTATCCCGGCAATTTCTTAGGAAACAGGATTTCGTTAAGATATCTTTCTCAAAGGTGTCTCAGAGAGCTAAGTCATTGATCTATAATACTTAATTATGAAGTGAGGAGGAATTAATTTTCAATGACATACGAATACCTTAAACATTTTAAAGAGACAAATAGAAGCAAAATGTTTGATTTTAACCGGATTTAAAGAGTAGTCTCACTTCCAAATTATTTCAATAACAATCATAGTTCAAGTTTCAAGCATTTCAAGAAAAGGTAAATGGTTGTGTTTGCAAATAAAAATTACATAAAAAGATTGAAATATTGGTTGAAAAGGAGTTTTAAAAACAGCAGCAAAATAATCCAAATACCGAAATCTTTGGCCATTAGAACCTTTTGATAGAGGTCATTAATTGTATTCTCTCTGGATATATTGATCATATGTCAAAACCCCTCAAACCAATAAGAATGATAAGCACAGATGTAGAACAGTTTCCCTTATCTTTAACATCTATTTAAGGAACAAGGTTAGACATATAATACCTGTACCTATGGCTCTTGTTATTAACGCACCGTCGATACTGAATTCTTTCTTTTTGAACTTTTGATCACAGATTTAATGTATTTAATCAAATTTTACTACAGTCATCGGTAGAATGAAGACAAAGTCTTAGTTCTGAAGATACGATGTAATGACTTTAAAAGGTCAAGAATAATAGTCTGGAATTTGTGGCATTACACAAGACGATCCTGGAAGTCTGAACGTCTCTTTTCTGCTTGCACTGTGGATTGATCGAAGCCATCATCAGTTATGTCAAATGCTTCAACAGAGCTTTCCATACAATGTTTACTTACCAAATGAGGTCTTTGGAACATCAGTCTATTTTGAATGCGATACGTCGATGTTATCTTCCTAAAACTTTCAACGTTTGTGGGTCATGTTGAAGTCTTTAGTTTTGGATAGTTTGGAATTGATCAGCGAATTTTACTTTCATAAGGTCTAAGTTATAATTCGCTGTTTTGAATTCAAATAAGACTTTAAACCTTGAAATGAAATCATATTCACTTAAAAAACAGTGATCTTTAAAACGCTAAGGCACACGAGTCATAACAAAATTACTTTCGTGTGCGGCATGCTTATAACAGCCAATTTGCAGAGTCTTGGAGAAGTGAAAAAATCGTTGATGAAATGCAGAACAAGCATTACGGTCTCCACCGATCAAGGGATGTTGATGCAGAGTAATTTGGCGCTCATCGGATACAGTTCATCTTTGTCACTTTGATTTCAGCCAACTTTACCGACTACGGCCCATAAATTAATCTTGCGTTACTGACGAGATAAAAGCTTGGAACTAAAAGTGTTATCGGTCTCTAAATAAGGCGAAAGTAGTTCCTGCAATTTCAAAACAACATTTAGGTATATTGATACTAACAAATTCAACACTTTTTCTGGGTTTTGGAGTTAGAACTCAACTATCCAACGAGAATTGGCAATAATTTAACACCTAAATTTGCTCCTGGGAAAACTGTAAAAGGAAATGTCTAGCTTATTACTACCTTTAAGAGTTTATGTATGTCTGTTTATTGTTCACAGCGTCTACTTGCGGACTAGAAGTGTTTAGATAAGTGACCCATCAAATTATTAAGAGGATGTTTAATCATAAAACTTTGTTTGGTTTGAACACCTAAATACAATATGTTGATAATATGATTTTATTTCAAACGTCCTTTTAAACACCGAACAGATAGCAAGTTAACTTTCAAAGAAAATCAAGTTAATGCCAAGCTATGAAATATACTCAACATGTCAACCCCAGACTTTTTGTCTGAATGGTTCTTGACTGTGTCAAAAGATTCGTCTGTTTACTCCAAAATTGGGCAAGTCAGCCACTCCGGTTCAGCAATATTCAGTACTTCACAATAAGAAAACATGGTGTGTGTGTGTGACTGCTCCAGTAAGTCGTAGAAGCACTTAAAGTCTGTGACTAATCATATGTCCCAATCTGATTTTACAATGCAGCCAAACCCAGCAGGAAGTGACTAACAATTTATGGACCTTGAGTAAATATATTCAAGCGAAATGAATGGAAGTATTCTTACAGCAGCGTTGCTTATTTGAATCGGCCACATCTCTGAATAGGCGTAGTTCCGATTAACTTGAAGGAATGTGATCGGGCATACCGGTTGTAATCGACTGCTTGCAGCCGAAAAGGCTATTTAGGTCTGAATACTGTGTCTTTAGAATCTTTTGATTGCTTCGTTCGTCATCATTTAAAGACGAACACAATCTTGACTTGAAACTACCGTTGAACCCAAAAGAGTAATCAGAAGTTAATTAACAAAGTTTTATGAAGCTTGTTTGTCAAACAGAGGAGGTGAAGGAGGATATTCATATGTACTCGAACCGTTTCGTAGAATAGTTTGCTTTTAGTGTATAAGGTAGTTTATTATGACTTTTTCATTATTTTACGACATGCAGTAAGTGGTTGAATTCATACCATATGACCATGAAATTCTGCCACTGTGACCTTGTCTTTCATAAAAAAAATTCGCGTTCAATAAGTTTTATTTCTTGTGAAATTATTTAGATACCGAGTAATAAGGGGCGCAGGTGATTTTCAGAAAAAGCTCATACAAAACACTCGTTCCACTTGCAAGTATGGACATCTACCCTCTTTCCTCATTGAAAATGTCTGTGTACGCCTTTACATATTGGTTTATGCCTTAGCAATACATATTATCTCTCCATTTACAAACAAAGCTCTCCCACACATAATCATACAAGTTTGAGTTTTGAACAATGTCCATTATACTTACAAGCATGATTCCCATTGAAATTATTCAAAATACCGTTATGAAGACGTCCTGTAATATAAGCGGGTTATGTGACACTTTACTCGACAATATAGATTAATCCGATAGCACTTGAGAAAACTGGACTGATGACCCGTATTGACTGTTGATCAGCCTTTGTAAACAAGACGGGGTGATCATCTAGAGAAATTAATCATTGTATTATAACAGGCTATTATTTCAAAGAGATAAACACTGTAATCAGCACCATGACCCGAGGTCTAACACTATGCAGTCGATCATCGGTATCTGACCACTGCTATAGTGTACCATACAAACTCATATGGTTCCCCGTCAGTAATGATGTATTGTATTTTTCACACACAAGGAGTGAATTGCTTGTTAGACGTATGCTGCAACATGTTCTCTATGGTTGCATGAGTACATACAGGAGTAATACGATTCCCAAAGGTTTCATTGTATTGCTATTCACATGGTATGCGAATGGAAATGGAACACATTAAAGTGACAGTTGCAGTGGCTTCGAGGGGGTACGCCTTTTTATGCATGGTGAACACGGTCCATATTCACTGATTTTTTGTTTTTGGTGTAAAATGAATGAGCACCGATGTATGGCTTCAAATATTATTGTTTTAATCTTTGAATGAATTTGAATTGTTCTTTTAAAACCTGTAAAATAAAAGCAATGGAATATCAAGTTTCAAGAAACTTGTGCTTAATTGATGTTACGATATCAATTACATATAGTATCTTGTTCAAAGAAGAAGTTCTATCGAAGGATGGTTTCGTTACATAACATGGCAAATAGAGCTCTTTAAGGCTTAATTAGGAACATTCCTTCATCATTTAAACATAAAATTAAGGATCTCCATCATTCCTATCCTATATCCTTTATGACAAGCAAATTCTTATGCTCACAAAACTAGTTGATTAACATCTCTTAACATCATAGATTCATTAATAACTATCAATACATTATTTAATCATTAGTTTCATAACAACAAATATGTTATTCACCGGAAACTAGCAAATTGGTTCAACATGTGGAACGATACTAGTTGCTAATTGCATGTTATGTATGTCTCACTCAATCATAAAAAGGCATACAAGGCGTATCGGTTGACTATTCACTTACACGTGTATCTCATCACGGGTTCGTGTCTAATCATTAGATATTTTTCAACCTCAACATGTGTTACTTGCATGTGAAAACGATTTCTATGGCAAGGCCAACGAGTTTGGTTTCAATTTAATAGAATTACATTCAATCAGCGAAACGGAATAGTTTTATTGATGAATATTAAAACATATTTGTACCGGATCAAGAACGAACTTAATTAAAAGTTTGGTCCTTTCATATTGCTCGATTAGCATGCCAATACGGGGAATTAAAGGGAATTAATTATGTTGGCATGATTAAAACTTCTCTCAACTGCTAATGATTTCGATGGTTTTATCCAGTTACATCCTTGGAAATATTATTTGGCGAACTTAAACTGGAATATCTCTCATTACAACTCGTATGTGTCCTTGCTCTATCTCGTTAGACTAGATCAATGAGAGGCAGTTGGTACAGCGTTACAAGGCATAAAATTTTAACTTTATCACTTTAAAACACTTAAGGATTTTGTATATTATCACATTTATAATAGCGTTACCTCAGTTCATGCATTACTCATTGCGTGATGGATTGACATTAACGAAATAATACTATACCGAGAAATTCGATAATATTCGATTATTTAGTTACCAACCTTAAATCATGAATGCATATAATCTCTTATATTCATAGAGAAAATCAATATTGTATTTCGTTATAACTCAAATATTAACAATCATAATTATATTGCAAAATGCCGTCACTGTGGCATAAGGGATTTCACATCGACAAAACAATCAATTATATTCTCCTAAGAAACCTCCATTAGAATTCTACACATAAAATAGCTGTCACAACAAACTACCAAAGAAGCAAACACGTTAATCTGAAGAGCAAATTATTCGCGGAATCATATCATATCTCACCTGAAGACTCCTCCGCCCAGACCATTATCTGTAGTAATCCACAAACAGAGAAAAGAACAGCATTCACAAAATTCATAGTCTTTTCGGTAGTCTTGAAAACTCCATTCACACTTATGTCACTCAATTATGTGTACCTCACGTCTTGGGGACGATGGTTTCCCATCCGAGCAAATATCCACGAGCCAACCCCCAATACACGAGCAGGGGAAAGCGTGTCCGGTCGTATAACGAGCTAGCTAGCTAGGTGTAGCCGTAATAAACAGCCTACCGCTCGCTTTCATTTGGGATACATCACGACTTTGCGCTTGTTCAGGTTTACATATCTTGTCGTCTGCCCGTTGTTGTGCTGGCAGACGACAGAGCGGGTCGGTGGGCAGAGTGTTAGATTCTTAGCACCTTTGGTTCCCTCGCTCCAGCCTAGGTGGAACTCCGTGCATCACGCGATCAATAGCTGCAGTATGGAGTTACTTCAAAAGACAAAAGAAGAGTCATTTAACCTCCGTCGCCACTAAGAGGTGGGAACTCTACCGTGAGTTCCTTATTGGACCAAACGAAACTTGGACTCAGCTGACTGGAATTATTTTTGA
The DNA here is from genome assembly GCA_916613615.1 of Steromphala cineraria. Classification (NCBI taxonomy): domain Eukaryota; kingdom Metazoa; phylum Mollusca; class Gastropoda; order Trochida; family Trochidae; genus Steromphala; species Steromphala cineraria. Next base: position 73,225,987 of record OU744720.1, on the reverse strand, counting down.
TGAATGATAGAGAGAACTATTTCTCATCAAACTTCAAGGATAAGGCGAATGTATCTTCAAGACTATTTACTTAGTTCATGATGTATATGCCAATCCCACTTCAGAGAGAGAAAATATCCTTTCATTGATTAAATTGTTCTAAAGAAGTTGCAATCGTATACTGGCGATTGCCAAGAGCGAAACAAATCATGCGCAATGATGGAAACTCTGCTACTCATACGCCCATTGCGTTGTTGGGTTCATAACAACTCAATAAAACTGGTTTGTGAAATGGAACTCCGTATGGAAGTGCACGGGGATAATTAGAGGAAATAACCTAACCTGGTATTTACTGGATGATAATTCAAGCAGTTTCAAATCTTTACGATGACATTTTAAAACCAGATTGAAGATCGATGTGGGAATAAACGCTGATCAAATATGTCAGTATTGAGGCTTCACTGTCTCTGCTCTTACAGGGCGCTTCGTGCACTTAATGTGGTTCTGGCCAACCCCTCTTCCAAGCTCGTGTTATCTGAAATCGATGTATGGAAATTTGTCTCGCAATTTTAAATCTTAAAGCAAAATGTGGGTTGAATGTTCCCGAGCTCCTATGTGACCGTTTTAGATCGTCTACTAACATAGTTGTATACGTCGTTTGTAAGACATGTTATCGTTTGACGATCTAATTCCGCGGAATCAATGCCTAATCTGAAAAGTCATCATCCGAGCTTTTTTCTACCCTTGAGGATAATATGCATTTGGTATTCAATTGATATGGTTATCAATCGAACTATCATCCCATTTTGGAGGTACACTCAATCCATGTCACGAAACCTATATAATTTGAGTTCGTGACTCTAAAGATTGGATGGATAAATCTGTAACACATTACGCATTGGGTGCATGTACTAAACTGGTCTACTTTTTATGATACGTTTTATTTATCAAAGCAATAAGATCTTCATTTCTGTTTCAGACTTTTCATAAATAGGCCCTTACCTTTTCTTAATATTCATTTTGTTACGTCAATGTCCACACCTGTTTTGATTTCGTGAGTTAGTGTTTTGGAGTGTTGCCCCGCTTAGGCAATACTTCAGTCATTAGCGATATGATTATTTCTATCTAATCATGAAATTCATATTTATTCAGTGCTCCAGTATCACTACCAGGTATCTGCGTATTTAACGCAACAAAATTATTAAAAACCCAATTAGTTAAAACGCTATAGGAGTACAGACACGCATACATTTACATGGAACCTTTAAAGGAGCAGTTGCACGTTTTTTGATAATCTTTTCACTGATAATTATACGTAAATGCTAAATGTTTTATTTTAATAGAGTAAAAAATCTCATTACACAAGCCAATCATCCAAAGTCAGTGGGCAATGTATGAAGATTCACATAAATTCATTGGCGGCCATTTTGTGTGAACACCTTTGATTCATTTTGTGTAAGAAAAAGGAATCGCACGGCTGAACTTTATATTATATATTTGATTTATTACTGCTCCATTTAGTTTAAATACATTGTCTTTCAATTAGAACTATTAATTTTCATTTTCCTGACATCACCTTATAATTAGATTCCCCCCAAAAACGTGCTACTGCCCCTTCAAAGAATCAAAATAGATTGCGTACTGTACGCAACGATTTGTAAACGCTTGTGGAGCTTTTTCGAACTTAGATTTGTCAAATATGTCCATCAAAAGTCTTTAAAATATCAATATTTAGTGCTTTAAACATACTCATTAGTATCTTTACATTTTAAAGATAATGTTTTTTTGCATAGAATTACCCATTTATGTTAATCGTGAGGGGACAATCTTATTTCTCGTATGAAATATCCAAATCAGGGGATTTCATTTTCAGAACTTGTTTCTTAACAGCTAGAATTGATTAAATATTTGTAGGTCATTTACAAGAGGCATATTTAAGTGGAGCAAGATTTTCTGGATAACGACTTCACGACACATCTGAGTACTACGCTTACTTAATCAAACTATGGAATATACAATGTACATGTAGGGTATAGCATCCGGAAAGTCTTGCCTTTAGAATTGAATGATGTTCTGTACTCGTGAGTTAATGCTCTAGAGTCAATATATTACCTCACGGTTTTCACCTTCTTGAGGCTTATCCCGATCTATAACTCTTACTACTCGTGTATATGTAGCTGAAGACAATTTCACTCATCTGAGCTAACTCGCGATTTTGAGAAAAAAATAGTTCACACGTTAGCAAGATCGTGAGCCTCAATATTCTCAATGAAGATGACAGCTGATGACCTCGTTGTGTCTGTTTTGACCCTCTTCCCATCTCAAACATTTTGAAAGTTGAAAGATGGGCTAATATGTTCCTTCGCATTTCTCAATGATCTCTTATGCACTTTGTTATTTAAATATTATTGTTCTCTTGGAAATAGTACTTAAATGCTTTTAATGTGATTTATTATCCTGGATGCCGATGGAAGCCTGGACCTAGATTTTCGAAGCTCTCTTAGTGCTAAGATAGTCTTAAGTCAATGTTAATGTATGGTAGTTTTAATACAAGAAATTAAATGATTTCCAGTAGAGACATTCAGATTAGTTTTAACAACTCGTTATATTTCGAAATCAAAATATACATTTCTGAAGCACGTTGTAATATGTAAATGAAGTGTAATCTCACCATTAATATTTGTATTTGTTTGTTTAGGAAGTAGTTGTTCATCCTTTGCCTTTCGTTGGTAATTTTAAAACAACATGGATTAATATATTATTATACATTTACCATTCTTCATTATGCTACTTTCGATTTTCATGGCTTTGATCCACATTGCACAGTTTCTGAATGTGTTGCAATCATGCAAATTATTAGCCTTTTTACATTTCATCTTTCCCCTTTTAGAATATTTAAACAATCTATTCACAAGGCAATATTGGGTTAAAATTATTGAAACATATTTTAAAAATACTTCTTCAAGTTAAGTTAAAATATCGCCAGAGATAAGTTTATCATTATTTCCGTGAGTACTTGAGTAGTAAATATCAATATTGATGTAACGTGTGTAAGGGACGCAAATATTAGAAACTAGCTTCTATGATTTATAATTGTTTTCGCAAACAACTGCATTGGTCACCAAAGTTCTTCTAATAAGTTATAAACAAACAGGCAAAAGAAAGTCCATACTTCAGTTGAATTGATCATATGTAAGATTTTCAATAACAAATAGAGTGTTTTATGTTAGAGTTTTTCTCAAACCGATAAGAACAACAGTTAAAATAACTTTCAAAGGATAAGTTTAAGTGTTTTTTTTATTTTGTTTATTTCATTTTATGTTCATAAATTGTTCCACAATAATTTTTCATACAATACAAATGCTAATCAACAAGGCAGACAATTTTTTCTCTCGAAAGTCTACAAACATGCTTATGTATACACAATTTGCCATCTCAACATGGTAGGGGTCAGGATAGTGTTCATTCTATTTCTTACCCCTGCCTATATTAAAGAAGTTTATTTAACAAAACATTAACCAAACACCATTTCTGTATTCATACTACGGTGTATGTGTTAGTGATAACGTATCATAACTAATACATCACAGGTCTCTCGGATATTAGGTAAATGTAAACAAACTGTGGTGTCTACTTTCTTTTGCCTGACCTTTTAACAAAGATAATGAAGTCAAAAGATCTGGTTGTCTGACTTCAAGGGCCATCTGTATCTGAATTATTATAATGGCTAAATCATGGAATAACAAGAAATCAAATTCTCTGGTTCCCTTAAGCCCTTACTATAAAGCTTCATTTCCATAATCCCAACCCATTGTGTGTCTGGTCGTCCTGTCATTGTATATTCAGATAGCTGTAAGAACTTGATCGTATCATTGCTATTTGAAAAGGCTAAAGGTCTTGAAATAAGATTAGATCTATAATCATTATTTAATTTTCCTTTCTTGGGAGGGCTAAAAGAATGGATTTATTTCATTTAGTCATAAAACATTTAACTCGTCGAAAATAGCTTGCAAATAACGGTCACACTCCTACTGAAATAGTAACTACTTGCACTGATTGTATGAATTATTATGTGACATCAAATATCTGTTTCAACTCTTTGGTAACTACATCAAAATTCCGGCTATTCGGCTACTTTAGATTAAATCCTTTGATGAAGTCCCTTGTTTAATGTAATTATCCCAAAATATCTGGAAGGAGAATTCACGCATCTTACGGATTGTCACATGAATGAACTTTATTGCTCTTTTCGCAAAATATAATTTCATTAAGGTTTTATATTTATTGCTTCTTTATGGAAGATTGGACTACAACAAATAAAGACATTGTATAATCCCTCGCCGGTAATCAAATATTTCTCGTAAAGACTGTTCCTTAACTATCATGAAGAAATATAGCTTGTATAGAAGTGATCTTGAAGTCAAATAGATAATCGAAGAATTGATCTACGAGAGAAAATTTAAAAAAATTGGCCGCTATCAGTATGTTACGAAATATCAGTTATATATGCCAAAGGGAGGGGTTTGTGTGTATTTTATCTATAGATTTCGTGATTAAAAATAATAACAGACGGTGGATCATGCAATTTTTTTAAAAGAGAACAATTTTCCTAGAGATGTTTCAGGAAGATGAAATTCTAGTTTTATTGAATCTTTTGAACTTACGTTTTAACATTTGCAGCTATGCGTATATAATGGTATGGTTAGGAATAAACGTTATTTGGATATTGAACATGTATGGGGCGTTTGGTTCTAATCCATCGAGAGAAAATAAACGCCATTTAAATAATAAACAACTGCAAGTTTGGGTTGGAACCACGCAGGTAGAAATAAATGCCACTTTGATACTAGTGAACATTTGTGAACGTTTCGGTTCAAATGAGAAAGGTCGACAAAATATGATATAACCAGTGACTGGTTGGCGTTGGTGTCCACACAATGGAATCACATTGGTTTATTTTTATTTGGAAGTAAACTAAACAAATATACAAGTATGTTTTCAACAACAACAACAAAAGAAAAAAAGCTTCAAAATGTACAATACTATGTTGATTATTATCAAAGGATCAACACGGAACAGGTTCCTAAAGAAAGTTAAATGTGGTCACGGACGACACATAATTTTCGAATTTCAAGGTCATTGTAAGCAAGGTAAGTGAATATCCTATCAAAAACGACCTGGATATTTTGCCAGGGGTGACAGATCTCTTTGTTACTTCCAACTGTTTCGAATCTAGGGCACATAACCAGATTTCTTCCTACGATGGAAGTTACAGTTTTGGTTCCTTCTCGCAGATGACATTCGGTTTTTTGCTGTACCCTTGTTCTACTCTAGTTGACTCCTTGATCTTCAATGGTTACGCGTATTTCCTTAATGTTGCTAATGCTTCCACTATCTTGTCATAATTACACTATACTTGGTTATTACCGAAAACATTATTCATAAGCTTTCAAGTGAATGTGAATAGTTTTTCCTTTCTGCTTTTCTTTAGAAACAAATGAAAATCAATTTATCAATCAATCATTCACTTAAAGCATATAAAGAATATTCCACTTGCAGTTGTTTCATTTGTTTGAGTGGCTTAGTTTCGTTTTCGTGAAATTTGCTGGATATAGTTTTGGGCAGTAAATTTACCGCTCAGTTAAATGATAGATTTGAACGATAATCGTATATTTTTAAAATTGTAAGCGTTATGTTCAACAAGTCCGATCTAGCCTATCTAAAAGGGCTATAACAAAACTAAAATATTCCATTAGTTTTTTCTTTGAAATTATCTTTGTTGCATTTAAGCAGATTTTTATGTATCATAAAATGTCTCCAGCAACATGATTGACTACTATTCATGGGTTCTCAGGAAACGCAGCGTTATGTAAGAATATAGAAGGTGTTTTGTAGTATGTAATCCAGACCCTAAAGCAAAAAAAATAAAGGAGCCTTCTTAAATCTAGAAAATATTAGTAAATCTAGATGCCCCAGCTTTAGGCCTGAAATTATGTTTTGTTTAGGGCTCTTTTTATAGCTTTTTAAATAAAAATAATAAAATTAATAAAGAACTCTTATTTTCAGAGACTAAATGTTAGTCTATAGGTGTATTGTAATGTTTGTTGATAAAACAATAGGTTTGGTATTTGCTACACTGGTTTGTAGTCAACACATAAAATCAATTATTGACTATGACATTTGTTGGATCTTAATCGGATGTATTAACAATGAGTTTGGGTAGTATATTAACAATCATATGTATCACCAATTATAACATAAGGCTACTAAAGTGAAGAAGGAAGGCTTGATAACAGTCGTCAGTAGAGTTGAACGATGGGTTCAGCTGGATTGAGTAGAACACTTTACACCAATTATACACGACCTTTCAAGCAGCTGGCTGTCAGAACTGTCTGCAGGGAACCCTTCAATGAATGAAGTGTTAAACACAAATTGACATATTGCTCGTGTATCGTTAAAGTAATCAATTTTTTCAAGTTTACCCTCAACAGTTCTTCTGCCAGAGGCTATTAAACAGTGGGTTTGTGACAAAATATCTGACAATAGGTTTTGGAAAACGAGTTTGACAGAAAACATATTTGTATAAATAATCGGTATCATAAACATGATCATCTAGTTTTTATAGATAAACATATTTTCTTTTGATTATGGAAAGAATTGCATAATTGTTTGTGTAATCTGTAAACTAAAAAATATGAAAACTCATTAACTCATTAAGTAAACGTTTGATCACCATACGTATTTATGATATCAAGCAATTGCCTCTCTGGTGTATGGTAGGTTCAAAGCAAATGCTTCTTCACTGTATGGAAGGTTCAAAGCAAATGGTGCTTAGAGAATATAAATGGTTTACGTCCTTTGCATGTTTTCACAGCAGGAACCATTGCCTGTAGCCCCTTCTGTGATCCACTGATACCAATGTGTTCCTCTATTGGAGAAGCTTCTGCTGTGAAGGTAGCTAAAATTAACATACCTCGTAGTCATAACATTTAAACATCCTTTATATTAGTGATCTAATTATAGATAGTATTTTATGTGTCACCGCTATATGGTTTCTTTTTTAAACTTGGTCAAATTAAACAAACGCTTAAGTTCCGATTGTATATCTGGTCACATTCGCTCATCAGCTTTAACTCACTGATATTGTTCATTAAACAACACCATGAACATGATAAAGCGCATATATCGACACCTAATGCATACCAGGGCCCTCCCAGTTTTATCACCTTACCGTGTGCTATTTCGATAACTATGTCCCAAAATGACTTGTTTTGGTTAATAATTTATGTAGAATCACTGAATAATATGTACTCTCCATGTGTAGAATGGTTTCAAACTCCGCTCACAGCTTTCATGTAAGAAAAAGTCTCATAATCATAAACATATGGGCCCCTTCATTAACCTTGTACTAAACTTGTGGTTGATCATGTCCTTCACCATCTTCCCACGGCAAGGTGAAAACGTATCGAGCAACTCTCCTCGCTTTAGACCTTGCCTTCACAAGGTAGAAAACTGGTGATCCGGAGCAACGACACCTATCGTGATCACGAGTTACGCCCCTTATCAGCTCTTACAAAATAGCCAATGAAATTTCGGAACAAATTCAAAATACTAACAGACGATCTTTTTAAAAACTATCCGAGTGAAATTTAATTTCAAATTTCAGTCCGCATGGTTGTTTTTACGTTTTTTACGAGCACCGAGAATGCAGAGAAGACAAACATTTATGTATCACTCAAATTAATTGTTTCTCGCCCTTGTAAAACACATACAAAAGTATTTTTTCAAATCGGTTCAGTTAACATGCTGTCTTCTGATTGGACTTTTCTACTTCCGTGCAGCGGGTTGAAATGCTAGCACAGAAATCACGGCCAATGATGTCAAAGGAGGAATGGGAAAGTTTAGAAACTTTTTCGTTTCGCCCGTGACGTTGTGAAGATGGTCCTTCACATAAACATACTAGCATTTTCGTGTTAGACATCACAAAATGTAAATATGGACACTTATTGATTTCATTATGTAGTATCGACATAGAAGGTTTAATTCTACAAAACATTGTGAATAGACTAAACAAAAAGTAGGATGCATAACGTTTCGAAAAGATGTGCTCATTCCCATAAACATGAAGTTGCTTCGTAATATACCTTTGTATACTTTGTAATACTTAATCAATGAATGCACGAACACATGTGTGTCTTGATGTTGTAAAGATAGTTGAGACATTATTTTATCAAAAGCACTCTACACTATTACTTCCAATTTCTATTTATGTTATAATATGGTGTGGTGTGGTGTGACGTGGTATGCTATGGTATTGTATGGTATGGTATGATCACTGTTCAAAGATGGTTGTTTTTTACATTGGACAAACTCTAACCACACTAACAGCAGCATGTTCTTTGAAGAATAAGAATATTTTACGATGTTTGTCAAACCTCATTAAATGTTTTTTCTAAGGTTTCTATATTACCAAAGTTACTTCTGTTATTATTTTGACAAATTTCCAAATACAGTTGATTTGATATTGTAGCATATTTGGGATCTACCGATTTTATCTTTATGTCTGTTCATAAATTCTAAGAAAAGTAAGCTTAACACAGTGTGTTTTATACTGTATGTTATTTCTCTGTTATCTATTCTATTACTGATTATGTTTGATGATAATCATGATTTTTACTTTTTGACATCTTGCTAGAAAAGCAACAAATATATCTTAGAGAACCATTGTCAACAATTTATATGTTTTGTAAAGAAAACATAAATCCAATGGACAGCTGGATCTTCAACTGATTGAGAATAAATTGATGATGGAAGGTATCAGCACCTGATTCCATATCAGATGTATGTCCACTGGCCTTTTTAGCTATGTCATTGAATATCTCAGCAGTACAGCCATTCGATTCAGGAACCTTAATCTACATCATGCGAACCCGTTATCGCTCCATCTCCTAATGCTGTGCACTGTATATGAACCTTGGTCATGCAGTAAATGTATATGACATGCATTACGGTTTCACTCAGATTGTCTGATAAAAAATATCAAATTCCCCTTATTTACCATATTTTGACGACTCAAATCTTATACAACACTATATATTGTCTAATTATAAAGGATTGCAATTAAACGAAGGCAATAAGTGATAGTTAGATAACGTTTGCAGTACGTTGGTATTGAGCAACTTGTACTAAAGAAATTATTTCATCACGTGTTTGTCCACACGGTTATAATCTGTTTTTAAATCGTAAATTTAACTTGTATAACTGGCGTAGGTTTATTTACGAGTTTCACATGATCTTATTACGCTCAATAAGCAGGCAAGACTTGCGTAAACGGCACAATGTTGGTTATTTTGTATGACCTCCACTTCTGGTACATTGAAATCTATTCCAGTGGTATGACCTTGTTAAATCCAATCAGAGGCTTATGTTTCAACGTCTGAATGTATATCTGTACAACGTTGTACATATTGATTGGGTAGGGTTGTTCACAGACATGTTGGCGTAATTTTAGTTTCAGAATAGACTATGCAACTTCAAAGAAGAATATGAACATTATACATACATTTATAGAACGTCTTTAAATCATATATTATATTATTTTAGAATAGTCGATAGATGCAATCTCTGTCACTGTGTGAGCAGAATTTAATGATGAAATGAAACGATAACCATGTACTCAAGATACTGTTCACTTATTTCCAGAAAATTAGTTTTACGCTGATATTGCAATTATAAAGGTTATTGAATGTATTCAGTATGCTAGTTACTAACGTTGTATGTTCAAAGACTCTTTCCTTTAGAACGGCCGAGTGCTTCCGGGAATCACGTGTAAAGCATGCAGCAGAAGGAAAGTCGTGTACACTGACAAAGCGGGCGGTGGAATCAGTGCATACATGTACGTGTCATTTCATCTGTCTGGCTTTGACACTAAAGACATGATTTTGAATAAAGAATAATATAAATTCTGCTCCGCTTGATATGTGATTATACTTATATAGTATATTTATATATTTAAAGATAAAATCAAAAGTGTCATATTTCCGTTTAATTATCTCTTTTTGAAAATGGCGCTACACAATAAGTCTTTGAACTGTATTAACCCTGACCGAGTTACAGACCGCGCTGACCTGATTGGTTTCCCCATTGATGATGTTTTGACAATTGTAATAATCAGAATTCTTGCTTTTTGACATTATGGATAATAAAGAAATTTGGAGCACAGTGGCGAAGTGGTTAGCATGCTGGCCTCACGCCGAAGACCCGGGTTCGAATCCCGGTGGAGACACCAAACATTTGTGACTTGGGTCTCATCCTGTGTTGTGTCCCTGGGCAAGGCACTTCGTCCACGTTGCACTCAGTCCACCCAGCTTTTAAAATGGGTTCCTGAAAATTAGATGTACTGATCGACATGGTCGTGATTAGCGCTTAGTAGCAGCTGTGAAAGTACACTCCTTCGGGGTAATACTGTAGCGCTTTGAGCATGTCTTAGGACCTGGAAAAGGCGCGATATAAGTATGCACATTATTATTATTTAATTAACACACTCGCGAGATATCATATTGTTTCTACACAACACAACACTCGTGCCAACAATATGACATCTCTGCTTGGGTATTTATCTCTATGTATTCATTGTTTTGCGAAATTATGCGACCAACCTAGAGAAAATCGGACCTAAATTAATCAAATAGGAGACAATTTACCAAAATTACCGAAACGGCAGACGACATAAAGACGAATTAAGTGTGACCATCTCACAATTTCCGCTTCCTAAACATACGCTTGAAAGCCGTCTTTGTCGCGCACGACTAGATTTTCTTTTCTTTTTCTCCGAATTATGTACTCGTTGCCGCTCAAGTTGATACTCATCGGACGCAATTGTGGTAACTGAGACGCGGTGTTAATCCTACACACATGATGATGATGTCACTGAAAGCGGGTTCAATAAAAGCTATCACACTTTTCTAGAGGGTTGTTTACGTCGTATTAAGTATTATATTAAAATATGTAAAATATGTAACTATGATATCAAAGTTCGGCGAAAGATTTTTCTACCGAGTGAGGTATTCTTTCCTCAATAGCTGAATTTCATCCCGAACCGCATGCAAATATGACGATGGAGCTTTTAGTGTTTAGATTTAAAACAAAGTGACTCAAAATTCTTAGAGATACAAGCCTGTTGTTAAGTGCAGACAAGAGTACTAGTGCACAGAGGCTTACTGTTTCAAATGTACGGGACATCGGTTTATACGAAATTTCCGTGTCGTCAATCAAATGAATCTATGACTAGAGATTATGGGGACCAACTGTTGGTAATCTCAATCACCCTGATCCCACTGACTGCTTTAAATGAAGTGTCTCGGGAAATCAGGTGAAAGCTTCTATCAATAAACCTTAATGTCAAATGTTATCAAATATTGACCTAATATTTGAAAATTGATTTATGAAAGGTCCATGATATTTACACTTGTCGGTTGTTGTGTTACGATTACTCTTTTCATAATTTGCATTATTTGACTATCAATTTTTAATTTACGCCTTCGTGATATTCGACAATCTACATTGTCGTTAAAACTAGCTATAATGTTAACGTTCCATAACAATGATGTTAAGGTAAATAAATATGATATAATATATTAATGAATATATGAAAAATATGCAGAATTGCAGTTCGTAAAAAACACGTGCTTAAGCTTTGAAAAGTTACATTTATTCATCTTGGTATGTTGTTAAGTCAGCATGTGTAAAGTGCCTTTTGGGATTTCAGCGGCTTCGGATTTATATATTTGGCGTTTTCAATCACGAAACATAAACATTCCTACACATTAAAGGGGTAGTAGAACGGTTTTTTTAAAATTTTATATTCTCTATTTTTCACTGATAATTAAACGTTAATGTTAAATGTATTTTTTTGGTAGTGTCAATAACCACATTACACAAATCAATCGTCCATAGTCTGAGAACAAATTATAAAGATTCACATAAAGTCCATTGACGACCATTTTTGTGTGAACACCTTTAATTCGTTTAGTGTAAGAAAATGGAGAAAACTTCACATTATATTTTGGATTTATTACTGCTTAAACTAGTTTAAATACATTGTCTTTCAATTTGATCCTTTTATTTCAATTTCCCATTTATGACCTCATATACCCCCTATAAACGTGCTACTTCCCCTTTCAGATACAGCCTGTAAAATTAGTGTACATACATGTATGCACTTTTCCGCCTAAATTATTTTTATTTCATGAGCTGAACTAAAAGGTTTATGACATTAGATTGAAAATTAGGTGTAGATCTAAGTAGGTGTTAACATAAGTTCTCAACTCACACAACCACCTTTGTTCGAGAAGAAGAAAATCATATTCCAATGACATACATGTACTTACATATAACCACTCATTTTACATGGTTTGTTCAACACTTGGGTCCAAAATGCAAAAACTAATATTTTAGAATTTTCTTACAGAATTTGAATTTCATATCATTTGGTTTAAATACCGTTTACTAACATTTTATATTTTGCTCGTATTTCTAGAAAATATTGTTTATTATCATTCCATTGAAGCAATATGAAAATCTGAATTGTTGGGAACCAAACATTTTTGTATTTATTGTATTCTGTAAAAAAACGGCAACAATTTCAAACATTTTCAAAAATTATGATTTTACATCGTAAAGTATGAAGAGTGTAAAAAACGTTTGTTCAGCAGCCGCTTTTTATGTATGACATTTTTACCAGACGTGTTGAAATTGGAAAATAGACATCTGATTGAAAGCTGTATACATTCGAAACAACCAAAGACAGTCTTAATATGTTACTTTATAGAACTGTTTTGGATGAAGGGAAATGAAATCCTGGTTTCAAAGCAGAATCATTGCTCCTGTTCCTATTGAACCTTGTGTTCTATCTGTACAGATAACATCTACAAGCAGTATAGATTAATGTTCAAAGCAACCCGTCTTGGTCTGTTTTTAAACAGGGACGAATAAGTACACATTGCTTTAATAGCAGGATTAAGAACTTTAAGATGCATTTTTATAAAACCCTCGTGCGCCTGAAAAGTCCATGTCTGTTTTAAGACTTTCTTGTTATTCCGTTTTCCTTTGTAAGCATATTTTGTGCTTGTGAAATCATACAATATAGTATTTTGAATGTTGTAATTGCGTGGTTGTTATTACATCTTATGCAATATATTCCGACAAGAAAAAGCTCTGATAACTCTAACAATAGCTACATGTACTGTCATTAACAAATTTCCATATAAGATTAAAGTAACGTTTGTCTTCATCGACTACTTAAAGTGATTTTTCACTGTGTTTTATTCTATTTTCTGTTTTAGAAATATATTTTAAAATACAATGCACTTAAAAAAGAAATCATCACTTCTTTAGAATTTATATAAATCGTTACATTTGAAATGTGACTAATAGTTTGTTCATTAGAAGTTTGGTTTATAAAATATTTAATGGAAAAGCATGGTTCGTTCGTAGTACGGTGATGGGGAAGTCTTTATGATAACTGCTTCTATAATAACATTCTGACTTAAGATCAAGACATGTGAAAAAACATTTTAAAATGAGAAATATTCATATGCAATTTAACGGTGGGACGTCTAAGCATAGTATTGTTAATATCGTTACTTTCAATGAGAGTGACATTAATAAAATTAACTCATGATTCTGGTTGGTTGATGTGACAAGTTTACTGAATATGAATACCCAATTCCCATCATGATCTCTACATTCGACCGACTCCATGTCCCTTTTTACGTTGCAAGTACCTTTTAATTCATTAAAGTGTATTTATGAGTAGATATCACAAATAAAGTCTCATGTTTTGCTAACAAAGGAGATGTTGATTACAGATGTAAAATATGTGCCTAATGTATTTAAACACGACCCACTCAAATATCATGTGAAATCATTATCAAATATCATAAGCTCCAGATATTCATGGTCATATTGTATATGAGATCACCAGAATCAAATAAGTAACGAGCTTCACAATGACAGTGATTTTCAAATAATTTCATATCCGTCTACCATGCAATCCCCTTTCCATGACACACGAGAGCAGATAACAATTTATAACATCCTCCCACCTCTGACATACCTAACAAGTGTACAGGGGAACGATCAAGACGAGTGATCCTCTCACGCACACGCCTACACAGAGAATATACTGTAGGTTGGTAACGTCACCGTGTAACATTGAACCAAAAATTCTTGTTTATCATTTAAATTGTTATTAGACGTCTCGTTCTTTCGAGTTTCCGGCCTTCATTACGCGCCATCACTGGTATTTTAGGTATTTTGCTGATGAGTGGGGAAGAATGGGTTGGGTAGTGCATAGTTGCATTTATAAAGAAGCGGCGTGTTCACCCATATGGTTCGATTTTTATAAACAATGTGAAAATAGTGAGTGGTTGGGGAAACCAATGAACCTTCAGTATCCGAAACTGCCCTATATCACACTGTTGGTGTGTCATACGTTCAATATTCGGTTCGAAGGCGAAGCTATCTTAGCGCTAAGGGGATCGTAGATAAATGTGTTAAAGTATCGTACTATGACAATCTTAGTACTAAGAGAGCTTCGAAAATCTAAACTCAGATGAGAAGGGATGCCTTTTTATGGCTGTAATGAAAGTGAATTTATGTAGTTGAAGACGCTTATAAACCGATTGTTTATTTTGATATGTTCGCAGTACCTACAGTGCCAAATCTTTACTTTGTCTTGAAGATTTGACTGAAACTTATTGAACCAATTGTTTAGCATTGTGTTTTGTGATTTTCATGTCTGGCACAAAGAATTAATTATGAAGCAGTGATTTAAGTCATGGATGCTTGGCCAAAGTAATAAAATTGCTACAAGATTCATGATTCATGTTTGGAATCAAGCTTAATCGCTGGAAAAGTTGTTTAGTTATAGAAAGTAGTTTAATGCTTTTCATTCATATTCATATTATATTTGCGTGAACAATATCAAATCAGTCATGGTAAGAGTTGCCTCGAACCAATGATTACATAGTTGCTTAACTAGATGTCTGTAACGATAGGGAAAGATGAAATGTGGTCTGTGCATAACGAGGATCTCCGCATTTAGTACTCACAAAGAACCTGACACTGCAATATGTCCCTTAAATACGAATGAAATTATAATTTATGTAGATATAGCTACAGTACTGAAAGAATGTCGTATGCCTAAACCAAACAAAATAAAACGAAAAACATTGCAGAGATTTATCATTTCATAATGTCTTCATTTCAAAATAAAAATGTACATTTGACATTCTCTTTAGAAGATAGGTTCAAATTTACGAATATACTAATACTTCTCTCAGCCCACATAAAAATACATTTCGTAGAAAAATAGGGAAGTGTTATGTAGATGAAGGCATTTTTGTTTCATTATTTTCGCAATATGAATCAGTAATAGTAAATCAGTGAAATCATTGTAGGCATAGTCTTTTACTATCCCCATACGTCCTCCTCATACAGTGACATACTGATATTTCACGAATACGAAATGTAATTGATAATTTAGGCAGGCATACATGTACCTTGTTGATTGTTCGTTTCCATGGTAAATCCGGTTTATTAGCTCATCAGGTCTGAAAGACCCGATGGGCTTATGGCATGGCATGGCATGGCGTCCGGCGTCCGGCGTCCGTCCATCCGTCAATCCGTCGATCCATAAACTTTTCACATTTTCGACTTCTTCTCCAGAACCAATGACTCAAGAGTGCTCACAGTTGATGTGCAGACTCCTCGGAAAATGGGGATTCTCAATTGTAGATTTCGTGACCCCCTGACCCCAAATTGGGTCATAGGGGTCAACACCTTAAAAACCTATTTTCAATTTCTTCTCCAGTTCCAAAAGGTCTAAAGAGCTTGAAAGTTGTGAGTAGACTCCTTGGCCAATGGGGATTCTAAATTGTAGATTTCGTGACCCCCTGACCCCAAATGGGGTCATAGGGGTCAACACCTTAAACAAAATTTTCATTTTCTTCTCCAGTTCCAAAAGGTCTAGAGAGCTGGAAAATTGTGTGTAGACTCCTTTGCTAATGGGGATTCTGAATTGTAGATTTTGTTACCCCAAATTGGGTCACAGTGGTCAAAACTTTAAAAACTTATTTTCACTTTCTCTCCAGTTCCAAAAGGTCTAGAGTGCTGAAAACTTGTTTGTAGACACCTTGGCCAGTGGGGATTCTAAATTGTAGATTTTGTGACCCCATGCATGACCCCAAATGGGGTCACAGGGGTCCCATGAAGATTCTAATTTGTAGATTTGGTTACCCCATGACCCCAAATGGGGTCACAGAGGTCAAAACCTTTAAAACCTATTTCCATCAAAGTCTAATGAGCTACAGAGCCCATGGCTGTATTTTTTTTGAGACAGTACGTTTCTTTAAAGCAATTCAAATGTACTAAACAAGTATCTAGAAATTTAATCTTTCCATTGTTGATCTTGATAAGTGAGATTAGTTTATGAAATAAAAATATCCTTTATAACCATGTTACACAAAACAAAAGCAAAATGTAAAATCTGTTTACAGCTTATTCCAAGCATTGTTTGGAATAAAACAATTTATTAAAAGTAAATAGCAGTAATATAATGATAATCATTCAAAAAAGAAATATTCCAAATTGCAACCTA
This sequence comes from Steromphala cineraria, assembly GCA_916613615.1. Taxonomy (NCBI): domain Eukaryota; kingdom Metazoa; phylum Mollusca; class Gastropoda; order Trochida; family Trochidae; genus Steromphala; species Steromphala cineraria. The sequence continues at coordinate 73,209,348 of OU744720.1, read as the reverse complement.
TTTTGAATTTTAGCATTAAAGCTTAGAGGTTGTTTTATTATGAAATGAGTTGTTCATTTCGAGTAAATACCTAAAAGTATATTTCAAATTTCTCTCCTTCCGTGTCTGAACCGATTTCATTTACTTTAGTATACATCTATATTTCCATATTGCGTGAACATCACATAAACAACTGTCGCATTTTCACACAATCGCACAATCCTTTTTCGTATTTACGTTTTACGATCGATTGAAAAAGAACATTTATCAAAACGTAAGTCTCATAACATGTACTTTGTAAATGTATAACGAAATCATGATCAGTGATTACCGGTTTTAATAAATGTAAGTACACACGCAACATTATAGACGAAGAGAAATATTACAAAGTTACTGTGCTTACTTCGAAAACAGATATTACCGTGAGGTGTCTTTTAGAGGTATCTTGATTAACAATGTAGACGGCTCTTTCATTACACTTAATTGCTTTAAACCAAAGTCTCTCCTTCTTATTTTACTTATGCAAGGTATTACATGAGGTCTTAACATTACTGAGCAAGAACGTTATAATCAAGTAAACTCATGTCCAGAAACGATACCATACAAATCCCAAAATAACTCAATCCACTGCAGATTCATAAGACTAAAACATAGTAATATCATTTCTTCAGTAGTCAACTTACGTCTATGCAAAATTTGGAAACATTATTTTTTCATGTTTGTGAGAAACATGCATTTGAAAAAATCATCGATCTGGAATGTCCTTAACTAGGCGAGATAGCAGAGAGAAATTGGACACTTTCGCTTGTTTTAAAACGTTCTAGTGCAGTGACGTGTCAACGGATTTATGTCAAATAAAGTTTATTATATCAACAACAAAAATTTCTGAAAAAAATTGAATACTTTATCAATTTTAAAGTGAAATGATAAAAGTTCTGTTCATAAAACAATTTGAAATTTCGATTTATGCACTTCGTGTACATTTGAAAAGACACAAAATCAAAAGTATCTTTTCCTGAAGAATGAAAATGTGCATACTTTTTTACAAGACATATGCCTGTTAGACACACTTAAATTCGACTCTGTCAGGTTATAGAATTTTGTTTCGGACGACTTTGAAAACGTGGTATCGTTTCTTTTGGACATGAGGTTAATTTAATGTCCACTTTATATATATATTATTATTATATTATATATAATAATAATAATAATAATAATAATAATAATGGGCATTTATATAGCGCCCTAGTCCACACACTCGTGCATGCTCATGGCGCGAAAGTAAAGTGAAAATAGAGTCACTGGTACACAGAGGAGAACATATGGGTTTTCAGATTGGATTTAAATGCTGCAAGTGTTTCTGAAGCTTTGACGTGGAGTGGCAGTGGATTCCATAGTCTTGGGGCATGGCAACGTTATGAAAGGATCGTTTACCAAACGAACATAATCTAAAAGAAGGGACAGTTAGTAGTAGCTGGTTCTGAGATCTGAGAGATCTGGATGGTGTATATTCCGTGATTAAGTCATTAAGATAAGATATATATATACAACTCAATATGAAATAATTAGTTACTAGAGAATTTCGAAACATTACAAACACATCTGTGGAAATACAATGTTGACGTTTAGTAAATCTGCACTTAATTGTGATTGACATTTTACAAAAAGGGAAAACAAGACAGTACAGGAATGTAGTCATTAGCATATTCTTAGTAATCAACATATCTTAGATCAGGTTCTCAACTCGCCTTACTTGTTGTTACTCACTTGTTTTTGTCATTGGCCGTGTTGAGATCAGCAATTGTTATCAGCATTTCCTTGGACGATTTTCAAACTTCCGGTAGTACAAATATAACGTGGCATGAGACGTCGGTATGTAGATAAGAAGAATAAAAACCCTGCTTTATAATGAGAATGAAATGCACGAAAACGTGCTATGGTTTCTATTGTTAGACTAAAATTGTTTGACCAATCTCGAAGAATGCGAAGACATACTGTAATTGTGTAACTTCTGTTTTGGTTGTGACAGCGAAAGAGATATATCGGTAAGAATGATCATCTACCTTTAGATAATAAATACAGGTAGTATTATTCTTTGCACTTTACAAATTATGTATATGTCTTTTTTAAACTTGTCCTTCAAGTCGTGTTTTTGCGTATGTCTTTAACTTTATCTATATGTAGTATTTAAAGGGCGATAGGCACAGCAAGGTTTTCTTGGTCTTTACTGCAACAAGACGTAACGGCGTATATAGATACCCCTTCTTCAGATGCTATCTTCAAAAAAACATTTTGCACAAAGAGAAGTTGCTGAGTGGACTCGTCGTTTCAGATTTATTCAAATTGTCTTATACTTTAATGTTTGATACAAGTAATAAATTGCAAAATGAAATTGAAAATGTCTAAATGACATTACATAGATGGTTGAATAATATGACGTCCTTGAAATTCGAATTTTGATTTAAAGGGGCTTAGGTTATATTGGTTTTGGGGAGTAAAATCCCGATAATGCTTAACATAAACAATACCTTGTCATGTCCTTATACCATTTTTATTTATGTTTATAAGGGAATGATAACCTTCATTGAACGGAAATATTGAACAAGAAATTCGGTTCGCTATTACAGGTCATATTGACTTTGCTGTCTGGTATGAGCGGAACAGTACGAGACAATGAAGTATGTATATGTAATAAGGAGCCCCGGCAGTGAAACACAAGACTTGATAGATTATCTGTCTCTAAATCATGCCCAAACCTATCAATAACAAAGTTGTGCTTAAGCAAGAACCAGCAGAATATTCATGGGTTCCTTTTTAATAATTTAAGAGTTGCTTTTCAAAATCTCAAGTGTATGTTATTTAAAGATATATGCACATAAAAACATGGAATTAAGACGTATCGATATATTTTGTTATGGTAAGTCGTGGTTCTTAGTATTTATTCTTATTTGATTCCATCTCTAAATATCAATCATTTTATTCAATAGACTATATAGGGCAAATTAAGTTTATAACTAAAAATCAATTTAAAATGAAACTTTGAATAAAATTTTCAATTCAAAAGATTTTAAAGTGAATTGAATTGTTGTTTTAATCAACATAAGGTAACTCGTGAATCTATTTATGAAACGTCTCTGAACAACGTCAGTTGCCTCTGACTCAATTTCATATTTCACCATCACTTTTTTCTGTAGCTTAAGGAATTAATTGGAATAAAAACGCCAATAAGAAAATGATTACACTCGATGGTACTTTACGAAACTTAAGGTAGTGCAATTATTACCTGTCTCATCAAAATCATACGACACACTTCATCGGATAATTATCTTTTTGTCTGTGACTCGAAGCAGGGAGTATATTGTTTAAACTAATACATTGTTTAATTCTGTATCAGACTTTAACCCAACTCACTAAATTGTACCCGATTCAGTGAGTTATTGAATTCAACACATGTTTGTTCCATGTGTCAATATTCTTGCTAGGATCTCTATTTATGTTATCATAGAATAATCCTTGTCAGAAGCTCTTAGCATTACATGTTACATATCAAAATAAGTTTCTGAAACACTGCAGACATTAAAGAATTCGGATGTTTACTTTTGTTTCTTTGAGGTTGTATTCATAACGGCTTATGTCTGTGTTTCGTGTTTATAACTATGAATACAGTTTTGAGTCATTGCTTGTCATTTCAAGAAATGTCAGTGTTATCAATAACACTAAGGAACATCGTTTTAAGATTTAAAAGTATTTTTGTGTTTTTCAGGATGTGCTGAATAGGACTTAACTACATGTATGAGGGTGGATAAGGATGAAAACCTACCTGGAAAAAATAAGCATGTTTAATTCAATCGTTATTGCACAACCTTTATGAAAACATTTCAGTAACTAAGTAATCAAAGTTCATAAAGCAAAATAACATTTTTGGAAAGTGCCACATTTCCGTCTACTTTATGGCAGGTCGTGTTCATCCCGATTGTCAGCTTTGTTAGGAAAGTAAGCAAAGATACAAACATGTTAATCCTGCTTAACAAAGGTTTGTGTCACTAATTTTAAACAAATACAATGTAATATGGTGATCGCATACGTTACCCGCATCATTGCACAAACAATTTCGTTTTTTGGAGTAGTTTACCTAAAATATTTTCTAATCACTTGAAAATGGTACTAAAAGGTACTACTACGAGAACAATATTTGTTTAAATCGTTATACCGAAATAGTTCCTGTAGATAAGTAAGGAATAGTATAGTTTTATCCAATATTGACGATTTTGACAAAACTAGCCAGAAATACGTGCGTGCAATCAATAAATTATTGTAGAAAGAAGTAATTTTAATTGGTACTGGCAAGGCCCTTGTCTGTCCCTCTAAATGTAGTGTTCATATTATCCATTTGCAGATTGGTCAAAAGTATTACCCCTAAAAGTTTAGTTTTGTAAAACAAATGGTGACAGATAAGACAATTGGGATATTTCACTTGCATGTACATGTACAAACCTTTGTAGCAGCTATGAATAAATTGATATTTGCAATATGATTATTGTGCCTCCATCAAAATTATTTTATTTCCTAAAGCTTCGAATTCTCGTATACTGTGTTTTGTTGAATTTGGACCTAGATTGTCCCTCAGAAACTGACGAAAACCACGGATTTGGTCTATTTCGAACAGAGGTAGGATCAAAAGTTTATGGATCTACCTCTCTGGGATAAGAATGGTGATGTCTTTGTCGACATGAAATATTAAATTTGTGGGAATGCAGCTACACAAGCAGATAAATCTGTTTTCAAGGCACTTAACGTGTTGACAGTCCCATAGGTCGTCACAATGACAAGTCTACTAGTTCCGTGTCTGTGTGGGAAGGGCCATTTAAAAAGATTATATTGATTGAACAGATATTGATATGAAAATGTCATTGTACTGATAGGTTATACTATTTTCGTGGGTTCGTGTTATCAGTACTTTTTTTCTATTTTTTTCGCTAAATGTGAAATCTATTATTGGAAACTGTATAATTAAAGTGCGTCTTGTTTGTTAACTTTCAAGTAATGTCACAGTGAAAAAAAATGTTCACATCAGCAGATGCGTTTAGAAAAAAAAATTTACTTCCTTTTTATCAGGTTCGGATTGTTGCGTTATTTTTACACAATGATGACTATTATTTACAGCCATGAACTACAAACTAGTTTAACTATAAACATGTTTTCATCAATTATATATATCTGTTGTTCGTGTTGCACACTGTGTCCAGTTTCAAGTCAGTTGTATTTAGGAGCGGTGTTCAAATAAGCCATCTTGCTTGAGAAATAAAAATATGCTAAAAACATATGTGTGTGTATGATATGTGTGAAATGGTGCTTCATGTTATATAGTAGTATAATATAAGATACCCACGGCATTAAAACAATGGCGGACAATGGGACCGACGATGTGCCTCATTTGACGACAACCAATGCGCGAGATAAATGACGTCATTTCAGTTATTAAAACGTTACTTATCAAATGACGTCATATTGGTCAAGTCCATTGATCAAACTTGAGGGGGCATCCATTGTCCATCATGGCTAACTCGGCGTCTGTCGATTCGAAACCAAATCACATGTCATTGACTTTGAGAATAGATATTTTGTGCAAATATTTAATTGTATATGTTCAATAAATAAAATTCACATTGATTGTTCAATTCATTTGATTTTGTTATTATCCGAGCGCCCACCCCTATACGTCCAAAGCTACTGAATTTGTTCTACGAAGTGAGGCATCATTATTTTCAAAATGTATTTTTTTAAATTACCATTATTTTCAACTGATTTTATTTTTACAAAAGCGAGTAATTGTTAAGGATATCTCATACAAGAAATAGAAAACTCGTTGTTGTGCATCTATCGCTGAGTAAAACATAGCAGAGAGCATAAAGCACTCAGGGTAGATAGATAGATGCACACCAACTCGTTTTCTATTTCTTAAGTAATGGTGTCTTTTTCTGTCTTCTTTTATCTGGACTGTTCCATTATTTTTGAAGGGTAGAGGCCATGTTACATATCATTTATCAACCATAAAAAGTGTTGTTTTGTTTTGTTCTGTCTTTTGGGAGTTCTGTCTTTTGAGACAATACCGGTTTGCGTGTCTTGCGTTTTGCTGCGAATGAAAAAAATTGTTTTATGCAACTCGCATACAGTGAGTATACGGTAAAGTATGACCGGGCTTAAAGTGTGATTTTATCGTATGTCATTATACTATCAATGCAAAGTGTAACACGACGATGTACTTGGTGTAAACTTCTCAACATTACGTCACAATACTCTTTGACTCATAATCAAATCTTAAAACTTTTTAACTTGCGTGGTTGTTCTTATAGCCCTAAAAAATCGATTCCACAGTGTGCTACAACAATTCTTTACCTTGACCTACTCTTGATTTAGCGATTCTTAAATCGAATGAAATTGTACTTCTGGATTTCAAAGACGGAAAAAGTTGCTTTTCTTACAAGTAAGTGATTTGCAACAAAAAAATATAAATTTACGATCTATAAATTTTCACTGACGAAACTTTCTTATTTGACACAAAATATCGTAATAAATTTGTTTTCTGTGATAAGTTTTAAATGCCCCCAAAATAACACGACGATGCCTTACCTCTGCATTGGTTATAATCCAAAAAAAGTAAACTTTGTTATATTTTCATTTTTATGTTGAAATGTTATTTCGGGATATTCCATTTGAAAGATAAATTTTAGAAATGTATCGTGACCAGCACTATAAACATCTAGTTCAGACAGCGGGAACACAATAACATATATATTCAACCAATTCTATTAAAGTTACAGTTTTTCAAAATTGTATTTTACTCATGCGTTCCTATTTTTGGAGAGTTAATTATATTTGTCGTATTAATATTTATTATGTTCATATGTACACATTTTATTTTTACCATGTGCACATGATGTATAATAAAATATCACCTTTGAAGATAAACTTGTTCAAACAGTTTTTGTTAATTAACTTGAAATTTTCCAGGTCCGATATCTATTTCACGTTGTTGAGGGGCACGATAACTGGGAAATATTCCAAATCTGATATGAATGGAATAGTTTGGCATAGAGGCAAAGTAGAAGCTAATTCTAATAGCTAAATGAACTGATTATAATTGGGTGTTTCTTACTAGTTTCTCTGTCCGTGTAGATGTACTTTACGTAATGGGAAGAATTTATCATGATCAATTCCAAAAAAGAATACTAGTTCATTCATATAAACTCTCACACAACGAAGTAAATTATGTACAATTACTTTCAAGAATGTATATACTTGCTTTACTTTTACTTTAATCATATGAAATATATTAAAATGAATGGTCAATATTTGAAATTATGTAACTAATTTACCAGTCTTAATTCGAATGGATGATGATCTTCTTCAAAATTCTCTGACTGATTGCTTCTAGTGATTAATGTATCATATAGAAAATAAGTAAACGTAATCAGGATTCAGGACAAGAGTGTCCCGTCATCATTTTGTCTTTATATGTATTTCATGTATTTACCTCCCAAAACCCCTTGGGGAAAACATTATACCAAACACAGATTCCTCGGGGATTCATCATGAACAAAAATGATTCACAATTTTGTATATTTCTTTCAAAGGTGAAAGGTAAATTAAATGATAATCGAGACATTATCATTTAAATTGATATTAATTGATCATCCTCACTTGAGAAACAACAGTGTCACCGTTGTGATGTTTGACATGGCTTTCTCTTGCAATAACAGATAATAATAATAATAATAATAGTATATTTATATAGCGCCGTTTTCACACAGTCTGTATGCTCTAGGCGCTCAAGTTGAAGGCGTGTTGGAACAGGTGCGTCTTCACTCTTGACTTGAAGGAGTCCAGTGATGGGGATTGTTTTATTTCCTCTGGAAGTCTATTCCACTCTGTAGCAGCTCGAAAAGCAAACCTGCATTGTCCATAGCGAACAATTTTGACCTTTGGGATTGTGAAGAGATTTTGCGATTCAGATCTGAGGGATCTGACCGGAACATAGGGCTGAAGTAGTTCAGACATGTAACTTGGAGCTTGGTTGCTATATTCATTTTAATTAAAAAGTTGTTATAAATTATTTTTACTTCGAAATTTACCAGTTTTTTTCATCTATCAGAATTATTTATGTGATAATGTATTCTACTCAAAATCTACTTTCAGAAGCCATATTCCAACTTCCTCTTCTTACTACCATGTTACTATCAGTTTATCAAGTACTGCAAAACTGATAAAGACACAACAACCTTCAAGAATTTCTTCCCTTCTATAACTCATCACTATTCTTTCTAGGATAGATATACGAATGTGCATCGGGTACAGATTTCACAGTTAATGTGAATGTACTTATGGCATCGAAGACACAAATTGCTCGAGAAAATGATATATTTATTCTTCCAAAGCAATATACGACCATGCATCTGTTTCGGTGTTATAAGCCTGCAAAACATGGTCTTGATAAGATAAATCAACTTTTTTACCTTTTTTTGTGTCAGATATTCAAGTCATTAAGTATGGCATTTCCAGGATGTGATTATTGAAATAAATGGGTCTGTATAAGCCATACAAGTTGTTCCAATATTAAATCAACTTTAATCAAAATATCATGGCATGTGTAACAGTATGTTCTTGGAATATGTCAAGTTTAAGAGGATGTGAAACCAGTTGCATGTAAAATAGCAATGTTATTTCTTAAGATAGCTTGTAATGAGACATAGATGCACAAAGACACCACTTAATGTTGAACATATATTATATCACTGTCATCATCCTGGTCTGGAGCTTCTCCTCGAACTATAAAGTGAGGAGCACCACACGAACTGTTTGCTTCATGCTTTAGCTGAAAGTGTCAAAATATTATGTTATTGAAGATCTTTATTATTCTTCCGTTGAAGATGTTGCTGTTTAATAAATCTAGTATGTTATTACACATATGTGTCATAACATCGCTCGCTGACTGAATGACGTGACTTCATGATGACTTAACAATTGTTAAGTATGACCTCACAATGGTCATGTCGGCCAGTTTCTTTATATTTTTGAGGATGTTTTTAAGCCAATGATAAATAAAATACTAAACTCGGTCACGTTTCAAAACATGTTTATCAAACTCGTGTATGACATAGGTATCTAATTCGTTATCGCTCGTTAATACCAAACCATTCACTCGTTTCATAAAAATGTTATGAAACGGAACGTCGTTTAGTATTCTCTATGTTTCACATGGACAGATAAATAGGGTTTAAATCACTTGTACATTTGAAAGAATCATGATTAACAGGCTGGTGAAAATCTTTGTGAAGAAACTGGCACGTCAGGGGTCATAATCCAAGGCACTTAACGAATGTGGAAAGGATCTAATACAGACACAATGGGTGTATACCTCATCTGTTCAAACCAATTATAGAGGTATATAACACTTTTTAGTTTTTAAATGCCGAAATATAAATACAATGGTTTTCGAACTCTAATATGTTTGTTTGATAAATGCAATAATACATTCAATACACTATGCATACACGAAAAGTTTGCACGAATGGCAGTTGAATCAGGATAAAATGAGTGAAAAACTTACCACGATAATAATCTAAAATAAAACAAGTATAGATTTAATTATCTTACGTACAAAAAAGCAAATTGCCTCTTCAATGAAACTGTAAAAGATACAGAATTAATTGAAAGAGTTTGAATCAGTTGCTTCTGAAAGTAAAGCCACATGAACAGACTGATAACACGGTAATCTCTTTAAATAACTCCTAATGAGATATAAATGTTCAAAACATCATTTGATGTCGTGCAAAAAGGGTGTATTATCGGGATCTTTGGGTGGCTACTTTCCCGATGCTCGTCACGATTTTCTCTTAAATTTAAGCATAATCCATTTGCTACATGCATGGTTTAAATGAAACAGACACAACAGGTTACTTGATAAAATCTCTCGTTCTGTTCATTTTATGGATTAAAAATAGTATGGAGGGGGAAATGGTTTCCATTTGTTAGTGTTAAAACAATTTGCAACCTAATGCACAGGTTGAAACATTTTTACTATGCTGCTATATGATTATATGAATGCAAATAAAAGGTGTTAGGGACTGATGTTGTCCTTTGATCTGCTTGCTTTGCAAAACGTTAGCGTAAATATTTATTATGCATTATGTGTTCATGCAACAATTTAAACAGCATCTTTTGCTTAAGTTTACAAACAAAATGTTGATACCTTTAAAGCTAAATGGTGATACCATTCACGATACATTTCATGTCCTGTATTCTTAACTTATACGACAATAAAAGGGTAATTCAAAACGTTGTGCTATAAATAAAAGCAACCAGTGGTTTTATATCAAATTTTGCTTATAATTCAAAATCTTAAGGAAGGTATTTATGTTCAATCGTTTAGACTGTTCATTTAAACACCAGTAAGCACATTCCGTGCACCTTCAAACACTTAAACTCTATACTTGCTCGTTTCAAAGAGAAGTGCGATATGAGAATAACGGTCGTCTGTCAACCATACCCTAAATTAAGACAAAAGCCAAAGCATTAATGCCCCTTGTTGTGTAGATGTGTTATCCTTTGATTTTCTGTTGATATGGAATGTAGCATTAAGAGAACAACCATTTGCATTATGTTACTATTTCATCTTATACGTTGCAAGCAAGCGATATTTAGAACCTTATGTCACAAGCAGGTTTGTTCCGAGATGTAACCGTTTTGATACCTTACATGAACAACGCATTATTTATTCATTTACCAATAATATCAAAGGATTTGGGCACATACGATAAAGCTTGTTTTCATCTTGCTGCCATAAGTTAATGAAATGTACTGTTAGGTTATTTAAAATGGGGCGTATCTATTGAACTTCGATGTGAAAATTTTAGAACGTTATCAAGTACTGCAAAACCAATAAAGACACAACAACCTTTAAGTATTTCCCTTCAATCACCCATTACTGTTCTTACTAGGATAGTTATACGAATGTGCATCGGGTACAGATTTCACAGTTAATGTGAATGTACTTATGGCATCGAAGACACAAATTTCTCGAGAAAATGGCATCTTTATTCTTCCAAAGCAATATACGACCACGTATCTGTTTCGGAGTTATAAACCTGCAAAACATGGTCTCAATGATAAGATAAATCAACTTTTTACCTTTTTTTGTGTCAGATATTCAAGTCATTAAGTATGGCATTTCCAGAATGTGATTATTGAAATAAATGGGTATGTATAAGCCATACAAGTTGTTCCATATGTGTTGAATATTAAATCAACTTTAATTAAGATATCATGGCATGTCTAACAGTATGTTCTTGGAATATGTCAAGTTTAAGAGGATGTGAAACCAGTTGCATGCAAAATACCAATGTTATTTCTTAAGATAGCTTATAATGAGACAGAGATGCACAAAGACACCACTTAATGTTGAACATATATTATATCACTGTCATCATCCTGGTCTGGAGATTCTCCTCGAAATATAAAGTGAGGAGCCCCACACGAACTGTTTGCTTCATGCTTTAGCTGAAAGTGTCAAAATATTATGTTATTGAAGATCTTTATTACTCTCCCGTTGAAGGGTTGCTGTTTAATAAATCTAGTATGTTATTACACATATGTGTCATAACATCGTCGCTGACCGAATGACGCGACTTTATGATGACGTAACAATTGTTAAGTATGAACTCACAATGCTAGCGGGCCGTCCACGATGGTCATGTTGGAGAGTTTCTATATATTGTTGACGATGTTATTAAGCCAGTAATCAATAAAATACTAAAATCGGTCCCATTTCATAACATTTTTATGAAACTCGTAAATGACATAGGTATCTAACTCGCTTTCGCTCGTTAAATACCAACCCTCGTTTCTCAAAAAGGTTATGAAATGAGATGTCGCTTAGTAATCTCTATCTTTCACATGGACAGATGATTAGAGTTTAAGATCACTTGTAAGTCAGAATCATGATTTACTGACTGGTGAATATCTCTGTGAAGAAACTGGCAGGTTAGTGGTCATAACCCAAGGCAAATAACGAATGTAGAAATAATCTAATACAGAGTCACACAAAGGGTCCTTGCCTCATCTGTTCAAAACAATTATAGAGGTGAATAATGCTGTTTAGTTTTTAAATGGCGAAATATAAATACAAAGGTTTCCGAACTCTAATATGTTTACGGTTTGATAAATGCAATAATACATTCAATACACTATGCATACACGAAAAGTTTGCACGAATGGCAGTTGAATCAGGATAAAATGAGTAAAAAACCTACCACTATAATACTCTAAAATAAAACAAGTATAGATTTAATTATCTTACGTACAAAAAAGCTAATTGCTTCTTCAAGATAACTGTAAAAGATACAGAATTAATTGGAAGAGTTTGAATCAGTTGCTTCTGAAAGTAAAGCCACAGGAACAGACTGATAACACGCTAATCTCTTTAAATAACTCCTAATGAGATATAAATGTTAAAACAACATTTGATGTCGTTCAAAAAGGGTGTATTACCTGGATGTTTAGTAGACTACATTGCACGATGCTCGTCACGGTTTTCTCTTAAATTTAATCATTTACCCGTTCGCTACATGCATGGTTTAAATGAAACAGACACAACAGGTTACTTGATAAAATCTCTCGTTTCGTTCATTTTATGGGTTTAAAATAGTATCGAGGGAAAAATGGTTTCCATTTGTTATTGTTATAAAAAAATGTTACCTAAAGCACAGATTGGACCAGCTTAACTTCACGTATGTTATTATATAATTATAAGGAAATGCAAATAAAAGACTTACTGTTTAAGACTGATGTTGTCCTTTTACTTGCATGCTTTGCCTGACGTTTGGCATAAATATTTATTATGTACTATGTATACATGCCACTTTAACTGACGACCATTTCAGTCAAAGTTCAAAAACATAATTTGATTCCTTCTAGCTTAATTTGTGATATCATCCACTATAAATCCCATGTCCTGTATCCTTAACGTATACGGTTTAAAAGGGCACTCGCGTTGAAATTAAGCGGTAAACACATCATTTAAGTATTAAATGATTTTATACGCCTACCTTTGCTTACAATTCAAAATCTGTAAGAAGTTTAACGTTCAATGGTTTATCAGTAAGCACATTCCGTGTACCTTCACACACCTTAACTCTACTTTCTCGTTTCAAAGAGAAGTTTGATATGAGAAGTCAGGAATCTCGTCTGCCAACTGCACCCTTAAATAATACAAACGCCAAAGCATGATTGCACTTTGTTTGTGAAAATGTATTATCGTTTGTTTTTCTGTTTGAGTTTTTGTTGATTTTAAATGCAGCATTAAGAGAACGCCCATATACATTATCTTTTGATAATGTCATCTTCCGGTTTTCCTTTTCATATTGTGATAATTAACTTTAGAAATCTGAGCTTAGCAAAGTCAAAATAAATTTCATATTAGAAAGGAGAAAATTGTTGCCATGTAAAAGCAACTTGAACTCAATGAGCAACACCAATCAGTCTTCCATGTCCTTTCATATCATGGTGAAATCGACAACCGTGAAATTTGTCTTTAGGAATTCATGATTATGAACTGCACAAAGTAAATGACCTCATAACTGCTGCTTCTTTCTTCGTGCTTTAACACACACCAAACGCACCTCTATCCACTTTTTATTGAACTGATACCAAGTGAGATGTAAGTCTGTTACTTAAATGAACTGTATTGGTAAATTGTGCATACTCTATCCTCGAGGCCGCTCGGACAAAGTGTCTGTGACATTTCCCAATACAAATCAGAAAATATGGTAGCAACAGACTTACGTCTCAAAGGGCTAAAAGGTCAGTTTCATTAACATTCATGCACAAACGAACCCCTGTTTCTTGGTATAAAGCTTGCGAACCGATGTGTTTTCTCTCAGTAATCAAAAGCATACGTCTGTTGATACAGACGGATATTACAATAGCTTTAAGGGAAAAGGTAGACTAACATTTAGTCTCAGAAGTATTTTTCAATATTGACAAAACATTGAAACAAATCATGTACTATAACAAAATGGAGCCCCGAAGATGCTTTAACTTCAGAGACCCTAAAGCTGAGCAATCTAGACTTGCTATACTTTTCAAGACTTGGTCGGTCATCAATTAAATATTTTTGCTTTCGGGTCTGGATGACAGACTAGGGAATAGGCCGTGTTGCCCTTATTGGGGGTCTAAGTAGGCACGATTATTGATTTTAATATGTATTTTACTCGAAACGTTTGTAACTGAAAATTGTACACATGATTAATTCAACTGAAGCGTGTACTTTCTTTGGTTTGGCAGTTAACAAAATCATATCAATATGCTCTGTATAAAGAAACACATGTCCAATACTAACCAGAAGATGTTAGTCCAAGTTGGAGCTCATGTGGATCAACAAATTTGCCCTGGATATTGAACGATAGATCTGGTAGAGTATAGGATCTCTTTCAAAATCCTCTGTCTGGTGTACAAATGTACTCAACTCCTGTCATTTAAAAGCCGAACCCGTATCTCTTTCAAAATCTCTTTCTGGTGTACAAATGTGCTCCACTCTTGCCATTTAAAAGCCGAACCTGTACCCTAAGATCAAATCAAGACACTCTACTCTCTGTTCTCGGGCTCACCGCAAACAATATGGTGAGAGAGTCTTCACAGTTGCTGGTTCTGTCCTATGGAACGATCACCCACAGTCAATTAGGACAATTAGCTGTTACTGCAGCGATGCAAGGGTATTGCAAGGAGACCATCAACTCCTGGAGTAGGGGGTCTGATGATTTTACAGTATTCATGTAAGAGGGAGGTTTGTATAAGCCATATGTCTGAAGTTTTGTTTTGCTAACGCCATATCAAGGATTGTCGGTTGTCGGTTCATCATATGTCTACTTGGCTATGAAAGCTGATCGATTAGGATTTGGACGGGTGAAGTGGATGAGACAGAGCGTTCCAATGGACTGACCTACTCCCAGGATTGAAACATCAGATGAAGATATTTCCCCCATTCAAGGCTTTAGTTTTTCACGTTGGGTCTAATGACCTTGTTAGTGTAAGTGCCCTTGCCTAAATCCGTTCAAAAACTATAGTTTACTTAGGGAATGCCATGCCCACAGTTAATACAATGTGGTCAGACGTATTGTCAAGGCGACTGTGGCAAGGTGCTGATAGCATGGCCAACATGGAAAGAACACGGAAAAGGGTGAATCGTCTACTGATGATTAAATTGATTGGTTTGGGAGTTACAGAATTCGTCATTAAATAACCCGAAGATTACCCAGGATCCTACAGAAAAGATGACGTATATTTCTTGGACATTGGTTTAGCTAGTTAAATCAAGGAGTTACAGTGCTGTTGAGTATTTTTGAATAATTAGATGCCATATGTTTGAGATCAGTGGCGAGACCCTAGGGGATGATTTCAGTATTACGTCACCTTAATAAATCCAGTTGTCAAAGGTGTAGTACTAACACACCTGTCTATGCGATAACCTAGCAGGTCATTTTGTAGTGCTAGGCTTGTCATCGAATGGGAGCATGCCTTATGAATAAATGTTGACCCTCTCATCTGTGGTAACCCCAGTGTTATTTGTAGTTTATTACTTCTTTGACCACATTGTTAGAGTAAATTGAAGTGTCTACTTTATTTGTTGATCAGATAACTTTTAATGTGTCAATAATTGTTAACTTCTGCATTTAATTATTCAATTTCTAGCCTCAATTCGAATATGTACCTACACCATACTGTTAACTACTTCAAAAATGGCAAATGCGTCACAAATCGAAACAATGATATAGAATGAATAATTTCATAGCAGAGCCAATTTGACAAAGAGTTGATTTACAGTGAAGCATGAATTTAATAACAATACACACGAGTCTCTTTTGAAATGCTGTTCTCATTCTATGGCCCTTTAATGAATCTTGGAAACGCTTAATCGATCTGTTTGCAGGATATTTTAATAAAAACAGACCTTGTATCATAAAAAGTAACCTTTTAGAAAGGTTTTTAGAAGCAATTCCCCATCTCTCAATTCTTAGAAAATTAAAGCAGAAAGCTTAATGCATATTCCACAAATGTATATTAGAATTTTACAATTGGATAACGTAGAGGTTTCTGTGTAATGCATCTTGCGCAGTATTGACAAATCCATTAGCTGAGAGCGACCTCCTCATGAAAAGGTCAACAACCTACTTAAAGCTGCCAATGAAATACAAATTCATTGGCATGATCCATATTTTGCTTGATTATGATTTTCCGATAACCTTTTTTTATCCGAAATAGAAAGCTGCATGATTGTCTTCATAAAATAGTGCCTAGTTGTGTAGTAGAGTAGTAAAGGAATCTGTAACTGCTTTCCAGTTATTAAATTACAATGCATTGTGAAAGATTTCGAATTTTAAAATGGCAATTTCTCTTTGTGTTGATATTTTGTTTTTAAGATCCTGCACGGTACTGTTCTCTGTTGCACGTTTACAAAAACTCCCTTTCACACTTTAAGTTCTTGATCTACATTCTCATCAACCCCTAAACCATCATGAAATATGGCTTATCTGAAGATGTTAACTACATGTATGACCTTAAAGGGGCAGTGGCACGTTTTTGAAAATTTTATATTTTTAGTTTTTCACGGATTATTGTACTGTACTGCTTAATGTATTATTATGATAGTAACAAAAAACTCATTACACATACCAACCATCAATTGCAATAGTCAGAGACATAAAGTCCTTTGAAGAATTTCATAAAGTCCTTGGCGGCCAATTTGTGTGAACATTTTTATTCATTTTGTGTAAGAAAAAATGGATCGCATGGCTGAACTTTACATTATACTTTGAGTTATTACTGCTTCGTTTAGTTTAAATACATTCTTTTCAATTGTTACAATTTATTTTCATTTTCCTGATATCACCTTATATTCCCCCTCAAAAACGTGCTACTGTCCCTTTAAAAACGAATTCCTGCTTCCTGCTTCCTGCTTGGACTCAGAAGTGCTTCTCATCTGGTGCCAAACAATGGAACTAATAGAGACCAAAGCTTTTGCAGACATCACGGTGCTAGTAATCGTCAATTGAAAACAAGACAATGTAACATTGAGTCACATTTTGCGCTGTCGCCCAGGTTCGCATCGCATAACAGTTTAACGTATTGGTCTAACTTAAAGCTACTTTAACATTGGTCGAGAGCAATTTGTTATCCCAATGCACTCGATGTTAAAGCATTACGTTTTAACCATGGTTATTTAATTTTTACCATGTTTCCCTCATCGACAGTTTACAACTTTAATGTCTGCCAATAAGCAGTGTGGGTTCTTTATGGATCTGTTAAGCGCCGGGGCGTTTTAGTTTACGCCAGGAGTATAATTGTACTTGTAAACTATTTCCTGCGGTTATTCCACATCAAAGCATTCCTGACTAGATGAAAAGTTCCTGTTTATGCCTCCTGCAGGGATTATAATGAAAGCATTTGATCAACGTTCATACATGAATGCGCACTGATCACTTGTTTCATTGAAATTAACAAAACCTTTGATTATTGATATGACAAAGTGTATTTTTATTTAGTTTAACATGCAATTTATAATCGTTAATTTGTACTAGGATGATGAAAGCTCTTTTCTCATTTGCCACATGGGGTATGAGAATTAATTTATCATATAATATATCTAAACGTTGTACATACATGGTGTATGTTACAATGGCATGTACAAATGGATAAAGATTCTTGAAGTTAGATTTATATTTAAAAATCTTTCATTTTCCTTGATTGCACTAAGGGATACTTTATTCTTTCACTCAAAAATAAAGTCTTTAGCTGTAGAGCGCACCAGGCGTTCTTGTATCTATTATGTAAAGTGCATATCCTATAATTTACATATGAGGGTTAACAGGGTCACAGAATCTATAAATTGTAAACCTAAATAGGCTTAAGAGTCTAAACTCTTATTTTTAGGCCTTTTTCTTGCTTAGAAGAAATGAATATAGGGCCTGAAGACGTGGCCCTAGGGTCACAAGTACACCAAGTATATACATTTTTGTCGATTAACAACTTGTTATTTTTGTTCTGGAAAAGAAGATGAAAATAGTTTTAGGATGTGACCCCTATGGCCCTTATTAAAAGAGAGTCGTCACATTGGCTAAAAGGTCTGCATACAACAATTCCGCTCTCTAGGTGTTTACTCCCTGAGAAGAAAAGTAAATTAGGTATTTCGGGTGTCTCATATGTGGTCCTTATTAGTGTTCGCAGAGTTACTAAATCTTTGGGTAATGATCACAAATGTACAAGGAGTCTGTACAAAAATGTCTTAAGTGAAAGAAAATAAGTTTTTTGGTTGTGGCCCCTGTGTTTTCGAACTTCTCTGCTAATCGTACCACATGATTTTGAAAGTTCTTGGGAAGGAGTCGAAAAGACCGTGCTATGTCATATGGCCGTGAGGACCTTCAAAAGAATAAAATAAATTTATTTTCAAACTGAATAATTGATAAACGCATTCGATAGTAGCATGACATTTTATTTCATACTGAAACCTTAATCATTGTCATGAAATTATGTACAGCCAACACAAAATCATCAAGCCTATTTATAGCGAATGTTTTCTACACATGCCTAATGTATTATACGTAGCAGATTTTCGAAACGCCTAGCACCATGTACATGTAGCTCGATGTAAGGAAGTAAAACAATACTGATGATAAGAAAAAAAGACGTTAAAATATACAGATAATATTCGTCCACAACGTTATGATTGTGTTACATCATGTCAACCCACGTCACATCACAATAGGAAAAGCAACTTACGTGACTGTAAATGTGATAATTCAATGTATATTCGTCAGACCAGTATTCTGATATTTGTTTGCGATGCGTGTTATTGAAACAATTAAATCAATATAACAAAGTATATTTCTACAAGAGGCTCGCCCCGAAAGGAAAATAATGTTTAATATCGCAGATACCATTATCCCAAGTAGAACGAAGTTAAAGATGTCTCTTTTTCCTTTTAAATGGGTGTAAATATGAACTTTGTAATCTGACTCAGCTTTAACTTATCTTGAAAGAAGTCTATCACCTGGTAATCACAACTTTTACGTATTTTTTAAGGACAGTATACAGTTCATGGTTACAGCATATATCTATTTAAAGGGGTCATGGTTCTTTGTCTCCTTTGGTAAGAGGCATGGCAATAAGTAGTACCAATGTTACAAGCGCTGTTCCCGTCACAAACACCCAGAACATGAATCTGTCAATCACTTCCGCTGCCTCCTGCCATTCTCGACTTCTCGTATCTTCTCGATCCCGCTCTTCCTCGCGATATATCAGCTCCTGAAGTCTCGTCAAAACTTCGTCGAAGTCTCCCGCGGCTCTGTACTCTCGTCTTGAGGCATCCAATCGTTTATGTGGTGTAGGTTCGCCATTTTCAAAATCTATTAAACCACAACCAGAGTCATTTGAAAAATTGTTTTCGGCTCCCTTATAAAATCTTCTCGAGCATCTTGCCCCTCCGCTGATGATTTCACCCTCGTGTGCAAGCTGCGGTTTAATGAAATAAAGTCTTTTACACATTACCTTGGCCAGAACAATTATAACTTTCTTCAACCAGTTTGGTACCGGGGCTTCCTTGCGACCGTGGATGCTGATGTTGGATACCGTCACCGCCATGATAACCGAGAAAGAGGTCAACGACATGACGCACGTCAAGTAGATTCCTGGAAATTATTGAAAACAATTTGAGATTGAATCTGTAAAATTTTTTCCTTAAGTGTTGTAATGCATTTGCTTTACTTGATCATTATATAATAAGGTTTAAGAAATATCTAAGCACTATTAACATCATGCGTATACAGAATAAGTGTTACCCCCTCCTTACTCTTATTACCCCCGACAGTGACATAACAATCGATTAACGAGCTATGGATAAATCTAGTATCATTTACTAACATACGTGTTGGTAAATTAAATAATGACAGTGGCAGTAACTATTACGATGAATGGCATAATAATGGGAAAATATAACAGTAATCAATATTGATGTGATGTTCATAGAGCTAACGAGAGGAAAATATCGAACCCTGGCATTAAGGGCTTAGCTGAGCGCATCAAAATTGACAATCAACACATCATAGCCGGTGCTTGAAACGCTTAGAGAGAGCCCAACCTTGTTGAACTTCCATCGCGAGGTAGAACAGTGATCGCAGAGATGATCGTCTTCTCATTAAAGCAATGAAATGTAATCATGTAATGTTTTCAAGTCTTTGAGAGGATCAAGTTCTAATTTTATGCTTACTCTCATGGTTAATTAACTTCCCCTGGGTCTCGTTGATTGCTCGTAAGTGGAAGGAATTTACAGAACAAATTAGGGGCAAAGAGGTCAAAACCATTGTTACTATTCCATGAGGATACAAGAGCTTCTGATAACTTTTAACAACAGCATATAATGCGTTTAACAACTTTCCTATCTCCGCTTCAACCTAAAGATCTTCAGTAGTATATACTCGATCAAGCGAATTATGCTCAACTCGAATAGCGTATTTACCCTTTCAAACATATTACTTGTCATTAATGTGAATAGAAAATCTTTTCCTTATTGTTTGCAACTATTATGAGGTTTAAGAAGAATCCCATGCTGCAGTTAGCCCCGTATGTCACTTTGTAAGTTGATATGTTTTTTATACCCGAAGAACTGTTTACACTTGTAAGAAACATGTACAATCAACGTAACCAATTATTGTCAGGTAATTGTGTTGATCTTGTAAACCCTGACTGTGCATGCTTTGAAGTAATACCTCAGTTGTAACTACTACATTTGATGTTTGCCTTAAATGTCTAGTGTAAATCAAAGACTCAAATGTTACTGCCCGTACATTGACCAGAACGATACAAACACGTGTCCACCTCACCTATCAAGGGTACGAAACTAGATGTAGCTGGCATGTTCTCAGCAATGAGCAGCATAAAGACCGAGAATGCGAGGAGGACAGTGAGACCGAGAGTAATCTTCTCTCCACTGTCCGGCGACATCCAGAACACCAGCAGCGTCAGGGTGGATAGCATTATACAGGGCGCTATGACGTTATACGTGTAGTAGAGGGTACGTCGTCGTAGATGCATCGTGAAGACCACGTCGGGGAAGGGTTCGGGGCAACAAGGGTAAATCACGTTGTTCCGTATTGCAGTTACGCTGATCAAATCCCACTCTCCATTAGGGACGTAATTTGAAAGGTCAACTGGAGTTGTGCGGTTAAAAACGTTCACTTGAAAACCGTCATAGGCCCATGAGCCTATTTTCATTTTACAAACTTGATCATCAAACGGGAAGTAGGTGATATCGATCTGGCATGTGCTTCTGAGTTTAACTATTGGAGGCCAGAAGACGGAACCATCAGAATGTATCATCGCCAGAGCTTCCATATAGCCTCCTGTGTAGTCCTCCGCACTACAAAGAAGACAGTAATAGCATTTTTAAATATCTTTATCCGTTATAATCAATATCCTAGATTCAGACCAAGAAAAGATTTTCTTTTTCAGCAATATTTAACTACTTTCAAACTCTTGTCATATCGATTACAAAAGAAGTACCTTGCATTGTCATTGAGGCGGTAATATGACCATAATGCCATACAATACGTCTTTATTATGTCTGAATAGCTGTTCACAGCTCGGACATGACGATGATTTGAGGACATGTCTCCAGTGACACGAAGAGCATTTGGTATGACCGCTTTCACAATCACGTAAAATAATATTGAATGGTGTGCAATGTAGGGTCTCTTACCTATTGTAGAGAACTATATCAGGTTTCCATATTTCCATACACGGGATCCTCAAGACTTTCAGCCCATTATAATCATTCGGGTCCCAATCCATTTTCTCGTCTCGCCACTCCTGTAGTGGATAAAGCCAAGGAGAAATTGATATTGACAGTGTCATGCCTCACAATACAGACATGTGATGCATTGCAGTAATACAATCACATTCATTTGACTGTCTCCCAAGGAGGCTGTCTCGTTAAGAAGGTGAAATAAATGATCACTTCATGCATGGAAAGAATGTAAGTTAAAGTTGAATTTGTTTGGATTGGCTGATTTATGTACATTCCATTTTGGAAACCTAATTTTCAAAAGGAGCTCATACATGCAAGGACTTGTACATAACTTAACTGAAAATTCAAAAGACAATATGTTCCTTACGTTGATACTAAGATTGTAAATGTCATGTATCCACATATTTTTAAAAAGGTTCCATCCATACGAATTTAATATCACACAATTTCATAACGATCGATGCTTAAATTTAAAAAAAATATTTATGTCAGTTATTTTTCATGGGAATTTCATTAATATTTCAATCAATACACAATTCTGACAAACAATGTAAGCCTACCTGATCCAGCCAGATATTCGTTGTCATCACTTGATTCTTTTCATCCTAGATTGAAAGGAAAAAACATATTGATATTCGATTATTTTCATTAATTAATACATTCTGAAGTTCTTAGCTTGCGTTATAAAATCTTTTTATAAATTTTTTTAAGGAAATGTTATTGTTTTAATCTTTTTATTTTAAAAGATTTGAGTTAGTCATTTTGAGAACTTTTTTAAGGAAAATTAAACCAAATAAAAAAAATTCCACTATAATTAATTGAATATCTTAATATCTTACATTTCATCATTTCCAATATGTCTTTATTTTTTATTTTAAAATGTTCATTTCACTCTTCGTATTTCCTTATTTTACTGTAGATCCAATATTTTATTTTATTTCGTAAATTATTTTTCAGGAATTGTAATTGTTTTAGTCTTTTTATTTTCAATAGATTTGATTTATTCATTATGAGAAGTATATGAAGGACAAATAATCCAATATCATCCCTTTTTCTTATAATTGATTAAATACATGAATTTCTTACATTTCATCATAATATATCATTATTTTTATTTCAAGATGTTCATTTTACCCTTCCTAGTTCCCATATTTGTTTTGGTAAACGGTAACTTACAACGTCAAAAATCTGTGTTAGAGTTATTCCAATGTAGACATCTACAGCATCAGAGGCGTTGAAGACAGGTCTTGTATGTTTATCATAGCCAGCCATGAGAGTGAGAAACAGACGCTGCTCGTCAGTCAGGATAGGTGTGCTTTTGTTTATACAGATCTGGTATTCTGTAATATTGATAGTGAATTAATCATTATTTTTCCTATCAGGTCAAACGAAATAAGGTTTATAGTTTTCATGAAATGGCAAACGTCAACCTCACGCCTGCATCTTTGGTATTTACAAATAATATCATTATGTGGTTCTATATTTTAGTTTTTAGTATTCAATTCAAACTTAGTTCTCGGCATAATCTTCATACATTCTCTAAAAAATATAATGCATCATATCATGAGATATCATAACCTCCGATTCGGCTTTAATAATGACAGGGTACCGAGACTGTTTGGCGTATGCTTTTTCATATTTTTCAAGAATTGGTGGCTTAAATTTATTATAGAAACTAACACCTCAAGCTACCAACTGACAAATATTTAAGATTTGAAATTCAGATCAGCACTGATATCAACTTGAATTTTAAATTCTTTACATACGTTGCCGTTTAATATTGTAAAAACGAAATGACCCGAAACAATTATATCCCAGAATGTATCTAAGCGTTCCTGACCCTTTTGAAAATATAACGTTGTTCACCTTAACAACTTTTACGACATAAGCATGGATAATATGTATCACAAAAGGTTTGCAAAACGTAATGGAAATATGTTGATGATGGAAAAAATACTTACCAGTTTCTGCAGCGACGAAACATATGTGCAAGACTGAAAGTCCAATTACCAGTGTAATCACAACCATATTGTGTCCTTAACCAAGGTACCGTGTATCATAGCCCTGGATCTCTGTAGTTGTGCTCTGAAGTGAAGAGGCAGGGTGTTAAAACATTGCTACTGAACCTTGTCGTACCCCACTTTATGTTGAAGATATGTTTAATAAGTCTAACGTTATCAGATTTCCCTTTCATCTTGTTGTAAGATAGACGTTATACCTTCCTCTCCGGCTTCATAACTATCTAGCAGCGAGACGTCGTGCTATGATTGAAGTTGTAATAGGTATTTCCTATACTTATGTCTAATACCTTTCAGCTGTAGCTTAATAAACTGAACATAAAGAATCTGAAAGTGTCTTTTCATTACATAGTGCACCATAAAAAGTGAATCTTTTTAAGGTTATACTAATGAGATTGATGTTCCATAGGTAATGTAAAGTAATGTCTTAGCATGTTGATATCCGCAAAAAACTCATTGTTGTTTTAATACATTTCATAAAACGTGCTTATATTAAAGATGAAAAATCTTTTTCATCGTTGTTTGATATTCTCATTTAAACTTTAGTTGAAATTAACTTTATACGTTTAAAGATTTACTGTTTACCATTTTTGTTGAAGAGGAATGCGGAAAGTTAATTGAAATAATACTATAATTTAAAAAATCATAAAGCACAAAATATGGATTTTCGTGAGAGTATGTTTACAGATGTTTTTACACTTTGGAAAGTTCGATACATTTGAATATATCCTTCATATCATCACGGCGGATTGAGTTCTTCATATTGCATGAGCCGTCGGGAATGGCCATATATCACAGACTTACATCAAACACAAAGAGACTGTCTTCATACTTAGCTGCAGGCTTTAGTAAATTCCACCCTATTCTTCATCCGTCTCCCGCGGGGGTGCTAATTTCCCCTTTGTGTAGGCAACACGCAGTTTCTATCCCTAACGAAACATATAGCATTGAACTATACGTCAAGAATACACAATAATTAACAGTGGAAGCGATAGTCTCAGCTGGTCATCTGGTCATCTGATGAATAATGGTAACAAGAGACTCACAAGTTTCCTGGTCTTGAGACCATAAGCTTCTCGTTATCCCTCAATAACAGTATATATGTAACACGTATCAGTAGTCCTGGTTCGATTCACTTACGTAACAAATGTGTCATAATTTATTGTCATCAATTTTCCAATAAATGTCATAAATGGAAATGAATATTTTGAACGTATCCTTTTATGCAATCAATTTTGCACAAAGATATTTTATCGCCACAAAGCTTTTAACTGTCATATAGTTCAAACTGATGTGTGAAAATTCCACTGTGAACACCTGATGCGCACTGAACATGAAAATGATACATTTACAATAAACGCTTCCATCGCGAATAAACCATATGTCAATATCTAGTTCATTTCACATTGAAATGAAAAGGCTCTTTTGCTAACATCCTGTGCTCTACTTTTAGAGGCACAATATTGCAATAAAAGCGTATATTGTCAAACCGAACAAACGTTCACGAGTCGATCGTAACTTAGTCTCTCCGAGTCATTTGCATATATCTTTTATCAAATTTTAAGCGGCTTTCTTAATCTATTTTCAAATTATTTTATTTTGAAAAGCTTTAAAGTGTCCATCCACAAGAGATTAGAAAAACTATAGTCAACATCAGCGGACACTGAGTACTATTGATTTTTCAATATGGTCCAGAAAACGTTAGTGAATGATTTCAGAATGCCTCTCTTGTTGTAATATAATGGCATCAGGAAATTGCATTGGTTTTGAAAGTGAGGTTACTTTATCATTGTGAACTTGCATGTATGTTATCTTTAATGTAATGAAATATCTTTTTGTCCAACCCATTGAGGTGGCAGTGAGTGCAGTAATCATTATACAAAATAGTGGTAGTACTCAGTAGTAGTTGTAGTTGAAGATATAGTAGGAGTTGTTGTTGTTGTAGAAGTTAAAATAGAAGTAGAATCGGAAGGGTATTGTAAGTAGAAAAATTATGTCAAAAATTATGTCAACTGTAATAACAGAAAGAGTAGTTTCTGCTTGAGAACGACACAAGAATCTGTGTCGAAACGCGCATACAATGAACAAAGAAGTTGTCATCCATATATTCCTCAGCATTATTGTCATTCCAACTTCTAAAATGCCTCTCAAAGTAGTTTCAATATTGTTGCGTTTGGTTGATTCAAAGAAGATAACATGTTTTGTGATACAATTCACATGTAATGGATTCAGTGAAACATGCGCTTTATGCAACCGCCAATGAATATCGGCAATGGAACGCTATGGAGAACAACATGGGTTCTTTACTTTGATTATACAACACTAATACACGGGGGATATTCGCGGGATTACCTTACTTTGGGCTAGAATGCATTACTTCGTTTGATATTAATGCTGTGGGCAGAGGCTTCTCATATCATATTCTCTTTGTGTTCCGCCATGTTGATGCTTTTATTAATATTAAAATACTATGTATGCCTGAGTAGTTCATAGCACAAATGATATCAAATATAACTTCCGAATCGTGTAAAAACTATTCGTTAAACAAAAGGCTGATTCGTTGTAAGCTATTGTAGAATAAGCTTGTGGCATTGTCTGTTGAGTATTGTATTATAATACAAATATTGCAAAGAACATGTTGAACTATATCAATCAATTTTAGATGAGTGTGTACAGTGTTAAGTAATGTTTAAATGTATGAATAAATTGTTCGCTTGTTGTAATATCTAAAACCTTTGAAATGTTTGAATGAGGACGGTGATGACATATCTATTCGTAAACCTTGAGACATACAGATATGGATTTATATTCATAGTATATAAAACAATAATAACGTTTATGTTACGTCGCATACAATGAACAAAGAAGTTGTCATCCGTATATTCATCTGCATTATTGTCATTCCAACTTCTAAAATGGCTCTCAAAGCAGGTTGATAAAACAACACTGGCATATTTGTTGTTATGGTAGTAGTAAATACTTACTCGGGATATTAACAAGACAAACAGTCGTCTATTGTTATGGTAAAAGCTGACAAATACGCAGCCTGAAGGCGTCAGAATGATCACACATAGGGCGAGGTTCAAACAAGGAATGTTATCATAAAGGATCACATTGCGATCGAAGGGAAACAACTCATACCAGGAAATCAGAAATTAACGATTGTTGTCAGAGAAATTCTGTATTTTGACATATGATGAACGGAAGAAGTGTAAATGGACTGCTTATATTTGCTCTTTACTTCAAACAAAGAGAGCGGCATTACATAGTTGAAACGCTAAAACATTATCTTTATAAGGAATAACATTTGACATACACAAAGTATAAATTAGTTACAGTAAGAACCACCATTAAAGTGTATTAAACGTTAAAAAATTGTTATAATTCAGATTTCAAATGCTTACTTTTTTCTTCAATCACCTTTCTGAATAGTGATTTGGTTATCTTGATCATTGATGAATTGTTGGTTGTTTGAAATAATTGAATAATATCGTTGTTTATGATTATAACACTAATAATTGTGTTATTAATGTTTTATGTACTTACAATATGGATTTTGAGTTTATGTACTGTAATAGATAAAGAAGTAAACAACCTTTGTCGTTAAAGGAAATATCGCGATGGTTCTAAAAGGTAGAATATAATTGAATTATTATAAATGCATGAAACGCCCCATTAAAGCAGATCCATACGAAATTGAAAACTATCAAAACATACAAATAAAGCGTCTTTAAAAAACGCGTTTATGTCCAAATAACTTTATCCATTCAAAAGCAGTTCGATTCAAACCACGTCCGCAAACAATTTATAAAATCGTCGAAGAAAAACTGTGTAATTGAGCTGGGTGACAGGGTCAATAATGCAACTTTATTCCGTCATTACGAATTAATTTGCTGACATGTTTTTGGTGTTTTACCAAATTTTACGACCGGTTTACAGCTACTGCAATTGATTGGACGATAACAGGACATCTCGACGGAGAAGTTTAATAAAGTCTTTGTGGATCTAATTACGACAATTGCTTCATCGAAATTCCAATTCTGTCTGATGGGCCCTGATTTGAAATTTATTGATCTCAAAGAAGTGATCTTGAAAGCATAACAGCTCAGTACCCACACATCTGAAATAGATTTATGTTGGGCAGGTACTGTCAATCAAGTTTAATATGCTTCAACAAAAAAAACATTAATGAAATTTGAAGAAATATCAATTTCCTTTGAAAAAAGTTCAATCAAATTTTAAAATTTAAAAAGCACATTGACACCAGAGGTAGTAATAACTCAGTTAATGTGGGACTTTTTCAAGGTTTGGTCGGTAATTCATAAAGCCACGTTCTTTGTGCATTTTCTTCTTCATGAAAATCGATATTCTTTACAAAAAGATGTTTTAAATTGACGTTTATGATATTGCGTATTTCTCACTTTCGACCAAGGTCCATTTTTTTGTTAATTTCGTGTTGGTGACAGTTTAAAATATATTTCATGCAATTGATCTATAAAGTGCTTTAATTAATATTCTTAAACGTTTTGTGTTTTACACAAAAGAGTTCAAATACAATCAGTGATTGTAATCTATATGAAAAAGAAAGAAATCGTTTACAATATTTATGAACTTCTTTGAGAGGCCTTTTTAGAAGTTTGAATGACAACAACGAGAGGAATTTATGGATGACAACTTCTTTGTTCATGGTTTGCGACGTTTCGACACAAATTCATGTGTTGTTCTTCTTGAGAACGACACAAGAACCTGTGTCGAAACGTCGCATACCATGAACATAGAAGTTGTCATCCATAAATTCTGAAGGCACATTCACTTTGCTTTGTATTTTTTTAAACCAGGCACTCATTTAGATGAATTCCTATTTCCAAATAAGGTACATATCTTAAGTCATCAGCACTTTGTATTTGACGACCTTTTAGTATAATTGTGTGACAAAAATGACGAGAATGTCATTCTTACACAATTGGTATATGCTGGATGCCCTTGATGACATACCAAGTAGTGATGTACTTTAGTAGACGAATCATTATTGCAAATAACCATCTTTACAGCTAGCATTGGGGGACTTGAATTGATTAATTGGGAAACTCATGAAATATTTTCTCATTGCAGGCCCGACTCTTCCGTGATTATCAACTTCCATCAAAATGGATGTTTTACTCACTCGACATGAAGGACCCACCAGGTTCACTTTAGCTAATAAACTCTTGCCTGTCGAGATTGGCAACTTTTGTTAGCCCATCTCGCCATATGTTATCATTCAAAAACAAGCAATCGATGGAGGAGAGCTGCCCGTTCTTCTTGCGGAGATGGGAGTAAGATTGCCTGTACTTCAGAGAATCACCCATCTTCCATCTTTCTCTCGTCGCATTTATCACAAGATGCATGCCCACGCACAGTTCACCCTTATGACTTATAATCCGTTAAGAAAAGAAAAAGATTAAGATTATG
Source organism: Steromphala cineraria (assembly GCA_916613615.1). NCBI lineage: Eukaryota > Metazoa > Mollusca > Gastropoda > Trochida > Trochidae > Steromphala > Steromphala cineraria. The sequence goes on along the minus strand of OU744720.1, from coordinate 73,180,050 downwards.
TTCGAGGGACATGTTTGTCCCCTGTCAAAATGGAAGACGAAGCCGTTAATGAATTCAATGTTAATGCACTTTGTCATTTTTTATCACAGACCCTTAAAGAAGAATAATCTGAGTCATACTTTTCGTCCAAAGCACTCATGAGTTTTATTAACCTAACAATGGAAAAAACACTAGAACTATATGTAAAATCAATAATAAATTTAAGTTTCTGGACCATAAAGCTTTCAAGCTGTGCTCTGAAAACAAAACAAGGTCAGAAAATGGAATTTTTCGTCCGAAGATACTCATCAGAAATTACAACCTGACATAAGTCCTCTTTGTTAAAGGGGCAGTAGCACGTTTTTAAGGGGAATATAAGGTGATGTAAAGAAAATGAAAATGTATTGTTCCAATTGAAAGACAATGTATTTTAACTAAATGGAGCAGTAATATTTCAAATATATAACGTAAAGTTTATCCATGCGATTCCTTTTTCTTACACAAAATGAATTAAAGGTGTTCACATAAAATGGCCGCCAATGGATTTTATATGAATCTTCATACTTTGTCCTCTGACTATGGATTTTTGACATTGTCAAAATAATACATTTAACATTAACATTCAATTTACAGTGAAAATTACAATGAAGTATGAAATTGTCAAAAAACGTGCTACTGCCCCTTTAAGATTGAAATGGCGTTTGAATAAGCATTGTGAATGGTAATCTTGAATCTTAATACTCATGATTTCGTCTTTAAAAAATGGGAACAAAAGTCTACTTCAAACCGCAAGAACGTCAATGTATTAATCCATCCTCTTCAAACCTTCTGAAGCATTAAACAAGTTGAAACGTTTTGACCTAATTGCTAATATAAAATATTGATATTTAGCGGTCACTTCCTCATTCAAGGCTTTCTGGAGATAACTTAAAAGTAACATCCCGAAAACGTGGTAATGAACTTCTCTGGGGGTGCAATTGATTATTGACATCAGCGGCAGAAGCGGGGAATCTCATAAACGAGGTTGAAGGACAAACGAATAAAACGAAATCACACAGTGATGATGTTTGCTTTCACGAAAAAAGTGCAAGGATTTGTCGATCTCAAAGTTAATTTAGGCCCTGAAACATGTTGAATGATGCATAACATGAATCTTGAATTGCATGATTACAACATGTATTAGTTATTGGAAGAGTGGATTAGCGGTTGAAGGAGTATCTGGATGAATAATTAGAAAAAAATTGTATGTCAAACTAAGGCAAATTCTTATTGAATATTGACCTTAAAGGGGCTGTAGCACGTTTTTAATGGGAATATAAGGTGATGTCAGGAAATTGAAAATTAATGGTTCCAATTAAAAGACAATGTATTTAAACTAAATGGAGCAGTAATAATTCAAATATATAACGAAAAGTTTAGCCATGCGATTCCTTTTCTTACACAAAATGAATTAAAGGTGTTCATACAAAATGGCCGCCAATGGATTTTATGTGAATCTTCATACTTTGTCCCCTGACTATGGATGATTGGGTTGTGTAATGAGATTTTTGACACTCTCAAGATAATACATTTAGTATTAACTTACAATTACATGTATCAGTGAAAAATTTGAAAAAAAGGTGCTACTGCCCCTTAAGTGTAAACAGTATCTTTATTACTACATGTCATAATAGCGGATATAACGGCAAGCTTCTTTGGTTAAGCAATTGTAATGTTAATGAGCGCACCCTTGGGACTATTCAACTTCCGGTAAAAATAAAAACGAGATGAAACAGTTGTCAAACTAGCTTTGGGCTAAAAAGGAAGGATTTTGTCAGCATTACTCTTTTTGTAGATTAAAATCCTTACAAACTTAGCTTTAATTTGGGGATTTCATTCGTTTCAACACTGTTCCAATACGTTTGATTGTAGCTTTTTAAGTAACGAAGAGAATGTTGCATAAGATTTATTTTCGCTTTGATACAAACATCAAAATATTATATAAATCAACCTAATCACATTTTACAGATATCTCTTAATGCTAAGTATACGGCAAATAATATTTGTCACAGAAATCTAAAATAACGAATACAATCAATGTGCATTAACTGAAATCAGGCATGTCATTCATAAAATTCTAGTTATCTAACAGTCTTGATACAATCAAATTAGATTTGTCGTTTGTTTTCTTTCTAAAGACTTACATTAGATTAAAAGGCGTGCACCAGCCATGGCATACTGTTTGGTCTTGGAAGCATCGCCACGACTTGAGCCTTGATACCGTACAATACTTGATCGAAAGGCCTCAAAATAATACTTTTCGACAAGAGTACGTACTTCTCGAACAAAATGACTTTACTTTAAAAGTTTGTCAAATTTATGTTATTTTTAACAAGTTTACACATTCTTTTTGTAATTTTTCTGAAAACGCCGAAAGTATAAATCCCTCGTTTTGTTTCAAAAGCTCAGCTCTTGCTATAATTTTTAGGACAATTAACTCTATAATTAGTGTAAAAGTTGATTGATTGTGTCCGTAACTACATTGGTGAAAAGTCAATTCCGAATTTCTATGTACCGTCAGTTCCATTTTGCAATGGCAGATTGACTATCATCACGAAGAGATGAAACATGATATCCGTTTTATTCACTTTTCCGATACAAAGGAGCAAACAAACAAAACGGATTAGTAATGATGTTCGTGAATTTTTATTCAGTACTGAAGGCCTCATGGCCAAGAGTACAATCATTTAAATAATAGTTTGCGGATGGACAGGATAAAATAGTGTAATTATGAAAATCATACATATACTACATATACTTTATATACATATTCAATCTCCGTGATAGTTCCGATAATTCCGAGTGTCTCTATACAGGAGCACGTTTTTTAATTTCATTTTAAAGATTTTCCAAAATAAATAAAAGTGTATGCCGAATCCATTTATATTCGGAGGGTTTAAACATTTCACCGCTCAACCCAATTATCTGCAGTCGTATATCAAGTAAACGCTGCTGGCAGATATTTTCTTATTTGAGGTAGGGGAATGGATTCGCGTAGCACCTAAAATGGAATGTTCCTTTCACACCAGCTACTTTTGATTTAAAAGCAATGTCTTTCAACGGGTAACAGTAATGTTCGGTTTCATGATATCCCTCTTTTACCTAAAACACTGTCCCTTTAAGATGTTATAAAGAATGGTTGCATCTAATTGACAGAAAGCGGAAACGATAAGGCCTGTGATTATGCTAATCTTGATACAATCACAGGCCGTTAAATTGAATCATTTCGTTTGATCCGCAAACGTGGTCCGACATTAGTCGACTTTTAACTTTCTTCAAAATGCAACAAGGCATGCATAGACGTGATTCTCTTTGAGAAATATTCTTATTAACGCAAACCGAGACATGATTGAGATCTCTGCTTTGGAATTCTTTGTTCCTTAAATGGCACTTATAGTGTCACAAAACCTTTAAACCATATGTCTTTTGCTGTTATAAAAGAGAATAATTTTCTTTGTTCCTTTTCGTTTGGTTTAACGACTTCTTACTTCAGTGAACTTGCTCCTGCTTATCGGTAGAGCGCTGCATATACGGTAAGAAAATTATCCTAGAGTTTTAAGCCTATATTGTTTCCTCTGAGTGACTCAATTTCTGTTAAATCTCTTAACTTAAAAACCACTTCAAAGTACAAAAACAATGTACATATATTTTGATTGTTTTATACCAACGAAGCGCCTCACTGTTTCTTTAAATTGATTTTTACACTTATTTGAAGGTGAATTTGTTTATATGTATGGTTATTATTCTAGAAGTTGTTATGTCCATATGAAAATAATCTTCATATGTTTAACGATCATATAATGGTTTTCTTTATTTTTCTGGGTTTTTTTTAAATCTGGAATATTTCCAACATAAAGGTATTGATCCGAATGTCTAAGTGAAGAAAGATCTAGGTTAAGGTACTCTGTTAGAGCTATTCATTCTAACAAGAATAACGGAAGTCTACTATTGATTCCATACTTTTTTGTATGTCTTGTGAGTACAGATTCTAGTTATTCTCGTGGGAACATCTACGAAGTTCAGTCAACCTTTGAGACTTTAAACTTTGTGTCGAGAAACATACGTCTCCTTCGTAGCATAGAAGAGTTGAGTTAAAAAGTTAGCAATTATACCTCTCATTAGATGCTGGGGGTCTTCCTGCTAAGGAAATGCACCATCCTGTCGCACTGATCTTAGAATTAAGTGAATCAGGGGCCCGCCATTACAAACCAGGCACAGACGGAAGTGATGGTAGGAATCTACTGCTACAATTTGCCGCTTCATTAACTTCAATCAGAAAAGGTAGATGTAGATGATACTGACATTTGTATTAATTCCTATTAAAGGGGCAGTAGCACGTTTTTTGATAATTTTCACTGATACTTGTAAGTTAATGCTAAATGTATTATTTTGACAGTGTCAAAAATCTCAGAACACAAGCCTATCATCCATCGTCAGAGGACAAAGTATGAAGATTCACATAAAATCAATTGGCGGCCATTTTGTGTAAACACCTTCCATTCATTTTGTGTAAGAAAAAGGAATCGCATGGCTAAACTTTACGTTATATATTTGAATTATTACGGCTCCATTTCGTTTAAATACATTATACATGTACATAAATTGGAACCATTAATTTTCATTTTCCTGACATCACCTTATATTCCCCCTGAAAAATGCTACTGCATCAAATATCAAAGAATCTTATGACTTCGGTTAGTTTACCTTTCAGCGATAGAAATATATGAATGATAATATATCATTGTGGCCAATAGGCTAAAACTTCTTCCAAAATCATGATAAAAAGTAACGTAGTGAAAGTACTGATTAATATACTTCAATCATACTACAGTACGAGTTAGCTCTTTAAAATACTGATTCCTAATATTTATACGGCAATTTCAACCAAGTCTACTACCACTAAATATATGACGACACAAAAGCTATTACGTCACAATGTGAGTACCGCCCCTCATCTCAGAGTCAGCGCACTGTCAGTTTTTTTCGATTTAAATATATATAATTATCCTGTTCTGTTAAAGGCATGGTGAGGTATTGCCTTTTGCAATATGCGTTGATATATATATAGCAAAGTAAAACCATTTATCTTATTCCGATTTAATAAAATTTTTCATTTAATCGCAAAAGTGACGGGGGAATACATCAGTTGAGGATGACATTCACATGGAGTCGGTTAGTCTTTTAAACCAAATTATAACATATGTAATATAAATAAGAAGACTCAAAGAAAAGCTTGAGTGTTGCATATTCTTATTCCAGGAAGATCCAATATGTAATCTGGCAGATTTATGATTGCAATTTATGTTTTCTGCCCTCCCAAGGCTTCGTATATCATATTGAAGATAAACGTTTGGAACCAGACATTCTCAAACAGGGATTCTTTTTCTTGTTCTTCGCAAAGTTCTGATTGTTTGAGATATACTTCACAGCAAAGTGCGTAATAAAAGACAATACAATTTTGTGAAGTTATGTGAAGAGAATAATAGAATTTCATCAGGAACATTGCAACAGCGGACATTGTCCCGGGTACCAGAGAAAACGTAAAATGACCGAGATGTTATTCAAATTATCTAATTTCATTGTTATTAATTTTCAAAAATATCAATTCTGCAGTAAATGTTATTGTTGTTATATTATTTTATTTGAAGGTTTTCTAACAACGATCCGTATAGATAACGAATTTATGTAACCTCACTTAGATCGGAAGAAGTTTTCCCGAAATGACTTTAGTATTATGTTTCCACTTTTAAATCGCATTCAAAGATTTGAGACTATTGTTAAGCTTTTGATGTAAATGGATCATTAGAACACATATTGAATGAATATTAATCTTGTCACAAAAGTTTAAATACAATAGTAATTATGTAACACTATCCAAAGTCTATCGAATCGTAAGTCATAAGGAACTCATGACTATTTTCTGCACATAACTCTTTCATGGCTTCTTACCATATTTATAAGTGTATATGAAAATAACGGATTTTTCTAAAATGACTTAAACCTGAGTGTTTTTAGTAGTTTGCCCAAGGCTTATTTGGATCAATGCCGTGTGCACTCTAGCTTGACCCAATACTTCTTTAATCCATAACATCTTTTAACCCTAATATAAGTACACTCGTCCAGAAAAATTTGTGTAATTAACTTTGAAATAAATTGGGTTTTAGATTGGTTTGATTCCCCCGTGTTTAACGGTATCATTACCCCAATTGGAGGCCTTTACGAGTAAATTAAAACGTTGCTTTTGATCGAATTTCGAAATTGCGCATTATAAAAGTGGTTGTTTCCGACCAGCGAGTTAGCTTGCTTAACTTATCATTAAAGCTGAAAAGCAATTGCTCCTTCTTCGTGCAAGTGTCAAATATTGCTCTTTGATGTTTTTACTCGTTTGATAAGGTTTTAGTGTCACCGTCGGTTCCAACCGTAACGTTACAATAAATTGGAACGCTTTCTACCAATGTAAACATTACAGAATTTCATTTCCTTTGTGATCTTGAACGCATTTGCCTCCTACTTGTCATAGCTTTCTCAAAGGAAACATGATTTTTTTTTTGGAACAGTCCTTTTACAATCATATTTTGTTTGAAATTTGTTACAAAGGGACTTTATGATTCTCGTTCCATATATTGAACCAATATCGTTTTTCTCTGGCGCCCAATGCTACAGGGTCTCTAATGGATTGGCCAAAATGTCACTTTGTTCGATTAACGACCTTTTTCTTGAACAGAAAAACTTCTCTAAATAGAAAACAGAGAATTCATTTAATAAGAAAGCCATGATGTCAAGCAGCTTAAATAATGTTTTTTGGCGAACAATTTCAATAAATTATTATTACATGAAACAAAACAAGCAAATATAAAACATCAAACTGAATTTAACATTTAGAAGATTGTCGCTTTTAAAAAGTTTGTCAGGTGAACTAATTGTTCAACAAAAAACAAACAATGAAGATTCAAACTTCATTCTATTCATTTGTTCTCTTTTCTCAATTAGTTTTTTGCTAAAACATATTGAAATACCATTGTTACACCAAACGAATTTGTCCGCAGACCATACCACCCTGTCATTATAAACCTAATGATCCTCAACGGCTGTTTCAATAGATGTTTGTGTCCTTTGAAGATTAACAAATATTTGATTCAAAATCGATATCGATCCTGCTTCGAGAGACATGTGTATAAACATAGAGTAACAAAGAATGCGTATCATGTTACAATGCTACAAATGAAAATTAGCAAGATTGTTTCCTGTTTGAATAATGAAAAACTCGACAGATTTGTAGAATAGGCTTCACTGAATTATAGTTCACAATACTGTTACAAGAAACTATCAAACATGTAAAGGATATACCAACAAATTAAAAGGAAGTTAGGAAAATACGAATATTTGTATTACTGTACTCATTTATTTGACACTTAAATTTGAAATTACTGCATGATTTTAGATGTTATAGACGTAAGTGGTTTACTTGGGTTTTTTTTCTATCTTTTGCAAAATAATTATTTGTTTGAAAAGGGATGGCATACCAATTACACATACGTCTATACACATACATAATATAATTTTCAGCTTACATGCATCTTTTACGTATTGGGAATCAGAGTTTCGTAACTCCATTTGCAAGAACAAAATCAGGAACTTCAATGTTTTTGTTTAGACTGCTTCCGTATTTATACGAGCCTAATGAATACATCATCCTAATGGCGTGAAATACGCACTGGAACCCATACGCGAGGAACAATTTGTGTTGTTAAGGATGAATTACCTTCACGCTAATGTTTACAGTCGATGTCACTAACGTTGAGAGCTTCGTACTGTCTCGTTGCATTGATATCAAATTACCACAGACAAGTAGCGATCTATACAAGTAGAAAACTAAGCAAGGGAATCTTTTGGTGTGAACACGCTACAGAGACGCCTTAAGAAAGCGACTAACAAGCAGTTGTATAGGCCTTGGCTTATATCTCGTTACTGTGATGAGTCCCTAATGGAGTTTTTATGAATCAGTTTCAGCTCCCGTGGATGGTAACGACAAATAGGGTAGTGGAGCTTTCATATTCTGAAACTGATCATAGGTTTTGGAAGAGTGCGTTTGAATGTGAATCGTTATAGCATAGTGATTTGTAATCACAAATATTACAAATGGGAAACTATTTGTAAGTATTGTCAATGGACGAAATGTAAGACAAGTGAGATGATCAAACATGATTTCATGAAATGAGCCCACATGTTCTCAAGTGCCTAGCAATAACGTTGAATTTCCTCCATGTAACATAATTTCCAGAATTTCACTCAATATGTTATTTTTTGGAAATGCAAGTGGGAACGCTTAAAGTGTAATTTCCTCGGACCGCATTTGCGTTTGAAGCACCTAGGCAAATGAGGGCCGTGTTGTGCCCATTGAAGTTCGATAGGGAGTAGGGTAAATACACTCAAACACGGCATCAAATTGTAGCTTTTGGGGCTCGTAATGTGATATTGAATTCGAGTGTTGACATGACCCAATTTTTATAATTTGCAAATTTTCCAACATCAGTTAGTGATCATTTTGATGTAAGAGTGTCAACACGTTCTGTATGCAACTTGCGACTTTGTAAACTGCAAGTTCGTATATTCTAACCTGTTCTTAACAAGTCCTCTCAAAACCAATTGTCTGAAACACTTCCAGAAATTCTAAAGCCATTACATGAACTGATAGTGTAAATGAATACCTATTCTATTCCTACTTATTAATACCTATGTACATAATTGTTCAAGTGAATAATTTGTCTTCAACGAGGACGTATTATATGTAAACTCGAATTTCCTTCCAATCGGTGACTAAGAAACAAATATATACATCTATACGGGTGATATTAACTGGTCTTATATCATATATATATATATATCAGTATGTTTGCCTCTATATGACAGAATAATCACACCGTTCATATTTCAGCCAATAATGACCCCCAGACAAGAGAGGCACCGTCTGCAGAGGAAGAAGAATACAGGTCGTTAGATGCTGAACTCGGCGAACCCTGCAGATTGATTGTAGGGTCAATCTTAATTCAGGGTGAGGGAGTCTATTATATCCTCTTTGTGACATGTCACGCTATCAATTAGATACAACTCACAACTCCATCTCAGTAACAGGATTATCCTACTGTTGGAAAACTTACTTCGAGCACATTGGTTTCATATTTCTATGTTTATGAGTTCCAATCTTTACTGATCGTGAAATAGTCTGAAACGATACCTATACGTCATCCTATCCTAATGAAGAATAAAAGTACGTTATTTTATGGTTATTTTGTCTCCCCCTGTATTCCTGGTTAGTATTGACCAACATAAATGACAAACTCTACATCATTATTATTTTTAAAAATTAATAAATAACTAAAACTTGTATTTGATTCATTATGAGAAAAACGAGGAAGCCAACGAATACATACATTATCCTTAATAACTCTGATATGCAATGTTACGTAATTAATGTTATACGATGATTTACTTATTATGACTAAAAAAGGAAAACAAGGTTTATATTTGCCCATTATGATGACGAATAAACATTCAGAACACTCTTCAGTATCAACGGCATATCATTATTGAACAAACTACAATATATGTGCCGGTCCTTCAACCCTCATTTCGAAATTAAAAAAGGCATTCAAATGATGATTTACTCCAAAAAAGTCATTAAAAGAACCATATAAAATCATTTTCGAAAATGCGTTCACAATCCCTGTCAAAGAGGCACATGTTTGAATACTTATCAGATGAATTCAAAATCTTCTTTAAACAAAGAAAGTGCTTTGACCTTTCCGTTATCAAACAACCTGCCAACTCTATGAAAAACACAGCATTGTATCAATAAACACACCTATTATCAACCCTATAAACCACCTTTCAGTTTTCTTAAATAATTAAATATACAAACCCTGCAAGGAAAAGTTCAGGAAAGGTCAATATTGTGTGTACATAAGACGTTATCGAAATGTTTGCCTGTGAGATTAAGCAATTTTGTATTGCTGATCCCCGTTTGATGAAGCCTCGCTTACGATATGATACATTACCAATTTGTGAAGACATTCCTGGAGATTGACTTTCCTGAAAAGATTGTAATGTTTAATAGTTTTCTATAAACTGTACTTGCATATACATTGAACTTTAAAACAATAGCTTTCTCCAGCATGAGTATGATATTTCAAATGATTAAAATAAATGCTGTGCTTTCATTTACCTCGAAGCATTTTCATTCTCTGGAAAGATAATATTTTTTAAAATAAGTAGTTTATCGATTAAGTAAAGGAGCCTGAGGGAAAAGGAATGTTGAAATTTTGTTTATCTCGAATCTAGACTTGCTTTTGGAGAAGATATTTTTCGAATAAGGGCGTATTTCAAGTCAAATCATTAAGAATTTAATTTTTTTATTAGGATGTTTAGATATTTTTCAGACCTTTATAAACCTACACTTGAAAGAGAATACATTGCAATCTTGTCTGTGCAGAAAACTACTACCTTCCCTCATATATAGTCAAGTATAAGTGATCTGGTCTGCAATCCCCAAAGCAAAATAAATAAAGGAGCCTTCTTAAAGGGGCAGTAGCAAGTTTTAGGGGGAATATAAGGCGATGTCAGGAATATGAAAATTAATGGTTTCAATTGAAACACAAAGCATTTAACCTAAATGGATCAGTAATGATTCAAATATATAATGTAAAGTTTAGCCATGCGATTTCTTTTTCTTACACAAAATGAATTAAAGGTTTTCACACAAAATGGCTGCTCATGGATTTTAGGGGAATCTTCATACTTTCCCCTCTGACTATGGATAATTGGTTTGTGTTATGAAATTTTGGACACTATCACAATGATACATTTAGCATTAACGTACAATCATCAGTGAAAAATGTAAATTCCAAAATTATCAAAAAATGTGCTACTACCCCTTTAAGTCTTTAAAATGTTATCTCTGTCTAGTTGCCTCAGCTTTCTAATATGCATCAATTAAGTGAAATACATCTTTAACTGACCTTCCTCCTCCAACAAGCTGTTCTTGTGATTTACGATAGTTGTATATAATGCCTGACATCCATTTAACAATGGTATATTGTCTGTGTAATTGGTCATGACTGGAGGATTGATCAGTTAAGTGTAGGGCTTCTGGTGAGCAAGCGATCTTCTTATCATGGATCATTGTATGGTCCTATACAAGACGTTTATCATTAATAACACAATCATGTGTTATTTTCATGGCAATTATGGTAGAAATTTCAAACCTGAGTAAAGTGTGCATTTCGATGTTTATCTGTTCTAATTTAATGTCAACATTACGTACGAGAGTGATCTTCATAACAATAGACTATTTACAATAGGAAACAGTATTATTCGATTTAAAGAAATGTTGCCGAAAAGGTGAATAAGGTTTTTTAGTCTTTAAAGGGGCAGTAGCACGTTTTTTTTGATAATTTTATATTTTGTATAAAGATTAATATTTATATAAAGATTTAAGATTACCATTCACAATGATTATTCAAACCCCATTTTCAATCTAAAAGGGGCAGTAGCACGTTTTTTGACAATTTCATACTTTAAATTTTTCACTGATAATTGTACGTTAACGCTAAATATATTATGTTGATAGTGTCAAAAATCTCATTAAACAAGCCAATCATCCATAGTCAGAGGACAAAGTATGGAAATTTACATACAATCCAATGGTGGCCATTTTGTGTGAACACCTTTAATTAATTTTGTGTAAGAAAAAGGAATCGCATGGCTAAATTTTACATTATATATTTGAATTATTACTGCTCTATTTAGTTTAAATGCATTGTCTTTCAATTTGAACCATTAATTTTCATTTTCCTGACATCACCTTATATTCCCCCTAAAAACGAGCTACTGCCCCTTTAAAATGTGTACATCAGTTTTCATGTTTCAGTTTGGGATGCTTATTAAAATGACAATTTATGTTTCATTTGTAATTGAGTACACTTAGCCGAACGTCGAAATAGTTTGCTATTGTTGTCATTGTATTGCTTGTCGTTTAGGTAAAGTGGTAATATAAACATAAAAGTAGTAATTTGTGATCGAAAACTTAAACAAGTATAGAATTTTATGAAACATACGCCATGTCACTTAAGGTTACTTCATTGTAACTATACATAAATAAAACGGAGGATAACGGAGAGACTAAGGGTTAAAGGGACTGTCCTATCGGGATATTATTGTGGAATTTAAGAGTACCTACATTGTACCTGCATATACTTATATCTGATTATTACATGATCATTTCACACTTATTTGCAAATATGTCAGTGAGGGTAATGTTTCGCCCTCTTGAATTTTGTTTCCACAAAAAATACCCCGATAGGACTGTCCCTTTAAGTAGTTGCAATAGTGATAGTGTTGCTAGTAACTGTGTACGTGTATGTGATAGTAATAATGATATAAGTAGTAGATGTGGTAATTGAAATGTTAGTTTGTTTTACAATATGATAGTAATGCTAGTGGTGGTAGTTGTCGACATCTTAGAATTAGTAAATGGTAGCAGTAGAAATAGAAGTAGTTGTAGGTGTATTGTAGCAGTGGTAGTTGTAAGAAAGCAACAGCAGTAAAAGTTATACAGTAGTTGTATGATTGTAATGGTAAGTAGCAGTAGTAAGAATAGCAGCAACAGTAGTTGTAGTTATAACAGTGGACGAAGTAGTGGCAGTTATTGTAGTAGAGTAGCAAAAGCAACATTAGTAGTAGTAGTAATAGTTGTAGTAGTAGTAGATAATAGATAACATAACTCATAGTTACATGTTGTAAAATATGGTATCATCATGAAAAAGGATAACTACTAGATGAGTATAGCCTTCAAAGCTATTATTTCAGCAATTAATTATATCGATATGTGTTATGTGTTGAGATATTAGCTAGAGTATATGTACTCCCTTCTAAAATATGTTTTTCTTTATTATCACAGATACAAATGACCAACCGTCTCCGGTAAGTAATGGCAGTTCCGAAACGCTTATCCTTTACTTTTCTGTCGTTTTAGAACGTTAATGCTAGTGTCGGAAACATAATTATAGGGTCAATCAAAGTCCACACAGCTCCAGACAAAGCAATTTTCAAATCACTGTTAGGAACCGTCTTGCAATTCTAAAATCAGCCACTAACAGTGAAGGGTTTTAAATGATCTTGTTATTTTGTGAACAGACAAATACGGTATTATCTAAAGATGGTAATTAGAATGCCAACTGTGTATGGATATATATTGGCTATTTCAAACTTTGCAGAATGAAGTTGCTTGCAATTTTTACAAAGCGAATTCATGAGAGTTCGTCAGTTTTTCACTTAAATCAATCCATCGTCCTTTCTTCACTTAATTTTCGTATCTAATTCAATAAATCACGTTTATCGGATCAGTGAAAGGTTATCGCCTGCGGAATATACTGATCGTCCTGGCAAATACACCTCTCTAAGAACCGTTTTTCTGTCTGCACTGGCCGGCGTACTAATTGGTTTGAAGCCCTTCACATCAGATGCTTATCAAATTAACCCTGAGCATTCTGATACGGTTGGGAAGAAAGGACAATTACTGACACTCACCTTATTAGCGTTTCATCCCCACTAGACACACTCCATCTAATCCAGTCTCAGAGTTTGTCTTGTAGGCTGGCACTAGAACTGTTTGTTGTGGAACTATATTCATTGAATAACGCACCAGGCGGTAGGTCAGCCATGTGAGCTTGCCGTAGACACAGTCATAAGGTAGGAGTCCGGGACACAACGAAATTCAATCGGCAAACACTTGATAATTGTTGATCAGAGTTTCGCCAAGCTGTGCAGTGTTCCGGAAAGTGAGGCGGTATGACTGGGCTCGGGGTCTTCTATTGCCCTGCTAGGGAACGGGAGACATACGCGCTGATTTTAGTGGAAGTTATTTCTCTCTCCTAACTTTGCCTGATGTCGCGAAAGAGAGTGCATCTTTTTTCCCTCGTCATTAATCATCATAGACATATAATTCGATGCATCATGCGGCAATGTTTTATGCTATTTTAGAAGTAGCCCTGTGCTAATAGCTGTTAAACTAAGCATCATCGCTGCTCACGACTGGAAGGTAAATCATCGACATTAGAGGATCAAGTGTTTTGGCCCTGGGTTAAAGAGCATCGCCTGGCTCCAGACTGAGATCTTCGATTTCTAGAAAAGGCAGATTTGGTATTCCCTGACTAACATTTAATACCACGCTTTCTAAGTTTAAAGTGCATTTTTTCAGTCAACGCACGGTTAGGTACACAACTGCTGTCTTGCTTAACGATTTATGCAATAGTTTGCTCGAGTGAGCCATCCCCTTTAAGCCTGGCGAATAACTCATCTGGGAAGAGCAGTTCTACACGTGGTGACAAGACTCGCCAATAAAAGGAAATCATGTAAGAATTTACAACCAAAGAATTGATTCACACATACGCTAACTCAACCCTTCGTGTCATTCGTCCTAATCACAATAAATAGCGTGTCGAGAATCCCAAGATAACATTAAATATAAAGATTGAAGAAGTGATATTACATTCATCTGATTGCAGTTTTATGTTGGTACAATCTTAAAGAAGTCACAGAGAATATAAATTGAAATGTTTTTAGTTGTTTCATTAAACATTAACATTTAACATTAAACCTATGTTTTATAACGGAGATTGAGTTCACAAATTCATGAAAAAGACATATTTCTGTAGACGTAATGTTTTGCTTTGGAAACTTTTCAAAGTTTCAATAATGCACTTAATTTTCCTTAAAATATCCACCAAGGTTTAGAATATTATTGTAAATCTATGATCATACTAGATGAATAAAAGTTGTCTTGAATGTATAAAATCGTCAATTTAAAGTAAACCTTTAATTATGTTAGATAAAGTTAACCTGATCCATTTAAGATTCTTTCTATACGATCATGCGGCAATGTTTTATGCTATAAATGTACCAACTTCTGATGTTCCATCCCTTCACCAGATCAGAGATCAATCTCCATGTGAAGAACATCTTGAAGGGCTCGTGTTTAGGGATGAAGGACCGGTAATTAGAAGATGTTTAGACGAGTGTGGACTGAAGGAGATTAATTACACGGATTCTTACCCAAAACTGAACGGTTACAAGCCGGGAGATGTCGATAACTATCACCCTCTACACATCTGTGCAGTAGGCAATGGGAATCGTCCAAGACCTGGGGAGTTTTGGTATGTTGGCATTGGTGATCATTGATAATTCTGATCAATCACAGATTGAAGTGATAGTCATCATTTGGCAGTGGTGGTAAAGTAACGAATGGTATTAATAATCGTTAGAAAGTTTTAAAAAATCCTTTCTTTGGGTTTTTTGGGGGAGGAAGAATAAATTATTTTAAAATGTTTCTTCTTTTCAAATATGATACATCTCATCACTAATTTGAAGTACAAATATGATAATCATTGTTTTTAGGATAAATACAAGTCACTGTATGTCTTGAGAGGGTTCTCACCTGTAAGAGATCACAAACAACCTTTATGTCAATTGTAAATGAGGACAACAAAAAATGAAAATTGAAATACATTTGAAGCGACAGTAGCACGTTAAGGGGAATAAAAGGTGATTTCAGGAAAATGAAATAATTGTTTTCCAATGGAAAGACAATGTATTTAACTAAATGAAGCAGAAATAAATCAAATACATAATGTAAAGGTCAGCTATGCGATTCCTTTTTCTTACACAAAATGAATTAAAGGCCGCCAATAGACTATATATTAATCTTAATTAGTTGTTTACTGACCATGGATAATTGGTTTGTGTAATGAGATTTTTGACACTATCAAAATTATACATTAAGCATTAACTTACAATTATCATTGAAGTTGATAAAATGAAATTTTCAAATACCGCGCTAGTGTCCCTAAAAAAGCAAATTAATTATACATGTATACGGTTAATAACGGTCCACATATCTAAAATTTCCTACGGTCTAGAAAATGATACACTAACTGCATTTCGATAGGATTATCGTTAAGTAGGACATAAAGTGTGAAAACTAGGAATGAATTCTTGTACAATAACAGTTGTAGACATTAAACGCTGACGGTAACAGAACGCCTTGTGCAGTGAATCGTAATTTGAAAGAGCTACAAGTGCTCCACAGCTTAGTAACATTGATCGCAGGGAGCTATATACTTATGTAACGTCTCTAGGAGTTCTCTGAACAGCAATAAGATAAAGGTCATATCTATTAACTAGAGATGAACCCGATACACATGACATTTGGCAACTCTCGTAGCAAAGTTTGATGATATTTACATGTAACTAAAAGGTTTCAAAATGACTGAAAACCTATTCACTATTCAAAATTGAAGTTATGATCACATCATATTATTTTCATTGATTGATACTCAATTTTCGGGCATAGAATATAACGAAGGCAATGGACTAAGGGTCAAGTGCACATTTAAGCAATGACGCTTCGTTTTCTTATTTACAATGTAAGTCAAGGTCTTCGTGAAATTAAATTAAATACGAAAGGACAGACAGACAATTCAGTTTTATCCCACCTACAATATGATGCATTACGTGAAACACAGGAAGGAGTAATTGTGTTATCTATTATGGGTAATGAGAGTATGAAACCTGAAATAAAACATAATAAAAGAAAATATGGAAAGCTTAAAATCTGAATAAATTATCTTCGTTTTGATTATATGGCTGACGTAACCAAACAAAATATATTCAAGGTGTTTTCCTATTGATGGTATATTCTGGTTCAACGAAAACAGAAAACCTGTTAATAAAACTTGTTCACAATGTTCACAATCACCAGCAAAATTGGTCAAATAATGAACTACGACAGTCTTAAAGGGGCAGTATCACGTTTTTAGGGGGAATATGAGGTGATGTCAGGAAATTGAAAATTAACGGTTCTAATGGAAAGACAATGTATTTAAACTAAATGGAGCAGTAATAATTCAAATATATAATGTAAAGTTAAGCCATGCGATTGCTTTTTCTTACACAAAATGAATTAAAGGTGGTCACACAAAAATGGCTGCCAATGGATTTTATGTGAATCTTAATAATTTGTTCTCTGACTATGGCTGCTTGGTTTGTGTTATGAAATTTATGACACTGTCAAAGTAATACATATAGCATTAAAGTACAAGTATCAGTGAAAATTTTAAAATGTAAAATTGTCAAAAAACGTGCTACTGCCCCTTTAAGATGTTATGATAATTCATGATACATACCTCTATGACTCTAATCAAATTTCAGATCTGCGAATAGTGACACAATTTATTTCTTGCCTGCTTTATTAAATTCTAATTTTGCATCAGATTTGAAAGATGTCAATAAAGTCGAATCTTCTTTACAAATACACATTATAGTAACGATTTAATGATCAATCACGTCAAAGTTAATATTGATAAAGTGCATGCCTTTATTGACCTAGTCGTTTTTACTGTAAATGTTAAAGCCCGCTGAGCGATTTGAATTCGTGTCACGCTTTGCTTGATAGACAGAAACTATAATTATTATCAAAGCGTGTTAGTCATGTGTTGCATTTCCTGACCATCAATTGTGTACTGTCGCTTTTATCTAAGGAATTCATATTTGATTTACATTTTGAATGCATTCCCAAATAGAAATTGCAAAACAAATCTACACTAGGATTGTTAAAGTATGTAACATAATCCCAATTAATTGATAATTTTCAAATTAATTTATAAATTCTTCCCAACAAACCTACCTAATGACATAAACGTATATCTGCGTAAGTTTAAGATAGATTTTAGTCTGGAAGTAACAATAATAATCTTTTGTAGGATGATTAATGTTCACATTTCTTATTCAGAGACTAGTAATAGTAGACAGATAGTATACGACAGAGAAAATCATAAGAATCAAATTATTTGTAACTGCAAATGAGACCAAAAAAATCTTAATCATAATGAGAAGACATTTGTATTAATCAAAATTGATTATATCAATCGTTTCATTTTATTTTGTTTTCAAGAATATTATCATTTATTTTTCAACACCATATAAGAACGACGACACTCTCTTTGATATGAACTATTGTTAACATGGGCGTCCATATCATACCTTTATGTTATTCAATAAACCGCTGTTTACAATATGACATCTAGGCAATAATTGTAGATATAATATAAATGGCTATGAAACATCATACAACAAACTCTCCCAGATCAAACATTCTGTATTTCTGACAGTGAATGAGACAACCATAAATGAAGGAGTTGTCATCTTTCTCCCATCAGCTTCATCCACACGAGAATATTCATGATCGTTAAACAAATTGACTAGAGAAGTTAGGATGAATTCAACCCTTTTCATAGATTCTTATCGATTTGTAGAACCCAAACAAATCTGCCACTAAACGAGGCACACTTGCGGTTTTCATTTTGAAAACGTCCACAGAGTGTCATAATTAAGACTCTCAAGACCAAACTAGACATTTTATTATTTTGTCCAAAATAACTCTTTTACATCACTTTACATTAACCTCGAATTCACTTCAGTATTACATCCTTTTTGCATTATTGCTAATGGACTCCTTTATACTTCTCACCGTCAGCAGCTACTCCAGTGGACAAGGTCTGGAGCGAACGTAGACTCTTAAACTGACTTTTGTCAAGCACATCACATAGACAAGGTGTCTTATATAGTTTTCGCTGGTTAGAGTCACTTTAAAGGGGCAGTAGCACGTTTTTGGATAATTTTACATTTTAAATATTTTTCTTATATTTGTAAGTAAATGCTAAATGTATCATATTGACAGTGTCACCAATCTCATTACACAAGCCAATCACCCATAGCCAGAGGACAAAGTATGAGGCTTCACATAAAATCCATTGGCGGCCATTTTTTTGTGAACACCTTTAATTCATTTTTGTAAGAAAAATGAATCTCATGGCTGAACTTTACGTTATATATTTGAATTATTACTGCTTCATTTAGTTTGAATACATTGTCTTTCAATTGGAACTATTTATTTCCATTTTCCTGACATCACCTTATATTCCCCCTAAAAACGTACTACTGCCCCTTTAAGTCCGTGTTACGTATTTATATATAATTAAAGCAAGATGATATGGACCTTTCGTTTGTTTACTTTTCACATGTCATACAGTTTGTGGAAATCATGGTCCCCTTGCACAAAACCCTAAGGTGACCTTAAGTCACTAAGGTAGCCTTAGTGCAATGTTAAGTGTGGCACTAATGTTAACTTAAGCTTTAAGTCCTCTTCAGCAACAGCCCTCAAGTAGTGTGATGTTGATGTAGGATTCTTAAATCATTTATATTGAAATAAAATGAACTGTCACATACCACATGCTAAATTTGATTTGTAAAGGCTATTAGTTTGATGGCTAGACACTCATCCTAAATCAACTAATGTTGTGTTGATGGCGTTCATGGGAACCTAAGTTGATTTCTCCAAAGACTTACCACAGACTTCATATTTCTGTTCGATCATTTTAGTCGTTGTGAATCAAAAGATGATCGAGTTCGCTCTCCTCTGATAAAAAGACTGCATACACTGAATTGACAGAAAATCGAATTGTTTATCCTATAGTCCATAATGCTATACCGAAGAATACGCCATAGTTTTGAAGATAGCTACGAGTTTATATAGTGATCATAAAATTCACAGGATAATGTTGATTTGTCAAGGAATATCAATTTGGCAAATAAAAAAAACAGACATATTATGACGTTTTCATGTTATTTTTGTTACATTTTTCCCAACTGCTTGCATTCTTGATTCGGCCTAAACAAACATCAGTATTTTTTTCTGATCGACTTCTGTTTTTATTTTACAGTTCTTTCCGGCCGGTTGCAGAGAAGGTAATCTTGCGATGATTTTAAAAGTTTTCATTTTGACACATGACAGTGAAAGAGTTGCAGTACCATGTAATAAGTTATATATAAGTCAAAATGTATGTTTAAAACCTTGTTGATAAGTCCAATTTTATCAATCTGAACAAATTAGGACTTCTAAGATATGGAATGAAATATAATTGGCTGTGGATGCTCGGACTGGGGTATTGCGAGCCATTCTTTGTTTTTGTTGTAATGTGAACGTTTATAGAATAAACGGATGATATTTTTAATACCAATTTAATTCATATATGCATATATATGTAATTTGGATTTCTCGAAAGTTTTGGGTGTGAAGGGTGCCGATTGTGATCATGACATTGACTTAGTTGGAGTGCGAGCGTGTTTTCCTTATGCAGTTCAATCTTCCCTGACGATTTTATCGTCACATAAGATACGAAGTGATCAAATACGAAAAGGTTTTACGTACCATGTAGCTTGTAAAGTATAATGAAGTGACATGAGAGTCGCTTAATTAACCAGATTTTTATTGAATGACAATTTCAACTCGTTAAATATATAAACAATGAATCATTTCTTAATGCAGTAACTATATATACAAGCTATAGACTGAATTGTTTATAATAGTACCAGCAAAACAATGAAATACAAAAAAATGGTTTTCCTTACGTAAACAATTTAAGACACAATGCCTTTGAACAATAGTGGATATGGCGATTGCTAACACTAAGTTACTTAGCTCTTATTCATGCTTCATTGGTAAAAAGAAGGATAAATCTTCTCTTTTCATATTATTATTCTACTTTTATTGAGAAAAACGAATGATCCAACATAAAAGCGAACCCTTAAAAATATAAAATCTCGTTGTAACTTACGTTAAAGGATACCTTCTATTAAAATGATTCTTTGGATCTTATATCCATCTTAAAATTACCTATCGAAGGGTCATTGAATTCAGATTTAATCTCTGTCGACGCCCATCACACACACACTATAATCTCTTTAAATTTATTGACCTAACCAACCCCATTCCAATACAGAAATAAGTTTACATAAATATACATAAGTTTAATATCATATCACAATCGATTATAAAACTTAATTTTTTTGCAAAAGGACGCAGCTTGAAATGAATCTGTATTCAATGATTTACATACACAAATCCACTTCTCGATAGCAGACTCTTCTGGCCTTGGCGTGATTCTGCTTTTTATAGCTAATATTGTCTGGCTTGCACTGATGTGAAAATTAATGTTATTTGTTAGGTAGATTGATGTCGCTGCTAGCGCACTCTGCTCAATATCGAGCTGATATTAGAAGTATTGAAAGAGTTACAGCTCGTTCTATGAAGACATAAGTGGAAATATCAGACACAATATGTTTGCTTGTTTGAGCGAACAGTTTACTGCAGAGATATATTTGCCCTGATAGACAATTGCAAAGATTCTCCGCTTCAAACTAGTGAATCGTTGTGCTTCATTTTATCCAATTAAGTGCCAAGTGAATGAATGAATGAGTTTATTCCGTAAAGAAGCCGCATGTTCATTAAAAACTTCATTTGCAGCAAGGTAAACGCAACTAGGCGCAAATTATGACGTTTAAACATATGTTGGCATGGGTTTTCTAGAGTAGTATAGCGTTAAGGAACCATTCACATTTATAAAGGCTAACAATATATGTTTAGTTAAATTGTAGATAACAGTATCATTATGACACGACATGAGGCTACACAAATAAATTTGTTGAACGAATCACAGTAAAGTGGACACTCAGAACAAAAGTGGTATTCACGTTCAATAACACTTACTACACAAAAAGGAAAAAATCGTGAATATTTCATTAAACCAATCTTCATCCGTTAAATTATGAATATAACATCGGAAAGCGCTAAGGGTACATGTTTTATGAGAGATAGTAGATAAATATTTTTCTAGAACAATACAAGATTTGATTTGCAAATACACTTCAAGTTTAGAATACTTCCTCAGGTTACTTTGTTGATGAATATCTAAACATCTTTGTTTAAAACAAGCAATAAATTTATTGACATTTAATACACGCATGCCAAAACCCATACGATGTTATAAGCCTTTGTTCACTTTATGTCCAGCATTCAAAACCCTTTGTTAACTAGTGATGACTGGTATGTATATGTATATGTTCTAAAATTAGTTTTTAAGTCTGAGAAAGTAATCGACACAAATATTTAAGCATTTTCAACTACATATTCTCTTGAACGGAATGGCTCATTTAAGACAGAATATTTATTTTCATATCATGTAAACTGTTTAAAAACCAGTAAGAGGGTCGTATACAAGGTCGTATATGCTACGGCTAAATTTAGGAGGCCTTTGTGAAACGGCAAACTGGTGCGGGATGAAATCTTCAACTTTCACTGCCGTACAATAAGACTGGTATAAAAGTGCATGAAAACCTGAAGAGGTTATTTATGAAGTTTTGCATTTCAAAGTTGTCGTAAGCCTGGAGATTTGTTTGGGTGATAAACAAATATCCAGAAGATGATGAGCAACTCATACATATTTGTACGATTGTCATTTTGAAAGAGGTGTTCATAATTTCTTAAACGGCCCCTTTCATAAAATAATAATTTACTTTTCAGATCATTAATTCAAAGTTAACTTCTCCAACTTCAATCTAAACACCAAGTGGTAAAGAAAAACGTTGTATCAAATTCTTCAAAGATTAGCAAAAGGTGGAAATTTACGTTAGCAAAATGCAATGTGATGAAGCCGAATTTTATGCAATTCTATTAAAACTTTCACATTTGACCGTGAGTGATTTCTAAAGCAAACACTCTAGACTTGCATGGCAAACATAATCACTTTAAACATGAAGTGTACAGTAGAAATCATTATGGATGATAGCTTTCTTCACATTTTCGAATTTGAATTAATACATGTTTCTATCAGTCAATTAACAATAACTAAGAACGAGTACACATACAATTTGTTTTGAAGAAGATGTATTTATGCCATTAAAGCGCTTCCTTTTATGGTAGGTTTTGTAAAAACAATCAATCTTTCATCAATCAAATTAACAACTTCGTTATCATATGTACTGAAAAATAACTATCAGTTATCAGAACTTTAAAACGGTTGTGATGACTAGATAACTGTCTCATTTGTTACAGATTGACATATCACAGTAAGTTGAATGCACTGGCATACTGCATATGAGTAGTGCTGTATCCCTTGTTGACCATTGGCCCTCATGACCCTTACATCCAAAAAACTGTAAGTGTAAAAGGAGAAGAAGACGTTTCATTTTTTTTCAGTTCAATTTTATTCTATTCTGTTCATTTCCATTCTTAAAAAACTGGTAATGTCAACTGGAAGGTGCTACTAAAAGCACAAAGAAAACATTAACATGCAAATCTTAGTTACAATACCAGGTTTATACGTGAAGGTAATTCGCTCGGACTATGAAAATTTAAAAAAATCATCAATTACACGAATGACATGTAGCGTTATTTTTTGGGCTCATCGTTTGTTTGAAGCAAACATCAAATAAACGTTTAACATTATCAGATGGAGATCTCATCAAGTTTAAACAAAAATAAGTATATGTGTATTGTGTATTGCTAGAAACTCTTGCTTTCATCCGGACTCCGTATCAAAATCATTGCACGAAGGGTGACACATGCACACACCAAGAGGCACATAGATATACAATATGCATTCAATTTCTCTCTATTTTGGGCATATTTTGTGATTTCTATATTTCTCGTGGTTGCCATCCTTCTCCAGCATCCAATTGATAATATTTATAATATGATTAATTTACCAAAGAAAAGGATCGTTCAACCCTTTTCATAGATTGCTATTGCTTTTTTTAATCTACACAACTCTGCAAATGGATGAGGCACACTTGCGATTTTAATTTATGTTCAAAATAACTTTGCTTTTCGCATTACTTTGAAATAAATTTTGTATGACATTAATGTGCACTATGACTAAAATCTATATATATCTAAAAATAGTTAAGAGTTCTTCAGATTAAACAGCTGCTATTGTAGAACATGTCTGGGGTAAAGGTATATATAATGACATTTGCAGAACACAACGCACAAAAACGAAGGTTTCTATTCTTGCTGTGACTGGTAGTTAAGTTAATGTTAGTCATTGACAAGTATACACACGAAGTACTTACGTGTACAAAAGGTGTTATGAGGTATCTTTAGTACATGTATGTATCTTGGCACATACCTAAATTGTTGTAAAATGAATTACTTACTTGAAGTCCAGATAGTAGTGTAAAGGTAAAATCCTCCCCTTATTGTTGCAAAATAACGTTTATAGAAACGGGAATATGTTACATGTTCAACACGACGTCCTGTTGATTGTTAATGTCACACAAAATCGCTAAAACCAGGCTTACTTAAGTTGTGTTGTCAATTAATCAGAAACTTTCTGTTGTACGAGATCGTGCGTGTGAACATTAAATATCACTGTCTACGCCATAAGATTAACAACTGTAACCTTCTTTTGATGTCAAATCACGTAGACTTGTTCTTATAATACATCCATCCATACTTAATCACTTAGTAGTAAGATGGATAATAATGATTTGTTACAAATCTTAGATAAAGTAATTTTCACCTGAATTCGATATATTAATTAAAATTTAATGAAAATGAAAAAGATATGATACATCACAAGATTTCATATTGATTCTCATATAATTACCAATCTGATAATTATTAACAAGGATTAGATTCATATGCCTGACCTAATGATTTGAGAAAAATATTCGTATAAAGTTAGTCATATCTTATTCCGTTTACTTGGATTTTAGCAAATATAACATGGACATTTTGCATACATACAATTTGACCAATAAGTATATCAATAGAACTATAAAACCATTTTACATTAGACATATATACAAAAACAAATGTATTATCAATGTAACAATTTGACACGAAATTGAGTTCCAAGGTAAGAAAAACAATTATCCTACCTCATGTAAGAATCTCCATCTCTGATTGGTCCATGTGACCCTGGATAAATACTGATATCGCCCTCTTGAGCAGGGTGATAAATTATTTATACCCCGGCACATAGAAAGCATTTTTAAAAAGCGTGCAGATTGAGCGTCTTGAAATATACAATGTATGTTACATGATCAATCTGGTTACTTTTGATAAACCGATATGTAGCTCTAAACAAACTACATGTATATTCAAAGGGTTTACGCAGTTAACGTTTCTCTTTATCTTCATATTATATGCGTTTTGTTTAAACATTCGGTAAGATAAATTCGTTATACCATTCAGAGGCGGGGTACATTTATAAGAAAACGGTTACAGACGAAAGTAAATTATTTTTAAAGTTATCATGTTTACAACGTTAGCAGTCTTCCCTCATTTCTAATGATCAACTCAACAAATTTTATTCAACTCGACACTTGTATCCTGATTAATTGATGTACATTGTTCTTTCGCCTGTTCTTACAACATAAAAGTTTTAAAACTTTTACAGATAAACGTGAACATTACTTTAAGCAAAACCGACTTCAACAAATCATTAAATCCCTTTTTGTGACTTGCAAAGTGTTACTCCAAATTTCTCAATGGAATCTTATAAATGTACTCGTCTCTGTGATACTCTTAAAGAGAGATAGTAAAACTGTTTCTGTAGCAGACTTTCAATTGACCTGGTAATGATGATACAAAGTCGAATCCCACGTGGTATCAAGTTGTTATAATTGTATACATCTTGGTACACATTTTGATGTCCAGCGTTTTTACACTAGCTTGTAACCCAAGGGTGCTCTAACGATGGTGTATTTTATTCAACTCAATTGCCTTTTATATTTCTTCTGTTTTCAAACATAACCTAGTTTTTGCATCTTGAGTTTATCGTGGCAGTAAATGTATTGTTCAATGTTTTCTGTCATGAAATATAACTAAGTAAATATACACTGTTTTACTCAATACCAGGTAATGAATTTAAGGGATTGGGTATTATTATGATATTTTGAAAGCGTGGGTAAAAAGAATCATCTATGGACACCAATTAGATTGTGGACTACATTGTTTGTCTCGAATGAATGAATATGAATATGAACTGAATAAAGCGAGAAATTTTGTTTTCAGAACATATCTCGGCACTGTCTGAAGGCACCCTTCTTTTAGATAAAGATCAATCAATTGCAAAAAAGGTTTATTAACAATTGCATTTCATGGCCACTGAAATGTTTCAATAAGACGAAAATGGTTTGTTGAAAACAATACAGTTCATGAAAAACTAAATGTTTGGGACAAAGATCAGACTTAGTAGGAAAGGTCGTATTTATTTATTTTGATAATTAAGATGTAATCAAGGTCAACCATTTCTCTTTTTCCTTTATGTTAACCTTTTCTTAATATATTATTTAAACGTACACAAATAAGAACTTAAGAGCAAAACAAAACCAAATATGATTAAATGATTAAGCGTATCAGTAAAGGTTGTTGGAATTGATTTACATAATCCTATCAACTCTAGTTCTAAATGGATACTCAAGTTAGGACATCATATTTAGAAGAGGTTTTATCTACCAAACTGTAGAAATAAAATGATGATAATGAAAATAAAAGATAAATATAACGGCTGAGTTCTAAAAAAAACAATGCTTTTCCCAAACATAATTTTCTATACAGCCTCCCGAAAATGATGCACGAACAACATTAAGTTTCATAATCCCACTTTAATAATGTTCCCTAAGTGATTGATGATGGATGCAACTTCAAAGTGAACTTCAAAACTGAACCTCTTCTCTTTTTAAGGCGAAGGATAACAACTGTCAAAACTTAATCAATGCTTTGGATTTTCGTTTTACCTGTGGGAATAGCATTTGCAGTTAATTTTGATCCCAATTGATCTTTGTCGAAACCCATTTGTCACATTTCAATCTTGATATAATTTCATTTAATTATCATTTACCCTCTAGATTCAATAGGGTGACATTTATAAATTCACGAGTTAAAGAAATATCCCCATACAAATTGCCACTGTAAATTATTCAAGGTATCCCCTTAACGTTTCAAAATATCTTATTTTGTTCAAAGGATCCCCAAGTCCCCAAACACACACCCTTCGAACGTGTTATAAAATAGATGATTACTTGCGTGACATCTGTTGAAATGATACCAAATTAAAGAAACTCATTAATTTTTTCGTGTAACTATGACAATCCACTACACTTCCTTCAACTTTTAGAAGTAACACAGATTCACTTCTCCGTAATAGACTCTGCCTGATTCTGAGTGACTATGCATTTAACAGCTTATATTGTCTGGAAGGCGCTGATGTAAAAATTAATGCGATTTGTTATGGAGATTGATGTCGCTGCTGGCGCATCCTTTCCAATATCGAGTTGATATTAGAAGCAGAGAGATATATAGCTCGTTGAATGAAGAGCGTAAGGGGCAGATCAAACAGATCAGAACAGTTTGCTAGTTTGAGTTAACAGTTTTTCCGAAGCGATATATTTGTCCTGATAGACAATTACAAATATACTCAATATGAAAGTAATAATCTATTGTGTTTCTTTGTCTTTAGTTAAGTCTTAGACCTACAGAATAAATTAAAGGCTGCTGTGTATTTCACTAGGTATCGGGAAATGAATTTGAATTGTTTTAACTCGTCCTACCCTCAAATGCTAAGACTATCTTTTTCATTACACTACTTCTTAAAAATCCATCAACTTTGTAACAAGGGTTGTATACAATGATTGCAATGAACTTAGTACATTTAAGTTAGATAATTATCTAGTAAATTCACGATTGTTTATCCTATCTAAATGGAATGGAGTAATACCTGTCATTTAAAATATTACACTGCATTCTGCTGATGTTATATCTATTATAAGAATCTGTACAGAAAGTCTTTAAAGGGGCAGTAGCACACTTATTTGATAATTTTATATTTTTAAATTGTCACTGAATATGTAAGTTAATGCTAAATGTGTTACTTTGACAGTGTCACAAATCTCATTACACAAGCCAATCATCGATAGTCAGAGGAAAAAGTATGAAGATTCAAATAAAATCCATTGGCGGCCGTTTTGTGTAAACACCTTTAATTCATTTTGTGTAAGAAAAAGGAACCGCGTGGCCAAACTTTACGTTATATATTTGAATTATTACTGCTCCATTTAGTTTCGATACACTTTCAATTGGAACCATTAATTTTCCTTTTCCTGACATCACCTTATATACCCCCTAAAAACGTGCTACTGCCCCTTTAATGTTCATCTTTCATCTAGATTTTAGATTTCGTTTACTCCTACTCGTCATCTTGTTTTTATTAAAAGCATCCAAACATTCATAAACAAATTGACCTTTGAACTTTATTTTGGATAAATTCCAACCAGTTCATAGATTCATATCGATCTCTTGAAATTTAAGCAAATCTGACATCGAGAGAGGCACACTTACGGTTTTCATTTTGAAACCTCCTTAGAGCGTCAAATAAAGTCACGCCCAGACTACCAGAATAGTCGTTTTATTATTTCTTCCAAATAACACAGCTTTTGCATCTCTTTACATGAATCCTGAATTCGCTTCAGATCTAACATCCTTCTTGCATTATTACTAATGGACCACTTCATACTCCTCCAATTGCTGCAGCTTCAACGGTTACAGTAGGCAAGGCTTGAGGCAAAGGTAGTCTCTAGTCAATGACGCTTGTCAAGAACATCGCATACAGAAGGTTCAATTCAATATGTTTTCTTTGGCTAAACTCGTTTGAAATGCTTATGATAAATATGTTGGGTACTTGGAATGTTACCTTTGATATAAGGTTTTGAATTATAGTCTTAAGTAGCAGTTACTTGATTAGTCCAAAATAAAATAAACTCATGAACAAAGTCTAATTAAACATATATTCACTCTGATGTACATCTGACACCTTAGAAATAAACATTTGTAGCATATTGACATTGTATATGTTTTCTGCGTTAATATAATTAAAACTTCATCAATCTTGTGCTTTGGGTGATAACCATACAGTTTTTCCGATTTCATGAGTGATTATTAACACACAAGTCCTGAAAACATGATTCTTATTGTTTCTTATGATATAGATTTTTCAGTTTGAATATGTTTTTTTCACATGAAATTATAGAATTACTTTATTTGTACGTCCTTGAACCAAGCTTCCCTATTTACTAGAGTTAAATTCATTTTATTGAACGAAAAATGGCCTGTCACAAAGCGACTTGCGCTCACTACATGCTAAAGTCGATATGTATAGGACATTGATTCGGCGGCTAGACGCTCTCAATAAATCAACTTATGTTATGTCAATGGCGTTCTTAGGGAACTCAGTTGATTTCTCCAAGGCCTACTTCACATTTTATATTCCCGTTTCTATCATTAAAGTATAGGTTGTTTAATCAAAAGATTATGGAGAACGTATTAGTCTGATAATGGACGAACACGTTCGAATTGTGTGCTTTAAGTGATTTTTCTTGTTTCAACAAGCAAATTCAGTTTAATCCAATTCAAGTTTAGATTTACTTAATGACTTAATGTCGAAACGTCAGATATCACGAATAAAGAAGTTGTCATCTATATTTATAAACCTCCAGTGACGTCACCCTATTGTTCTATTAGGTTCTTCTTTTACCGGATAAACCTCTTTGCCGGGCATTCTCCAAGAATGTAGAATTTATCGGAAATTTATTTTGATAGGGATTATACACGTTTTGAAATACTTTGTTTCAAAGTCCTTCTTCGAATAAATACCATCACAAAATATCACAATTTTGACAAATCACAAATATAATGTTCGCATGCCTGGTTTCGAACTCTGCACCACTCGCTTACTAAACTGGCGCCTTTGACAACTCGGCTATAAAGGCCCACGAGAACAGTGATGTATTTTCCACAGTGACAATCATGTGAACTTCACGAGGCAGATAGCCCATGCATTTCACGTTCAAGGCTTGGGTAGCGAGCGCAAAGCACGTGCAGGGCGCGGATGTGCTCTCCGTTTGCTCATGGTGATTCCCTACCAGTAAAAATCAATGAATCCATTTTTATACTTATTATTGAAATAATTTTGTTACTACGGTTTATCTCGGTTCATAAGTTAGATCTAAACCTCGCCCTCGGTGTTGTTTGATAATGTAAGCCCTCAGCCTCGGGAAATTGGGGCGGGCCTGTCGGCCCTTCCCAATTTCCCTCTGCCGCGGGCTTACATTATCAACAACACCTCTGGCTCGGTTTAGATCCTACACATATATGTTTAACCATAATCATCATTCAAACACCTAAATGCCTATCAAAATAAACCTTAATTATCTTAAATTGATCTTTCTTAAATTTGTTTTTAAACACAAGCCAATGCTGAATATGAAAAATACCTTTAACAGACTGTATGTAGGTTTTAATTTTTCAGCTTAAAGGAAGATTCTAATATAGAGTCCCAATTTCCACAGGGCATTTGTTCGATTCGAAAGCTATTTACATATTTGGCGTTGAGAAAAGAGAGATGTTTTTTAAATTCATAACGGTATTATGGTATTTTGACATGTGTATAACATAAAAGCAATGTCATGAAAATCTCATTTCTCTTCAAACAGATTAAGTTTTTCTTTATTTCAGTTTATTTTATATAGGATGTTGAACGTAAGCTCTGTCTGAGCTATTTTGTAACAGTAATTATGTGATGAGACTAAAATCTAAAATCATTGCGTTTTCAAAGCACGAGGCAGCAATTACGCGATGCCTCAACCACTCATATGATGTCCAGACGCTAGAACACAGGTTCTCCCTCTTGGAATAAAATACAAACCTGACCAGGAATATAAACCTTCTCCTGTTATACAAATACTTTCCCCTGGCGATTTAGTTTGTAAATTGGATTTGTACAATATAAGTCAAGTCCTTCTTGGAGAATTTTTTCAAGTTTTTGCACGTCCACCTATTTATGTAAATTGGGATCTACATGACAGAAGCTGCAAAATTGAAATAAAGCTGAGAGTTCATTTCTTTAACAGGTTAGACCGGATGCATGTGTGTAATACCTATAATTCAGATGCTACTTGAATAAATATGTACATGCACATCACTCATATAAACGCGATACTCGTAAGTCAGAGATACCAGCTCAAGTTAAAGATAACTTTGAAAGGCAGAACAACCTTTGACTTCTATATCACCGCAAAGATGGATGTCTTTTCACATTGTCATATACGATACATGTAGTAAAGCCCCTGTCACACTTCAGCGTATACTCACTGCGTACGAGCTGCGTATGGCATTTCTTCTAATACGCAGCAAAACGCATTTCGCCTCAGACCTTGCCGTATCGTCCCTCTGAAAAACACTTCCCCTTGACGTGATTTCTAAAAACATCTCGAAATGATTGCTCAAAGTAAACGCAAAATAATGTTGTTTTATTATTTTCAATTGTGACCAAACAAATACGTAATTGTATAGTCCAATTCACAAAATTGCAAGGACCAGAATTGAAAAAGCTAATCACCCGATACTCTGCGTTAAAACCCACCTTAAATTCATCACGAGAATACCTTAAAACACAGATATAATTTTGTTTGAAGCTGGACACAGCTCTTTAATTTGAAAACCATGTGCTTTCGATGTTTTGCTGCATCGACGGTTTGCACGTGAAATTCATGAATTCCGTGCAGCTCAAGGTGAAATGAACAACATCCGCACAGCCTTACGTAAATTTGTTTGTTACAGACTGATACATTTGATAGACTGAATGTCGGCTTCATTTAGGGATATCCTGAGACATTAAACATATTTTCTGTGACATTTTGACAACTTCTTTTTGACATGTTTCATTTTAATTCAAGATTGAGAATGTTAGTTTTTAGGAACTCACTCAACACAGTTAGTTAGTATAAGTTGCTGGTTAAGAATTGTCTGACAACCAAGTCAGGACACTGTCGATCTGCACGTGAAATGCGTGTTTTATGAGTATGCAAACGATAATGAAGTAATGTTAAGGCACGGAGTTTAACCTTTTATTTGATTAACATTCAAACTTATTATGAAGTAAAGAACTAACAAACATTGCCATGTAGTGTATATGAAATAATGACCTTGACTTCGTGAATATCTGTGATAACAATCTCGCTGATCGCTCGATGATTATCACAGATATTCACTCAACCCCTCAAACATGATTAAAATATGTCATTCAGTCTGTCTAACTTAAGGTTTTTAAGAGCATTGAGATGTGATATGGATTAAAGAGTTTTGGATGACGAATTCTTTATTGTAGAAATCGCGACGTTTCTGATAATAGTATTTCTTTTTCGTTATACTATGATTAATTGGTGATTGTTAGCTTTCCCTCAACGATTTTTATTTTTATACTTATATAAGTCTGAATGGTGCACTATGGATATTGAATATATTTTTTTTATTTGAAAAGTTTTTTAAACCTTGAAATTGAGTTTTCATTAGTCCAACAAGATACCTTTTTGGCGCGACGGCAAGTTAATATTGCAGAAGGAAATATATTATTTAAAATTGTGTTCTAACTATCGAAATTCAATATGAACTAATATCTATGCAGATCACATCACTGAATCATGATAATACATTGCAACATTTGACAAAATGCTAATACTAAAACTTTCTTCTGTCTACGACAATGATATATAGATTTTTAGTTGATAAATTTCTGATATTCATTGTGTTCATTACTTGCAAACTCAATCTTGAACAACGACACTATGATTAGCTAGATTTATGGTTTACAGTTAATTGGCAATACGTTGAGTATTGTCATGCAATTCCTTGGGAACTGCGAAAAGATCAGTGACAATCTAAAATGCTTTTAGCAAGTTTAGAATGTCTGAAATCTTTCAACTAAATCAAATTAAGAGTACTTTTAGTGTTCTTTCGAGTAAGAAAATATACAGTGACACCTGTGATGCCTTAAATGATAAATTGTAATGCGCTGATTTGTCCAGCACAACTGCAGGCTCTTGTAATAAATACTCTGTTTTCATCAACCGATCAGAATCAAACCTGCGAGAAAGTTTTCTTGTCTGTTTTATTTTGCTGAAAGCTAGCAATAATTGCAGTATTATACACAATTGAATGGTGCTGGTATATTTCATTGTTTCTTAATCATATGAACCTGTATCTAACAGTTTGAAATTCGATTAACCAGAATATACTGCCACAAATGTAACTATGGCTCGTAATTGCGTTTTTATATGCTGAAACAAACTTTTATTTTTTTCATCATCCCTTATCCAATGCAAATGCCCTGGCCCGTTCTTTTAATGATGTTTTTCATTGACAATTTCACTTTTTAGGGATTGTAACTGTTTTCAATATGTTCAATTAAATTGACGTAAATTCTCTGTAAATGAGAAGATGTATACTCTAAGTAAACTGGAACGGTATTGAAATATATATTGGTATCAAGGTTACCATGGAAAATGCTGCATGAGTCGCTAAAATGTAAAGAAACCCTACCTTGCATATGTAGGAATTGGCCACCACAGCTCCTCTACAACTAGCCTTGTTTCCTACTTCAGTAAAGACCGCAGTGTATTTATGAAAACAGAAAGTGTGGAACTACAAAAACAATTACCATGTGAACTGACAACTTCATCTATGAACTTCTGACGTCAAACAATCGGCTGGCACTTCAAAGTGAATATACTCAAAACTGAGCCTGTATGGCGCTTGTCACTCGCACTGATTTATCATCCAAAACTGTGTTCCACAGGAGATATTCCTTGTGGAAGATCAAGCGATATTTCCTAGGAGATATTGCTTTGACGGTAGATTTTGAACAATGCCCTGTAATCAGAAAATACATGACAGCACAAACGTATTACATCATCAATAATGACGTCACAATACTATGACGTCATAAACACAACGACGTCACAATGCTGTGACGTCATTAACACGATGACGTCACAATGCTATGACATCACTGGTTTAGCAGTTTTAGAACAAATGCAGTGATCGAAGATGTTGAGTTTTCATGCTTATGTGATGAAAATTTATTTTGGATGATAAATAGAATCTCACCCACGGCAAGCCTAGGATATTTGTTACTTTTATCAACTTGTGTTCATATATTTTATATCAGAAGACACTTGGGTGATATTCTCTATGTATTGCCATGTAGACTTTCAATAAGTATTAGAGAGCCAAGTAACAACCAACACCAGGCAGGTGTTCCTTATTTGATAAACTTGATATCACTTAAAAAACGTAAGAGTTATAATGTTTTAATGAAACTATCTTAAACGCAAGCAATACTGGCCTGACTCGTTGAATTGTTGTTATGATAGCAATCTGATAACACAGATTGTCATCCCAAACATCATTATTAGAACTAACTTTTTTCCTTCGACTCACCACGTACACGCATAATTGAAGATGAGTGGTCGTAAAACACATCAAGCCCTATAATCTTGTTACGTTCATTGCACGCAAATGTTGATGATTTCATTAGAGCTGTATGATCATTTATCTGACAGTGTTGATTCAATAAGCCGAGACGGAGTTGCAATCAACAACTTATTGAACCATTTCTAATGGCTAATTTTGGTAACTTGTGTAAATCTCTTGTGTCAAGTTTTTGCAAAAATCCAGGATAATTGGCAGCATGATGACTTCAGTCCTCCTAATTTGCTAAAACTCTAGCCATACAGAAACATTTTCCCAAATCTCTCACACAAAATACTTAAACAGATACGTGCCAAATTTACACAGATATCAATAGCAATGGTGTTCTTTCTAATAAATGTATTTTACCGTCTTAGGTTGTTACAGATCATTTTCTCCCCACTGAGGCAATTCAAGTCATGTTGATTTAGCCTCTGTTATATTACGCCGAGTTTGTGGGATAGAATGGGAGATGCCTGATTGGAGGCAATCAAAGTTAGTTGTGCAATCAGCGACGCCGTTCTTAAATCATCGTTTTGGCTACTGAAGCATTGTGATATGAACAACCTTTGTCATTTGACAAACAACTTCAAATTGATTGTTATGCGGGGGGTTTTCCGCCATGGGAAACTGCCGGAACCCACTGATTTCGGGGTAATAGAACAGAGGCTAAATCAACATGACTTGATCTGCCTCTGTAGGGAGAGAATGAATCATGTTATTTTTGTACAAAACCAAACCATATATTAATGTTTTATTATCTTAATTGAAATTATAGCAGGTATTTTTGGTATTAAAACAACTCCATAATTGGATGCTTCAATGACTGACAGCACGTTTGAATGGTCAATAACATTGGGAATACTTCGGTATCCACCGGCGATTCTTTAACAAAGAAAAGCTTTTGAAGACTACCAGTCATGTGTGTCAATTGGCAGTTTCTTTTAGAAATAGGATTAAGCCAAATCAAATCAAATTTAGAAGACATATACATCGTTATGGGAAATGTAATTTGAATAAACATTAGTGCTTTATTTTGTATCCATATCTCACTCACAATTTCCTGAGTTGAAAAAATATATAGATATCTAATTACATATTATCAGTGTGTTAACTGATCACCACATAATAAGAATGAGATATTAAAAAATTAATTGTCAAAATATTACAGGTGTCCAGATTGTTCTGTCTCAGAGCATGGAACATTAGTTAACAAAGATATTGTGTGAATTCGAATATTCAAGAAAATAAATTGTTTAGTAACTCTTTTATTGACCATGTTTCAGTTAATGGACGTATACACGCAGAATGCAGTTATTAGTATTACCCGGAGTATTCTCGAACTTAATGATGTGCCTGATGACCACAGGAACAGTTTGCTTAATAGATATATCCTCAAACAATACTTTGGGTTCGCGAAAGAACACATTGCTTGAGTTATGTTGTTGCTGTTGTTTGCTTAAAGGCAATCAAACTGGCCTTTAAAGGGGCAGTAGCACGTTTTTTGATAATTTTATTTTTCAAATTTTTCACTGATAACTGTAAGTACATGCTAAATGTATTATTTTGACTGTGTAAACAATCTCATTACACAAGCCAATTATCTATCGTCAGAAGACAAAGTACTAGTATGAAGATTCGCATAAAATCCATTGGCGGTCATTTTGTGTGAACACCTTTAATTCATTTTGTGTAAGAAAAAGGAATCGCATGGCTAAACTTTACGTTATATATTTGAGTTATTACTGCTTCATTTTGTTTAAATACATTGTCTTTCAATTGGAACCATTAATTTTCATTTTCCTGTCATCACCTTATATTCCACCTAAAAACGTGCTACTGCCCCTTTAAACAAGTGATGGAAACGTGAGAAGTGACCATCTTGAAGTGTTATATTTTCAAAGATAGGCTTTAAAAATAATTTTTGAATGTAATAATAACAACTACTACTACTACTACTAAACATTTGTATAGCGCCAATATCCAGCTCAGAGAGTGCTGCTCAAAAATGCTTTTCAACAACTTTAAGGACCATGGAAGGCATAACTCTAAGATGGTTATACCACTTCGATGACAAGACAAGCTTACAAAAGTCTAGGTTATCAAATCAATTATGTTAATGTGACCCTTTAGCAAGGATATCACCACCATGCATTGTCAACCATGCAACCGGCGAATTTTGAATCGACTTCTGTTCATTTCAGCCAAATTCCAGACCAGTGCTAGAATGAGCGAAACGGTCTTACAATACATTTTGGAGTTAGTTCGGACATCCTATCACGATCTTGCAGATGTGTAAGTCACTACATCCGCTCAGCTGTTTCAAATTGAAGATACAACTTCACCTCTCTCATTGATGTGGATGGACATTGATGAAGTAAACAAAAATGGTTCCAACTGTGTTTGACAGGTACAGATGCCACCCCTGACGTGTACGTGTCATCTCAAAAACATACAAATTACTCTTTCAATCAAAGCTGTTACCATACAAATACTAAAGCCCCATTCGATACTCTGCTTGTCTTAGCCAGCAACATCTGCCAATGATTGCTCCCGTTAAAGTGAGGACTGATCGGAAATCTGGCCCATTTGCAAACAACACAGGTCTCATGTATTATTAAAAAAGTCCAGTTGATGGGGTTAATAGTTGAAACTCAATGTGCATTATGTCGAATGTCTAATGTCCCTTTCCATGTTTTTTTCTTCACAAAATACAGCATTAAAATTAAGTCTCTGTAATAAATGTACTTAATCTATTATGTATTATCCCTTAAAGGGGCAGTAGCACGTTTTTAGGGGGAATATAAGGTGATGTCAGGAAAATGAAAATAAATGGTTCCAATTGAAAGACAATGTATTCAACCGAAATGGAGCAGTAATAATTCAAATATATAACGTTAGGTTCAGCCATGCGATTCCTTTTTCTTACAAAAATGAATTAAAGGTGTTCACAAAAAAATGGCCGCCAATGGATTTTATGTGAATCCTCATACTTTGTCCTCTGACTATGGGTGATTGGCTTGTGTAATGTGATTGTTGATACTGTCAATATAATACATTAGGCATTTACTTACAATTATAAGTACAATTTTTAAAATATAAAATTATCAAAAAACGTGCTACTGCCCCTTTAAACTATAGTTATGGCTCATAGGTTGTAGTCCAAGCGTTGTAATTTTTAAAAAGGAATCTAAAGTTTTCGATTTTGATTATGGAATTTTTGATTTATGGAACTCCACGAAGTTTGGATGTCAAGTGTTTGATAACACATTATGTGAGGAATTTAGATTTGCTTATAGTAAAAATGACCCTTTCTCATTTGCCTGAGACTTATTATTTTTATCCATTGTATAACATAACTATTTGGGATCACACTATCCTTGTCGGGGCGGTGAGTTTGGTGATTTGGTTAGGTACGGTCTGTCATTGCTGATTGTAGGAAAAAATCAATTCCAGTTAGTGTTTATCCATAAAATCCACAATTATCCACAATGTTATTATGATCAATATAAAAATGGCATTTATCTCTTTTAATATTTGTTTTGCAAATGAAACAAACAAACAATGAAACAATGCACTTTAGAATATCAATCTCAGTTCAATAGCTATGCAACATCTAATTTTGTAATTGGACAAACGTTCCTGTACTATAGGTGGGTAACCATCAATCTTGCTAAATAGTATAATTTTATTTTCTTGTATTTACAGTCCTTCAACAAAGATCAGGGACACATATTTTTAACTGATCTCTTTACATCGGAGAGATTTGCTTTAACATCATTTCTGGTGAGTTTAATTTGACATTCATATACAGTAGAACACGGATATACATATGTCCCGTCCCTATAAAATATCATTAAAATTATATAACGTATAGCGAACACCGGATATAGCGAACTAAATTCTTTGATCCCTTGGAGTTATATCCGACTTCTACTGTATTTCTATTCGTTCTTTCAAAAAGGTTATTCTTTTATCAGTACTTTCAGCAAGAGGGTGCTTTGTTTTTCATTCATAACACAGCTCCTCAACACTTGATGGCATGCTTTTAAAAAAATCATCAGAATAGGAAGTTGTCATATCTCTTTATCCCTTTTTCATATCGATTTAAAAGTCAACAGATAACAACAAGTCACCTACAAGTATAAGCCATACAATTTCCAAATAGCAGCTTTTGTGCGTTCAGTATTCTTTACCCATGACCTTTCATGTAAGTAAATTTACCTCAGAGGCTTTACTGCACGCACAAAGATCTACTCAGACACTACGTTTGTATGTCGGTTCATCTCTCAATGTGTAGTTTAACTTAATCTGGCTGTCTGACTTCAGTAAACAGATTGCAGTGTGGATCTGCACCGGGCAATGACATTCAAGTAACCTGGTATGATAAACTCTTGTGTAAATATACCCAAGAAAATAACCTATTTGCGAATGTGGAATGATAAGTGCAGCTTAAGGTATACTTGAATATTATACTATGTTATCTATCTACTTTCTAAGATTCTCACCTTTCATCCAAATGAGAATATTAATCTTGGGGGGAAAATGAAGATAACTATTTTGTTGTTTGCAATAAAAATCGAGAAGAATAATCGGATATCTATTTATTTGCCCTTCCTGCAAATTACAATTATGGTAAGAAACAATATTGCATTTTGAAAACTATCTTATACTTTAGCCTACTTCGATAACTAACACTACTAGATTATTGTCTCAAACGAAAATATATATTTAATCAACTTAATTATTCTGCTCGTTTTAAAATTACAAGATCAAACCCGTAGTGAAAATACCACATAACAGTTGTAGAAAGGCTGCCTATTTTACTCGGCCACTTTCGTTGAAAGTGTTCTTTTTCATATTTATGGCAATATTTAATTTAGATATGACTTTTGTGATTCGAAAAACTGTGACAGTCTGATTGTAAAACCTGTCTGTTATCACAATCAATGTTTAAGAATTACATTGGTTGATAGACCTCCTCTGTATACATGTTCCAAAGGGAATACATTTGAACAAGCCTATTTCGCTAGAGCACAGGAAGAAAGTGGAGATACCTCATTCTTTAACTGCTTTCATTTCTTTAACTGCTTCTGTCTTACCCTATCTTAAGAAATGATTTAAGCTACGAGTCTACCTCTGATCCGTCTTACTGTTATGATTGAAGGCATATTGCCAGACATCTAAGCGTCCAGGAGCAAGTAGCAGCAATTAACCAAATGGTTATGTGAACTGGAACATCCCAACACAATCATTGTCATTCTTCATCAAATACCCCAGCTCTAG
Source organism: Steromphala cineraria (assembly GCA_916613615.1). NCBI lineage: Eukaryota > Metazoa > Mollusca > Gastropoda > Trochida > Trochidae > Steromphala > Steromphala cineraria. The sequence continues at coordinate 73,140,488 of OU744720.1, read as the reverse complement.
ACATATTTATAGGACAAATTACCCAAGGGATGTAGAAAATATTAATATCAATTTGTCTGGTGACCGCAGGTAAAATTTGATATAAATGTCCTCAAACAAATAACATAAATGATGTTTGCTATGATATTGGATATCAACTTGGAATTAAATACTATGCAGCTCCGTTTACAATGATGAAAATACTGTTGTTGGCAAAAGTTATCAGGTATAATTGTCTTACTTTCGGTTACAAATTTACTGTTGTCGTCTTAATATTGGTTATTGTAAGTACTTAAAAAAGAAAAATCTTCATAGAATGAATTTTTTCAGCAATTTATTCCACTGATATTTTTTAAACCTGCCCTTGGGATTATGAAAAAATCAGGTACATAATTTCATTTGATAATAAGCACACAGGTGATTGGATTAATACTTTTAATCATTTTACAAAGTCACTATTTACTTTACCCAGTCTGAGTGGCATTTATTAAACAAAGCCCTCGAAAGTGTCCTGCAAAGATACTGAGAGAATTAAATCTATAATTATGATATGAGACAATTTAACAGCTTCTGGTTAATAGATTAAACGATGTGTAGATGCCTTTTTTACAAATGAAAAGGTTTAAATTGAACTCATCTAGTGTTTCTAAATTTCTAAATCTAAATCATTTAAACCGATTAGAGATAACTTAAACCCCATCAGTGTTTAGGAACATACTTTCAACATTAGAACGTTCTCCAGACTAAACATACAATAATTTCAATAAGAGGAGATATGGAACTCTTTTTGAAGATTTTGAATTTTGAACTACCTAAAGTACATAAAAAGGAATTTATCATCATTTAATGATTTGCACCTTATCGCTATGTCAAGTAAAACAATCAGCATTCTTGTATTTACAGCTGTGATAAAACTACATGTAATTCTACTGACAGTTACCATAAACATAAACTCAGTTCTATCAATAAGATGAACGAAAAAATCTCTATCAATCTCTATATAATTTACACAGTTGCCTTTGATGTCTCTTGCGTGAATTTTTCACATAAAAAAGAACTGTCATCATGTTTACATCTTAAACATCCTCCTTATTTCGGCATCCTTGAATATTCATAGTAACCATCACTAATATCAAATGAGTAAGTGATCAATTTATTCATATGATCTCATTTGAATCCAATTTGACCAATCCCCAGAACATAATTTCTCCCTTTTGTAATAAAACACAATGGACACCAGAAAAATAAACTTTCTCCTGTAAGAATATAACAAGGAAATACAAATTTCGTTTGTCAATCGAAATGAGATTTGTGGGAATATGACCACCATCAATATAGACAAAAAAGACAAAACATTAAATGACTTTTGCAAGATCGCATGGTTGTAGTTTCAATCTTGGAGAATATGACATATATGATAATTATCCCTTGTGTATATATATTTATTGTTTGCCATTTTCTAACTGAAACACAGCAATCATGAAGTGATCAAAGATGACCAGACCCCAGAGTTTCTCCCTTTTGGAATAAAACACAAGCGTGACAAGAAATATTAATTTCCCCCTGTTACACAAATAATTCCCCCTGACGATTTTGTTTGTAAATTGGATCTGTACAATGTAAGTCAAGTCCATTCAAGTTCGTGCACATCCTCCTATATTTGTTCTTATTGAGATCTATATCAAAAGACGATGCTATAATAAAGCTGAAAGTTATTTTTTAGAGTTCAGCTTAAATGTAATTTAAGTGATAAAGTGGTTTCTGTGTGTAATACTGATAATATAGATACCAAATTCATATATGAACATGATACCTTTCAGTCATAGATGGTAGATAACTTTAGAGATAAATTTGACAGACTTAACAAACTAGTTTCTATCTGTTGGTATTTAAAGAGCATTACAGGAGATATGCATAGTTTTTAGTCTGAATGATTCACTTTGGAAATTTTATATTTTTACTTATTTATTCGAAAAGTTGCAGACTTCGACAATGAGTTTGCTGAAGTTTAACAAGTGACAGTCTTTAAAGCGACGGTAAATTGCATCGATGAAAAGTTATATTGCAGAAGGAAAACTTTCAAATCTCAACTACTTCGATGAAATATAGATATTTCATTGATAAATATTTGATTTCATCCTGTTCATTACGTGCAAACTTGATCCATTTGTTTAGCATACTCGATGCTGAACATTGCGTCATGGCTGGAAATAATACATTGTCCATGTCCAATAAAGGTTCACTTGATATATAGGGTCTTGAATACAAACACTGCTAAAACCAGCTAAACAATTAACTGCCAGCAAATGGTACATGTACATATGACATGTAATTTCCTTGGAACTGCGAAAAGATTAATGGCAATCTAAAAATTATTTTAGAAAGTTTGAATGTTTGAAATCTTTCAGATGACTCATGTCAAGAGTAATTTAAATGTCCATTCGAGTAAGAAAATGCAGTGACACCTTTTTGTTTGCATTTGATGCAATTATTAAGAGTAATAAGCCTTGAAAGCTTAAGTCAGACGAACGGTTAGATTATATATTGTTTTGCTCTGATTCCTAAATCAGAATTGTGGACTTTTATAATCAATAAATTGTTTACATAAACCAATGAAAATCAAAACCAAGAGTGATTTATTGTCTGTTTGCATGGTTTGCTAAAAGCTTAGCATCAATTGCATTATTATACACAATTGAATGGTACTGGTAAATTTCAGTTGCTTCATTCATCAAAGAACCTGTTTGAAATTCGATTACGCAGAATAGACTGTGACAAATATAATTACGGATCGTAATTTGATTATATAATGCTGAAACAACCATCGTTTAAATGTTTATCAATCCATTCAAAATAAAACTAAGGCATTTGTCTTGTCCACGATTTTTTCACAATGCATTAACCAAGAATTATTCTTTGCTTATCAAATGAGAAAAAAAGCAGGATTGTCACTGTTTTCAATGTGTTTAATTTAATTGACGTACCTTTTGTATTAAAATGTACTTTGGGATCTTGGAAAATGCTGCATAAGTTTTGACAAGTAGTACATATTAAACCGATACATAGATAGTAAATAATAATCATAAAAACATGAGTCCTTACATTTAAATTTAAATTTAAATTGACTATGGATAAAAAGGAACACATGACACAACAAAATATACCTCAACTTCTATGGTTCATCAATAGCTCGATAACTTTGGGTTCGAATCCGACTCTTGTTGCTTCATTTGTTTGTTTGTATCACTTCATAACCTACGAACGTTGAAGTGTGGTTACAAACTTATACAGATGTTGTTTTGGCATAGAACCTTCGACTAAAACAAAGGCAATAACTTCCAAAGGTATGAAAGATAAAAAAAACTTACCTGTATCTGTAGGAGTTAACCTGTCTTCACAACTACTTCACAAGTAGCCGTGTTTAGTAATTACGTAGAGGGCAGTTTGTTTATGAAAACAATAAGTATGGAACAGTAACCATATGAACTGAAGAGATCAGCCTATGAACTTCTGACGTCAAATGATAGGGACAATCAGTTGGCACTTCTATGCAAATATTTGCAATACTGAGAGTGTATGGCGCTTGTCACGGACACTGATGTATTAGTGTGTAGAGTTTGGATCATGATTAGAGAGCAAGGGACTGCTTAAACCACGCAGATGTTTCCTGTTTGATAATATAACGAAATTGATATCACTTATGTTTGTGTGTTAATATTTAAAACTATCCACATTGTAAGCAAAAGAGTTATTTTCACCTTATTAACGTTTTATCTAAAGGGTCGTCTAAAAATGCAACGTCAGATTTGATGATATCCAAGCCATTTTTCAGGTTTGATGATATATTAAAGATTATATTCTCTGTATAAATTCTTACAAATGGATGGTTTCATCAATTGTATTTGTCACTGTTATGGTAGCAATCAGATAACACGTATTGTCATCCTCACAGTTCATTGAATATAATAGTGTTTCTTCGACTCACCACTTACACACAATATTGAAGAAGAGTAGTAGTAAAACACATCAAGCCATATAATCTTGTTACGTTCATTGCACGCAAATGTTGATGATCTCATTAGAGCTGTATGATCACTTATCTGACTGTGTTGATTCAATAAGTGGAGACGGAGTTGCAATCAATAACTCATTGAAGCACTTCTTATGTCTATTTTTTTGTATTTCGGTGTGTGTTTTTTTATGTAAATAAAATGCTGGATTAATGGCAGAATTACATTGTATATCTCTACCCAAATTAAAACACTTTTCCACATCTCAATATTAACTAAAACATGATACTTACAAAGATATGTTGGGAACTTACACAGAGTTACAATAGTGAACGTTCTTTCGATCAATTGTTTAAATATTTACTTGTAAACAAAAAATAAATATACGTTGTTACAAAACATGTTTTGTCCTAGAAAACCCAACACTATATCAACACTTATTTATCTTACTTAAACAATAGCAGGTATATCAAGCAACTTCAATGTTAAAATGGTCAATGGCATGTGGAATACTTCAAAACTGTGTTCCACAGGAGTTGTTGCTTGTGGAGGAACGAGCAATAGATGAAGAAAATATAATAACACTCGTTATTTGTTACTTTTATCAACTTGTGATGATATATATGGTCTTAGAAGACACTTGGGTGAGATTCTCTATGTACCCAACGGCGATTCTCGTAGAAGGAAAAGCCTCTAAACTCTTCCAGCGATATGTGTCAATTGACAGTTTCTCTTAACTAAAAGGATGAAGCCTCATTAATCAAATTTTGAAGACAATGTTATTAAGGAATGCTATATGATTAAAGAATCACGCTTCATATTACCTCATCCGCAATTTCTGAGGTGAGATTTTGATATCCAATTACACATGGTAACAAATGTATGAGATATAAAATTTAACATTGCAAAGATGGACATGTTCCAATACTAGCGAGTCTCCCGATCCCTTCCGTTCTTTTATGAATGGTATCAAGATTGTTATGTATCCCAGAGCCAATAACAAAAATAAACTGGAATATCCAAAAACAATTACTCTTCATCAACTCTATTATTGACAATATACATGTAACAGGGGATGTACACACAAAGAATGGAATTATTAGCATTATTGCCTGGAGTATTCTGGAAATTATTTAATACAATGTGTCTGATGACACTAAAACTCTGTGTACGTTCGTATTGGATGTGATCACAATGCTGCAGGTTTGTGTGTTTGTTTCAAAGCAATAAAACTGGCCTTTAAAACATTGATAAAAAGGGAATTTACCCTCTTGAAGGTTTTTTTAGGAAAGTATTTAAAAGATGTTATGAATATTGAATTACAAGAAGTTCTTTTCAACTATCCATAAAACTAAAATGTTTATACTACTTCAAGGGCTAGTACGGCTTTCAAAAGTTTAGGTTTTGAAATTTAAAGATGTGAATGTGAGCGTTAGCAAGGAAAACACTTTAGAATTGTCTTCCCTGCTGCCAGCGAACTCTGTTCATGCCCAGCACTATAACATACCTGTTCGGTGCCAGGTTGAGTAGAACAATGCGTTTTAAAGGAAGTTTAGAATCGTATCAAGATCCGACAGATCAATAAATCACTGAAATCGATCAGTTGTTTCAAATCAAAGATTCAACTTCACCTCCCTCCTCGATGCGAATGGGCATATACAATGGAGAAATTAACAATGATGGTTCCAGCTGTGTTTGACGGCCAAGGTGCCATCCCTGCAGTGAACGTGTCATCTCCAAAACATAGAAATTTCCATGTCATTCCCAGCTAATACCATACAAAGGCTATTACCATTAGAACCATTAGATACTCGATTTGTCTTAGTCAGCGACATCTGCCAATGATTGCTCCCATCTTACAGTAAGACTTATAGAGCTCTGACTCAAACTCTCAGGCAATAAACGGATAATGTCATATTTTAACGTATCATTATTAATGCAATTAGGATTATGTTGCTTTGCTAGGATACACATAACCATCTGCGTCGGCCACTTTAAAAGAATCTGTGGGGTAAGCTTTCAATATGGACCCTTTATCACTTTGAAATTCAATGGTCGATGATAAAAGAAGTTTAAATCTAAGCTGCGGTAAAATCCACGAAGCTTCATGAAATACACCTTTATCCTTATAATAAACAAATTTATTGATCTAATGCTTATATCCCTTTCAATCTCAAAACGTAATAAGTGATTTTTCTTACATACATGCAGGTTATCTGAAAACGAGTACGCGCTCAGCAAAAGTTTGTCTGGTTGATCGTATTATTTAGATATGCCTTTTGTGATGTTATCAACAATAATACTATGAATGTAACTGTCTGGAAATTTTGGAATTACATTAGTTGGTAGACCTTCTCTTTTTACATGGTCTACTGAGAATACAATTGAACAATCCTATATATCTAGAGCACAGGAATAAGAAGGAGATATTTCATTTTTGAAAAAATCACACCAATTTGGGGGATTAACAGAAATATGCTTAAACTGCCCCAGTTATATACCATTAAGAATTGATTTAAGCAACGAATCTTCAACTCACCCGTCTTAATTTTATGAATAAGGACACATAACCAGAAGTGCCCAGGAGCATGTAGCAGTAAATTACTAATATTCCAACACAATTATTGTTTGCCTTCATCAACTAACCCTATAACATAGCTATTGGTATTGGACTAATTACCTGAAGGAAATGTAGAAAATATTAATATGAATTTGTCTGGTGACCGCAGGTCAAATTGAATATAGATGTCCTAAAAAGGATAACAATAATGGATTTTGGCTATGATATTGAATATCAGGTTGCAATCAAATACTTTGCGGCCCTATTTACAATAATATTAAAGTAGTGTTGGTAAAAGACATTAGGTATAAATGTCTGCCTTTGGCTTTCTAACTCAATTACAAACTTACTGTTGTTAGTATGTTAGGCAATATGCAATGTATGTAATGTAGGCCTTTTGTTAATTGATAAACGATGACACCATTGGTCTAACTTACTCTCTGTTTACAATATCAATGTTCAAGGAATTAAAGGGCTGACTGACCTCCTATTGATACATGTTCTACTGAGAATGCAATTGAGGTAATTGAGATATTTCATTCTAAAAAAGATCATTTCATTATTATTCTTTATAATATTCCCCCAACATCTATGAGTTATTTGACAGATTACCCAAAGGAATGTAGAAACTATTATTATCAATTTGACTAGTGACAGCAGGTAAAATAAAAATAAGATCTAAAAGTAATATTACTAATGGATCTTGGCTGTGATATTGAATATCAAGTTGTAATTAATTGCTTTGTAACTCCGTTGACAACGATGAAAATACTGTTGTTGGCAAGAGGTATCAGGTATAAACTACTGCCATTGGAAGTAAAACTCAATTGTTGTTGATGTCTAAAAAATTGTAATTGTATGTACTTTAACATACGACAAATATCTGCTACTGGATGGCGTTTTTTCAGCGTTAATCTTCCATTAATCTTATTTAAACCTGCCCTTGGGATCATGAATAAAAAAGTAAGAAATTTTATTTTATAGTCAGCATACAGGTTATTGGATTAGGAGTTTTAAGTATTCTACTAGTAACTATTTTACTTTACCCAGTCTAAATGTCATTTATTAAACGAAGCTTTCAAAAGTGTTCTGAATAGAAATTTACATTGTTGTGAGTTTGCCTTAAGTACAACTTTTAATAATTTTACTACTTTCTAAATAAGAAAGGCAAGAATACATCGGTTTATATACGCTGTTTGATTGACAGTGAATATATTTTACATTTAAATAACGCTTTACAGACTAAATATAAAAAGATTGAAATATCAAAATACAACGATGTTAAAACCTCTCTGAACCTCCACTTTAAACTATCAAAAAGTAAACAAGTACACACCATCCATAAATGATGGATTCCCTCAACAGTTTCTAGTTAACACATAGCACAAAATTTGAACGTCATGACAAAAATTAAAAAGACAGCTGCTAAAGTAGTTCTTGTGTGTTCTAATGTTTTGTGACCTTTTAATTTGTTTCTTCACAATCATTTCAAATAAACATATAAACATAATATATACATAGTATTGAATAGTGCATGCTTAAAGATATTTACTTTGATCTCAACTTTTCTAACTATATCAAGTCTCCTCAGATATTATCTTTGACTTTTCAATTACATTTACAATCACAACTTTCAAAGTTTGCATAATTTGCCGATTTACCTTAATGTACTGATGGACCTCAAGACACTTTTACCTCTATTTTATCTTCAAACTTAGCTGATATATGAATACCAAACCCTGTCTGTGATTTCATAGTCTATTGTCGAAAACTTGATACCAGAGACTATGTGCAATATCTTTGTCAACATGACGGACAGACATTGAACAATACTGTAACAAAAGACTAATGGGATTTATTGTAGATTAAAAAACAGGTCATCTATGTTCTCTTTTTATATTTCTTTAATTAAAGAATACACTATGCCACCTTATCATGCTGATAAATCAGCTGATATTTACCACATAAACTCGTTTCTATTGATAAGATGAACAAAACATCCTTGGCAAACCCTTAATTTCATAATACGATTCCCTTTGGTGACTCGTGCGTGACATAGAATTCGGCACTTTTAAAAGAAATGTCATCATGTTTACATCATAAACATCCTACTTATTTCTGCATCCTTGATCATTCATGGTTATCATCACTCATATCAAATGCCCAAGAGGTTCATTTATTCACATGATCTCATTATATGCTTTGCACGCAAATACGTTGATTTCATTACAGTCATAATGTTTGATCAACAACAGCACGTCTTTGTGAAAACAAGTCAAAGTTGGTCCATCTTTATGAAACAAACTGCTCGGCAACTGACAACGTTTATGTCCTCGGCCAGATGATTAAAAATATTGAACTACATTTTCACAAGAGAAAAAGAGAATCGTGATTCAAGGCTGGCGCTGAAAATAAATTACTCTCCCTTTCAAATATATATCACTTTAAAACGACAAGTTTCAATGTGAAAAATGCCCAGACGTGAAACAAAAACCCTATCATCATTTCTCTAAGCTTAGTTAACAAATAGCAATAGAATAAAAGTAATTTATACATCCAGTTCCACGGTAAAAAAATTAACTTGGTATTTTAGCTGAGGTATACAGAATGTTAAAGATGTTCAAAATAGATTCTCGAGTGAAATAAATTAAATTCATATGACTTTTGTTTCAATAAAAAAGTTTTAGATGCCCTGATAAGTTTTTCAAATCAGATGATGACTCGGTTATAGCTTTTATTGCATAAAGTAATTATACCAAGTTTCGGAAACGTGATCAGTAGCAAAATAAGAAGGTAATAAACAATTATGTTTGGAAGACAGAGCGTACATGAAACACGATCACCAGCAGAACAACAAGATAATAAGTTTGCTTTCTTTGAGCAGATAATGTCAAATTGGTAGAAATGCAACGTTTACAAACTGACATGTATGTGTGTAAGTTCTTCCTGTTAGTATTTCACAAAGCTCTATGCCCAAGGGTGATTTTTTTTCTGTCTGACATGGGGCTGTACCAATTGCCTTTTTGTGATCACTTGCCTACTTCTGTCACAGAAAGCCCATTCGGATGTGTCAAGGATTCTCTCACCACAGAGCAGAGGCAGATCAAATCATGTTGACTTAGCCTCTTTTCTATTACGCCGAAATCCGTGGGTTCCGGCAGTTCCCACTGGCGGAAAAAACCCGCAACACAATACATTTGAATTTCTTTATCAAATGACAACGCTTCTCCCATAGAAAGGGTGGTTCATATCACAATGCCTTTGCCTTGATTCAGTAGCCAAAACGATGATTTAGGAACAGCGTCGCTGTTTGCACAACTAACTTTGATTGCTTCCAATCAGGCATCTCCCATTCTATCCCACAAAGTCGGCGTAATATAACAGAGGCTAACTCAACATGATTTGATCTGCCTCTGTGGGGAGAGAATGGTGTCAAGGGCCTGTTAGTTATAATTGTGACAACAGCTACGGAACAGTCTAAGTAAACCTAGCCTCACTATTATCCGTTACACTGCTATACTGAGTCTAGAAAGGTCTGGTTGAAGGTCGCGTCAGCCACCTTTCTGCGACCTATGACCCTCCAACGTCACTGGGTGGTAACGTACCCCGGAAATTGCTGACCACGAAGCGAGAAAAGATGACAGAGGCAGGGGACCAGGTAAGATTCACGATCGATTTGAAGTCTTTCTAGGGATTTTTAAATGCAATAGATTACAGGTAAAATGCTGATATAGATAATACTTCACATACGAATTTGAATTACCTACTGACAGGTCTTTTTTTTGTTACTATAATCAAAAATCGGCAGGGTGGTCGCTACAGAAAGAGTGAAAGGGAACAGTATATTACCAATTTCAATATTTTCGTGTAATTTTAGAAGGTCAAATCTATGTTAGAAAGACATTCTAGAACAATTTACACTTTCTTGATACCCCGTGATCGTGTGATTTTGAGAGAGAAATGAGTAATTTGACAAAATAGTTGAACTCGAGTGGTCTGCGTATTGACTCGAGATGTGGTCTGCATATTGGAAACACAAATATTGAGTCAATACGCAGACCACTCGAGTTCAAATATTTTGTCAAATTACTCATTTCCCTCTCAAAATAAAACGATCACAGGGTATCAAGAAAGTGAACATTGTTCTAAAGTTTCTTTTTAGCATAGATTTACCTTCTAAAATGACACGAAAATATTGAAATTGGTAAAATACTGTCCCCTTTTACTCTTTCTGTAGCGACCACACTGCCGATTTTCGATTATAGTAACATAAGAAAGACCTGTCAGTAAGTAATTAAGGATTCAGCCATAAGGCTGAATCCTTATTGTTATTGGCGTGTTTTTTGGGGTTTTTTTTATTATTATTCCACGATTTTTGTGAACAACTTTCAGCCCAAACGGCTGATGCTATCAAAGCCAAATTTCACAGGCTGGTAGACCTTGTTGAGGAATGGCGACAATAAGCTTTTGGGACAATTCGGCCCATACGTTAAAGGTCCAGTTCGATTCCAAAATCGAAAATTTAACATTGACTTTTTTTTCAAAATGCACTTAGAAACCTAATTTTTTTTTTAAAATGTGCGCAATCAAAAATGCTGCAAAAAACTAAATCATGGAAAATTCGTAGGTCACGTGGTTTGGCCGCCATCTTGGATTTAGTGCATTTTCGACCATTGCCGACCCCACCCACCTTTGAGAAACTTCTACTCTGAAGATACTTGCACTAGAGAGCTGAAATTCATACTCAATGTAGCTGAAGCATGGTAGTTCTGGATTTGACTTCTACAAAGTCCTAACTTTAATACTTTTCTTGCTGTGATTTTTCAAAGTTGACCGAAATGTAAAAATCGCAAACTTCAAGGGCAGATAACTCAAAACCCACCCAGACGAATTTTATGATTTTTGCATGAGAGTAAGACATTGGCAAGGTCTTTAAGATAAAAGAATAAAATCGCTCGCGAACAGTCATTTCCGGTCAGGGTCAGAGGTCAAACTTTGCATTTTGGACATGTGGTGTTTTGGTGGGTATGTTTGAAATATCGTAGCGAATCAACGGCGTACGATAACGCTTTGTTCTATACATCATATGAAAGCCAAAAGTCTATAGATTTTTTTTAAATTTGACAGTAAATTTCTATATTTGTTTTACATTGAGTTACGGATCTTTGAATATTGTCTTTCGTTTTGAATGCATAGGATACAGGTATGTTAAAAAAGTTGTTAGTCATCAGTGATAGACGACAAATCATTGTTCCATATATCATTAGAAAGCCAAAAGAATACAAAATCTTTTAAAAATTAACAATAAATTCAGTTACTACATTTACATTGAGTTACGGACCTTTGAATATTGTCAACCCTGCATGCGTTTTAAATGCATTTGATAACTGTTTGTTTGCAAATTGCGTTAATCATCAATAAAAGACTATACCCAGAAGCTTTTGACTGAAATCATTACCTTTGTGCATTACATTTAACACCATACAGCGCTGAATCCGTTTGTCGTCGCTTGCGACTATATTTCAAATTCGTATGCGAACTATTATCTATATCAAGCATTTTACCTGTAATCTATTGCATTTAAAAATCTCTAAAAGACTTCAAATCGATAGTGAATCCTACCTGGACCCCTGCCTCTGCCATCTTTCCTCGCTTCGTGGTCAGCAATTTCCGGGGTACGTTACCACCCAGTGAACGTTATACCTGCGAAGGCAGACTATTGTGGCTTGCTAAGATCAGTTCTGATTGGTCAACTTGGTCACGTGGGCTGACACGACTCTCAACCAAGCCTTTCTAGACTCAGTATAGCAGTGTTACGGATAATAGTGAGGCTAGGTTTACTTAAACTGGCTACGGAAGAACCAATCATCAAAATATAAACAACGTTACGTTGCAAGATAAAAAAGAGAAACAAAACATATTGATCAAACGTCTCAAACCAAACAAAAGTTAATATAGCATTTTCCTTTTGTGGCGAATGCATTTAATATTGATATTCTGGGAATCTTAAAGCTTCCTCCTCAAAATTGCTAGAAAAGGATAAAGTTAATTTGACAAATTATTTCTCATGCGCTAGATCAAGTTTACTTAAGAGTGTTATTTAAGCGTCAATTCCAAATTTGGTATCTGTGAATTCCCTACCTATTATTTGAAAATGAATATTTTCAATTGTTAACCTAACGGTCATTTTATTGAATCGGTCATTTTTATGGATCTGATTAAACAATTCTTGTAAGTCACAGTCAAGCTGTTGCAGAATAATAGAAAGTCTTGCAAATTCATGTTTCTCTTAAGCAAGCATAACTTTGCATAGAATGTCAGTCTAAGTAAACCTAGCCTCAATATTATCCGTTTCACTCCTATACTGAGTCTAGAAAGGTCTAGAAAGGTCTAGTAGAGGGTCGCGTCAGCCGACCTTTTTGCGACCTATGACCCTCCAACGTTATACGTGCGACGGCAGACTATTGTGGCTTGGTAAGCTGAGTTTTGATTGGTCAATTCGATACGTGGGCTGACGCGACCCTATACTAGGCCTTTCTAAACTCATTATAGGAGTGAAACGGAAAATTTTGAGGCTAGGTTTACTTAGACTGCATAAAATTTGAAAACGAAATTCATCCAAGATTACAATCCATATTCACACGCAAATGTTCTTTATTCCATTACGATTTTTTATCGTTTTATTGACGTTATTGATTAGGTAAAATCATATCGGGTTGTCAGCTAATTTTTCGTAAGCACCCAGGTAACTCTATCTTGCAGTGATTATATGCTGACCATATATTACCACCCTGACTCTGCATTCTGCATTACGGGGCAGGACAAGATGATGAACGAGCTTTAAGGGCTGGATAGGGTGACTTGATATGATTCAGGCTCCACTTTCTGATAAAAACTGTAAATTATCAAATATAAATCGCAGAACCAAATAGAACTCTGATAAGTATATAATATAATATTATCAACTACCACATTGATATTACGTTGTTTTTTTATTCCCTTTAGGAAATCTTTTTCTCGTAGTGCAGCTTTGAAAGTGAAAGGAGTGCTTATGAATCGAAAACATTCTCCTGAAAACGTATGGTCCCACATTCACATTATAAACCATCCTCACAAGGTTTCTTTATTCCAGTACAATTGTTCATATTTGCTATGTTTCGCTACATTATTGATTTGGTAAGAGATAACTGAGTGGCATCAAACTCACTTATTTTTCTGTCAGTACTGAGACAACATTTACGGACAGTTGTTATGTATGTGTCTATAGAATGCCAGACAAACTGTGTAATTTACTGTTTTGGGACAATTTGATTAATGTACTAAAAAGGGTAGAAGGAATTGGGACTGTTTCGGTTACTAATTGTTAATGTTTGAATTTATAAACTTTTTATGTTTTATTGAATTAATTGTAAAAAGCAATTATAGCCATATAAAGAACAGTCTGTTTCAGTCTTTAATGTCTTTTTTGTGCAATGCATTACGTAGGAGAAAACCATTGACAGAATGCAAAATCATCGATGGTCGTGTATATTCGTTTTTGTCCTTTCGGTAGCTTATTTACTCTTTTTGGGAGATAACCCTTTGTATGTTTAGTCATGAGAACGCTTTAAAACTCGAACGTGAAGGGTGTACAAAGTGGTTTCATATGTAAATTAAGTACACAATCAGTCAAACTGTATATAAACCAATTGGATTTTACTTATTTTATTTCCAAAGCCAACAAAATTATTTAGATTAAGTTTAAGAAAGACAAGCTAATACAAATGAAGACTTGTACATTTGAAATACAGCCCCTGCCATTAATACATGCAAATCAGACTGGGAAAAGTGAGATAGTAAAATGATTAAAACACTTAATCATATCACCTCTATGCTAACATTAAAGTTCCAAAAGCAAAAGTTTTTTACCGAATACAATTTGCCAACAACTGTAGTTTTATCATTGTAAACCGACCTAAAATTATTTAATTGCAATATCATAGCCAACATCCATTAGTGTTATTTCTTAGAAGACAACTGTATTTAATTTTATCTGCGGTCACGACAAATTGATATAATATTTTCTACATTCCTTTAGGTAATCTGTCATATGAGTATGAATGTATTTTTGTGAGTTCATGAGAAATGAACCTTTGAAAATAAGATCACATGATCATGTCCTAGAATAGGGAATATGTGTAAACACATCAGAGTGTGAAATTATGCTACAATTTGGAAAAATTACCGCTTCTTGCTCCTGGACACAGAACTGTCTTATTATTGGCCTTCAAAACAGAATAGATATCAAATTATACATAATGGTCTGCGACAAAGACCTTGTCAAGTTATCAAAATAAATCAAAGTATAAGTTAAGAGGTTCAAATAGTTCTCAAATTACCATCCATGATTACGATTTCTTAACAAACTTGCAAGAATGTCAAATGAATATTAATGTATGACCAACTGCACTCATCATTCATCGTCGAGTTTCATGAGCAAATATATACAGGATGTTATCCTGCTTGTATAACTGAAATGTCTTAGCCTGGCGCAGACCCAGACTGTAAGTGTGTTACTGAAGTCAGACAGTCAGGGACTAGGTTAAATTACACATTCAGAGATGACCTGCAATATAAATGTTGCTTCTGAGTACATTTACTCTATTTGCAGCAAAGTCTCTGAAGTATATTTCTGTTTAAAGAAAAGGTTAGCGATTGCCACTTTTAAATTATATTGTTACCTCCTCGTTTTGATAGATAAGGGCTGAATATGTTTAAGCAGCTACCATTTCTAACTTTCATACGAATGGTGCCTATAAGTAACTAGTTGTCATGTGGTGATTCTAAAATTATTTCATGTTTAAAGTAACATGACCATATACTTTTACAATGACAACGTTTACAAATGCACAGCCATAAGTGTTGAGGAGCACTTTTTGTAAAAGATTGCACAGAGCACCATCAAACTGGACCTATTAAAACATTACTTGTTCTTTCTTAGGGGGTAATTCACACTTCACAACCTAGAGGAAAGCGGACAGCACAAATCAAAAGATTCGTTTATTGAAGCATACGTTTGTGGAGTATTTTAATATCAAAAATACCTGCTATTAGTTCAAGTAAGTTGAATAACCGTTTATGTTTGTTTGGGTTTTGAACAGACAAAGCATGATTTGTAACAACTTCTATCAAATATCCATTCATTCGAAAAAACGTTTACTACTGCATTGATCAATTGTGTAAATTTATCACATATTTTTGTAATTATTATGTATTAGTTTAACTTTCAATTTTGGAAGAGGTAATCTAGCTGACGAAATGAATTCAATATACTGCCAATTACCCTGGATTTTTTCAAAAACTGGACACAAAAAGTTACATTTTTTACCAAAATTAGCCATTAGAAATGTTTCAATAAGTTGTTGATTGCAACTCCGTCTCCGCTTATTGAATCAACACTGTCAGATAAATGATCATACAGCTCTAATGGAATCATCAACATTTGCGTGCAATGAACGTAACAAGATTATATGGCTTGATGTGTTTTACGACCACTCATCTTCAATTATGCGTGTACGTCGTGAGTCGAAGGAAAAAATTATATCCAATAATACTGTTTGCTATGACAATATGTGTTATCAGATTGCTCTCATGGCAACGATACAAATATTCAGGCCAAACTTTTGTGAAGAAATATACCCAAAAAAATATCAATCTAAAATAACATCATCATATATCATAAATATGTTGAATAAATCTTCTCTTTTGCTTGTGATGAAATTCGTTTCACACATTTACACTCGAACGCTTGTAAGGGAAATAATTTCGTTATATTATAAATTAAGGAACACAAGCCTAGTTTTTGTTGTACCTAATCACTAATCCTTATTCAAACTCTAGGCGGTAAAACATGTACATCAGTGTCAGTGACAAGCGCCATATAATCTCAGCATTGCATATATTTACTTTAAAGTGCCAGCTGATTGTTTGACATCAGTAGTTTATAGTTGAAGTTCTTAGTTCATATGGTAATTGTTTTTGTAGTTCCGCACTCTTTGTTTTCATGAACAAACTGCGGTCTTTACGGAACTACTGAACAAGACTTATTGTGAAGGTGTTGTGAAGGCAAATTCCTACATATGCAAGGTCGGTCTACTGAACGTACTGAAGCGGTATTTTCCGTGATAGCCTTGATACAAATATATATTAAAATTTTGTTCATATTTACTTACTATACATAATCTTATTTACATTTACATTTCTCATACACATCAATTAAATTGAACACATCGAAAACAGTTACAATCTTTAAATATTGAAATGATAAAAATGCATTAATAAGAAAAAGGGAAAGTTTTTGTAGGTGAGGTAAGGTGAGGTGTGATTTATCGCCGCTTTCAAGAGTATAGTTTGTTGGAAAATAAATGGTGGAAAAATCTTTTTAAACAGGACAAAGGCCTTATTTTATGGATTGTAACAAAATTGGAATGAAGTTTGTTTCAACATTTACAAACACACTTTATTGAGCCATAATTGCATTTGTAGCAGTCTCTTCTCAGTAATCGAATTTCAAACTGTGATACAAGTTCTTTAAATTAGGCAACAACTGAAATTTACCAGCACCATATAATTGTGTCTATAAATTCAAGTGATGCTAGCTTTCATCAAACCATAAAAACAGACAAGTAAACTGTCTTGTAGTTTTGATTCTCATTGGTTGATGTAAACAATTATTGATTATAAAATCCCACAGTTGTGTTTGACAAAGAAGGGAAAACCATTTAAACATTTGCCTGACTTAAGATTTTTCAGCTTTTATTCCTCTTAATATTTGCATCACATGTAATCCTGACAGGTGTCACTACATTTTCTTACCCGAATGGACAATGTAATTACTGTTTATTTAAATTTAGTTAAAAGATTTCAAATATTTAAACTTGGTAAAAAATATGTTGTCACTGATCTTTCGCAGTTCCCTAAAAGTACAAGAGAATACTCAACGCCACATGTAACAGTTGCTGTCTATTGATTGTTGGAGGGGTTTGGCAGTGTTTGTTTTTGTAAACCATATATCAAGTCAATCTTTATTGGACATAAAGTAGACAATGGATGATTTCCTGTCATAGTTTTAGATTTCACAGGTTTGCATAAAACTTAATATCTATATATCATTTGTATAGTTGACATTTGTTGAAAGATTTGTTAGGTGTTTCAACGAACCATCATGATAACAGTGATAACATGATATGCTATCAAATTGTATCACATAATATTATAATTGTACCTTTCTTAGTATCTTTTAGGAGACACTTTTGAGGGGAAGGTTTGATAAATGCCACTCAGACTGGGAAGAATAAAACAGTGATTAAATAACATGACTGAAACTCTTAATCCAATGCTGACTTTATATTGAAAGTATGTACCTGTTTTTTTCATAATCCCGGGGGCAGATAAAAATAAGATCGGTAGCAAATTGCTGAAAAAGTCATACATTATCAGATTTCTTCCTTATTTTTAAGTACTAACATGACCAATTTTTAAATGACAACAGTAAGTTTGTAATTGAGTTTTAATCCCAAAGGGAGACATTTATGCCTATAACCTTTCGCCAGTTTTTTTCATCGTTGTAAACGGTGCTGCAAAGTATTTGATTGCAACTTGATATCAATACCATTGCCAACATACATAAGTGTTATTTATAAAGTGTAATTAATTTTACCTGTGGTCACCAGACAAAATGATATTAATATTTTCTATATGCCTTCGGGTAATTTGTCCAATAACCATAGATATTGGGGGTATTTGATGAAGGATGGCTATGATTATTTTGGAATATTCCAGTTCACATAACAATTTGGTTAATTGCTGCTACTTGCTCCAGGACACATAGCTGTCTGGTAATGTGGTTTTAATCATAAAAGTAAGACGGACTCGTTGTAGACTCGTTGTTTAAATCGGTTCTTAAGGTAGCATAAAACTGGAGCAGTTAAAGGAAATATCTGTAAAGAAAACCAAATGGTTGTGATCTTTTCAATAATGAAGTATCTGCACTATCTTCCTGTGCTCTAGCAAAATAGGATTGTTCAATTGTATTCTCAGTTGAACATGTAAAAATAGAAGGTCTATCAACTAATGTAATTCCTAAACATTGATTTAAGTTAAGTTTTATGGTGGTTAATAAACCCCCCCCCCCCCCCCCCCCCCACAGCATTATACGATCTACCATACAAACTTTCACTGAGCGGGAATACGTTTTCAGTTAACCTGCAGACAAATAAGTATTAGTTTAATGGTCAAAGTATTTCTCAGATTACAAATCAATAATAACGATTTCTCAACAAACTTGTTTTTTTGCAGAAAGGTCATATATACCTGTATGAACAGCTGCATCAGCATTTTACATCCAGTTTCTTAAGTTTATATACACAGAATGTTATCCTGCTGGTATAACGAAATGTATTTGCCTGGTGCAGACCCCAACTGTTAGCTTGTAACTGAAGTCAGACAGCCAGGGATTAGGTTAAATTACCCACCAGATATCCTGCAATACAATTTGCTGTATTTGCAGCAAAGTCTCTGAAGCATAATTTGGTTCACAGAAAAGGTTAGCAATTGCCAATTTACTTATATGTATACTTCCTTGTTTTGATAGAGAAGGGCTGAATGCGTTTAAGCAGCTGCTTTTTCGAACTTTGACTTAACATGACTGAAACCTGTAGGTCACTGGTTGTCTGGGGATTCTTAAATCGCTTGGTAAAATATTTAAAAAATAAAGACAATATCCTAATACAATGAAAGCATTTTCATTGTTAAAGAGCACCTGTTGTAAAAAACACCATCATGCTTCCTTAATCTACTGATAAATCAACTTGTTCTTAATGTTATTTTTTCTAAAGTTTTTATTCATTTTTTTAAAAGAATAAGTCTCTGTGATTACAATGAAAGATAAACAATTTGAAATCACATTAAAGAATACTGACTTATGAAACTAACAAAATATTTAAATCTTGTTTTGTCCTGTATATGTATTGGCTGTCTTCTGGCAGTAACGAGGTACTAATTTCATCTGTAGATCTAAACCTAGTCCAACACTTCGACTCTGTCAAGAAATGGTCAATAAGTCTTAAATCTCAATTCATACGGCCTTTTCCAGCTAGTTTCATCATATTGTCACACCCTGAAAAGTAGATTAGAGAGTATGTCTGGCAATATATGGACACGCATATAATCAGTGCTAAAATGGTTATCTGCAGAGGGCTGAAATTAGGGAATTCGTGATGGGATTTCGCTTCACCAAAGTAATACCGCAAAGGCATTGATCTACAGATTGGGAATATGATACATCAAATTCGCGTTTGAGGACGGATTGTACATGTTGTGGATTAAGTGATATCAAAATGAGTAATTGAAACACGAAAAAAGGATCGAATCTGAAAATGGGTAACATAATGTTTATTTTAAAGAGCCATGAAGGCTGTTTCCATTCCCTATTTCTTTTTTTTTAATTTTCACTTGGGTCAGAACGATGACATTTTGTTATCCCCTTGCAAAAATAATGATCATATTAAGACACATTAATTAACAATTATTGCTTAAAATCTTTTAACAGGTACTATCTCTGATATTGACATTTTAACACTCTTACAATTTGATTCGGCCACATTTATGCTATTATTGCTTGCCATTTTGTTTTCAATTTGAAGGGTCAAAACACCTTTTGTATTTTCGTAACCATTTTTTGTCAGCAACTAAGAACATGATAGACAATGTAGACTGCTTACCAAGTCCTACTAAAATGCCTCATTATCGTTTTTTTTTAACCTTGAACAAGTGTATCAATATATATTTCCCCCCAATCCATCTTACCTAATCACATGAAACATTCATAGAACGCATTGCATGAGTTAAAATTGGTTTATGGTTACCAAAATGGCTGTATCCAACTTATTACCTAAGAAAGTTTTGATAAACATTAAAATTTGAAATGAACACCAGCAGTGGTAGAAGTTTATTGATACATTAACTTAAAAGTTTAGAAAGCTATGCAATCATGGTCATGACATTCGAAGGTAGACAAGGTACGAACAAGGTAAATGAAAACGACAAGCAACCATCAAAACGAATTAACTAATACTTGCTTGGTTGAATGTTAACGTATCCTCTTAAGTATGACAGTAGACAGTAGACATTGCATTGTAACATCAATACCCAGACAGTAATCTGCTGAAACAGGATTATGAGCCAGGGGACACTCCTAGTAAAAGTATCATATTCGAGCTAAGACAAAGTTATCTTAATGTTGTTCCAGTAAAGCTAATTCCCTATCCATTTAATAGGACTTCACATGTAGTTGTAAGTTATTTTAAGTACAACTGAGTTTTATTTGTGAGATAATTTATTCCTATATCATAAAATGGAATACAAGATCACCAGGTCTTATTTATGGCAGTTTAATGAGTTACTGTGTATTGCATCCGTGCAACAACCAGCTACAGAAATGAAACTTCCTCAGATGGCCTTTTAGTTCATTATCCCTTTGTATTGTATTATCATACCATGAAAATTGATTACCGGGTGTTCTGTAAGCTGTAAACAAAACCAATTAATCATGAATAATGTTCATATGATAACATGGATTGAGCATAGGCCGAGCTTTCTTGCGCGCAGCAGGTTTCCTCCGAATAAGGCAACAATATAATGACGTCAAAATTGTGAACATTACAGTGGCTTTATGTTAGAATCAACTTTTTGCGTCACAGAGATGTTGCATTATTTTTGTCTATGAGGAATTGAACAAATCGTTACAAACGATATGATATAAATATTTTAGTTAGGGAGGGTGAAAAATCCATTTAGTGGACATACCCTTGACACAGTGTCGTGCCTCGATGAGTTATTTTTTGTTGCCAGAAATAGGGACATTTTTCGAAATTCACTATGACAAAGAGTTCATTATTTAAATTGTCATGGTAGAATGAAAATAAACCTAGTGTGTTTATAATCAGAGACATGTTATATTGGATTGATAGTACATATAAGTTCTAAATTGAAACCTCAATCTCAAACATAATAGGTTTATCTCCTAATTAACAACAATGTTCTCCATACCCTGTTATGAATCTTAAATGACAGAACACACCATATACATGTAACTATGTCACATATAACAATCAACCCACTGTTTTATAGCTATAATAAAACTGTAGGTAAACGTGTTACCATCAACATAAACTCGGTTCAGCAACCCTTGATTTAATTATACACTTCGCTTTGGTTACTCGCACGTGACACGAGAAGTTTGGCACATTTGAAAGAACTGTCATCATGTTTACATCTTGAACTTGTTCTTTATTTCTTTTCCTTGAATATTCGATGGAAATCATCGCTCATAAAAAATCCAGAGAGAACAATTTATTTATATGATCTCATTATATGCTTTGCACGCAAATACATTGATTTCATTAATAACATAATGTTTGATCAACCGCAGCAAGCCTTTTGTTCGTCCATCTTTACGAAACAAACCGCTTTTTTTGGCTCTGACATAGTGAATGTCCTCGGTCAGATGATAAAAGAATTTATCATAAATAATTTTGTACTAAATTTTCTTTGAATTTCGCAAGAAATTTCAATTATAAATACACCACTTCAGAACGACATGTTTCAAGGCGAAACAAAACCTGATACGCGAGTGAAAGCCAATAATCACCGCTCTAAGCAGAATTACAAAAACTTAAAAGAATAAAATTCATATTATTCTTGCAGATAGACGGTAAAAAAATTGATAACCATCATGTTTAGTTCAGGTATTTGATTACTTTGATAAAGATTGTTCACCCTCGAGTTCAATATAGTATAGGCATGTGCCTTATGTATAAGATGACTTAATAAGTTAATGAATTAGATGATGACTCCGTAATAACTTTCATTGTATAAAGTGATTATACTGAGTATATTGAAAGCAAAACTTGTTCAGTGGCAAAATAAGAACGTAACACAAATTTATTTTCGAAGACAGAGCATATAGATATATGTCTTAAATTGAAAACATAACATAATCACCAGAAAAATAACAAGATGATAAGTTTGTCTTTGAACAGATAATGTCAAATTGGTAGACAGGCAACGTCTACAAAATTACATACATGTATATGTATGTAGGCACTTCCTGTTACCATTTTACAAATACTTTGCCCAAGGGTGTCATTTTTCTGTCTGACATGGGGCTGTACCGATTGCCTTAATGTAATCACGTGTCTGGTTTCATCACAGAAGGCCTATGGGAATGTTTCAATGGTCAAATAGTTAAAACGCTGACAACAGCTACTAAAGAACCAATCATTATTAAAAATAAACAACGTTTTAGGTTGCAAGGTAAAAAACAGAGAGACATAACAAATACATCAAACCAAACAAAAATTAGTTTCGCATTTTCCTTTTGTGGCGAATGTATTAGCTAATTATTTGTGGATCTGAACATCCGAAACCTTCCTCCTCATTATTGCACCCTTGCTTGTATACTGGTTATAATATAATAAATTATAATATATCCCTGCGAAGGAGGTAAATGTATCTTTTGTACTATAGGCCTGTGGCCTTTAAGTATTGAAATAAATTGAATTGAATATATAATAATATTGGTCCTAAAAATTAATTATTCACATGTTCTCATCATATGCTTCACACACGCAGTGAATTGATTCTCTTATAAACACAATGGGTAGTTGAACTCAGGCCTTCTTGAAACAAGCTTTGGTTGCTCAATCCATAGGAAACAAACTGTTAATTTTCGCCTCTCAAATAGAAGACAATAAAGGTACACAGAATTTCTTATACACAAGATCAAATTCACTTAAAATTGTTATTTACAGAGTCAATCCCAAATAATTTACTTTTGTCTTTTTGGTTGAAAATGAATATTTTCAATTGTTAACTTAGCGGTCTTTTTTTTCGAATCAGATCAATCAATTCTTTTTGTCAAAGTGCAGATGTTTCAGTTTAAAAAACACTCTTGCGAATTCATTGTTTTCTAAAGCAAACGTAATTTTGGAAAATTGTCAGTATGATCGAAAACGTAGGAAATTCAATAATTCAATCCATCCTCACACGCAAATCTTCTTTATTTCATTACGATGTTTCAGATCGCTATGTTGACATTATTGATTAGAAATCATAACTGGTTGTCATCAATGAACAATATTCTTTCAGCACCGAAGCAACTCATTCTTGCAGTGATTATATGCGTGACCATATATTGCCAGACTTACTCTGTAATCTGCATTTCAGGGCATGACAAGATGATGAAACGGACATTTGGCGCTTGAGAGAGGTCACGTGAACTTCAACTGTTTCAGCCTACAAGATGTTGATGTAGAGTTGCATAGTACACACATCATAAAGTCAGTCATTACACAAATATGTTAAAGACCAGGTGAACCTGTGTTCCACTTCTGATTAAACCTAATTTCACCAAATACAAAAAAATATATATATAATATAATAAACTGTTTGATATGTATTATATAATTTTTAGTATAGGTGATGACAAAACATATTCATCTTTTTATTACACAAAAGGGACGTTTTGGTTTTGATTCCCCTTTAGTTTCAGAAAGTAATTTGAAATGTTTTAACAACATAACCTTTTTTTTGTCTCAGTGCAGCTTTTCCGGATAGCAAAAAGTATTCATGAATTTCTCTTTAAAAAATCAGTACCATCTTAATCGAAATAAACCTATCCCCACACATCTTCTATATTCTATGACATTTATTCATTCAGATCGCTATATCGATATTATTAACTGGGTAACTGATTAACCGATGAAGATAACCGGTTAGCATCAACTCACTATTTTTCCTGTCAGCATCCAGAGAACTCTCCCATGCAGTTATCATATGTGTGTCCTGAGAATGCCAAAAATACTCTGTTATCTACATCTTAGGTACAATATGATGAAATGAGCTTCATGTCCTAGAAAGGGTAGAAGGACTTTGGCCTGCTACGTTTTTTCTTGTTAATGTAGGGTTGTCACTACCGGAATACAAAGTAAGTTATTCTAAGATTTTAAGAACACCTTGTTAACTTTCTGATGAAAGTCAAAATCTCTTTCCTCAAATACACATCCAGGAATACACGGTTTGATATATTCTATTAGATGGTAGTTATTGTTGTGACTAGATATTCAACTTTTATTACTCAATAATGATATTAAGTTTTACGTTCCAGTTCATATTATTCATGGGAATATTTATATATTTGGCATTATCTATCGGAGGACACTGATGACTTAGCAAATAATGATATGTGCAGTGTGAAATTTTGTTGTTCAAATTCAAATAGCTGACAAAACTTAGACTGACAAAATTCCAGTAGTAACTTTGCAAGCAAAAGATGTAATTTCATGTCAATTGTTACTAACATTAACAGAAATCAACTATATTAAATGATATACATGATAACATTATGACAATGATGATTACTTATTCGGTAAAAGGATACCTGGTTGCCATCAACACTACTCAGAGGAAGCACATCAGTTTGTATTCTGTATCTGGTTGATACAGGGATGCGATACACAGTCACTTATTAAACAGGCATAAGGAATATCTGGTGAACTTGTATTCAATATCCTGATATAGGAATAGATTATCTCACAAATGAAACTCAAACGATATAGATATTCAAGTTCTTTATCATACGGAAGTCACAGTTTACAAGCAGCAAAATGCACTCAAAAACTTAAAATAACAATGGACTTCATATGAAGTAATGTTATATGGATAGGGAATCAGCTTTTCTGGAACAACATTTTTATAAATTTGTTTAAGCCCGAATCTGATACTAATACTAAGAGTGTCCCTTGGCTTATGATCCTGCTCCAGAAGATTTCTGTCTGGGCATGGATGCTCAAATGCAATCAGTTTTGTCTACTGTCATACTTAATTTGAACTATTCACATCTAACACAGCAAGTTTTATACGTTTGAGGGTTGCTTGTCGTTCTTAACTTGTTTACCTTTAAATTTGTATGGCTGCATAGTTTTCTATACAGTTATAGTTAAAACATCAATTATATTTTGCTTGTTGAGTCCTAACAAAAGTCAATGTTTATTAAATGTTCAGAGTATTAACTAGGATACAGTCATTTTAGCCATCCATAAACCGTTTCCGTCTCCTGTGGATGTTTCATATGAATATATATATTCATTAATTTATATTGCCACTTACAGTTCAGAGGACGTGACTAGGCAACCTAATAGGAATCGTTTAATTTGCCAGACTATGTCAACACATTGCCAGTTTAAACCAACGTTTAAGACTACTAGTAACTCTTGGCCGTGTATTCAGTATGATTTACATTTGATTTGAATGATTAACATTTCCAACAATTATAGTAGCCTGAAGACAGTCTGAATCTATTTGTGATAACACTGATTCGCTGGCACCGACCAGTCCTAAGTGTTAGTGTAAGAGCACTTTCGTTGCCAAAATGTAAATGTTATTTCAATGAAAAAAATATCATAAAAATGGCTAATACTTCTGGGTATCAGAGATCTTACCTGTTAATAAGATTTTAAGTATTTCTGTTAATTAATGTGTCTAAACATGATCATTATTTTTGCAAGTGGATAACAACTTGTCATTGTTCTTTTCCCAGTGAAAATGAATGCGAAAAAACAGGAAATGGGCAGCCTTCATGGTTCTTGAAAATAAGCATTATTTTACCCGATTTGAGATACCTTCATTTTAGACATGTCGCAATTGCGATCTTTTGATATAACTTAACCCACAACATAAAACAATCCGTCCTCACACGCGAATTTGATACATCATATTCCCAGTCTGTAGATCAATACCTTGATGGTATTATTTTGGTGAAACGAAATCTTATCACGAATTCCCTATTTCCCTTTAACATCGAGCCAAGCCTCTGCAGTTATCATTTATTGTCCTGATTATATGAGTGTCCATATATTGCCAGACGTACTCTCTAATCTACTTTTCAGAGCATGACAATATGGTGAAACTAGCTTAATGCGCTGGAAGGGTCGTAGGAATTGGGACTGTGTACAGTATATGTTATCTTGTTGAATGGTGGGTTGCCTAGTACAGGGTATGCACAGTCAGTCATTACACAGACACCTAGTAGACCTGATGAACTTCGACTTGTGTTCCATTGACAGGCAGAGTTCATCATTTTCTATAATTCCTAGTTTTTATGGGCGTTACAAAAAGATATATCAAAGGAAAAGCACTCTGAAGATGTTCTTTATCCCAAAAACAATAATGAAATGTGCCTCTGAGGCAAATGTTGGTTAAGATGTGACCAATGATTATACATGTATGTATATTTGACTCCTATGTTTTACAAGCTAACAAGTTCTTATGTATACATTTCTTAAACATGTCATTTGTACTTTGAATTAATATAATTACACTTTACCAACATAGCATATAGGAATACTTTTATAAAATGAGTATTATGTGCATTGTGCATATTTTATACAGGCTAGGTTAAACCACTAATACGACAGTGTCCCCTTACTAATAACTCAGTACCAACAGATTACTGTCTGAGTTAGATCTACAGATGAAATTAGTGCCTGGCCACTGTCAGACGCCAATGGGACAACATCAACCAGTACACAAGAACACAAACAACAATTGTTTTGTGAGTTTTGTGCAACTAAACAGTAATGCACATGTGTCATATGCGCCATTAATTTACGATGAAAATACCGGACTGCGTTTTCTAGTAATTAAACAAAAGAATGTATACATTTTGTATCAGCGCACGTAATTTATCACCAAATATTGTCAATACTACAATAGTATCAATATTGAAAGCGAACTAAAATATGATTCTTTTGAAGAAAATATAACTTTTTGCTTTTACATGAACTGAATGATCAAAGTAATTACCAATAGATAATTACCAATAATTATCATGATCAATAATTATCAAAATCGGTAATCACAACATTTAGTATACTACATTCATGTATGTCATTTCAAATAGAGATTATAACAATTTATTGCCTCTATTCTTTCTTATGACAATATGTTGTAAACGAATTCAATGTTTTAACATTTTGAATGTACGTTGGTGCAATTTCTTCAACATCTTTATTTACAGCTGCATTCCAAAAGTTCGTTCACCTGCTTGTGATATTAGTGCAAATATCATGTAATTTGGGTTTCGTTTTGACGTTCATAAATAACTCCAGGACCACTTACAGAAGATCATCAATTGTCCATGTGTAAAATAACCATTCCTAAACCATATTTCGGGATCGTCTTGTCACTGGTGCTGAATGTCGATATTTGGCATTGTTAAATAGACAGGTTTTCGATTAAAACCATCCATGTAAACTTTGTAGGAAAACATCAGCACAGTAACGTTGCCTTAGCGAAGAATAAGATCTAAAGGTGTTAATTACTTATGAAGGATTTTGTAGAGCAAATAGAAATCAGTGTTTTCGAAATGTTGACCCCTTGTCACTTCAATGACCTGCCAAAATTGTTACAGCTATCTGCTGGGTATGACATACGAGAATGTCAACGCAAAATGAACATTAACTTATGCAGTGAAATTTCATCATTATCGGTTTCGTTGTCACAATGGTATGATGTCTCAAAGACGTTACAAATTACATGATATTTGCACAAGAATACAAAGGTAAGTGAACAAACTAACGATACGCAGCTGTAGATCTAAAACAGAAATGTTTTCACATTTCTTTATGAAAAACGTCACATGAAAAGATTTCGTCTTTCGTATTAGGGATATACGTATGTATCAGAATGCAACGCAAGTAGCCTACCTATATCAATATAGGAACATGATTTGAACTACAATCGCACTGCCTATATATACATTTTCACTCCAGTTCGCGTGAACAGATAGAATCACTGAATCCAGTGCAAATTCAGGTTTGACAGATACGTAAGGGCTCCTAGCAAAGTAAACACTTTTAAAAATACCTTTCCGAAATAACCCCTGCATTCCAATGCCATAATATAATTACTCACTAAACGATGATGAATCTCTTATGAAATCGCTTACTGTCGCCATCATCACTGAACATTAAAAAGTAGAACAGCAGATTCTTGTCATATTGTATCATAGTATCATTTACTACAATATTATCATTTTGTTTAAGTAGGTTTACCAACTTTAGTGAATATAATCAACTTAAACGTGCACTTGGGTGTATAGCATATCTGAGCTAGGATCGTAAGTGATAATGTGTTTTGCAAAAATCAGTACAAGTATGAAAAATACCTGCAAAACTTAATTGTGCAAGTTGCCTCTCATTTCCTGGAATGGAGGTCGATTTTTTTGTAATAACAGGGGTGGATGAATAAAAAAAAAAAATTTAAATACCTGTTATGTTTAGATAATCAGTTAGTTTAATTGTTTTTAGTTAAATGAATATAACGTTACTTCAGTGAAAAGGTCGAAGCTGTACTCTTATATAAGAGATTTAGCAATATCTCCCTTATCTGAAGTGGTTGACAATAACTTTGACGAACTGTCAAGGAGAGACGTTAAGTATCTCGCGCCTTGTGGTCAAAGGGAAGTAACTCTAGTTTTAAATGTATTTGAAAGGCAATCTATTTTTGGAAAACATAGGTGTATCGCCAATTCTAACGGTATTGGAGTACTTATATATAATACAATGAGATAAGTTAAATACACGAAGATTTGGTTGGATTTGTGGTAGATGTACAATTATACGGCTTTGAAGTTTCCAGTGGACATTCAGAGAAGTTTATAAAGAAAGACACGGAATGCTATTTTGAGAAAGAACTAATCCATATGTGTTTTTTATATATTGTAAGTTCCAATAATTCAAACAAGTAGATCATTAGAAAGGCCAGAATGACATGAAATATTAGACAATGCACTAGTTGAGGACTGTTTATTCATCGTAGCCAAGTCACCAACTAAAACGACGTTCATCTTTTAATGGGGGAAAGTAAAGAGCGCCACCCAGTTCATCTGGAACTCCATTTTGGAAACGTAGCCATTGTCTGAAACACAAGGATCATTCATATGTTATCATTGCATACATCATTTGTCGTCAGAATCCTTGGTCTTTTTCTCGACTACCAAAATCACTAGGTGGTAACGTACCCCGGAAATTGCTGTCCACGAAGCGAGGGAAGATGGCAGAGGCAGGGGACCAGGTAAGATTCACGATCGATTTGAAGTCTTTCTAGTCTTTTTTAAATGCAATAGACTTCAGGTAAATGTTTGATGTGGATAATACTTCACATACAAATTTCAATTACTTACTGACAGTTCTTTTTATGTTACAATTATCGAAAATCGGCAGTGTGGTCGCTACAGAAAGAGTTATAGGTATAGGGGATAACAGTATTTGACCAATTTCAATACTTCGTGTCATTTTAGAAGGTCAAATCTATGTTAAAAAGAAATTCTAGAACAATGTGCACTTTCTTGATACCCCGTGATCGTGTGATTATAAGAGAGAAATGAGTAATTTGACAAAATATTGAACTCGAGTGGTCTGCCTATTGACTCAAGAGGTGGTCTGCATATTGGAAACACAAATATTGAGTCAATACGCAGACCACTCGAGTTCAACTATTTTGTCAAATTACTCATTTCTCTTTCATAATCAGCAATTTCCGGGGTACGTTACCACCCAGTGAAAATCCCCACCGCATTGTTTTCCCCTTACAGACCTTGATCACGTCAGCCCCGATAACAAATGGTTTCAGCCCCTTGACAATACCGCAATGTAAAAGCGGTTTGCTTAAAATAACATTACAGAACTGATGTAATTGTACTCAAATTAGGTCCCTTTTGGGTCAATAGTCACCCCTAATTTCAACAATATTGAACCCTCGAGAACAAACTTATATCATCACTGAGGTACTGGGATATCTGCACCGAATTAACACTGCTAATTTGAGTATACGTACATCAGTAATGTAAATTTAAGTAAACCATTCCCAACAGTGACAAATTAAAGGAGTGTCGCCACAGAAACGCGTATCTTGAACTGAATATCGCATTGAAATCAGCAAGGTCATCTTTGTCAAACCGAGAGTACCTTTTCCCAAAGATTTCAAACATTGTTATCTGCGTTATTAGCAAATTTTAGAAAATGGTATCATTTTAATGCGACTGAACACACTTATTAAGAATATATGAATCTTACTGTCGTCGTCCATGTATTTACACATGCGGTTGATCTCGTTGACCGAGGCCTGACCGTCCAGGTTGATGTCCAGCTCCCTGAAGAAGAAGGCTGCATGCTCGGCATCGTTCAGGTCAAGGAATGTCCACTTGAGTTCAAACTCCAGCTTGTCCACCTTATGGTCATCTACAGGGCATAGTGTCCATATGATAGTTTCTAATGATTGATTTGTGAAATATTTCGGTACGGTTAAATTTGATGGTTTTATGCTATGAAATATATGCATGCGAGTAAATGAGTTAATGTCTCATTTTTGCTAACGAAAGATATTTCACGACTGAACTGGGCGATGTTTATAAAATATTCTAACATTATTCTATATGAATTCTAGGACTCCCTTCATTTCAAGCATGTAGCGCGTTTTCTTGGAGATAGAACGTTAGTTTCGTTTTGTTGTATTTTTTGCCCTGGTGAATTGAAAGAAATGTTACTAAATGGAAGTCAATTTTTTTTAAACAAAATCAGTACAATATTCGGTAAAGCAGCGTAAAACATCCTTGACGCACAACACTTGTTGCCGCCAGAAATTCCTGCCTGATACTTGATAAGTGTCTAAACGTTAACGGATAAAAGGGTTCAATGCTGAAAAAAGCCGGGTTAGTGTCCATTCAATAAAATACACTCAACTCACGGTCGCCGTCGAATCGCAGCCAGAAGTTTCTGCATTCCGTGGTATTGAGTCGACCGTCCTTGTTGCCGTCGGCGTACAGAAACAGCTCTTCTTGTGGAGGTTCTGCTGTGGTTGGTGGGCCTATTGTCGACTGTCTGTAAATAATTGCTTAAAATCTTATTTTGATAATGTTTATTGGTATCAACCACACAATGTTTCTTTCCCAATGTTTGAAATAAGCATAGGCCCGTAGGCCCCACACCGACTGTTATTCACAAGGGCCAACACTTTTCAATACCTGCAGGTCCTTCGGCTCACATTTTGTTATATAATACTGTTCCTTTCTAACAATACTTGCTATAAGACATATTTCTTTGCCAAAGCTTCATAACTATCACTCAAAACTGATAGAATCTTGTGTATTCATAACATACTGATACCAAGGATGTATTATTTTAGAATAAGTCAAACCGGTACTAATAATGAATGCCAACAGTTTCTGAGCTAGGCCAACAGTTTTCCCCATCTGAAGGTCCTTATTGACAAACAGTTTTTGATGCTTATTTCAAATACTGATCATTCCTTGTCTCAAGGGATCTAAAGACAGACTCGCTTCGTAGAGCTCAACAGAAGTTTGATGAGAATTGTTTGACTTGAGCTACCTGTGTCGGGGGAGAAGGACTTCATACATATGGACATGAACAGAACAGGAAAGGGCACCAACATTTTATAAAAATGTTTAGGTTATTGGATTGTTATTTCAGATTTAGCCTGGATTTCGTCATGACAGTCATGGGCTGAACCGTTGGAATGTTGAAATGTTTTTCAGATTGTGAAAATAGTGGAATGGTCAAACAAAAAGTGGAATGGTCTTTGATGGTTGTGACACACGACTCCATGGTCAAAATTAAATAAATTTAAATCATATATGTCAAACGTTGTCAAACATGTTTCATATTTTGATGGGGTTATTTCATCATTGGCTGTTACTTGATATAACCATTTCAATGTTGATTCTTCAGAAGGAAAATACAACTTTATAAGGGATTTTTATCATTATATATTATACATATATATGACAGATATTTGTTTGGTAGAGTTGAAAGGCCTAAATATGGTAAACATGTAAACATATCTGTGGCAGCCAAAACAAGATACGTGTATTTGGTTTGTAATGTTAAAAGAGCTATACATTGTATATGGTACACATGTAAATGGGAAAGTGTACTTTCCAATTCAAAGTTAATAAAGCTTGTTGGCAGAATTCTTGTGGGTTTGCAATGTTTGCTTTGAAATATTTACTTATTTTTCATCTTATCAAGATGAACAAATCTTTCCAAAACGCTGTTCCTCTATATCTGTTGATTCTCAGTTAACGATGCTAATTGTCATTTGTGTTACTTTATATTCGGTCTACCTGCCCATTACGTGGATAACCAAATATAAAAACAATAACTCTAAAGAAACATTATTGCAAGGAATATGAAAGGAAATGCATACCCATAACAGCACACAGACAGGCACAGAAAAAGACAAATCTTCATAAACATATTGTTTATATGTTATAAGAATGGCTTCTATGTGCTCGAGATAAGATAAGAGTTAACCTACAGGCATGCTATAACTGTCCTCATTAATTGTTCTGTGTTCCATTGCTTTAAAACTTTGAAACTTATTCTACTCTAATCTTCAATTCAATTACACTTTATGTGTCAAATAAAACCTAAAAAATATAAGCAAATTACATTTTTTCTTATATACTGTACAAACTATTCGGGTTTTTTTTAACTGAACCATCTGTTAAGGTTGTAATAACATAGGCTTAATCTAAATCTGATACTTTTGTTTCGAATGAAATCAGCGAAATATACAAAGAAATTCCATTTGTCAGTAAGTAAGATAATATCAACCGACTTTATAATGACGCAACACTATATTTATTACGCAAATTTACCGAAGATATCTTTGATGGGCACTCTAGAAGTTGCGACGAAGATGAAGGCATTATTATGGATATACAAATTCTTTATTCAAGTTTGCGACGTTTCGACATAGATACTAATGTCGTTATCACAACTTGCTTGATAACGACATTAGTATCTATGTCGAAACGTCGCAAACTTGAATAAGGAATTTGTATATCCATAATACATGTATTGCCTTCATCTTCTAAACCGAAGATAATCTCCATGCTAAAGAAATGCAATATCGTTCATGTATTTTCCCCTGAGAGAAATGGATAGACTTGTAAAATGTACACATGACAAATAATTCGTTTTTCTCTATGAAAACGAATCTTTCACGCAGTCAACATTCAAATGAAGCAGCCGTAAAATAACGCGTTTTCCTCGTTTTACTCAGAATGCTTCTGTCAGATACCATTCAGAATATTTTATGATCCTGAATTACAATCTTGACAAATACACAAAATATACTCGTATAAATCTGTTGCATCGGTCAATTAATTTAGGCTGTTTGTGTCAGTGTTGATAACGTCTTACACTCGATAGTCGGATATTTCATTATATAAACTTTAAACAATAATCAATCACAGCGTAGTATAATGTTAAAAATAATCATAAAAATTAGGTCAAGATTTATCGAATAATAAAAAAACACGATTTGGTGAGACTATTTGATCTTTGGTGTATTGACCATAATCGACAAGCTTTGTTATCTCATAACGGAAAACAAAAAGTTTTGAAATATGTGTTTGTAATTGCTTGTCTTTGGGCAATTTTTTATGACTAAGGTTTACAGTTGGACATTGAAGTAAAGATACACTCAATCATTCATGTTTGTCATATGATTGTCATATTATATGACTGTCCCTATACGAACCTGTAAGACGCCCCTATCAAACATACACACATACATCCACACAGACTCAAACACCCTCACACACTTATCGTTTTACTTTGAAGTGCTCTACTTAATTATTAGATATGAACATATCACAGTTCAATTCACCAAAATACAAGTTCAAGTAACGTCCTTTTCTTGTCCAGAATTGGAATTCAAAAATCCACGCATGCAACATGGCTGTCCATTGTTGGTCAAAGCCATTCTCTCCCCACAGAGGCAGCT
Source organism: Steromphala cineraria (assembly GCA_916613615.1). Lineage (NCBI taxonomy): Eukaryota > Metazoa > Mollusca > Gastropoda > Trochida > Trochidae > Steromphala > Steromphala cineraria. The sequence goes on along the minus strand of OU744720.1, from coordinate 73,106,030 downwards.
CAATGCGATGACTGAGCTGCCTCTGTAGGGAGAGAATGGGTCAAAGCATATATTCTGTTGCCCTAGCATATTGTGCCTGTTTCTTTCGTGTTGAAGAGAATGAACAAATGTAGTATTCTGATACCTCTCAAAATCATAGAAATCATTAAAGGGGAAGTAGCACATTTTTATATTTTTAATTTTTTGTTGATAATTGAACGTTAATGCTAAATATATTATTTAATATTGTCAAAAATTTCATTACACAAACCAATCATACATAGTCAGCGAACAAATTATAACGATTCACATAAAGTCCATCGGCGGCCATGTTTGTGTGAACATCTTTAATTCATTTTGTGTAAGAAAAAGGAAGCGCATTGCTGAACTTTACATTATATATTCAATTTTAAACTGTTTAATTTAGTTTTGATATATTGTCTTTCAATTGGAACCAGATATTTTCATTTTTCTTCATTTCATTACCTTATATCCCACCTATACTGCCCCTTTAGAACATAATTCACTGAACGTATGGTTTGCTGATATTGTTGTTTTTCCATATTCATGAATAAAATTATATAGATACATTTATTGAAGAGATATTTCAAAGGCTGTAGAAAGAAGGACTAAAAATGGTCTCTAAATTACGTTGGAGGTTTGAGGTTACATAACATCACAAAATATGACCTCGTGCCTTCAATGGTCTATTTGGAGAAGGAGACGTACGGTAATCGATATCGATCTACAATCAATAAGCAGCTGACTGGTACTGGACGTTCAAGGATCACAGACCCCCTTACGCTATATTACGTTGGAGTGGACGAACAGGCGGACTGAAACACGTGTTGGGCCCACAACACTCTGCTCACTGTCAGGTAGGCAATTGTAGATTCTTGCTTAAGATCTGGCATTTGTATTTTGGTGATGCATGTCACATTTTATGTTATTGTCAAGATGAGTTGACACACCTGTGGAGATCCTCAAGGTACGAATTTATAATATAATATTGCATGGACACCAGGGCTACCAAAACACATCAGGCTTTGTTTAACTTTTGTCAATGTAACCTATCAGTTGTAGATTTTTGTATTCCTGTGAGCTTTACTCTTATTGACGAACCACCAGATTTCGTCCTCCGGTTGCACTAGAGAAATATAGATGAGATTCGTTTTCGAGATTTGTTTAAAATTGTAATACGAGGGAAAACAACACTGTTCTACATGTATCCTAATAAATAACCTATTTCAAATTCCACTATGATTATATCAAGTCTTTATATCTGTTTGAAATGAAAGTGACTCATGCAAAGCTAACTTGAAATCTTTATCAACATACACAATTAATTTATAATGTCCAGGGTTAGCGCAAATTTCATATCATCATTGGTGCTTTCATCCCATAATCTAACAATATTACTGATCTTAATCAAACTCCCTTGTCTCTAATTTTTATTGTACAATATATGTGTGAAAGAAGGTATTGATATCAAACAACAATGTTAATCAGTTATCATTGGAGACATTATTCTAACGTTAATCTGGGTTCTAAAAAAGCAGAACCTTCAATCAACAAAACCCTAATTCGAACACTACGCTGAAGATTACTACTTTGTTCCATTGAGGACGCTGTTCTATTTCTGAAATTAGGGACGTACACGAATAGAACAAAGCATATTTCTTTACATTCATTTGTATGCATGACCTCCACGCGAACAACGACAACAGAGGGTTAACAATGGGTTGCATGCTCTCCGTTGATCATAAATAAAGCTAGGTATAGTGTTGACTAGGCCCTCTTATCAATGACTCTGATCGCAAAGCTATGAGCAAAAAGCCCTCCATGAAGACAAAAAGATAACAGTTGCTACGAAATAGTAATCCAACCTTCATAACAGCAATCCAAAAGCTCATATATGATATTTAGCATAAAACAATATGATACATTTAACAACCTTGTCTTAACCCTGTAATCAATAGATAAATATATATACAGGCTTGATATGAACATTCTGGCATGTTTGTCTAAACAATCCTCAAATTATTCCCCAAAAGACCGTAAACAAAAAGAGGCAATAGACAACCCTGTCTTAACCCTGTTTTAAAAAATGATAACTCTGTTCCAAGGTATACTTTTTGTTTGGCTACTGGTAATCCTTGTTAAGTCTGATCGGTTATCAGGCAGAAGCGTGTTATTGTACGTGATTATGGGCTTTTCGACTGTAGATAGTGGGTTTACACGCAGTAAACAAGCTATATAGCCCCTTCAACGATAGGAACTATCTTTATTCCTTGTGTGGACGTTGGTTGAGAAATGCTGAAAAAGGTACGGGTAGAAATATTGTTTGTTTGCATTCTTTGGTCATTCAGTGTGAACTTATTTATGTCATTAATCGTGTTTATGTTAAGAAGCTTTTTTTCAGCCAAGCAGAAGAAGCTTGTTACAGCTATTGTTGAATAATATTTGCTTTCACTTCATGTATTGTTAAAGCTATTGTTGAATAATATTTGCTTTCACTTCATGTATTAGATAAAAGACGGAGTGTTTACTGAAATAGAAAATTGTTGTTGTTTCCTTTTATATTGTTTGAGAAGTCAATATTTGATTGGCGCAGCCCTTTGTTGAAATCATTAACGTGGTTGATTTCAGAGTGTTTATTTACAAAGTTTATTGCATGAAGTAGATGGTAGTCTTCTGCAGGGTTTATTCGGTGTTCAAAACAATCATAGCGGGGGGTTATGCTTTATGTAGATTGAAATTAGATCTATATGTAATCCGTATATTGGCTCTGATGTCACGGCGGAACCTACTTGGTCACCTTATGGATTTTATCATGTATACGTCAAACGGTGGTGAAAGTCTTTGAAGAAGTGGATATTATTCAAGAATAAATATATAACCTCAATTTGATATTAAATGTTCGCCAAAATTATCTATAAGAGCTTTAATGTGTTGGTTAAATCGTATAAACTGTTCTTTTTAAGAGTTGACAGGTCTAACATAATACAACACTCTATTTCAACTTTTAAAGGCATCAAACGAACTAATATAATGTTATTGAAATCACAATTGCTTTCTACGAGTTCAAAATAATGAAATCATGATCAACAAGTGATAAAATATATTTCACAATAATTCATTATCAATTTAAAATCATGTTCAATTTGTAATGAGTATAATTGGCAATTCACTCTTTATTGAGAAATCAATGATGATGTATTTTTTCGTTCAGGAGGTTGCCTAACCACATGTTGTACTAGGTGCGTCGTGTTGACATCGTTACATGAAATCAATAACATCAGACAGCTCTGTAGGATGCCGTGCGTGTGAAGTCACTGTGACCTGCTTTAACAAGGTCATATTCTATTGTTGAGGTCATTAAGGGGCAGTAGCACGTTTTTAGGGGGAATATAAGGTTAAATGAAAATTACAACTGAACGACAATGAAGCAGTAATAAATCAACTATGTAATGCAAAGTTTAGCCATGCGATTCCTTTTCCTTACGCAAAATGAATTAAAGGTGTTCACACAAAAATGGCTTTCAATGCTCTTTATGTGATTCCTTATAATTTGTTATCTGACTATGGATGATTGGTTTTTGTAAAAGATTTTTGATACTATCAAAATAATACATTTAGCATAATTGTTCAATTATCAGTATAAACTTTACAATATTAAATTTTCAAAAAAGAAGTGCTACAGCCCCTGGTCAGAAGGTTTTATGTCAATTTCATATTCTATATTTCATCTATATTTCATGTGATGTTAGAACATGTTTTCGTTCGATGAACAGCACACCCGAACGCACCCTGCTTCGCGGAAGACTAAACGCCGCCATGTTTGCATGAATGCTTTGAATTGTCACTTAGGCCTTACATTCTGTCTTGACAGGATGTCATCTTTTCTTCCTAATGATTAGCTTTTAGAATTAGATACTTGTTTAAACTTAGATTAGAACAAAACAAGTATAACACAGTAAGTAAACATGTACCATTAGTGAATTAGTAGAACAAGAAAACATGCAATAATATGTAACTGTGTAAATAGTATTGTAAATAAAAATTGTATTATAAGTTAGTCACGCCTTTGTTATCCCTGCCGAACATTTGGTAGCAGAGCGTGGTTAGATCACAAGTTAGATACGGTGGGTAACATTGGCGTAAAACAAAGAGTTAGAAGATACAAATAATTAGACAAAAATTAGAAAAATGAAATAGTTTCAATAAGACAACACGTTAAACCCCTACTCACTCACTACGAAGTTAGACACCTGACATGTCAGGACAGGCAAAGTCAATCCCTGAAGGGGATACTGAGGTTAAGCAGAAAGTAGAGGATCAACAGCAGGTTGATACTGCAAATGCTATCATGACATCTCGCTTGACAAAGCTTAAGCAACAGAAGGCTAAAGCTAAATCTGCCTTTACAAGGGCAAAAAACAAACTTAATTCGAGCATAGAACAGGAAGAGAGACCTTCTCGTCAGTCTATTCGAGACCAGATTGATCAATTAGGTGCCTTGCAAGTTCGTGCAATGGACATTATGGTTAAATTAGCAGAATTATACTCTTCAAGCAATGATGCATCAAGTGTCAAACAAATAGGTGTAGAAATGGATAAAATGGAAACTGAATATGACGCAGCACAAACGAAGGCAGATAATCACTTAAATGGCAGATCTGATAAAAGCTCTGTTATGAGTTTGAAAGGTGGTATGATGCACCTCTTTGATAGTTCGGAACAGGTTGCCATTGTTTCAGAAGGTGAAGGTCAAAACATGCACGATGATGTTGATCTTGACAAATCTCAATCAGATCCTAAAGTACCTCATGATTATTCTGTCAAAGGTCACAAAGACAAAGTAATTCACAATACAGATGGTAATGTGATTAAGAATCCTACATTTGTTGATAACGCTAAAAAGAACCCTCCAGTTGTGTACCAGCCTAGGTATGTTAGAAAAGTCAGTCAAGCTACTGACATGTGGAAGCATCTTAAACCAGTGTCAATCCCAGTCTTCTATGGTGATTTTAAATCATACTCTAGTTGGAGAGCTGCATTTATGACTTGTATAGACAACTCCCCTGCCACAGCAGAATACAAGCTACTTCAATTGCGGCAATACTTGTCTGGTGAAGCTCTTAAAGTAATCAGTAGCTTGGGTCACAATGCAGCAGCTTATGAAGTTGCACTTGATCGCTTAGATACTAAGTATGGTGGCACACGTAGACAGATTGCATTACATTTGGAAGAAATTGAAAACTTCAGGCCAATAAGACCAGGGGTAGTCAAGGATCTTGAGAGATTTGCAGATATGTTAGATGTAGCTGTAGCAAATTTGCAGGATTCTGATAGGATTGAGGAGTTAGGAAATGGACTCCTGTATCTGAAACTTCAGAAAAAGATGACCGAGTCTATGGTATTAAAGTATCAGCGTTGGGTTTATGAGTATCAACGACAAGAGTCTGTTCTCACATTGCGTGAGTGGGTTTTGCTTGAGGCACATTTCCAAACAGTAGCTTCAGAAACTTGTCATGGGTTTTCTCAGAAGTCTGTCAAATCTGACCTAGTTAGACATAGTGGCAAATCGGGTACATACTTTGGCACTGACAAGTATCAGTTCAATCAGAAAAAGACTAGAGCTATTAGTTGTGAGTTCTGTCATGATCAACATGCAATTTGGAATTGCAAACAATTCTTGGTTTTGAAACCAGAAGATCGCTGGAATGAAGCTAAGAATCACAAACTTTGCTTTCGTTGTCTTGGCGCAAATCATCGTGGCAAATCTTGTTGGTTTACCAGAGAATGTGGCGTGAATGGTTGCAAAAGTAATCATAATAAACTGTTGCATGTTGAAAGGGAACAGTCATCCTCAGGATCTTCACAGACATCAGGTAGTCAGACCGAAAGGTCTCATGCTGCTAGATTACCTTCTGAGAGCAATATCAAATCGTACTTGGTAGCATTGAGAACAGTTCCAGTGGTGGTTAAGTCGGGTAACAGACGACTCACTATAAATGCACTCTTAGATGATGCTAGTACAAAGTCTTACATAAATGCAGATGTTGCTGCAGAGTTAGGTCTCCAAGGAGAAACACAACAAATCTCTGTAAACGTGTTGAACAATCAGACTGAAACGTTTGAAACAATGCCTGTTGAATTTGGTTTGGAAAGTATCAATGGTACTGTTGACATCAACATTTCAGCTTTGACCACAGACAAGGTCACTGGAGATCTGAAAGTTATTGATTGGTCAAAGTGTAGCAACTTATGGTCGCATTTGAAAGACATTTCATTTCCTGAAATATCTTCTCCTCCAACCATTGATCTTTTGATTGGTATGGATTATTCAGGGTTGCATTTCTCACAGAAGGATGTTTGTGGGCGAGTAAGTGAGCCAATAGCAAGACTAACTCCTTTGGGTTGGACATGTATAGGGAAAATAGCAGGTGCTTGTGATGATACTCACACAAACTTTGCGAGTACTTTCTTTTGTAAGAGCAATGACGAAGAGCTGAATTCTCTTATGCACAGGTTCTGGGAGGCAGAGGAGTTCTCCACTTCAACCCTGCCAAACTTCAAAGGTGAAGATGAGTCCGCTTTAGAATCTGCAAAGAAATCAATGTCAATGGCAAATGGGAGATATGAGATAGGCATTCCTTGGAAAGAGTTGTTGCCTTCTAGCAATTGGGAGATGGCTTATCAAAGGCTCCAAAGCACAGAGAAGAAGCTAATAAAAGATAAGGCTATTGCTGAGGCATATAGTACAGTTATTGATCAGCATCTTGAAAAAGGGTATATCAAAAAGGTTCCCGTAGAGGAAATTGAATGCAAAGGCACGTGGTATTTGCCACATTTCCCGGTTATCAAACTAGACAGAAAAACCACAAAGGTTAGAATTGTTTTTGATGGTTCAGCCAGATACAAGGGCATGTCTTTGAATGATGTAATACATCAAGGCCCTAAGCTTCAGAGGGATTTGTCTGATGTTTTGCTGCGCTTCAGAAAACATCCAGTAGCACTTGTTTGTGACATTGCTGAGATGTATCTCCAGATAGGCATATCTCCTCAGGATAGACAATACTTCAGGTTTCTTTGGAGGTCAATGAACAGAGATGAACAGCCTGAGGTCTTTGAGTTCACTCGCGTTGTTTTTGGCATCAACTGTTCACCATTTCTTGCTCAGTATGTCTCACAGGAGAATGCAAAAGTCCATGCTGAAGAACTCCCGTTAGCGTCAGAGACAGTGGACAAGTCCACATACATGGATGACAGCATGGACTCTGTTGAAAATGATGAAGAAGCAATTGAGATGTATAGACAATTAACTGAAATTTGGGGTAGAGCTGGAATGCATGCCAGAAAGTGGATGTCAAACTCAGTTGCTGTTCTTGAACACATTCCTGTAAAAGACAGATTGTCTGAATTTGAGTTAGACAGTGGAAACTTACCTTCATTGAAGACTCTTGGAATACTGTGGAAGGCTGAAACAGATATATTCACGTTCGTTACAAACTTACCTGAGTTTTCCAAAACACTTAGCAAAAGAATCTTCCTGAGTCAAATTGCCAAGTTGTTTGATCCCTTAGGTTTTATTTCTCCTTTCACAATTAGGGCAAAGATATTGTTGCAAGAGATGTGGACTGCTGGATTGGAGTGGGATGTGGTCGTTCCTGATGATCTGAAACAAAAAGCAAACAAGTGGTTTATTGAACTTCCTGAACTTCAAAATATCAAAGTGACAAGATGCTTTAGAAGAACAGATAAGGTTGTTACAATCAATCTTCATATTTGTTGATGCTTCTGAGACTGCTTATGGAGCAGTAGCATGCTGTGTGCATACTTACCTGAATGGTGACAGTACTTCCGTGATCGTTGCTGCTAAAGGAAAGGTAGCACCTTTAAAAGCAGTTAGCATTCCTCGTCTTGAACTCATGGCTGCTGTTGTTGGGTTGAGATTAGCCACGGCCATTACAAAGACTTTAGCAATTCAGATAGAATCAGTCAGGTTTTGGTCTGACAGTTTGAATGTTCTTGGATGGATTAGAAACAATAGTCGCACATTCAAACCATTCGTAGCAAACAGAGTTAGTGAAATTCAGTCTTCTACAAGTCCTTCACAGTGGTTCTTTGTTCCTACAAATGAGAATCCTGCAGACTTGCTTACAAGGGGTATCACAGCCTTGAAGCTTGTTTCAGAAAGACTGTGGTGGTCAGGACCAGAGTTTCTAGTTCTCGGTCAGTCTTTTTGGCCAAAGCAAATTGTGCCAGGTGAACTTCAAGATTCCTCTCAATTAGAATTGAAAAGCGTACAAAAACCAAGGATGTTCACATTGATGTTGTGCGAGTCTCAACTTCCTTGGAAACTTGATCCAAAGCGATTTTCAGATTGGCAAAGGTATCTAAGAACTTTTGCTTGGGTCCTCCGATTCCTTTCGAATTGCTCTCTAAAGAAACACCAGAGAGTTGTAGGTGAGTTGACTGTTGATGAATTACAAAGTGCTGAATGCAGAATTCTGTCTGCAATGCAAAAAGAAGTGTTCCAGAGTGAATATTCTTTGCTGCTCAAATCAAAGACTTTGCCATCAAATAGCAAGCTCATTGGGTTAAAACCAAAATTAGATCAAGATGGAGTGATGCGTGTTGATGGTCGCCTTGTTCATGCTGAACATATCTCGCAAGAAGCAAAATATCCAATCATTTTGCCTCGAAAGAACTGGATCACAAAGCTGATTGTAAAACACTTTCATGATAAGGCAAATCATGTTGCAGGAACCAACCAAACTTTAGCTGCACTTTCTGCAAGGTTTTGGATTATCTCTGGTCGTGAAGAGATACGTGAGTGGGAGAATCAGTGCATGAGATGTAAAAGGTTAAAAGCAAAACCAGCGCAACAGATCATGGCTCCACTTCCAAAGCTAAGGCTTAATCCGTCTTTGAGAGCATTTGCGCAAGCTGCAGTGGATTTTGCAGGTCCCTTCCTGACGACTCAAGGTAGAGGGAAAGCAAAACACAAACGATATCTCTGCCTTTTCACCTGTCTTTGTTCTCGAGCTGTTCACCTAGAACTAGCGTTTGGTCTGGACACTGACTCATTCCTTAATGCCTTTTATCGGATGGCTAGTCGTAGAGGTCTACCAGAGGATATTGTGTGCGACAATGGCACAAACTTTGTAGGGGCTGCCAAAGAACTTAAAAATCTGGTATCATGTTTAGACTCGTCAGCAGTGAAGCGTTCTCTTGCCAATAAAGGAACAAGATGGCATTTCAATCCTCCAGGAGGTCCTCATTTCGGAGGAGTTTTCGAGGCAATGATTAAGTCTGCCAAGCGTGCAATTTTTGCTATTCTCCAAAATGGACATGTCAATGATGAGGAGCTAATGACTGCCTTTGTTGGCGCTGAAAGTTTGATAAATTCTCGTCCTATCACCTATCAGACATCTCATCCAAATGATGATGTGCCACTCACTCATTTCTTGCACGGGCAGGTGGGTGGTGAGTTCGCTCCTGAGGCAGTAGATGGAACTTCCTTCAGTCCAAGAAAAAGATGGAGAAGAATCCAGGAGCTTGTTCGACACTTTTGGGCTCGATGGATGAAGGAGTGGATTCCAAGCCTCAACCGAAGATCAAAATGGTGCCAAGAAAAAAGAGACATGAAAGTTGGTGACGTTGTCCTGGTTGTCTCATCAAGCACCCCAAGAGGACACTGGCCACTCGGAAGAGTACTGAAGGTCTATCCTGGTAATGATGGTCACGTCAGGGTTGCTGATGTTCAGATTGGCAACTCTATACTTACCCGACCAGTCACAAAGCTTTGCCATCTGGAGCTGAAAGAGGAATCGTGGGCGACAGATGAGACGAGAACAGCAGAGGAGGAGTCTAGGACAGCAGTCTAGGACAGCAGGAGAGGAGGCGAGGATGACGGAAGAGGAGACGAGGATGACAGAAGAGGAGACGAGGATGACAGAAGAGGAGTCGAGGATGACAGAAGAGGAGTCGAGGATGACAGAAGAGGAGACGAGGATGACAGAAGAGGAGACGAGGATGACAGAAGAGGAGACGAGGATGACAGAAGAGGAGACGAGGATGACAGAAGACGAAACAGATGATTCTTAAAGGATTCAGTGGATGTGTTGTATATAGTGAAAGTGAAATTCAGTGGATAAAGTTGTGTTATTTCTTTTCAGTGGGATTCAATGATGTGAGTATATGATGTGCTTATAATTTGATTATGAACTTCCATGTTAAAGTATTGTGAAAAGTGAATATGTGCAAAACGGAATATGTTCTTCTTGATTTCATGGATTAGAAGAGGTGATGAACTGTGAAAGATGGATAACGAACTGAACTCAATTATTTTTCAGGTCTGATTGACATTAGTTTTCGAAAACAATGGAATATGTGTTAAAATGCATTTTGTGTCTATTTCAGATGACTTTTTGTTTATAATGATGGATAGGATTTTTTGTTTATATTGATAGTGTTCTATCAAGGAGGGGGGAAATGGTCAGAAGGTTTTATGTCAATTTCATATTCTATATTTCATCTATATTTCTTTTGATGTTAGAACATGTTTTCGTTCGATGAACAGCACACCCGAACGCACCCTGCTTCGCGGAAGACTAAACGCCGCCATGTTTGCATGAATGCTTTGAATTGTCACTTAGGCCTTACATTCTGTCTTGACAGGATGTCATCTTTTCTTCCTAATGATTAGCTTTTAGAATTAGATACTTGTTTAAACTTAGATTAGAACAAAACAAGTATAACACAGTAAGTAAACATGTACCATTAGTGAATTAGTAGAACAAGAAAACATGCAATAATATGTAACTGTGTAAATAGTATTGTAAATAAAAATTGTATTATAAGTTAGTCACGCCTTTGTTATCCCTGCCGAACAGCCCCTTTAATGTGAGAGTGTTCTGTAGAAAGAAGAAAGCAATACTCAAAATATATAGTGACGCATTTGTTTTTAATGTTCGGGGCCTTCTTTCACAAAGCTCTAAGGTGAACGGAAGTCCTTATGTAGCCTTAGTGCAATGTTAAAGTAAGGGAGTTAAGGTTAGTCTTAGTAAAGGTTGCTTTGTGAAAGGGGTCCTGTTCTGCAAAATCCTTATTCTTAGCAAATCGAAATATTAAATGTGGGATTACATATGTATCATGTTATTTTACCATTGACGGAAGTTCCTCTAGGCGTATTTAGGTTTTGAACAGGTATCTTATCATTTGAAGATTGATTATGAAATAAGCTTTGATAACGATCAAATGTTTTATCACCTGTTAATAAAAGAAGGGGGTAAGTATTTCATATATACCTTTCGCCATCATTATTTTCAAAGTTATGCTTTCCGTTCTGTGTACACATGTTATTTGCAGTATTCATCATTTGCGGCGTTTTCATCACCTTGCAAAGTACTTTATTTTGAATGATGTATTAATATTTAATTGCCATTACCATATTAACCGCATTTTTTGCACCAGAATGATTTCGAAAGAATTGTTATGGGTTCGTCAAAGATTTTTTATAGATTGAGGTAGCATGTTTATTCAATGATCAAACCAAGCAATGCAATGTGATGGCCTAGTAGAATACTTTAAAATAAAAATACTGCTAAAGTACAATGGTTCCTTGTAAATATAAGAAATACATTTGAATACAATTTATCAAGCAATTGATCCACTGAAAAAGGATTATGATCGCGCTAAGAGGATTAGGTATTTACCGAGCAAGAATAGAAGGGTCTGTATGGGGTAAATGTGTGAGACTACCCGATGATCAATAGATATAGTATGAAGCAACATGATACGCCTAGTTAAGGGGGAATCCACGTTGCTTTGTCCATATCAGATAAATATAGAATAGCAACATAACCCGAGTTGAAAAAGTAGTCTGTCTAATCTCTCGCGGTTTAAAATGCATTAAACTTCATGTGTACCTTGCAAGATAATGCAGATAAGCAGAGGTATATACCTACAACTGAAATGTGCCTTAAAGGTTATACAGCCGATTGTCATTAACAAAACAGGTAAATTAAGGCAAGATACATGAATTGAGTCTATATATATATTGACTCTATTCATATATATACACATCTATATACATATATATATCTGACATGAAACTATATATATATATATATATATATATATATTCTATGTTACAGTGAGAGACGCTCATGCTTGGTTAGAGCGAGAAGGTGTACTGACGACGCTGTGTGGAGACTCCAAGCTGGATATCCAAGGCGTTATGATAGGCAGCTGATCGGCTTATTGTCAGCGTTTACCTAAGTTTTCTGGCACATTACTCGGGGAGCAAACCTTGGATCAGCTGGCCTGTAGCCTACGGTGTATGGGGATCAACAAATCAACGGATTATCGGCGTAGAAGGTCAACGACAAATATAAACATCGTTTTCGACCGTGAAGCAATATTATGGACAAAAACAGTTTTGCATTTAACCCTTTAATACTTGATGCTTCTCTGAGGACATTCATTTGCATGTGGCAAAACAAGGATTTAAAAGCAAATTTGAAGTCATGAAAATATGACGACGAAATGTACATGTCTGTGCCATATTAATGGTTGAAATGCAAAGTGAGGACATTGATGTGCCTTGGACGTTATAGAACTAAAATGCGAGTTGAGTCATAAAAGAGATAATGATGATCTATAACATGAATAATGCCGGTTGAGATCAAAGTATTTCTACCCGCGGCCGCTGCTGTTGACGATGACGTCGCTGTAGTTAATGGAGCCCCCGGGCGTCAGTCAGAGACTGGGGGAACTCAGCAGAATACACAACATGAGAGGGTGAACAGACAACGTTCAAGAACAAGGCCAGCATCGGTGAGTACATTAGCTTCTCTGAACTGATCGTGAGCAACTCTATTCATTATGACTTTTTGAGGTGTAACGATATATTGCAAATGACGTTAACATTTTCGATTAATGTCTTACTCATTTGGTGCATGATCTTCATGTATGTAGAATATTTATCGCGCACTGTACATTTACGATAATTTGTAATTGAAACCCGATACAATGTTCATTGTCACAACAACATTTATTAGTACCCTATCCTAATGTAAGAATCTTATTTACTGTAAATTTAGTTTAATGCAAAAAGATGCTTGCATGATAATGATATCGTGCTGTGAGGAATAAGAATGCGACTGTCAGAGTTTGAAGTGTCTCATTGTACCATTTGCTGTAAAACTTTCACATGAATTGGAAACAAATTAAGAATTAGGAAGAAAATCTTGAATTACAAAATTGATAAATACTAAATGCATTACAGATCAAACATATTGATCTTGTGATCTGATTCCTAGTAGAGTGGCCAAATAAGAGATTAATGAACAGGTGCTCAACCACACCAACTCGACGATATGGCGTGAATAGATACAAATGATTCACTTAAGGTCAACCCAGTCCTTCAAAGAGCTGTAAATGTCACTATTTGTCAACTGAAGACGTATAAATGTCACCGGTCTTCAACAAGGAACCCGCATATGAGATTGTAATATTGCAAACATTGTACAATGTAACCTCCTATTGACAGTGCTTATTCATACAGTAGCGGCGTATGTGATATTAACACCAGTTTGACATAGCGGCATGTCATCTACATACATTCTTGAGCCGACACAACCACCTGCGATGTTAATTGAAGCCTTGTCAATGATACCGTGAAACCGTGGTATAGATGAGCGCTCATGTGTTCATGACTTACAGTGGTATAGGTGGGCGCTCATGTGTTCACTTTGCACTGCAGATCGACGTGTTGATGGTACCGTAAACTGACGGAGAATGAGTTTACTGTACATTTTCTATACATGTCCATGTTTCAAATTAGAAATGTCTTCCCTGGAGAAGTCTTCAGGTACACGTTTTGTTAATCAAGAGAAGTTTCTCACGATTTTTAATGCTACGAGTTGCTTTTGTGGCGTAATGATGTGAGGCAATCTAGTCATTTGTGACATTTGGTAATCTGAAGAATAAAAACAATCTTCATACGAAGTTTATTGCGAAAGTTCATATTGTAATTTTTTCGGGGAATACATTCATCTATATTTGAAACAGGTTTCAACGTTTTGTCACCACAAAATTACAAATAACTGTTACTAATGAAAGTGCCTTTAAATGATAAATTAATATTTCCAAAGCTTAATAAAGCAGTTTAAATCTCATTCAGAATTATCAATCGGTGGTGTTGTTTGCGTGAGGAAGGTATTACGCATCAAAACAAACAAAACTACAAGTTAGACTTTCACGTTATTAAAACTATTACACAATGGCGCGTGTTATTAAGTACAGTAGATTACACCAAACATTTGATCCCGGTATAGACCTTAGGGTAAGATCAAAAGTAATACCTAACTAAAACGAAATGCCATGCACTGTCTCATAACAACGATAACATCTCGGAGTACTGCCAACTGAACCGATCAAGCAACACCAATAATTCCCTGCGTTATTACGACATTAAGTCAGTTATCGACCCGGCCATCTGTCCGGGATATAAGAGACTCGATCACGAACCCAAGCAACCCGAATTAGGCTTCCTTTCTTAATGCACTATACCCTTCTCGGTGTTTATATGCCTCCAGTACCTACTGGCGATAACATCTACCATTTATAAGAGAGAAAGTCAGTACTTAAGACGCAGTCCTTTTCTTTAAGTGATCGTCGACTTTAAGGTGATTGGTGACAATCGACCTAAGTCACTCTCTAAGGAAGTATATCCCCGATATTAGGACCATTGTTGATGTAAGAGGTTATCGGAAATTGTGTCTTGGCAATACTATGGAGAAATGTGGATGTGTGACGACGCAACTATGTTGTGTATTTGGACTGCGGTTTCCAGAATGAAATAACAATGCTTTGGTCGTGAGCTAACTTTTGTGCTTGATACAGGGTAATCCGGCAACAATTCGGACAATACCACAACCCAGGTGACTCTATTCACACCTCTCTGTGATAAACTTTATATTCGTTTATCCGTTTGAACCACCCTACACTTTGTGATAATATATTCAAGGGAGATTACTCTCGGAGACGTTTGACAAGACATTCTCTGACTCGATAACCTTTAGTTTCAGACCGAAACTTTAATGAGCAAGAAACATTCACTGGACATTCCAAAACGAATGGAAAATCTGTGACGACCTTAATTGATTTTGCTATAAAAGAGAACGACCACTAGAATCTCATGGAGCAATCTCGACATATTTTAAAGGATTCTTAAAAATGGAAAATGCCCTGTTTAGATGACGAATCATGTTTATCCTACTGATGTAGGTTCTATATATCAACACAAAGATACTTGTAAAACATGAAGAATTTTTCTATCCAACTTCCCGAACCAGTTCATGTTATGTCGGTGAGTACATCTCCTTCCACATACCTAGATCATAATATCGTTCTTTTTCTTTCTCTTCAGAATAATCATCTGTTATGTAAATCGTGAAAGGCAAATATTATGGATGTAAACTAGTAGATCACAACGTCTCAGTGCCATTCCTCGTTGTTAACTTATCCCAAAATGCGTGCATGTAAAGTTATGATAAAATAGATTTGAAAACATGTCTCAACACAATATGTAAAAGTACGTTGAGATGCATGTTGTGCTAAGTTAATTAGCTTAGTGAAAAGTTGAGCAACACCATCCATACAGGTGGACAGTTTCCCTTAAAATAAAGTGGTATATCTGGCCGGGTAGTTATCAAACAAACTTTCACATTTTCATTCAGATGACGATACATGGAACATGCTTCGCAGTTTTGAACAATATATAAAATGTGGTTAATTCATCAATATATCAAAAGTTATAAGCTCAGTATTATCATTAATAACATTAGTCAAGACCGTTTCCTCAATCTACTTTGTTGCATCATCAAATTTAATTTTTTAAGGGAGTTGCAAAACGTTTGTTGCAATGCCAATATGACAAATCGTTCTGGTTTATATTACCTAAAAGTAAACATGTTTGGTTGCTATTTATGTTTCAAAATAAACATATAAAACTCGTATTAGACAACTGGATATAACTCAATATATTCCTTTTAATACTAATTCATTTCCTGCTCAAATGCTCAGAATGCAGATATTATAAAATAAAATATGTTTTCTCCTACAACTCGGACAACAACTAATGAAATATATTGAAATACATACAGGGTGCCGTGGAATATCACGCATAGTCATGATATATTGTCAAACAAAGAATACTTTGAAGTTGTTTACTTGTTCCTCTTCATTGTCATAAAGCAAACAACAAGATCCTATCAACACGCTGTTGTATTTGGGAGTAAGAGAAGTATTGATTTGAATAAGTGATGCTTATGCTCGTTTAACAGTATTTTTAAAACGACACGAATCTTTTATTTAAAAGGGTATGTGTGAAACAGTTTTGTCGTTGAGAAAATATCATAAAGATTGATTGGTAAGGAGTATAAAGCTTCGCATATGCATATCATTATTTTGAAGTCACTTTACAACCCTTAACTGTAGAAAATTGGTCTAATTGATGTCCATATATCAAAATATCATATTATCATTGAATCTATTAACATAAACATGTATCATGATAAATGGTGAAGTCGTTTCGCAATCAAAATGTTCGAAAAAAAAAATTCGGCAAGTATCAATGCCTAATGGAAGAAGCATGTCTATATGCTTAGATAAGTGTTGCATATATATCGTATACCATGATCCGAGAAGAGAATAGACAATATCACACCTAGATTCCAATATCAAGTTTGCACAGGCAACCAATATTATTTAACGTCAAACAGAAATGCATTAACTCAACACTTACCTATTGTTGTCTTATGCAGAGGCGTATTTGCAAAATGTTATGAAGGAGAATTATTCATGATATTGTGATTAAATATTCTTTATTGTTTACTAATTGTCCCAAATACACAAAAGATTCCTACTCACTTCATGTAGGTTTTTCTACAGGTTTAGATAAGTATTCCATTAGGTCTTCATGCGTCAAAGACTTTCAAGTGGAAATAGCACGTTTTTTTAAAGTTTTATATTTTTACTTTTTCACTGATAATTGTCAGTAATGCGAAATGTATTATTTTGATAGTGTCAAAAATCTCATTACACAAACCCATCATCCACGGGCATAGAACAAATTATAAAGATTCACAAAAAGTCCATTTGGGGCCATTTTTGAGTGGACACCTTTAATTCATTTTTGTAAGAAAAGGAATCGCATGGTCTTAACTTTATATTATGTATTTGATTTATTACTGCTTCATTTAGTTTTAATATATTGTCTTTCAATAAGAACCATTTATTTCCATTTTTCTGACATCACCTTATACTCTCCCTAAATATGTGCTACTGCCTCTTTAAAATGTTTTAGAATAAGAACCTTTTTGCAACACTACAAGTGTAAGTTCAGTCTTACTTCAAAATACCCGTTCATTTTTCAAGTTATTATGAAATCAAATACTTTTGTCATTTTATAGTAGTAAACCCTCAAATTTGGAAACAAATCTCCCCCTTGACAAACTGATTAATATATTCCTTTATAATAGACATACTCTTTGCGTATAGGCGATGTGATATAGAAGTTTCCGTTGGTAAATATCGACATTGAAATACATTATGCATGCTGTGAGTCTAAATCATAGTTCTCTATGGCCTCCAGGGGCCGGTTATACAGATATACAAGCCCAAACACCGAGAGATTTATACTCCCTATTAATGACGGTGTATCTAATTAGTTGGTGAGAAAAAATGCAATCCGCGATAGAAGCCCGCTGATAGCAAATAGATTATGCGTGTTCGTGTGGTATGAACACCACTGCTGTTTGTTGTTTGTTAGTCCTAATCTATGTGCATGATTACTTTGTGAAGTTAAGAGCACAAGCAGTTCCTTGGGTATTCAAAATAACACCGTATAAGCATGTAACGAATGTGAGCATATTTTCGCATTTTGATAAACCTTACTTTATGTAGTCTCGGGTATGTAAAATTTGGTGTTTCGATGTAATCATGTCTTTGATATTTTGGGCTCATTTAAACATTCGCTAACATTACAATCATACACTTATAGATATTATTCATTGTAGAAGTGTTTTTCAAAAAATGACTTTTACAGGCTGTCTAAAATGGTGTTTCATCTTTCGCATAATTCAGATGATTACACCTTAGGGTTGTCAAGTTTTCAATATTAAGGTATCAAAAAGCTTTAAATTGTTGGTTAAGAAAACAATATTGAGTTAAGTAAAACAGATGAAATACAAACATCGATGATAAAGCTGTATATTGTCCTTTTGTCATCATGGGCTTAATACATGGACTGAAAAGTCGCACTCCAATACCCGTACTTTATTTGTGTATGGATAAGAACGGATACGTCGATTGATCCCAAGTACATACATCTGTCTTACAAAAAACCTTTGCCTTACCGATGTTGAAATGTGCTCGCAATCTATTACATACTTTTGCTTTGTTCAATTCGAACGGTTTCAAGCTTACCATTCCATGTATAGTTTTATCATCTGATAGTTTAATTTATTAGTTCATGTCTTCATAACAATACTAGGAGCAGCTCAAGTTAATAGGCATTATCTTTAAGTTAAGTTTTTTATTGACGATATTGCGTATAAGATCAGAATAATAGGTTCTGTTAAACCGATAAAAATTCGTCATCAATTTTTTAATACATTTTCTATATATTTTTGCAGGCGCCCCCGCCACAGACGATGTCAATTCGGATCCCAGTCGCAACCAACTACGGTAATTGTTTTTCTCCATTACTATATAAAGAAACATTTTCCATTATAACTATTAATTTGTTGTGAATAAATATGTGAAAAATAACGTTTCGTATTGTAAGGCAACAGAGGACAGAGCAACCATTTACATTTTTAAAAAATCTTTAAGTTTTACACCACAGAAGTCGTTTTATAATATAAATGTCATTTCTGATTGTATTTCAAAACTAAAAGAATCATATAACAGTTATCTTCTACAAGGAGCATAGAAAGTTATTTATTTAAGGAGTGCGGTGTGTTGGTTCAAACAAACACTACACGAAGACCTGAATGACAAAATGTCTATACTTACATTCATATATACGACGTATCCTATCTATAAGGCGTTTGGTAATTGATTTACTTTTGTTTGTTATATTACCCATCATAAGTTTTTCGAATGAGACACGGTTCAATGAATGTGTTTGAAGGAAGTTAATGTAACGTATAGGTGTGAAGGTATTGTTTCATGATTAATAATCTCATAAACCATTGCTTTATCAAAAATGTCGTCTTCTATTTTTTGTCAAGTATTGTGAAGTTAAACACCTAACTTCATGATAAACCCAAACATAATATTTTTAATTCAAATCATTTAAAAGAAACACTTACAGAAGGTTTTTGGCTTTCATCGATTATTAATCTATACCAAAATATGACATCATCTCATAAGCCTTTTTGAAAGTCTAACATCAAATGAATTTATGAGTGTACTCTATCACCATATTAAATGCATGTTCTGTCAATACTACATGTGTACGCCACAAAAAAATCAAGCGTCAATATAGCCTTATTTAATGAACGAAATCGATCGTTTCCTGTCGTTGAACATTCCTATTTCGATTTTATGTACCAAAAAACATAATAATAGATTAACGATCCGATAAAAAAAAAGACCGCATAAAAAACACAAGTCTTGTGAAGACGAATTACACCAAGGATTTTGGACACTTTAACTGTGTCAATACACATTTATCATCGTTTTTATATAATCACAGTTCAATACAAAGCATAATTTGTGATATTTTTGTACTTGCTCATTTATCATTGTTAAAAGGCTTAAAGAAAACAACGCGACGGAAATATCACTTCCCCGATAGGCAAACAATCACCTTTCTTTAACAGCCTACTCGATACATCAATTGATCCATCGATTAGTGGTAAACCAAACCCACATTTGGAAATCTCTGCTTTAATGAATCTCTTAGTGACTGACCAAAATAAGCGTCTACGCGTAAAACGCAGAATAGGCAATAAATAATGTAAAGAAGTTAACGTGGTGAGGAAAGAGAACGAGCTCTCATAAACACTGCTCAATTGTCCGTAAAGTGCTGGAGAGGACATACCGTATTGTGTTGTTTGTGAGGAAATTACTATTTTCGATGGATATCTAGTGACCAGTGAATAATGATTTTGCCGTTATGTCCTTGTTGACGGAAGAGGGTAAGTGAATAGACGTGTATGGTGTATATTGAACTTGGAAAGGGTTAACTCAGGATAAATACTGAGGAGTTTCTTAGCCGTATTAAATGTACAGTGAAGGTACAACTATAATAGGACTTTCTGAAGCCTTATTTTGGATATACAATATACACATCTTTTTCATAATTCTTTAAAGTTTCTTCCGTGTTATCCTTGTATAATAATAATTGTATATAGTTTTGAGAGAATATAGTAACAATATTTGAATTTTTTTAAACATACAGTTGAAAAAGTGTTAAAGATTAATTGCATAGGTACTGTGTGAATCCAGGCATATCTAATCTAGGGCATGTATCGTCTTGCCCATTTTAAATACTCCAGAAGTCGTACCCACTGGAAACTGTATGTTCAAGTTGTATCCGTACTCCTGTTAATACATCTAGCATGTCCGAATATCCATCACCGAGGGTTCTTTCATATAACCATCCTTCCTATATTGTATTGTCTTATGATCAAAAAGCATAACATGCGTAAAAGCGTTAATAACGCTCCTTTAACATGGAAAATTCATAAGGGCATTATTTGTATAACCTAAGACATCCCATAACTCTTCGATGAATCATTATAGACAGACAGACAGATACTTTTATCACCACAGACCAATTTGGCATCTGGCCACTTACATAACGTTGTTATTCAATACAAACAAGTTGGCGAGGATGCACTGGAAGAGAATTAGTTGCAACGGGCTTAAAATGCTTCATAACAATATTTTGCTAACATTATCATTTTTTTTACAATTCAAGTCTGCATTAATGATATTAATTTGTAATATGATGGTTTGGTGATATAATACTTTTTAAGATATATTTTGCGTTATTCTGCGTATTTTGGGCAAATAAGAGTAAAATGGAATTTATCATCCACTTCCATGAGGTTACAGAACGTACATAGGCGTTCGTTGCGATGAACTCGATTACTTCCGTGTCGACCGGTTTTAGAAAGAACAATTTATCTGAAGCAGCGCACCTAAAATATCAGAAGTCGGTCTTCAGTAGGAACCGAGTAAGCTTGAGATAAGCCGTGCTGGTTGTTGACTTTATTTCTTGATAGTTTTCCAATAATGTACTGGATATCGTTTAACAATAAATAAAAGTATGTATCGGGGTTGATAAAGAATCATAGTTTGTAGAGCTGGTATACATTCGACCAATGATCTATAATGTATTTGAAAACCTTACTCTGTAAAGTGTAGGCCTACCATACGCTAACAATTCGATATCCGACTGGGCTTATTAACATATTATCAGGTGTGTGTTTTCTAATGAAAACATTTTCAAAACATTTATCAATGAGCATATAAATTTAATCATATATTTGAATTTGATTGTCGATTGTCCAAATGTTCAGCTGCATCACGAAAGTAGGTCCACGTGTACTCTCCTTTTTAATGCATAATATAATTGTCTTAACATCATCGTGGCAAATTAACAACTATTTGATAGCTGTGTGCATGGTTATTGCAGACATAGGCAGGATGATAAAGTGTCAGTACAGTTAAAGAAATGCAATTGTCGCCCAAAAATCCAAATTACGTGACATTTGCACTTGAAATTGAATACATCCGTAGCTGAAAGATTTCGGGATACTTGCGCATCATTAGGAACAATTATGACTTGTCCTATATATTTTCGCGTTTGCTTGTTATTTCAAGCTTTGACCATAACTCTCCAAATGTCTCCCGTTTTCTATCGCCCAAAGGGATTCTTCGCAAAACGAACTGTAAAATGTATTTTGCTTTCATACCTTTGGGAAATCACGCTAATGTGTCATGAAACACAATGTGAATGTGAGCTCTTTGAGTGAACTTTGTTACAGCGCACATCTAAAGATCACAACCATCGTAAGCGTCAAAAGGCAAGACCATTCTTCAGTGCGGTAACTTCGTCTGACCTAGTTTCTGTTAGTAGTTTACTTGGTATTAGCATATCAAGGATTATTTACATAAAGTCCCAGCACATCACAACCGGGTTATTACGCCATCTGGGACTACGTTCACTGTTCAATCAAACCCTATCGATTTACTCTCGCTCACTTCTCGCAGGAACGGGAAACCGCGGTACGTCACGTGCGAATTAATTATGACAATCGATCCCGCCACTATCATTAGGGTTATCGATTTCTATTCCATGAATCCCAGCACAAAATGGCGGCCTACTGAAATGCGGCAGACGACACGGAGATGATGATCTGATAGCTATTACCAGCAGTTATCATATTTCTAAGGTACGTAACCACCATACAGTATGTCCTTGTTGCAGACGTGGACAATGAGTACGACTACATCATGGACAAGGCGCTCAATGCCTACAAGAAGCACTGTGATAAGGAGAGGGCAGACGCGAGGCAGAGAGTGCTGAGGTCATCCTACAGGAAGCGACTCCTCCTGTCCCAGACTCCCCGCCCCGGGAAGCATCCAGCAGGTGGCCGTCCCCGCCCCTGGTCAGCCCTGCCCTCCAAGTTTGACGCCATTAAGGAGATCAGACATGCAAACATGGCTGAACCAGACAGGTAGCGATTGACACACGATTGACCTGCACACTACATATATCGATCTGCCGCCATGGCGTACTGTAGTAGTAAGCGAGTACATGCTGCAAGCTCTTGTAGACAGACGTAGTACTGATGTGTATGGTATTATTCTGGTTCACTGAACCCTCACGCAATCGTTATTACAGTACTGATTGTGCTGTGTTTATCAGTAATTGGGCTATTTGTGTGATGGTTATTCAGAAAGAATTCTTAGTATTGATGTGGTGGATAAGGCTGTGCCAATAACCTTTCTGCCTATCGGTGGTGTATGTTTACAGACGACGTATCGTTGTATAACTGTTGAATTATTAACTTGAAGTTAGTCATGATCAAGAGTATTACTTTCCATCTTACCAGATCGATATCTCGTCTCTCAGGAAGTTAAACAGGGATATAGTTTTCTGATAGTCTTGTAGTTTACAATGTTGAACATAACATAAATGCTTTTTCTGTATATATTATTGAAAAGGCGTGTTAAGTGAAAGATCTAGTGGTTTATACGTAGAATGTGGCCGTAGACGGGGGAATGTTATGTCGTTTTAAACATATTTATAAACTTATTCATTTCTTTTATTGACCTGTCAGAGTTTCCTTATCATATCAGATCACGTCATGATTAGAATATGTAGTAAAATAGTATTATGTATTAATTGCATGTCAAGAAATGCGTTCAAATTCATTCATATGGAACTTTGAGTTACCTCCACTATCATATAGAATTTATTTATTTTATATAATGAGAATAATTAATTGACAGTACTCGTTTAGGTTCATTGAAAACAACTTCAAACTATTAACAATGTATTTAATTATATCAGTGACAAAATAGTTTGCATCATACATCCAGACAATTTTAAACATTTAACATTTCCAAACATATATATAGAAGGCACTGTTCTTAAAATCTTTTTTTTTCAATCAATTTCAGAAATAAGGTATTCAAAGCAATGCAGTTTCAAATCGATAAAAATGTTCAATTAGGTTTTGTACAATGACTGACATTTAAGTATTGCTTTCGAATTCATATTTAAATCTTCACAGTTACGGTAACCCTGAGGTGGATGAAAATAGGTCTGCATCCTGTGCTTGCAAATTCAACCCTCATTGCACACAGGCAATGTAATAAGCTGAGCATGCTTGTCCGTCTCCGAATGTCATGTGTGAAAGGTTGCACGCTAATTGTCCCAAACATCCTGGTGTTAGAAATAACAGCATGGCGGAATCTTGCACAGCATAGAGCCTTGTTACAATACTGGCAAAGTTTTGTTTTTAATCTTGAACTATCAAGATGAAGAAGAGTTATAGTTCCTTGTCTCTATCTTCTGACGGGATGACTGAATATCGATCACGATACAGCAGGTAGGTTTATGTATGAAATGAACTTTTTATATACTGTTTGGTGGTAAAGGTTAAGGTTGAATAGATATTGACATTGCGTATGTTTCTGATGTCACGTATATGGAACTATGTAATGGTGTTTCTTGTCGAAAGGACATTACTATTGCTTGATATTTAAATGCTAATTGGTTTAGTACTGTAATAGTAAACATATACTAAAATGTGATTATTGATCGAAAACCGGACAATTTTACACGGCCTGCGATAGTTTCTCGAACATATGCTTTGGAAATAATGTACAACAAATAAAAGAAAAATTTCGATTTTGAATATTTAGTACCTCATACATATAGTAAACGTGATACCTGGCTTCAGTACAAATAAGCTCATACTCGAACTTCACAAGTTATGGCAAAATATTTTTGCATTTTTGGATTACTATTGACATAGAATGAAGTGATTTGAACTTCTATAGTCACACATGTTATTCATGTATTCATGTTATGTATCTTGAGGCTGCATTTACATTCTATTATCTGAAGTGGTTGTCTATCTGTTTTATTCATTAAGTAATATCAAACATTCTATTTCTATGGCCTGTATTCCACGTATCGTTAGAAACAAAATCCGTTCTAATTTATATAAAATATGAACACAAAACTTCAAACAAAACGTTGCCTGAAGTTTTCAATCTAAAAAATCCTCCTCTCATTTCTAAAGCATTATTTGAGTTGTATTGATATAAGAAGGACATTGCACAGTGAAAATAGATCCGGCCTCTATCGATAGCAGTAAATACATCGGAAGCTTGAAATTGATCTAACGCCAATATTAAGTGAGAACTTTCATGAAAGGACGTTGAAAATAATTGATCACTAAACGCTGGCAAGGGTAAAATGTGCCAAACTTAATAAGCAGTCATTGATTAACATGAAATGTCTGAGATCTTGAGAAAACATAATCTGATAACAGTTAGGCCATCCATTGATCCTGGAAGATAAATGACAAAAACCAGGCCACTTCAAGCACAAGCAGTACACAGACAGGCCTCATTCCAATCAGATCCAGTCTATGTTTTGGACGGTACCAGGCAGGCTGTAGAAGATCGATAACATCCTCCCTGTGTGTTGTGTGCAGTTATTCCATCTTCTGTCTGTATTCATGGCACTAAAGCGTGTTAGTTGGCTAGTTTCTGACTATTCTCTGCCAACATGGCTTAATTCTCCTTTCTTTGAACACGTCAATACCAGATGAGTGGTGATTATCGACCAAATCCTCTCCAGATGTAGTGTGATGTCAGATTAAACTTGATTTAATGCACAAACGTTTCATTTCAATGCTTATTCTGAATATTACTGCCAGATCAGTATTACGATAGATCGTAAAGTTATTTTCAGTTTGAAGCAATGGTAAAAAAATTTCAAGGAAGAAAGTTGCTAATGTACTCTTTATGTTGGATTGGCATCAATATAACGACTTCCTGCATGTGAGGATGAGCTCATAGTTGATTGAGTGTTGTCTAGCAGAAGAGTAAGAGAAGGGATAGATAGATGAGCGTAGTCCTGACATAGTCCATGCTATTTTGATGGCAACCAGCTTATGTGAACCAACAAGTTATATACCAAATACCCAACAGAAAGGCGTTGACATAACTCAGACCCCTGCCACAACCACGTGTTACCATGGTCGTATGTACAGCTGTGTACCATAAGTTTGTTCACTTGCTAGTGTAGCGTGCAAATATCATGGAATTTGAGTTTCGTTTGGAACTCAATCAAATACCTTCAGCAGCACTGACAAAAGATCACCAATTATTCGTGTGTAAAATAATTATTCTTAAATCTTATTTAAGGTTCGTTTGGTGCGTGGTTGAGAATTTGGCATGGTTAAATAGACAGATGGGGTCATATTTTCGAAATTCCGATTTTCGTAACTTTCGATTAAAATACTTCATATAGACTCCTTGACCTAATGTACAAGGAACAAATATGACTTAGACTAAAAGCTGTTGCTTACTTATGAAGGATTTTGTATAGAAGAATAAAAAATGGTGTTTTACAAGTTTTGTTCCGTGGTCACTTGAATGACCTGACAAAATTGGTACGAATTTATGTAACACATGGCAGACGGATATGTTTAATGTAAAATTAATCTTAATTTATGTAGTGAAAAAAAACATAATTCGTTTCGATTTCGCAAAGCTAGGTTGCCTCAAAGACATTTCAAACTACATGACATTTGCACTAGAATTCGCAGGTAAGTGAACAAACTTGAGGTACGCAGCTGTATGCTTGTTGATGATAGAGACGTGAATGGATCAATGCTTGTGTTCATGCTCTCAATCGATCATTGGTGTAGTGCAGCACATTGTGTCCGAGATCATAAGAACAGTACAAGTGGTTTGTCCAGGGATGTGAAGGGATGTTCAATATCAGGTTCGTTCATTATGCATTTAAAGCAATTTGATGATGAAGAATATAGCTGATTTGGCAGTGTTGAATGCAATATTTAGTTAAACATAATCTTTTGGAAGTTCCCGTATTTAGAATTCTCTCATCAAATGATCAATGAGGAGTTAGTGGTAATTTTCATTTATGACCAGGTAACTACAGTAGTTAGATTTTCCCTATAGACATTATCATTACATCCTGCAGCCAATCATAGGACCTAATTCCATCTATATACAGCTTAGTGGACGGAGGGATAATAAGGGTCGACGAAATCGCCAGTAACCGAATTCAACATACTAGCAAACGATATTTCAGACCAAACTACAGCTCAGGCTTTTAACTGACGAGTGTTTTCATGTTGCAGCGCCCCGCGGAAGGTTCTGAACGTGCGGACGATAACTCTCGGATCCGGAGCAATGGACGGCGCCGTGGCGAGGAAGTCGACTAACTACCAGCGACGGAACAAGACGACCCACTCCTGGTACACACAGAGTTTCCCCAATGCCAGCTTCCTGCAGCAACCCTCCAACTACATCCCGAGACGCAGCCAATCGCAGACAACCTCCCCGGTCAAGATGGATGACAAGAAGGGTCCAGGGTACGAGTACGACGGCGGTTTGTTTAACGCTACCAATCCAAGGAGGGACTATTTTGTGATACACCCGGACTGGGTATCCGAGTCCGTTACCATTCAAAAACTCTCCCTGAATGAACGGAATCGTAAAACAAAGTCACAGACATGGCCTGGCAGACGCTGTAGAAGTGCCCCTCCTCCTAAATTCAGAAACCCCATTACGTGGGAATGACGTCATCAACAGTTGCAGTAATGCCATTGGTGCTTTACTACCGGGGGTTTTGGTAACTGCTGTTATGTCATGTGGCTTACGGAATAATTTCAAATAACAGCCTTGTTACAATGTGCAGAATGGCAGATTTCTCGGAAATGGGTTGCCATGGATTTAATGTGGGGGTATTTTCAAGTTTCAGTGTTGTTGAACTATCTGAAACACTGTGATGGCGTTGTGTGCTACCTGCCGAAATTTTGTGATTATCCATGTTCATTTCTACAGTACGGAAAACACCCTTTTTAATATGGCGCATGCGCAGTGCACTGCCTAATTGCATCGACCTTGTTTGCTTACGCCATATGCATGCTACGTTTTCGCCTTCTTTCAGAAGGGTACTAGAGCTAACAAGGTTACTTTAAACGCGATGCCTGATCAGCACGTATGTATATGCTGATTGACGCATTTGAATCATTTTCATCGTAAATTTCAATTCATTCCGTTGTGTACTTGTAATAAATTGGGTTATTTATTATACATTTATTATAGTGTACAGCTGCGTACCTTTACTGGTTAACTTCTCCAGAAGCACTTACAAAGGATCCCCAATTGTTCATGTATAAAATAACCATTATATCATATTTCAGGATTGCTCGTCACTGGTGCTGAATTCCGATATTTGGCATGGCTAAATAGACAGATGAGGCCATATATAGGATATTCAGATTTTCTTCAATTTCGATTCAAACCTATAAACTTAAAAGATTTATATAAGCACAATAATATTGCCTTGGTGCAAAGGAAAAAATGTAATTTAGATCTAAAGCTGTTGATCACTTATGAAGGATTTTGTAGAGTAAATGTTGACCCTTAGTCACTCCAATATCCTGCTAAAATTGTTATGGTTAAATCTTAGGAATGACAAACGAATATGTTACGCAAACTGAATCTTAACTAATGTAGTGAAATTTCGACATTATCCATTTCGTTTTCACAATGCTAGGATGTCTCAAGGACACTCCAAATTACATGATATTTGCACTAGAATACTCAGGTAGATGAACAAACATAAGGTACGCAGCTGTAGTATCATCTTGGACAATTGAGTATAAACCTAAATAATTCTAAGAAATGTTACCTGAAATGTTGAAGTGTGTCGAATGACATTCACTTTTACTTAAAGCCAATGAGACGTACAAAATGTAATCGATGCAAAACATAACTACCAGAGTTCACCATAAGAAACGCAGCGGATGGTTTGTTTGATCAAGATGAGTATCTTTATTGGAGACGAATACTATGTTACTCTTTCATTTGTGTCTATGCCTGCAATATTTGTTAGATTAATATATAATAATCTCAAATGTTGAAGTTTTGTTAAGGAAGAAATAAGATTACGTTATGAGTGACCATTCCTTAATCGTTCTTAGCAGCAATAAAACTTGTGGCTAGAAACCCACTGTTGTTTGTTAGGTAGCCTCAATATTAGCCGTTTCACTCCGATATTGAGTCTAGAAAGGCCTAATAGAGGGTCGCGTCAGCCGACCTTTCTGCGACATATGACCCTCCAACGTTATACTGTGAAGGCAGACTATAGTGGCTTGGTAAGATCAGTTCTGATTGGTCACATTCGTCACCTGGGCTGACGCGACCCTCTATTAGGCCTTTCTAGACTCAATATCGGAGTGAAACGGCTAATATTAAGGCTAGGTTTACTTAGACTGTTTGTTAGGAAAGATAATCCATCATTTCATTCTATCATTGTTTCAAACATTATTGTCATTACAAAGTGATGAAGACTTGTTCCAGCAGAAAACGTTATGTGATTTGTAACACCGAAACGACCCTTAAAGGAATCAAATAAATCTGTTTCTCTCATTACCGCGCCATGACGTAACACTTTTTCAGAATTTGTTCATGTTTGATGCGAGAGAAAAGATCAAATATTTTAATTTACAACCAGGGACTATTTACTGAAGTTTACTTAGGTTGAAAGCTTGTCTATTACCATTCATAAGTACATGATATTAATCACACCATGCATCAGAATTACATTCATAGAATTCGAGGATTAGACGTTGAATTTTTATGAATTATGAATTGTTCTGTTTGATTATTTTAAAATTTCTATATGAGAGCATAATAAAACTGACCAACGAAACATGAAAAAACCCTTTCAGCTGAGTTCGCAAGAGCTCTTTGTAAGTTTGCAGATTGTGTATAAAGCTAATCGCGATACCATAATCTGCTTTAAGAATCTAACCTGACCAGTGTCACTTATCCTGTCGTTAAGCAATTGGGATAAATCTGACACTTATAACGAATCATTGATATCATTCAATATCTTCAAGAGTCATTTCTTATGTAAAACCAATCAGACACAACGTTACACTCATCTGACACCAAGAGAGCTGAACGATTGCAATGCAAGCTTTACTTATCTTTTAGTGTATCGTGTAAATCGCGGAACTAATCAATATAACTCTGATTCGACGATATATGTTTTTATTGATATTGATTTATGATATGTATATGTATATGTAAACTGGGCGGGAAAAATTGAGTCACACAACAATACGTAAACTGGAGGTAATTATTATTTTAGATTGTATTGGAGATAAAAAAAAAAGCAATAGAGGTCGACTGTCGATAATGGACTGTTTATTAATTCATTCAATCACTAAACTATAAACTTCCCAGTTTTGCATTTAAGAAATTCCGGAAGTAGGCCCAAGCACGGTTGCAGACTACATAATTAAATATCATGTGTATTTTTATTATTTCAGTTTTATTCATTTTTCCAATGACTATATTAATGACTAGCATTATTAATTAAATCATACGTACTGGCTTTGTTCAGAGAGAAGATGTTTCAGAGATTCATCCTAAGAGCACCGCATTTAATCGTTTAGTAATTATTCTGTTGAAGTGTAAACTGACCAAAATATCTCGGATGATCCCATTTTTCAATATCGAAGTACACCATCAAAATCGTAAAAATACTTTTATATTGAAATTTGGATTTTCCTTTCCTTTTTGTTTAGTTTACATCTTAGCCTAAGTAATTTTGCGCTTAGAGAATGCAACAACTAGAGTGTACTAGAAAGCTTAACATACACCAATACTGTAATCATTTATTAATGGATATGTGTCTCCCTTCCAAGCGTAATGCTATCAGCAATTGATTCATATTTCTAAGAAAAATTTAATTTATCAGTGACAATTTGAGTCACTTCAAAATGTTTGTATGCATGCATACAAATCGACCACTGGGTCATTCAATGGAGAAAGCGGAGCACAAATTGTGGATTGGAACTAAATATAGTACTTCCCGAAACATGCACTTTGATTTCTATTTCAGTAAACCAGATATAAATGATTATCTCTGTAATTTGGGGTCATTTAACAAAAGCCATAGATCGTGTAATTTGTGTATTGAGTGCTCCAGCGGGCGGCTTCAGCGCTGTGTTTGTACCGGGATTACCGAGCTACGTACCATGTCTATATGCAATCAACATGTCAATAAAGTGGATACCAATAGTGTCCAATTAAAATATGAGTTCGTTATTTCTGTTTGTTGATTAGATAAGCTATGAGAAGACATATTGCCTTTGAGTGATCATTCACAAAAACGAATTATGAAACATAGCATGCATGTAAAATTTTAAACGCATATGTGCCACTGCAGAGACAAGAAGACATCAATTTAATCTTCCGCTTTTAACAAGATAATACATCAATTTATTTTCTTTTTGCTAGATTATAAAGATGCAAGAATGTTATAAAACTGAAACAAAACTATACTGAGACATCTAAATGTTTTATTCACTATGTTACAATTAAATGCAATATATTATGAATCAAACATGTTTTGTGTAAAATTATCGTTTTAGAAAAGAAAAGATGTTAATGTTGTAATGTCAGGTTAACAATTTTACAACACATTATAATGTCATTAATTTCTACATTACTTCTCGACGTTTGCACTTACAAATTTATATTTCAAACATATTCATTTAAAGGCGGCATGGATTGTTATTTTACTTACAGTTGCGTACCTTAAGTCTGTTAACTTGCAAGTTTATCTAAGTGTAAATATCATGTAAATTGGGTTTCGTTAGGACGTCAATCAAATAACGCAAGCAGCGCTGACAAAGGATCACAAATTGGTTAGGGAAATGGATCGATGGGGTCATATTTTTAAATTTCGATTTTCTTAATTTTTATAGATTCTCTGAAAAATAAACCATCACCATTACATTGAGTTAATGCAAAGGGAAAAGGTGTCTAATGCCTTAAAACTGTTGATCACTAATAAAGGAATAAAAAAAATATAGTCCTGCTTCATGACTGTGTAATAAATAGGAGCCTTTTATATAGTCTAGATCCTATTTCTGCAAGTCTAGATTGACTGAATACACATGAAAAGTCTCAAGAAATAAAATAACATAAATGAAGGTACAGGTACTTGCAAATTATGGCGTTTATATATGACATATTGTTATAAGCAGTTTGAGGAGACATACATGTACTTCAATCACTTATCTCAAGTGATCACCACTACATAATAACATTTGTATAAAGAGCTATGGATAGCTAATGACATTGGAGCAGAGTCGTAAAACGATTTCATGTAAACCGCAAAGGCAAGAGAAATTACACACCTCAGTTTGTTTTACTTCATTTATTTACTTCATATCTTCGAGACAAACGTTATGACACGTTAACAATAACACATATTTGCCTTAGTATGAATACAAATATTTGATGTATGGTTAATGTTTTTTAAAAATATCTTTGTTTAATGAAGGCAGGGGTAAGAAATAGAATTTACACTATCTTGACCCTTAACATGTTTTTAAAAAACAGGCACGTTTACATTTTCACATTGAATAAGTCTTCCTTGTTGATAACCATTTGGTTTATATCAAAATCAACTTGTACATTAAAGCGGAAGTAGCACGTTTTTTGTTAATTTTATATTTTTAAAATTTCACTGTTTATTGTACGTTCATGCTAAATGGGATATTTTGACATTGTCAAAAATCTAATTACACAAGCCAATCATTCATAGTCAGAGGACAAAGTATGAAGATTCACATAAAATCCATTGGCGGCCATTTTGTGTGAACACCTTTAATTCATTTTGTTTAAGTAAAAGGAATCGCATGGCTTAACTTAACATTATATATTTGAATTATTACTGCTCCATTTAGTATAAATACATCTTTATCTTTACATCTATCGTAACAATACCACAGGGAAAAAAACTAATAATTAACGATTTTCAGAAAATGTTTTCCACTCAGTTAGATAAATCATTTGACGACGTAACACTACTAAGCATCTGGTGTAAGAAAGATATCCACATCAATGGTAATTAAACAATTTAGGCGGTATTTCAGTTGAAATAATGATGCGTTACTCTGTATAGTCTGTTTATTACGTCACACCCGCGCGAGTTTTATGGCCCCTAACCCAGGTGGGTTTTTCACAGCCGATAATTACACTGTCTTAATGAAAAGGTGTTTATTTGATAACATTGACAAAAATTTAGTCCAGCCTTTATTTTTTTGAAAAATCTTTGAACGAAAATCGCGAAGTAGTGAGGTCGAGGTTAGTTGATGTTTACATTTCCCCTAAAAACGTGCTACTGCCCCTTTAAGAATACGACATCAAAAACTCGAATATATTGGTTATTGAATATCTTACATATGATACATTCAACTGAAGTGTTCTTTCTTCTGTTTCTACTTTCGCAACGATGCAACAATTAAATAATTTAAAAACCTGGTTATACAATTAATTTGCATGAAACATGTAATGTCAAAGAGAAGGAAGTTTCCTAAAGAAGAACATATGACATATATAAAACAAAACTAAAGCACTGATATCACTTACGATTTAAATCAATACAAACCAACAACAAAGAACGATTTGCTCATACGTTAAGATAACAAGACAGCAAACGCAAAAAGTGTCATAAAAGTTTTTGATAAGGCAGTGATTTGTACAAAGTTAATTAATTTCGCCTTTGTTGAGAAAAGAATGTGCGTCATCCAATACGTCAGGTAAACTTTAACATTCCAGGGCTTATAAACACGCTGTCTGAGACTGCACAGATGCCTAGAAGAACTTGGCTCCACCATACAAAGGCTGCGGTTCCCCAAAAAACGTTTCGTGACAACTAGTATACTAGTTTACCGTGGATGTCTCAGAACTGAACGATTCGTCAGAATCTATTAGAATGCTAACAGCTAGGCACTAAGGTTGTGGTTCCGCCGGAAGAAGCTTCGTCAGAGTAAGTCTACTTATATTATAACGAGACCGCACGTCTCTAAGAAAGGGCTTCATCTGACTTGGTCTAAGTGTATAAAAAAGGTCTGTCAGCTCTTCATCAGGCGCTGTCTACTAGTATTTTTAGGCCTCGATTCCGTCAGACGACGCTTCCTCGGAACTAGTTTTCTAGAAACTAGTATCAGACCGCTGGTCCCTCAAGTAAGTTGATTCAGGTAAGTTCACGTCTATATTTGTTACAAGTATTTTTAAATTTGAATACATGTCGTCGAGACTTTGATTTTACTCATACTTTGGCTGCCGGTGGAGGAAAGATTGTCAATGTAAAGATGTAATGTTTGCATTGAATATAACGTTTTCAAAAGATACTTAATTGTTTACATCATCTGGATTTAAATATAAGTACATGTATTCGTAACATATGTATCTTTATAGGAGAAAATTAAACCCGACTATCCGTAGTAATAATAGAACAGGTGACAGGTGTAAATGAAAACTGCATGCGGCTTTTTTTATATGAACATTGTATGCAGGGAAACCAAAATCCAATGATTATGCTGACATGATAAAAAACTTTGAAAGTAAGTCTGACATTACACTAACATTTAGTCTCAGAAGTATTATTTTTTCATTCATGTGAGAAAACAAAAGGAGCTCAGAAGATCCCTTACTTCAGAGCCGAGTAATCTAGACTTTCTATACTTTCCTAGACTGGTTTGACCGTCAACTGAATATTGTCCCTCTAGGGTCTGGATGACAGACGAGTTTGACATGTTCTATAGAAGAATACATTAGAAGATCGTTAAAGGGGCAGTGGCTAGTTTAAGGTAAACAACGATCTCAAAGAAACAAATAAACCTGCGAAATGAAAATAAAAGTAAGATGATGCAAGAAAATGTTATGAATAAAAAGTTGCAAAACAAATAAAACATATTGGGATTCGATTTCCTAATCACAAATTATTAGCATGTGGACTCATTAAACTGGCAGCAGTTTTCGTTAAAAGTTTATAATTTCTTCTATGACTACTACGAATTTGTTCTTTTTGATGTGACCATGAACACATATTTGATTGCTATACAGAAACTGAGACATGTTGACTTCACGTACAAGCAGGATTCGGGAACTTAATCTGCCTAATTACGTTAACATCCTCTTGAGCTTCCTTCCACTGCATCTCCAGATTGATTTGATGAAATTAAACTTTTTCAACAACGAACTGTCAACCGCCTCGGGCCTTACTCGAGAAAGAGAGCTCGAAGTGCATGATCTTTAAGCCAAGTTGATCTTTAAGCCGAGTTTCTCAGATCTAACACTTCTATACACTGAAGTGCTACTGGCGTATCACCAAAGCCTGTACAGACGGTTTATGTATCTCTTGAGGATTTCTCATTGAAAGCTTACTAATGTTTTTTCGAGGTCGAGTTCAGCAATAGTGCTAGATAAACAACATTATATAACATCAATGGATCAGTGTATTCAATTTCAGTTTTCAGAACTTTTTAGAAACGTTCGAGTTTATTTCAGGTCATTATTCAATCTTCGTTCTCAATTAGTAAAACATTCAAACAAACTAATTTACTAAGTGGCATTCTACAAGAGATGTTTCATGACGTTAAGTATTCAGAAAATAGTATGTATATAATTTAGTTTTTAAGGGGCAGTTGTACGTTTTTGGACAATTTCATATTTTAAATTTTTCACTGGTAATTATAAGTAAATACTTAATGTATTATTTTGTCAGTGTCAAAAATCTCATTACACAAACCAATCATACATATATAGTCAGAGGACAAAGTATAAAGATTCACATAAAATCCATGTTCGGCCATTTTGTGTGAACACCTTTAATTCATTTTGTATAGGGTAAAGAAATCACATGGCTAAACTTTACGTTATATATTTGAATTATTACTGCTGCATTTAGTTTAAATACATTGTCTTTCAATTGGAACCATTTATTTTCATTTTCCTGACATCACCTTGTATTCCACCGAAAAACGTGCTACTGCCCCTTTAAATATAAGCTGTATGTATCTATACAGAATAAATCAACGTAACTTGTTAAGATAAAACATTTATATCAAATATTACTCTTTTCTGGTGTGTTGACAGCAGACACAGTTGCCTGGAGCAGAAACGTCATTAGATGTTGTTTCTTTGTAGAAAAAAAGTATTTGTACTTTTAAAAGAAACACTTTTGAAATCTATCTTTTTCTCTATTCTTTAATCTTGTTGAACAGCAAAGTCTGTGGCCTGTAGCTGAAAACAGCTATTGAAGATAATTGCTTTTGAAGAAACATCGAGATAAATGCAAAAACTAGAAACTATTGAAATTGATTTTTCTCCTTTTTTACAGCCAACACAATGGACTGTAATAGAAAACGACTGTGGAAGTGGATTTACATCATCATGGCGATTTTCTGTGCTGTTTTGGTGGTTATTGTCGTATCAATCACCATAGCACCCCTGCTTAGTTCTGTGAGCTCTACTAAACCCAGCCTCGAGAACACGACACAAGAGACATCGTCCACTGTCGACAACCAGCCGTGATGGCAGAGCACTTGCCTCCATTCAGGAGATGTGATTGAGTTATCCTCCAACGATCAACCATTAAGAACTTTGTCTAAACGTTTCAGAGGAATTTTCACCTCGGCATGTCTTGAAGGACGACGCTATGCTGTAACTGTCAATGAAGGATTGTGTACACTTTTTCTGGTTACTGACGTTTTACAGTAGCTATTGAACCCAGTTATAAATTGGATACAAGTAAAGAAGGCTGTGAAACAAAGTAAGATAGTTTCTTTTATTTTCTAAAGGATTGTTCGTGTTTTCTCGTCTCGGAGATGGTGTTTTTTCTGAAACAAGCTGCGATGAAAGAATACGTTCATTGTGATTTGCTTGTTATGTTTGGACGCTACTAATTCCAGTGAAAACGCAGAAACTTGATGCATTAGACACCAAAGCATAACGCATATTCAAAGGTAAAACGTTTGCAAATTGATTATATAGAGAAAATTTTCCTGGACAAGATCCCTTGAAATACCCTGGAGCATGCTATGGTGTATCTGGTGCACAAAAGAGACAATTCTGTTTGGATATACAACTTCTTATAACACAAAAGCGACGCTGTAGTGTAGGTTCTTTACGGGTATCAAGCTCTCCTTTCATTATCAACTTATCAACAAGGTGAGTCATAAATGAATGATACTTGTCTACGCTTCCTTTAAGGTCAACAACATGTCAGTATGTGATTCAAATGGTGAGTCATTGGTCTCTGTTAAATATTCTCATATATTCTAAAAGACTTATTTTGAATTAGGGGACGTTCATATGTATATTTCTATTTCCAGCTTATATTTGTATGTAAGTGTAATACTTTAATAGTTCATTCTTAAAATCAAGCTTACTAATAAGCAGGATGTTTAGATCACTACAGAGAACTTTCTATCTAAAATTGTTGGGTTTTTCATCCATTACTAAAACATGTTTCAAATGAACAAATGATATATTAACAACTAGACTAAGATTTTCTCAAAATAACTTTGAAATAAAAGCTAATGTTTAATAAAGAGGAATGTATACTAAGTGATTAGCATGAAGTTTGAATTAAAACAAACTAAATAATCAAGTCAGAGAATGAAACATAGATACAAGATTTCGGACTGTGGTCTCACTTCGGCATATTGAGTGCATATACAAACAAGGTAAGCACATACAAGTATACATATTAATCTTAGTATATACATAAACATCCCTTTTGAGCTTGATCTTATGGATCCTCAGATTTCTCTTATCATTAGAAAAGTCTTCTGCGGTGAATTAGCAGTTCTATAGAACAAGCAACGGTTTAAAGGGACAGTAGCACGTTTTTTGAAAATTATATATTTTCAATTTGTCACTGATAATTGTACGTAAACGCTAAATTATAATTTTGATATTGTCAAAAATCTCATTACATAAACCATAGTCAGAGAACAAATTATAAAGATTCACATACAGCATGTAATTTTGAATTTTAGACGCGGTTTCTCCATTAATTTATCTTGAATCGAATCCTGACATTTGCTATAGAGGTAGACTTACATCTAGTCTCTGAAATTTTTTTTAGTAAAAATCTTATTTTATTAAATTTTTAAAAGGAGCCTCAGACAAATGGAGCAGCCCAGATCTAGACTTGCTTCCATGGGGTGAATTATATGCTCAAGCGTCAGTGTGTAAGACTACTATAAAGGCAATACAGCATCTTCTTTATTCCGAGAGCACGGCTGTGATGTTTAGACGAGTTCCATGGAGCTCATTCTCTATATCACTCTGTAGCGCTACTGACGTTGCCGTCTGGGCCTCGCAGGTGGTTAATGTAACTGTCATGAGCTTCCCTGGAACAGCTAACTGATGTTCTTTTCAAGGTTTGGTTAAGACAGAGGGCAGGATGTTTGATTTGAGAATAAAAATAACGAAAGCTCTTCAAAGGATCAGTTTATTTATTTTATTGTATTAAGGAAATGTCAGTTATATTCAGGTTTATTGTTATTGACAACTTTGCCTTTCCTCAAATACGAAAGCTGTGTTTAAGTTATATCTGCAGGAAAGATTCGTTACATAAATAACAATTTGGAAGCATCTTTTCAGAATGATCAATAATTTTCTGTTTTTATCCTTTCTTAAAAACCAAAAACGAACCTATTAGAAAGGGGATTTTGTAAGTGCATTGTTTATGCAGAAACATTCAGATCAATTTAACTAGAATCCATTTTTAATCTTTTTTTCTCTTATAGCGAAGACAATGGACTGTAATAGAAAACGACTGTGGAAGTGGATTTACATCATCATGACGTTCATCTGTGTAGTTCTGGTGGTGATGGTCGTATCAATCATCATAGCACCCCTGCTCAGTTCTGTGAGCTCTACTAAACCCAGCTCCGAGACTACGACACAAGAGGCATCGTCCACTGTTAAAACTACGACACTCTGAACAGAGGACGATCAGTCGTGATGGCAGAGCATCCCTGCTCAGTTTTGTGGACCATTCGCCGAGAACACGACACAAGAGACATCTTCCACTGCTGACAACCAGCCACGATGGCAGAGCACTTGCCCCCATTCAAGAGATGTGATCGAGTTATCCTCCAACGATCAACCATTAAGAAGTTTGTCTAAACGTTACGGAGAAATATTCACCTCGGCATGTCTTGAAGGACGTCGTTATGTTGTAATGTGCAGTAATGTGCTTTGTCAGTGCTGAATGTGGTGAAGGATTATGTTTATTGATTCAGGGCCGCCTCTTGTTCCTCAAGTTCGGATGTATATCAGAAGTTTCTGACAATATGATGCTTCCTTCTTTTCATTTTTAACATCGGATTGTTCAGGATGTTACCAAAGGGAAGTCCCCATTCAGTTATAGCACTGTACATATCAACTGGTTAAATGTTCGTTGACAGTTGACTCCCGTCGTAACAATATAGATAACTGGGCACAAACGGGTACAGCATAACCATAGTTCAAGAATTAGAAAACATTGATAAGGAACATCGCTCATGAAGAAAAACACAGGAAAATACTTTTCTTATACATGGACGGATTCAATGAACGTCAGTATTGAAGTAGCGAGGTGGGTGTCCATTATTTTCTTCTAGATTACATTTTTGCAAAAAGCTTTTGTTGATCAATGTTTTGGCAACATTAAATGTGACATATAGTTTGTGTTTTTATGCAATTCCTGAAAAGTATAAGAAATCTGTCATTTGATTGATTTCACTTTCTGTTAATATCCTTTTCAATGATGTAATTAAATACGCA
This sequence comes from Steromphala cineraria, assembly GCA_916613615.1. Classification (NCBI taxonomy): domain Eukaryota; kingdom Metazoa; phylum Mollusca; class Gastropoda; order Trochida; family Trochidae; genus Steromphala; species Steromphala cineraria. The sequence goes on along the minus strand of OU744720.1, from coordinate 73,066,586 downwards.
TGAATATGAAAATCGTTTTTAGTAATTGTTTGTCCGTTCTCACAACACGAATTCAACACAAGACTTATCTAACATCGACACCAGTGTGATCACATTCAACCTTACCTCTGCGTCAACATGCATCTCTAATGCAGAAATAATCAAATATCGCTCTTCGATTTCCCCAAGGCTTAAATCCAGACAACGCAATGTTCCCCCAAGCGTGTCCGCTTATATAACGAACTAATTACGAAATGCCAAGACATTATTCAATAATTAATATGTCTATCCTCTCTGACATTTGTGTGTAGTTATTAGCAGCTTGAGTTGACATTAAGACGCTACGCTTGCTTGCTGACATTCTTTGACTCCAGTGCCTTACTCGCGGACCCAATATACAAAGGTATTTCATGTTCAGTTTCTTATAGGGCTCGTATTCTGGAAACGATAGTTTTTGTTTTCAAACCTCAAAAATTAGTTCAGTTTCTAATCTCATCGAATAGTTTATTCTAAAAAATCCTTCATGGTACAAAAGTATATTGATATATACATACATATGAATAATACTTATGGCACTTGCTGTAGGCATAATTTTTTATTTAATGACTTGATGCGTCGTATTTTGACTTGTTTACAAGTCTCTACACAGCGTGGCAAATATTTAGGTAGATATGCATAACCTTGAAACAACGTACGATATACGTTAATTGGAGAGTGATTAGTGATTGGCTTAATTAGCGAACAATGCACTATCTATGAGCGGTTAAGATTTGATTAAGATTACCAACATATTGAAAATGTCGTTGTGATACCAACAGGTAGAACTTAAATGAGCAAGAGTAAACTAAATTTATTTAATTCCAATTGCTATCACGGAATATTATTTAGGAATATATGTGGGATTTATCATTACACGAAATGTTTTTACGCAAAATATATGATAATTTAATGAAGGAATGAATGGCATTCAACCAAATATAAATAACAACCTCAATACAGGACTAGTTTCCTCTTTTGAATAAGTTAACTACATTTCCGACGGTCATTTCTACTTTCCAAGTTCGTTCTTAATAGTATTTAACGTAAGTAGTTGAATAAACCTGTAACAATGTCAACATTTCCCCAGTGCTTTTAACGCAGAGTAAAAACAACGAATTTATCTAGATAAGACCTACCAGGGTAAGCCCCTTGCAACATACGATGCTTTAGCCAAATCAATTCCAACATGATTGAAGACATCTTTTTGTCCATGCAAATAAATGGACAAGGTTTTTTCATAAAAGGTTACATAACTAAACATTTTCTTAAAAAACAAAGTAAATCAAATACGCGTTTATGCAGTTTTACACATTCGTGTACATGGTCCAACCCTTTACCACACATATACACATGAATAACTAATTAACACAATTTGTAAACGTTACTTTTAAGTAAACTTACTGTTACAGCACTGGAAATGGATGCAGGTAGGAAGCTGTTCTGGAGACGTATCTACGTCACAATGGCCGTGGTATGCGTTCTACTCATCACTACTATAGCGGCTGTGATTGTTGTGGCACTGCTGGGCTCCCGTATTCTCTCTACTTCAACACCAGACACTACCACGCTTCATCCTGATACTCACGTGGAGAAGATATATAAGGGAAATGCCATGACTTGATGCAAGAGAATTAAAGCATCTTCATGAAATGTCAAAAGCTTGGCATTTTGATTGACAATTCATTGCTGAAGTGTGTGATGGGTGCTTGTGGTGAACTGAATGGTGTGATATTTTCAGTAGAAATTCTACCTTCATGATTGTTGTATTCCAAATGGCTGCTGTTGTGTTTTTGTAACTTAAAACACGTAATTAAAATAGACTTCTTTACTGTTGAAAATATCCTCATGAGTAAGATCTACTAAGTTTAAACAACTGCTGCCAAAAACCTTACATGAGAGCTTCATGTTTCAAATAAAATCCTAATTCACAGAAAAGCAACGTTTCAATGCAGATTCTTATATCACTGAGTGCGTTATTGTTTTACGCCGCGTGATTCTTATATCATTTTCAAGCACATGTGTTTCAAACGGTTTAAGATCCATACTGCTGCTATTCTGTGAATTAAGAAGTTGGATATCCATAAAATTTTGTACTTTAATACCCTAAAACTTCAATGTCACTCAAACACTTTATTTCTTCAATAATCAGAGTCGTTTGAGTGACTTTCTAGAAGTTGATGGTATAAGCAAGACAAGAGTAATTCTATTGATGAACAACTTGTTTATTTCACAGTAGCGACTTTACGTATAGATCCTTATACTGTAGGCTATTAAACATGCTTGAAAACAGTATTAGGATCAATACTGAAAAGTCACTATTGTCAAAGTTCTTCATCCATAGAAAAATCTTGTCTTACTTATCAATAACCAACAAACAAGGCCATGGATGGACAGTAAGAAAACCAAGACTAGTTGTTTTGCTACAAGTTTATTACAAACAGGTAAATGGATGAAATGGGAGATGAATACAATCTGTATTTTTCATCATTCTTTGAATGGGCTGGAACAAGCCAGTAGAGAGATCATCATTTTTCAAACATACGTAACTGGTGGCTTGGCTAGATAAACTAAATCAAATAGACCTCAGGCATCGATATGCCTGTGCTCTTTGTGTCAATAACAAATTTAATGGCATTTTGTAACCATACCCTTGAAGTACAAGCATCATTGTTGTGATGACCAATTCTTCTTACCAAAATGCTTCTCTTTCATAACCATACAACACTCCTCAAATTAATATCTTATGACAAATGACAGTCACTAATGACAAGCAAGAAATAAGTAAATGTTAACCCAAATGACTTAAAAATCTGCCCAAGAAACATTTGATTTAATTTATGCAGCCACACCAGTGTAAATATTGCATCTGGATAACAATAATTATTCTAGACTATATACACAAATGAAAATCATAAATAACAAGTCCACAATCGGATTTCAACTCGAAATTGCATATACCACAATTTTCATTCATGAAAATAAAATGCATACAGGTTTCTTATTGAAATAATTGCCAATTTCTTTGTTTCATATATATGGCACACGACACATTGGACAAAACATTCAGATAAAATATATGGAAAAGTTTTCAAAATTTTGATAAATATTTGTAAATTATATATTATTTCAAAACCCATTCCCTTAGAGGCAAGGCATTGAATAAATTATATTATATTATTAAGATTGAAATATTTTTCAAGATATCTATCAATTTTGATTAAGACTTAAGAAATCGGGAAAAAAACAGACGTGCAAGAAAAGCAGAATGGAGAAAATGACCTGCAAATGGAATGCAAAGTGAGGCTAAAATGATAATACTTGCATAAAGCATTTGAAGCTGCTTTGGATAACACAAGATATGTTTGTTCAGGAAAAGTCACAAAGTAAATAACAAAGGCAAGTGCGGAGAAGCATATTTCACTCAATGAAATCGGCCACACTTTATCAGAATGTCCGTACCCATTCTTCAGTTGAATCAAAAAGCACAACTTAATACAATATAAGGATGAAAGAACAAGTATTTTTGTTTATAGATTTTTATCATTTTCTTTGAATAAAAGGGCTTATTGTGTAAGGGGTGGCAACAACAAACGTACCAGCAACACATAAATATCTCATGTCACTGAAATTAATTAGAGCGTAAAAGTGTCTCAAATTATTTTTAAAGATGTAATAATATACACATATTGAAAATGAAATTAAAAGAGAAGTTTGATGTACATAAAAGACCTATGAATACGCATTAAACCATTTTTTTTAATTTACCCATTCTTAAATAATACTTATTTCAAGTGTTTCATTGTTGATTCATTAACTGATGTTTTGAACTATATGTTATACGTTCTCTGAAACCTCTTTCTCTTTGTGGTGGGATGTTCCAAACATTTTGGATGACTGAAAAGGAAATATAATCAAAAGAAAGTTTATGTATAATAGATATAATAACACAATAACTTCTTGTAAAGTACTTGGAAATTGTCATGACAGAAACAGCTTCTATAATATGATACTTATCTTATATTTTGATTGAGCAGATAACTTAAAGAAAACTTACCTCAGTTTGTTTTCACTTTGGAATTTGCAAAATGCTGACGAAGGGATTGATACACTCGATAGAAATTCTGAAAGAGAACAGTGTCATGTAATTAAACTAAGTCTAGATTGCAATGATTACAGCAACATATGTGACATTAACACAGTAAGCATAATTGAGTGCCATAACTTTCTGTAGCGGCCTTAATTCAAGATTAGTAAACTAACGCTTAAGTAAAGAAAATTTGCTTGAAATGAAACTAAAACTTTTTTTAGACATTACATGTGTAAAAAGATTTTAAAGAAGACTTACAAGAACATGTATTGAGGATGGTATATTCTATTACCTTTATATTCTAAGCAGCAACAATATATTTAAGATTGAGGAAATTGAGAAAAAAAAATATTTCTTTGGCTGTTAAAGTCAAGATTATTGAAATTTGACTTAATCCCTATTATAGAAAACAAAGTGCTGAGACCCTAGTAGGAATCTAACCAACCAGTGATTGGGAAAGGCAGGGATGATTTTGCATATTGGATAAAGAAAGGCCCATTAAAATTTTGAAGTTTACTATTGATGGGCAATGGCCCATTTGAAATTCAGAAAATTGCCCAAAAAAAACTGAAAATGACCCATTGTCAAAGATGTCTTTCCCGATTCCTGCCAACCAAGGTGCTAATTCAACAGAACAAGTGAATACCTGTGAGAAGACATAGACGATTGCAAGATAAGACCCGATCGCTCCGGCCAGGAAGAGATCAAAGACAGCTGGCTTAATGCTGCAAAGCAAGAAAAAAAAGGGTGTAATATTGATTACAAACCACTTCAGATATTAGCATAAATTTAGTTATTGAATTATAAAATTTTTACAAATTAATAGAAATACATTTTGAACAATGTTGCACAAATCATTACATTTAGTATATTTTTCTTTTGCTTAAAAAAAACCCAATTAATACTAAGCAAAAATAGTTTAGATTTGGATATGTATAACTTTTTTTGTTTTGATGGAATATAATTCTTTAGATATTCTTACTTGTAAGCATTCATGGAATAAACAGCACCATTGTAAAACACAAATTCAGGATCTCTGAAAACAAATGTAAATATGATTACAATTTTTATCCTATAATGATCAACACAATTATATGTGCACTTGGACAGTCAAACATTCTCTTCCAGCAGGCATCATCCAACAAAAACTAATTCCCTCACCTCGCCACAGTTCAAACCAAGTATGCCAAAAGAAAAACAAAAGTGCTGTTGGTGAACACAATCTCATGGTTGCTTACAAAAGCTTTATTCTGGTGATTATTTTCATTTAAAGTTTGCTTAAGATAATGTTTTACCTTAAAGATGCTGTATCATACTTGCAAGCGGTTCAGGATGAAATTTAGCTATTGAGAAAAGAAATACATCACTTTGTAGATAAATCTTTCGTCAAAATTTTTATATCATATTTAGATTGTTTAATCAACAATAACATACTTATTTCGACGCTCAAAGCACAGTACCCCCTTGTAGAAACATGAGAAAGGGCATAGCATTTAACGAACCCGCTTTCGGTGACGTAATCATTATGCTTGTAGGATTTACACCGTGTCTCAACTACCGTTATTGCGTTCGATGGGTATCATTTTTGACAGCAACGAATACCTAATTCGGAGAAAAAGAAAAGAAAATCTAGTTGAGCGCGACAAAGACTGTTTTCAAGCGAACATTTAGAAACCGGAAGTTGTGAGATGGCCACACTTGATTCGCCCTTATGTCGACTGCCGTTTCGGTATTTTTCTGTAAATTATCTCCTATTTAATGAATTTTGGTTCGATTTTCTCAAGGTTGGTCGCTAAATTTTTCTAAAAATACAACGAATACATTAAAAATACTTTAAAAAATATTGCAAGTATGATACAGCATCTTTAAGTAGCAAGTGACGAGATGTAAATTATCAAAGCAATATCATCATTGACCCTGGATAATTTTAAAAGTAAGTGCATAATAATGGTAATCGTAATAATGGTCTTGTGACAAAAAAACCCATCAAGTACCAAACTTAAGGGGGGTTGGGCTGGTGATTCTGTGAAATTTCCTTAAAGCTGTCATGTTTTCTTCATGACCCCCCTCCCCCCCCCCCATTGTTGCCCGTCATATTTAAAGGCGCATGATAGAATCTGTCTAAATTTTGTATGGCTCAATACCAAAGGCGGTTTTATTTTACCAAAGGGACATAACTCTTTGTCATTTTCATCACTGATACATGTCAGTGTATAAAATGTAACCCGTCTGCCAGTCCTTAAACTGGCTAGTTTTTGCCAGGACTGGTAACTTTTCAAACATTTTCTTTATTTTACTCTAAGAATTTGACCAATTAGTTTTCAGGACAGGCTAGGTTTCCAATCTATTCTATACACTGCTGATGTAAATCCCAAATATTAAAGCTTTAGAGGAGTTACCTTACCTCTTATCTGCCTTAACAACAGTTTTCTTGACATCCTTGAGGTATCTGGAGAACGTCTCTTCGAGTGTGGCAACTATAGGGTGATCTTTGGCAAGCATTTGAGCAGCTCTGGACTGGTTTGTTAGGAAGTCTAACCACGCTGAGTGCACTCCTTCCTGTACTCCCTGGTGACAACAAATACACTTGCTCAAGTATCATTTCAACTCAGTTTATTTCAATACTTGAAGGCCACAGGCCTATTGTAAAAAAGATAGATATAAAAGGAAGCGCGAGTCAATACATGTACATTTTCCTCCTTTGCAGGGATCATATTATGGTGATAATTATAATTTCAAACATATCATATCTAGTGAAATACTATACCATAACATATACAATTTCTCAAAATAGACATATCACAGAAAATCAGGAAATCAAGTTTTGAAGTATTTATTAATTATAGAATTTAAGAATTTAAGTATTGAAATAAACTGAATTGAAAAAGTATTATTTACACGCCAGATACTAAAGACAATTGCAAGGATTGACAAAAACATGTTTGACAGATGGCTATTTCAAAGCTTCTGTAATTTTTGCAATTTTTAAGGGGTCATTGCCCTAATAACTAATATCAATAGAAAATTTTATGGATCATTTAACAACAAACATGCGAATTGGCCCAAAGCCCTGAAATGTGTATTGTCATTGTCTAATCCTTTAATTCATAAGGCCAAAGGAATTGTAGAGTTCAAACCATACCCTAGGGGTCAGACAAGAATTGCCAGTACTAACTGAACCAATCGGTCTATGCCTTGTGAATGGATACCCTGGTAATAAGTCAATACTGAAGACAGTTTTTTCTCTCATCATAATGGATATATATATGTGAAAGTTTTCTCAATTCATGCTTTGGCTACTACTGATGCTTGCTAAGTTGAATAAAAGTACAAGCAAACTTCACAAAGCTATTAAAAATTTTAAAAACGGCACTCCATTGAAACAATAAAAGTACCGAGGGTACAGAAGCTCACCTTAAAATGAATGATTTGGTAAAATGGTTTGTGTAACCATCTTTTATATGATAATTGATTATGGCTGCCATCATGATTTTTTTATCTTTTAAAATGCTATTCTTCTGTTGGAAACCACTAGAGCTTGAACAAACATTAATACAAGAATGATATAATCATGATTTGTTAACAAGCAGTAGGTTTTTGTATAACTTTGTTGTATATCTATGGCTGAATTGGTGACTATCTTGGACTTTTTAATCTTCAAAATGCTACTTTTATGTGGGCATCTGTATTAATTTCATTATGATATCTTGATTGGTTTAGGAGTATTCATTTAGTCACACTCTCAACTTCCAAAGAACTAAAAAGATGATGCACATAAACATTTGGAATATATCCCTCTGACACAAATCACAAATTCAGCTAGTGATATGTCTCATGTAATTCTAACTGAAGATTTCTGAATATCTTAAATCTTGACATATGTTAGTGCAATCTGATTGGTCAGAATAGGCTAGCAACTTGGGGGTTTATGCTAATTACTAGATATGATGACCTATGATGACCTCTTGCACCTGCATGTAGCTTATGTAACTTATCCTCTTATGTAAGTTACTGTTATTCCATATAGTGAGTGTTCTCCCCTCATTTCAATATGCAATACAGATACTCTTTAGAGGAGAGTTGCAGGAGAGGGGCTGGAAGGATTGGAAGGATAGGAGGGGAAAGGGGGGGGGGGGGGGGGGGGGGGGTTGGGGAGGATAGAAGAGAGGTTTGCAATGGAAGGACAGGAGAAAAAAAGGGAGGTGGGAAAGGGGGGATAGATGGGGGGGGGGGGGAGAGGTTTGCAATGGAAATAATCTGGAGTTCAACTCAGTAATATGTTTATTGAAGTATCGTAACTAACAGAGAGAATTGGTGAGAAAGACTTTGTAAAAAACAGAATTGTTCAGACAGCTGTTCAATTAGTTTTGAAGATGAATATTAAATGATATCATTTTTTAGCATATCAAAAGAAATAAAAGATAATTTGTTATTCATTAACCAAAATTTTCAATTTGGAATAAATTAATTGCATGGGAACAAAGGAGTAAAAAACCTAACAGTTAGTGTTGGGAGTGAACAAATTTAATCATTTTAAATGCTTTTGAAAAGGATTTGTTTGAATTGAATGATCATTATAATTATCTAGATAATCATTTTTCAGACCGTAATCAGATATAGATGATTAAAAAATGTATATTTATCCCTCACTGGCTATGTTATTTGCCATATATGAAGTGTCAGGAATTATGTAACCCACTGATGGAGTGAACAACTTTTATCATTTTATGTTTTATTAAAAAGGATTTATTAAAACAGTCATGCTTCAGGCTGTTCGCAGATAAAGATGATTCATACAGTTTTTTGTAACTGTATTTATAGTGTTGATAAATATTACAACAAGCGTATCAATACAAATATAATGACATTGATTTGATTGATCAGGAAATGTATTCTTTTCAATGAATTTCATGAAATCTAATTGAAAATTCAATATAATTGACATATTGACCATCTTGGATTCTTGATAATAAAATAAATGCGTCTTTGTCAGGAATCACTATATAAAACAAGAGTCATCAGAAGATGACATATCCCACCGGTTCCACATGATCGTAAGATGTAAACCTTTGAAAGATAATTGTAAATTTTTCAAGCAAGGTTCATAATAGTATAAGCTAATATAAACGAAACCTTTCATGAACAGAGTCCAAATAAGAGCCGTTTCCATGGAAATAATAAAAAATAAAATTTTCAGAAATGTGAAAATATCAAAAGGCACCACTTCAGTAGGTGGGCAATACACATGTAAAGTTTCAGAAAGATATGTGGACCGGTTTTATATATATGAAACGAAACCTTTCATGAACAGAGTCCAAATAAGAGCCGTTTCCATGGAAATAATAAAAAATAAAATTTTCAGAAATTTGAAAATATCAAAAGGCACCACTTCAGTAGGTGGGCAATACACATGTAAAGTTTCAGGAAGACATGTGGACCGGTTTTTTAGTTCTGCTCCGGAAACGAAACCTTTCATGAACAGAGTCCATATAAGAGCCGTTTCCATGGAAATAATAAAAAATAATTTTTTTAGAAATATGAAAATATCAAAAGGCACCACTTCAGTAGGTGGGCAATACACATGTAAAGTTTCAGAAAGATATGTGGACCGGTTTTTGAGTTCTGCTCCGGAAACGAAACCTTTCATGAACAGAGTCCATATAAGAGCTGTTTCCATGGAAATAATAAAAAATAAAATTTTCAGAAATGTGAAAATATCAAAAGGCACCACTTCAGTAGGTGGGCAATACACATGTAAAGTTTCAGAAAGATATGTGGACCGGTTTTTTAGTTCTACTCCGGAAACGAAACCTTTCATGAACAGAGTCCATATAAGAGCCGTTTCCATGGAAATAATAAAAAATAAATTTTTTAGAAATATGAAAATATCAAAAGGCACCACTTCAGTAGGTGGGCAATACACATGTAAAGTTTCAGAAAGATATGTGAACCGGTTTTTGAGTTCTGCTCCGGAAACGAAACCTTTCATGAACAGAGTCCATATAAGAGCTGTTTCCATGGAAATAATAAAAAATAAAATTTTCAGAAATGTGAAAATATCAAAAGGCACCACTTCAGTAGGTGGGCAATACACATGTAAAGTTTCAGAAAGATATGTGGACCGGTTTTTTAATTCTGCTCCGGAAACGAAATGATTACGGACGGACGGACAGACGGACGGACGGACGGACATACAGACGGACAGGGCGATGACTATATCCCACGGTATTACATACCGGTGGGATAAAAATACTCACTTTTCAGAATGATATCTTAATTGATTTAATAGTAGTACTTGGCCTGAAATCTAAATGAAAAATAATGACTTCTATGATGACATGTTGTTCCCAGAACCCCTTCAGCATGATACAATTATCATTTAGTTTTACAGGTATTTATCAAACACATGGTATTGGAACTGGAACCTGATACAAAATACCTCTATTATTAACTTATCATGTAGATTACAGTACATAAAAGCAGATTCTTGTCTTGTTAATATTAACTCATCGTGCAGATTGTTGTACACAAAAGCTGATTCTTGACTTGTTTAAATTGTTATTTGTAAAAAGTATTACTTTTAATAGAATACAAGTATACTTTTCATAAAGACAATTTATATACTTTCCATAAAGTCCATTATGTTCTATTTATCAATTAGGTCATGATTACTATGCAATATACAAGCAGGCAGGGCTTCTAGCCCCAGATCCTTAAGGAGAGTGTAGCAATTTGTGTATTTGGCTTTGTGTACGTATATTTGGAGAAGCATCCTAGTGTGCTGAGCATGTAAACCTGAACTCTGGCTAAGCCCTTATGTGTGGTATTAAAAGACTTGACATGAGAGAACATGAATTGTTGTGAAAAATATATTTAATTTCACAAAATATAGTTAGCTTATGTCCTAAATTGATTTTGTGTCAAGAAGAACTTCTGTTAGATATAGAAATGGTACAAATATGAGTAAAACACAGGAACTGGAACCTGATGCAAAATAACTCTTTCCACATCAACTTATCATGTAGATTGCTAAACACAAAGCTTATTGTTGACAAGTTTTGTGTAAGTTGTTATTCTTAAAAAGAACATATCACTGTCATGAGAATACAAGTCTAATATCCATAACTCTTATTGCATACACATGGCCATATAGCATAATACTCTACCATATCAGGTCAGGTTGATTATGCAACAGACTAGCAGCTGAGACTGTGATGTTAGCAGCCTGTATTGGGATGTGTATTAGAAAAGCATAGGAATATCTGAACTCTGGTTGACCCCTTTTGTGTGGTATTTAAAGGAATATAAGGGAGATACCATTGTTTAAAATTCAACATGATGTTTAATGTCATTGGGTTTTTGCAGCTAGTTTATGCAGCCATAAATATTTTAAACAAATTAATTAATTATGTTTGTCTTTCATCTTAATGTTTTAGAAACACTTAAAAATATAGAACAACTTGCATGACAATCTTAAATATTTCATATTCAAGATAATATTATGATTAGTAAGTTCAAATTAGTGAATTTATATAGTGCGAGTGATCACTTGATGAAAGCTTAAAATTTAGTAATAATGATGTGTCATCTGCAGCTGAAAAGTCAATATGGCTGCTATCGCGGCCATCTTGGATTCTCAAAACTGAAACGGCTACCTTTGTTGGATTAATCACTATAGGTATAACATACTACAATATGAAAATGATATCTAGATTGGTTTAGGAGAAGTAGTCATTTTCATGAAATCTAATTGAAAATTCAATATGGCTGCCATGGCGGCCATCTTGGATTCTCAAAACTGAAACGTCAACCTTTCTGTGAGGAATCACCATAGGTATAACATACTACAATTTCAGCATGATATCTAGATTGGTTTAGAAAGAGTAGTCTTTTCATGAAATCTAATTGAAAATTTAATATGGCTGCCATGGCGGCCATCTTGGATTCTCAAAACTGAAACGTCTACCTTTCTGTGAGGAATCACCATGGGTATAACATACTACAATTTCAGAATGATATCTGCATTCGTTTAGGAGGAGTAGTCTTTTTCCTGAAAGTTTACGGACGGACAGACGGACGGACGGATGGACAGACGGACAGACGGACAGACAGACGGACGACGGACGAAGCGCCACGACATAAGCTCACATTTACTTTGTAAAGGTGAGCTAAAAATGATATCTAGATTGGTTTAGGAGAAATAGTCTTTGTCATGAAATCTAATTTAAAATTCAATATGGCTGCCATGGCGGCCATATTGGATTCTCAAAACTTTAACGTCTACCTTTCTGTGCGGAATCACCATAGGTATAACATACTACAATTTCAGAATGATATCTGTATTCGTTAAGAGGGAGTAGTCTTTTTCATGAAATCTAATTGAAAATTCAATATGGCTGTCATGGCGGCCATCTTGGATTCTCAAAACTGAAACGTCTACCTTTCTGTGAGGAATCACCATGGGTATAACATACTACAATTTCAGAATGATATCTGTATTCATTTAGAAGGAGTAGTCTTTTTCATGAAATCTAATTGAAAGTTCAATATGGCTGTCATGGCGGCCATCTTGGATTCTCAAAACTGAAACGCCTAACTTTCTGTGGGGAATCACCATGGGTATAACATACTACAATTTCAGAATGATATCTGAATTAGTTTAGGAGGAGTAGTCTTTTTCGTGAAAGTTTACGGACAGACAGACGGACGGACGGACAGACGGACGGACGGACGGACAGACAGACGGACGACGGACGAAGCGCCATGACATAAGCTCACATTTACTTTGTAAAGGTGAGCTAATAAAGTGAACATATTCAATAATTCCCTAAATGATAGAGAGCATGTATTCAAGACGTAATGAAAGAATGATATATTATGAAAGCCATAATATCTTACCAGTCCCTCCGTGAAAAGTTTGAAACTCCCCTGTCCTGTGAGATTGTAGATATGGCGTGCAAGGGATTCTGCTACAATTTTGATGTTACGCCCCAACTTCTTGACATCAACATTATTTCTGGAAATGAACTCTAAATGTAGTCAAAACTTAAGGCACCATTTTCTTTGCTCACTTGTCTCCATATACCATTGAAGGATTCTAAACTTAACATATAATTTGCTTTAGGTAGATTTTGAAACTAAAATAGAAATCACCGAGTGACAGATGTATTGAGCATATGCATTCCTACTCTATCCAAATCATATGGAATCATGATAAGAGGTAAAATGACAAGCCTCATGGGGTCTTTGTAGAAGTTTTAAAATCTCTTATCTTTGCTACACTTTAATGAAGCACAAAACGTGTCAATGAATAAACTGTAATCCCCTAAAATCAAGGTTTCAACTAACAAAAGTCAGTGTTTGAAAAACATCTATATATATAAACTAACGGGCAAAAGAAACGATACCAAACTTTCAGATCTAATATTTTTTTACAAAACTGTTGAAAATGTAAATACACGATATTGAAATGATTCCCCTACAAAACTGTTGAAAATGTAAATACACGATATTGAAATGATTCCCCTATGTCAGTAATCATATGTGTCACGAAAATTGTTGCGTTTTGGCGATCCGTTTCCGGGAAATTGCATTAAAGCGAGATTTTTTTACATGAAAATCACATGTTGCACGTGCATCATTCGACGACATACCATTTCTTCAACTGTACATGGAAACATGGCAAGATTATCACCAGAAGAGAGAGAGAGGGCCGTCGGGATGATACAGATGGGTGCAACGCATGCATACGTGGCTACGACGTTGGGTTGCAGCCGTATTACTATCACCAGGCTTATGAGACGGTACAGGCAGACAGGGAGGACAGTAGACTTGCCGAGGAGTGGAAGACCCCGCGTAACAACCGCCAACGAAGACCGCCATTTGCGAATTCTTCATCTGCGGAACCGCTTCCTGTCAGTGACGGAATCAGCGACGAATAGCCTTGGACATGCTGTCATTCGAAGAACAGTGGCCAGACGTCTGAGACGACATGGTATTCACGCCTACAGACCCGGCCGTGGCGTGCATCTGACGCCTCGACATCGACGTCAACGTCTCTAGTGGGCACGTAACGTTCGGCAGTGGCAGGCCCGGAACTGGCGAAGAGTCATCTTTTCGGATGAGAGTCGCTTCCAACTATTCAGAAATGATGGAAGAGCGAGGGTGTATAGACGTCGTGGTGAACGTTGGCGACGTTGTTGTGTTCAGACTGTGGTACCCTTTGGCGGTGGCAGTGTCATGGTGTGGGGCGGAATTAGCGGACAAGGGAAGACTGATCTCATTGTGGTTGATGGGAACCTCAATGCAGAGAGGTACATCGATCAGATTCTCCGCCCAGTGCTCCTACCATTCCTGCAACAGCACACCAACAGAACCCTGTTCCAGCAGGACAACGCCCGTCCCCATACAGCCCGTATTGTCAGGGATTTCATGCAAAGAAACAACATCAACGTGTTGCCATGGCCTGCCAGGTTACCTGACCTGTCACCCATCGAACATTTATGGGACCATTTGGATCGTCAAGTCCGTCAAAGAGCCGTGGTTCCAGGAAACCTCCAAGAGCTTGCCCAGGCCCTGAGAGAGGAATGGCAGAGAATACCAGACCGTGTTATCTTACGTCTGGTGTTCTCAGCACGACAACGAGTTCGGGCATGCATCGAGGCCCGTGGCGGCCATACAAGATACTGAAAAACCTGTTTTTATGGGTGTTGTATTTTTAGGTGCTGATCGAATTCAGGACAATTTCATGAGTGAACTTTAAGGAGTTGTACGTCATAACACACTGACCTGAATGACTTCAATATGTGATTGTTTGATGAACTTGTTATCTGTTTTCATAATGGAAATGAAATAAAAGATGAGTCATTTATTTCCTGTCTTTTATTGGTCAATTATACTTGGTATCGTTTCTTTTGCCCGGTAGTTTATATATATATATATATACTGCTATTCATCCTTCCTGTCCTTATGCTTGAAAACGGTAAACTATAATGATCTATACAGAACTTAGCTATTCTCTGAATAAAAAAGTACAATAAAAACCTGTACTTTTTTTGGTGAACAAGCAGTCGGCAATAGTTTTATAACATGTACAACATGTACCCAATCAAACTTATCGGACTCTCTCTCAAACACCTACCACACAGGGATGACAATGGTGATATTGAAAAACAGCTGAAATGCGCATAATTTAGGTTACAGGATGGTCATTTATGAATTTACAGTTAGGACAATCCCAAAAGAGCTGAATTCAGCTGATCATTGTCATCCCTGACAAAAAAAAGAAGCATTTGCAATTTTCAAATAAGAGGTCCAAAACGAGACCCACCTTGTGTCAAGTATGGTACTTCTGTCAGAGGTCTTGAAGGTGTTGAGACGGGAGAGACTGAAGGCAGGTAGACGCTTGATACTGAAGCGCTCGTGTTCCCATGACAACATCTCGTCCGCTAGGTTGATCTTCTTGTGCACCATACTGAACGACACTTCAGGGAAATAAGACTTGGTCACTTCTTCCAGATTCTGTAAATAATTTCACATTTACTTCAGTTTTCAGTTTGTTTAAAGGGGCAGTAGCACGTTTTTTGATAATTTTATATTTCAAAATTTTCACTGATAATTGTAAGTTAATGCTAAATGTATTATTTTGACAGTGTCAAAAATCTCATAACACAAGCCAATCATCCATAGTCAGAGGACAAAGTATGAAGATTCACATAAAATCCATTGGCGGCCATTTTGTGTAAACACACTTTTAATTCATTTTGTGTAAGAAAAAGTAATTGCATGGCTAAACGTTGCGATAAATATTTTAATTTTTACTGCTCCATTTACTTTATATACATTGTCTTTCAATTGGAACCATTAATTTTCATTTTCCTGACATCACCTTATATTCTCCCTAAAAACGTGCTACTGCCCCTTTAATGGAGAGTTAGCTGTATCCATGCCAGTCGTTTAAGGGACCATAAAAGCGGGGCATTTTTTGTGAACGAAATTCAGGAGGATGTTCCTGTTTACAATTATATACGATTTTTACAATGTAATTTAAAACTAAATTTAAATAATGTTTGTGAGGTTAGCATATCAGTTGTTCAAGTTCTAAGAATTTGATAAAGAATCAAGTGTATCACTCAAAATATATAAACATCGTTAAATGAAGCCAATCATTGAAGCTACGATCGTGGAATGCAATTTTCTACGACAAAATACTTTCTCTTCTATCAATCAAGTAGTTATTTCTTAATTTTGTTAATGAATTAGCTTACGGTAATACAGCACATTTGTTTTCTCGAAATGCTAACATTAAAAATGACGGATGAATGTCGATCGTTTGTGACTTTAAATGTGATTTATGGTGAAAAAGACAATGAACTTTTATTTTTCAACATCTTATTCACTCTCAATTTTTTTTTTCGGAAAAATTTCTTTCAGCAATGAAAATTATGAAATCTACAAGCTATTATTCTAAAAAAACATGATTATGTTTTGTGTTGTTTATAAAACAATATTGTTATCATCTATAAACAATTTTCTCCTCAAGTCCCATTTAAATGTCAACCTCAAAAGTATCTAAACACATAATGATGAGCTAGGTCTCACACTATTTCAGTTCTACTTGCATTACCAAATCTTAAGATGCTTTTACATCAACAGTTAGAAGTAAAATTGTCCATTAATCAGAAGGAACATCTACATATGATAGTTTAACAGCACAGAGGTTCGAATCTCGGAGTTGACCCTATAATTATTGTGAGTGCAAAAGTTTGAAAAAAAATAATTATAGAGTCCACTCCGAGATTCAAACCTCTGTGTTTAACAACGCAAACTTCACACATTAGCATTAGAAAATGCAATTGTTTTTAATAGGGGTGTACCGATAGACCAAACTATAAACTTATCGCGATAGTTGCTGTGTTGATAGTACTTTATCGAAAATCATTTTTTAAATGATTGATAGTATCGATAGGATGTTCAACTGTGGACTGTATCAACATTTTAGTCAATTCAGTTGTTTAGTTCAATTTCAAAAGTAAAATTCACACAAACACATATTACATTTGAAAAAATACTGGAAAACATTAAACAGATCGATGAGAGCTTAAAGTAGCAAACAAAAGATACAACAGATAACCTTGTTGTCAAAATAATTACGAATGCAGAAGTGCGGTCGACTTTGAAATCACCACAAACAAAGCAGCAAACTCTGCCTTTCCTTTAGTGATAAACTATACAATACTACCCCTGAAATAGACTATCACTATCCAATGCTAACTCACAATAGACTATCGCTATCACAACAGTCCCTTTGGGGTCTATAGTCACTCCCCTAGAGTTTAGCATCAATGACCAAGAAAGCTATTTCAAGTAACCTGAAGGAAAGCAGCCCCAGCAGTGTCGTCCCGGGGTGGTTTAGAGACGTGAAGATGTAAGCTGTCTCCACTCCCCAGTGTGTCCAGACACAGAATGTACGCTACATCCAGCAACAGGTTACCATCTGAAACAACAGGTCAGTTCTCGTCAAAATTGATCAATGCTTGAATTATATCCTTGATCACAAAATGCAATGACTCTCGGTCAACATTAAATCACTCAGAGTAGTTTTTATCAGAAAATTGTCTGTAGATGATCAAATGAAAGCGTTAAAGTCAAGACAGGAGTTTACATTTAGAAAGATGCAAAAGAATGTTCAAACACAGACAAACATTTTCACAAGGGATGGAACTAGACACTTGTAAATGGATTCTTATATTTGATTGTTAATTATTCGTATTTGCAAGGTCAAGGCACCAGTATTGAATCTGAGATGTCTTTTTGGCATGATACAATGTTCTACGAAAACAGAAACCTAAAGATGCAAATAAGTGAGATTTTCTATGTAATTCCAAATTTTAGCATAGATATTTCTTGGCATCTAAATATTCACCTGTGGCCTCCATGTTATCTTCAATCCACTTCTTTGTACCCTGATAGTTAAACTTCCCTCCTCCAGACAACAGGAAGACCAGATTGTATCTTCCAGTTAAGGAAATACTTTCTCCGAGTCATTCAAATTCTCATTCATTAAAACAACTGAACTGGACTCGACTTTGCTTGTTACCAATATTATTTTTATTACCAGTTTATTTTCATTAAACCAATCGACAAATTGGCTAACCAATGTTGTGGATTTTCAGTCTCGACCAACAAACAGAAGTGAAGTTTGTAAAAATAGAGCCATTGGCTCTGTAGCTCATCAGGCTTCATTATCAATTATGCTTTATATATATTAGGGGTCACAGGACCACCAAAGCTACAATTCATAATCCTCATCAGTCAAGGAGTCTGTACACAAAGTTTCAGCTTTCTAGGCCTCATGGTTCTAGAGAAGAAGATGAAAATAGGTTTTTAGGGCGTGGCACCTGTGACCCTTATTAGGGGTCACAGGACCACCAAAGCTACAATTTATAATCCTCACTAGTCAAGGAGTCTGTACACACAATTTCAGCTTTCTAGGCCTCATGGTTCTGGAGAAGAAGATGAAAATAGGCCGTTAGGGCGTGGCCCCTGTGGCCCTTATTAGGGGTCACAGGGCCACTAAAGCTACAATTTATAATCCTAACTAGTCAATGAGATTGTACACAAAGTTTCAGCTTTCTAGACCTCATGGTTCTAGGGAAGAAGATCAAAATAGGTTTTTAGGGCGTGGCCCCTGTGGCCCTTATAAGGGGTCACAGGGCCACCAAAGCTACAATTTATAATCCTCACTAGTCAAGGAGTCTGTACACAAAGTTTTAGATTTCTAGGCCTCATGGTTCTGGAGAAGAAGATGAAAATAGGTTTTTAGGGCGTGGCCCCTGTAGTCCTTATTAGGGGTCACAGGGCCACCAAAGCTACAATTTATAATCCTCACTAGTCAAGGAGTCTGTACACAAAGTTTTAGGTTTCTAGGCCTCATAGTTCTGGAGAAGAAGATGAAAATAGGTTTTAAGGGCGTGGCCCCTGTGGCCCTTATTAGGGGTCACAGGGCCACCAAAGCTACAATTTTTAATCCTCACTAGTCAAGGAGTCTGTACACAAAGTTTTAGGTTTCTAGGCCTCATAGTTCTGGAGAAGAAGATGAAAATAGGTTTTTAGGGAGTGGCCCCTGTGGCCCTTATTAGGGGTCACAGGGCCACCAAAGCTACAATTTTTAATCCTCACTAGTCAAGGGGTCTGTACACAAAGTTTCAGCTTTCTAGGCCTTATGGTTCTGGAGAAGAAGATGAAAATAGGCTTTTAGGGCGTGGCCCCTGTGGCCCTTATAAGGGGTCACAGGGCCACCAAAGCTACAATTTATAATCCTCACTAGTCAAGGAGTCTGTACACAAAGTTTTAGATTTCTAGGCCTCATGGTTCTGGAGAAGAAGATGAAAATAGGTTTTTAGGGCGTGGCCCCTGTAGTCCTTATTAGGGGTCACAGGGCCACCAAAGCTACAATTTATAATCCTCACTAGTCAAGGAGTCTGTACACAAAGTTTTAGGTTTCTAGGCCTCATAGTTCTGGAGAAGAAGATGAAAATAGGTTTTAAGGGCGTGGCCCCTGTGGCCCTTATTAGGGGTCACAGGGCCACCAAAGCTACAATTTTTAATCCTCACTAGTCAAGGAGTCTGTACACAAAGTTTTAGGTTTCTAGGCCTCATAGTTCTGGAGAAGAAGATGAAAATAGGTTTTAAGGGCGTGGCCCCTGTGGCCCTTATTAGGGGTCACAGGGCCACCAAAGCTACAATTTTTAATCCTCACTAGTCAAGGAGTCTGTACACAAAGTTTCAGCTTTCTAGGCCTTATGGTTCTGGAGAAGAAGATGAAAATAGGCTTTTAGGGCGTGGCCCCTGTGGCCCTTATTAGGGGTCACAGGGCCACCAAAGCTACAATTTTTAATCCTCACTAGTCAAGGAGTCTGTACACAAAGTTTTAGGTTTCTAGGCCTCATAGTTCTGGAGAAGAAGATGAAAATAGGTTTTAAGGGCGTGGCCCCTGTGGCCCTTATTAGGGGTCACAGGGCCACCAAAGCTACAATTTTTAATCCTCACTAGTCAAGGAGTCTGTACACAAAGTTTTAGGTTTCTAGGGCTCATAGTTCTGGAGAAGAAGATGAAAATAGGTTTTAAGGGCGTGGCCCCTGTGGCCCTTATTAGGGGTCACAGGGCCACCAAAGCTACATTTTTTAATCCTCACTAGTCAAGGAGTCTGTACACAAAGTTTTAGATTTCTAGGCCTTATGGTTCTGGAGAAGAAGTCAAAATTCGACAAAGTTTACAGACGGACGGACGGACGGATGGACGGACGGACGGACGCCGGACACCATGCCATGCCATAAGCCCATCGGGCCTTACAGGCCAGATGAGCTAAAAATTAGAGTTATTATTTTGCTCCTAGTCAAGTTTAATTAAGTGCAGAGATTTTTTCCAAAATCTGAAATCATGCCATCATCAGAGTAATCCATTGGTAACTTATATTTTTCATATAACCCTCAAGTAAAATAGAATGGCTTCCGTTTTATATCATTTTCACCTATCATCAATAGACTTTAGACTATATTATAAAGTTGGGTTCCTAAAGGCAAGCAGAAACTGTGTTATGCATGATAGAAGGGAAAAAGATGAAACAAAACAGGTCAAGTTCTCCATTCAGATTATGAAGGATACTTTGCATGTGTTCTAGAGTTGGTGTACAGTTTAGCAAACAGTCTGGCCAGCTCCATCAAGGCTATCACTCCGCTCCCATTAGCATCAGCTCCATACGCCAGACCCTGCAAAATAGCCACAAATCAGAAAACAGTGTCACACATGAGTTATCTCCCTTAGAACAGGAGACTTCTGTGTATTCTCTGTATTTGGATATCAATAAATTTTATCTACCGAGATAATCTAAAAAACTTAAAATTAATACATTTTGTTTTGATTAGAATTTTGAATATCAATCATGTTATAAAGCAGACAACCTGTCTTATCATGGGTAAATTTTGAATTAGAATTGTACTGAATGTTAAATGGAAATGATAAGACTATTTCTACCGGTAATTACATTGGAACTTGATATACCACATACATTGTAGTTTGCTTACCATTTTATATTGGCCTTAGAAAGGAAAGATTCACTGCTCAAGGAGAAATCAACGATAATTGGAATTTCTGATATAAAATTGAAAGTTGACGGATGCACTTGCAAGCAGGGATTTGGATATGCAGGGGCCATTTTTGCACATTAGATGAAAAATGCCTCATAAAATTTTTAAGGTCAAATTTACAATTCTTTAAGGACAATTCAGTGAGTGAGTGAGCAGGTTTTTGCTTTGAGTCGCATATTTCTGCCATAATTGGCGAGTATGGCCAATCAAAAATTTTGAATTTATATAACGACCCATTTTTAAAGACATCTTTCCCAATCCCTGTGCAAGTGTAAAGAAAACAACTGACCGGTGCTACTCCTGTTGCATCATAGTGAGACACAATAACCACTGTGGGTAACTGCTCCTCTATACCCTTCCCAGACAGTCGGCCCTGGATACATACAATATGTGTCATAAAATACAGTAAACTCATTCTACTCAAAAAGACAAGTTACAAATATTCACAATGTTCCCTGACCTCCAATTTCAGTTTCTATCTTACTGATAAAAGCTTTGCCAACTGAATGCATAAATCTCCTTTTTTAAATGCAAAGTAATGCACAAAAAATCATTAGAGAAATAATCAGGCAAAGGGGATATTTTAAATATTCACTCAGACGATGAAGGAAGAAAAGCTGCAAAAATTATTTACTTCATATAGTAAATTTTTCGTTTTACATGTTTTTTCAATGCATCAGTAAAATATATCTATAAAACTTATGAATCTTTAATTAATAGACTAACATTTAGTCTCAGAAGTTGACAATATTTTTAAACAATTCATGTATTGTAACAAAAATGGAGCCCAGAAGATGCTTTAACTTCATCCTAAAGCTGAGCGATCTAGACTTGGTTGGTCGTCCATTGAATATTTTTGCTTTAGGGTCTTGATGACAGACTACTAAGTTACCTGTATATTGACTATCTGGAAGTCAGCGAGAGCTTTGGACTGTGCTCCAGTTATTGACATCTGGAAGCCATTGGCTGTTGCGGCTCCCAATAATGCTGCAACAGGTACATACCGTAAGTATCAGTCAGTGGTATTGTATCAAGAATCATACAGCTGATATAAAAAACATTGTCTTTGTTATCTGAGGTATACATGTACTGGGTATACAAATTTGAATTGTTTGGAATGTTATGCCCTATCACTGAACAGTATTCATCTCACGACTTATAATCTATTTCATACCAGGAAGTTGTTGACATCCAAAGCTTAAAACAGGAAGTGGATACTTACAAATTTTCATCAAGGAATGTTTCAGGTCACACTTAAGTGCATGAATAAACCAAATACAATGACACCAATAATATAACTACTGACATCGTTTTTATCAACATGTTCAAAATCTGATAAAACCACTATAATGATTAAACTAAATATCTTACAGAAGTGTCTTGTAAAGAGTCAATCAATGAAGGAAAAAGTACTTGTTTTACATTGTTGTACTGTGCATTCTAGAAAAATTGTAAAATACAACTCTACCTTCCCAAGCAGTCGGAGCCTGATCCCCAGACCCCCCTCTTCGAAGGTCATCGTAGATAAAGCCGAGCTCTGGAGTCTCGTATGTGAAGTAGACTGGGAGTACAGTCTCCTCAGCCAGGAGGTCTCGCTCTAAACCCTTGAGGTGCTGTAAGTAACAAAAACATAAGTCAAACACAACAGTGGTAATAGCTGCAAATAGCAACAAATCAATAAAACCAAGAAAGTTAGACATCTTCCTTCAGTCATTGTTTGAATTAAAAATTATTTTTTGCATTAATCAAATACTAACAGAATAAGCTGTTAACTGACTTTGAGATCAAAAGTGGGTACACTAGGCAAACTAATCCTAAAAGATTGTTGACAAGGATCTAAGGGTTAAAAAAGATAGTCAACAAATATGCAAGGGCTAAAAGAGTCAGTCTAACGTGAATCCAAGGGCTAAGAAAGATAGAACAAATTGTCATGAATTACGTGCAACAGGTAAAAAGCATTCTATCCCAAAAGTGCTCAAAACATCACAGAGTGTCTATCAGATTACATTTATCAAAAGCAAGGTGCTGAGGTGTGATATGGTGTTGCCATGACCTCCATAACACAGGTAACATACCACTTGCTCCTCTTCAGTGAGGGATGAGAGATCCTCAGGCAGCAGGATTACCAGCCCTCCTGCATTCTGCGTGAGGAGATCTCGAAATTTGGGCATGGTAACTTCCCGCAAACGAGCGACAACGCAACGTCTTGTCAACATCTTAGCATCAATTGGGCGGGCCTCCATGTTGACCAAAGAGTTCTTGCTTCCTGTAAAATACATACATGATAAACAGGACTTAGAAAACAAGTCCAAAATTTGAAATTTACTTATTATTTATTTTGTACATAGAATGCATATGACATTACATTTAAAAAATGCTGAAATTATTGTCCAAAACAAAATTATAAGTATACTGCTCTGCAGTACAGTAAAGTGCAAAATCTCACTCTAGGGTATGAAATCAAGCACATCAATTGGGAATATTTAGCACAACCTAGTAAGGACGGGTATCGTTCCTCATTTCTGTTTTGCAATATATTGTGATACAGAAATGATTATTGCAATATACTGATTTATCGATAATACTGTGCATACTAAGATACTAGGATGGAAGACATGACAGTTATTTGTGAATCAATCTTGGCCGTACCAATTTACCTCTTCTGATATTGACGTTATAAGGGTGTGGTGGCTTCACTTTCACTGAGCAACATTATTGGTTGTTTATATAGCAATAATGAATCTTAGTGTGCATAAAACATGTAATTTAAGGAAAGTTTTGAGGTTTGAAATTTGATTCTTAATTTGTTGAAAGCAAGCATATTAGGCTATGATGCTGGTAGGGCCTAGTGGATAATGCTAATGGGTAAGGTAGGCTTGGGACTACAAATATAGTAGCTTTTCCTAAACTCGTTAGCATCAATGATTTATGTTCTCGTACACATGTCAAGCAAGGATGGAATGATAACAATATATTAATATCTGCATTATACATGTAACAAGCATGATTTACCATAGGAAACGCCTTGTAGATCGTACTGTTGCATCCTGAAGACTGAAAATTCTTGAGCTGCATTTGCTGGGCTTACAGGTGATAAAATTATAAGAATTGGAACAAAAAACAAAAACGATAGAGGGAAACTGTTTCTGAACATCTCGAGCACTTCACCGGCCTCATCAAACCACATCTTGATCTCCGATGAAGCCACAAAATAGGATTACGGGTAGAATAGTAGAGCACACACGCGATCTACTCGATTTACGCATGGACTGTAGTATACTACTTGCCTGTCAACTAGTACAAATGGTCACACGGTACGAAGGCAAATTATAGTATACTTTATAATGTTTGAATACCGCAATTAACAAATAATTATCAGGTAATAAACATTGTTAAAGTGAATATTTACATAAGTTATTTATGATATCAATGGTTTTAAAACTAAATTGATCAATATGTCTGTAGTTAGTATGGAGAGTTGTTTTATACATAGTAGCAATTGGTTCGATAGAAAACGGAATCTCATACAAAACGGAAAATGATGTATGTTTATTTGAATTACAGTAATGATTACTTAACAGCCTTTCTAAATTTAGATATTATTACAAAAATCATTTGAGATGTATTTTAAGCAATAATTTTTTTTCTAAATACGTTAATATCTATAGAATATATGGTGTTGTTATATTGTCTTAATACATTTCACGTCAAATGTTTTTTTTACAAAGTAGTATCTTTTCAGTCAGATAAGGAATAACGACCTGTACTTAAAATTAGGAAGAAGTGTCATATGTTTTCAGTCACTTTCTTGAACATTTGTTATTCAGAAAATACAGCGCAGTTTTTCAACGTTTATGTTCCACAATGTTACAGAAAGTTGACATATGTCTGACAAAAACTAGGCTATATTTATTTATATAGGCTGATATTTTAGAGTAAATATTATCTGAAATTAAATTACCTTTGAGTCCTCATATTTCATTTTTTTTAAATGAAAAGCGTGAAAGATATGGTTAAGAGATTGATCTGACTTTTTCTCTCATAGGCATATCACATTTCCTTAAAAATAATTCAAAACCACTTACAAAAAACATTCTGTTTTGAAAATAAATTTGATAAGAAATAACCTTGCATAAAATGAATATTTTTTATATTAAAATGGAAAGTGACAATAAATATTATCACCTCAAGATATGACATTTTGTAAAGATCGAATTTCAAGAGAAGTAACCGGTAAGTTTTGAGCAAAAAGTTAAAAATAATAAGACGTCCATTCCCTTAAATCGGTATTAGTAAATTTGCTTCCAAATGTGATGTCTTTTTTGTCATTTTATTTTCTTAATAGAGTTATATATCCCATGAACCCCTGCTGAAAATAAGCTGCAAGGACATATAATACCTTTTTGGATTTGTCCACAAAAGAGAATCAAAATAAATGACCAAAAACAGATGACTTGACTATGCATCCTATTAAAATACACGTTTGCCAATTCTGGGTATTTCTGGGAGATACATCGATGATTTATAGGGACAATACAAAAACACTGTGACTACATCTGCAAACGTTTCATGAGAAACAAGATATGAATGTATACATGTATACAATCACATTTCCATGATCTCCCGAAGTCATATAGCCATTCCTGTGTGCAGATAAACGTTATAAAGACATTTTAGTGGTAGGCCATGAAAATATAAAAACTACAGACAATCAATCACATTTGAAGTTGTTGACGAGCTGTTATTTCGTTGTTTTCCTCCTGTGTCAATTCACAGTGATTATCATTGTTGGAGCAAAATCACCCGGGAGTTGCGCTTTAAAATTCCAAAGGCGATGTTTTTCTTAAAACAAGATTGAAATGTTGGCTTAACGACATTTCGCAGATGTACCAATTTAGATTAAATATATTGATAAGATTGTACAATGTATATACCATCCTGGCATGTGTTAACATAAAGATGATTCTTGTCATTGTAGGACAGATATTTTTTGTAAATGGGACCGATAATACAAGAATATGTCATGTTGTAATGAATCTCACTGGGTGTAATGTGTACTCGATCGATATCGTTCGCTGTTACTGATTTGTCACGTGAATTTTAATGCGCGGAGCGAGACATTCATGCAGGCACATATTTTTGTCAATTTTATACGATTACGAGCATTTTATGAATAAATATGAACTTTTAACTATCGGTTACTTCATGGGCAGATATCTATGCACGAACCTATGAATGCAAATAGAAGATGAATTTCACTGAATTTATGCAAACTTACAACTGCCTGTCAATAAATGTCGTCAAAATTCCGACGATCTCTGTACATTATGTCTACATTAATAGTATTTAATGTCCACTTTATCAAAAATTTGTATGATGTATAATTGCTTTTATAATAACTACAAGCAATGGCGAAATTTCAAGGTATGGCATAGTGTGTATGTTTAATAATCTGTTTTCAAAGTTTATCATATATTTTCATTGCTAAAGTTTTCCGGTGTACGGAATGTTACCGATCATGTTTTATACGGGATACGGATTGTGCTGATCGAGGGTACGGATTGTGCCTGATTGAATTTGCTTTATTTTCTTAATAAATCCAAACAAATTGGTTTTGAAAAACAAACTTTGCTACTAAAATGTCTATTAAATTATAGTCGAACATTTTAGACACATGCAATCCGTCTAGCAGTATCAAAAACACCGTTTTATCTTTAACTTTATAAATTTGTATATATCTACAGAAAGCATGAATGTTGCACTGCCCTCAGGGAGCCGGAAAGAAGCATCTACGATATTAAGAACTCTCTACATTCATTTAAACATACATACGAGACTATTTATTAGAATTAATCATTCAGATCATCAGACAAACAGGAAGACAAGGTCGTCAATTAAATCCAAAGCAGACATCATTTTCAACAAGTTTGACAACTTTGTGGTTACTAGCGATTTTAATGTTTAAATTGTTGTTATAGTACTCCCTGTAATTGAAATAAAATGCTTTTAAAATTTGAGTAAGAATGCTAAATATTCATGTTCATTCGTGTTTTCCAGCATTCCGTTGTTAAACCTCTCAAGTAACTAGATATTCTCAAGACGTGAATTACTCGACTGAGGGTATATAATGACATTATCTTTTGTCTAAGATTTCACCATTGTCTAACATCTTACAGCCAGTAGAGTATTTTCAAACACATATCTGAAAATCGAATAATTCATCAAAATCCTACACCAAAATAACCGTTTCCAGGCGAACACATGTTTACGGTATGATTTGGTGACATTGGATGGAAGTGTGGAAACGGACAACACTGAACTAAAATGGTCAATGTCTTGGGATATTTGCTTTTTCGGTAACAATAACTTGCAGAATCACACAATTATGAACCAAAGCTACAATTTATAATCCTCACTAGTCAAGGAGTCTGTACACAAAGTTTCCGCTTTCTAGGCCTTATGGTTCTAGAGAAGAAGATGAAAATAGGTTTTAAGGGTGTCTCCCCTATGGCCCTTATTAGGGGCCACAGGGCCACCAAAGCTACAATTTAAAATCATCACTAGTCAAGGAGTCTGTACACAAAGTTTCCGCTTTCTAGGCCTTATGGTTCTAGAGAAGAAGATGAAAATAGGTTTTAAGGGTGTCTCCCCTATGGCCCTTATTAGGGGCCACAGGGCCACCAAAGCTACAATTTATAATCATCACAAGTCAAGGAGTCTTACAGGCCAGATGAGCTAAAATTGCTTATTTTGTGCAGGAAGACGTTTGTTTTATTCACATATGGGTTAAAAGAACTTGAGTTCCAGTTTTATTAGATTTTGAGTTAATAATGTTTATCCAATGCCTTGATCGCTATTTACCGTTGTTACATTTAATCAATTGACACGTTTATAATGCTGAGGAATATATGGATGACAACTTCTTTGTTCATTGTATGCGACGTTTCGACACAGATTCTTGTGTAGTTCTCAAGCAGAGGAAGAGTAATGAGCTAGGGGCATATATTTAAGTAAATAATACAACTACGTAGGTGAGACATCCAGGCCTATCAACACAAGACTAAAGGAACATCAAACATCAGTAAACAACTTGGACAGCAAATCAGCTATATCCGACCACATCAAAGCCAACCCCAATCACCAAATACAATGGTCAGAAACCAAATGCCTTGTTACCAATCAACCGGATTACCGACTTCGAAAATTAAGAGAAGCTTTTGAAATCAAAAAGATTCAGCCATCAATCAACCGCGATCAAGGTTACTTCATCCCGTCAGCCTATGATCTTCTCCTTAATTAATTAACTGTAATCACTCATCTACATCACTGGCCTCTATCAATTAAAATTAATTAACTGTAATCACCTATGTACATCACTGGCCTCTATCAATTAAATGTAACGCACTGCATTGTACATTACTGGTTTCCTACCACTCATCCCTGTTTAATTACATTTACTCTCTTCATTAAGTTGTTGTCACTGTGCATTGTATTATTTACTTAAATATATGCCCCTAGCTCATTACTCTTCCTCTGCTTGAGAACGACACAAGAATCTGTGTCGAAACGTCGCATACAATGAACAAAGAAGTTGTCATCCATATATTCCTCAGCATTATTGTCATCCCAACTTCTAAAATGCCTCTTCAAAGAAGTTAATTGACAAGTTGATGACCTTCTGTATTTGGACGTTTGTAGTTAAAGGGGGTCTCCAACTTCCAATGGTTTATTAGTGAGGCCCTCTCCGACCCTCTCGTGTCCTCGCTAATAAAACACTGGAAGTTAAAAAAATAAAGGGGGTCTCCAATTTCTAATTTTTAACTTCCAGTGTTTTATTAGCGAGGCCCTCTCTGACCCTCTCAGATACATGTTTCGTTATGCGTATTGGAAAATGGATACTTTGAGAACTGAAATGCCATACACACATCTTTCGAAATGATGAAGTTTTGAGGAATGGACACTGTATAACATAGCTAGTATGTGTTTTGGTAGTCTTAAATAATTGTCATTTTGTTCAAGAAAGTCAATCACCACAATCCGTACACTTGGTTTGGTGCAATCACTAACGATCCGTATACCTAGACTGAACAATCCGTACACTACGATTCGTTTCAGGATTACTTATTCACCTCGTCCAAACTTTGTTAATGCAGTTCGCAACCCTTTCAAAATTTGCAGTCTGTTTTTAGGTTTATCAAGGGTTAAATAGGTATGATCACTGTGTATAACCGTACACCGGAACTAGCGAGGTGTACGACGGAGAAATGTTGCTAGCGAGGAGCGTGATCGCAAACGGGATCACTTAAAAAGCAACCATCGCCGTTTCATCAACTTTTTCTATGTTATTATTATGTCAATAGCTTTCCGAGACATAACTATTTAATGTCATATCCTGTTTATAGTCAGAGATATAGCAAATATGTTACTAACAACAGCATTACTCGCAACTGTCATTGTTACTGTCCCTTGGATACAGAATGACAAGCACATACATTTTACTAAGTATGTGTGCTAAAATTACCACATGATGTTGATTATTTGAAAGTTATGAAGTAAGATATTACCTAACTTTCGATTTCGGCTCCTCGCTAGCAACATTTCTCCGCCGTACACCTCGCTAGTTCCGGTGTACGGTTATACACAGTGATGATTATGTCTAAGATTTGTTGATTAATTTAGATGTTAGTAGACAAAAGAGGGCATGAGGTGTGGACTCCGAACAACGTAACTGCAGTGATCAAGTTTAAAAAGACAAACATATATATATTTGTTTACATGACTTCTCGTTGTGTATTAGTAAATGGTTAAACCTTAGTAATATATATATACCAATATTGATACATGATTTGTCAGAATTATGGTGATAATTCAATTTTGATGTAGTGATCAGGACAATGATAACACGTCTCTCGCTCTAAGAGTCACGTGACTGATCAGTAACAACGAACGTCCTCGCGTACACATTACACCAAGTGAGTCTTGTTTGAATTCATATGGTAAACAATTCAAAACATCCAAAAATTTGGCAGAACGTTTTCTTTGAAATTTGTAATGTTTATTTCACTGTTTTGTTTTAGTTTGATTAATGTATACATTCTAACCGTTTTAAATGTTTGTGTCGGTCCATAATCACATGCATTTGAATTTGTTTGATTAAAAGCGCCCCTGCTCTGAGATGTTTTTGTACAAATATTGACTCTATTGTGGTTCGATGTCAATCTCCAAATGTTTTAGCTATGGGAGAATGTGGCAGATTCCCTGTGTATCTAGCGTCCTTGTTAAGGTGTATTAAATTTTTGCTAAGAATTACTCGTTTGCCGGCGCATCGCTACCCATTTAAGGCATATAATATGTTATACTCTTTAGATACTAGCGTTAATCGTCATACGTGGGCCTCTTCGGTTAAGAATGTTCTTTTTAGTTACGGGTTTTGCTACGTCTGGTTGTTTCAAGGAGTAGGGAGTGTGGAACTGTTTCTCTCAGAATTTAAACAACGGGTTACTGATATTCTAACTCAGGAGTGGAAATCCGCTTTGCAGTCTGTTCCCTTTACCGTCGCGAAATGACGAAACTTCGTATCGGTATGGTAAGACTTCAAGTTGAACTTGGGCGATATAGTAATGTTATAAGATCACTGCGCTTATGCAGAGTATGTAAACTGGATCATATTGAAGATGAATTTCATTTTATTATGGTTTGTCCAGCCTTTAACGACTTGAGATTAACATATGTACTGCCTGTCTGCAGACCATATGCTTTAAAATACAGTTTCATCAATTTAATGTCATCATGTGATACAGACGTTATTATTTTACTACAGCTCTTTATTCATCATGCACTCCGTCTGAGGAGCCAATTGTTGTTGTGACATCTCCAACCTGCTCACTGTTACCTGTATACGGGCCGGAGGCCACGCATACCGAAATAAAGAATTGAATGTCAATTTATCTTTGGTTTCCACCCCGTCACGGTCTGACCGCAAACCCATTTGCCGCATGGTCTGGCGTAAGCTCATCTAGTAAGGATTCTGAAAAAAAACTTACGTTATCAGTTGCTATAGACAGGCAACTGCAGTGTACCATTTATGACATCGTCACCACCATCAATATTGGTTCGCTGTAAATAATGGCTAGGTTTGTCTTTTTTTTATTTGGTCCATTTCCCCCAAAAGGATATTTCATGTTTATTGGGAAGGCTCCCGGAAAAGGGACCGTTGTTATGAGATATGAGCTCTTAAAATATTTTGGGTATATAATCTTAAAGGTTTCGTTACGTACTTTTTATGTGCTTTGACAACTATGCGTGCATATACTCTGTTACAAATATATCCTTCTATAATTTCATAAAATAAATGTTGTACAAAAAAGGTACCACATGTTTTAGAGGCATTCTCTCCCCACAGAGGCAGATCAAGTCATGTTGATTTAGCCTCTGTTGTATTACGCCGAGTTTGTGGGATAGAATGTGAGATGCCTGATTGGAGGCAATTAAAATTAGTTGTGCAATCAGCGACGATGTTCTTAAATCATTATTTTGGCTACTGAAACAAGACGAAGGCATTGTGATATGAACTACCTTTTCCATGCGAGAAGCCTTGTCATTTGTAAAGAAATTCGGCGGAATTCCCACGGATTTCGGCGTAATATAACAGAGGCTAAATCAACATGACTTGATCTGCCTCTGTGGGGAGAGAATGGGTCAGAGGAACGTTTTATGCTGTATATCCCTGTATTTCTCAAGTTGTCGAGTAGCTGCGTAGCAGATATTTAACTTCACTTGTTCGAGCTTGTGTTATCGAACCTGTTAAATTATTATCAGCGTTCTAAGTGACCGGTATACTTGACATGCAGGTAGTTTATTCCTTAGAAGATATGTTTACCAGTTAGGATTTGAAATTCACTAGTCCAATAAATTAACCCTTTTTTAAATAAAACAATATTCTTATATGTCAAAGAACATGAATCATCATCATCATAAGAAATTGATATCGTTTATTGATTAAATGGCAAATTTAGTACGACCAAGTGGAACCATTATTATAAAAGTATATTTCTTGAAATTGATATAGTTTATTGATTAAAATGGCAAATTTAGTACGACCAAGTGGAACAATTATTATAAAAGTATATTTCTTGTTGCAATTAGTAACTTTAATAAAAATAATTTTAAAATTAAATCTGTTTATGAATGGGGATTAGATTATATATTTTTAAACTTGATAACGCCACGCATCATAGTTGCATGTTGATTTCTGATATCATACATACATTATAGAAAGGTAAAAAAATATAGCCGTAAGACATCATAAACAACATTTTTACTCATCAGATTCAAATTGATCGTGTTGTTTATATAACGGGTCTGAAATTCTACCTAGCATTTACTGGTTCAACAATATAATATCTTAATTTTAGATTTTAGGTTTAATGTGGTGTAATTGGGAAATATGCTGATCTTTAGATAAAAAGGGACCACATCGACAATTAGGCATGCACGTGCATTTTGACCACACGGAAACAACTTTCTGTTTAATACCAACATGCCTTGACCAGACGATGGCGCTATCTAATGACCCAACGAATAAAGAGATTCTTATGCCTAAATGTAATTATGGTGATTTTTGAATACCAACTTCCCTGGCACTTTATATTTGGTAAGATCGTTTTGAGAGGCATCAATGATTATGTTGTTCTCATACAAATTTATTTTGTCAACGAAAATAAATACTAAAAGTAACAAGACCAATCTTGGTGTATGAAATTCATATTAGAAACAACTTCAATGGCTTGTCAATATAATTCTTCTCACTCTCATTCTGTTTCAACGAGCGCTACCAACAGACGGAGCTCAGGTCATCTTGACGCAATATCTGTTCGAATAAGTCCCGTTCTCAGTGTCTCCGACGGTTCCCCATTCTCTCCCCACAGAGGTAGATCAAGTCATAAAATGTTGATACTACCTCTGTTCTAATAAGACCAAATCAGTGATTTCGGCATAGAAAGGGTGGTTCATATCACAATGCCTTTGCCATGATTCAGTAGCTACAGCGTCGCTGAATGCAGAACTAACTTTGATTGCCTCCAATCAGTCATCTCTTATTCTAGACTAGACTAAATTTCTCTGAGTCTCTGAGATGAAAATACATAATTATTATATGCAGTTTTCTACTATTAAAATTGAAAGGAGCCCACTGAAACTGTTCATTTTCAGAAACTGCAGTGAGCTAGACTTGCTACAATAATATAGACTTGTGTGGGTTTTTAAAGATATTTTGTTTCAGGGGCTGTTAGACAGACTAATTCTAGACCACAAAATGGGCTAATTAGAACAGAGGCTGTATCAACTTTTCGTGACTTGATCTGCCTTAATTGTGGGGAGAGAATGACGGTTCCCATAGCTGCAAAACTGTGAAGCACAAACCATTTGAAATCAGCCAATGAAAACAAATCCTGTGTGTAAGCGTGGTAAACTTGTCACAATTGCCTTTGTCGTGTTCTCGAAGCCAAAATTATGAAGTTGAAACAGCGTCGCTGATTTCACAACTATATTGATTGCATCGAATCAGGCTTCTCCATTCTTAGCTCGCAAACTGGGATATTTGATCAAGATGACTTGAACTATCTCTGTGGGGAGGGAGTTCCCCCTTATTGCAAATACACGGAAGTCGCTAATTTTGAATGGAAATAGATAAACAGCTAAATACATGATTGTACAAAAGCCGAAATCACACACCCAATTTACATGAATACTAGCAACACAATCTAGTCAACTCTTAAAATTATTCTGGCTGCATTAGATAAAGTTCCAAAAGTACACCGGATTATTGATCAAACAACATTATCCATAAAGTGCCTTGAACAACACACGCAGTGTCTGAACAGAACATTAAATCACGGAAAATTGAGAGTAATCAAATAGAATGTGATAGCAATCAATAATAAAGTACCAACAAATATGGTTTATGCATACCAGTATATTTTCTCACGTGTTGTCATATTATTGATGTCTTATGACGAGCGCCACCATATTTTGAATTCCCCACCATATTTGCATATGCTTATGTTCATAAATTCCTTTTTCATTTTTGACCATTTAAAGCATTTAAGCCCGTGTAAGGGTTTCTGTTTGGCGGAAGTTGCGTTTCGTAATTTTCAGGGGTGGATTCGTCTATCGAGGTTTTTTGGGGTGAAAGTAAGTACATAATCGAAATAAATTGTCGGTTTCCAATAAGTATGAAACCTAATTAAGAATCGGCGGTAAGTTTTGGCTGATATCAATGTGTATAGTTTTGAGATAGCAGGTCACGAGTGGTGTGAGGTGCCGGGATTTTCCGACATTTTGAGAATACGGCGAAGATGTCGCCTGACTCTCCTTTAACCTATTGTATACGGGGAAGATATATTTAATCTACATCGTATTTGGACTTGATTATTGATTGTTTTCACATTGTATTTTATTATTCTCAATTTCCTAGGTATCTGTCATATATTCATTCTGTATTTCTATTCCGACCTTAATGGTTTTCAATAGTAAAATGAAATCTGTTGAAAATGTTTGGACATTTCTCCATCTTTCTAGTAACTCATAGCCATGATAATAAAGCTTTGTTATTTTTGGAATCTTCGCTATTCATCGTTTACATGAAACAACAAGGATAATTTTGCTTATTTATTTTTTTCCAATATAGAGCTAGAGTATTGAGAAAGTATAATAGAGAACAACAACGCTTTTTTGAGACGATATTTGTGTACTTTCCTTGTTGAGAAAGGACACGGTTGTTGACCTACAGCTCCAAGAGACTCTTGAGATAAAGACTTTCGAGGAAATATCATCTTAACAAAATATGTATAATGATATGTTATCCAAGTAGGACAAACATCGAGTACTTAAACTGACAGACTAAAGAGAGTACACACTTCAGTTGAATTTACCATATGTAAGATTTTCAATTACAAATATTTCGTATTTCGATGTCGTAGTCTCAAAAAAGATTTAAACCATAGCCCAAAGAATACTTTTGATGGTGTTTTTTCTCAAAATGTAGAATTTTATGTTAATGAATTGTTCAAAACCTTTTTTGATTTAAGACAAATGTTCATGAACAAGGAAGATATATTCTATGTGAAAATCAAAGAACGTGCCTATATTTTATACACATTGACAACATTTCAATGGCAGGGGTCATGATAGTGTACATAACTAACTACCATGATTTAACAAATATAGTTTAACATATCATTAACCAGACACAAACTATTTCAAATCAAACTAAGGCAAATATGTGTTGATGTAAACGTGCTATAACTTAATACAGAACATGTTTCTTTGATATTGAGTAAATTTAAACTGTGGTGTGTACTTTCCTCTGTTTCGCGTTTTAATCTAAAATCACATTAAATGCACACTACCTTTGTCATGATAATGTTTGATATAGTTCTTTGTTTTCACATCTTGATTAAATTATAACAATCAGGATTATAGTTTTCATTTAAAATGGCATTAACTTCACACTACCATTGTCATGATAATGTTGAGTTCTTTGTTTTCACATCTTGATTAAATTATAACAATCAGGATTATAGTTTTCATTTAAAACGACATGAACTGCACACTTCCAATGTCATGATAATGTTAGATATAGTTCTCTGTATTCACCTCTTGATTAAATTATAACAATCAAGATTATAGTTTTAATTTAAAATGACATTAACTGCACACTACCATTGTCATGATAATGTATGATATAGTTCTCTGTATTCACATCTTGATTACATTATAACAATCAGAATTATAGTTAGAAGCAAAATGTCCTTATTCTGTATAAAATACAAGAATCAATAAAACGATTTGGAAATTTTCTCTTCAATTTTGGTATCACTGTTAGTTGGAGGAACGCAGCTGTTCTCATTGGTGTTTCCATAACGATCCATCCGGGCACCTTTAGAAAGATCTTTCTTATCTCTGAGTTCTATCCGAATAGCGTCACGTGATGACACAGACGGACACTCCTTGAAGTAGTTGTAAGGAAGCAGGTATATTCCAAGATGGCCGCCAGTAGTCGGAGTGACTGGAAGATCTTCGGTGTGAGGGATGTGGTGGAGTCCAACCGTTGCCCAGACAACCAGATCCTGGAACACAACAATGGATGAAGGATTAGAGAAACAAGCCTTTCAAAAAGGCACAACACAGAAATACGTGGTTTATTAGTAATGCTATTCTCCGCGATTGATAGTAACCCAAACTTTCTAACTGAACTTTCCAGTTGATCAACAATCATGGGCAGTTCAAATCATTTAAGTTTTCTTAAGGTTTAAGTTATTCGTTATTCATTTTGAAACTCTGCTGATCAGCTTCTCCTCTGTGTTCCCCCTTACAAGTTGAAGTCATTTGGTGCCAGATCTTTCCAGCATGTTTCTGCTACCTTATGGAACTCTCTTCCCTTTGACCTGAGAAACTCTCCCACGCTCGATAACTTTAAGCGATCTCTTAAGACATATCTTTTTAGAAGATATTGAACTCCTCCTTTGAACTCTTGTATGCGCTTAGAGCATGCCCCTGAGGTGTGGAGATCAGCGCTATACAAATACCCTCATTATTATTATTATTATTATTAAACTTCCTCCACTAAATGATATTTCCTATTGTCATTAGTCTTGCTTCATTTTGTCACTTCTTTGCAGCACACCGTACCTGGACAAAGAAGTTAGAAGGCATCTCCTAGGAAACCGATAAGGACTCTGTTCCTCAACTACAAATTTTGATGGAATAGAGAAAGTTTGTAATTAGTCAATGTTATGTCTTGCAGAGAAGGAATGATAAAGTTTTACGGTTTTTGAATTCCTTCTGGTAGAATACAATCGTAATATTTTTAGTTAAAACACCGTAATATCGAAACGAAGAGTGGGACAAACCTCATCAACAATATTCTCGTCGTCTGCGAGAAAACTTGTGAAGTTCACCACAGGGTCGAGCGAATCAAACATTCCGTAGCATGAGCTGCTTCGTCGTTCTTCGTCCTTGTGCTTTGTTACTGCCATCTGGTATCGTGTCCATGACATCGTAGCCTCGTTTCCCTTGTTCCAAGGAAGAGGCTGGTATGTCATCCCCTCAAGGTGAATTCTGTGTTTTAAATGAAGTCCAATCGATACACTCCAAACTGTTTAAGTACAGTAAGCAGAAGGTTAGTGGAAACGACTTCCAACGAGCGCTTAATGTATGGAAAATGATTTAAAAAAGGTTTTCTTTGATCAAAAGAGAAACTGCATTCAATGTCTCTCTTGCCAAAGCACGCCAGGTAGAAATGCTTATCATAGATCTTTCATCAAAGTTTACAATAATGTTCTCAACAATTACTGCCCGACATCTAATATTACATTTCAAACAATGATACTGTGACGACCATGTGAAATAGCCTCTTGTCAGGATGGCTAATGATAATCTTTCTCAATTCATTCAAGGCAAAAGACAATTCAAACAAGATAGGTAGATTCAATTACAGTTTTATTCCAGAACAAACAAAATTCAACAAGTAATAAATATTAAATATATGAATATGGCACTGGAGGGAATTTGATACTTATAAATAAATATGGAATGACATAGCTCAATGATGTAATCAGAGGTAATGGATACTCCAAAAGTGTAGTATGATTTAACCTACACTTGCACTATTAATGCATCAAATGTTAAGAAAATATAGCTTTATGTGAATAATTGTCAATAATGGAACACACTTCTAGAAAGAGATACTGCACCCAATTAACCAACAAAAGAGACAACTGTCTTCTTATTTA
This sequence comes from Steromphala cineraria, assembly GCA_916613615.1. Classification (NCBI taxonomy): domain Eukaryota; kingdom Metazoa; phylum Mollusca; class Gastropoda; order Trochida; family Trochidae; genus Steromphala; species Steromphala cineraria. The sequence continues at coordinate 73,028,541 of OU744720.1, read as the reverse complement.
TGAATACTATGATTAAGCTACTGACGTAGATCAACCTTGCAAGCAATTGAAATACTATGCAACTCTAAATACGACTCCTGCAGATAAACTTATACAGACAAGAGCAAGTCTATATGCTAAACTTGTAATTTATTATGGTTATACAATCATCTCACTATTTTAGTACTGTAAACACTACAGGACAGAATCTATCAAACAGAATAAACGTGAACACTATTCTGAACAACAACTACACACCGGTCATGGAATGTAAACAAACTCCTGAAATACTCCAGATATTATTTCAGTCTATAGAACAATAACAATACAAGATGCAATATCCACAATGCAGTGTTTATGTAGATATGACAACGACTATAATAATATTCGCTGAGAAATTATCTGCCCTGAGTTACTACTGGGAAGACGACAATTAATCGACTAGATTCTCACAACAACGACAATACCAATAGCACCCTGAGATAACTCAGTCTGCAAACACGTTAAACTTGTACAAGAGAAAAGCCCTAAACACTGCCGTAAAACTTTACCGGAGGGCCAGTGTTTACTAATAAACCTAACGATCGAAATATACTCTACTTTGTCCTACAATAATCATTATGAGTCTAGCAAACTACACTAATTGAACCCTATAGAATTTCGTAACTAACCCGCTAACGAACCTGCTAGTACGACGACCAAGCTAGACTAACCGAGTGACGAGCGATGACCCCTATTTATACCCTTCGGACAAAAACCAGCAAACCAGCAAGCCAGCGAGCCAGCAAACCAGCAAACCAGCAAACCAGCGAGCCAGCAAACCAGCGAACCAGCAAACCAGCAAGCCAGCAAACCAGCAAACCAGCAAGCCAGCAAGCCAGCAAACCAGCGAACCAGCAAACCAGCGAGCCAGCACGAATCGCTTAGGACATAAAGATTGAATGAAACTGAGAGAAATATAGATAAAACTGCTTACATTTACCCTACACTTATATTTATACCATCAATGCAAAGAATATAGACTGTAAAAAGTGCATAATTACCGAAATGATGATTTTGACAGTTCATATGACCTCTGAACTTACCCGCGAAATCTGACAGCTGTGACCCGGAAATGATACAGGTTAATTAAGGTCACGGGTCAAGGCTGTTTACAATAGGAAGATGAAAGGATTTATACACGTTGGAGGGGATTGCAAGATAATCGTGAGGTATTAACGTTTTAAATATGGATGAGATAATGATTATGTGAGGAATAGGGAATTATGTATTTAAAGAATGGATATTTTACGGCCGTGAAAGGGGTAAATGCATTTTATTCCAGAACAAACAAAATTCAACAAGTAATAAATATTAAATATATGAATATGGCACTGGAGGGAATTTGATACTTATAAATAAATATGGAATGACATAGCTCAATGATGTAATCAGAGGTAATGGATACTCCAAAAGTGTAGTATGATTTAACCTACACTTGCACTATTAATGCATCAAATGTTAAGAAAATATAGCTTTATGTGAATAATTGTCAATAATGGAACACACTTCTAGAAAGAGATACTGCACCCAATTAACCAACAAAAGAGACAACTGTCTTCTTATTTATGAATACTATGATTAAGCTACTGACGTAGATCAACCTTGCAAGCAATTGAAATACTATGCAACTCTAAATACGACTCCTGCAGATAAACTTATACAGACAAGAGCAAGTCTATATGCTAAACTTGTAATTTATTATGGTTATACAATCATCTCACTATTTTAGTACTGTAAACACTACAGGACAGAATCTATCAAACAGAATAAACGTGAACACTATTCTGAACAACAACTACACACCGGTCATGGAATGTAAACAAACTCCTGAAATACTCCAGCTATTATTTCAGTCTATAGAACAATAACAATACAAGATGCAATATCCACAATGCAGTGTTTATGTAGATATGACAACGACTATAATAATATTCGCTGAGAAATTATCTGCCCTGAGTTACTACTGGGAAGACGACAATTAATCGACTAGATTCTCACAACAACGACAATACCAATAGCACCCTGAGATAACTCAGTCTGCAAACACGTTAAACTTGTACAAGAGAAAAGCCCTAAACACTGCCGTAAAACTTTACCGGAGGGCCAGTGTTTACTAATAAACCTAACGATCGAAATATACTCTACTTTGTCCTACAATAATCATTATGAGTCTAGCAAACTACACTAATTGAACCCTATAGAATTTCGTAACTAACCCGCTAACGAACCTGCTAGTACGACGACCAAGCTAGACTAACCGAGTGACGAGCGATGACCCCTATTTATACCCTTCGGACAAAAACCAGCAAACCAGCAAGCCAGCGAGCCAGCAAACCAGCAAACCAGCAAACCAGCGAGCCAGCAAACCAGCGAACCAGCAAACCAGCAAGCCAGCAAGCCAGCAAACCAGCGAACCAGCAAACCAGCAAGCCAGCAAGCCAGCAAACCAGCGAACCAGCAAACCAGCGAGCCAGCACGAATCGCTTAGGACATAAAGATTGAATGAAACTGAGAGAAATATAGATAAAACTGCTTACATTTACCCTACACTTATATTTATACCATCAATGCAAAGAATATAGACTGTAAAAAGTGCATAATTACCGAAATGATGATTTTGACAGTTCATATGACCTCTGAACTTACCCGCGAAATCTGACAGCTGTGACCCGGAAATGATACAGGTTAATTAAGGTCACGGGTCAAGGCTGTTTACAATAGGAAGATGAAAGGATTTATACACGTTGGAGGGGATTGCAAGATAATCGTGAGGTATTAACGTTTTAAATATGGATGAGATAATGATTATGTGAGGAATAGGGAATTATGTATTTAAAGAATGGATATTTTACGGCCGTGAAAGGGGTAAATGCAATTTGGGAAAGAATTCACCACAAGGAATTTACGAAGATGAGCAGTTTTGAAGCTTTGAAATAAACGTGGCGAGTTACGTGTTTGCTTAGTATTAAGATCAAAACATTTATGGAGAGAGATAATAATACGTCAGATCGATTCCTCACAATACCCTCCGCTTAAATGTTTGACGCCCTCGTAAACATAATACAAAAATGATAAATTGGCGTACATGAAATGTTATTAAATCTTTCTTATCTCCAAGCCTGAACATGGCAAACACAATTATACAACTTTTAAGCAAAATATTTTTAACACATCATACCGCAATTTGCTAAATACATAGTTTTTACATTCAGAAATTACAAGAGTTACATTTCTATATTGCCTGGTATTGACTAGGTTAATATCTTCGGCGTCCGTTGAAATCGCGCTTCCTATTCTCGTTGAATGGTGGGCGACGATCCTCCGATGGAGATCTCTTGAGATCTCCAATCGCCGTGGCGAGATCCTTTACGGCTGCGGTCCACTTAGTCATCCCGTCATTCAATTTGTTGATGGCTGTCGTGATTACCCCCAAGACCTCCTTCATCTCGCAGGACATGTTTGATGATGTTGATGATGCCGAGGATGGTGAGGGGATCGCTGCAGTCGCTGAGGGCAGTGTGAGCTCCCTGTCTGGGTCTGGCTGGGGCTGAGACTGTACCTGAGTCGGAGGCTGAGTCGGTGGCTGAGTCGGTGGCTGAGTCAGTGGCTGGGGGGTGTTCAATGTTGTGGACTCGAGCCCAAGCGGATCAGTCGAGAGCAAAAAACTGTCCAGCTCCTGATCGAAGAGGCTTAATATATCGTCGCTGGCCTGGGTCGAAACAGACGCCGGGGCTGCCGCTATCACGGTCCTAGCTGGTGTTGGCTCAGGGGCGTGTGGCGACGTACTCGGCTGAGCAGTTGGTCTTCTCACCGATGTGCTGGTGGTGGCAGGCTTCATTGTTGTCTGTCGACCTTGTTCACTATCGCTCCTCGTCCTCGAGCTCCAGACCCTGTCCGATTCCTCCGCGCTGAGCCTTGTGATATCGGCTTCGGTTAGCTCCTGGGGGTTCATCGAAGCGTGAAGGTAGTGGGCGGCAACCATCTCCTCGCCGTCATCCTCCATCCTCTTTGCTAGGTCTCTGTGCTGCGCGTACGCCCAGACGTGGCGTTCCATGTCATCTTTTCTCTCACTCCGGAAATTGCACAGCGTGCAGTAGTATGGACTTTTATCGAGGGGAATGTGATTCTTGTATATGTGGCTCCGCACACGTCATCTCTCCTCGGTCTCCCCACATCTCACGCATTTGTGTGCTCTCCCGCGGGACATTGTTGTCATTGTATGATTCTGAAATTAATAGCTTTGATTAGTAACATTACAACATTGGTATAATTCATTTGTGTTGCTGCTTTATATTTTCTTTTTTTGTTTCAGGGCCCTGAGGATCCACTTAGGCCTATGTTCCGCTGTGTATGGCTTTAACCTATTGTGATGGACCACCCTCTGCGACCCCGTCTCATCCGTCTCAATGACGTAGTCAAGCAAACTTAACTTCTTAACAACGAGAGCTGGTCCCTCGTATGGGAGCTGCAGCTTTGGACATATCCCCACCCTTCTGCTGACATTAAGATATCATACTAACTCGCCCTGCTTGTACGTGTTTAGGGACTGTTTTGTGTCATAGATGTCTTTCTGTCGCTTACTTGCGGACTTTAAATTTTGTCTTGCGATGTTGTGTGCTCGGTGTAAGTTGTCCTTTAATTTTCCCACGTATTCACCGTATGAGGTAGCGCTGCTGTGAGCCATGGTCGCACTGTCGCTGAACGATATCTCCGCTGGGATGCGGACCTCACGCCCTAACATCAAGAGGTTGGGTGTCATCCCTGTACTCTCTTGTGGGGTAGACCGGTATGCCGACGCCAGACAGCCGAGGTTTAAGTCCCAATCGGTCTGCTCCCCTCTTAGATACGCCCTAATCATCCTGATCAAAACCTTGTTGAAATTTTCGGTCTGGCCATTGCATCTCGGATTGTACGGCGACGTGCGGGTTTTCTTTATTTCGAGCAACTCACAGAGTTCTCGGAAAACCCCGCTCTCATAATTTCGACCTTGGTCGCTATGCAAATCTAAAGGACAGCCGTACCGGGCGATGACTTCATTTAAAATCGTCCTCGCTGTAGTTTCCGCAGTCTGATCTGCAACGGCGAAAACTTCAACCCACTTTGTGAAGCTATCGGTCACCACTAGGATGTACCTATTACCCCTGGGGGTCCGCGGCAATGGACCAACAAAGTCTGTTGCTAGCCGGTCAAGTGGGGCACCTACCCTCATACTGCCGAGAGGAGCCCGCGGGTTCATCGGTGGAGACTTGTTAGCACCGCACACTCTGCATTGTGCTAACCAATTATTTATGTCTTCCCGTGCCTTGAACCAGTAAAACTTCGATAATAGTTTGCCCTTTGTCTTCTTACGGCCCAAATGGCCAGACAACAAGCTGTCATGCATCTGGAACAAGATCTCTTTCCTCATACATCTGGGCACTATCAGCTGTAGACATTCTTCACCAACTCTACATGTGTGTTTCCTGAAAAGCAACCCATCTTGCATGACAAGATTGTCCCAGTACAGCACGAAGTGCCTAGTGGCTGGACTTGTGATGCATGACTCTTCCCTGGATGGACGTTGCTCTCGATCCATCCAAGTAAATATTGGTTTCAGGTCTGCGTCAGCTCTCTGCTCACGCTGAATCTCTTCGACGTTGACAGCGAATCTCCAGGGGAACCACCTGTCCCTGAGACCTGTCTCCGCTCGTGTTGTCGCTCTTCGACAAATGCCACATATTCCTTGTGACAAGGCCTTTGTGATGCCCAACAGCAGGGATGTCGATTTGCCTGGCAACCCTCCGCTTGGCAGACATCCTATCCCTCCATTACAGATCAATGTTCTCGCCCTTTTCAGTTGGCGGACTGTACCACTGAACACCTGGCGCAGGCTCTCCCTGGCGGCTGGAATACCGTATGACCGGCTTCGGCTCAGGCTCAGCAGCATCGAGATCAACACCACCATAGCAACAAACTTCTCCCTGGCTGCCCCCACAACTTCCTTCGCCCAGCTGAAGCCGCGAATGGGCGCGAAGTCTATAGCAGAAGTTCTCCGTGTCATTGGCGGGCTGTTCTGCATCTCGTCAGCTCTCTTTCTACACTTGGCACAGGGACCGCATTTCAGCTTCCCAGTCCAGTCGTCTTCAGCGCAAGTACAATCGCCTGGATTCGGACATCTTGACATGCTGTCCGCGTTGCCATGGCGGGTTCCTTTGCGAAATTGTATCACGTAGCTGTATGCCGACAGTATCTCGATCCATCGTGCCACTCTGCCCTTGGGTTCTTTGAAGTTCATGAGCCATTTCAAAGCCTGGTGATCAGACCTGATCACGAATTTTCTCCCTAGAAGGTAATGATTAAAATATTCTACGAAATATCGCACTGATAGTAACTCTTTATCTGTTACACAGTAATTCCTCTCGGACTTACTTAGTGTGCGACTGGCATAGGCTATCACTCGTTCCTCGCCATCCTGGATCTGCGACAATACGGCCCCAACTGCGAAGTCAGATGCATCGGTGTCCAGGATGTAGTCAGCGCCGTGTATTGGAGAGGCCATGATGCTCGGACCTGTCAGGGCGCCCTTCAAAGTGTTAAATGACACCTGACACTGTTCCGTCCATTCGAGACTGCTGTCGTCTTTTGTCAGGTCAAACAGCGGCTTTGCTATTTTGGCAAAATCTTTTATGAAGCGGCGATAATAGGAGCACATGCCTAAAAATTGCCTCACTTCCTTCGCGTTCTCAGGTTCTTTCCATCCGAGTACCTTAGCGACATTGTTGGGGTCCGGTTTTACCCCGGATTCCGACACTTTATGGCCTAAGAAGGTGACTTCTGTCTTCAACAGCTGACACTTCTCAGGGCGCAGTTTCATCCCTGCGCTTTTCAGGCGGTCCAAGACCTGGCTGAGTCGCTCGACGTTCTGTATCTCATTAACTGATGGGATGATCAAGTCGTCGATGTATAAGATGCAGCAGGTCCATTGCAGTCCCTTCAATGCCAGCTCCATGACGCGCTGGAATGTTGCACCTGCCGTCTTCAAACCCATCGGCATGGTGATGAATTCATAGAGACCATATTTGCTTACGAAAGCAGTTTTGGGGATATCTTCTTGCCTGACAGGCACTTGGTGATATCCTGACGTCAGGTCAAGAGTGGAGAACACTCTACAACCTGCCACTGTGTCTAAGCAGTCCTGAATCTTCGGCGTTGGGAACGCATCATCCAAACTGGCCAGGTTTATCCGACGAAAATCTATGGTCGCGCGCACACCCCCTGACTTCTTGCGGACGAGTATGAGAGGTGAACTCCATGGTGAGTTGCTCTCTCTGATCACGCCTTGAGCTTTCAACTTATCAATGGCCTTTTTCTCTTCATTCTGAAACGCTGCTGGTGTCCTCCGGAATGACTGCTTTATCGGCGGGGTGTCCCCTGTTCGGATTGCGTGTTCTGCAAGGTGCGTCCGTCCGATGTCATTTTCATTTATTGAAAACGTGTTACCATGTTGCACCAATAATTTGGCAAGACTGATCTGGACATTGCTCTCTTTACCCTTAGTCGCGTCTTCATACAGTTTCCTCAGATGTTCGGGAATCTGTTGCTTCACATTTCTGCATGTGATACTCTCTGTGTTCTCTGTGTTCTCTGTCGCTTTCTCGCTGACCACTGTCCGCAGTGTGGGGGTCTCGAAGGAGATGCGACGGATGCGATTGGTGTTGTCAATCATGTTCTCATCTTCCATGTCCAGGATGGTGCAAATTATTCCATCTTCGGTGATATCTTCGGCATGACCAATTACCGCATTTTGCATGATTGATGCTGGCGTTGAAAACGGGTTCATGATCCTGACCTTTGCTGTAGTTCCATGGTTCAAGTCCGCAAGACTTGGCGCCATGACGAGCGGGTATTTCTCAGTGAAGTTTGCTGTTGGTTCAATGATGACTTCGCAGCTGGTCCTATCATCGTCACTTTCTCGCCGGTCAACTAGAGCCTCAATAATCATCTCTGACGATGGCTGTATCATGAAGTGGTCTGCTGCTCGGACCTTGCGGATGAAGTTCGCCTTAGGCTGCACGAGTGGTATCTCCCTCCCATGAAGCGTCATCTTCCCTTTACTCAAAAGGATGTCAGCTGGTTCACCGCCCTTCTCTTTCAAAATGTCCATTCCAACTAAACAATCATCAGATATTTCTGCAATGATTACAGGTTTCGTGACGGTTAGCGGTCCCAACTCTAGTGGTAAAATGCATTTACCATAGCTCTTCAGCTGTTCACCACCGGCATGTGAAACTTTGGTCTTTTTCCCCAACGCTGGTTGTTTGGCTGGATCAATCTTGTCAAATATTTTCTTTGAAACCAGCGTCTTCTCAGCCCCCGTATCAATGATAAAATTTACCTCTACCCCATATATGATCCCTTTAACAATTGCATCTTTTGGAGACGATGCTTCTCTTCGTATAGTTGTGTCGTTCTTCTCTGGGGAATCTGTGTGTAACTTTTCGTCTTCCATTTCAGCTGCACTGTCTCCCCGCTGTCCTCGGCCTTGTACGCTGCCGACCAACTTTAGGCCTGTTTGGTTGGTCCCTCGTAGTTTAAAGCGTTGCCAGATTCACTGTTGTCTGTTGCCTGCTTCACTTGTTGAACGTAGCCCTGGTTGATCATCCCCCGGTTAGGACATTCTCTGATGTAATGAGACGGATCACCACAATGGTAACACGCCCTTGGCTTGTTACTCTGTCTCGAGGATGTGTGATACCGGTTTGATGAAGATGGTGGCTGAGAACTGCCTTGTTTGTGCTTCTTCAGTTCTTCCTGCAGCATTTTAATTTCTCTCTTCATTTGTTCAAACTCAGAGTTCTCTGGCTTTTTGATGGCGTCGGCGGAGGGGTTGAATGTCTTCTTAATGACTCTATTCTTGTTCGGCTGGAGCGCTCTGGCTATCATACTATCCTCTTCTTCGACTGAATCAGTCTCTTCTTCAACAGCCACAGCTCGGGCATATTTTTCCCTCATTCTGTTGTCGCCGGTTGCTCTCTGCATTTCACGGAAGCATACTGTCTCGTAGACTGCGTCATCGATGGTGACCGGTTCTTTGATGTACTCCACGTGGAAGCGCGCTTTATCGTCATATGCTCCATCAAAAAATTTCCTCAACAGGTCTTCCTGTCTGGTCTCCTGGTCGCGGCGTGGATAGGCTTTATCGTACAGTCGTTTCAGTTCGGCCGCAAAGTCCTCTGGCGACTCTCCGGATTTCTGCTGTCGTCGACTATACTGCGTCTTATAGCTCTTTGCCGTCTCGATGACCCTGAATCGGTTGTGCAGTTCCCTACACAGTGATTTGTAGTTGCTTCGTGTTTCCGGTGTCAGTTGTTCAAACACGAATTCGCCGGCGTGGCCCTGCAGCCTTGGAAGCAATTCGTCAAGCTTCTCATCAGGTGTCAACCCTTGGCGAGATGCGACTTCCTGGAACCGGTTGAACCATACAGTCCAGGATTCTTTGCCGGTAAACGGCGGAAGTTTCAACTGCTTATGCCCCCTGCTCATGTGTCTAGGTTGAAACGAAGTGTCGTTTGCCCCAATATCCCCATCTGAGTCACTCGTTTGCGGAGAATCATTCTGTCTCGTGTGCCTCAAACGTCTGCGATTCGATTGGAACCTCTGTTCCGCCATGTCCCTATGTATGCGGTCGACCGCCCCACCTAACGTTGATACTACATGACAAACGTGTTGTATCTGATCTTTAATGTCATCTATATCTGTGACAGGGTTGCCCAGCTGATGTGTATATGTCTGATGAGACACGTCACTATGTCGGGACGAGTGCATGCTATTGTTGGGCATGGGGTCTTGTTCGTGTATATCAACGTGATGGCCCTCAATGTGAATAAGTTCAGGCGCTAGGACGTGGGGATCTTGTTGGGGTTGGGGTTGAATTGGGCTGGTTCTGTGGTACATGGACCTTGTTTTGATTGCATTTCCAGCAGACGAAGCCATAATGGATCAACAGAGCTTTGAAACTAAAAGTTAATCCCTAAATTATCAATATTACTACTACTGAACTAAGACTACAAGCCTACACTTTGAATCACCTTTTAATTAATGCCTTACTAAAGCTAACTACTATCTCTTGCCTTGAGAACTCCTTACTGCAAATATGCAAAACAATTTAATCAGCCATCAATTTGAAATAGAATTTTGAGAAAAGATTCCCGGATTCGAATCACTGGATGTGTATAGAAATAATCACATCCCACTTCTGACACCAAAAGTTGTGACGACCATGTGAAATAGCCTCTTGTCAGGATGGCTAATGATAATCTTTCTCAATTCATTCAAGGCAAAAGACAATTCAAACAAGATAGGTAGATTCAATTACAGTTTTATTCCAGAACAAACAAAATTCAACAAGTAATAAATATTAAATATATGAATATGGCACTGGAGGGAATTTGATACTTATAAATAAATATGGAATGACATAGCTCAATGATGTAATCAGAGGTAATGGATACTCCAAAAGTGTAGTATGATTTAACCTACACTTGCACTATTAATGCATCAAATGTTAAGAAAATATAGCTTTATGTGAATAATTGTCAATAATGGAACACACTTCTAGAAAGAGATACTGCACCCAATTAACCAACAAAAGAGACAACTGTCTTCTTATTTATGAATACTATGATTAAGCTACTGACGTAGATCAACCTTGCAAGCAATTGAAATACTATGCAACTCTAAATACGACTCCTGCAGATAAACTTATACAGACAAGAGCAAGTCTATATGCTAAACTTGTAATTTATTATGGTTATACAATCATCTCACTATTTTAGTACTGTAAACACTACAGGACAGAATCTATCAAACAGAATAAACGTGAACACTATTCTGAACAACAACTACACACCGGTCATGGAATGTAAACAAACTCCTGAAATACTCCAGATATTATTTCAGTCTATAGAACAATAACAATACAAGATGCAATATCCACAATGCAGTGTTTATGTAGATATGACAACGACTATAATAATATTCGCTGAGAAATTATCTGCCCTGAGTTACTACTGGGAAGACGACAATTAATCGACTAGATTCTCACAACAACGACAATACCAATAGCACCCTGAGATAACTCAGTCTGCAAACACGTTAAACTTGTACAAGAGAAAAGCCCTAAACACTGCCGTAAAACTTTACCGGAGGGCCAGTGTTTACTAATAAACCTAACGATCGAAATATACTCTACTTTGTCCTACAATAATCATTATGAGTCTAGCAAACTACACTAATTGAACCCTATAGAATTTCGTAACTAACCCGCTAACGAACCTGCTAGTACGACGACCAAGCTAGACTAACCGAGTGACGAGCGATGACCCCTATTTATACCCTTCGGACAAAAACCAGCAAACCAGCAAGCCAGCGAGCCAGCAAACCAGCAAACCAGCAAACCAGCGAGCCAGCAAACCAGCGAACCAGCAAACCAGCAAGCCAGCAAGCCAGCAAACCAGCGAACCAGCAAACCAGCAAGCCAGCAAGCCAGCAAACCAGCGAACCAGCAAACCAGCGAGCCAGCACGAATCGCTTAGGACATAAAGATTGAATGAAACTGAGAGAAATATAGATAAAACTGCTTACATTTACCCTACACTTATATTTATACCATCAATGCAAAGAATATAGACTGTAAAAAGTGCATAATTACCGAAATGATGATTTTGACAGTTCATATGACCTCTGAACTTACCCGCGAAATCTGACAGCTGTGACCCGGAAATGATACAGGTTAATTAAGGTCACGGGTCAAGGCTGTTTACAATAGGAAGATGAAAGGATTTATACACGTTGGAGGGGATTGCAAGATAATCGTGAGGTATTAACGTTTTAAATATGGATGAGATAATGATTATGTGAGGAATAGGGAATTATGTATTTAAAGAATGGATATTTTACGGCCGTGAAAGGGGTAAATGCAATTTGGGAAAGAATTCACCACAAGGAATTTACGAAGATGAGCAGTTTTGAAGCTTTGAAATAAACGTGGCGAGTTACGTGTTTGCTTAGTATTAAGATCAAAACATTTATGGAGAGAGATAATAATACGTCAGATCGATTCCTCACAATACCTTTACCATTTTATACGACCTGCCTCAAAATGTTATTTCACAAAAGTCACATGGAATTTCAATTATTCTAACAAGGGTTAGAATATGATTGGAATAAATCTAATACCTGGGTATCTTGGTCCAAACTTAATCTCAGAATCTACTATCCAAAACCCTCCTACGTCGATAAAGACAGATTACATTCCTTATATATGCATTCAACTACTTCAGTAAACCCTCGGCGATTTGACCAGTGTTTCTTAATTAGAAAATGGATAAACAGAGACTCGATCGTTCGTGTTCAAATATTTACTCAAATATACACAAAATAAAGTTTCACCTGTATCCGCTGATTTCTCCAAACCTGGTCTTGACATCGTTCTTGTGTATAAAGTGGTACTTCGGATGATTAAAGTCAAACTTGTAGGCTGCTTCCATTTCATTATGTTTCAAACTCCTCTTGAATTTCGTCTGCCAATAGGAGGCGTTGGTTACAGAATATTCGTTTTTTACTTCCGTTGCAGTGATGTCAAGAGTTTCGTATCTGTTCTTCATTCCATGGATATCTAGATCAATTTTGAAATTAAACAGATGTTGATGCATATTGCCAACAATAGAATCATGAAGTCTGAATCCATAATCCCTTTCCTCTGTTCTGAAAAATGAGGAGAACAGGTATCCACTTGCTGCTGTCCTGATCTGCAGAGCACCATTTTGGTGGAAGATGAAGTCCACAATGTAATCATAATTTGACAATCTCAATAGAGACCTAACAACAAGTGAACTTGACAGCATTCCTGAATAGAAATTACTGTTGTATCGCCCATAGCCTGCATGTCGACGGAGAGGAAATCCAGTGTTCTCCTCAAAAATACACATGGAGTTTGAAGCTTTTTCTGGTTCTTCAGACCCTTCTTCCACGTAATATCTGTCAATAAAAGTACTTGTATCTGGACAATCAGCACCAGGAACCAACCCAAAGGACTGCAAGCCCAACATCTCAGTGCTATCTACGAAATCAGACATCATATGTCCAGGATTGTGACCCGAGTACAATACAGCGATTTCTTGTATTCCAACTTCATAAGCCAGTCTTTCATCATTAAATCTGATATCATAAAGCTGTTGACCAGCAATGGCGGATAACCGGAAATCAAAAGACCACTGCATGTATTCAACATGTCTATGAGAAATCTTGTATCTCTTACCATCAGGTTCAAACAATTTTGGTGGTCGTTTTGGAACCTCTGGTACTTGTCTCCCTCGTAAATTCATCGTTGAAAATAGATCTTTTGTTACATTAGGAAACGGGACTTTGTGTGTGATGACTTCCCCCCTTGAATATTTTAAAGCAAGTTCGTCCACTGAGCTGAATTTTTGTCCGTTGTATATGACATCTTCAGTATGGTACTGGTGAGGATCTGTATCGCTCTGAGCAATCAAAATAGCTAAGCCAACAGGATGAAGTAAAATGTATTCAACATGATGGTGAATTGTTGCCCAGTATTTCCTGACATTCTCTCCAAGAACTCCAGAACCTACTGCAGTAGAATATGTTCTCAAACACCTGTTGTGACATACTTTTGGATACAACCGTCCTCCGTAGCTTTCTTCAAGAAGGTCCTTCAGCTTGTTGTCTATTTCAGGAAGTACATGTTGGTAGATTTGAGAGAATTCTGCACCTCCATAGGGTCGGTAGTTGAACTGTATTGGATTCCGTCGATTTGATTCTTCACGGAGACGTGCATAAACTGGCTTTGGGAGCGGTCCAACAACATATTCTTCTACAACTGGTGGAGTGTTATCTCCCCTGAATACAATAACGATTGCCTCCCTTTTCGGTTTGGGTCCATTCTCGTCAAGGAAATCCAGAACTTCTCTTTTTGGTGGCAAAAGTAGATCCATGGTAAACACATAGCTGTTGTTTATTAATGCTTCATCAGGTCGGACAAGATCGAGTTTACTGTCAGCATAGAGAAATTCCTGTATTGCAAAGAGTTCTTTCTTCGTAAGGTCATGAAAGACGCCTGGGTCATCAGACTCCGAGTCAGTGATGTCATCAGAAGTTTCTTCACAATGTTCTGGTTGTGTGTATGCTACGCCAGGATTTGAGTCTATGGACAGGGCAAGTGCTAGGGCGATGACAGTTATTGCGAGTATCACAGTAATGATCATGAACACAATTGCAACAAAGTGCCATTTTCTTGGAGTTAACTTGACCATATCTCTTTTAGCTTGAGACTATCTGTTAATGAATAAACACATTAAAGATTATGCTGCTTATTAATTGTGTTATATATATAAGAACAAGTTATGGTTGTCAAAAAACTAATCGGTTCATTATGGTGACAGAAAAGATATTAATTATTTTGTTGAAAACAAGACAATGTACCATGAGTGGCGTGCACACGAGTCGAAATAGTTGTGTACAAGTGTATTGAAACGAATGTGACAATTTCGGGATGATAGTTTAACAAGTTAATTTGATGTAAATGCATGTTGAGTGAGGTAGCTTTAATGTTCAACCATGTTATTTAGAAAGCTTTTTAGGCATCCTTTAACTGCGAAACGAAACTGATAATGTTTTAGTTTAACTACAGAAGTTTAGACTCGTTGTGTGAACATATTGCATATTATCCTAACAGTTAACAGTGAATAATTACTTACATCTTGAACTATGATCTTGAACTCACCTCTCATAAAGCTCCCAAAATTAATCAGATACGTCGTGGTTGATGAAGATTCTCGGAAGGTAGTACCTGTTGTTCTACTTGGTTGTAGGGTAAATGAATTACACTTTGTAGGAGTAGGTTCGAAACAAATGTATCGACGGTATTCCTTCCGTCAGGCAGACAGCCCAGCACGTTGCTTGTTGTTGCCCATAGAAGGGAACGCGGGGTAACGGATGATCCAGTGTCAGTCCTGCTTGAGTTCTTTGTTTGACGGTCATCCGAAACCCAAATGATGTTTGCACAATGTGATATAAGAAAGTCAACAAACAAAGAGTAGTAAACTAGCTGAATATCATGCTTGAGAAACGTGATAGGAATTCGTTTCTTTACCAACCTACTCACGTATATACAGCGAGAAGATACGTCTTCTCTGAAACCTCGTTAAAGAACCACTCGATGATTTTAATATACACTTGATTACTCATGGTAAGGTCATTATATGAAAAACAAGGACTCGATTCCTGACTCAAAAGGCGGTCTGACCTGACCAAGGCCGCAGGGATAATAAACCAGATTATTTAATAGTTTGTAAACAAGTTGTTGATGTTGGTCTTGGTATGATTGATATATATATACTTATGTTGGTGCTTTGAAAGTGATATTGATAAGAAAGCTACTTTGACTGGACTATGAAAGTGGAAACACCTGTTGATAAATTCATTTCCACAATTCCTTGATTTGACTACCTTTGGTAGTGAATTTCCACTAAAACATTCATTAAATAAATTCTGGAAAGATAGTTTAAACCACAGGAAACCTCATTGTGTTTTCTTATTTATTGGTTAATTTGTACAGAAAGCACTGTCAGCTTAAAATTGCACGAAAAAACATCGGTCCTCTTATAACAATGACAGTTATCGCCCTTGAAAGTGCGCGACTTTCAGGCCGGTCAATTTGACAGTCTGAAAAAAGCTTCTACCGGATTTACTGCGTATGCTCAAATGTTTTCATGACATCATAAACAGAAGGGAAGTGGTAATTGTAAATATAACAGACAATGGTGGAAATTAACAGATTTAACAGGTTTTAGCACAGCTTTTCTGTCCGGTAATAAACATGAGAGTAGTAATAAAACAGTTTTGACACATCGTAACTTATTGCATAAATACGGTAAGTAGCGCTTGGGGTATTACACTCTTTGACAATGTCATTACAAGAATTAGGGAAAGGATTTTTTTTAGAGAAAATGCATCTCTGAAACTCTAAGTGACGCCCAGTTGTCAAAGCACTAGTCATTCATTTGTCAACAATGGGTAAACTAGATCGTATCAAAAATTAAACTTTTAGAAATTATCATTTGCAATGTATTTGCCTTGAGATGAATACGTTCAGTACAGACATGATAGATGGAGTGATTGGCGTTGAATAATTATGACCAGGTAGGTTTTGGTTACATGATATCTAATCGAAGTTATGTAAAATAAACTTGTTCATTAAAACGTATATGTACACATTTCATTATTTCAGACAATTGTTTTGCTTTTGAAGTTTAGAAATGAAAAAGAACATGAACGAAGATGAAAATGGTATTTGCTTTACGCTGATGAGTTTTTGTTTTTATAAACTAATATTGTTTCTGTACAGGACACACAAGACATGATGAAACGTTATGTGAAAAGATTCATTTAATTGTATTGCGAACAGTGCAATCGGCTACAATTTCATCACATGATTCCTCAACGTCATTCTGCTCCCAATTATTCGTAATGTGTAGATAGCAAAATCTCATTGGCATTATAAAAAATCACTTCGGGATTATTCATAAGTTCTTTACAACGTTTATGTATTTCAATTTTATTTGACCACCCGGGCTCATCACAACATGGATACGTAGAGCTACTAAAGTCAGTACATATAGTATCGTAATATCTAAGAGATTTTCAGATTTCACTTAACATGATTAAATAATAAGATTTTGCCTTGCTGAAACATCCTTACGTTTATACCATCTTATCAAAATATGAGTCTGAGCCTTTAATTGTTATATTGTTAATTTTCAAAAATCATTGTTTTAAAATTGTCTTTGTATATCATATGTGTATTGATCTTTACGTGTGTACGTTACGTCACTATTTTTGCTTGAGAGCGGCACTTATATAAGCATTATTTGCTTGTTTGCCAATCCCGTTTCTTTTTTCAAATGAATATGTTTAAACCCTCTTTGTTTACAAGGATAATTTGATAGAGAAGATTAGGTCATCTCATCATTTGCGAAACAAGGTACCACGACATACTATGTAGTTTCATTGATGAATTGACTTTAGACCTCTCACTAAAAGCCATGATTAAGCTATCAACAGTCTTGACATATAAAAAAAAATATAGTAAATATGTTAATTTTTTGTCTCACTGTCATAAGTTGTGCTCCTTATTTGTGTAGTAATTATACGCCAAGTAAGTAAATGTCCGCTTGACTCGATACTGTAAATAATAGCAATAGCCTGACCAGTAAGGGAGATGTGATGTAGCAGGTTGTGATTGGCTGAAAGAAGTGTTTCCGACGACGTTTGTTTTCAAGCTCATTCATTGACTATTTTGGGCATGTTTTTAAACAAACAAAGTGTCGATGTTGTCTAATCATATCCTTTTGTAGTCATTACTTTATTGTGTAACCCCTCGGGGTTATATGATGTTTAAATGCTTTTGCCTAATATTGTCATAACAATAGACCAAATACTTATGAATAAATTTTTGCGGGAACCACTCTAATGCAACAGAAATAATATAATTTATGGCAAACATTTTTACAGCAAACCGTTTCATGAACATGAGATTGTTATTATTAACTCCTAAATGAATGATGACTCTAAACAATGTTTTATTGCAGAAAAGGATCCAAAAGCTATTACTTCAAAATTGAAGAAAGTGATAAAAAATTAAAGATCATTGAAAGATTGGGAGAAATCACATTGATTATTGCAAATTTTGATATCTTTAATAAGCTCTTTAAAACCACTCTTGATCCTAAATTAAAATATGTGCTATTCAGAATTCTCCAAACAGAGTCTTTCTGGGTGATACATTCCTGTTCAAAATGCAATTAACTAGTAACGAGGTGTCCCTGTCACTTCATGAATATGAGCCTGTTTCAAGACAAAGTTTCACAGGTTGTCCATATCGGTTTTGATTTTGAAGGTATAAAACGCGTTATTAGAGTCCTAATAGACAGTTGAATTTTGACAGAGATTTCTACGTATGAAACGTTTCCCTTGGATTTCCAATAAAAAGGTACTTTAATCATTCCCACAACTAGATTAGCCAAAAAAAATAGCTTATACATATCATGATTGAATTATTTGGATATTTCTCAACTCATTTTCCTAACATATCAAAAGTTTTGGCGCAACATAAATCATATAATGTTTATTTCTTGGTTTTATTATTTCTAGTGCAAACTAAAGTTTACAGTGTTATAAGGTGATTTAATATTTTAATTCAAGCAAAACGTAGAAGTATTATGATTGTTTTCCTGCTTGTTTTATTTGATTATTGATACTTTGGTTCACTTCTATGTCTATGTTGTTGAATAATTGTTTAAAACTTTGTTTCGGAAAGGTTTACAAAAGTGTACTTGCATCAGATGTCAGGACTCTTTGGCTTAAGAGTTCCCGATACCGAAAATGAACATGACACTTTTATGAATGGTTGCTATGGACGACGAGGTCTAAGTGGGATGTAAATTGTGGATGGCAAACTTTGTATTTTCTGAGATACTCCATCCTCAACCTTTTCTGGAATTGTAGGCTCAAATATTCCCAGTAGCACTGACAACTATTCTCAAACCATATTTTGGGATCGTCTGGTCAGTTGTGGAGACAGATGTGGTCAAATCATTAAAATTACGATTTTCTTAAATTCGATTTAAATGTTCCACATTTACTCTCTGAGAACAATAAATAGCATTGTAACTCGTGAGGCTTATACTCAATTATACTGTAGAGTGCGGCCAATGTGTGTCCCCCTTTGTAGGGACCAAAGGGTCACAAATCCTGAATTTTGAAAAACTATGTGACTTGAGATGCAAGTAATCAATTCAGGAAATGACACTTGCTCACATATCTTAAATAATTTAGGGTAAAGGATCCAAAGGTCAACCAAGCTCTTTTAAACGGGCCATAGGATCACAAAAGCTATAAATTACAATCCTCACAATAAGTAGGAGTCGCAACCAGGATTTCATCTTTCTAGTCTTTTTTTAAGGAAATAAAAGGCATGACCGCTACAGTCCTTATTGGGGGTTAAAGGGCCACCAAAGCTAAAAATGTAATCCTAGTCAAAAAGTCTGTTCATAGCTTCAGCTTCCTAGAGCTTCTGGAGAAGATAAAATTATATCTTAGAGTTGTGGCCCCTGTGATCCTCATTAAGGGCAACAGGGCCACCAAAGCTAATTTTTAAACCTCATTAGTCAAGGAGTCTGTACACAAGGTTTCAGCTTTCTAGGCCTTATGCTTCTGCAGAAGATGATGAAAATAGGTTTTATGGTCGCGGCCCCTTTTATCCTTATTAGGGGTCACACGCCTACCAAAGCTATAAATTATAATCCTCACTAGAATAATAATAATAAATATAGTCGCAAAGCGACAATCACAGGATTCAGCCAAATATATGAGTGCCTGAGGCCATTTGTAGCCTAACTTTGTACGGTATGTGGGTTATGAAAATGGTACCTTGTCAAAAGTAAAAAGACTTTTTCCATACCTACTACTTTTCAAGTGCACATAACTCGAAAACTTGAATTGATATCTGCCTGAAATTCTCAGAGCTGACAGACAAGAAGTCAGACTGCAGGGATAAAGGGAGAGAAGGGGACAGAGGGCAGAGGACGAAGAAATATACTTAAAATTCCATTTTTTTTTTTAAAAAATTTCCAGACTTCATTGGCGATTTGCCGTGTTGCCCTGCCCTTCGGAAGGATTTTTATCAAATAAAATCGAAAAATTGAGAAAAAAAAAATTGCGATTTTATTCTTTTATCTTAAAGACCTTGCCAATGTCGAACTCTCATGCAAAAATCATCAAATTCCTTGGCTAGGTTTTTTAGTTATCTGCATTTGAAGTTTTCGATTTTTCGATTTTGGTCAACTTTGAAAGATCAGCAACAAAAGTATCAACATTAGGACTTTCTTGAATCAACGTACAAACTATGAATTTCAGCTCTCTAGTGCAAGTATCTTCAGAGGAGCAGATTCTCAAAGGTGGGTGGGGTCCGGAAATTTTGACTTATCATGTAATTTGACACGTCCCATCGACCGGAAATGACTGTTCGCGAGCGATTTTATTCTTTTATCCCAAAGACCTTGCCAATTTTTAACTCTCATGCAAAAATCATACAATTCTACGGTCAGGTTTTTGAGTTATCTGCCCTTGAAGTTGGCGATTTTTAGATTTTGGTCAACTTTGAAACATCACAGCACGAAACGTATTAACGTTAGGACTTTCTAGAATATAAATTAAGAACTACAATGCTTCAGCTACATTGAGTGTGAATTTCGGCACTCTGGTGCAAGTATCTTCAGAGGAGAAGATTCTCAAAGGTAGGTGGGGTTGGAAATTGCCAAAATGCACTAAAACCAAGATGGCGGCCAAACCACGTGACCTACGAATTTGCCATGATTTGTTTTTTTGCATTATTTTTGATTGCGCATCTTTTAAAAAAGTGCATTTTGAAAAAAAAAAACATGTTAATTTTTCGAACTTGGATTCGACCTTGACCTTTTATTTGTCGACCGATTTCGCCCAAAAGCTCTTCGCATAGAGTGCTATCAGTGTACAAAATTTTACTGTTATAGCATTAGCCGTTCTGGCTGAATCGCGATCACAAAATCGGTGGAATAAAATAATAATAAAACACGCCAATAACAATAAGGATTCAGCCTGAATGGCTGAATCCTTAATAATAATAATAACACTTTATTGTCCTAAGTACAAGTACTCCGGAAATTTGTTTTGTGCCCATGGCACCCGGCAGCCACTGTGCAGCGCCAGTTAATGCATTGTTCTGCCTTTACAATGCTGAGTGTCAAGCAAGACAGCAACAACTCCCACCTTTTATAACGTCTTTTGGTATGACGCGACCGGGAATCGAACCTCGGTCTTCCGGGTGACGAGCGGACACTCTACCACTGAGCTACGTCCCCGGTACGCATGTAGGTGAACAAACTTTAAGGTAAGTAGCTGTTTCAGAAACCCGTTCCATAGATATTTTTTTCATTTCTATTTCGACCTTGAAATTCTATAAGGGAATTTAAAGATGGTCTGCAAGTACAAGAAAATATAAAGATGACATTTTCTTTATTTGTTTATTTTATTGATTGTACATTAGTAATTGAATCATGGCTTACTACAGCTGTATATGCTGTACTATAATACTCACGGAAAAAGAAATAAAATGTTTTTTGTCGATTATTTCTTTATTTGGAATTAACTTTATTTCTATTTCCGTACTTTTACCACAATGCTCCATTGACTCCATTGAAATATTGACCTGTGGACAAGTTCATGGGTTCGGTGCAATTTGGGCATATGTGACCCCCAACAACTCATTGAGTGACTATCTAAGTACCAATCTAAATAAATTTAGATCAACAGACTTTTTATTTTGTCATAGTATGACCAAATATAAAACCTGTTGATCTAAATTTATTTAGATTGTCTAAGTACATGCGATTACCGAAAGTAAATTTGTTTCACAATAAGGTATTCTACATGGCTAATCTAGTTTATATCAAAATACACGTGTTCTTGAAAGTTCAGGGCAACATTATGTAAGGTTTATCAATAATTAAAATACATTTATAAACAAGGTTATTATTTATAAAATTATTAAGTCGATGATTTACAACTATATTGAAAGCATTAAAATCCAATATAGAACAAGAGTATTGAGATTGTATAATTAAGAACAACGCTTTGTTACAGACGACATGTGTTTACTTTTCTTGAGAGAGTCCACGTTTGTTGACAAATGGTTCTAAGGGAACGAAGTTGACTCTTGAGATAAAGATATTCGAAGAGAGATCATCTTAATAAAATCTGTATACTGATATGTTATCTAAGTATGATTTACAACATGTACCTAAATCTGACAGACTAAAGAGACTACACACTTCAGTTGAATTTACCATAAGTAAGATTTTCAATTACAAATATTTCGTATTTCGATGTCGTAGTCTCACACAAGAGTTAAACCATCGCCCAAAGAATACTCTAAGGGTGTTTTTTTTCAAAATGTAGAATTATGTTTTAATGAATCGTTAAAAAAATGTATGCAAAATGTTCATCACCCAAAAAGACATAGTATATGTGGACATCACAGAACGTGCCTATATTTTATACACATTGTCAACATTTTAATGGCAGGGGTCATGATAGTGTACATATAACTACCATGATTTTTTTTAAATACAGTTTCACATAACATTTTCCAGACGCCAAGTATTTAATTCAAACTAAGGCAAATATGTGTTGATGTAAACGTGCTATAACTTAATACAGAACATGTCTCTTTGATATTAAGTAAATTTAAACAAACTGTGATGTGTACTTTCCTCCGTTTCGCGTTTTAATCTAAAATGACATTAACTGCACACTACCATTGTCATGATAATGTTTGATATAGTTCTTTGTTTTCACATCTTGATTAAATTATAACAATCAGGATTATAGTTTTATTTTAAAATGACATTAACTGCACACTACCATTGTCATGATAATGTTAGATAATTATATAGTTCTCTGTATTCACATCTTGATTAAATTATAACAATCAGGATTATAGTTTTAATTTAAAATGACATTAACTGCACACTGCCATTGTCATGATAATGTTAGATAATTATATAGTTCTCTGTATTCACATCTTGATTAAATTATAACAATCAGGATTATAGTTTTAATTTAAAATGACATTAACTGCACACTACCATTGTCATGATAATGTTTGATATAGTTCTCTGTATTCACATCTTGATTAAATTATCACAATCAGGATTATAGTTTTAATTTAAAATGACATTAACTGCACACTACCATTGTCATGATAATGTTTGATATAGTTCTCTGTATTCACATCTTGATTAAATTATAAAAATCAGGATTATTGTAAGAAGCAAAATGTCCTTATTCTGTATGTAATACAATTTTCAATAAAACGATTTGGAAATTTTCTCTTCAATTTTGTTATCACTGTTCGTTGGAGGAACGCAGCTGTTCTCATTGGTGTTTCCATAACGATCCATCCGGGCACCTTTAGAAAGATCATTCTTATCTTTGAGTTCTATCCGAATAGCGTCACGTGATGACATAGACGGACACTCCTTGAAGTAGTTGTAAGGAAGCAGGTATATCCCAAGATGGCCGCCAGTAGTCGGAGTGACTGGAAGATCTTCGGTGTGAGGGATGTGGTGGAGTCCAACCGTCGCCCAGACAACCAGATCCTGGAACACGAAAAATGAATGGGGCATTACGTTTACTGTGGAAATTTCCATTAGTTCTTATGGTCAAGCTCTCAAAGAACGCACAACACCAAAATTCATGGCTTAATAGCAGTGCCCTCATCCGCGATTGAAAGTAACCAACACAATTCTTCCAAGTTGATCAACAATCATGGGCAGTCCTTATCATTTAAGTTTTCATAAGATTTTAAGTTAATCGTTATTCATTGTGAAACTTAATTCCTCCACTAAATGATATTTTCACATTCACATTAGCCTTGCTGCATTTTGTCACTTCTTCTTTGAAGTCGCACTGGAAGTTCATGAGACATCTCCTAGATCACCAATGAGGACACTCAACCACGAATTGGATGCAATACAGAAATGTTTAACTAAATTCAATGTTATGTCTTGCGGGGAACAAACATGATAGTTTTAAGCTTTTTTAATTAATTAATTGGTAGGCTAAAAACTCATAGTTTTAGCTAAAACTCTGTTTTCGTTGTTTCTAAAGTGCAACAAACCTCGTCAACGATATTCTCGTCGTCTGCGAGAAAACTAGTGAAGTTCACCACAGGGTCGAGCGAATCAAACATTCCGTAGCATGAGCTGCTTCGTCGTTCTTCGTCCTTGTGCTTTGTTACTGCCATCTGGTATCGTGTCCATGACATCGTAGCCTCGTTTCCCTTGTTCCAAGGAAGAGGCTGGTATGTCACCCCCTCAAGGTGAATTCTGTGTTTAAATGAAGTCAAATCAATGCACACCAAACTGTTTAAGAACATCAAACAAAGAGTTAATGGAAACTTATCCCAACGCTTGTTCAATGTATGGAAAATGCTTGAATACAAGTACATGTAATTGTTTTTCTTTTATCAAAAGAGTAATTGTAGTCATTGTCTCTCTTGCCAAAGTACATATTTATTCACGCTAGGTACAAAGTTCATACTAATAATAGATATTTCATTAAAGTTTACAATAATTTTCTCAACAATTACGATCTTCCCGACCTTTAATATTGCATTTCAAACAATGATACCTTTACCATTTTGTACGACTTGCCTTATTTTGTCACATGCATTTTCATACCATGTGATCTGACACTCACAATTGACTGTATAGGGCTGTATATTTGTATTTACTCTCAACATTCTGACCGGCCTTATTCTAACCCTTCGGCATTTTTCTAACAAGGGTTAGAATATGAATGGAATAAATCTAATACCTGATGCAAAATATGATTAACAACTTAGAATGCTACCTTCCAAAAACTTCCTCGACATCCCTAGATTACACACTTTCGATATGCATTCAACTACTTCAGCAAAACCCACGGCGCTTTTGTTCAATTTCAAAGCTTTGCCTGGCCAGATGAGACAATGTAAGTCAAAACGAAAATGTATAAATAGAGTAGATAGTTCGTGTTCATATATTTACTCAAAAATAAAAAATAAAGTTTCACCTGTATCCGCTGATTTCTCCAAACTTGGTCTTGACATCGTTCTTGTGTATAAAGTGGTACCTCGGATGATTAAAGTCAAACTTGTAGGCTGCTTCCATTTCAGAATGCTTCAAACTCCTTTTGAATTTCGTCTGCCAATAGGAGGCGTTGATTACAGAATATTCGTTTTCTACTTCCGTTGCAGTGATGTCCAGGGTTTCGTATCTGTTCTTCGTCCCATGGATATCTAGATCAATTTTGAAATTAAACAGATGTTGATGCATATTGCCAACAATTGAATCATGAAGTCTGAATCCATATTCCCTTTCCTCTGTTCTGAAAAACGAGGAGAATAGATATCCGCTTGCCGCTGTCCTGATCTGCAGAGCACCGTTTTGGTGGAGTATAAAGTCAACGATGTAATCATAATTTGTCAGCGTCAAGACAGACCTCACAACAAGTGAACTTGATAGCATTCCTGAATAGAAATTACTGTTGTATCGCCCATAGCCTGCATGTCGACGGAGAGGAAATCCAGTGTTCTCCTCAAAAATACACATGGAGTTTGAAGCTTTTTCTGGTTCTTCAGACCCTTCTTCCACGTAATATCTGTCAATAAAAGTACTTGTATCTGGACAATCAGCACCAGGAACCAACCCAAAGGACTGCAAGCCCAACATCTCAGTGCTATCTACGAAATCAGACATCATATGTCCTGGATTGTGACCCGAGTACAATACAGCGATTTCTTGTATTCCAACTTCATAAGCCAGTCTTTCATCATTAAATCTGATATCATAAAGCTGTGGACCAGCAATGGCGGATAACCGGAAATCAAAAGACCACTGCATGTATTCAACATGTCTATGAGAAATCTTGTATCTCTTACCATCAGGTTCAAAAAAAATTGGTGGTCGTTTTGGAACCTCTGGTACTGGTCTCCCTCGTAAATTCATCGTTGAAAAAAGATCTTTTGTTACGTTAGGAAACGGGACTTTGTGTTTAATAACTTCCCCCCTTGAATATTTTAAAGCAAGTTCGTCCACTGAGCTGAATTTTTGTCCGTTGTATATTGCATCCTCAGTACGGTACTTGAGAGGATCTGTATCGCTCTGAGCAATCAAAATAGCTAAGCCAACAGGATGAAGTGAAATGTATTCAACATGATGGTGAATTGTTGCCCAGAATTTCCTGACATTTTCTCCAAGAACTCCAGAACCTACTGGACTGGAAAATGTTCTCAAACACCTGTTGTGACACACCTTTGGAGACAATCGGGCTCCGTAGCTTTCTTCAAGAAGGTCCTTCAGCTTGTTGTCTAATTCGTGATATACATTTTGGTAGATGTGAAAGAATTCTACACCCCCATACGGTCTGTAGTTGAACTGTATTGGATTCGGTCGGTTTGATGCTTCATGGAGACGAGCATAAACTGGCTTTGGGAGCGGTCCAACAACATATTCTTCAACAACGGTTGGAGTGTTATCTCCCCTGAATACAATAACGAGTGCTTCCCTTTTCGGTTTGGATCCATTCTCGTCGAGGAAATCCAGAACTTCTCTTTTCGGTGGCAGAAAGAGATCCATGGTATACACATAGCTGTTGTTGATTAATGCTTCTTCAGGTCGGACAAGATTGAGTTTACTGTCAGCATAGAGAAATTCCTGTATTGCAAAGAGTTCTTTCCTCGTAAGGTCATGAAAGACGCCTGGGTCATCAGACTCCGAGACAGTGATGTCATCAGAAGTTTCTTCACAATGTTCCGGGGGCCTGTTTGTTATGCCAGAATTTGAATCAATCGAAAGAGCAATTGCTAGGGAGACGACAGTTATAGCAAGTATCGCGGTAATGACCATGAACACAATCGCAACAAAACGCCATTTTCTTGGAGTAAACTGGACCATAGCTGTTTTAGCTTGAGATTATCTGTAAATGAACAGAAACATGTTAAAGTTTATTTTTCCACAGCTATCAGTTCCTCAATTGTTATGTGATAATTCAAGAACAAGTAATGGTTGTTAAAACCCTAATCGTTGCCATTCTCTTGGAGTTAACTGGACCTAGCTGTTTTAGCTTGAGACTATCTCTAAATGAACAGAAACATGTTTACGTTCCACAGTTGTCATATCCTCAGTTTTCATGTGATATTTTGAGAATAGGTAAAAGTTTTTAAAAACCTAATCGTGAAAAAACTGTTAGATATTATATCTATCGAATTATGATGCTGTCATTATGTACAGTCTCAGCAGAAGCTCTAGAGACATCGATAATGAGCAAGGCCAATGTCTCCCGAGCTTCTGAGAATCAGTTAGAACGAACCTTCATTAATAGCAAAGCCTTTAGGGCATCTTTGCACTGCGAAAACGAAACGGATAATGTTCAAATTTATCTATACCAGATAAGATTCATTTTGGTAATTTTGGCAGGTCATTGAAGTAACCAGGGGTCAAAATTTCAAAAACACTATTTCTCTCCCAAAATCCCTCAATTACTAATCAACAGATTTAGGCTTTTTCTGTAATAGTCATATTTGCTTATTTGCACTGATTCTGTGTAAGTGTGTTGCTTTTTTGTCTCTCTCAGATACCCTGTATGAAAAATTATAATAGAAATATTAGAAAATCGGAATTACAAAATACTAGATTTTTAACCGTGCCAATTTTAAAAAACTGTTTTCCATTGACCCAAAATATGTTAATTATCATATGGATATTATATAGCGCGCATATCCAACCACTCGTGGTTGCTCAAGGCGCTTACATTTCCCCCTTGGTCAATGGCATTCTTTCACCGTCCGATAATTTTTTTTCCAATTCAACTCCCTGGGGAGTATTCAACCGGCATCCATATGTGGCGCTCAGGTTAGGGACCATTCTATGCCTCACATGGTACCCATTCACAGCTGGGTGAACTGAGACACATAGTCACAGCAGTTTGTCCAACACTGCTGAACGCTGATAACCGATAGCTCGGCGTATGCACGTGTTCGTGTATCCACCATTCAGTCGCTGACATGAATTCGTGGGATCTTTTAAGTGCGCATTTTTTGTTGCACTACACACTAGGGCTTCAGGTTGACACTTAAAGAGTTCTAACAGAGATGAACTCTAGGTTTTTACACCTTGGCCTGGATGAGATTCGAACCCCGGACCTCAACAACGTGAGACCGGCGCTCTTGCCGACTGAGCTATCCCGTACCATTTTTTAATGATAATAATAGTATCTTTACACATGGACAACTGGTGATCCACGTCAAGTTCTGCTTGAATCACTTGATTGTCGTTCAAACGAAACTCAAATAACATGATATTCGCACTTAGATACAATACCAAGTTAACAAACTCAGATTTCAGAGAACAAACAAACTCATAATTTAAAGAATCCGTTACCGTACCAACAGAAGGTTAAATTTGTGGTATTTTAACGCACACACTTGACTCATATTAAGTCTCTGAAAAGAATAATTCTAATAAACGATTATTTTGTTTAAAAAATGAAGGGAGTCTCAAAGAGTTCTCTACAGAGCTAGACTTGCTTTTCAAGAGGTTTTGTTAAAGGGGGTCTCCAACTTGACTTCTCGCTGTATGTACGTAGTCTTTGCTCAGGCTGTAGTAGTAACATTTTAGCATTAAAGGGGGTCTCCGACTTCTAATTTTTAACTTCCAGTGTTTTATTAGCGAGGCCCCGAGAGGGTCGGAGAGGGCCTCGCTAATAAAACACTGAAAGTTAGAAATAAGAAGTCGGAGACCCCCTTTAATGCTAAAATGTTACTACTACAGCCTGAGCAAAGACTACGTACATACAGAGAGAAGTCAAGCCCGCTCTGTTAAATGGACATTACATAGACATCAAATCTTCATGGCCAAAATTCATAATTAGAACTGCTTACCGTATAGAGACATTCAACATTGTGAATTTGGAGACAGTTGTTGTACATTATACTCATGAATTTTGGACCAGTCTTCTAAAAGTCTTAATACAGTAGAACACGGATATAACGAATTCCAAGGGATATTTAAATATGATTGTTTCAGATGGCTTTGATTAGAACAATCAATTATTATCTAAAAGACACTACAGTCGTTAATCTGTTTTTCGGGGACTAGATTTTACCCTAAATGATACTTTACAATAAGATAATTTTCGATCAAATGACACCTTAGGTAAAATCTTTATTTGACTAAAACAACTCACGGAGTGGCATTTTAAATTGTGACGCATGGATGGCATGATAACGTAAATTCTGTCATTCATCAAAATATTCTTCTATGTGGAATACATTGTATTATTTCAGATAACACAGATTTTTGTCCATAAACAATTAGAGCAATGGTTAAGTTTGGGTGATTATAAGACCCTGTCTTCATCCCCTCCTGCCTTCATCCCCTCCTGCGTTACTCATACTTATTTCCAGATTAGATTCAGAGATTCACTAAGATAGAAGAAACACTAAAGGACTATGTTTTACATTCAAAGTTTACTGGAAAAAGAAAACAAAAAAACATGTGTTTTCTATTTGCGTAATACCTTCAAATTTTAAAGAGCCACTCCGATGCTCAATACATATGTTTTTGCTTTGAAACGACCGTGAATGATATGAATAATGATATGGATTTTTAAAATCTCACATATCATCAACAAACGGCAATTGCAAGATGAATCATTGTTTTCAATGAAAATCTTATAACAGTCACATTCACACCATTCTCTCCCCACAGAGGCAGATCAAGTCAAGTTGATTTAGCCCCTGTTCTATTACGCCTAAATCCGTGGGTTCCGGCAGTTTCCCCTGGCGGAAAAAACCTGCATCACAATACATTTGAATTTCTTTATCAAATGACAACGCTTCTCGCATGGAAAGGGTGGTTCATATCACATTGCTTTTGCCTTGATTCAGTAGTCAAAACGATGATTTGAGAACAGGGTCGCTGATTGCACAACTAACTTTGATTGCCTCCAATCAGGCATCTCCCATTCTATCCCACAAAGTCGGCGTAATATAACAGAGGCTAAATCACACGTCCAATTTACATGATTCATAGTTATATAACCTAACAAACACAATGAACCCGTAACTGTCGTTCTGACTGCTATAGATAAGTTTCCCACATTACAATGTACGTTTGACTGATTGACGCGCGTCATCGTTCGGTTTAATCACAACTGCAAACCTATCAAATGTTGTTTACAAGGACGCTTTGCTCTAAAAAGATACTTTCCTGCAACAGTCAATACTTCTCGATCAAATGTCACCATTGATAGGGTTCGTCATATCTGACCCCAACAACTCGCGGAATGGCTCGTTAACCACATATTTGTTAAAATAAATCAGTAAGAATATAAAATATTATCTATATGAGACTAAATACTAAATTGACCAGCCTTAAGTCGGCTGGGTGGTCGCTACATTTCAGAAAAAATGCAATCCACTATATAAGATATGCTCTAATACTCTCCTCACAAATACTTCACAAAGCTACATGTTTCACTGAGCTGGGTTTCAGTCATGAGAATACATGATTTACTGCTACACTGCTATACACGTAATGTGTAGGAAATGTGGAAAGCAACTTACTTTTACTGGATCGAACATCAGCTGAAACCAAGTAAATCAAATTCCACGAATTTACACGACATATGACTCCGTGGTGTCATGTTTGGTCACGGGTGAATGCGGCGGAAAGGTATGTCCCATTAAACATAAGTATATGAGAGGTAAGAAGGAAAGTGATATGGGATGCAATGGTTAAGTGTATCTTTCAGTGTAAAACGCAGAGATAAAATCATGACCACCAATTTGATGTGTTAGATTATTGATAGACATGTGGATGGTTGTCAGCCTCAGTCGCTCTAAAACCTTGAATATTAATTAAATGGTACATAGAATCGTTCTAACGAAAACGCATCAATAGCATGTATTACCATTTAACAAGTATCGAATCTTTCTGTTATTTTATAGACATGTGGATGGTTGTCAGCCTCAGTCGCTCTAAACCCTTGAATGTTAATTAAATGATACATAGAATCGTTATAACGAATACGCATCAATAGCATGTATTACCATTTAACAAGTATCGAATCTTTCTGTTATTTTATAGACATGTGGATGGTTGTCAGCCTCAGTCGCTCTAAAACCTTGAATGTTAATTAAATGGTACATAGAATCGTTCTAACGAAAACGCATCAATAGCATGTATTACCATTTAACAAGTATCGAATCTTTCTGTTATTTTATAGACATGTGGATGGTTGTCAGCCCCAGTCGCTCTAAAACCTTGAATATTAATTAAATGGTACATAGAATCGTTATAACGAATACGCATCAATAGCATGTATTACCATTTAACAAGTATCGAATCTTTCTGTTATTTTATAGACATGTGGATGGTTGTCAGCCCCAGTCGCTCTAAAACCTTGAATGTTAATTAAATGGTACATAGAATCGTTCTAACGAAAACCGTCATCAATAGCATGTATTACCATTTAACAAGTATCGAATCTTTCTGTTATTTTATAGACATGTGGATGGTTGTCAGCCTCAGTCGCTCTAAAACCTTGAATATTAATTAAATGGTACATATAATCGTTATAATGAATACGCATCAATAGCATGTATTACCATTTAACAAGTATCGAATCTTTCTGTTATTTTATAGACATGTGGATGGTTGTCAGCCTCAGTCGCTCTAAAACCTTGAATATTAATTAAATGGTACATAGAATCGTTCTAACGAAAACGCATCAATAGCATGTATTACCATTTAACAAGTATCGAATCTTTCTGTTATTTTATAGACATGTGGATGGTTGTCAGCCCCAGTCGCTCTAAAACCTTGAATGTTAATTAAATGGTACATAGAATCGTTCTAACGAAAACCGTCATCAATAGCATGTATTACCATTTAACAAGTATCGAATCTTTCTGTTATTTTATAGACATGTGGATGGTTGTCAGCCCCAGTCGCTCTAAAACCTTGAATATTAATTAAATGGTACATAGAATCGTTATAACGAATACGCATCAATAGCATGTATTACCATTTAACAAGTATCGAATCTTTCTGTTATTTTATAGACATGTGGATGGTTGTCAGCCTCAGTCGCTCTAAAACCTAGAATACTAATTAAATGGTACATAGAATCGTTCTAACGAAAACGCATCAATAGCATGTATAACCATTTAACAAGTATCGAATCTTTCTGTTATTTTATAGACATGTGGATGGTTGTCAGCCTCAGTCGCTCTAAAACCTTGAATACTAATTAAATGGTACATAGAATCGTTCTAACGAATACGCATCAATAGCATGTATAACCATTTAACAAGTATCGAATTTTTCTGTTATTTTATTTATTTTTTTTGAATGTTAATTAAATGGTACATAGAATCGTTCTAACGAAAACGCATCAATAGCATGTATAACCATTTCAGAAGTATCGAATCTTTGTATTATTGTATAACTATGGCAAAGATAAATTCCAATTAATAAAAGAAACAAAAAATTTACATTGGTATAGAATTATTTTGAAACAAATACATACTATCTGCTTAATCCAAATGATTAATTGTAATTTTCATCAATTCATAGAAAGCAGCTATGGGATGTTTATTAGTAAATACTGAAAGCGATTGATGGTGATAAGTTAGTTCAATGGAAATTTGAGGGACTCGAATCATGAACAGAATTGGAAAAGGAAACAAAGATACTTCCTTCCTCCTATACTACTGTAAAACAGGTTGATAGAAGATGTTACAAAATATTATTGAAAATGTTCTTTTTTAACGAGGTAATAATGATTGGGGAGTTTCATCAGAATATGAAATATGCCAATAAAGAAGTTGAAAACCCCTACATCAAAAGATCTTAATTTCCTCATTAAATCTCTGTCAATTTTTTGTCAATGCTGCAGTGTTGTATTTAAATTCCCCTTCAAGGTATCGTCATAAATGGTCCCTAGATAATTGTATTCTGACAACTTGAGCATTATTCATATTCACGGGTTCGAACAGCTTTTCCGTGGTTCTGGAATTAACTATATATCATTAATTCTTTTGGTTTTATTCAGTACAGCAATGAGAGCAGCATTATTTACATATCTAACACTTGAACAGGATGGACCTTGTGCAACATGATATGAATAACACAGGTGATAGAACGCATCCCTGTAGAGCGCCGGTATCAATAGTAACAGCTGAATATTGACATTTTTGACACGAACAGATTGTGAATTATTTCTGAGGAAATCACTCATCAATTTTATCACATTATTTAATGTTTGGGGACAAAGACGGGATTTAGATACGGGCATTTGGGAGTTTCAAGGTGGTTATTCAATTTATTCAACATCTTCCTTTGTATGTAAACTGTATGTAAATGATCCAGAATATGACATATGTTTTGCACGAGAAACGCAAACCTATGAAAGCAATTCAAAGCCCCTGATGTAAGCGAACCCCGGTCTGTAATTATTCATTTCCTTTGGTTTACATAGTTTCTGAACTGTTATGATTATATATTCCTTCGATATCTTTGGTTATTGAAGAGAATCAAAAGAGGCCTGGTGAAAGTATAGGTAATCTGCACATAACTTGACACTAATACTGTGTACCTGGCCTATGTAGCTTTTTATATTGTCAACACTTATTCACTTATGGTATTTAAATTTGATGAATAAAGGGTCATTTTGGTACTCTTCTTGGAAATTTCTGTTATCAAATTTAGCATATAATGAATTAACTTCAGTGACAAATGGCTTTCATCTATTGTTGATATCGGGAGTTTTTTTATCTATTCTAATCATTGTCTGTAAATCCGTATTTTCCATAATCATCTACCTTGTCCAATATCATAGAAATGAGTATCAAAGCTGTAAAACCCAAATGCATTGAAGGTATGTCGAAACTCATTTTCGCTGACATATTTGGGGAAATAACATTCTCTTTCAAAGTATTCAATAGCCCGCGACGCCATTGAAATATTTCTGAAGAGATGTGGACAAGTTCCTCTTTCAATCAGTGTCAAATTATCTCCTCCATTGCCTTGAATATGTACACAAAATGCTGAGCGACGATCACTGTACAGGGTTCTGTGCAATTGGGCAGATCAAAGATCCAATCCGTGATTTTCAACACTTAATATTTTGCTTTGAAACGAACGAAGATGGTATGAATAATGATGTAGATTTTTATAATCTCACATATTCCTTCCCAAACGGCAATTTTGGATTAAATTCTTGTTTTCAATAGAAATCTTTTAATATTTATATATGCACGTGCAAGCCAAATTCACACATCCAATTTACATGAATACTAGTTATATAACCTATGAACCATTTTAAACAGGTCACTTCATCCTGACTGCTCAAAACACGCTTCCAAAACAACGTTTGCCAGATTTACACGCGTCATTGTCCGATTTTCGATCATAATCACGATCCTTCTTAATGTCCCTACACAGCGTCTATTTGTTCTAAAATGATTCTTTCCTGCAGCAGTCGATATTTAAAGTGACATTATTGGAAATTGACATATGTGACCCCAGACAACCTCTGATTGACCTGATAACCACACCACGTGATGTATGGGAAAATAACATCCTCTGTCAAAATAGTCAATAGCCCGTGTCTCCATTGAACTATTTCTGAAGAGATGTGGATTAGTTCATCTTCCAATCGATCACTTAGGTCTAACAGGGTTCTGTGCAATTGGGCATATGTGACCCCAAACAACTCATGGAGTGGCTATCTAAGTACATTAGATTACCGAAAGTAATTTTGTTTCATAATTAGGTATTTTACATGGTAAATCTGGTATATATCAAACTGCACACGTCCTTGAAAAGTTCAGGACAACATTACCTTCGGTTTATCAATAACTAAAAGACATATATAAACAAGGTCATTCCAGAACAATTATTAATTGAAGAAAATCTTTGTTTTTATCTATTCTATGTAACTAATGGTTAATTGAACGTTCATAGATTTATCATGTAAATTAAAATCTAAGTTACTTACCAGAGAGACCTGTACTTTTGTATATAAGAACGTATCAGCGGTTTCTGATGTCCACCCAAAACTACTTCTAAACATACTTCTACAAACGCCGATACTGGACGTAGGTAGGCTACATGCTATACAGAGAAGATGTGTCCAAGGAGGAGGAATTAAACATAAGAAAGTAGAGCCCAAAATAGTGAAAGCTTTTGATAACCAGGAAAACAAACAACGATGTGCGTCTATGGGAGATATATTCATTATTATGGTAAGTGTCATTGTGATTTAAAACATTCTATCAAAGCAATAAATTTAATACATTATTACTCAAGCAAGTAAAACATTTATGAAACGAGTGAACATTTGTCTTGCGAGCGCATTTTGTAAATATCACAAATCACTCTAAGCGTAATAACGTCATTATTGGTTTAATTAATTTTGAAAATTCGTTTTTATACGTTTAAATAATGACACTTGCTCTGGTTAATAACCATGTGTCATCATTCGCATTCCTTAAATTTAATTAACTTTTAACTCATCTATTAAAGATTACCTGCATTTTAGTAATGACACAGTACAACTTGCTTAATTTTATTTTACACCCTCAGCCCGAAGACCAACAAGAACGATGGATTCTATCTCGCTCCCCTGAAGACGACTGCTGGTATATGGCGTCTCCAGTTGGCATCAACACACCAAAGGCATGTGTGAAAAGATGTGCGAGAAAGCTGGAATTCCCGAGAAAAAGACCAACCACTCTTTAATAGTTACAGCTGCAACAAGACTGTACGATGCTAATATTGAAGAACAGCAGATATGCGAGCAGACAGGTACTACTTAATCATTTATGCGGAATTTAAAAAATAGGTAACTTAATTTCAGGCAATATTTTACTTTTATTAAAATGTGTTTAAATATACCACATATTTTATCAAAATAAATAATTACCAGGAACATGTAAATCAAATTTAAGTATTATGAATTTGCACCATTTCAAAACAAAACAAGTTTAAGAAGTTTAAAAGTTAGGAAAACAATACACGTGGTAACTGTTCAGTTTTCGATCAGGATTTAATAAGTTTCTGCACCATGCTATGAACATCAAAAGACCATATCAGCACTGGTCATTATGATAAAACGATTCAAAAGTCAGTCAGTCGGAACTAGCGTTCTGTTTTGGCGTGGTTTCTTTTTGACATGCAATTTCTTACATCAGCAATGTATATTTCACTTTTAAAGCATTAACGGATTTTATTTGCAGGTCACCAAAGTTCGGCCGTGAGAGGTTATAAACGCGTTCAACGATACAAGCAAACGTATCGGATGTTCTCTATGGGAAAAATCCAAGGATGGGAAGAACGAGACGGTGAAGGGTGGCGAAGAGACGGTGAAGCGTGGCGAAGAGACTGTGAAGGGTGGCGAAGAGAGTGTGAAGGGTGGCGAAGAGACTGTGAAGGGTGGCGAAGAGACTGTGAAGGGTGGCGAAGAGACTGTGAAGGGTGGCGGAGACTGTGAAGGGTGGCGAAGAGACTGTGAAGGTTGGCGAAGAGACGGTGAAGGGTGGCAACGACACACGTTCCCTTTCGTTCACCTTCAACTTTTCAGTGTAAAATGTCTTGGAAATTAAAGCAACCTCCTTCAGTCATGTTATTTTTTGTAATTGTTGAAATAATTTATTACTGAAATGCCTGATGTAATCTGGTGTTTCATATGTTTATTCCTAAATTTGCTTTCTGGAAAGTGCGTTCTATCTGCAAAGAAAGTGCGTTCCATCTCCATGTAAATGCGCTATTTCTATAGAAAGAACTCTCAAATATCTCTTTACATCAGACACTTGAGTAAAATGGATTCGCCCAAGTTCTTGCTTACAGGTTTTGGAACAGTGAGAAACAATATCGTTGACAACTTTTGCTTGGTTGACAACACAAGTGCAGTGTTTTGAAACATTATATAGAACGATCTTAAAACGTGAAATATTATAATCAAACAAATGATGTTTTTATGGTCAACTTTTAATTTCGTTGAAAAAAAAAACGTAAAAATAATTGTCGGAGTTGATATGTCGTTTCTATTAGCCTTAGTGTTGTTTTGAGTCCTATTCGATCATTTGTTTTAAAGATAGACAAAGCACAAAGGCGTTCTTGGCAACGCATTTTTCCACTATAAGGGCCGCCAGCAGTTTTCGCTAGGTACTTGATATTTTCTACTACTACTAATTAATACCATTTGGTGTTGAGAAAAAAGATTTTGACCGTCTGAGGGTTTGTCAAAGTAACGGTCGACATAATTTATATAAGCACGAAACATCGGAACGCGGCTTTCTTCCGACACAATCAGTGCTAAACGTTTGGATTATTCTCCCCTTATAATTATATCGATAGTTTTTGGCTTTGTGTTAATGACCCATATTCAAACTGCAACATGTTTAGAGTATGTTTACTGTATTCGTGGTATTTTAGCAATATTTTGCGACCAAACGTAGGCTACGATTGAAATGTGGCCATCTCACAATTTTCGGTTCCTAAATACGCTTGAAAGCCGTCCTTTTCGAGCACTAAAAGATTTTCTTTTCTTTTTCTCCTTTTTCCCGAATCAGGCACTAGTTGCCGCCTAAGGGGATACCCAACGGACGCAATTGCGGTAACTGAGACGCGGTATAAAACCTACACACATAATGATGATGTCACCGAAAACGGGATCGTACTGTACTTTTGACGTCGGATTAAGTATGTTATTGTTGCTAAAAACATGTAAGGATGGTATCAAACTTTGGAGGAAAGATTGTTCTACCGAGTGATGTATTTCTTTTCTCAATAGCTGAATTTCATCACGAACCGCATGCATAGATGACAATGGGGCTTTAAGGACGTTTTAGAATAAAAACAATGTTTTGGAGCTCCTTTCAATGAAAATTGTCAATTGTCAATATGAAATAATCACACAATTGTACCATATATGTGAACCCACTTTAGTCTTTTCACCCGTTAAAGCCAACAAATAAGCCTCCAAAACGTATTTGTTACTATAGTTTCTCATGGTTTAAAGGGTTAAAGTTCTGCTAACTATGTTTAAAAGTTTCGTATGCAACAATACCATACACCGTCTATGTGGGTCACGTTAGACAGTCGCTTCGCTTTACACAGCTAACAAA
The DNA here is from genome assembly GCA_916613615.1 of Steromphala cineraria. NCBI lineage: Eukaryota > Metazoa > Mollusca > Gastropoda > Trochida > Trochidae > Steromphala > Steromphala cineraria. Next base: position 72,990,686 of record OU744720.1, on the reverse strand, counting down.
CCCCTATTGTTCTTAGACCTGTCACTTGATAGTTTGCATAATGTTTGTTCATTTAGTTAGTCAAATCGTTATTTTTCACAAGCGCTGTGTTCAGATACCAGATATGTATGTCAGGAAAGCATGGCAAGTATATATATGAGTGCGTGAAGCTGAAGATCACTTCGGATGCAAACTATTTCTTTTTAATATCAGAAGAGTATGAATGGATGATGAACTTTTTCTTTGGGTTGACTGCGTTTAAACACAGGCTGAAATGAGTTTTTAAAAGTGTTTCTGCACAAGTAAAAAAAATTTAAAAAGTAAGTGTATTTTATTTATAGTCTTGTCAGAATGTAAAATAGAGTGAAACAGAAGTCGGTACAGTGAAGCTGAAACACGATAGATAACATCACTATAGCACACCTGGACAGTTGTTCATTAGTTAGTTATTTCCACATAATGTAAATGCAAAGTAAAGGTTAACAACTCTGATTTGAAGAGAATATAAGATTTTTAACCGTCTTCAGTCACAGTAACTTTGCGACTGCTGCACGTGAATCCCGGGCACGTGAACCTCGGAAGAGATACATTTCAACATTTCGGCTGTCAGCGTCCGTCTGATCTGGACGTGTCATTTTCATCAGAAATATATGTTCTCCCACGTGCCTCGCTAGTTTTCTGTTCTGAGTACTGCAGCATAGGGTTTGTGTCAGGTGCTCATAACTATAACCTTTTGAGTCGTTTTGTCCGTTACATTTAATTTTATAACAGACTCGTTAATATATTATAGGTTCTCTTTGCTTCTTTGCCTCGTCGCTGTTTAGCTGGAGAGAAAAATAACATAAAATCCACACTTTGCAGCAGTACTCCAAAAAAGACAAACAGAAAAGGCATGAATTATAAGAACAATTTGTATGCAGCACTCAGAAAAGAAATTGAGGAAGGGTATGAATTATGTTTTGTTTTTCAAGAATGAGATTGGGGACATGTTAAAATCTCGTTAAAAAAGATACGATTGCAACTTCTTTTAAATTTGACTTGGACGTCAGTTAAATGATGGATAAAACTAAAAGCAACTTTGCGAGCAGTAATGACAGTTGGTACAGTCGATGTTCCTTCCAATTACTACTGTCGTTGCTTGTACAACTACCCTTCGCTGCACAAATGACAGTTTTGTGATTATCTCGGTTTGTCATTATGATACACATGCAGGTTTTCACATTTGGTTATAAATTTTCTTATAAAAGCATCAGTGTCTTTCTCAGTCAACAGAATGTAATCCGGTTAACTTGTTTGTTTATTCATAATCTCGCAGCATGTAGCATAAATGAAATCATGTCTAGTTCATGACATTCTACACATACGCAAGCTTTCACTGTAACTATTAATTATGATTATGGAGTTGCCTGTTCATTTATCTTCTCTCTTTCTTAAAATTAACAAATTTGGAACTACATCCATTCTGTTGGATAAAATGTGTTATGCTGTCAATGTATTCCTGTCTATCTCAAAGCAAATATATTTTGTGTCCAAATCTATTGTTCTTAAAATTCTAAAAGAGACAACTGATTCACCTTGTTGTGCTCTTTTAGTTTACACCTGGTTCGTTTAACTTACTCACGTACACTTTATTCATTTAAACATTTAAGCCACTAATGGCTTATATATTGCCCAAGCGGAGTAAAACAATAACTCACTTATAAACATTTAAAGTTCACGTTTTCAAATGCCACCTTTTATGGACCGCTTAGACCTATCTGGCCACAAACCAGTGAATGCACGACTGTTCGTCACTGGTCACACCCCCTTTTTGTGACGTCATAAACAGAATAAGCCTCGCTACCTATACATCTATCGTAACAATACCACAGAATCAAATTTAATAATAAACGATTTTCAGAAAATGTTTTTCCACTCAGTTAGATAAATTATTTGACGATGTAATACTACTAAGCATTTGGTGTAAAAAAGATATCAACATCAATGGTAATTAAACAATTATTTAGGCAGTATTTCAGTTGAAATAATGATACGTTAATCTTTGTAGTCTGTTTATTAGTCACACCCGCGCGAGTTTTATGGCCCCTTACCCAGGTGGGTTTTTCACAGCCGATAAAGGCCAATTAAAGGTGTTTATTGGACAAATTAACAAAAATCAAGAGCAGTTTTTATTTGATTACAGCCTTATCCGTCGAATTTTCGAAACTGAACTGTACCTATCCGTCGAATAACGCTTGAGTGATTTTGTACCGATCGGTCGAATCTTGGCTAGCAAGAGACACTGGGTGAATCTAAGTTCATTAATAAAGGGGTGTACGGTTTGTTTACAAGAATTACGACTGATCTCTTGTAATGAAGTGAGTTGCTTACATTATTAGGTCTTATTTCTTAGAACGGACAGATTACCGAGTTAAGGGTTCATACTGTAAAACTCCATTCTGTTTACGTCAATCAATCTTTATTTCTTTGTGCACAGTAGAGGCCATAGGCCCAGGCTACATTTCAGATTCATATAGCGATATATGTACATTCATATAGCGCGATATTTACGTGAAAAACAATACTATTGACAAGTGACGTGTACCATTCTTGTTCATAATTTACTCTAAGTCTAAACCCAAATTCTGACAAGAATGTATAAACATAATAAACATTTTGCTGTTGTTCCATTATATAGCCAAATCCAAATATGTAGAAAATATGTTATACATTTCTTTATATACAATACTCATGATATACGACATCGTATCATCCTAACACGTCCAAACACCCCTTTAGTCTTATTTTGGACCGTTCCAACGTTATGTAAGCCAATCAACAACTACACAGTACCGATCCGTCGAATGGATTTTTCTATTCTAAAACTAGAAATTCGACGAAGAGGTATGCGACCTTTTATTTTGTTGAAAAATCTTTTAACGAAAATCGATAAGTGATAAAGTCGAGGTTAGTAGATGTTTAAGGTTCAACACTGCCTTTCCAGTCGTTCTTAGGGTCCATTACCCCATAGCCCCTCCGGTTTACAGAGTAACGGAAAACTGAGGTATAGGTTGTTATAAATCAGACAATATGTTAAAATAGAGACAAGGGAGGTAACTCCATAGTTACTTTTACGGGATATTCAGTAGCATTGTAAATCATAGGTTAGTCGTTACTAAAGGTACAAAATGGGGAGAGAACAAAATGCTTTTCGGTGTGAATATTTATATCACTCGACAACGATCCAATGCTATACTAACTATAGTACTCATCATAGTGAGGAAACATATATGGATGACAACTCCTTTATTCATGAAATGCGACGTAAGAAGTTGTCATCCATAATTGTTTCCTCATTATCATCATTCCAACTTCTAAAATGCCCCTTAAAGAAGCTATAGTACTCATCATCATCAATAACATTCTTCGTCATTTATTACATTACTATAGGGTTACATTATCTGATGGCGTTCGTACCGATGTAATCAATTTGTTTCTCTTTTCAGTTAAATGTGGGTTTTCTTTAGCCAATGCAAGCTAAGAACGGTGCACTAAGTTTACTTTGTAGGTCATTTTAACATTAAAACATTTAAATACTTTACATTGTGTTAATTAAATAATAAATATACAATCACTTGACAACATTTTCACTACTACTTCACCATTAACGGTAAAGGATGAGTATTCCCGTCAACATGAAAAAATTATGATCTTCTACGCCTTCACATACCATAAAGTAAATATCTATATTATCTTAACACGCTGTCAGTTGAAAAGTTGCCCTATTTCTTCGATCATATCCTCTATATGGTTACTACGAGGGACGCATGAACCATTCCCTGAGTTTCCATATCTTTCAACCTGTATTCCTGCAGCTTTATTGCTGCCATCTTTGGGTTCTATCCGAATAGCGTCACGTGATGACATAGACGGACACTCCTTGAAGTAGTTGTAAGGAAGCAGGTATATTCCAAGATGGCCGCCAGTAGTCGGGGTGACTGGGAGATCTTCGGTGTGAGGGATGTGGTGGAGTCCAACCGTCGCCCAGACAACCAGATCCTGGAACACAAAAACGGATGGGGCATTAAGTTTGCTGTTTGATCGCCCCTGTAGCATGAATAATTATACCCTAAATGTGATGAATACTAGATTTTGATTGGTTCTCCTGGAAATCAAACGTGATCAATTTTGGATTGAAAGTCCTATGATTTTGATGCCGCTTCACTGCGCATTGATACACCCGACTGGAGCGGCATTAAGTTTACTGTGTGATCGCCCCTGTAGTAATAAATATATATAAAAATATCATGAACTCTTCTAATTTGCAAGTCTGGTGAACATAAAATGTTTTTATATAACTTTTAATACATGTTCAGCTTCGTCTGCTAGGTTTAATACGATAAAAAAAACTGCAGCATTTTATCCCCTTTCTACTAAGTCTATTGCACACGAACTCACTGTCGTGTACCAGGTATGGAGTGGACTAATAGCAATGGCGGACGGGACAGGTCAACAGAGGTAGGTGTCTGCTTTCAGTGCTCCGTTCTCCTAATCGACGAGGTTTAGATGGTCACCTTTAACTGTGGTAGTCAGGAATAGAATCTTAAATACATTCCCTATGAGTTTTGGTTCACAAACTGCAAGAAATGTGCGTATTTAAGATGTCAAGTTGATGTTTATCTCACTTTCATTTTCGGAGCGGAGGGGAGACTTTTAAGTGCCCTTTTTCATGCCCTTAACGACCTTGAATCTCATACATGTTGTCGCGCATATCAGTGCTTGGTTATAATAAAGATTTCTGTTCAATTTGAACCAATTTGGTTCAGAAACTACGAAGTTATTGATAAAATAACAAATCAACATGGCAGCGGAGTGGACTCGCCGAATAGTCAGCGGAGTGGACCAAGAAAGTCGGGTAGGGAGGGGACATTTTTGGATATGGAGGGGACACATTTGGATAGGGAGGGGACATCACTTTTAAATTGAATACTGTAGTTGATACAATACCCATGGTAATACACAAACTCCTTTGCAAAGTTAGCCAATGAAATCCACAGAAGACGTAATCTAGTTTCATAAGCATTATCATCAACCTTTTCATTTACAAATGAGTGAAATAGAGGTTTCTCTTTTCTTTTGCAGAACTTACCCGGAGAACGTTTCCGTTGCTGCCGTTGTCAAATCACATTTTGCTGATGGTGGCGTTTAACATTTCAGTTTTTTAGCAAAAAGGCTTTCTGGGTCTAATGAGAGATTGAGCACAGATGCATCTACGGACGTGGTGATGCACAAATCAAGTGACTCATCGTCAACATTAAAAGTCTCGTCGATGCCTATAATATATCATATGGAACTATTTGATAGTCTAATTATCCACTTGACGGCTCTAAACATTCTATTTCCATTTTCAATGTTTGTAATGGGTGGTACGCAGTGATCTATAATGTGTTTCGGCTGTTTTGCAGTGATTTGACAACGACAGCAACGGTAAATTCTGCAGAAAAGAAAAGAGAAACCCTTATTTCAATCATTTGTAAACGAAAATATTGATGATAATGCTTATGAAACTAGATGACGTCTTCTGTGGATTTCATTTGGCTAACTTTACAAAGGAGTTTGTGTATTACCATGGGTAGTGTCTCAACTAAAGTATACAATTTAAAAGTGATGTCCCCTCCCTATCCAAATGTGTCCCCTCCATATCCAAAAATGTCCCCTCCCTACCCGACTTTCTGGGTCCACTCCGCCGATTATTCGGCGAGTCCACTCCGCTGCCATGTTGATTTGTTATTTTATCAATAACTTCGTAGTTTCTGAACCAAATTAGTTCAAATTGAACAGAAATCTTTATTATAACCAAGCACTGATATGCGCGACAACATGTATGAGATTCAAGGTCGTTAAGGGCATGAAAAAGGGCATTTAAAAGTCTCCCCTCCGCTTCGAAAATGAAAGTGAGATAAACATCAACTTGACATCTTAAATACGCACATTTCTTGCAGTTTGTGAACCAAAACTCATAGGGAATGTATTTAAGATTCTATTCCTGACTACCACAGTTAAAGGTGACCATCTAAACCTCGTCGATTAGGAGAAGGGAGCACTGAAAGCAGACACCTACCTCTGTTGACCTGTCCCGTCCGCCATTGCTATTAGTCCACTCCATACCTGGTACACGACAGTGGAACTTGGACAACCAGGTCCTGGAGGACATGCATATCCTACTTTCTTATCAATTACAGAAAGGAAACTGAGAAACTCCAGATTTTTGTTTCGCCGGGGCTAATTGGGTAGTGTATTTTAGAAGCCTTTTTAGGCAGGTTTACAGTCCGATTTCGAAAATTCAAAGTTGAATCTAATTAAAATTTCAAGCCCCTTTTTATGAATCCCGAAAGTGGCCATAGACCATTTCAGTCTGTTAGTCTGTGACGTTGAATATCAATGTGAGCCTTGATACAGTAACATTCAACAACGTTTCTTATACTACCAATGGGTAATGCTATTTGTGATATACACTCTTCCAAAAAAAAGAAACGCACAAGAAAAAACTATTTTGAAATAGGTGTAATCTGAGTATGATATGTTCTCACGCCACTACATAAAGGCACGACACTACACACAGTAACTTCAATACACTAAATTGGTAAACCTTAAAATGCCGCTGCAGATTTCGAGAACACAGACCATAACTGTACAAAATTCTTCAAGGTGTGTGTACGATCACGTCGTATAACCTGAATAACAAAGAATAAAATGATTAACATAGAACACAGGTACCTCATCTTTTAAGTTCTCGTTATCCGCGAGAAAGCTCGTGAAGTTCACTACAGGGTCGAGCGAGTCGAACATTCCGTAGCATGAGCTGCTGCTCCTTTCAACCTCCTTGTGTTTCGTGACTGCAAGTTGATACCGCGACCATGTGAACGTTGCTTCATTCCCCACGTTGTCTGGAGTTGGTCGGTACGACATGCCGTCCATGTGTAACCTTAAAGATTCCAAATGTTATAGTTAAAAGTGTCGGCATAAAAATCGTCATTCAACATCCAAATATCCGAAAAAAACTCAATTAAAAGGGATGAAAGGTTTCTTCCAATGGTATGTCTGTTACACCAACTGTTTGAATGTCATTCTAGGAATTGCGAGTATAACGAACAAGGGAATTCTATGGATGAACCACTTCAGTAGTTTCTTGAAGACCCTTTTATCGATATTAAGCATGAAGTTGAAGTTGTCCATCGAAAGAATTCCCTTTGTCATATATTACACTAATTTGCTTATTAAAATATTGAATTGCGATTTGGCGTTGAACGAAAGAAGTCGCTCACCAGTGCACCTTTTCTTGCAATTATGATTTGACATATAGCTTAGAAAATTTCTGTTTGGAGAGATTAAAAAAGGAAAAGTCATTTATCGTCTAACGATGATGCAGGATAACAGATAAGATGTTCTGCCTTACACGTCTGCCAACCCATATTGTATACAACCTATAAATGGCAAGTGCCGGTAATCAGAACATTTGAGATATGCATCAGTGACACGCATGTCAATTTCGAAATATATACTTTAACGAAATGGTTTACCTGTATCCGCTAATTTCGCCGTATCTTGTTTTCACTCCATCATTGTGGAAGATATGGTACTTAGGGTGTTCAAAGTTGAACTTGTAAGCTGCTTCTGATTCAGTTTCTTTCAAACTCCTCCTGAATTTAGTCTGCCAGTAGGTGGCGTTATTTACAGAAAAGTCGCTGTCTACTTCCGTCGCACTGATGTCGAGAGTTTCATATCTATTTTGAAGTCCACGAATATCCAAATCGATTTTGTAATTGAAAAGATGATGGTGAATGTTGCCTACTATGGTATCATGAAGTCTGAAGCCGTAATCCCGTTCTTCTGGTTTGTGGAACGAGGAAAACAGATAACCGGTCATAGCTGATCTCATTTGCAGAGCACCATTTTGATGAAAAACGAAATCAAATATATAATCGTAATTTCCTATTGTCAATATAGTTCGAAGCACAAGAGAATTGTCCGTCATCCCTGAATGAAAGTGACCTAGATACTCGTGATAGCCAGCATGCCGTCTGAGAGGAATTCCAGTATTTTCTTCATATACGCAAAATATATTCATGAATCTTAACGGGGTGGCCGATGTTTCTACGATAAAAGAACCATCTATGAAAGTGCCAGTGTCCGGGCAGTCAATCTCAGGCACGAGTCCAAGAGAATGGATGCCGAGAAGAGCAGTGCTGTCTAGATAATCAGACGTCATATGTGCAGGGTTCTGTCCAGAGTATAAAACAGCGATTTCTTGTAGTCCTATTTCATAAGCCAGTCTTTCGTCATTAAATCTGATGTCATAAAGCTGTGGACCAGCAATGGCAGACATACGAAAATCAAATGACCACTGCATATATTCAACATGTCTATGAGAAATCTTGTATCTTTTACCATCAGGTTCAAACAATTTTGGCGGTCGTTTTGGAAGCTCTGGAAGAGGTTTCCCTCGTAGCTTCATGGTTGAGTAAAGGTCTTTATCATTGGAAGGCGGTGGTACCTTGTGTTTAGAAACGTGTCCAGCACGATACCTGCTTGCAAGTTCCTCGATAGAATGAAACGTCTGTCCATTGTAAATGATAGCTTCTATATCATATTCTGATGGTTTGGTTACGTTATGTTTTAGAAGGAAGGACAATCCAATAGGATGAAGAGAGAAGAACTCTACAAAATGCGTCATGACGAGCCACATTTTCCTATCATGACTGCCCAAAGCCCCTGAACCCACAGGGCTACGAAAGAAAGCTAAACATCCTTTCGTACAACGAGGATAAACTCGTGCAGTTCCGTAACTTTCTTCAAGTAGCGTCTTTAACTTTGAACTGATGCCTGGGAATATTTGCTGGTATATGTAACCAAATTCAATCATACCATCTGGACGGCTGTTAAACCGTATTGGATTTGGCCTATTTGGGTCATCCCGTAGGAGCATGTATGAAGGATCCGGAAGTGCGCCCACTATATACTCCTCAACACCTGGAGGGGACTTATCTCCCCTGAATACCACAACGAGGGCCTCGCGATCCGGCTGTGACCTCTTTCCATCGAGGAACCTCAGGACATGATTCTTCTTGGGCAGATACAAATCCACAGTATATATGTAACTATCTCCAGGGTCGGCTTCTGTTGGATGGCACAAGTTCAGTTCCTTCTGTGAATAGAGATACTCCTGGACAGCCTCCAACTCCTTCATGGTAAGGTCATGGAACACACCCGGGTCTTCTGCTTCCGTCACATCAATCTTCTCATCTTCCACATCTCCACAGAACTTGAATCTGACGGGTTTAGGTTTCCTATGAGAGAACACAGCGAGTGCAATAAGGAAGATTGATAGCACTAGCGAGATGAGGATGAAGACGACGGCCACGAAGCGCCACCTACCGACAGATCGGCGAAACTGGTCCTCTTCCTCTCTATTCATCGCGTCTGAAACAGTCAGTTACGAATCTTTTATGATACAGACTTCTTCATCAGATAGTAACTTTGACTTTACGAGTCAAATATTTGAAAGACTAGATTGCTCAGCTTATAAACGATATTTTTGAAACTGTGCAACTAATTTTTAACTATTTTGTGTTTTTTATAAATCTGGTATTTGTATAATGGTTCTTTAATAATGCACATTTTATATTCATGGATTTTCTTGAGAAGATGTCTTGACTAAATAAAATGCACTTGAAAAAATTAACGTTTCCTTAAGATCTGTCTGAGACGTTGAATCGAATATGAGCCTTGATTCAGTAACATTCAACAACGATTTTAATACTGCCAATGGGTAATGTAATTTGTGATATACACTCTCCTACAAGAAAACAAAAAGGAAAAAATACAATTTTGAAATAGGTGTGATCTGTATTTCTGTTCAATGTATATTATTGTGTTCTGTCGACACTATATAGATGCACGAGTTACCAACTTGTCACTTTAAAACACGTAATTGATAATTTTAAAATGCCACAGCCTCATACATTTCTATAAAACAATTTTAAAATATCTTCATTTTGTTGAACAACAACTATTGATATTTTGAAAGTGTTTACAAAACTATCGCCATTTACTATCTAGAGGTCAAACAATTATACTTGTCTGTTCCAAAATTCTGCTACGAAAAACACAAATTTTCATTTTCTCGTTGAAATCTTATCTAAAAGGTGGCGAGAAAATGATTTGATTGGCTATATCGCAAGTCGGGCCACGCAAGCGAATCTAGCTTCTGGGCCCAGGGTACAGATTAGTGGAGTTAGCGTAACGTTCGTACCCTGAGACAGGATGGCACACAATATGATATATTATACTTCGGCCTACATAAATGTTTAGCAAATTGTCATATTTCACACTCTTTTCTCGAAATGTTTTTTTTCCAAAGCTATACAATGTATTAAAGGGAGTTTTTTAGAAATCAATATGGTAATTATTCTAATTTTAAAATTACGCAAGTTGGCTTCTTATGACCTGATGTGGCTATGAGTTAGCCGCATTCATCATTCGTAGGTTTAATTTGCAATGTTATTTGTAACGTTGTTTTGCCTTTGACTTTAGTCTTTGATTCATTTCTAATAGTTTCATAACACTTATACACAAGTATTTCTAGAAGCAAATATATTTTAATGAAATTTCCCATTTTTCATTCGATATGTCGGTGTTCTTTTATTGAAAACTTCTGAAAAAGGACGAAACAATTTTAACTTATCGAACGTCAGACATAACAATATTTATCCTACCTATTGTAAGAATCTCGATCTCTGATTGGTTCACGTGAAAAAAGCATGCAGATTGAGCTCCTTGAAAAGTATGTTTCGTTGAATACATTGATGTTACCTTTGCTCAAATAATATGTAGCTTTATGCAAACTAAAGTCAAAGTAATTGCAAGCTATATAAATACCAAAAAAAAACATACATGCATATTGCCATAATTAGCTTATCAATCTAAGATTTGGTGTTAAATATGTTTCTCGTCGAAAAAAATGTCAATATTGTGTCGCAGCTTTCTTGATCATTGCATATCAGAATCGGTTCACATTTATTCGAAATATATATTCACTCACTGTTTCGTTGTGTGTCTTGCAAGGAAAGTCGTTTAACATCGAAATTATGCTTCAGGAACTGTGTTCATAAAATGTCTCTGAGTAGTGACTAAGCCAGGCACTGACACGATTGATGATGTGGTTTCAAAACAACACTTCCGGTTTGTGACCCCGACCTTTGTCATGTGCCTAAGCAGTTTTTAACCTTTTTAAATATGCGTTGTGTTTAAACATTCTGTAAGATAAATTCGTTATAACATTGCTTAGTGGGTTACATAGGTATTTATTATTCCCTTGAGAGGTTTTATGCAACTCGCGTTCCGCTCGTTGCATAAAACCTTTCGCGGGAATAATAAATACCTAGAAACCCACTAAGCAATGTTATAACTTATAATTTAGTATATATGTCCATGACGCTATATACACGGAAGGCATTGACAACGACTTATCTATAATAAGTATGTTTATAACAAACATGCATTTTCACATACAAGCTGTAAATCAGCAATTAATTTTCACGTGGGTGCAAGGTCGGGCTAAGTTATATTTGACTTTGGAGCTTCTTCGCTTGTTATATAAATAGCCCATAGAGAGATGGAATACGTTAAACAGGTCTTATTTACAGCCTCGTCTATCTTGGCGTCTGTCTGCGCTAGTGAGTTATACATACTCCTTATAACAAGACCGTCATCCACTGTAGAAATTATTAGTATTATTGAACACATTTTTATCATATTTTAACAATAAAAGCGACGAATAAATGCTAAATCATAATACTTAATATGTTGTCATATTAGTTTTTGACTTCACCACTTATCCATTCCGAGGATGCATTCACAACATAAACCTCAGAGTCGTTGCATCTATGACCACTGTCCTGTTCCTAAGGTTCGGTTAAATATAACAAAAGACACATAGCACAAAGCACATACTCCTCACATTCACAATATCTTCGAACTCTTTACCGTAACAGGATACTGCTCCCTACGGTGAAACAGACTTGCTACAGACTTTCTTACAGGTGTTTGCTCCAAATCTTCATTACATACATATAATATTTTGTTTAAAACTTATTCCTGTCTATTTCACTTTTGTCTTACCTGAAGCCCTGTCACGACATCAGGATAGACGAGTCCGATACAACCGTGCAACGATCACGCCTCTATGTAGTAAATGGTAAAACCGGCTCCTCCTTTGAAACTGAAACAGGTGCTTGGTCACGTGACCTGACCTTTACGTGAAGGTAAAACGGAATCCACTAACAGGTACGATTCCTTCCGTGTAAATCTGGAATACTTATTGTTTTCTGCATAATGATTGTTGACTTGCTAGTTATCTTCAGCTGCTCTTTAAGTGATAGATGCTTGTTAATATTTTCATATTTGTAAAATATCTGATAACCTTGCATCGAAAATTATTTACATTTAGCTTTATATGTGCTCGTTGGCAAGGGCCTCTCCCTAAGTTTGGATATATCATTAATCTTGAGTGCATCATTTTCAATTATTAAGATTGTTTCCATGTCATTAACATCACGAACGTGAGTACAGATAAATTTGTGCGTGGAAATATCAAGGAAAGTGCATGTTAAGTAAGATTTTATTCTGTAATAAATTCACGAAAATACCATAATGATTACTAGGTAGCTATCTTAGTTAACCCATTATGTTTATACAACGCAAGCTTAAATATAATTAAAAATATTATGGATAATCACATTTTTTATTACAAGGAAGCGACACTTCAGTTAACATCTTTACATAAATATAGTTATGTGCATTTTTCTTACAGTTGTCTCAAGTACTCCTCTGCAATTAATAACAAACAAAAGCCAAAAGGGGTTCAGATATTTTTCAGATAAATTAACCGAACATATGAATATTAGATCATAAAATTATATTTTACTAATCCTTGAATAATTTTTTGAATGATTTTCAGTCTAACGTTAGGCCTATTATGTTATTTCAATGTACCTTGTTTTTTACACAGAAAAAAATCGAAAAAACGTTTCAAAAATAACATCATGAAACCTTATTAAAAACTGTTGTGCGAGTACCACAAAATGAGGTCATCATTAACGTTAACTTATTAATTGTCAGTATTCCACCTTTACGAACATGCATTTATATATAAACCTGTAACATGCCACTCATTCCAATCTTGAAATCAGATACCTCAGAAAAAATGTAGCTAGGTCTCGATTTATGTTTCGAATTCGTGATTCGCTTCCTTATAAACAAGTAAAGCAAACAACTTAATAATTTTATTTTGACACAAACGGTTTGACAAACCACTTAAAGGTACAGTAGCACGTATTTAGGGGGAATATAAGGTGATGACTAGAAAATGATCATTAATTATTCAAATTGAAAGACAATGTATTTAAACTAAATGGAGCAGTAATAATTCAAATATATTAGTAAAGTTTAGCAATGCGATTTCTTTTTCTTACACAAAATGAATTAAAGGTGTTCACACAAAATGGCCGCCAATGGATTTTATGTGAATCTTCATACTTTGTCCTCTGACTATGGTTGATTGGCTTGTGTAATGAGATTTTTGACACTGTCAAAATAATACATTTAGCAGTATCTTACAATTATCAGTGAAAAATTTAAAATTAACAATTATCAAAAAACGTGTTACTGCCCCTTTAAAGCCTTTATCCCAAACTAACAAGGTCAGAGGAAGTAACAATGACTCTGCCTCATGTTTCGCAAAATAAGGAAATTAAGACAAAAAAACTCTTGACAACTGTCACAGTACAATCCTAGGCCTACAAAATACAATGGACAAAGGAGAAAAACACACATCAAAATGGTTCATTATGTCTAAAAATAGTGTCTTTTCAAAATCTAATGATACAATAAATGCCTTACTTTATCATTCCAAGACTTTCATTTTCTAAATGCACATTATACTCATGAGGTTCATGAAATATAATTTATAACCTATTTATGAAAAAATCATGATGATCTTTCTCAGGTTCGGAAATGGCTCACATAAAATTTTAAGAAAATCTGTATTTGACTTAAAAGTTAACATCATATAAATAGAACACCTCATTTGATAAACTACAAACTTTAATTTTCATTTTAATCTAAGAAATATTTCATAATAAAACGTTTTTCGTCTGTAACCTTTCACGACAATGCCGATGAGAAAACTACACATACATGAATGAATATATGGATTCTCTCGACACAGGGGACACAATATTATGTATTTTGACGATGTAATTTCATCGGTATATTCCTTATCTTCAGCTTAACGGCCTCTGCAATTACTGAAATTTAATTTTATTGATTTAAAGTATTAATCATCAAGTTTCACAATTTTGTTTGATAGTTATAAGATATTAGTAACAACATATTGTTTCTTCATTTTAATCAATGTACAGTTGATATTTGTGTACTAACTCTAGACTCTTTCAATTTGTAATCGAGCCCTAGTTATATTTTGGACGTCGATGTACTATCAAGACTAAGGACAATGAAACAAATTGCTAAGGTCATTTATCTATCTATCTTACTAAATCAGAATATAGTATGTATTATATTACTTATAAAACCATTTAAAGATTTATATAAAACCACACTATCATATTTCCCGTTTTTAAGCGTAAGGGATGATTGAGCCTTGATTATTTTGTATTTTGAAAATATAATTTGATTTAAGTCATTTCATGATCCAGTGACCAACAGATTGATTGGTCGTACACAAATGAGCAAAATAATTTTAAATGGGTCAAACATAATCATATTGTTAATGGACAGAATGTGAAGGTCTATCCGTCTCAGAAATATTGATGCGATAAATTAAATATGTCACCAATTACATTTGTCAATCACGTTCTTCTCAATGACGTCAAAACTTAAACTTAACTATTGAAAACTTGCACATGTTCAATTAAAAAATTTCAATATCATTTACATCGATTCGCTGCTCTAAGTAATTTAAGATAACATATTTCTATAATGCCATTATCAATCTAGGATCACGGATTTCTGTAATGCCATGATCAGGCATGATTTTATATGGGCTTCACTTCGCAAGCTTTTGAAACATTCATTGAATGGATACATAAGGGCTCCGAACTCTAGAATACCACATAGTTGCCATTCTCTTACAGTCACAGAGCACTGGTCGTGTAGCCTTGAGCGCTAACATAACAGATTTCGAAACAATGATCATCAGAATTGACGTTTTAGTGGTGACCATTATCGTGAACCGTGTTATCTCGCCCTTGCACGGGCCCCACGAAAGGCATTTCCAGTGCGCAGGAAGGATTTTCTTCAACCATTTTGTCATAGTCCGGGGTTTTCGGGATACATCGTGGTTTCTTCGGGTTTCCATATCTGACAACTTTCACGCCATCTTCAGGATGGTGCATGTTCTTGTACTCAAGCCTGATTGAGTCACGTGACTGAGATGACGGACATTCCTCGAAGTAGTTGTAGGGAAGAAGAGCAAAACTGAGATGAGCGCCTGGTGTAGGAGTAATAGGGAAATCTTCCGTGTGGGGGATATGATGGACACCCATTGTGATCCATGCAACCAGGTCCTGGATAATAAACATAAACATCATTCATATATGACTTGTCAACAACAACTTGTTTTCAAACAATAAGAACATAATATATTTTCTTAATGTTCAACTATAAGGACATCAAATGCGGTAATAAACCCTATACTCTAACCCATAAGAACTTAAATATCGTAACTACGCAATTGTTTCTTTAGTAACAACATCAATGTCAGTGGCGTCCAAGGCCTGCTTAAACACCTGGGCCTCCTTTCACAAAGCAATCTTTACTAAGGTTGACCTTAACTCCCATTCTTTAACATTGTACTAAGGTTACCTTAAGGACTTACGATCATCTTAGGGCTTCGTGAAAGGAGGCTCTGGACGTCCTTTCACAAAGCTCTATGGTGATCGTAAGTCACTAAGGTAGCCTTAGTGTAATGTTAAAGAATGGCAGTTAAGTTTAACCTTAGTTAAGGTAGCTTTGTGAAAGGAAGACCTGGTATCTCTCCTAAATGAGCATTTGTGGGTTGTTTGGGATGGGAGATTTCCTCGGCGTGTTTCTCCCCCGGGAACCTTCAAGGAACTGTCAAAGATCTCAAACAAGAATGGAGAAACATCCACCAACGTACAGTTCAACAGCTCATTGCTGCCAGGCGTAGAAGATGAAAATCAGTTCACAGTGAACACACCCTCTATTGTACTCAGACCCTGGTGCTGTTGTTTGATATTAAAGTTTCACTCAAACAAACCATCCAGTTTCTTAATGATCATTTCAACGTATTACCTTAGATTATGTTATCAGTGTTGGTTTATGTAACATGTCCCTGCAAATTGATTAACGTTTCTTATATATGAGTATATTAAGGATTGAGATGGCAACAACCTTTATGGGCTTCGACACATAGATAAGACTGTGTCGTAACCCTAACACATTCTGCTGGAGTCATCTAGCTACTGTTAATCAACTCATTTAAACAAAACTCCTATTCTCAAAGGAAACGGTTTCAAACTATCTATCAGTATAAACGGATGTTGCATGTGCTTGCCTTGTCCACAATGTTGTCGTTGTCTGCGTAGAATGTGGTGAAGTTGACGGTTGGAGTAAGAGAGTCGAAAAGACCGTACACTGAACTGGCGTCTCGCTCCTCCGGCTTGTACTCCGTCACGGTCAGCTGGTTCCGCGCCCAGCTCACTACCGCTTCGTTTCCGTGTTCTTCTGGGATCAGCATCTTGGACATCCCGTCAAGGTGAAGTCTGAAACGAAGTTTTGTTTCAATTATCCAATCTTTCGAGACAGTTTCATTGAACCTATATATCTTAATATTGAAATAAAAGTGATTTACTGATACATGGTTTTTAGTTATACGGATATCGAGATGTTTACTGTAAGGCTTGGTAGTTTCTTATGGCCAATTTATTATTGATCAATTAAAGCAATAAAAATATATTCAGATCACTGAGTTTTCTAATAGGTCATACTGTTGATCTATCATTGACCGATAAGGCAGGCAATCCCACTGAACTTGGTTATTCGGTCCCTTGGTCAAACAGAAATTATGCCCTTTCTCGCTGGAACCAGCCATATTGAGTTCAGCTTCATTCGGAAAACGACCTAAAATAGCATATCGAAACTATTTTTGATTGAATTATCTAATCATTAATAATAATATATTATTTCATTAATATTTTGTCTTATTACAACACGTAATCGGGACGTGCTCTCACATAGGTGAAGAGTGAATTATATATCATACTGAGAAATGTTTGAACAATATGTACAGAAGTAAAAGACAACGGTATACATCAGGCAGGGATTGTAAGTGAGAGTTCGGGAAATCCTCATGTTTAATTCAAATAAGGACTACCTACCTGAAAGCTTTGGCAACGTTGTATTGGCTTTTATAGTTCTCATTGTACATAATGTGGTATTTTGGCGTGTCGAAATTGTATTTATAGGCAGCATCCATCTCGGTTCGTCTGAGGTTTCTTTTGAACTTTATTTGATAATACACGTCATCTTCATTATCGGGAGTTTGTGAGTTAGGACTCATGTCCTGTGAAATGTCCAGCGTTTCGTATCTATTGTTCTCTCCATGGATGTCAACATCAGCTTTGAAGAGGAAGAGATGGTGATGAATCGATCCAATTGTGAGGTCCTTCAGTTGCCAGCCGTATGGGTCTTCCTTTGGTGTGTAGTGAGAGGCAAATATATATCCAGTTGACATAACCCGAACTTCCATTGCCCCACTCTGGTGAAAGATAAAATCCATGATGTAGTCATAATTTACAATAGTCATAATGGATCTGAGAACCAATGAATTATCTTCCATTCCAGAATAGAAGCCTCCTTCTTCCTGGCTGAAGGAAAGATGGCGGCGCAGTGGATGACCCGGATTGAGCTCAAAGAGACAGAAGGCAGATTGAAGTAGGACTGGTTCCTTAGATGTTTCACCCAAATACGACACGTTAAAGAAGGTGCTTGTTTCCGGACAGTCCGCCCCTGGTACCAGAGACTGAGAGTGAGTTCCGATCAAAGCTCCACTGTCGATGAAGTCAGCACTACGAGTTGCCGAGTTGTTGGAGGCGTAGAGCACAGCTATTTCTTGCAAACCAACTTCGTAGGCTATACGCTCGTTGTTGAACTTGATGTCGTACAGCTGGGGTCCACTCAGCGTTGACATTCTGAAGTTGAACTGCCACTGCATATACTCAACGTGGCGATGGTGGACGCTGTAACGCTTCCCGTCCGGTTCGTACATCCTTGGAGCTCGTTTAGCATTCTTAGGAACCGGGTCCCCACGCCGATACAGTGAGGACTTCAGATCTTCAACATTACTTGGAAAGGGTATTTTACTTTTAATAATCGTACCAGATCTATATCTGGCTGCTAGGTCATCAAGGGACTCGAAATCCTGCCCAGCATAGTTGAGTCGTTCAATATGATATTTAGTAGGGTCAATAGAGTCAATATTGGCCAGCATGATAAGGTCTGTAGGGTTTAATCCATAGTACTCTACATGATGACAAGTCGATAACCACATCTTACGTGTTATGGTCTTGATGACACCCGAACCTACAGGAGTTGGGTAGAACATCAAGCACCTGTCTTTACAATCCGTGAAAGTAGCACCATAACTTTCCTTCAGTAGGAACCCGATTTTAGCATCTACCTCAGGGAACATGTGTGTATAATATGACCCATATTCCACTCCTCCCACTGGCCTGAAAGCGTATGGGACAGGGTTCTTCCGTCCCGCAACCGTGTAAAGATTGCACTTTGAGGGGTTTGGAAGAGGCCCTACTATGTATTCCTCAGACACAGGAGGATTAGTGTCTCCACGGAACAGAACAAGTCGAGCCTGTCTTTCAGGTTTCTGTCCCTTTCCACTCATGTACGCTAAAGCTTCTGCCTTGAGGGGTGGGTGAAGGTCTGACAGATAAATGTAACTCCTGTTCACAGTAGCTTCTTCTGGTCTGGCCAAGTTGAACCTTCTGTTCATCTCCGTGCTGTACATAAAGGTTTGGATCGCCTTTAACTCCTTCACAGTCAGGTCATCAAACAGTCCAGGATCTGGGGACTCGGACGTGTCGATGTCCGGCTCATCAAACTCCTCTCCACAATCTGGTGCGGCCTGACGTTCGAATCTTCTGTCCTTAAGAGCAACAACAGCGATCAGCGCGATGATGAGAGCAGCACTGATCAAGGTCAAGGTTATGGTTGCGAAGCGCCATCTACCGATACTTCGACGATACTTCTCTTGCTGTTCAGTCATAGTGCCAGATCTGAAACAAACCAATGTTTTGTTGGTGATATTGTCAAAGGTTATCAAGGAAAGCTCAAAGTTACAAATTTGGAAGGCCTGTTGCAGAGCAACCAACAACAATTAGCAGAGGTATAACACTCCTCTCTCACCCTCACCCTACTATAAATGACGTAAGGAATTATCATCAGCTTGAGACCTTTGACTTGTACACGTGAAACCAATCAACACAATAACCACTTCAAAAATACAAACAGTATCCGTTATAACACCGGTAAATTATCACTTTATTGGTTACAACACTTTCCGGTTCCCCGGTGACATACTACCACACACGTAACTCATCATCACGTCCAAATCGTTATCCAATCCATTTTCAGCTTACCTTTCTCACTGAGCCACTGACGCACCTTTCTCTCCCAACAAATGCAGATCAAGTCATGAAATGTTGATACAGCCTCTATTCTATTACGTCGACTTATGGGATAGAATGGGAGATACCTGATTGAAGGCAATCTAAGTTAGTTGTGCATTCAGCGACGCTGTTCTAAAATCATCATTTTGGCTACTGAATCATGGCTAAAGCATTTTGATATGAACAAACATTTCCATGCGAGAAGCGTTGTCATTTGCTAAAGACATTCAAATGGATTCTGGTACAATTTTCTTCCGCCAGGGGAAATTGCCGGTGGCCACAGATTTCGGCGTAATATAACAGAGGCAAAATCAACATTTCATGACTTGATCTGCCTCTGTGGGGAGAGAATGCTGACTCACTGACTATCTTCAAAAAATAATGAGCGAACCACAAAGGTGATTCAGGAAATCGAGTCTTCACGACAGTATAAGGAAAATAATGAATTTACAGTTTTAGACAACGTCTTTTATGGCAAAAGTATTATTCATTGTTGCTGGCACAGATTAAAGCTCAAATTGCAGATCAGGGTACCTTGGTAAAATTACGCACTTGATATCTGGATGGAAATCATTTTAATTCAATGTTTATTCACTATCAAGGCCCTTCGCAAAACTTAACAAAGTAATAAATAAAATCAAATGACACGAAACACCTTCAAAATACATCATACCATTTATAGAAGTTTAATTATAAACTTAGCTAAAACTAATAACGTAAAAATTTAACAACTAAATTGTACATTGTGTTTATGGTCAAATGGATTTTTCTATAAATATTTAGGAAATATACTTTCAGAAAAATGAAATACACTGGATGGTTCTTTTGAATTAAAAACTTCAAGATCTTTAGACCTTTTGTCCCCTGCATACCTGATTGCAGTGTTCCAGATAAGCGGCGAATTTGCGTATCAAAATCCGTAATAACTTTTAACGCTTGGAGTACAGACACGCAGCCATTTTCTTTAAAAAAAACAAAAGAATCAAACAGCTTGCGTAATGCACGCAACGATTTGTAGACGCTCTTGAGGCGAACCTAGATTGATATAATAACTCTTCAAAATATAAATTTTCAGTGCTTAAAACATGTTCTTAAGTTTCATTAACTTTATCGATAATGTTTTGAAAGGGAGATATACCCATTCATGTTAAATAATGTGTGTTCATTTCTCATATAAATTACTCAATTATCCGAAATCAGGGGAATACAATTTTCCTTAAGTACACTATCAAAATTGACAATAGTAAATTTTTACCAAAACAGGGAGTAAATACCCATTGTCTCCAGCACTATCTGGAGCACTGACTGCCTATCGCTTAGCCTTTAACTTCAAATAATGAATACATGCAGAAGTTGTCTAACGTTATATTTGCACATGTAATGCACACGCCAACCACATCTACTGGATCATGTAACTACAATCTACAATGAACCAGTTCCGATGTTACCTGAATGCATTGCATAGCAAACGCCAATGTCACCTGTTGCAACCGCGTTAATCAGGGGGCATATACATAAACTATTCTTGTTTAAATCAAATGTGTTCAATTATCGCATGTTTATTTACAATTGCCTGCCAATTCAAGTAATCAAAGTTTGCGAAACAGTTACAACATCGATATGGTTTGCTTCGTTTCAAAAAGATTAAAAAGACATGTTGTATATATAACAAATAATCCTCTAACTACGCCATGAAACCATTGATAGTAGAACTATAAAGCAGAGAAGAGAATACATTACCTAGGGCGCTCTGACTGTGGGTAAGGTAGCCGTCTACTCCGGGTGACCTGACTCTCACTGCACTATAAGAAGAACTGTGTCACGGTCAGCCACTACTGCGCATACATTTGCTACATAATAACACAGATATGTGCTGCAGAGTTTAAAGACTATACTCTAGCACCCAGACTGTAATAAATTAAAGTTTGACATAATAAAATCTTTTGAATAGCAAGTCTAGGTCTGTAATGAACTACAGTCAATTCTCTGAGGCTCCTTTTTATATTTATTAGAATAAGCGATTTTGAGAATCATTGTTTTCGGAGACTGAATTTTAGTCTACTGATAAAAGAGGCTGAACGTTTCTCTTTTTAATTGCCAAAATAGATGTGTCAGTAATGCTCAACATAAGTTATATCGCTTATCTTACCGTGTTTATTTTCTTGATAGAAACATAAGGTCCTCTGACCTACAGATAACCCCACATTGTTTCAAGATAGATTATGTTGAAGGAAAGAAATTACTTATATACCCATGGAACCCTATGTAAATACATGTATATCATTCATCATTTCGTTCCTCAGAATAAAGAAGTTGTACATCCATATACTTTCGATCATATTTTTATAAATTCTTCTTTTAGTATGTCCGAAACAGAAAAAAACATTACCTTCTCAACCCTACCATATATCACCTTCTCCACTCTATCATATGACCTTCTCAACCCTACCATTAGAACTTCACAACCCTACAATATCTAACCTTCTTAACCCTACTATTGGACGTTCTCAATCATACCATTGGACCTTCTCAACTCTACCATTAGAACTTCACAACCCTACAATATCTAACCTTCTTAACCCTACTATTGGACCTTCTCAACCATACCATTGGACCTTCTCAATCCTACCATATATTACATTCTCAACCCTACCATATTTAACCTTTTTAATCCTGCCATATGACCTTCTCAACCATACCATACCATACAAACGTTCTTAACTCTACCATATTATCTTCTCAATCCAAACATTGTAGCTTCTCAACCCTACCATCGGACTTTTCAAACCCTACCATTGGACCATCTGAACCCTACCATTGTAGCTTCTCAACCCTACCATATTATGCTATTCTCAACCCTACCATGGGACCGTCTCGCCCCAACAATATGACCTTCTTAACCTTACCATTTGACCTTCTAAACCCTACCATATGATCTCTCCACCCTATCATTTGACCTTAACAACCCTACCACAGACCTTCTCAACCTTACTATATGACCTTCTCAATCCTACCATATGATCTCTCCACCCTACCATTTGACCTTAACAACCCTACCACAGACCTTCTCAACCTTACTATATGACCTTCTCAATCCTACCATATGATCTCTCCACCCTACCATTTGACCTTAACAACCCTACCATATGACCTTCTCAACCTTACTATATGACCTTCTCAATCCTATCGTAATTCGACTCTACACCTCCAACGATACCCCATTCACAACCTTCTTCTCTTACAATTCAATTCATGTCCAGGTACAATTATAATACACACTGTATATAGCTAAAGGAACAAGAAATTATATTAAGCTAAGTTTTTCGTTGTTTTTATAATATATAATGGACTTTATTGTCTTTACTTCAACCTTTTGATTAAACCAGGTTCCTCCCGTCTCTATATTTCATCTGGTATACAATCAATTACACTGTAACATACTGTTCACGGAATCAAAACTATGCAATATCATCCTTAGAGGCTCAGAAGTATTTTTTTCAATATTGACAACATTTTAGACAATTCATGTATAATTTACAAAATGGAGCCCAGAAGAAGCTTGAACTTCGTACAGCTGAGCGATCTAGACTTGCTATACTTTTCTAGACTGGGTTGGTCATCAATTAATTTTTTTTGCTTTAGGGTCTGGATGACAGACTATGTCATCCTTTTTCCTCAAGAAACTGAATTATCATTTTACTTTACATAAGACTGAATTTTGTATACATATATCTATGTATCTTTGTACCATTTGTATATGGGCCTAAAGTTCAATAAACTTCTTGGACTTTGACTCAAAATTTGACTCAGTTCTTGTTTGTATTGTTTCTTTATCCGCAATAAATAACATTTAACCTAAACAAATATTTTTTAACGAATGTGTTACTCCATAACACTTCACATAACATAATCTTCACATCGAGGTGGTTCGTCATTGGCTGAGCGAGTACGGTCAGAGTGTTGATATCATTCCATATTTACCCAATTTACAAGGGACGCTTTGAGAACATCGCGACCTTATCGGCTTTCTGTTAGTGTTAATCACGCTGTGGTAAGTGACATTTCCTGCAGTTTTTCTCAATGAAAGTAGGCCTATCACACTTTCCAAATAACATTTTACACACTTGTGTGTCTCCAAAATGATAGCGAAATAAAAAAAGGTCATTCTTTCATTCACTCATTCATGATATAAATCTAATGCAAAATTACAACTAAAAGCTATTTGAGGGCACAGGAGGGGATATTCTTTACAAATGCAATGTTTATTAAACTGTTTTATTCATTTTAATTTATTTGCAATTTTAAATAAAATGTTAACATGACAGAAGTTGCCGAAAGGTGTCAAACATAGGACTTTAACAAAAATAGGAAAACGTAGATTTTTAAAACTAGGAATATTTGCAACTTCTTATAGGCCTTGACTGCGGACAAATATTGATATACCTTTAAAAGAACATCACTGATTGCTGATATAGAGTGTAGACTCTCCAGTTACATGGAACATACGGTCGTCATTGGTTTCAGGGTCATAGAACAATCTTAAGATTTTCCTAGTTTTTTAGTATGTATTGCAACGTTTCGGTCTTTTAGATTGGCCTATATCACCAAATAACCTACATGATTTCCTTTTTACATGTATGCTAGATAGCCTGTGTGTTGATGTAAGCAATATCGAGTAATATTTATTAATTGCGTAATGTAAATTTTGACGAAACGTTGGTGTGCTTAAATGCTTTAACAGCCAAAGAATCAATTTGATAGGCTTCTTGTGGCCATATGACAAGGAATACATAACAAACAACTTCAATTACAATCGAAATAACTAGTAACAGTATTAAATACAACAACTTTTATTATATTATATATACTATTTTTATTGCTCTAACTACAACCACGGTTACTACGTCAATAAATACATCCAGGTCTACTACTAGCTCGTTTGGATATTCTACAGTTAATACTACCACAACTGAGTATGGTATTATTTTGTGAAGACATTTATTTTAGCGTGTAGGGGTTAAATCATATTGAACGACGTTATGCAAGTTGCGCTGTTTAAACCATAACCTTATGACAGAGCATACTTAGTAGACATCTAAATCTTGATCTTTGCCCATTTCGTGTTATACCTACTGTTGAATCAGAATTGAATTGTTTTCATTCCATCATAACCTAAGAACAGATCTCGTACAAAAGCGAAACTATATTATTCCATCTTATAACAAGATCATCTCTGTTTACATCAACAAATAGCATAGTACTCTATAATTTTGCAAAATATATTGATCTAGCTCAAAAGAAATGTAACAAACATCTACCATTATACTGATGCCTCGCAATGTCCATCATAAAATTGCATTATTCTTTGCCACTACCAGAGCCTCCGTCAGGTCCACATCTGCGCTTACTTACTGAGATTCCTACATATTCTACATGACATAATGACTACTACTGCTAGAACGCCTCCAAAGTTAGCCCCAATAATAACTTATATCAGTTAAACTGCTCCGACTAAAACTATAACAATATACTATACCTTCCGAATGTGTTATGTATAAGTTAATGTCATTTTATTTTTAAGAAAGGAGAGTTACTTGATATTAACCGAATTAAATAACACTCAACTTAATGCCTATTCAAGAAATAACTTAAAATATCCCAAAAAAAAATAAAGTGAAAAAAAGGATGTTTAAAATAACGCTCAATTACTGAAAAATAGTAGAGCGAGAGAACAATAGGCTGTCACAAGTGTGATTTAACACACGTTCAAGTCGGTTTTTATCCCCGTTTATAAACCAAGGTCTGTCTGTTGTTCTAGAAATTACCTCTTAACACGTTTTCGTATAATAATTACCCGGAATGAAGTTTTACTTTTGAAAGGAAGACCTGATAGCCTGTTCAATTGAAAGTTAATCCTTGGAGATGACTTACAATATTTTGTCGGACCTACAAACCAATTTCTATTACATAACAAGTATTATCGAAAAGGAAGCAACTAATTTTCATAGTGGAGTTTGCTGGATTCGAACCTTGAACCCTTCGCGAACGCACTACAATCAGTCCACCTTCTGTTCAGGATTGCTTGAATTCTCCCCTCTGTAGCCACGATTCCTTTTCCTCGACATCACGCCATGAAGGGAGACATACTCTCTATAGCGCTAGATTTGGGAATTGAAATTTATAAAATGAAAAATTTAGCATTTTTCAAAATTTCTTCTTTTTTTTATTCGACTTTATATTTCAGAAACTGTTATGAGATATTGTAACATGACTTCGGTAAATACTCGTTTCTGATTGGTTGATTTGAAGAATTTGCCAGTGTTAAATGGCAATGAACACCCGCAAATTGGCTGAGGCGAATCACCGCGAAAGGATACATTATTTGGTCCACCTCAACATTAAAATGTTCTGATTCTCCCAATATTCGTGACCGATTCACATTTTACTGTTGTTGCTGTCATTTTCTAACTTGCGCATTCCCGTAGATGCCAAAAATCCTTTTCTATTTACTTTAGTTTTATGTAACCAAACTTTCTTAATTGGCTAAGTTTCTCCTAATTTGCCGCCTTGAGCCATGCGGCCGGTTTCTTTCGAATGCCGTTCCCATGGCACGACGTCACAAAGGCCAACGGTTATGACGTCATAATGATCGCGTCACCGTCACAATGGTCTGGGCGAGTTTAAGATATTTGTTCAGTCGGGTTTGTTCCTGTTGGTTCATGAATTATATAACTGTTTTCTCTATCGTAAATTTCACAGTGAAAACTGTATGATCTCACCGTTATGAGTGCAACTGGTTTGCAATATTAGAACACTATTTTAATGTCTATAACACTGGGAATTCCTTTTTCTTTATAGCTGCGAACACCTATAACAATAATGGATCAGTCGTTAGATCCTTTCAACTCAGAGTTCCCTACGCAAAAATAGAGTTCGCTCTTAAAATGCTTATAACTAACGGTCATGTTACAATATCGATAAATAGTTGCGTTTGTAAAATTTCCGGGATTCATTGTTATTCAACACCCGCAAATTTAAGCGTTTAAAACCTCCGGCTAACGCCGTCGGTTTTAAACTAAATTTGCGGGTGTTGAATAACAATGAATCCCGGAAATGTTACAAACGCAACTATTTATCTTCTAAAGGGCTTCCACCAGGGGTAATTGAAACTTTAGTAATATATGAGAAGAAAAATAAAATTTTTATATTTGGCAGTTAAAAAATTGGAGGAAACATTACTCTTCGGTTTTCTGCTCTCGAGATAACTTACATGTCGGGATAATCCCTCGGGCTAACGCCCTCGTGATGTTATCCTTCCCTTCAGGTTATTATGAGAGCACAAAACCTTAGAGCAATGTTTCCTCCCTCACATAACAGTTCTGTCTAATTACATTATGTCTCATATCATATAAACCTCAGGTGTCATAATCGTGTCATTTTGGAAGTAGTTCTTTTCTCGGGTAAACCTGCTTTCAATGTCACATCGCTTCTCACATCCCAGGGACATTCTAGAATAATTTTTATTTTTACTTTAATTTTTTATATATTTTACATTTTATACAAGACTAATAACTTGTAAACATTACGAAACAAACATATGGATTTGTAAAATTTGAATTTTTAACAAATTCTGATTTAACGTTTCAAGCGAGATTCGCACCCGGAACCTCTCTTACCGCCTGAGCTACCGAGGCTTGTTGTCAGCAAATGTTAATTTTGTTGTGTCATCACTGACACTGCTATTTTTATATACATAATGTAAATATATATTAATTTTGATTCTAAAATCGTATGCAAAGTGTATATTTAAAGTCTTTCGCGAAGAGCTGCTGTTAAACAGACAGCTTACAAGGATTGGCTGCGTTTGTGCGATACTTTCATTTACAGATAAAACATGAAAATGGTATGTTAAAATGTTTTATTGAATGCTATTTAGGACTAATTCTTACAAAATTGATTATTATTTGAAGTGAAATATGGCATGAAGAATAACAACACAGGTTTATTGCAAGTGAACATGAACAATCCGCCAACCATGGTCGGCATTTGTGATTTACATATTTATCTCATTCCAACACATTTCTTTCAGTTTTGAATTTTAATATAAACACCCTCACACAAATTCTTGACACATTTTACGAATCCAGATATTGTGAAGTCAACAATAGGCAGGGTATGGATAGATTTCCTGAGAAGTAGTAAATACTGGATTCTCAATACCTTCACATATCATATTTGTTTACATTTTGATATTGTAACAGTAGAAAAGATTTTGATTTTGACATCACAAAGTGAACCCAATGTCATGAAAATTAACAAGTGTATTAGCACATTTTCTTTCAGTTAAAAAATCTTATGTAAACCCCCTTATACAAATTCGACACTGAATATGTTGATAATGCTTCCAACGAATTCCAAGAGTCCATAATTGTGCGCAACGTTTAGACTAGAACCAAACACAATGAAGTCAGTATCAATACATTGAATGATATCATACATTTTAAAAATATATTCATTAACTGTACATTATTCCGGAATCCCGCGATGAATTTCCAAAAACAACAAAAATATAACATATCATATAGCCCTAGTCTTTTAGAACTGTCTTATTTTTATCAGCTGACAACATTGCAATACCATAATTAAACATGTGACATCAAAGATACTACGTGTTTTGCTTTAGATAAAATGATGACTCAATAAAAAAAATTAAAATGTTACTTCCTTTACATATTCACAAATGCTGTTTATATATACAAACTGAAAATGTTTTTCTAGTATTTCCGATTATGAATCGATGATCATGAAAGATCTCCTTTTCTTATAATGCTTATCGACTAATTCATTAGTGGTGACCATTATCGTGAACTGTGTTATCTCCCCCTTGCGCGGATCCCACGAAAGGCATCTCCAGTGCGCAGGATGGATTCTCTTGCACCATTTTGTCATAGTCCGGGCTTTTCGGGATACATCGTGGTTTCTTCGCGTTACCGTACCTGACAACATTGACACCATCTTCAGGATGGTGCCTGTTTTTATACTCAAGCCTGATTGAGTCACGTGACTGAGATGACGGACATTCATCGAAGTAGTTGTAGGGAAGAAGTGCAAAACTGAGATGACCGCCTGGTGTAGGTGTAATAGGGAAATCTTCCGTGTGGGGGATATGATGGACACCCATTGTGATCCATGCAACCAGGTCCTGAAACAACCACGTCGAAAAGGCGAATAAAAATATAGTCATATATTCTCTATATTTCCAACTTTTGTTGGGAACATCGGATATATGCATCAGGCAACTCCACAAAATGAAACTAGGCCTACAAGTCATGTTATTTTCACCTAAAATTCGAACATCGGATAGACGAAGGCTTCTAAACTGTTTTGACCCACGAACGATATTCTACACAATTTGTACAATGACAAAACTGCGGAAACAATATGGTTTTGTTGAAAGTGATTAAACGAGGCCGTTATTCTCACGTGAAACGCTTATAAAGAACCATTACGTCATTTTATCTAGCAGACTTTCTCAATGGTTCTAATCTTCTCTAAGTATTGCTAAAGTGATCTTTAAACGTAGTAGTTGACGGACAATCGGTTCAGGATACAAGCAATAAATCACGATTAAGATCGATAAGTAACAATATGTCTGGCGTTGAGTGAACTAGGCATAGGGATACGGAAACCTGTCTAGAATAATAGTATTGGTACTGTTCGAGTGGTTATAGAACAAGTATAAATAGAAATGGTACGTAAGCTTTCGGATTCAGCGTATAACAAGGATGTTGTTCGATTTTCGAAAAGGAAATTAAACATTTTCATAAATTAGAAACTTTGGATGAAAATAAAAGATGTTGTAAGTTCAAATCACCATGCATTACATGTATTTGGTATTTACACGTACACATGCCTAACATATCTTCATAAGTGAAATAAACAGATTGTCTCTCTAACGTCATTCTCGATTTTCAAACATAAGTTGAGAATTATCGAAACTTTGACCCTCGATGATCTAGGATCTAATAAGCAAAACAAATGTTGCATGTACTTGCCTTGTCCACAATGTTGTCGTTGTCTGCGTAGAAGGTGGTGAAGTTGACGGTTGGAGTGAGAGAGTCGTAGAGACCGTACACTGAACTGGCGTCTCGCTCCTCCGGCTTGTACTCCGTCACGGTCAGCTGGTTCCGCGCCCAGGCTATGTCAGGAGCGTTACCATGGTCTACTGGCACCAGCATCTTGGTCATACCGTCCAGGTGGAGTCTGGGGATATAGGAGGGGTTGAGGAAACCATTTACAAGGGATGGAGACGATGTTACAAAGGAGGAGATGTAGTCGAGTTCCTTAAGGTAAAACTCGTTACCTGCCGGATTAAAGCATGAAATTTTTGCATGGATAATGCTTAATGCTTAACTAAAGAAAATAGACGGGGGTACCACATTTACTGACCTACTTTTTGTAAAATCCAAGATGGCCGCCAAAAATCTTAATATCACATATGTTTCTGCCATTTTGATTAAAACTCGCAGAAAAGGTGATAACTTGATCTTAACAATGGAAAGAATACTGATCACAAGTAAAAGAATTAAGTTACCTTTAGAAATAAATGAATATTCTAAGTAGGGTCAGACCAGTACATGATTGTTCACTGGCAATAGCCACGAACGTCTTGCTATTCAGCGACATTGCTAGTATGTTTGCAGTAAATTTTACCTGAAAGCTTTTGGAACGTTGAAGTCAGTTTGATGTGCGTTGTTATGGATGATGTGGTATTTGGGTGTATCGAAGTTGAACTTGTATGCAGCATCCATCTCAGTTCGTCTCAAATTTCTTTCAAACTTTATTTGATAGTAAACATCGTCATGTTTGTCCGGTGTTTGGGAGTTAGGACTCATGTCCTGTGAAATGTCCAGCGTTTCATATCTATTGCTTTCGCCATGGATGTCAACATCAGCTTTGAAGAGGAAGAGATGGTGATGTATCGATCCAATTGTGAGGTCCTTCAGTTGCCAGCCGTATGGGTCTTCCTTTGGAGTGTAGTGAGACGAAAATATATATCCAGTTGACATAACCCGAACTTCCATTGCCCCACTCTGGTGAAAGATAAAATCCATTATGTAGTCATAATTAATGATAGTCATAATGGATCTTAGGACCAATGAATTATCTTCCATTCCAGAATAAAAGCCTCCTTCTCCCTTGCTGAAGGAAAGATGGCGGCGAAGTGGATGACCCGGGTTGAGCTCAAAGAGACAGAAGGCAGATTGAAGTAGGACGGGGTCTTCAGACGTTTCACCTAAGTAGGAGTGGTTAAAGAAGGTGCTTGTTTCCGGACAGTCCGCCCCTGGTACCAGAGACTGAGAGTGAGTTCCGATCAAAGCTCCACTGTCGACGAAGTCAGCACTGCGAGTTGCCGAGTTGTTGGAGGCGTAGAACACAGCTATTTCTTGCAAACCAACTTCGTAAGCTATACGCTCGTTGTTGAACTTGATGTCGTACAGCTGGGGTCCACTCAGCGTTGACATTCTGAAGTTGAACTGCCACTGCATATACTCAACATGACGATGGTGGACGCTGTAACGCTTCCCGTCCGGTTCGTACATCCTTGGAGCTCGTTTAGTATCCTTAGGAACCGGGTCTCCACGCCGATACAGTGAGGACTTCAGATCTTCAACATTAGTTGGAAAGGGCATTTTACTTTTAGGAGTTGAAGTAGATTGATACTTATTCGCCAGATCGTCAAGGGTTTGATATTCCCTGTCTGAATAATGGATTCTTTCTATGAAGAATTTTGATGGATCAGTAGAGTCAATGTTGGCCAACAGAGACAGGTCTGTAGGATTCAACCCGTAATACTCTACGTTATGGCACACAGTCAGCCACATCTTCCTTATTTTAGCTTTGATCACCCCGGACCCTACAGGGGTTGGGTAAAACATTAAGCACCTGTCTCCACATTCGGTGAACGTAGCCCCGTAACTTTCCTTCAGAATGAACCCGATTTTTGTGTCCACCTCTGGAAACATAGTTTCATAATAGGAACCAAACTCGACACCTCCGATGGGTCTGAATGAGTAGGGAACTGGATTCTTGCGTCCTGGTACCTTGAACAGTTCGCATCTGTTTGGGTGAGGAAGTGGGCCAACAATGTATTCTTCAGAAACAGGAGGATTAGTGTCTCCACGGAACAGAACAAGTCGAGCCTGTCTTTCAGGTTTCTGTCCCTTTCCACTCATGTACGCTAAAGCTTCTGCCTTGAGGGGTGGGTGAAGGTCTGACAGATAAATGTAACTCCTGTTCACAGTAGCTTCTTCTGGTCTGGCCAAGTTGAACCTTCTGTTCATCTCCGTGCTGTACATAAAGGTTTGGATCGCCTTCAACTCCTTCACAGTCAAGTCATCAAACAGTCCGGGATCTGGGGACTCGGACGTGTCGATGTCCGGCTCATCAAACTCCTCTCCACAATCTGGTGCGGCCTGACGTTCGAATCTTCTGTCCTTAAGAGCAACAACAGCGATCAGCGCGATGATGAGACCAGCACTTATCAAGGTCAAGGTTATTGTGGCGCAGCGCCATCTACCAATACTTCGACGATACTTCTCTTGCTGATCCGTCATTTTGCCAGATCTGAAACAGAATTGACATTGTTTAAGCGATGACAATCGGATCCACCTTCTCTCTCACAAAAGAAGTTACTAAAGTCTTTTCCCCATGTAACCTATGTAACAATTGGGCCGTATTCTAAACGCACAAGCAGTAAAAATTTGCACAAATGATAATGTCCCTAATTCTAATAAATTTGAGCGATTAGTGTTTTATATGAAAATTTTGCCCCTCCTAAAGCCGAAGGAGCTTCAAGTGAACAGTTCAAATGCTTAGGTCACTAATTTTACTTGTTCCTTCCATTGCAACCAATTCGAATTTTGTATTTCAATATAAAAAAAATATTGTTCAAAGTTTACCGTGTTATAGAAATAACATTATCACATAGAAAAACCTAATGGAAGGTCATCTTTAGAAGTTTTCAGACAATTACTAATAAAATAAATATAATTTTACCTCAAGCAATGTAATAAAATATTAACATAGGACCTAATAGTTTAACATTTTAAAAGGACGAACAAATCTGCATGATTTAAATCACCACTTATAAGGGGACGTTTTGGTAGATATGGCGAGATAACACTTCACGAATAAATGCCAATGTTGCTTTACTTATCGTGATTAAACTTCTTATCCCTTTGTGGAGCTGCTCCTCATATATCGCTTCTATTAAAACCATGGACTTTTGATGAATATATTTTCTATCGCTATTCGAAATGATGTAAACATGAATAACACATTTTGAAGAATAACAAAGACTTTTCGTGAACAAATCGAGCGCTTCAAAGCGTCTAAATTTACTGTCATACATTGAATAAATTAAGCGCAATAAGAAGAATTTAAGATGTCGTGTTAATTGCAATACAGAAAACTACATTAACAATTAACTGATATACTGTATAATAAGGTGACTTACCTAGGGACGGCTTGAACCTGTTTGTGTCTTATCTACATCTGACCTACCTTTGACTTTAAATGCGAATACTGAATATGAACTAGATAATCTAGATTCTGAATTAAACGTTATTCATCTTTACACCCATTTCTAATACATGATGGGAATATGACACGCTACATTTTGTTATCAGGGCTTGAAAAGGCATTTCCGATATAGGTTGTCGCTTACCGATCCGCACTTTTTTTCTGTTTTGTTTATGCATATACTTTAAAGTTAGAAATGATAACTGCGGGGCAGATCTAGCAAGAGTAGATTTATACACAAAGGACACTTATTGAAGACGAAACGTTGTGAAACTATTTCATATTCACGATCCCGTTACCTGTTATCTGTTACGTGTATACTGTAAACATATGATAAGTGACCTAAGGTCGAGTGAGTATCGTATTTCCTCTAATAAGCGCCGGGTCTCCAATAAGCGCCGGGTCCTAACTATTAGATAAATGCTCCCTCAGTAAACATTTTACAGGTATTCATGGTAAAAGACGGCTTAAAACAATCTTCAGTGTCTGTGAAAGAAATAAGCGCCGGGTCTCCAACAAGCGCCGGGCCTCTAATAAGCGCCGGGGGGTTAAGAGGTGCTGAAAAAATAAGCGCCCGGGCCCTTATTAGAGGAAATACGGTAAGTATGGTTAGTGCGGATAAGTGCATCGTCATGCAGGGAGAAGCAGCATGCAATGTATATCAACACGTATGATACGCAACTTGTTCCTTTTTTGTAACTTGTTATCTGTAGTATTCAAATACTGACATAAATTTAAATGTCTATAAACTATGGCATGATATAGCAATATACAAATAAACTGAGCTATGCATTTGAAATGAAGACATGTACTTGGTAGATCGGTTACCTTTAGCATGCAAAGTATACTTGAGGAATAAGGATAAATAAAAAAGGAATTATGAAGATTGATGTATTTGGTGAATATGAATATAAAACATCACAATATCCCTAACCTATTTTGTCTAACTGCATTTGAATAGGTCATGGTTTGGTTAGATTGTTTAGAGTTTCGATAAATATTTATGATGATGATGATGATGATGATGATGATGAAGATGATGATGATGATGATAAGCCAAAGAGTATACGGTTCGCTGTGCGAGAAAGAGCATTCAGAGATATAAGATTCCGTCTAGCTAGATGCATGCATATGCTGAAACAATAATTTACATTTACAAAAGCTTTTCATCAAAATTCACGTTTTAGACTACATTTCATTCTAAATCTTTGGTTAAACGAGTTTAGCATTTAAAACAGTAACTGATACGACGCTGACCTTGAAGTCTGGTTTATCATGTGTCTACAACATGTTTATTCATACACAGGCTTCCAGATATGGTTGTCTATGAAGAGTCAAGCATAATGTTGCCTAAAAGTGGGTCTGGAAATAATGTATTCAGTATTTCAGTATATCAGTTTGTTGTTGATGAATACGGAACTGTTGAAAATATATTACCATATCTTGTCTTTAAGTTTCGTAACAAATAGGATAGCGACGAGGCCAAATTTAGGAACTTGTGCAAAATGACTCAATTAATTTTGTCAGATAATTGCAGTGGACATCTTTATTGGGTGGACTTTGATGTAGCAGTTGAACAGTAACTCAATGCTCGTTACTGTATTCATTATGTGCAACTGACAGGTGAAAGTAGGCTCTATACCAGTATTATTTTTGTAATGTAGATAAACGGGACAGGTAGACTAGTACATTGCATGTTGTAGACCTAGGAGAGTCACTGTAAGACCAACTCTCCATGTAGAATAGAATTCTAAAAGAAAATATTTCTTAATAGATGCATAGAGTCTCAGAGATTGTGGATTTTTATATTTTGAATGTAAATCTATAATTGATGTTGGGTTTCTACCACAAGCACTTGATGCATACATGATGATATACTTTATATAGCATATGAGCAATAGCAATGCACCAAGTGATTGTGGTTTCTACCTAGTGTGGTATTTAACCTTTAAACTATCATAATTTTTTTGGGTTGGTGAGACAAAGATTCTATTGACTACATTTAAGGCGTTAAGTAGTCTTTAATCAAGATACTAAGCAGGTACAACATGATCAGTTCTTTCCATTATCCTGTTTCAAAACTAAACGTCTAGACTAACATATAGTCCCTGAAAATAAAGAGTTCATGACTAATTTCCTTAAAATGAAATAAGAAAGGAGCCCTGAACAGGCTGGGGCATCTAGACTTGCCAATATGTTCTAGACTTAAGAAGGCTCCTCAGCCTGTTCAGGGCTCCTTTATTATTTTATCTCAAATCAAAAAATGAAAATAATGAAATTAGTTATGAACTCTTTATTTTCAGGGACTATATTTTAGTCTAGACGTTTAGTTTGGAACAGGATAATGGAAACAACTGATCATGTAGTCGGAGAAAGACGAGAACAAGGGCCTCTGAACGGGTCTAACTGGGGGCTGTGTTTACCGTAGTGGCGACAAAGCTGATAAAACACTCCGTCACGATATGGGACAGAGTCGCTAGCATTGGTTACACAACATTGTTTATATTGACCTTTGACCTTTTCTTCGCGGACTATTCCTCTTGTGATAACATTGTAATATCATTAGCATACTTGTACACTGAAGGAGAGGTGAACAACAGAAGAAATATATAAGCATGAAGTGAACGGTTTATCACGCGAGGGGAACCTGTTTAGCAAGTAAACTAATTTTTAATATTTTTAATCAAATTTTTTCAGTTTGTCACCACAACATGGTCAACTTGACATAAGAAGATTTATGTTTTTGTTTACAAAAGCTTCTGTTAAGTTTCTGTAAATTTAAAAATGTGTATCATAAACGTAAGAAAAACACACTACAATGCCGTTTAAAGACAAAGACAGTTAAGTGTTATCATAATTACCAACTTTTCTATAGAACTCCGTAGCGTGTTGCTATTGGTTCGGGTTCAAAACTTCACGGCATTGACATTCTTAAAGAGGCAGAAGTACGTTTTTAGGGGGAATATAAGGTGATGTCAGAAAAATGAAAATTAATGGTTCCAAATGAAAGACAATGTACTAAAACTAAATGAAGCAGTAATAATTAAAAAATACAATGTAGCTTTTAGCCATGTTATTCCATTTTCTTACACAAATTAAATCAAAGGTGTTCACACAAAATGATCGCCAATGGATTTTACATTAATCTTCTTACTTTGTCCTCTGACTATGGATGATTGGCTTGTGCAATGAATACATTTAGCATTAACATACCATTATCAGTGAAAAATTAAAAAATATAAAATTATCAATTAACGTGCTACTGCCCCTTTAACGGAAAACATTATTATAAAAGCACTTACTATAACATTTTTCACACAACAGGTTAACTCAAATATGTCCCTAAATGTATTTTATAAGCATGTAAAGCAGTTTTCAAAACACATGCATTTCTCCTTAGTAAATTTGTATTTATAGTTAACACAAAAATCGATATAAAGTAGGAATTAAATTAATATTTCATAATTTATATGGTCAATGTAAAAGAGCCTAGGCAAAGAATTTTCTTTTACGATAGCATGAACACGACTGATATTTTTCCGATTTTAGTAATATTTTCAAATAACAAACATTTCCTCTTTTGACAAAAAAAACAAGAACCCTTTGTAGAGATGACTGTTTTAAAACTCTCAACAGTGTGAACTGATTGAACTTTGTGTCTTGAGTTCAAGGACAGCCATGTCGCTATCACAAATCCTGAAAGACAGCGCACTACTTAATCAAGATAAGCCAGCAAAACGTATTTGTTCTTTTGAAATTGTGGCCACAGATAATTTATTGCCAACTTGAAGGAATAAATAACTTTGAGATAGATAGCCTGGAGGGTGGTGACAAAGAAATTCTCTCCAAGTATGACATACTTGGAAACGGTTCACAGACTTCCAGGAACTCTTTGCTCGCTTGGTCGCATTTCTCTGTAATTGAAACAATGCCTGCACACTAAACGCATCAGCATATAGTGAATTACTGCTGACAGGAGCTATTGGTAGAGTAAACGATATCCAATATGTCCTCTTTGGTGGCCATAAAGGAATCCGGTCAGCATCTTAGTATCTAAAGTAAACCCTTGCATTTTACTATTATCACATGCTTTTGAAATATATAGATTCCATATTCAACGCAGAGAATACTCTCAAATATTGTTATGGCATGGGTTTGATTTGTGCGTTCAAAAAATGTTGCTATAGTTAAAAAACTCGTTGATAAAATGCTAAATGGAATCATGTTGGTCTTGTAATCAGCTTTCAAAAGAGCATGATTTCTTGTTTGTGTCATCATAACCAGCTACAGAAAGGGTAGGAAATATGTACAAAAGCATGGCTAAATATTTTAAGAAAATATTACTGAATATAAAAACAGAAGAAAAGACCTATAATTTCGCAAAATGAATTACTTATGCTTTCTTGTCAGCTGTCACCGTATGTGAATATATACAGTGCTTAACTTAAATATACTCTATTTTTGCAATGGAAGCAGTATATATTGTTCCATAACATATCTGATTATCAGTCTATAGTATTAGCTTCTATTGACAACAGTTGCCAGTTCGAAGGAATTCCATAACCCATTCTTGGTAGGCCAATTCAAATAAGTCTCATTTCAAAGATCAAAAATGGCAATTCACAAACTATTTCCCAATATTTCATCTGAAAATGAATAATCTTGGTTGTCTAAGTCTTGTTCTGTAAAATAAATCGTGTTTTGTTTTTTTGTTGTTGTTTTTTGTAAATGCCACATACACTATTCTTCACATCCCAGGACCAAAAATGCAGTGACAAGCATTGGCAATTCCATAATATGCTTTCATACCAGAATTATTCTATTTTAAATTTGATTGGTTAGAAATGTTAATACATGACGTACCTGCTGTAGAATATTTCTTATTTGTATTTTTATTGCTTGAGATTATAATACATCAATGTTACCTTTCATTATATCCGACGTCAACTCCCTTAGTGTCCATATTGTCCTCAAAAACTGAAAACAAATGTTATAAGTACTTTTTGTAAACATGCAATTTAAATCTAAACCTTCTGTTCAGGAGGTTCTGCTTCTGGCTAGATAGAAATGAAATTGATTAGAATTAGATTAAAATGCAGTCTGTAAGTTATTTCCGTTAAAAACAGACACATTTAAGACAATCTAGTTGTCATTCAGGAAACCTAGATGTTACGTGTACATAATAAGTACTGCAAGGCCAAGAAAATTATCACTTAAGGTTTTTATTATTTTCTAAAAGGTACTTATAGTAATCTTTGGATTAGACTAGTATTTCTGTCAAGCGGGCTCGGAAATGCTTTGCCTAAGATACGAGACCTGAAACTAGTTCAACGGATTCTGTCACTAAGTTGGTGTGTACACAGATAGCAGTTTGGTGTTCAGGGATTACACTGTCACAAGATAATGCCTTTCATGGCTTGTTTGAACTTGGAGTATCGACAGGACAATGGTCGAAGGGCAACGCCAGGAAGAGCCTGAACGCATACCAGTACAATACCAATGGTCATTGTCAAACTCGCGTTTGCTTGAAGAGCGATGCCATTTATCACCTTTCATTCCTAAGCACGTAACTTGACCATTTGTCGCATACTTAGGTATAGGGTAACACTCTTTATGATCAGACTATGCACGTATTTACTTATCTTTATTTTAATGTGAACTATACCTGAGAAAATTGAAAACTTAAGACTAAGCGAATTTTAGTGATAACGATTGTTTTGCTTTGTCAAGTCATACAATTCTTAATGTGAGTGAGGAAACGTTAATTGTTCAAGTTCGCTCTCTGAAATTTGAAAAAATGTTTTTCAAATAATGTTTCATTGACATGTATTATTTGTGATTTTATTACATATTATTCATGCGATGATTCAAGGAAGGTGTTAAGAATACCATGCAAACATGCAAACATGCAAACAACCAATTTTCCTCACCTTTACTAGAACAAAAAATGATTCGAGAGGAACCATTGCCACAAATATCTATGTGGTTTTTTTTAAGAAACGGTGTTATGCTTCAACAAGGTGTAAAACATTGCATACAAATATGCAGTCATCAAATTATATGTTAAAATAATGTTTCCATACTTCCTTAAGTGCAGTACGTTGTCATATAAAATATAACAGGAAATATTTGCACAAACATATATGGTTTTTTTTCTGGTAAACGGTGCAATGTTTCATTCTTAATACAGAAAAAAGCATAACATGCATACATGAAAACGAAGCAAAAACAATCCTCATTTGTTTATGCAGAAACTTCATTATTTATTTAAAGGAAGCATTTGCGCAAACAATTATACAATTGTGAAAAACGTTATAACTGTAACATGCAACTTACCTCTATGCGTCTCACCGTGGATGTCTTGCAATTCAAACTGGGCTAGGTCGCTAAATGGAGACGCGCCCGGGTCGTTCCTCTCCTGCTATCAGCTACGCCACCTCCCCCAAAGGTGACTGGTGTTTACTCTACACAAACCTCAGGCGCCGGGGTGAGTCCTCCACATTCACGGAGTTCGCTGGATCATTTCATCCCAGCCAGGGCTGGGGAACACAGAGACAGGGATGACGCCGAACGTATGGTGGGTTTCAGGGGGTACAGGGCGGGGAGGTTCTTGTTGAGGGAGGGAGGATTCATGGGGAAGAAGCAAGAGAACGAATGGGTGGAAGGGTAGTCCCTGAAAAACAATGGTTATAACTGAGTTTTTTTAATTTGATATGAAATGAAATAAATAAATTAAATATAAGTTTAATCAAAGTTGATATCTGGAGCTGAGGCAACTAGCATGCCAAACTTTTATATAAAAAGACTTTTTTTCATTTTTCTCTAGGATCTGGGCGGATGGCTTTTTGGAATACTTGGTGACAAGAAGAAGAAATAGCTTTATTTCATTGGGAGGTGATGGGTTATGCAGAATAGGAAAGTTGAACAAAGGGTCAAGAAAAAATGGTAGGGATCTGAGAGAGGAACCGTTGGGTTAAAGGAACAGTCCTATCAGGATATTTTTATGGAAACAAAATTCGTTATCGTTGTGCCCTTTTCTTTATAAAGATGCAAAATATAAATCAACAAAAATGTTACCCTTAACTACCTGTTTCAACTCGGTGGTGTGTTAATCATATACTAGTAATATTAAATTATAAACTGAAAAATCTCCTTGAATTTCGTTATAAGAAAAAATGCCCCTATATGACTGACTTTTTAACGAGAGACTCTGAGGAAGACAGGAGAAAGGGAAAGTAATTGACAATAAAGGGTTAGGTATTGGATAAAAGTATGAAAGATTAAGAATGAGAGAGTGAATGATGGGAAAGGAAAGGCATAGACAATAAGAAGAATATGATAGAGGTAGAGAAAAGGGCGAGGAAGCTAAAGGATAGGCCAGCGAAGAATTTCGGATAGTACAAATTTGAAGAGAGGGAAAGGTAGGAATTGACAGAGAAAAAGAGAGAAGGTGAAGAGAGTAGGAAAGACAGTTAGACAGAGATGAAGTGAAAGACAGAGAGAGACAGAGGTAGGAGAATGCAGAAACGTTTGAGTATAGGACACTAGAAACTTAAAATAAACATCGCATACACTGAGGTGGTTCAGGATTTAATAATATGCATTTTTATATCGGGTGATTGTATTTTAGCAAGTTAACTCTTTAGTAGAGAACAGTTTGATAAAGATATCTCGTTAAATGTGATGAAACATTTCATATTTACAACACTTAACATTTTAAACCATTCTTCAAAGTTTAGAAATCAGTAGCTCTATATGTTAACATTATGTTTATTACCAAAACTTCAAACTAATAGTTTCACTTTGCGCTGCAAACATTCAAAGTTGTTGCAATCGAATATGCCACTTGAGTGTAAACTGTTTTCAAAATGATGATTGAGCTTTATATTTTATGATAAATCTCAGAAATAAAATAGCTTCCCTATTCAGTATTCAAAAGGTAGATATAGTTGTAGATAGATAAGATAAGTTGCAAGGCTAAACGTTTACACACTCATTCTCAATGAAAGTGCACAATTTGTTAAAAACGATGTCGTCTTGATAAATATTTTAAGATGTCACGAATACAACGTAACTATGTCGTTGTTATATATCAATACCATCGGAAATTGAATTTTTCACTAGAAAATCAAGAAAAATATAAATATTTTACTTCTAATATTTATACAGAAGACTCAGTTGCTATGGAACATGCCAAATTGGTAATGTCGCCCACAAGAGATATTACGTTGTTAAAGCAGCTGATTTGCAGGTATAAGTCTTAGAAGCTATAAAAATCCTCAAGATATAGAAAACCCTGTTCTCTTTGGTATTTTAAGTGATCATATAAGAAAAGCTTACTAAACTTTTCCAAAAATGAAATTTAGTTAATGTCGCTGTTTTTTATGTAATTTACGTTATGGTTCTTTAAAATCAGCTTTGAAACAAGGTTATGCACAGTGAACATGAGTAAATATAATTTTCCCGTGAGTTGTATAGTGATTAAAAAGAAAATCCAAGCAATTGTCACTGTTAACATATTTGCTGGTGTTTCTGACATTAATATCCGCTAAGGAGCAGGCGTATGGTTAAGGCTGTAACCTACGTTATGGGTTTTTTGTAGATATTTAAAAAAGTAATGTCCTTAAAACTCATTTTAAAGATGTTAAAGGTTCTTAATTTTGCTTGTAAGTAAACAAAATCGCCCCAACGCAGCAATAATATTTGTTTGACTCGAAGAAACCCCGCTTTGTAATTTACGTTATGTAATTTACGTTATGTTTGCATACGTTATTTGTACCAAATTACCAAATATGGAGGAGTATTGCAGAGATCGAAACGTGTGTTGGACCAGAAATGCAAGAAAGAACATTACTATTGAAGTTAAGTCACTTACTTCTTAACAAAATGTTTTATGAAATTCACGTGTGATTTAGGTTTTAATCTACGCCTTAGGCCTTTTAAATGTGTAAAATAGGCCTAGAAATATCCGAAAACTAGTAGTAACACGAGATAGGATAATATTCAAAGTTCTGTCTGTTTCTCAAGTTTGATTGTAAATTTGTAAATAGACAAACACAAACTCGCATGAACTAAATACCACTCTATTTGAACGATCTTGTATTTTACGTTATGAGCCCGCGACGATCGACCTCTTTGATCCGATCAAAAACACCAGTTCATCAAAGTCGTACAAAAAAAGTTCTAATCTAATGAACTAATTTTAATATGTGTAAAGATGGTATTGTTACACTAATTATAAGGACCAAAAGGCTTATTTCAGGTCTTGTAGCGGTTTGAAGACATGCGTACTTCGCCATTATTATCTTCAGTCTACCGGGAAAAAGACTTGTCATATTCGCTTATAGATAATTATTACTGTTTACAAGTCAAAAGTTAGAACAGTTGAATTTTATGTTGTACTTAACAATAGTGTCTAGTTCTTGCGGCAGAGGTTATGTATTTGTTTTGAAAGGGTCATAAACTAAACTCTTCAGCTTGCAAATGTGTCGATAGAAACTGAATATATCGTTTCAAAGTTACTTTGTATTGGTAATGTAATTTACGTTATGTTTAGATGTATTCTAGCTTATGGCAATTGGGTGTTACACAATGTCATACATATTGTTACTTTTTGGTCGTTTTCAGGAATAAATAATCGGTTTGTTTAACATAATAAATAAACCTTTGTTGTTGACACATTTTCGAGGTTTTTGTTTGTTCTTCAAAGTTTTCTTCATCAGAATGGATTGAAAATTGATAAATATATACATAGTCTATAATTTAGATTTGTCAAAATGTCTTATCGCTTTACACTAAAATTTAACTTGTTAATTTGATAGCTACAATATTTCCTGTTTAAATCTAATGTAAATTAATAACATTTGAACAGTTTGTTAGTTGGAGGTTGATTGATGTGGAAACAGGGTCCTTTACAAATAGCTTTACAACGTTAAATTCTGAGACATTGATATGTCATGTTTGGATAGCTATAACAATAAATCTAGTAGGAATTATTTGATGAAACTTTATAATCATATTCTATGAGTAGAACACATTCAAACAACATCAATAAAAGAGTCTGATATTGACTTTCGATTTTTCCGAAAAACACATCTTCAATTGTGCACTTTCATTGAGAATGAGTGTTACATTCTTTAATATTCCACTCAGGTTAACTTAGACATATAATCATCTTGTTCTATGTGTAAGGGGGTCCTGATTGATAACCTCCCTGTCCGTTATTACTTCCCTATAAAGAAACACTCTGTGATTTAATGACATATCATTAACTTGGCTTTATCTGCTGATATGACTTCTCGCGATTCTATATCCCCAAATGACTAATATATGATATTAACTCGTTTTGCAATGATACACGACAAAAAAGGCGTTTTATGCGCAGAAGCTACAATCGAATGTTCAATTTATGTGAATGCTTATCATACAACCCATCAAACGCTATCAAGTTCAACAGCTGCTTTTATATTGGCTAAATTACGTTTGGTTAATTGACGATCGTAATTGTTCGGTTTTATATCAGAATGGCGCCTACAAATACATTCATATTGTTACTCTGCCAAAGACAATTCTGCAACAGTCGATACATCTAAACAAATAAAAACTCGATAACGGTTGGCATACTCGAATCCAACAACTACATGTAACGGAGTGTCCCTTAAACTTCAACAAAATCAACGAAATTCAACCAAAATCGACATCGTATCCACCAGTGACCTGAAATCTAGATGTTTAGGTATAAAATCTCATTCCTTAGAACCTGCCCTCAGATATCTTATTGAATATTATTAAATTGATATAGAAATAAACGGTTTTTAAAAGACGTAGTGTCAGTCGTTGGACTGTGAGTTCACCTGGTCTTGTCTTGATTGGTTA
The DNA here is from genome assembly GCA_916613615.1 of Steromphala cineraria. Lineage (NCBI taxonomy): Eukaryota > Metazoa > Mollusca > Gastropoda > Trochida > Trochidae > Steromphala > Steromphala cineraria. Next base: position 72,946,485 of record OU744720.1, on the reverse strand, counting down.
GATTAGCCGTCCAAGTGACAAGCCACTTGTTACCAGGATGGTGTACGTGCGTTCTCTACATTAGGTCATTAGATAGATGTCTTGAACATCTTTAGTGACAGATAGAGGCAATGATTGATCTTAAAGTAATGTACAAGGAATCTCGCGTTTGGGTTTCCTTTGAAGTGTGTTCTAATCATATATTACTGTGAATACTAATCATATAACATATCAAATACTACCAATTCCAGTTTTAATTCTTATGTGTGGTTTTCCACGTTTTGCACGCGAAAAACGTGTCCATTAATGACGTGTTCCCAAGGACTGTGGGAAAGTCAACTGAAGGTCAAGGAAAGCTTTCACTTAAATAGCGAGGCCTTGACACGTTTAGCTTATGGATGAAGATTTATGAGGTTCAATTCTAGATTCACATCAACAGAACAGTATTCATAAAATGACCACGTTTATATTTTGACCTCATTCTCTAAAATTAATTTCCGTCAAAAAAGGCTGATACGAATTGACAAATATTAATAAAACTTCGTGTTATGTTTTCGTCAAAAGTGCAACAACTTCATCGATACTAGTGATTGCAACAAGTTTAATCAATTTATGTAAAAATGAATGTATTCGTCTTGATTTTGGACAGATATCAAGGTCCTGCGTACGCACTGCTTATATTCCATAAATACATTTGAGTAAATTGAGTAGGCCTACTTAATATATATCGATCTTTTGTATACAAGATTATCAAACACTGAGCTTGATAGTTTGAATAAATTTGGGTTGTATATTTTACAAGTATTCCATTGTCAATCAAGATTTCAAATAACTTCGATACTGAGCGTTTTTACAAGTGGTTCTTTTGAATAAGGATCTGACAATGTCCTGCAATTATTAACATTATTTTCGGTCTAGTGAGATCACAACCCGTGCTACTGAACATTTATAATTATATTTAGTGTCGGAGCGAGGCATAAATTTCGTTATATTATTAATATGAAATACCACTATTTGATGTTCTTTCTTGTAAAAATATAATTATTAATTGTTGTATCGATATACAGATGTGGGTGCTCGCTCTGTTTAATCGACTATTTTGCATACATTACAGGAGGACCCTTTTTATTTTTAAAATGATATAAATAAAACAACTGACTAAAAATCTTCTGTTATCGTCCAAGTAAGATGCATAGATTGGATACTAAGTCTTGTTTAAAACGGTAATAGTTCATGCAATGTTTGCGGTATGCAAGAAGAGAGATAAACCATGAGTTATTTCCCTTATGTTGTATTTCAACTCCTTACACTGCACTTACAGTGCTAGAGACGTTTTGTTATGGTTTAGATAGCCCTGCAAAGAGCTTGATAAGCGTCTGCTATCTGAGTGGTTCGTCCGAAGGTCTTTTCAGATGAAAACATTAGGCCTACACGATTTCCAAACAGTGTTCTGATCTATGGTAATTTTTTTTTTGATATATGTTGGGCTGCCACACCATGTTCAACTCAAAAACATGTATACCAGATAAAAACAAATTCATCAAACTTTGAATCTAAGTATGACCTGGGAAGTAAAGCTACACACCTTTGAAATAGAGAACCATTTAACCATTACTTATGAAACACAAAATGTAAATAAATCGGACATTACGTGAGAGATTTAAAGATGTTATTGTTAAATTATCAAAAATAATGTTCATAAAGAAGTTATTGTTAAATTATTATGAAATTTTCTGTTGGATTTAAATCATAAGTTCATATTTTCTATTTTATCATCTGCTTAGTGTTTATGTAATGTTTCCAGATTTTCCGATGTATGTACACAAATGTAAACATGTTTCATTATGCCAATAAATACTTTGTTTACAACTGAGTCTGTGTACATTGTTGTAGTTCCTATGATAAGATGATGAAGAAATTAAACAGAAAATATGAGGTTGAAGCTGAGATGATTTATTACCAGTTTGCAAAAAATGATCAGGATCCGACGAACTACATGAAGTTTATTTATGCTTCATTAACTTAACATGTATATTATCTATAGAATAACATCACTGTCCACATATAACTGGCATGGGTCTATATTTCAAATAAGGATTTGGCATGCTATTGCTCTTGGACTAAATGCATATCAATTTAACCACCTTTTCCTCCTTGCACATGGAATGGAATTAGGTTGCTAAAAAAGATAAGTACAAATGTTTTTATGTACTGTTTCACATTCTGTTTATATTCACAGATACCTCGTCATGGCTCTAAAAGGAATACGGGTCATTGAAATGGCTGGGTTAGCTCCGGCTCCTTTCTGCGGAATGGTTTTATCAGACTTTGGTGCCAAAGTCATCAGAGTTGACAGAGTATGAGCATTTTACACAACATTTGTTAAAAATCATTCTGCCTCACAGCAAAATTTCATTCATCATTAGAAAGTAACAGTATAATTGCTATCAATGTGATGAAACACTAGCCCCTATAGCCCAGGAAAATATAAACCATTACCACCATCATAAACTTATGACAATTCTAAAGATTTTTCATTTTATATTGGGAATTCTTTTAAAGGAACCTTATTTCTGTTTATCAACTGATGAGCCATAGCATTGTGTCAAGTTTTGATAGTGGAATGTTCTGAAGAATTGTTGTTTAAATAGTAGTTCCTGTTAGATAAAAGTAAAGTAATAAGGACATTTAAAACTAAAAAGGTTTCCTTAAAAAAAACACAAAATTTAAAAGAGTTAAGTGACTTAAGATATTATTCATTCCCTCAACATAGGGATAAAACTCATCTTTATAAAAAAAAAGTTTTCTTCATCATGTGAATGGTAGGGTTTTATTTTAAAAATTTCAGACTAAAGATAAAGCAAATGGGGACAGACTCGCTAGAGGCAAGTTATCCATTGCAGTTGACTTAAAGCAAAAGAAGGGCACAGATGTAATCAAGAAGCTTTGCTCCAAAGCAGATGTACTGATAGAGCCTTTCAGACCAGGTACAGTGCTCATAATTGAATTCATCATGCACTCAAACATTATTGATTGACAATGACATGTGATGTACTTTGCTCGTTACTTATTTTGGCTTTTGATACAGTAGTTTCACCTTTTGAACATTGATATATTCCAGAAAGAATTTTTTGATTATGATAAAAGTAAATTCAGTTTTGTTTATTCACTTTGTCATCTAATTCAGATTGAATGTCACACTTGTACTAAGCTTCAGTTCTCATTTAAATGACCTTGCGCTCTATCCAATCAGTTATGAGTAGTACTTATTAGGCTAAGTAATGGTTGTCATCATTTGAAATCTAAGCAGGCATTGTAAAAGGTAGAGATTATGGAAGGTGAAAGGTATCTTCAAAATTGAAATTACCACCAGTATTCAAGCTAGAATGCACAAAGGTATAAGTATTAAATTTGAGCTTAACTAAATGAGATTGATTATTCAGGATTTACTTTGTGTTAGGTGCCTACATTTTTATTTTATCTTTTATTTCAATAACATTTTAGACATTAGAGAGATCATGAAAACTTGTAATTAAAGTGAATGTCAACTCTTTCTTTAATTCTCTATATTGCAATGTTGGTTTCCCCTTCAAACAGGAGTGATGGAGAGGCTTGGTTTAGGACCTGATATTTTGCTCTCGCAGAACCCAGGACTTGTGTATGCTAGGATGACTGGATTTGGACAGAAGGGGTCTCTGGCACATAAAGCTGGTCACGATATCAACTATATTGCAACATCAGGTACTGGTATATAGAGGATTTCTTTTGTTTTGAGTGTGATATCACTTATCTCTCATCGAGTGAAGAAGTAGAGCCATTATTTTCACGAGTGGCGCAGCCACGAGTCAAAATGTAGGCTTTACCCCGTCACAAGATGAGAGATAATTGATATCACAATCAAAATAAAAGATATTCTGTTTATCAGAGACCGTGGTCAGAAATGTGGTAATTTATCTCCAAAAGGTCTTGACTCGAGAGTTTTCTGGCGATGTCATACCATTTTTAGCTCACCTTTACAAAGTAAATGTGAGCTTATGTCATGGCGCTTCGTCCGTCGTCCGTCTGTCTGTCCGTCCGTCCGTCTGTCCGTCCGTCCGTCCGTCCGTCCGTAAACTTTCAGGAAAAAGACAACTCCTCCTAAACGAATCCAGATATCATTCTGAAATTGTAGTATGTTATACCCATGGTGATTCCTCACAGAAAGGTAGACGTTTAAGTTTTGAGAATCCAAGATGGCCGCCATGGCAGCCATATTGAATTTTCAATTAGATTTCAGGAAAAAGACTACTCCTCCTAAACAAATGCAGATATCATTCTGAAATTGTAGTATGTTATACCCATGGTGATTCCTCACAGAAAGGTAGACGTTTCAGTTTTGAGAATCCAAAATGGTCGCCATGGCAGCCATATTGAATTTTCAATTAGATTGCAGGAAAAAGACTACTCCTCCTAAACAAATGCAGATATCATTCTGAAATTGTAGTATGTTATACCCATGGTGATTCCTCACAGAAAGGTAGACGTTTCAGTTTTGAGAGTCAAAGATGGCTGCTATGGCAGCCATATTGAATTTTCAAATAGATTTCATGAAAATGACTCCTTCTCCTAAACCAATCTAGATATCATTTTCATATTGTAGTATGTTATACCTATAGTGATTCCTCCCACAAAGGTAGACGTTTCAGTTCTGAGAATCCAATATGGCCGCGATAGCAGCCATACTGACTTTTCAGCTGCAGATGACACATCATTATACTAAATTTTAAGCTTTCATCAAGTGATCACTCGCACCATATAAATTCTTTAATTTGAACTTACTAATCATAATATTATCTTGAATATGGAATATTTAAGATTGTCATGCAAGTTGTTCTATATTTGTAAGTGTTTCTAAAACATTAAGATGAAAGACAAACATAAATAAATAATTTGTTTAAAATATTTATGGCAACTAGCTGCAAATACCCAATGACATTAAACATCATGTTGAATTTTAAACAATGGTATCTCCCTTATATTCCTTTAAATACCACACAAAAGGGGTCAACCAGAGTTCAGATATTCCTGTTGAGTCCACTATGCATTTCTAATACACATCCCAATACAGGCTGCTAGCATCACAGTCTCAGCTGCTAGTCTGTTGCATAATCAACCTGACCCAATTGATATTGTAGAGCATTATGCTATATGGCCATGTGTATGCAATAAGAGTTATGGAAATTAGACTTGTATTCTCATGACAGTGAAATGTTCTTTCCAAGAAAAACAACTTACACAAAATGTGTCAACAATAAGCTTTGTGTTTAGCAATCTACATGATAAGTTGATGTGGAAAGAGTTATTTTGCATCAGGTTCCAGTTCCTGTGTTTTACTCATATTTGTACCATTTCTATATCTAACAGAAGTTCTTCTTGACACAAAATCAATTTAGGACATAAGCTAACTATATTTTGTGAAATTATACATATTTTTCACAACAATTCATGTTCTCATGTTCAAGTCTTTTAATACCACACATAAGGGCTTAGCCAGAGTTCAGGTTTACATGCTCAGCACACTAGGGTGCTTCTCCAAATATACGTACACAAAGCCAAATACACAAATTGCTACACTCTCCTTAAGGATCTTGGGCTAGCAGCCCTGCCTGCTTGTATATTGCATAGTAATCCTGACCTAATTGATAAATAGAACATAATGGACTTTATGGAAAGTATATAAATTGTCTTTATGAAAAGTATACTTGTATACTAATAATAGTAATACTTTTTACAAATAACAATTTAAACAAGTCAAGAATCAGCTTTTGTTTACAACAATCTGCACGATGAGTTAATATTAACAAGTCAAGAATCTGCTTTTATGTACAGTAATCTACATGATAAGTTAATAATAGAGGTATTTTGTATCAGGTTCCAGTTCCAATACCATGTGTTTTATAAATACCTGTAAAACTAAATGATAATTGTATCATGCTGAAGGGGTTCTGGGAAAAAACATGTCATCATAGAAGTCATTATTTTTCAATTAGATTTCAGGCCAAGTACTACTCCTACTAAATCAATTAAGATATCATTCTGAAAAGTGAGTATTTTTTTATATAGTGATTCCTGACAAAGACGCATTTATTTTATTATCAAGAATTAGATTTCATGAAATTCATTGAAAAGAATACATTTCCTGATCAATCAAATCAATGTCATTATATTTGTATTGTTACGCTTGTTGTAATATTTATCAACACTATAAATACAGTTACAAAAGGATGTATGAATCATCTTTATCTGCGAACAGCCTGAAGCATGACTGTTTTAATAAATCCTTTTTAATAAAACATAAAATGATAAAAGTTGTTCACTCCATCAGTGGGTTACATAATTCCTGACACTTCATATATGGCAAATAACATAGCCAGTGAGGGATAAATAAAAATTGTTTAATCATCTATATCTGATTACGGTCTGAACAATGATTATCTAGATAATTATAATGATCATTCAATTCAAACAAATCCTTTTCAAAAGCATTTAAAATGATTAAATTTGTTCACTCCCAACACTAACTGTAAGGTTTTTTACTCCTTTGTTCCCATGCAATTAATTTATTCCAAATTGAAAATTTTGGTTAATGAATAACTAATTATCCTTTATTTTGTTTGTCATGCTAATAAAAGATATAATATTCATCTTCAAAACAGCATTCATTGAACAGCTGTCTGAACAATTCTTTTTTTTACAAAGTCTTTCTCACCAATTCTCTCTGTTAGTTAAGATACTTCAATAAACATATTACTGGGTTGACCTCCAGATTATTTCCATTGCAAACCTCTCTTTTACCCCCACCCCTTCTATCAAAAACCTACTGCTTGTTAACAAATCATGATTGTATCATTCTTGTATTAATGTTTGTTCAAGCTCTAGTGGTTTCCAACAGAAGAATAGCATTTAAAAAAAAAAAAAAATCATGATGGCAGCCATAATCAATTATCATAAATAAAAGATGGTTACACAATTAAACCATATTACCACATCATTCATTTTAAGGTGAGCTTCTGTACCCTCGGTACTTTTATTTATCGTAACTTAGCGATGACGTCGCGTTGATTGTAGAAATGGCATCAAACCATTGTACCGGTACACATGACGTGATATCACACTCAGTGGCAAGAACACTTTTCTAGAACTGAGAAAACTCAGTCTCTCACCGCTTAGCATATAATTAAAGATATATCGCCATTACTATTTCAAATGGATGATGAGTGTGTTGAAGGTTGATCATATCTCTTTTTAAAGATTAGGTTTACTATTAGTATTCAGTAAAGGTTAGTGTATATCGCTAAATCTCCTCTGATGTTCATGTCCATGAGTATAGTATGAATCATCTTTGTATTAACTATCCATTGAAAGATCACAACCATGAATGTCCAAGATCTTGTTCTGGTTAAGATGATAAAACATGATGACTGGTAAATTATTCTATGCTGTGACTATTGGATTTGGGAATCTATCCATTTAAGGATGGGTATGATACAACAAAGCATATTGCAATATTGGACTTATTGGTACTTCTAAATTAGGAATTTACATGGTTACCTGACTAAATATTAAATAACGATAGGAATAGCAATAATTTTCTCAGCTGTACGCAGTTTTTGTACATCAAGAATGTTTTGATAATAACTTCCACATTTTGAAAATCACAGAGTGGCTAATTTTGCTCATATTGTCAAAAGGGCAACCAGAGTGTTACATATAAATGGCTTTGATATCGTCAAAGTAATATGAACGCAATCGCATTGACCAAACTTGTTCAAAAGTTTTACATGACATGTCCTTTGTCCCAGGTGTTCTGTCAGTCCTTGGTCGGAAAGGAGAGAACCCTTACGCTCCTATCAACTTGCTGGGAGACTTTGCTGGAGGAGGTCTGACGTGTGCCCTGGGTGTGGTGATGGCTCTCCTAGAGAGGACCCGGTCTGGACAGGGACAGGTGGTGGACGCCAACATGGTGCAAGGCTCTGCATATGTGTGTAAGTGTCATCTTGGCTGCTTTTTTATTCTCCATATCAGTGATATCGCTGATCATGTCTCTGAAGGGCATTTGGAAGTTGTATACCAAAGAACAGCAAGATTTACTGAATAACAACTTCTTTTTGGTGTAAATCATGTGATTGAAAGAGGCAGTAGCACTTGTTTTGATACTTTTATATTTAAAAAATTTCACTGATAAATGTAAGTTAATGCTAAATATATTAATTTGACAGTGTCAAAAATCACATTACACAAGCTAATCATCCATAGTCAGAGGACAAAGTAATATATTGAAAGTATGGAGATCCATTGGCGGCCATTTTGTGTGAACACCTTTAATTCATTTTGTGTAAGAAAAGGGAATCGCATGGCTAAACTTTACGTTATAAATTTGAATTAGTACTGCGTCATTTAGTTTAAATACATTGTCTTTCAATTAAAACCATTATTTTTCATTTTGCTGACATCACCTTATATTCCTCATAAAAACGTGCTACTGGCCCTTTAAGGTTTTTTATAATTGTTTAATCTTTTGTTTGCTGAATGAACTCACACAGACTTATCCATGATGTTTATTAGAACTGAAATCTTATGACCTTTAATTTCTTTACAAAATTTATGTGGAATTGTAGGTAATTTGAAAACTAGACATCTTAAAACAGTTTAAAGGTTAGTGTTTCATGAATCTTCAAGAAATTTTTGTCCTATGCTTGTTGAGTGAAACTGATCAATGTTTTAAGAAAGCCTTTACTTTGCACAAATGCCTCACCATAAACAAAATATAGATGAAGTTTAAAAATTTCACAAACATATATTTCTCATTTGTGATCAGCCAACTTCCTGTGGGCAACAAGAGACATGATATACTGGAGTGGAGAGAGAGGAGAGAACATCTTGGACACAGGTTCTGCATACTACGAGACCTACAAGACTGCTGACGGAAAGTACATGTCAGTTGGGGCATTGGAACCCAAATTTTACGCTGATTTGCTTAAAGGTACTTTTTCATGACTTGTTCATTTGTTTTAAGATGAGTCAAATGACAACTTAAAACACTCTTCCAAAACTCTCATATTCATCAATATTAACTCAGCCTTGTTGTCCATTTCTTGTTCTCTTGTCCAGGTGTCTTGTTCTCTTTATCTCTTTCATTGTCCAATATAACCGTTGCACCGATTTTAACTTTATGTGTCAGGTCTCAGTATGACAATACAGTGTGCGAAATTTACGCTGGTCCTGTGGTCCCTGGCTAGTAAAAAACCTCCAGGACCACTAAATGTTCAGTTTCCAGTGGTCCTTGTGGCTAGTGATAATTTCCCAATGTCATTATGTGTTAATGTAACATTTTTGTTTATATTTTAGTAATATTTCAACGAGAAAGCTGATCGTTAATGTTTACGAAAATCGAATCGTAACGAAATACTCTAAACAAATTTACATTCGGAATCACTCGTCAAGTCATTCCTAATTATTCGTGTATTACAGCCACTCTGTTAAAAACGATATATCCGAGGTATGACAAAATAAATATGGCGTTCCGATTGCATACCGATGATGTCCAATCCAAATATTACACTTTATATTGAATATAAAGTGTAATATTTGAATTGGACAGGGGAGATAACTGTAGATTAGTCACAATCACCTATTAGAATGCAACAATCTTGCCATGAATCATTACAAATTGCAGAAAGGCTGACAATTGACATCTGTCACCTCCTGTGCATTATATAAACAGATTAAATGGATAACTACAACCAGATCTTCTTTCAATGCAATTTTCTTAAAGAAATAAATACATTTTCACATTGATTTAATCCTTTATTAAAAGGCCTTCAGCTGAATCCAGATGATGTACCACAACTTGGTGATCAAGCAGAATCCAAAAAGCTCTTCACAAAAATATTTTTGACAAAGACACAAGATGAATGGACAGAAGTGTTTAAGGACCTTGACGCCTGTGTTGCTCCTGTCCTTGACATAGATGAGGCACATCTACATCCCCACAATCAGACCAACAACACATACCTGAGGAACTCTGAAGGGAGGATAGAGGTGGGGCCTGCCCCCATGTTGTCTAGGACTCCAGGGATCAGCTCACTACCACCCCAGCCTTTGTCTGGGCAACATACAATACAGATACTGCAGGAATCTGGCTTTACCGAGGAGGAGATAGGAGACCTGATAAAGGCTAACATTGTGGAACAGACTGCTAATTCTAAATTGTAAGAATGTGTGTTTCATAATCGGATAAGGGGTTTGGAAAGGCAGGATGAGTATATACCTACTTATATACTACTATTTTCCTCATTTGATGAAAAATACCCCATTTATCTTTTAAGTTTCTATTAATGTAAGGGCATTGGCCCTATTGAAATTGCAAATATTACTGAAAAGTCAAGAAAATGCGCAGTCAATAATGTCCCTGCAATTCCTTGCTGGAAAAATGATTTTTCATTATATTTGATATACCGGTAATCTTGATAAATTTCTAGTAGGTACCGGTATATGAAATTTGCTTGAAATATAATGTGACTTATAACAATACATAAATTCACAGAAATGATTAGACATAATGAATGTCTGTGTATATCTGATTGATATGAAGTTAAACTCTTGTTTGTATTGTATTATTTTGTATATTACTGTGATATGACTTGAACTTCACATAAATATTTGCCCGATTCTTGTTAACATGTTTGATAAATCGTATTTTCTTAAACTATGATGGATTTTATATATTCCTACTTCGTGTGCTGATGAATGTATGTATCTTTCTACAAGAAATAAATGTTCATTTTTGCTAAAATAATTATTTTTTTCCATTCTCAATAGATACAAATTCTGGTCCAAAAGAGGAATTTTAAGTCATGAAATCCTGATCCAGATATGGATCTTGTATGCCCCCTTTAATACATCCTAACAACTTCTTTCATGAAACCAATTAAACATGTTTAACCTGCACTCCTTCATCTGGGATGAACATTTTTCTATTGCTTTTGTGAGGCAGAGCACACCTCATTTAGCTGACACACTGAGGAGAAATTAAAGATAATGTTTGCTGACTCAATTCTTTTTTAATCTCCATATCTAATGGTCAAGCATTGCTGTATCATAGCTTGGAATTAACTGATTACGTAGAAACAATGTGTTGATACCTTCTCAAATTTGTCATTTGAAAATTTTTTATGCAAAATTTTGTATGCCCCAAATCGGAGATTCCAGGCGTATATTGTTTTTGCCCTGTTCATCTGTCTATCAGTCTGTTTGTCACAAAAAACTTTAACCTTGCTCACAACTTTTGATTGCTTGGGGGTAGACCTTTGATATTTGACAAGTGCATCTACCATGATAAGACCTTTTACATGAGGTCATAACTTTGGACCTCTTGACCTTGGCGCTGCAAGCATTTTTTTAAACATTAACCATGTCCATAACTTGTGATTTGACAAAGATAGACCTTTCATATTTCAGAAATGTCTCAAGTACATATTGACACAAAAATTAACAACTTTCTGATATCCTGGACAAACACATCTTGTTGAATTTAGCATACAATGTCATGTTCTCAGCTTATAGCCATGTGTGTAGTGATGCTTAAAATATGTGACAATTCCACACGCCTTATCAGGAACGAGGAGATGTTCAAGAAACTAGCCTATGACATCTTTCTAAATAGCTGTGAGTGTGGGATTGATACTCTGGATCCAATGAAGACTATACCTGATGATTTGATAATATATCTTTGCTGGTCCGGCCTTCTCTCAGTAACCAATCAGATAGGCTTTTACCAAACATTACTCAGTGTTCAGTTACACATTGCGGAATAAACATTATGCCAAATGCAGACAATGAGAATTATGTTCAATGCAAAACGTGTGATGACTATGGAAAGCGTACATGACTAATATATACTCTATTGCCTGCAAGGCAGATGTGTCACATTAATCTCCAATTGAGTATTCACTGGACACTTGGGTGAGGTGAGGTATTTCACTTATATTGCTGCTGCTAGTATTATTGCAGGGAGAAAGCCCACAACACAATTAATTGTGGCTATGCTTTGCGGTGAAGTCATCAACTTAATTTGTCCAACTATACAATATCTTCATATTTTTTTGCAAACTATCAACCAACTTTACTTGCATGGTTTCTACTCTTGAAATTGAAAATGATAATTCAAATCAATATGAAAGAACAACGATATACACATTTTGCAATTTGTTTTATTATTTTTCATTTTGACAGAAACACTACGAACCTGCATGATGATAACCAAACAACATACATACAACATATTGACCAATTTTTGGTGCTTTCATAACTTTTGTAGAATTTATTATACATTAAATCAAAATATTCAATGATTTTTTTCATGTTAAAGGGGCAGTAGCACATTTTGTAGGGGGAATATAAGGCAACGTCAAGAAAATGAAAATTAATGGTTCCAATTGAAAGACAATGTATCTCAACTAAATGAAGCAGTAATAATTGAAATAATGTAAAGTATAAAAATGCGATTCCTTTTTCTTACACAAAATGGCCGCCAATGGATTTTATTAGAATCTTTATACTTTGTCCTCTGACTATGGATGATTGATTTGTGTTATGAGATTTCGGACACTATCAAAATAGTACATTTAGTATTAACATACGATTATCAGTGAAAAATTAAAAATACTAAATTTTAAAAAAACATGCTACAGCCCCTTTAACGAAGACAGCTATAGAAAATAAATTTCTAAGATTAAAATATTACATTAGGCTCTGTAAACAGTGATCGTTCTTTAGCTTATATTGTTCAATATGACAAAGGCTTTGCAATCGTTAGAAAATATTGTGATTTTTTTTTTTCTTAGATCTATATACCTGATGTAGTTTCCCCTGTTAACATAATCTGGCATGGTACCATACAGACAGTGTTATTTTTGTCTTGAGATTTCATATTTGAAACACATTGACGATCAAATTCAAACACAAAATATTCACAAGGTTTACATATATATATATTATGTGCACTTCCAACAGTGAGATTACAGTGATTGTACAAAAGAGTCAATTTGTTCATTCAACTTATGATATGTTTTTATGTTTGATATGTTTGACATTTCTCTCATTGGAAAAATAGTTTCTATTGGATACCAAATTGTTGTAAAAGAACAGTTTCACTTAATACAATGAGGACAGTTAAGATGGACGGAACTTGATCAACAAAATAGCAGTTAAAAAATATAATAAAAACCTTTAATATAAAACAACAATTCCAAATATTAACATATGGATGATATGCCATGGTTGATATTTCTCACAATTTTCACAACCTTTAAGTGTGAAAAAACACATGGTAGATCACAAAATAACTGGGAACCTTGCTCGCCTATATGGCAAAGAAGGAAATAAACTGGTCACAATATCTCCTTTGCACTAAAGGCACAGCAGGAGATAATAAAACAAAGAATGACATGACTCTTCTGAAGGAACATGATAAGTGCAATGGTTCATAACTTTAAGCTCTTGGTTAAGGAAATTCCAGCTGAACTTCAGATCACAGTGTGTTCATATTAATGCAGTCCTTGTCTCCAAGAGGGGACGGCCCTGTAAAGTAGTCACAAAGATATGAATACAAAGAACATAAAAACAAAATAGTATATCATGCCTTATTGGTTTTCTCCAAGAGAAAAATATCATTAACAAAGCCTTGACATCACAGTTTGCCTATGATGTTGTCTTTTAAATGGTAATGGCAGGTAATCTGACTATGTTTGAGTAAATTTCATTTATTTTTATTGATTACGCAAATTTAGTTATATACCTAATATTAATTTAAGACATACTATGTTTACTACACTCATGCTGTATATTAGTATGTTTCCCTAGATCACCCGCGGGAATAATTATCATTAAGGCATTTTGGTATATCAAGGAGACTCGTTTAACATATTCTAAGCATAATAATGTTTTAATAGTTACAAGCAGGTAACGCATCAAAACCCCATCACTGATGGAAAAAGTTATTTTAGTGTTTTATACAAATAAAAGGACAAGTAAAAACACCCAATCCTAGTATTGTGTTTCTATGGATATAAGACAGGAAACAAAGGCAGAAATAACCAATTACCTCAGATATATCCCTCAGCAATGATAAAACTCAAAATATTTCAGCAGGATAAGGGTTAGTTCTATGAACACTGACCTGTGAGGCATGTGGAGAACCTGGCCGCCCCCACTGGACCCCGGCTCTTTTAACCTTTCCTTCCATCCTTTTGTGGGGCGTAATAATCTGTTGGGGTCATGTGGTACAAACATCTCCACCTGCAAGGCATCCACAAATAGTTGGGAAGAAAACACAAAACTTACTGCCACTAAGGGCTAAGGACAAACATACAAATTTACCCTGATGCAAGGAGGCAAAACAAAGTTTTTCGTTTTTATTCTTCCTGAGAGGAGGTACATGTATTTTGAAATAATGAAATGTTTCTGGGCAGGTTATAAAATAAATTATTTTCTAAATCAAATGAAGTATCAAGGTCATTTATCAATATGACACCAATTATATTGTCTTTCGTGGAAGTCAATAAACTCAGAATTATCTTATGTTTGGAAGAAATATTGAATTTATGTAGAATATATACCGGGTAATATGAAAGAAATATAGTCACACCTGTTTCTTTATCCTTTCTTTTCTCCTCTCCTTTTCTTTCTCTTCCTCTTCTTTGAGCTTAGATTTCATCACTTTTTCAGCCACTGTTCTTTGATCCTAGATATATTCAATCATATTAGATATTTCAAGCAATTCAAATTTATTTTCATTAAATTGTTAACTTTTAGAAGTGTCCTCAAGGTAGTATAAGGTTAGGGAGCTACTGGATAATCATGCTCCCAAAAAAGTTTAGTTATCCATCTTCTGTTGGCCCTGCCACTGCATTCTTTACCAAAAATAACCACTACCAGACAGGTCGTACAGCGCCGCCTCATACCATTAAAGTTCTTAAATAACTCTCTAGTGATGATTCATACTATTATTTGCTATCAATTACTTCAACAGAAGATGACCAGCTTGTATGTCACTTCAGCAGCTTTAGAATGCAGATGCATTGCACTAAAAAGAAGTAAATGCGCACCCTTTCCCTGAACTTAGCGATCTCTCTAGCTGAGAGTTGTCTCCTCCTGTCGGTGTCCTCCTCCTCATATCTCTCCTGCTGCATCTTTAGGAACTGTTCCTCCTCATCTCGCTGCTGCTTGAACTCCACCACTCGTGCTCGCATCTCCGTCTATACATCCAAAATGTGGTGAGTGAGTGAGTTGGGGTTTTATATGTTATCAGCAATACAGTACTTTGCTGATTTTAATATATATAGTCTCAGAAATGTTTTCTACAATTAAAGTTATAATACATTTAAATGATTTTATGGTTAAGTTTTATTGGCTTTATTCTTAATTCAAGGATGTACATCGACATACCTGTCTCCTCTTTTCATCCTCTAGTTTCTTGTTTTTAGCCATTTCCTCTCTCATTTTCTTTTCTTCAGCTTGAACCCTCTCCAGTTCTTTTTGAACCTTAACAATATCAAGAAGACAAAGTAATCAACATCCCATGCAAATTTTTTTTCAATATAGCATTTGCCCAAAACAGAGTCCAAATTCACAGAACAAAGGGCCATAACTCTGTAAAACATAAATTGCATGATTTACAAACTATTGATACCCTGAAGGACAGTTGGCTGCTAAAATGCTTCTTAAAAGTTTTTGATATAACAATAAGATGACTAAAGAAGCATCTTCCTCCTGATGTATCAGGATGATTAGCACAAGTGAAAGAGAGACTTGAGACAACAAACCTTCCAAGCGTTGAGCTGAGAGAACCTCTCCTTCTTCTCCTCCTGCACCTTCTCCTGGTAGTGAGCCTTCTTTCTCTCTCTCTCTTCTTCCTCAGAGTCTTCATCTTCCTGACCGACCTGCGACAGGATACCATCCTTCTCCTCCTGAGCAGTGAGGGATTCAGAATTATTTCTTAAAGTTGCTTAGCAATTTCAAGTTTAATTTGGGTTTCTCAAATATCATTGTCAGTATCTACTTATCATGTGACTTCGTACTGGCCCTTGTTCATTCTCTGGCAGGAATTCCTTTGTCATAATTCAGATGGTGTTCTTCCATCACAGGCTTATAGTCGATACAACAATTTATTAATATGAATAATTGAGTGGGTAACTAAAACTGAATAACGAATCCAGTCGTAACATTCTAAGCCTGTTAATAAAATTTTCAAAACTCTGTGAATTGATGACCTCACAATCTATAAATTATTATTTTTAATACTCCAATGATATTTAATTTATTGAAGATATTTACTTTCATTTTAACAGTAAGTTACAGGGAGGTCTTTAACATATTTTACCTAGCATAATATGTAGAGTTAACTTACTTCCTTCTTAATCCTCCAAGCCTTGATTGCATCCTTCTTTGTGTCGTTGAGATAGAGATACTCCTGATACCAAGACTCATGCTCCACTATTGCTCCGTCCGTCTTGGTCAACAGGGCAGGCTTCAGGTGATCGATAAACACTGACTTGCCCTAGTCAGTACATAATACATAATAATAGAAACATTTAATCTTCATCAAATTATCATTAAAACCACACCTCAATAATACAGTAGTAGGGACTTCACAATACCACAAATCAACACCTAAGCTCAGAAAAGTGTAATTAGGGAAACAAATGCTTTAAATTGAAGATTTACATTTGGGAGTATATTCAAACTTATTAATAAAGTGGCATGAAGGATATATATGAAAATTCAAAGTATGCCCATTGTAAATGACATTTAGATATTTGAGCCGTTAAGTTTTTTAGTAAAAGTAACGAGTATTCAGTGCACCTTGTATTTATTCCTGAACTTGAGAAATGTTTGATGATCGTACTCGTCCCAGCCTCCTCTCACACCGCCTGTCTGCTGCAGGAATTTCTGAAATAAATATGTGAGTTAGTTTTCTGACATATCAAATACTTTGGTGCACATTTTTACAGAGAAAATCATAATCAAACACTATCTTCAGAACTAGATCTATAACACTCAATAAAGAACTTTCACACAAAAAAGTGTACAGATAAACTTGACAAAGAAGACCATCAATTTATCTTACTTTTATTTTATCCAATAAGAATCAATACATTGAAACAGCTTATTCAGACTGAAAATTAACTATCACAATCCTTAACATTTACAGGTTCTTCATAGTTGTCAATTTCTTTAATTGCTATCCACTTCATGTTTTAAGGGTGAAGTACTCAAAGGGTTAGCTGATTTTCTCATAAACTCTTACCTATCCCACCTCATTTCATTGCCACGAATATCTCGTATAGTTTCATAAATACTTTTTACCTCAAAAGCTGCTACTTCAGGAGGAAGATCCTTGGTGATGTCGCGAGCAGTTGTGGGTGGTTTGATAGTTCCCCGGGCAGAGACAGATCCATCTTTAACCTGACTCCACGTCTCAAACCTCTTCTCTAGGGCGAGGATCTCCTGGCTTGTAGTTCTTTCTTCTCTCATCAGTTCCTCATATCTAAAGTGAATTCAAATTAATAACCTTGAATACCCTTAACAGATTTGCGAAAGAATTATTTTGCAATTCTGCAAAAACAATTTGGTTTTAAGATCAATCTACTGCTTTAAAGTGATATAGCGATAAGGGATTTATTTATTTCATGCTGCCCTTCTTTATTAGTACT
Organism: Steromphala cineraria; assembly: GCA_916613615.1. NCBI lineage: Eukaryota > Metazoa > Mollusca > Gastropoda > Trochida > Trochidae > Steromphala > Steromphala cineraria. The sequence goes on along the minus strand of OU744720.1, from coordinate 72,928,753 downwards.
AAACCATAGTTTTAAGATGTTTGCGTTAACTGGATAAAAAATCTTACATCAGAAAAGTCATTTTCTGTTTTGACATTTATCTGCTTTTCCTTTTCTTACAAATGTAAAACACTTTTGTAGCAATGAAACATAGAGAATCTCAGCAAATTGTCTTCTGCTTTCAAATAAAATACCAGTAAACAAAAGTTGATAAAAATTACAATATCCAAGGCTTGCAAGTTGTAAAAATTTTCCTGTAGCAGAGAATGTTGATATATTTGATATCAGAACACACAAAGATGAGATTCTATTGATTATCCAAACCCTTAGACTCCAATGCAGTGACGTAATAGCATTGTGCATTATGTTATGACATAGCAGTGTAATGTCATTATTTGATGATGTTAAGTTATTGTTATGTCATTTACTTAGAGATGGTAGGTCATTGTTTGAAATCTATCAAAATTTTATCTCCTAGAGAAATATCCTGTAGAAAACAGTTTTTGCTGACACAGGATGATTTTTAAAATGTGTGAAACTTTCCCTACTTACAGTTGTCTTTGCTGCAACTTGAAAGTGTTGATGGTGCCTTCAATATCCTCCATGATAACTTTCAACTTCTCCACAACTGCAAAATGTCAATCAAATCACTATATACCACTTCTCAAATAAGATTGGAATTATATATCAGAGCCAGTGTACATTTTTTATGATTTGGCTATGAACTAAGAATCAATCAATTTGATTTTTAATTAATTTTAAAGGATTGAAGTCACAAGAATGAACATTAAATTTTATAAAAATAAATTAAAACATAATGACAGCAACTTTGATTTAAACATGAATTGTTGAAAATTACTGAAAAAAAGTTTCTCAAAAAATATAACTCAGAGAAAAAATTTGACATCTTACACTCAGGAGTTGGCTTTATATCCTTGAGCTCTCTCTGAAATCTCTTCACCATGTGACTTATTTTTTCCAACTGTTGACGCAGTCTCACTTCTGATGACAAAACCATAACAGTCTTGATTAAACAATGTGCTAAAGTAATAATCATTATGATATCAAAAGTCATTTTTAATTCATATTTGTATATTTCTATTCAAGAAATAATTAGTTAATCCATATAAAAAACTAATGTAATGATGAAATAATGAGTTGTGTTTAAATAATTTATGTTCTGATACATGATAGAGAACAACTTCCAATCTTTTTGAAGTCACATCAAGAATATACATATCTTACTTTCTGTCTTCCTTTCAGATGTGTATTTTGTGTCTTGATCTTCAAGTTGACTGAAATCTGCTCGAAAATCACTTCGTTTACTGTAAACATGCGTTCCCTTTTCTCTTTCCATGGCTTGAATTCTGAGGGAAAGAAAAAAGATCATATTAAGTAGGTTATCTTCAATAACCTAAACAATGATTTCAATAACCTAAACAATGATAGAGTTTAATATCAAGATTGTTTAGATATAGAGCATTAGGCTTTCAACTTATAAAAGTGCAACTCTCTGGTTCAACAAAACATTTTGAGGTTTTTTTTGGCCTGTTGATAGCTCTTTAAGATGAATAACAAAAACATTATTTTACTTTATTTAATCTTTTTGTCTATGCTAGAAATTTTCAGAATGAACCATACTGTATTTCCAATTTGTGAACTTCTCGCAATAGCTCACTCTTCTTAGCTTGCTCTGTTTTGCTCTTCCATGCCATAACATCTCCATGGTTTGATGTCTGAATGGAAAAATGTTATCAGATATTTTCATTTATTTTAAAGATTTGCCTAAATGAACCAAAGCCTGTTAAGTGTCATTCCTCAATTTATTCAGACTATGAATGTAAACAGAATTTAAATTTTGAAGAATTGTGAAAACACAAAGAACTAAAAACGTAGAACTGGAAGTTACAGTTAATCAATATAGTAAAGTGAGACAAAAATGCTAAAAGAAGTCCAGAAGATATCGATAATTTGATAAATATCACGAATGATACAACACCGTAGTGTCAGTAATGGCAATATTGTGGTTAAAATGAAAATCATTCTTCACATCGACAGTGGCAATACATTTTGATATGTTCAAAAAGATCGCTTTTTACAAAAATTTGACTATCATACTTGTTTATTTTCTCCCTTGGCAGCCATTTTGACGCACTGTATGGCGAAACCATGCTGATTGGTCAATTTGAGAAGTGATAAAATGTGGATCGATTTGACAAAACAGTAAAAGCGAACAAGGATTCAAGAAAGTCTGAGTAGCAAAGAACCTATTTACGAATGTATAAAGGATGCTAGTATGTCAACCAGCCCCTGAAACAAAATATATTTAAAGAGCCATGTAACTAATTAATATTGTAGCAAGGCTAGGTCACTGCTAAATGAACCCCTTTGAACAGTGAGCTGCATGCTTTCTTTGAGAGGCATTTAGAAGCTGGTTGATGAAAAAGAACAAGTTCTTATGGATAGTCAAGTCTTTATTGCATGAAATGCGACGTTTTGGTGTAGATACTGACACCGTTATCACCGTTAACCAACTTACAGCAATAACAACCAATCACTATATATGTACATCAACATAGTCCTTTGTATAAACTTAGTAACTTAGGTCTTAGTACAATAAACTACTCAATTGTATAATCTTTTCTCAATTTATGTATATATTATCTCCAATTAGACTAACATTTGGTCCCTGAAAAAAAAGAAGTTCTTCACTAATTTTATTATTTTGATGTTTTACTTTAAAATAAATAAATAGGAGCACTGAACAATACTTAATTTCAAAGCTGAGGCATCCAGACTTGGCAATATTTTCTAGACTTTAGAAGTTTCGTGGTTTGGTATACAATGATATACACCAAGATATACAATGCATGAATAACAACGGCAGCTAGGAGAGTTATTGATCTATCAAAGCATACCCTTTGTTAACCCCTGTGTATAACACATAAACAAACATATCAGTATCATTACCCAGGCGTTACAAAGGCCAGGCATAATGCTGGTAAGTGACCTAGCAAACAGCGACCTTTTAGCCGTATGATGGGTCAAAACCGGAGCACTGATCGAGTGTGGGGTCACCAGCTAGGTCAGGGGGGTCACTTGAGGTCAGAGAGAGGCAACGGGTGTCAGAAGGCTGGGACAAGGTTCATTATGTGGATCTGCGAGTACAGATTGGTTACAAGTTAGGTCAGCCTGGCTTGACTTGGCCACACCTTCAAATGGACTCGTCTGGATAAGTAGGGGATAATAAACGAATGGACTGTCCTGTAGTGTAAGGTAGACCTACTGTATATCGGACAAGTTGGTCAAGGTGGAAGCGCCGTGCAGATAAAATCATCCCTTGTTTACGTTAATAGTATGTTTGATAATATAATACAAGATTAATGTTCGCCATTTGAAATCATGTCTGTCTACCTGAATGTTGAACGTTCGAATATAATGTTAACGATTAAAACCAAATTTAGGTCGATCTACCTGACGCCTTTGTATCATTTAAAAAGGTTAGTCATTGGAGGTGATTTTTTACATGTATAGGGGCAAAACATTGCTTCACGTGAAAATAAAATAAAATCCTGTGTTCTTACTTTTAGAGAAAAATACGTAACATTTCAAACACTTTTGTTGACAACATATAATGCTTAAATTCTTATTTCACCCTGTATATGTCGAGACATATTGTAGTTTTAAATCAGCTTTTTAAAAAAACCCGTGATCTTCATCAAAATTTTACTTGGGGCAAAATTATGAACGTACGTAAGATTGATCGAAAAAGATACACATGCACACATACCAATGTAAGAATTTCCAACTGTATGAACCAAAGTGAAATAAATCTAAACAAATGAAAGTCTTGTTGCCAATCGTTGTTTGGCATTACTGATCTTTTCTCCCGTGACACCAAAGACGACTTTTGATGACATCATATGCCATTGTTCGCTATTGCTGCGTGTACATTATTCCCTCCACTTCACTATTTAAATGCACCACTAGACCGCGTTAACTTTATAATTTTAAAACAAACTGAACAATATCAAGAGAGTAATTAGTGTTTAAGATACGCTTTTTAATTACAAGGAACGATTAAATGAATGGAAAAACACGATAAGGAGACAGTTATAAGTTGTTGAAAACACATGACATTTATGATTGTTGTCATTTTATCGTGAAATAACGACTGTCGTTTTAGTAAAGCGACATTATGAAGGCATTTTTTTTAAATGAGAACAATATAGCGCATTTCTTTAATTCATTTTCAAAATGGTCTCAAAAGATTTTTAGAAATGGATTGAACTTTGACTGAAAACTAGACGGAGTTGTGAGTCAAAGGACAGTTTGTGTATACGCTGGAATACATCTATGGCGACTGTTGGGGGACAGCGGGTATCGGATCGATATAGGGTGGTCAGACAATGCTGGGGATTTCCGGGTTATAACCTGCAGTTGACCGGTCACTCTGGCCTGTTACTGGTTACATGGGTGCTTATAGCGGGTCACTGCATGTGACCATGGCTTGACCTGCAGAAATTGCACATTCACGTGCATCTGCGTTTGATGCATTAGTTCATGCTTGAAAGTTCAAGAGAATAATGGACTCGTCTGTTGGTGTGTCGTAAGCTCATAGAACAGTCCATTTGGTCGAAGGTCAGATGAGTAGTTCGTGGACTGTTCTGGATGTTGTTTCTTGGAATCGTCCATTTAGTGAGACGACGTTTGTCTGGTTGTTCTTGCCGATATGATGTAAATTCGTTAGAAGAGTCCATTATTGTATAAAGTCGAAGATTTAGAATTAAACTGCCAAGCAAAAGAAAATACTTCAGTTGAATTCATAATATGTAAGATTTTCAGTTACAAATACTTCGAGGTTTTTTTATGTCGTATTTTCAAACTGATAAGAACACGAGTCAAATCATCGTTCAAAGAATACTTTTAAATGGTTTTTGTTTCAAAAAATGAAATTTTACATCAATATATTGTTCCGAATTTAATTTCAAGGGCAGTGGTACGTTTTTAGGGGGAATGTAAGGTGATGTCAGGAAAATGAAAGTAAATGGTTCCCACTGAAAGCCAATGTATTTAAACTAAATGAAACAGTAATAAATCAAATATATAATGTAAAGTTCAGCCATGCGATTCCTTTTTTCAAGGTGTTGGCCGCGATGCTATGAAGTTTATGTGAATCATTATAATAAATTTTGTTCTCTTACTATGGATGATTGGTTTGTGTAATTATATTTTCGACACTATCAAAATAATACATTTAGCGGTAACGTACAATTATCAGTGACAAATTCTATACAATTTTCAAAAACGTGCTACTGCCCCTTTAACATTGTTGACAGTATCGAATTACCGAAGTAAGCTGAATGCGTCGAAAAACAAATTAAATGTCTCTTTAAAAACTCTTGACACAATGTCTATTTTGCGCTTGTCAGCAAGTATCGTTTGACTAGAGCGTTATTTTACAACGACTGTGAGCTTTTAATATGTGTTTGGTTTACATTTTAAATCTTATTTTACCCACACTATCCAATTTTGCCCCACTTTCCCTATACTTCAAACTTAAAATTCTGCACTTTGTCGTTGATGATAGAAATGCTAATCTAAACATTTATCTTTAATGAAGACATAATGTACGTATAGCCAGGTTAGGCGAGGATAAGAATACTCGACCTGTACTCTTATTAAGAGTTAGACCATGATACTAGAGTGCTCCTTAAATCTTTTAGGTAGCGTAGTATATAGAGACTATTTCATTGTTTTGCCGAATATCATTTCTATCTCATCGAGTGGAGTGAGAAAGTGATATTTTCACGAGTGGCGCAGTGAAAATATGACTTTTTACTGCTTTTCTTAAAATATGGATTATATTTTCACTTTATAACCCTATATTTCATTGCTAATTATATAATAAAATGTTTATTGTAACACTTTTGTAAGGGACCGACCAGAAGTCTAGTGCACGACACATTCATCCATTCACATTTGTCAAAAAAAGTATCCAATGTATTGACATCTTGATTGCATGCATATTTTATCTAGGTGTTCTTGAATTTCAATGCATTACGTTTTTGTCTTATAAGATAAGATTTGCAGTTTGTGGAATCCCTTCAACTATGACGACTTGGTTGATGTTTTTCTAATAAGCAACATATATTATCTTTTATATTATTTTAGTTGAAACAATTATTATGGCAGTAAACTTCTTCAATTATTCTTGAACGTAAATATAATGTTAATTTCTGCACGTGTTCTTTAAAATACGATATGATTTGATTCAAATCTTTTTGAGATATTTCAAAAGTGAGATAAATCTAAAAAATGTTTCTCAAAACTACTTAATTAAATTAAACTTAATTCAAACTTACTTCTAGTCTTAAACTTAATTAAAACTTAATTCTAGTCTAGAAAAAGTGCAGTTGAGATACTTCTGTTGACAGAGAATACGTTTACAATGAATCAACCGAAACAGTTTTCTGTGTTTTCTGTTATCCACTTTATGTATATTATGCTACAGCAAGATTTTTTATAGCTTGATTTATGCCATAAACATCCACGGTTACAGAATATGAAATTTGCGTAATGTTCTAAAGGATTACTGATTTAGATTTAACCTTGCCAAAACATTGAAAAGTCCTGTTTACTAAATCATTTCACACAACAAAAATTAATGATATCGAAATCTTATGAATTGTCCTCTATAGATATATTCACCATTTGAGATTTTATATATCATTGTGATGCTGTTCTGAAATAAAAGAGTATGATAAGTGGAGCATTAACTCGGTGTAAGTAACCTTTTCTTTATAAACGATGAGCTTAAATGCAGAAAAGTGGCTGAAGCAGGTGCGCGATATTTTGTGCAATGAGTGCTCCCTCAACCGGAAAACGGTAATTGGAGGCTCCACACGAATACTCCGCCATGTCAGATTTCTACAGCTCAACTATTTAATGTGTTTAAAACGTAAGGCTGCAACATGGAACAACATCCAATTTCAACAATTGAAGAAAAGGTCAAGTTTATTTTTACATAGATTCTATGTTACTATTGGATTGAAGTGTATTTATGAAGTGTGACATGCGTTTCCAAGACGGGTTGTTTAGATAGCGCACAGACCCTCTCTTCAGATTCTCACGCGCATACGCCTCAATATTTCAAAAGGTTTTAATTACTTTTTGCGACATATGCGATCAATTAAATGGCGAGATTTTATTCAGCGACGCATGTGCCAAAGCATATATTTTGTTTTTGTTCAATATTGCTACAAAATTATAGACAAATGAACAGATCATTGGTGTTCGTTTGCAAGGGACCAGTCATTAAATTTGAAGTAACTTTGTTACCGTTAGACTCAAGCTCTAATAATTTCTCTGTGTTATATTTTCAAATCGATTTTGAACAGAATTTTATTTGCATAATCTAATTACAAATGTCACTTGAAATATGAATTTAAGAAAATGTGATCACTTTTCGGTTAATTTAGTAATGAAGGGAAAATATTTATTATAATAATATTGAGAAATATATTAGCTACTTAAAATGCTATGGTACACATACAACGTATTTAGTAACAATATAAATAAATAAATAGTCTCTATTATTATAGCTCCACCCCAGAAAAACATGCATCTATCTGAACAATCCTGTGGTGATCAGTACCATAATGTTTCTAATGATTCTAACCACCAAACTATCTGCCCCCATCAATACACTATGGGATGAACATTTTTGTGAGATCTTGATATCTATCCTGCATAGATACCATCAAGGATTAGTCTTATTTCCCTTACGGTCTTTAGGATAGTCCACCAAGCCACTAATAATTTCTGGTTAATTTATCAGATGCCCAATTGAATTTCCAAAGCTGACCTATGGCTAATAGTAATAACTTCCTGCACATTATTTATATCACAATTATCAACTGAATGAAAACCAATTCTCAACCTCATCCAGGATATAGTTTCTGTCAGAGTTTGAATCTGGTATAGCTTCTTCTGTACGAGCTTCTAGTGAGTTTGTTACCAGTCCTCTTCCTGTCTTTAGCTGGTTAGTTCTCTCTGTATTAACTCTCGTTGGCTGCTGTTGAGTGGCAAAGGCATGATCATGTCTTCTGATTGTTTTGAAAACATGCACTGCATGCATGCATCAATCTGCAGTTCTCATTCAGACAGTAGGTAGCATTGAATCTGACATATTTCCTGACCATTAGGCGTAAATGGGCTTTGGTCTCGACTGTCTTTGTAAATCTTGTTGTGTCTCACCTTGTTAGTCACTGAAGATGGATACTGCCATGTTCCTCTATGGTCCTCCAGTCTATTGACCATGTCATGCTCAGCTAACTTGATTGGTAACTGAATTAATTACAAAATTGAATGAAAAGAAGTCCAAAAATTTTTGATATACCAATCCACACTAGCCAACCGGGCTATCATTACTTTTTTCTACTAGCCCAGACAAATTTCAACTAGCATCGGGCTACCGGGCTAGTGGTTATTTCGGACACTGTAATAGAACAAACTATCGTATTACTTTCCAATAAAGAAGTTGTTCATCCATAGAATTACTCGTCTTCCTTATACCATCAACTTCTAGAATGCAACTCAAACAGCTCATTCAACGTCTACATGGAGAAGGGGCAATTCACACTATCAACGTACTTTCCAATAAAGAAGTTGTTCATCCATAGAATTACTCTTGTCTTCCTTATCGTTTATTGTGCTAGTTGCTGTACTGATAATACCTACGGTACTTTATTGATAGTCATTTTTGAAACGATCAATAATATTGATAGCACTTCTAACTATCGATAGGTCAATTCAGTTTTTAAGTTCAATTTTAGAGGGTAAAATTCACACAAAAACTCTTCTTTTTATATTTGGGAAATACTGGAACACCTAAACAGATCACTGAGAGCTAAAAATAGCAACCAGAAGATACAATAGAACTTCTTGTTGCTAATTCAAAATTATGACTTCAACAAGTGCGGCCAAGTTTAAAATCATCACAAATTTAGCAACAATATCTGCCTTTCCTTTACTGATAAACTATTGCAATAGCTCTCGCAATAGTACTCCCAAATAGACTATTGCTATTGCAATAGTTACTCACAAAAGATTAGTGCTATTGCAATAGTCCCCTGGGAGTCAATAGTCATTCCTAATAGGCTGTTATTGTTACATCACTGTACCAAAGATAGATTATCTCTCATCTATACATGTGTATAAAAACATAGCACATGTGTGCTTGGAGTCTCATAAGTTGTATTGTTATACATGTAGTCAAAATTGGTCATGATGGCAAGGGTCCTACAAATACTGTAAAAATCCATTTTTAGCACGAAACCCATGGAAGAACAGTTTCTTGAACAGTTTATGTTTCATTTGTCCCTATGTCACTCATATTATCATGTAAGAATCTTTGATTGGTCTATGTGACCCTGAATAAATACTGATATCACCCTCTTGAGCGGGGTAATAAATCATTTATACCCCGGCACATAAAATGCATGAAAAAAGCGGGCAGATTGAGCGTCTTGAATTGTAAAATGTCTGTTACCTCGAACACATGATCAAGCTGGTTTAATTACTTTTGATCAACCGATATATAGCTTTGAACAAACTATTATACAATTATAGACTGGTGATGAGGTCAATACCTGTTGAAGACGAAGGGTCTATAAAAACAGGTATTGACCGAAATCACCAGTCCATAATTGTTTTATTATGTCTCGGTTAAAAAAACAAAAAGAATAGAAACTATAGCAATGAGCGGCATTTGGGCTCAATTTTTGGCGAGGACAGGTCAATGACGTCATGATAACAATAGCATGACGTCACGAAACAACGGTTTGACGTCATCGGCTCTATTTTTAGTAACTCAAGTCAATATCACTTTTGGTCGGACTCGGGGTCACGGGGGTCAAGTCAATATCACTTTCTGTCAATTGTCACGTGACCGGTTATCGACCAATCGGATTGCCGGAAAATTACGCTCACATAATAAAGTAAAATAACTTACGCCGTTCTTACTCTTCATCTTCATTTCATATGCATTTTGTTTAAACATTCAGTAGGATAAATTTGTTAAACCATTCAGTTAAACCATAACACCAAGCTCGAGGCGATATATCTCCCCATATACCCCGCCTCTGAATGGTATAACTAATAATATACCAACTTTTCTATGTCACTTGATGAGATAAACAAGATATTTGAATACTGGTAATTGTACTATAATCTCATCTCCAAAGGTAGAAATTACTTTAACAATTTCTCTGTCCTATTGCAGATTGTTGGTATTGAGGCGGTGTTCTCCACTCTGGGTTCAGGAGAACAGGAGAATGCTGTGGGGATTCTGGAAGAGTATCTGAAGAAGTTGAGAGGACAGATAAAACCCACAGACGTCAAGCCTTCTGTCTCAGAAGCCACTCCCGTACAAGATGAAGGTTCTCAGGTTGAGAACAATGACACAAAGACAGTTGAACCAAGAACAAAAAGGACACAGAAAAAGAAACATAAAGATAATGATAAAGCATCACCCTCAAAGTCGTCTCGTAAGAACAAAGTGCAGCCTGTTGTTATCCCACCAGTTCGAACTGTTTCCACCAGAGGCAGGAGGGCTAAGTATAAACTTAGCTTTGCTGAATCTGAGGAAGGGAAAGACTTAATTGATCAAGAGCATGAAGAACCAGAAAATCCCAAACCAAGGAAGAAACGTGGTCGATCCTCAGGGAGTAAGAATGTGGTTAAAGAGAGCGAGGTTAAAAAGATCAAGACTGAAGATGCAGCTGACATTGTTGAGCCTGTTAGACCAGTTCAGCAACAGATTTACAAAAGAAGGAAAATTAAGTCGTTAAACAGGACTGAGAAAAAGAGGAAACGGGTCTACATTCAGAAGAAAATCTTTGTGTGCAAAGGCTGTGGTGAATTCTTTTCTCACTATAAGACCATGGCTGTTCATCTGAGAACTCACGGGTCGAACCCAATGTGCTGTAGGTTCTGTAGAAGTGAACTCATCAACGAGATAGAGCTGCTTCATCATGACTGCCAGGTCAGAACAAAGAGGATATATTCCTGTCCATCATGCGGGGAAGAGTTCACCAAGAAGAAGCTGTGTAAGGTCCACGTATTTGAGAAACATAACCTAAGGTACAGCAAGGTCATGGCCCACCTGGGATCAAAGAACGTGTGCAAGTTCTGCAACAGGACATTTGTTCGTAAAGTTTCACTTTTCATGCACTATAAACTGCATGCAGAAACTTCATTCGTGTGTCTCAAATGTGGTGAGATTTGTGAAACATTCAACACCTTCACAGATCACATGAAAGTTCACGATATGGCAGCTTCGTTTGAATGTGAGAAATGCGGAACATCGTTTGAGCGGCAGCAGCAGTACTCGCAGCATCTGGTGGGACACATGAAGTATGACTGCACCGACTGTAACATGTGCTTCACGCGCAACGCAGAACTGAAGAGACATCGGAGGAGTGTGCACGGAGAGAGTCAAGACCAGGAACCCAAGCGCTACGAGTGCCTCATCTGCGGAAAGAAGTTCCTTCGACCCATGCAGCTGGAAATTCACACCAGGATTCACACAGGTATCCATAATGTTTTTCTGCAAGCTTGTTATCTTTACTTGACTTATTCTTGAGAAGGATATATTACGTTATGAAAAAGGCCGCTAATGGCTGCAATATTGCCCAAGCGGCGCTAAACAATAACTCACTCACTCACGTTATGAAATCACACTGTAAAGGTAAGATTTATAAGCAGTGATTAATAATAAAAAAGTGATTGATTCAGATTGGTTAAAAAGTGAGGCTTCACATATCATTGTTCAATATGTTATACACCAGTTCAACATTATGGGAGAAGTAGCTGACAGTCTGCTTGTAAATTTGAAGAAGCATTCATAAACATTTTTCACATTGTAGAACAATATTTTACAGGAGAAAGGCCCCTTGAATGCACAACATGCCAGCTATCCTTCCGGACATCCAAAGCACTGGCCAAGCACAAGCAGACATACAACCACTGTGTGCGGTCTGGCTTTGCTGTACAGGAGAAGAAGTATCTCTGTTCTGAGTGTGGCAAGGCCTACTTCAGGTAAACAAGTGATTTGAATTACTACGGTTAATATTGATAATTAGCAGCCCCTCTAAGGATGGGGCTGCTATCAGGTTTTGTGCAGTTTCCGCCGCCGCCGCCGCGTCCGCCGCACACATACTAATGGCTATAACTTTTTTCTACTAAGCTTTCCAGAACTTGTATTCATAACTTACTGCTTATACCTCGGGGGAACGATTTTGACATGTTCACTTTCAAGGTCAAAGGTCACGGTCACGAGCTATAAAATCACTAAAAAATTCCTTGTAAACGCAATAACTTGAAAAGTTTTTGTGCTATGAAGCTCTAACTTGGTATGTATCATCCTTGGAAGAGTAAAAAATTTTGAAAAGGTTTTCGCTACAATCTGTTCAAGGTCAAGGTCACAGCAAGGTCACGACTTTAGCATGGTTTTGCGAAAATGCTTTATTTTAACTATGAACACTTTTAATCAATAGATGATTGTTATACTCAATGAAAAGTGTTCATAGATTGTGTAACCTTGAAGGTCAAAGGTCAAGGTCATGAGATTTGTGTTATTTAAATGTGCAACTAATTTGGATATAACTTTATCCCATTAAGCTTTTCAGAACTCATAAACATGTATAAGTGTTTACACCTCTGGGGACTTAGAATGACATGTTCACTTTCAAGGTCAAAGGTCAAGGTCACGAAATATAAAATCACTCAAAAATTCCTTGTAAACGCGATAACTTGAAAAGTTTTTGTGCTATGAAGCTCTTACTTGGTATATATCATCCTTGGAAGAGTAAAAAAAATTGAAAAGGTTTTCGCTCGATCTCTCCTAGGTCAAGGTCACAGCAAGGTCACAACTTTAGCATGGTTTTGCGGAAATGCTTCATTTTAACTATGAACACTTTTAATCAATAGAAGATTATTATACTCAATAAAGAGTGTTCATTGATCGTGTAACCTTGAAGGTCAAAGGTCAAGGTCATTACATTTGTGTTATTACAATGTGCAACTAATTTGGATATAACTTAATCCCGTTAATCTTTTCAGAACTCATAAACATGTGTAATTGTTTACACCTCTGGGGACTTAAAATGACATGTTCACTTTCAAGGTCAAAGGTCAAGGTCATGAGCTATAAAATCACAAAAAAAGTCCTTGTAAACGCGTTAACTTGAAAAGTTTTTGTGCTATGAAGTTTAAATTTTGTATATATTATCTCTTGAGAAGTACAAAATTTTGGAAAGGTTTTGGGTACGAACTGTCAAAGGTCATGGTCACAGCAAGGTCAACAAATATTGAAAAAATGGATTATTTCAACTTTAAACACTTTAATTCGATACATTAATGTTATTTTCAATGAAATGTGTTCATTGATTGCGTGACCTTGAGTGTCAAACGTCAAGGTCACAAGAAAATGCCCAATATGCTGAGGCTTGTAGAAGGCGGAACAGGGTAAGGCAAAACCCCAAGTTTCGGGGCTGCTCTGTTTTTGCGGTGTCCCGCAAACACTAATCTAGTTATTCTTTATATTTATTGTATTACCTTATGTGAAATTGAGGATAGCAACTAGCAAGGTACATGCTTTGATGGTAAGATAAGTTTTGACTTGAAATATTCATCCTGAATGTGAAATGCAATTTTAATATTCTCAAATTGTTCTTCCAGAAAACAAGCGCTGCAGCGCCACATCCGGTACCACACAGGAGACAAACCTCACACCTGCCAGTACTGCGGCTACAAGTGTCGGGAACAGAACAACCTGAAGCGCCACATCGCCCTACACTTTGAGAACCTGCGTAACTTCATCTGTGAGGTGTGTGGAGCTGCTTTCCATGCCAAGAAGACTCTGGAGATGCACTTCAAGTACAAGCACACAGAGATACGAGACTTCCAGTGTCCAGAGTGTCCCATGTCATTCAAGGCTAAGAACGCTCTGAAGCGCCATGTCAAGACCCATGAGAAGACCAAGGACCACAAGTGTTGGTGTGGGTCAGCCTTTGGTCGCATGTATAACCTCAGACGTCATATGAGAATGGTCCATGCAGACGAAGAATCTCTTCCACCAGTAAGGAAGGTCACAGTACTGGATGCAGAATTTGCAGTCAAACAGGCGATCAAATCACCACCAGCCAAGAAACGGATGTGCAAGCCCAAACATATTCAGCCTGTGACAACAGAGTCTGACACAGTGATCATGAATGTAGTCCACGACCAGATGAGTGCAGAGAGTGTGCACACGAACCAAGCCATGTACAGTATTCCCCCTCAACACCAGGTCGTGCCCCATCTCCCTGAACAGGAGCAGCAACAGCACAACGTCATGTATGACACGGTCACCATCCCCTCGGCCATGGTCACTTACCATCACAACGCTCCTCCTGCGCCCCCCATTGGAGCAGAGACTGTCATCGACACTCGCTCTCAGCAGCAACAGCAGCAGCAACATCATCCTGCAGCAGACTACTACAACAACCCTGGCATGTTGGAGGCCCAGGCTAATGACTACAATAATCCCTACATGTATATTCAAAATGTTCTCCTGCCCTCTGTTGCTATGGCAGGACTCCTAGATCTGTCTCATGCACCTCCTCCACCTCCGCCCAAACAATGAAGAGTATGCAGTCAATGATTCGGGAGAAAGGAATATTTAGGAAACAGCCCCCTATTTGAATGATAGTTTAGTGTGGGAGTCTACCAGTGCCAGTCTGAGCCTCTTTCATTAACCATGAAGAGCTTTACTTTTGAAATAAGTCAGTTGTGATGTGGGGATACAGTGATATTTATTCCTAAACTCTTCAGTCTATATAAGGTGATTTTCGATATTGTTGCAAGGATATAGACATGATCTCCAAATCAATGATTTTCTATTCTTTCCATAATTAATATCTTCTTCTTTACAGTCACATGCATTCTTGAGTAAATTGCCCAAATGGGAATGTATGGAATAAATATTTTTCATGCCTACCAAAGAAAAAATAGAAACACTTTCAGAATTCGTCTATGTTTTTTCGCTGCTTTGGGTAGTGTTAAGTGGTAGACTTTAGGCCTGTTTTTATGATTGGCACATTTCTCGAGTAAAGTGTTCAAGGGAGTATCTTCAACATCAATGGGGATCTAATCTTTTGATGTCAGTCACACATCTCTGAGTAAAGTGACCAAATAGTTAAACTTCATGATGACAGTCACATGCATTCTTGAGAAAATTTACCAAAACGTTTCTTCATAATGAATGAATGACATGATGACAGTCGCAAGCATCCTTGGGTACATTGTTCCAAGGTTCATCAAGATCATTGGGGAGTTAGCCTCTTTATGAAAGTCATGAATCTTTGAGAAAAATGACCCGTAAAATGTTTTATGATAAAAATGGGGAGCTAGTCATCTTTATCATGCCTACTGTACATGCATCCTTGAGTTAAGTGTTCCAGAAAATAACATCGTATTCTGTGAAGACCTATTCTTCATGATGTTGGTCACATGTATCTTTGAGCTATGAGCTCTTTTTGAAATTCAAATGCTTAATTGGGAGTTAATCTTTTGTCATCATGAATTGAGACATTATAAAATCTAATACAATGCAGAATCCTCTCACGATTATTTTGATTATTTTTTATTTTCACATGTATTGTTTATTTGAGTTCTTAGTTGTTGCTCCAAGCATTTAATTATTTTGTTATGGCACCTTTAAATTAGCAAGCATTGTATGAATTCTTGTAGAATGAAATGATGCAGGAAAAATTTATTTATTTACATGAAAAATTAATTTATTTCATTGATGAAAAATTTAAAGAAATTCTTTTTTTGTTTGTCAATTTAGTGTCATGATGAAATTTCAATATCACACTTTTTGTAAAAACATGTTTCACATTGACTTATACAATTGTTTTTGTTATGATTTATTAGATATTTCAACTTGTTTAAAAGTATCTCTATCATGAGAACAGGCTATTTGGTTCAAGATGTTGCCAAATTTTTGTTTAGTTTAAAGAAACTCATATAAAGGATTGGAACATTTAAATCTTTATCAGGACTTGTTTCTTGTGCATTTCTGAAAATTTTCAGAATTTTAATTTAAAAACAATTCTGGGATATACATCTATATTAAAAAACTGAGAAACAGGTACTTTAGTTTAGTATTACAGAGAAGTTTTAAAGGGGCAGTAGCATGTTTTTAGGGGGAATATAAGGTGATGTCAGGAAAATGAAAACTAATGGTTCCAATTGAAAGACAATGCAATTAAACTAAATGGAGCACTAATAATTCAAATATATAATGTAAAGTTTAGCCATATGATTGCTTTTTCTTACACAAAATGAATTAAAGGTGTTCACACAAAATGGCCGCCCATGGATTTTAGGTGAATCTTCATACTTTGTTCTCTGACTATGGGTAATTGGTTTGTGTTATGAAATTTTTGACACTGTCAACATAATACATTTATCATTGACGTACAATTATCAGTGAAAAATTTTAAATATAAAATTATCAAAAAACGTGCTACTGCCCCTTTAAGTGTTATTTAAGTTGTAACATGTTTATATTTAAGGTATTGATATGAGAACAGTAAAATAAATCTGTTCTGATATTGTTGATATATTTGTCATGTGTAAGTGCTTTACAAGGTCTTTTTGTTGATGTCTGTTTATCTTGTTATAAACAGTGTGGCATAATTTTATATATATATCTACATAACAATTTGTTTATCAATGTAATCCATTTATGTTCCCAATGAAATGCATTATTTCAATGTTCCTTAGCTTTGTATAGTGTAAAGATGTAAAGTAATTCTATGATATACTGAACATCAGTGATCCTCAAACCTACCTTCGTACTATTGCTTTTCCTTGAAGCACATGGAGAGATTTGAGTGACTTATCTCCCTTGGATCACAAAATCTTTCTATAACCTTGGTTGCAAATCTCATTAAAATTATATTGAACATTTTACTCACACATCGGTGCTTCTGATCTCAGTTCTTCTTTATGGGAGTCATGCAAATTGATCTTTCACATTCAATTAACCCAACCAATTACAAGCCTGCACAAAAATCAGATATGAAGACCTTCTCCCAATGCTTATTGGTTGAAGTGTAAAATCACATTTCTGAACGTAAGCCCAGGGCTTCAAAGAGGAGGATAGGGTTTATGACAAATGAACTTTGAGACAAAATAGAAGCCCAGGTTTTTATTTGGAAACATGGGTTTGTGTTCAGAAAAGTGATTTTACACTTCAGAATTGTAAGAACAGGGCATCATGTTCATTGTTCAAAATTTCATCCTCTTTATGTTTCTTAAATGTTCAAAAGAGTTAAAAACCGCATTTAACAGTGCATAGATACAGATAAACATAATGTCATATATAGAAGAAATACATGTGTTGACTTTGATTATTTGGATAGAAGAAGGGTGAGATTTGACATACTTTGGAATAAAAGAAGAAGCCATTGGCTTCTATTTGGAAATCGTTTCCAAGTAGCCCAGACTTCTAATCAAGAGTTCTTGCTTACTAAAAGCCTGATCAGTGAAGCACCCAGCTATCAGTGTGAGCTCAATCTGGTGACGACGCTAACATCCTGTCTCAGGGTACGAACGTTACGCTAACTCAACTAATCTGTAGCTAGATATGCTCACGCAGCCGGGCTTGGGATACAGCCATTTTCTCGTTGAAATTTTATCGAGAAAGTGGTGAGAAAATGATTTGATTGGCTATATCCCAAGTCGGACCGTGCGACCGAATCTAGCTTCTGAGCCCAGGGTACAGATTAGTGGAGTTAGCGTAAAGTTCGTACCCTGAGACAGGATGGCCGCTAATGTCAGATACTGATCAATGAAATATGTTTAATAATAAAAAATGAATCTTATAATATTAAAAAAACTTGAAGGCTAAAAATAGGTTTAGTATTTTCTTATACCAAAAATCAATATATTTTTTTATCGTACTGGAGGTGTTCAGAATAGGTTCAAGTTTAAATATCAACTAGTGAAACATATATGTATCTATTTATGTTTTTTGGATTGTGTGTTTTGTAGATATGAAGAAATAGTATTTTCAACATATTGGAAAAGTGTCCATGATTTCATTACATATAAACAGTGCTGTGATACATGTGAGGGCTTGATTCAGTACTGTGTCACTTGCACAGTTTTGACTTAAAAAGTTTAAAATGAACTTGATGCAATTAAATATTGGATTTAAAGTCTATCATTATTAGTTGATTATCTTAATGCCCATGTTTCTTTTAAATCTTTAAATCAAAAAAAATAATGGAAATGGAATGAAAAACAAGCCAATCTGAATACGTATAAAAGCCTTGCATTTGAAATTTGGTTGGTAAAACCAAGGACATTGATTTATGAACAGGACTGGAGCTTTAAATTCCATGTGCTTATGTGAGCCACAGTTTTCTTTCTTTTGCAATGTTACTTTGTTTCACCTCTGTACACTTATACCATTTGTTGCTTTTGATTCCACTTTCATTGAAATCTGTAGATATGTCCTCTATAATTATGGTCATCATCAACAAAGGGCAAATTTAATTTGTCACAGAATGAAAATAAAGCCGTAGGCTCTGTAGCATATCAGTATTTCATGATTTCATGTATAAGGTTGAAATTAAAGGGGGTCTCCAACTTCTAATTTTTAACTTCCAGTGTTTTATTAGCGAGGCCCCGAGAGGGTCGGAGAGGGCCTCGCTAATAAGACACTGGAAGTTAAAAATTAGAAGTTGGAGACCCCCTTTAATGTTATGACTATATTTATTTGTATCAACTATTGTTTGACATTGTTTTGTGAACAAAGATACCCAAATAGCAAAACTAATTGAATTCCCCTCATATGATTACAATTGAATTGAGCTTTTTTGTTTACATGTGGACAATGAACTGTTATATTAATAATAGAATTTGATTTAGAGAATTTAGTGCCTGTTATCTCTTCACAATAAAAGAGACAACATTGATTGGTTCTAGCCTCATGTATATCTTGTATGGTTGGAATAAAGAATTATGAATACTTGTTTTGTTATTCATTTTCAACAAGATGTGATTCATTCTAATGGATGCTACCATTAATCCTTTTCACAAGATCTTTTGTTTTGGCAGCTTTTAGAGGAAGTGTATGATTAAACACTTCTAACCCTTATCAACCTTTGATTTGTTGATTCAATTCAATTCAATTCAATTCATTTTATTTCGGTTTTGGAGGCCATTGGCCCATGTACAATTGCAATATAATTCACAAAATAAGAGTAGCAAATCAAAGTATAAAACAGTTGTTAAGTTATTACAGAAGACATAGCACGCTTTCTAAGAGCAAGAGCTTCCTTACAATAATTTGCACATTTAAATAATGAATTACTACATTTGCTGGTTATTAACTTGAGATAATATTCTATTGTGTTACCCTGTCTACAAGATTGAAAATAATTAGTTGAAGACTGAATGAAATCTTAAGGATTCAAAACCCCCCTTTTAAAGGAATATGCAGATTATTAGCTCACCTTTACAAAGTAAATGTGAGCTTATGTCATGGCGCTTCGTCCGTCGTCCGTCTGTCTGTCCGTCCGTCCGTCTGTCCATCCGTCTGTCCGTCCGTAAACTTTCAGGAAAAAGACTACTCCTCCAAACGAATCCAGATATCATTCTGAAATTGTATTATGTTATACCCATGGTGATTCCTCACAGAAAGGTAGATGTTTCAGTTTTGAGAATCCAACATGGCCGCCACGGCAGCCATATTGAATTTTCAATTAGATTTCATGAAAAAGACTACAACTCCTTTACCAAACCAGATACCATTCTGAAATTGTAGTATGTTATACCCATGGTGATTCCTCACAGAAAGGTAGACGTTTCGGTTTTGAGAATCCAAGATGGCCGTCATGGCAGCCATATTGAATTTTCAATTAGATTTCATGAAAAAGACTACTCCTCCTATACAAATCCAGATACCATTCTGAAATTGTAGTATGTTATACCCAAGGTGATTCCTCACAGAAAGGTAGATGTTTCAGTTTTGAGAATCCAAGATGGCTGCCATGGGAGCCATATTGAATTTTCAATTAGATTTCATGAAAAAGACTACTTCTCCTAAACCAATCTAGATATACTTTCTAAATTGTAGTATGTTATACCTATAGTGATTCCGCACAGAAAGGTAGACGTTTCAGTTTTGAGAATCCAAGATGGCCGCAAAAGCAGCCATATTGACTTTACAGCTGCAATGACACATCATTATTATTAAATTTTAAGCTTTCATCAAGTGATCACTTGCATCAAATAAATTCTCTAATTTGAACTTACTAATCATAATATTATCTTGAATATGGAATATTTAAGATTGTCATGCAAGTTGTTCTATATTTTTAAGTGTTTTTAAAAAAAAATTAAGATATAAGACAAACATAATTAATTAATTTGCTTAAAATCTTCATGGCAACAAGCTGCAAAAACCCAATCACATTAAACATCATGTTAAATTTTAAACAATGGTATTTCCCTTATATTCCTTTAAATACCACACATAAGGGGTCAACCAGAGTTCAGATATGCCTCTAGAGTCCACAATGCTATTCTAATACACATCCTGATACAGGCTGCTAGCATCACAGTGTCAGCTGCTAGTCTGTTGCATAATCAACCTGACCCAATTGATATTGCAGAGCAATATGCTATATGGCCATGTGTATGCAATAAGAGTTATGGAAATTAGACTTGTAATCTCATGACAGTGATATGTTCTTTCTAAGAATAACAACTTACACAAAAGTTGTCATCAATAAGTTTTGTGTTTAGCAATCTTCATGATAAGTTGATGTGGAAAGAGTTATTTTGTATCAGGTTCCATTTCCTGTGTTTACTCATATTTGTACCATTTCTATATATAGTTTTATTCTGTCAAAAAGGCCACAGGCCCACAGGACATAACATGTCAAAAGCAAAAACACAAAGTTTTTGTACCATTTCTATATCTAACAGAAGTTCTTCTTGACACAAAATCAATTTAGGACATAAGCTAACTATGTTTTGTGAAATTATATATATTTTTCACAACAATACATGTTCTCTCCCGTCAAGTTTTTAAATACCACACATAAGGGCTTAGCCAGAGTTCAGGTTTACATGCTCAGCACACTATTCTTCTCCAAATACACAAAGCCAAATCCACAAATTGCTACCCTCTCCTTAAGGATCTGGGGCTAGCAGCCCTGCCTGCTTGTATGTTGCTTAGTTATCTTTACTTAATTGATAAATACAACATAATGATGTATGGCAATTATCATATCTAAGCAATGGACTTTATGGAAAGTATATAAATTGACTTTATGAAAAGTATACTTGTATTCTATTAATAATAATACTTTTTACAAATAACAATTTAAACAAGTCAAGAATCAGCTTTTGTGTACAACAATCTGCAAGATGAGTTAATATTAATAAGTCAAGAATCTGCTTTTATGTACAGTAATCTACATAAGTTATTGTAGAAAGAGGTAATTTGTATCAGGTTCCAGTTCCAATACCATATGTTTTATGAAAACCTGTAAAACTAAATGATAATTGTATCATGCTGAAGGGGCTCTGGGAACAACATGTCAACATAGAAGTCATTATTTTTCAATTAGATTTCAGGCCAAGTACTTCTCCTACTAAATCAATTAAGATATCATTCTGAAAAGTGAGTATTTTTTTATATAGTGATTCCTGACAAAGACGCATTCATTTTATTATCAAGAATCCAAGATGGTCAATATGTCATTTATATTGAATTTTCAATTAGATTTCATAAAATTCATTGAAAAGAATACATTTCCTGGTCAATCAAATGAATGTGTTTATATTTGTATTGATGCACTTGTTGTAATATTTATCAACACTATAAATACAGTTACAAACAAATTTATGAATCATCTTTATCTGCGAACAGCCTGAACCATGAGTGTTTTAATAAATCCTTAAATAAAACATATAATGATATCAGTGGGTTACATAATTCCTGACACTTCATAAAAGGCCAAATAACATAGCCAGTGAGGGATCTGATTATGATCTGAACGATGATTATCTAGATAATTATAATGATCATTCAATTCAATCAAATCCTTTTCAAAAGCATTTAAAATGATTAAATTTGTTCACTCTCAACACTAACTGTTGTTTCCATGCAATTAATATTAAAATACTTCAATAAACATATTACTGAGTTGACCTCCAGATTATTTCTATAGCAAACCTCTCTTCTACCCCCCACCCCTTCTATCCCCCCTTCCCCTCCTCCCCTTTCCTCTCCTGTCCTTCCATTGCAAACCTCTCTTCTATCCCTCCTTTCCCCTCCTATCCTCCAGCCCCTCTCCTGCAACTCCCCTCTTAATATCTGTATTGCATACTGAATTAAGGGGAAGACACTCACATTATGGAATAACAGTAACTTACATAAGAGGATAAGTTACATAAGCTACATGCAGGTGCAAGAGGTCATCACAGGTCATCATATCTAGTAATTAGCATAAACCCCCATGTGGCTAGCCTATTCTGACCAATCAGATTGCACTAACATATGTCAAGATTTAAGATATTCAGAAATCTTCAGTTAGAATCACATGAGACATTGACCTGGACACAGTTTACTTTGGCAATTGGACTTATCACTAGCTGAATTTGTGATTTGTGTCAGAGGGATATATTCCAAATGTTTATGTGCATCTTTTTTTAGTTCTTTGGAAGTTGAGAGTGTGACTAATCTAACATTGGATTAACCAGCTTGTTGACTTTTGTGATTGTGTTTGAAAACTTTGGTCAGAGTACTGTACAAG
Organism: Steromphala cineraria; assembly: GCA_916613615.1. Taxonomy (NCBI): domain Eukaryota; kingdom Metazoa; phylum Mollusca; class Gastropoda; order Trochida; family Trochidae; genus Steromphala; species Steromphala cineraria. The sequence goes on along the minus strand of OU744720.1, from coordinate 72,905,885 downwards.
TACTTTTAAGAAAGAATTCTTGAGATTTTCGGGACTATTTCTTGACTTCAAGAGTCACAAAACCTGTTATTATTGATTGACATTTAAATGAATACTCCTAAACCAATCAAGATAATGAAATTAATATGGATGCCCATATATAAGTAACAATTAGAAGATTAAAAAATACAAGATGGTCACCAATTCAGCCATAGATATACAAAAAAGTTATACAAAAACCTACTGCTTGTTAACAAATCATGATTTATTAACATTCTTGTATTAATGTTTGTTCGTGCTCTAATTTTTTCCAACAGAAGACTAGCATTTTAAAAGATACAAAAATCATGATGGCAGCCATAATCAATTATCATATAAAATATGGTTACACAATTAAACTATATTACCACATCATTCATTTTAAGGTGAGCTTCTGTACCCTCGGTACTTTTATTTAGAATTTGAGATATGGCTTGTCAGCAAAATGGTCAATCAAAAGAATAACCAACTTCCTTTCAAAGGAATAAACAGATTTTCTAGAACTTTGTTCTGCGGGAGATATGGCTAATCTGCAAAAAAGGTCATTCTAAAGAATTCACAACCTCTTATCAAAGGAATAAGCAGATTAAATAGCACTGTGTTCAACAGGAGATATCACTTATCAGCAATCCTAAAAAAATTTTGCCTTATATCAACTTATGTTGATTACCGGTATATGATATCAGATGACACTTTGGTGAGATTCTTGATAAGAGTATCGCTGGCAGACTAGACTATTCTCCTTTTGTTTTGTTGTCAAAGTTATTTATCACCACAAAGGACAGAGCTTGTTTTTCATCAGTTGTCTATTTTCTGTGTTACGATTTTGCCTTCATACCTTGAAAGGAAAATGGGTTAATTACACTTTGACAAAATTCAACATGTAGGAACTGATAAACCCTTCTGAAAAATTAATGTCGTAGTGAAATTGTCCAGTATTATATATCTACTCTTGTAAATAATCAGGGGTCTTCAGTTGAACAAGCAAAGTCTGTTATGGTGAGTAAGTTTTGTTATCTTTAAGACAACATATTACCAAATCAATGTTGAAAGATGTCAGTATAGCACAATCTATTCAAGACTAGCTGTAAAGTCATCATTAATTCTTCTTGTGAAGAACTTCTGATTTGGCCAATCTTTGACAAGCAATGAAATACAGAATCAGGAGTTAGTTTGCAGCCATTTACAGGAGCATTTCTTCATCATTTTCCTTCATCAACCCTTTCCTAAATCCTAATAACAAAATGAGCCTAATTCCTGGCTTTAGAGGGGCAGTAGCACGCTTTTATGGGGAATATAAGGTGATGTTAGGAAAATTTAAAAAAATGTATTTAAAGTAAATAATGCAGTAATAAATCAAATATATAATGTAAAGTTTGGCCATGATATACCTTTTTCTTACACAAAATGAATTAAAGGTGTTAACACAAAAATGTCAACCAATGGACTTTGTGTGAATCTTTATAATTTGTTCTCTGACTATGGATGGTTGATTTGTGTAATGAGATTTTGACGCTATCAAAATAGTACATTTAGCATAAGCATACAATTATATAGTGAAAAATTGTAAATATAATTTTTTCAAAAAACATGCTACTGCCCCTTAACATTAATTCTTTTTAAAGATAATGATGAACACTCAACACACAAATATTGATTTGAAATTTCATGCGTCACTGTGTGAAACAAAATAAACATAGGACACAAAGTTTGTATTTACAAATGTTTATTCAAGTATAATCATAATTCTCGATACCCTCGATTATTCTGGCCAAACTGCCAATAAATTGTCTTCCAGCCCGTGTTTTCACTTAATAGATCATGCTATTTGCAAATTGTAAATTTACACGTTAAATGACTAGATCATATTTAAAAATAACAAATACTTTTTCTTTGCAATTAATCATAATAATACTAATGACAAAATATCAATACTTTGCAAGTAATACTTTCGATACAAATTACTTTGACAAGCTGAGACCTGTTTCTTACTGGTTCTCCTTTTCACTTGAGGCATTAGCAATTATTAATAGAAATATACTTTACCTACATCTATAGATGTGGGTTTGGTTGGTAGAGATTACCGACTAGTAAGGAAATTTAATGGTAAAGAGATGACAGGAGAATTGGATTCAATTGAGCACTTAATATATACATGATATGTCCTCAAACAAACCATAACACATGGAACATATATTTTATGAATATTGCTTACATAATTTATAACAAAGCAAGTATAAGGGTTTTTATTGATATTAACATGCAATTCTAACATTGGAATATAGGGATCCATGTTGAGAATAGAACTAGAGAACTAGAGTGAGAATTACTATTAAATTTGGGAACATAAAACACCCTTGGGTACCATTTCTTGTATTTTCCTATAACTACCGTATTCGACGTAATAAGCGCCCCCCCTAAAGGTGTTTTTAACTCAAAAAACATTAGGAGCCCCCTCTCCAGGTATCCCTTACATAACAAACCTATGAAATTTCACATAAAAATTGTTTGAAGACTTGATTTTAGTCCTCGTTAATCACGGTAATTTGTAACTTTTCGCTAAAAAACTATATGCAGATCGAGAATTTACAAACATTTTTATCATTCGACTGTTTAATTAAGACATTTTAATAAGCGCCCCCTCTTTCCAATTTTTTAACCGTTCAGGGCGCTTAATAGGTCGAATACGGTATTGATTTTTATTTGTCAGATGATATTAAACTAAACCATATTTTGACACAAAAATGGGGCTACCAATATCAACATTTCTATAATAATCTTTACCAGGTACCCATTTCTACTGATGTGTGAACAGAGCAACGTTAACCAAAAATGACACTTACTGTCTTACTGTCTCATATTACAATTGATCAGCGAGGCTTGAAAGAGTTGTTACTTCATCAGTCTTTTCAGATCTGTTAACTAATCCAGCATTTTCAGATCAAATGATTTAGGTATAAAATAAAACATGATCTCCTCCCTAAAGAAAGGCTTTATAATTATACAGCACTTTCATAACTAGTAAAATCCTTAAAATTTGCCAAAAGAATTTTTTTTAAATTTAAATAGCACTCATTCATAAGGTAAGTGAAAACTAATATATATTAACAAAAAATTGTCTTTTGACATGACAACAGTTTTTCAGATCCAGCATTTTTCAAACAACAAAAGTTATTATTTCATATACTTCAAATCAATTGTAAAATAAAAACCATATCTTCCCTTCTATACTCCACTACAAATGAGATAATTCAAATAGTAAAAATAACCCACATAAAATATAAACACGTGACACAATAGCTCATAACACTTCAGAATAAATCGAACTTAATTAGAACCTTCTAAAAACAGTTTCAAGAGCATTACTCCTCTAGGGTTGAAGGGTAAAAATATTGCCAATGTTTTCTACCCTCTTCCAAAATGTATACAACTGTCTAGATGTTTTATGCTTGTGGCCAATATTTAAGGTTTGACAATCAACAAAACAAATGACCAAAACCCTATAACCCAAGTGTTAAAAGTACTTCAATGTTCAGCGCTTTAAAGTTCTATTAAATGATAGTGTCTGAGAATCAGGTCTGTACACAATGTTTTAGCACTTATTAATTACAGCAATCTGGAGTCAGCAAGTTTTAGATTTGCAATGAAGATGGTAAAGAGAAGGACACCAAATGCTTTACCATACCAAAAAGGAAAAAAAAGAAATATTAACAGAGTTAAATAGATCCTAATCTTTTACATCATTATCATTGTAATAGAAAAAGTGGAGGCGAGCACAACATAAGTTGTGTAATATTTTATGAACATAATTTCATACATAACATGACTCATAAAATTTTCAGCAATCTAGACAGAAGCATGCTCATTTGGAACTGTATTTAAAAGTTCAAATACTAATACTTCAAGACTAAATGTGACAATATCTTGGTTAAAAATAAAGACATTATATATGATTATAATTAGAGCATTTATATAGCGTTTTCCAGGCTGGATATCCTGCTCAAGGCTCACATAGAGAGTTAAGAGAGTTCACTGTAATTCAGTAGGACGCTAATCTAAAAAGGGAGTCATTAAGAGGCATTATTAGTTTAAGCATTCTCATTAAAAGCACCAATATTTCAGTACAAATATTGATAAGTTCATCCAAATGAGATTTTAATTTATAAGCAGTTGGATTTCAAGAAAAGACAAAAAGTTTTAAAAACATCCAAAACTAGCACAGGCATAGTTTTCAATGGATTTGGATTTGCAATGCAATATGTTCTTCTTTCATAAAGAATAAACAACATTACTTACAATATTAGCTTATAAAACCTTTATAAATGGTAGAAAATCAAATAAAATTTTATTGTCAAAAGTTGAAACCTCTAAGGTGAAAACTGTAAGCATAAATTTCACAGACAAACAATTGTAAATGAACAGCCAACATTTCAATTTCAAAAGTTCATAACATTGAGAAATAGTCCTCAAATGATTTTGGGTGATAATGAAGCACACTTATGCAGAAATAAAAACATCTTCATTGATTACAGTCAGTGCATCAGTAATGGATTTTGAATTTTGAAAGGGGTGGCGGATCACATAATCAGAGGAGTCGGGGAATCACATAATGAAAGTAAGTGATGGGGGATCACATAATGAAAGTAGGGGGGGGGGGGGGAAGGTCACATAATGAAAGGAAGGGGGGGGGGGCATAATGAAAGGGGGGGGGTGCGCTTTCACCTTAGGGAGGAGTAGTCTGAACCGTCCCCCTAGATCCACCACTCAGACATGAAAAATAAAACATACATCAACAGAATCTTAATGAAACATCTCGACATACTATCTATTGAAATTATCAGTGTGTACATGCCTTAATGGACAGTTCAAGAAGTGTTTTGGGGGTGTACATATCCAGTTGAGCATGGAATGAATAGAATGACACTGACTGACAAACTATCTTCTTTAATCAGTAGTGATTATTAAATCTAACTAAGTACCATTGTCGAATTTTCATAAAACAAGAAAACTGGTGAAATATTAACAACTAGTGTAAAAAAATCAACAATATTATTTAAAAATGCTGCTTTTAGCTGATTGGCAAGAAAAAATCATTGACTAGATTTAATTCTGATTTTAAATCAGAAATAACTTATCATATACAAAGTGTTAATACTTGAAACATTAAATTTTTGTTTTGATATGTTAAATTACAATTACTAGAACTAAAATGTTTTGATTTTAAATCAGAACTAAGTGATTTGATAAGATGATTCAATACTTGAAACATTCAAAATTTGCTTAAATGTTAAATTACCATCACAAAGACTAAAACATCAAACTTTAAATACAGAATTTGAATTATTCAAATCATTTAGATGACACCTATCCTTTAAAGGGGCAATAGCACGTTTTTTTATAATTTCATATTTTAAATTTGTCACTAATAATTGTACGTTAATGCTAAATGTATTATTTTGATAGTGTCAAAAATTTCATAACACAAACCAATTAGCCACAGTCAGAAGACAAAGTAAAAAGATTCACCTAAAATCCATGGGCGGCCATTTTGTGTGAACACCTTTAATTCAATTTGTGTAAGAAAACAAAATCGCAAGGCTAAACTGTTCATTATATATTTGAAATATTACTGCTCCACGTAGTTTAAACGCATTGTCTTTCAATTGGAACCATTAATTTTCATTTTCCTGACATCCCCTTATATTCCCCCGAAAAACGTGCTACTGCCCCTTTAAATCATTATTCATGTAATAATTAAAACCACAGATTTAATTTTGTGAAGTTAATATTCTACATCATCTGGAGAATTTTCATAGATTAGCAACAAATGGCTTAAAAGCAGTAATTACTTACACAAACATTACCACGGTGAATTTTTGCACAGATCTTGATTAAATGTAAAAAGAATACATTTCATTTCCATTTGTAAAATTCAAGCATAAATCTAAAAACACATTGCTATTTCCCAAATAAAATGATTGTATCACAATAAACATGTAAGGAAAAATGATCGGATAAAATACAATATTCTTGTATTGAGAATGTTACTCCGAATTATGTCATTCTAAAGTTCTTGAACTAACACTAACAAACCTACATTTCATGCAGAATACATTTCATTTCCATTTTTAAAATTCAGTGATAAATCTAAAACTCATTTATATTTCCGAACTAAAATGATTGTATAACAACATACAATTATGTCACTCTAAGTCCTGCTACTCTGAATTATGTCATTCTAAAGTCCTGGAACTAACAACTAACAAACCTATAATAACTATACTAACAATCCTTCAACTATAACAATTTTATGAAATGTGATTATGGTAATTACACTGATTATGACAGTTGTTCATAACAAAACAATTAAACAACTAGGACAGGAAAATTGTCACATAGCACTGAACACATGAGGATTATCCACATTTCATTTGACTTTGTTCATTTACGGCCACAGCGAAACATCCATAAAACAGTTACGTCATGCATTACACATTAACCAATCAAATGTAAAGATCTGTCCTAAAAACTCTATACAATAAAATGTAAAGTTTTTGATCAAATATTTCAAAATACTTTTGTCAACAATCCCTCCTACCAACAACAGTCACTTCCTCACAACAGAATCTAACAGTCAATTCTTCCCATGTAAACTCTGTAATGAGTTGAACAGCTTGAGCGCTAAAAATACTAGGACAGTTTCTATTACTATTGAGTAGACTCAATATACACTTAATTTCTCATGGTGAGGTCATTATGTGAAATCAACGACTCGAGACCGGACTGCCGAGGCGGACTTGAATTGAATTGAAAGAAAGTTGGTTCGATAATGCAAAAGTTCATGACTTGAAACAAAAATCATGGCAAACTTGATTCAGAGTTTACAGGGGAAGAACTGATTGAGTAGTCTGATTGAGAGAGAATGTAACAACAGCTGCTCTATAAAATAGCTGCTTTCTCAAGATAAAATTATATGAAATTGATCAAATACAATCATTGTTAACAGACAAGAATATTATATTTATGACAGAATAATGACACAAAAGTTCTAATTCACAAACGCTGTGTAAAACATTAAGAAAGGGGCAATTGTTAGGTAAATGTAATAACACAGCAAAATTCATATGTTTGCTGAATACTTGCTACAATGGCATGAAGAATGTATAGTCTAGAAATCTAATAAATGCATACGTTTTAGCTGAAAACAGCAACGTTTTTGTTTGATTTCAAGGCAGACAACATAGAGAAAAATGTTCATTTCTCTTTCACTCAACACTTTTACACAGCATACCATTCTTGAAATTTATAAAACTAAATTTGATTTTGTTCAATACTTAGTAACATCAATGTACAATGTGATTAAAACAACCAAAAGAAGTGATATATACATCAAAACCGGTTTCTCCTCATCCCCGATGGCTTGAAGTCTTGCTGCCAGGGTGTTTCATAGCTTATTCATACATTTAAATATGTACAATTTACTTGAAGTAAAGGAACACCTGATCTTTAGCATTCAACTATAAAATGAAAGATATTGGAACCATTAATCTCTAGCCTGCTGTATATCAACAGTTACACTTCTTGCAAAGTTCACACAAATCCCCAGTGTATTAAAGTTAAGTATACACAAATCCAGCAAGTTTCAAAGTTAATTTACCTGGTAACACAAATCCACTATGTATGAAAGTAAGTTTACACAAATCCCCTATGTATAAAGTTAAGTTTACACAAATCCCCTATGTATAAAGTTAAGTTTAAACAAATCCCCTATGTATGAAGTTAAGTTTACACAAATCGTTATTCAAAGTAAAATTTACACAAATCTCCCATGTATCAAAGTTAGTTCAGACAAATCCTCTATGTGTAAAGTTAAGTTTACACTAATCCCCATTGTATCATCAATCAAAGTCAAGTTTACACAAATCCTTTATGTATTAAAGTTAAGTTTCACACAAATCCCCTATGTATCAAAGTTAAATTTTCAAAACTCCCCTATGCATCAAAGTTAGGTTTCATACAAATCCCCACTGAATCAAAGCTAAGTTAGCATCAATCTCCTATGTATCTAAATTAAGTTCACACAAATCCCCTATGTACTAGAATCTAAATTAAGTTCACACAAATCCCCTATGTATAATGTTAAGTTCACCCAAATCCCTGTTGTATCAAAGTAAAGTTAAAACAAAGGGGACTAAATCGGCGAGAGTGTTTGCTTCTCATTAGACGACAGTTCGGGATGCCACAGGTCCACGATTAGCACCAATCTCTGTTCAGTTCCCTCATGCCACACCTCGTGCTCAAAAGAGTCATCAAATATTAGGAATTCTCCCTCTTTCCATGTTCTGAAAAGAAAAGGAAAGTTACATTCTGCAAACAAAACTGAGGATGAAGTATTGCTTTAACTTACGAACCACTTGAAGACATGATAAAGACAAGATTTTGATATTTATATCAACATGACTTCAATGATATCCACTTTTGAGAGTTCAACTGTAATACAAGAGAGCACATCTGAACTCTTCATAAGTTTTATGCCCACTACCTATGCCATGATGATCAATCAATATTTTTATGTAATGTTACACCTTGCTTCAAGAACACAAAACACCTTTCAGGGTTCGTAGATATTTCAAAAGGCTTTTTAAGGCCATTTGCTAGTTTTTTCCAGGCAAAGTTGAGGCCATCAAATCAAGCAAGTGAGATCAAGCATGATTCACATATGACTTCTCAGAAACACTTTAAGCAACAGATCTTGCACAATGGAGTAAGTGACAATCAGAAACAGAGAAGTCACACAAAGATTTTTTTATATATGTATTGATAAAAAAAAAGTAACTCCAAATTTGTGTTGAACCAGACACATGCAAATAACATTTACAAATCTTTGAGATGGTTGTTAATTCAAAATTTTATACAGGCTTTTTAGGAATTTTCCAGACTCTTTTAAAGCTAAAAAAGGTTATTAAGACTTTTTAAGACCAAGAGCCCATAATATTCCAAGCTAAATGAAGGCTTGTATGAACCTGGCCTGTGGACTCACCTGGTCTCGTTGACGACCCTGATGCGAGGACCTTCAGGTACAACAAGCCCCAGGTGTGCTCTGATCCGACAGTTGGTGGGACCGCAGTGAGGCCACACGTGCACTCCGGGCTGCATCACCGAGAACTTCACCTGCACGGAGAGATTAGCGTTTCAAGGTCATCTAATAAATGAACACTTTATATTAAGTATAGCAATCATGTAATGATTAAAAGTGTTAACCGTTGAAAAAGAGCATTTTCACTAAGCCATCCTTAGTAGCGACTTTGATGTGACCTTGACATCTGATGGATTTTAGCAGAAACCTTTTCAAAATGTTTCAAAAGCCAGTAATACGAATGTGGTGGCGGTGGTGGAAACTGCATAAAAAGTGATAGCAGCCCTTATAGCTGCTAATAAACCAAATGTGGATATTTATATTACAGTATCGCCAGTTCCTACACCTACTCATGTAGTGCAAAGAATGTACATATCATATAGTGTATCAAAGTTGAGACAATGATATAACCAAACCCAAAAGCAACTATTCCAAAATATCCATTCGATTCCTCTTTGAAACAGCATCTCTTCTTTTAAAGTTAAATCCAGTTAATATATTTTCAATAAAGGAATTGTCGCTTATACAGGCAGACAGAAGTCTGTTTTATGAGGTTCACCAAACAAAATTATAATTATCTCATCCATTGACTTCTTTAGTATGATAAAAATGATCTTATGTCATTTGGTCTAATTTAACATACCGGTAGTCATTTTTGGAATCGCAATACTTTTTGGGGTTAAGTCCAATGTAGGATTCAAATCAACATCCTTGAACACTGCCAGCATTGACCATACCAACAGCTTACCATCTGGCCTGTTTCCCCATAAACAAATGGTCTTATGTTGATAAATAAGAGTTTCAAAGGGACAGTAGCACGACTAAATCTTCTGATAATTGGGTTGGTATTGAGATATTTGACCCTCTGTAGATTACCTTTAGAGGGTGAAACATCTTGTTATTTCAAATTGAAACATTTTGCATAAAATTTCAAATAAACGTGCTGCTGCTGTAACAGGAGTTTCAACTGACCTGTCCCCGCTTACAGCCGGTAGCATCAGGAATCTTCTCCACCAGAGAGCAGGTCAGAGGCATCTTCTCACACGCTGCCTTGTTCCTGCGACCTGAAGAGAAAATAGTCCCATTGATGTGATTACAAGCATCAAGGACATAAGCAGCAGCTGTATTCTGGAAGTTGTCAAACGATGAAATATAAAGGCATTTGTCCTTGTAGGCTCTTTGTTACTTCTTAACATGGTGAGTTTAAAAGACTTGACTTTGATCATTCAAATTCTTTATGTGTAGTCCACTTGTTTGCATCAAAACAAAAGAGGGGAAGTAGGTTATGTAGGCCAAGCCACATCTGTGATACTTATAAAGATTAGGACAATTTATAAAGGAGACAAGTCTTTCAGTTGCGGATCAAAGTGGAAAGGTGTGGCAGGGTCCTAGTAGGTCTGTAATTGCAAACTGCCCCAATTCCTCTTCAAATTTTTTTCATAAATATTCAATTAAATATATAAAGTGATCCTGTCCCATTTAATAATTGTCCTTTAAGAACTGCTGATCCATTCATTGACCCTTTAGAGATATAATCAATGAGAATGTAGCTGGGTAAACCCGTACCTTGTGAGAAGAGAGTAAACTGTTTCCAGTCTCCCTTCTCTCTGAGGTTCTCGTCCTCAGGCTTGAAGAGTCCGCTCTCCTTACTCATCTGAGCCAGCGCCTCCTCTCGGATCTCCAGCCAGCTGTCCTTCAGGATCTGTAACAGGCAAACACCGACTTCCTTATTATCAGATATTTTATTGCATGAAAACATTCAAAAGTTTCCTTCAGTAGCTTTCTTTCAGGATTTTTAACATGGAAACTAGGACTTCCTTAATATTAAATATTGGAGTGCATGCAAACAGGGACTTGTAAGTCGCAATATTTGATTGTATGATAACAGGCAAAAGTTTCCTTTAGTAGCTTTCTTTCAGGATTTTTTAACTTTGAAACTAGCACTTCCTACATATCAAATATTGGAGTCCATGAAAACAAGTCATTGCATCTATTGTAAGCTGTCCTTCAGAATCTGTTACAGGAAAACAGGGACTTGTAATCGCAATATTTGATTGTAAGGTAACAGGCAAAAGTTTCTTTCAGGATTTATAACATGGAAACTAGGCCTTCCTAAATACCAAATATTGGAGTGCATGCAAATAGGTCATTGCATATATTGTAAGCTGTCCTTCAGAATCTGTAACAGAGCACAAACACTTCCAAAATAGGGTATAGGATTGAGAAGACAGAGGACTCGATCCAAAAAGATTTTGCTGCATATTTATTCACTTGGTCATCTTCATCATGGCATCACAGCAACTCAGTCAAATCCTACATCACCATGCTGTGCACTGATTCTCAGTCACAAAATCTTTTAAAAAGATGAATACCATAAAATCAAACAAATTGGTGATGTTTAATAAATGTGGGTTTCAGGAAAACGCCTGTCTAACCATTATTTAAGAGGGGTAGGGACAGAAAACAAAACTTTGACCCCATTGGTACCTTCCTGCAAAATTATCAAATTTGGACATGAGAGTTGTGTTGGAGAATTCTCAAATGCAAAACGTCAATTGACAAGAACCAATTTTACCATCTATTTCGCCTATTTAAGACACACATTGCTTTCGAAGCACATTCGCTCCCCACAGAGGTAGCCATAGCATATACCCTCATAACAAGAAGAAGATCAGGAGTTATTGCCTCTTTTGGGAGAGAATTATAACGCTAGGTTATGAAACCTCTAACAATCTTTACCTTGAGTTCATCCTTGTGTCCCGTCTGGCTCACGGTCCACCAGGGGTGAGAGCGTAGATGATTCACATTGTATATTGACCGCTGGTAAGCAGACAGGAAGAGACCGAGGGACGCACCTTCCTGGTAGTATTTGTGGGCCTGCAACATGCACGGTGGTACAGGCAGGTCACTACACTGAACTGTCACAGAAATGTCATTGTTATAGTTTGGTTAGAAATTAGTTTCAATAAAGGGTATAACAGTGGGCTGAAGAATTGCTTTACCTGCGGGCATGTAACAAAAAAGTTACCCCACGGAAATATCCATTCTCTCCCCACAGAGGCAGCTCAGTTATACCTGAGTGTTACGGCTAATACATGGGATAGAAAGGTAGAAATCTGATTGGAGGCAAGTTGTTGTGTAATCAGCGACGCCGTTTCAAAAGTGATCATTTGCAAAACCTCGGTCACTCCCGTAATCTTCGGCAAAGCTATCGTTGAAATTTAACATCCAGGGGAGATAATTCTACATTTTACAAAACATTGCTTCTCATTAGTTGTTTTTGGTTAAATAGTAAAATAAAATATATCAAAAAACAAATGATAATTTATACAATTATAAAACAGTTTCTATCTTATGAAAAACCCAATCCATATTTGTTTTTCAAATATTTCCCTCTCACACTGTTAATGAAAATAAACATAAAGGCATGATATTTTCCATGTCACGATACAACAGATCAGAATTCTCCAAGTCATGGATATCCAAACGGTGTTTTCATCGCCTGCAAATAACGGAGATATAGTGAGTTACAAGTTTTTGCTGCTAGGGCAATCTGCCGGAACCCTGGGATCCTGCCGTAATATAGCAGAGGCTAACTCAGGTGTGACTGAGCTGCCTCTGTGGGGAGAGAATGGGAAATATCATGACAAAAATAAGAATTGTTGATAAAATGTGAATATACAGGGAGGATAGGCACCACAATCAAAAGGGATCAATTATATCATTTACATAGTTCCACTTTTTAGAAAGAATGGAGGTAAAAATTTCATGCACCTTAGAAAGGCATTTTTATGATAAAAATCGTTCAGTAATTCAAAAAAATAGAGCCATTGGCTCTGTAGCTCATCAGGCTTCATCGTCACTTACAATATATGCTGTTGAGTGTGGCAAATGTGATTCCCCCTTTGTAGAGGCCAAAGGGTCACCAATCATAAAATTAAATATAATAGGCGACAAGTTTAAGTTTTCAAGGCTGACCTTATACTTCATTGGAGCAACAGGGTCACCAAACCTACAATTTATAATCCTCACTAGCCAAGGAGTCTGTACACAAAGTTTCAGCTTTCTAGGCCTTATGGTTCTGGAGAAGAAGATGAAAATAGGTTTTTAGGGCGTGGCCCCTGTGGCTCTTATTAGGGGTCACAGGGCCACCAAAGCTACAATTTATAATCCTCACTAGTCAAGGAGTCAGTACACAAAGTTTCAGCTTTCTAGGCCTCATGGTTCTGGAGAAGAAGATGAAAATAGGTTTTTAGGGCGTGGCCCCTGTGGCCCTTATTAGGGGTCACAGGACCACCAAAGCTACAATTTATAATCCTCACTAGCCAAGGAGTCTGTACACAAAGTTTCAGCTTTCTAGGCCTTATGGTTCTGGAGAAGAAGTCGAAATTCCACAAAGTTTACGGACGGACGGACGGACGGATGGACGGACGGACGGACGCCGGACACCATGCCATGCCATAAGCCCATCAGGCCTTTCAGGCCAGATGAGCTAAATACTTATGCAATGGGAATAAAACAGCGTCCTGTAAATCAGGTTGTCCTTACCTTTAATTTTCAGTAATATTTTAATTTAAATCTCATTATCTTGGTGAAACTGTTGGTAAAGAAAGAGAAGATTTGATTTACTTACTGGTATGTTTCATTGCTAGATACTCATTGAAAGATATCCCAATCTGATTAGTCAGCATTGTAAGTTTGATAACCAATCCAATGGCTTAAGGCACAAGCCTACGTTGTCAGTAGATAGGGGCAAGTAACTCAAGTGAACAATGCTTTCACAAAATGACTTCATTTAGCATGCACTTTACTGGTAACAGAACATGGGACTGACAAGGCTGTAATTAGACACTGTGGAGAGGAAACCTACTAATAAAACAATTTTGTATGCCAGTAGGGTCAAAATTTAGAACTCTGAACATGATCAGTTTAAACACATTGAATGACATCCTACCTTAGCATAGTTGCCTAGCCTCTGTAAAGCGTCCCCAAGATGGTAGTAGAAGCGACTGTCCTTTGTCCCCTCCGCTCTGCTCTTGATGCCTTGCTCCAGCAGGGGGACAGCTTCTACATTGTTCACGTCTGCGATCTTTAGAGCAAAGCCCAGGTGCACCATTGCAAAACCATCTCTTGGATTGATCTTCAGAACCTGGCAATCAATGTGAAAATCTATTCATAAATATCATTTTAAAAGTGTTATTTAAAATAAATTTAACATGACATGTAAAATGACAATTCATGTAATGCTGAATGATTTGCACGTCGAAGGATAAGGTCTAAAGTAGACTTGATCTTGTCAACATCAACAATCATCAACCATTTGTTGACCTCACTCAGGCAGATCAAGGTTTATACATGAGAAATTATAATATAGGCAGGGAAAATAACTTGATTCATGACATTGCACTAGCATAGAATCTTGTAAAATAAACAAGTTTTTTCCAGCATTCTGATTCATATTTTTTATCATAAAGTTGATGATACATGGTGACAAAATTTAATATTAAATAAATTGAAACTAGTGTCATGCCATGGGGCCGAAGTTGGCTCCTCCTAGAATAAAACTAAATGGCTCAAGTTCCCTGCTTCAAAACAAGGAGTGCTGCTGCAATGGAGCAAGACTTAAGCTGTCATTCCAAGTGTATATATTCGTGCATGATGCGTGTTGCATGCTTGGTAATGTGTGCCGCGATTCCTTGTATCCGTGATAGTGTGGCGCCAGTATTTGATTTGACATTCGATGCGTAACAAATATTTAACACTTTGCACTAAAAGAGTAAAGGTTGATTCAATGTACGAGTATTACGTTTTGCGTAACACGCAAAGTGATGCCTATATTTGGTCTGCGGAAGTGCGTACTGCGTATTCTGACACTCTTGTGAGCGTTCAGGTGAACATGCACTTCACATTGCGCACTACGAGTACATGGAATGAATATCTGATATTTTAGTGTAAAGTGTTGAATACACATTACGCATTGCGCACTACGCATTACGGACACATGTAGTGCCGGCCTAAGATCAGTCAGTTCCTGATAAGGACAAAAGAATGCCATGGGGGTAATGTTGTCCCTAAATGAAGAAGAATGTCTGACCTTCCTGAAGACTTCCTTCCCATCCTGGTAAGCGCCGGTCATGAGGTGGCTGACTCCAAGCTTGTGCAAGAGTGAGATGTCCGTCGGGAACTTCTCCACAAGCGTCTTGTAGGTCTTGGTTGCCCCGGGACTGTAACCTGGCGAAGATTATCAGACTTAGTAGAGATTGGACGAACAAAAACTATATTTTAGAATTTCTTCATATTTCAAAATAGCAAGTCTATCATGTCTTTTCTTCAAAAATGGGGTCACGGAAGATTTTTTGAATTATCAGCGTTAATAATATAACTGCTGTGGGAAAATTACGTCGTTTCTTACCGATTTTGAGTAATATAATAAAGCCTGCGCTTTCTATGAATAAAATAACTATGACATTTAGCACATTTCAATTAATTTCAGGGATGTCTAGTGAACATAAATTTTGAAAAAAAAGCGTCAATTTTAGCGAAAACAAAATTGAATTAAACATTTTCTAACAAAAAACAACATTTTTAATCAACAGGATTCCTATGTTATGCCCATATTTTAGATATTCCTTATTCATAACACCTAATATAACACTATTGAAGTTATTGTGCCCTTACCCCCCGGCTAGAGACCCCAATTAGGGACAATCATCAAGCCCCAATTAGAGGAAATACGTTTACTATCAAATACATCTGGATACAAAATTAGAGCCTAGCCATTGACTCTAAAGCTAATCAAGGTTTTCTTTTTAATACTTTCAGATTGAAATCTGATATTTGCAGAAACAAGTGAAAACAGTTGTCTTCAGCCAGTTGTTTAGATAAATATGAAGTATTCAAAAGATGCTCTGAAAATTATCTTCTTGTTTTCACAATTGGGGAGAATCAGTTCTGATTATTTTTTTTATGACAATAGTTCAATAGTTGATATATTGTGTTGGAAACAAAAAAAACTCTTCACAATGACACTTGCTTGTCTTAGTATACATAAAACAAAAACTAAATGTAACACCTTGCGCTCTGTGGCAATTAACACACTAGGTGAGAAAGGTAATTGAGCACCTGTCATGGTCCGATCCCTAGGTTCTTTATACATTCATATATTATTTATATATATATATATATATATATATATATAAGGAGACTATTGCCACACACATAACTGACTAGAGGGGAAACTGCTGGAACCTCAAGGATAATTTATGTTACGTTTTGGAAGCGGGTGCTCCCCTTAATCAGACATCGATCTAGAAACTGTGGAGCAAAAGTACAAAAATGTGGTTGAGATGTTATAACAACAAAGAAATAACAACTTAGTATTGTATGGTTTCATTAGTGGTGATTGAAAGGTACATCATTCAAGAAAATGGTGACACAAAGATTTAATTGATTGCATGTCACTTAGCGTAGCAGTCATCAAAACTGGCAATGAGGGTAGGCATAAGCTTCCGGCTTCTTTATACTAAATAACTATGAAGGTATTGACATCAAGGGGTCATTTCAAAACTTGTTTTGGCAAGGGAGTAGGGGTCTGCAATTGAAATATCTCCTTCTGGCAGACAGCCAAGCAATGATTGATGTTCAGATCGATATCATATAGAAAAAAGAGCATGAAAAATAAATAAATTTGAAACATCAATAAACCAATAAATATCATTTATTATGATAGTAACAGAGTTAGCATCAAATCGTTCATTATGAGGTACCCAAGAAAGTTCAATCCCAATCCCAATCCCAAACACCTCTCTACTAACAAATGCAACACCTGTCACTCAATCATCAATGCAATTAACACACCAGGTGTGATGAATCTCAAATAAGACAGGTGTCAATGATCTAAGGCCTAACTCTAGCAAAACTGTCTTCGTAGCTGGAATTAATTCAACAGTTATAAGCCCAAAATCTGAAAAAATGGTATGATTTCATAAATTTCATGATTCTTGAAATATATATGACAAATATCCGACGGGCAGGGGCGGATTCAGGATTTTATAAAGGGGGGGGTCGGATTTAGAAATTTGTCAACGGGGGGGGGGGGGTTAGGGGGGTATGTTATGTTATGTTGTTGGCGCAAGTAAATCGTACACGTGTGAGTCTCATGCATACATGATAGGTAACAGTCATTTACTGAAGTCTCTTTTGTAATGATTTTCTCATGTTCTTCTGCACAACATAACAGTCAAAGGAAAATAGTGAAATTAATTTATTTGTGCAGTTTGCTAAGGTCAGTGTCACACATAAAATCTGCATGATACTTACACATCTGCCGCTTCTGGTGTTAACATCAATGAAAACAGAGTATCTTCATGTGTAGTCAAAATATTTGGAAGATTGATAACTGAAGAGATGATTTCATGTTTGATGTAATCATTCACATTGAGATAAAGTTCTGACGCAGTATGCATACGCTATGACGATGACAATGAACAGTCAACCACCAGCAACACAGAAATACTGTTAAACAAACATTTTTTATCTCCAAGTATCTTCAAAGCAGTGTAGGTTGACTCAATGTCTTCTGGCAGAAGTGTCTGTGCTAGATTATTAACTTGGATATTTTCAAAGCCAACATATGAGCGTTGTTCAATGGTCCGATTATGTCCATATTTTCAGCATGTACAGTTTATCCCCTCTTTCAAAACAGCTTGACAAATACCTGGACATTACCCCCGTATGATAATATACACAAAGAACTTAGTTAAGCACCCCCACTGTTTTCAGAAAAAAAGCTTCCGCTTATAAACCATACAAAGTTCCAGAAAAACAATTAGAGTTTAGCAGTGTAGAAATGAAAACTTCACTCAATTTACGATTCACTGTCTCTGGATAACTTTTTTTCCCCGGCTTGGTATTTTTTTAAACCCAAGTTTACTTATAACTGAAAATGAAAGTAAATAATGTTTGCTGCAATATGGTAATGATAATTCTCTTGACTGAATTGATAATTTTTAGTAAGGACCTCTTAGCAAATGTTAGTCTTTAGAACAGTATGAGCCTTCAAAATCACAAATATCAAATTTGAAAAAATCTTCCCTAAAAAAAACTGGCGACTCTTTAAGATAATGGCTTATCTAAAGGAAGAAGAATTGTTTGACCAACACGTCCAACTCAAAGAATCTCAAATTTACACACAGATTTGACAATTTTCGAAATTTTCGAAATTTATATGGTTGAAAAAAGTACTGAAATTCAATGTCCTGTTAAGCTTTTATCGTACATGATAAAAAAGGTTTCTCTAATTGAATGTCAACTAGGGATCAAAAATGTTATTTTTGATTTAAAAAATCCAAATTTTCATGCGTGGTTTCTCACCAATGACAATAGTTATATTTAGCCAAATTTCAGTGGTCTCACATTTTTTCTCATATTTTCAATGATATTGTATTATAAGGATTTTTACGTCAATTAAAAAGTAAATAATAAGGGAATTGTTATATCTAGAGTGGTCAATACATCAAACATATCACAATATTCAAAGAGCTCCCAAATTTCATTTTACAAAATGGGCGGTGCTTAATTAGGTTCTTTGTGTATATATACAAAGATACATCATAATGCATACAAATAGCAGCAGAAATGAACAATGATGGTATCATTAATTTTATTCAAATTCGAATTTTATGGCATCAATTAAATTAATAATAATAGCCGCATGTTACCGTTTTATTCGTCAAAGGGTGAATCAAAAAGCAGAAATTAACGATGATTTGTTTTCAAAAGTAAAGAACGACAGAAAATAGTCTTTCAAACATAACGACCTTTTGTTGTAATATATAGTTTGTGATTTTTAAAAAGCCCCTTACGGGAGGGGGACCGGGCCCCCTGAACCCCTTTGATCCGCCACTGTTCTGCATTTTTAAATTTTTTATTGACTTGGATCTATAACTGATTTTCAAAAGGGGGGGGTCCTGACCCCCTGAACCCCCCCCTTGGATCCGCCACTGCCGACGGGAACTCAGCTAAAACCAATATGTCTCAGGGGGGGGCCATAATCAACCATAAATCCCCCTAACGTTAACTATTGATTGGATCAAAAGGGCCATATGAAGTGTTAAGAGGACACAGTTTTGGATGACAATGTTTAAGCTTCTGTAATACACTGATGATATTCAAATATTTATTATCTATAAAGAAAAATAACAATCATACAATGCAACTGTGATGTTAATGTTATTTTCAATTCAATTCTGCAAAAATGAGCAACTGACCTCTGAACTGTTGTCTGTCAGCCAATCGTAAACCAGCTTTTTTGTATAGTTTGTCAGGCACATCATCAAGTTCAAGCAGCTTCTTGAAGGCGTTGAGGCACAGTTCTAAAACCTCATTGCTTCGCCTAACTTCAGACAGTTGGTCAAGTGCCATAGCTTTGCCGTACAGGGCTCGCGGACTCTTGGGGTATTGTTCAATTAACTCATTGTATCTTTCAAGGGCTCGTTCAATCTTATTCTGTCAAAAACAAGAGAGTGATAATTAGTCCAGGTTGTTGCATAATTAATGCTAGAAGCAAAAATCTATTTATTACTCTCCCGTTGAAGATATTGCTGTTTAATAGATCAACCATGTTATTACACTATGTGTCATAACATCGCGCGCTGACCGAATGACGTGACGTAATGATGACGTCACAATTGTTAAGTATGACGTCATAATGTCAGCGGGCCGGCCGCGACAGTCATGTTGGCGACTTTCTTTGTATTTTTACTATGTTATTAAGCAAGTAATAAATAAAATACTAAACTCGGTCCCGTTTCATAACATTTTTATGAAACTCGTGAATGGTAGAGGTATTTAACTCGCTTTCGCTCGTTAAATACCAACCCATTCACTCGTTTCATAAATATGTTATGAAACGGGACGTCGTTTAGTATTCTCTATATATACAAATATGTATGATTTCAATAAGATAACATTATGGTGTTGAATTTCTGGTCTGATAGATTTTGGCCTCATGAACTCTAGCCATCACAAGGTGCACAGTGTTTCCTCAAGTTATCTACCTTTAACTCAAACACTTTAAAAGCAAATATCCTTATGTATTTCGTATCATTGTGAATTGTCCAGAACCACTGTACCTGTTCTAAACTTGAATCAATCTCATCCAGCTCCTTTCTGATCTCAAAATCTGCAGAATTGGTAATATCAGATCTGGAATACACATGGCCATCCTTCTGTCTCTCGGTCTTGCTCGACCCTCGAGCCGGGCCACTGTCTTCCTCTCCTCTCTCTTCTTCAATCTGTTCATCACGCTCCGTCTCCCCCTTACTGTGGTCCTTGTCATGAGGTATCTTACTGGACTTCTCAGCAGATTTTTCCTCCTTATGCAGAGACTCAGTCTCAGACTGGGCTGGATGTTGGCGGCCATCTTGTTTTTTATTACGGGTTTGTTGTGAGGCTTCTGTCTGTGGATCATCTGGAGTGCTAGATGCCTTGTTTGTCTCTCTTACTGTTTTGCTGTTTCGAGAATCTTCAGTTTCATGTACTGGTCCTGGATCAGATGACTCACTATTGACTTCTTGCAGAATGTCTTGCAGAATGTCTATCTTTGAAAATCTTGTAATTAAGTCATCTGAAAATAAACAATTTTTAGATGTCAATTCATCATTTCTAAGAAAAGAAATATTTCACAGTCGAAAAGTTCAAATGAATTATTTTTTTATTTTTTTAGAATAGAAATTTCTCTTTTAATTAGATCCTCAAAGTTTCAGAAAATGTCAAATTTTGATTCTAAATTTGAATTTTTAAAATATGAAATAGAGAGTAACATACAATGATGATAATAAAAATCCTGAGGTAGTTTAATTCAATCTCTGAAATAGAAACCTTTTCACTTTCCACTTCATATCATCTCATTGAGAAGTTATTTCAATAAGTCCCTCAAAAATTAAAATCATTATAGGCATTTGTGAAGTTTCTCATGCATCCAAATCTGTAATTTTAATGTAATTGAATTGTAAAGAGCGATAAGTTTTATGACTCAAATAGATAGAATTCTTATGACAAATGAGACTGTTTTTAAGCATTAACATGACAAAATACAAACATAATGAATAATTTTCACACATAATAAACACAAAATACACCCAGTGGTTCATAGAGCGTGACTACAGTAGAAATATGCTCAGAGCAATACCAGTATATCATCTTTCTTTACCAAGTGGCTGTGGGGTAAAAAGATTTTGAAGGATATTATCAGGCAATATGAGGTTTTGACTGTTGACCCATTTTATACACTCACCTACAATGTAGAGGTGTGACGATAAATCGTGGTATTCGTGAATAATTATACTTAATCTGACAATACATGTATAGTGATACATTCTCTGTATCGTGATACGTTTGTTGACTTTAGAATGGCTTATTTTGCTTAAAAAGCAGAGGATTTATGAAAAATTAATGTTTTATTTTGTCAAAAACCTTGAAATAGCGTATCATAATAATAATACTATATAATAAGTACATGGAAATTCGGATTGTGCCGACTGCGTTGTTCTGCCTTTACAATGCTGAGTGTCAAGCAAGACAGCAACAACTCCCACCTTTTAACGTATTTGGTATGACGCGACGGGGAATCGAACCCCGGTCTTCCGGTTGACGAGCAGACACTCTACCACTGAGCTACGCCCCCCGTATCATGATGTATTTCGTATCGAATCGTATCGCTATGAGATATCTTGATACGTATCGTATCATGAAAAATCTGTATCATCCACCTCTAACAACAATGTTTGTGTTTCTTGAAGGAAAAGTAGCACATCGCCATTGATAAGAGAGAAAAAAAAACTACAGCATAGAGCCAATGACCATGCATCTCATCTGCTTTGCATGAAACTGACAACTTAATTTTATTTTGAAATATCAAATGGATCTCAAGAGAATTGCCAAATTGCTAGCTGCAACCTTAAAAATAAATAGCCTAAGATCGTTGAAAATGAAATTATCAAGGGATGCTACCAGCATGCCCTTGTTTTAATCATACAAAATCAACAAAACATTCATTCAGATAACGCATCTCAATTAATTAGAAATAACATTGCAATCATCACTCAATCACTTCACATAAATATCATTAAGAAGTTTAATGTATAAGAAAAAATAAGTTTTCTTGATAAAATTCTCAAGATTTCTAAGGATATGCTGACTCCAGTCTCTTATCAGATGGAAAGTTAGAAATAAAAAAATCAGATACATTTGATTCGAGTATACCTTAAGGCTAAGCAAAGACATGTTAACAATAGACAGGTTTGTTATTGAAAAACAAGAGATCGACTGAAATGGTCTATGGCCACTTTTGGGATTCACAAAGAAGAGATTGCAAATTGACATGGACTCAACTTGCTGCCCCCGAACTATTTTCTAATATAGGAAATAGTCTTTCTTGTAGGTCATCAGGGTGAAAAATTCTATATGAAAGGCTAAAAATAACAGAAAAAAATCACGAAATAAGCAGTTACAGGCACGATTTTCACTTCTACTACTCTGCTACTGCTATGACCAAAATCCAAAATGTAATTCATCATTTTTGAGAGTTTCATTCAGCTTCCAGTTATGGAGGTCTCTTGCATATCATAAGGGTGAGGATACCAAGCCCCTATTAAATTACTAAATTACATGTTAAAGGTCAGAACACGAATGTCATGCACAACCGTTGATTTTCCAAGATGCAATGTACCTCAACCGAATGTTCAGATTAAATATAAAGCTAATGACAGTTAATCAGTGTAAACATAATCAAAATCTATAGACGAACAAACAAAGAACAGTTTAAGCATGCTACTTACTGACAGCTTTCTGTGCTTCAGGACTTGCATAGTAAATGGCTACAGAAGCCACCAGACTACTCAGAAGGATAATGGCCACCCATCTAGGTCCAGACAATGCTTGATTTTCCTTCCGAGGTTTAGGATGTCTAGCTTCACTTGACTTCTGCTTCACGCCATTGCTGGTTGCATTGGACTTCGCTTGTGTTACTTTCTCTGTTTGATTTGAATAAAATTGATAAGCTGCATTACAAAAAAAAAGTTCTTGGTCTCTGGTATAATTTTGAAAGGGACCTTTTTGCTTTAAGTTTTTATAGAATGAGTTGAACACTTTTAGTTTTAATCAAAAAACAAAGTGAGGTGTTGCCAAGAAACATCTAACAATGAAACTTGTGCTTACAGATAAGTTTCATAGAAGTTTATGATCCATGTTAAAACGAGCAGTAGCATGTTTTAGGGGGAATATAAAGTAATGTCAGGAAAATGAAAATAAATGGTTTCAATTGAAAGACAATGTATCTTAACTAAATGAAGGAGACATAAATCAAATATAATTCAGTCATGGAATTCCTTTTTCTTACACAAAATGAATTAGAGGTGTTCACACAAAAATGGCTGCGAATGGACTTTATGTGAATCTTTATAAAAAAATTCTGACTATGGATGTTTGGTTTGTGTAATGATATTTTTGACGCTATCAAAATCATACAGTTAACAATACAATTGTACAATCATAAGTGAAAAATTTAAATTATAAAATTTAACAAAAAACATGCTTCTGCCCCTATTAAGTTATCAGTTATAAAGTTATTCAAGTTATTAATTTTTGATTTTGTTTATGGTTTATGTTTAAAAACTGGTATGCTGATGACCTAGATAATTTCAAATTGCCTTTTCTTATGATTTTTAACATGGTTGACATCACATCCTATATATAAGAAATTTATAGAGCAGACATTATGGAACATTAAACACACTAACATACACTACATCAAATTAACATGAGTCATGAATAGAAAATTTAAAAAAACGTCAAAAATTTTCTTGACATTTCATAAACTTTGAATGTGCTTTATCAGTAAGTAATCATAAAAGGACATGTTTGCTCCTTGACGGACAATGAGTTATGTGCAATTAAGCATGAAAATAATTTATGCTTGCATGAACATGGTAATCAAAACCAAAGCTATTTTCAGATATTTTCAGAGATTTCTATTTCAATCATCGTTCAAAGAATACTTTAAAGTCTTTTGATTTAAAAAAAAATGAAATCTTATTCAAATTTTTTTGGGATATAACACAAATATTCATCAAGAAAGAAGACATATTCTATGAGAAAATTAATAAACGTGCCTATTTTATGACATACCGGGGTATTGGCAAATTTAAAACATGATATGGGTCATGATAGTCTGAATTATACTTCCTACCCCTGCCTACTTTAAAGAAAGATATTTTAACAAAACATTTCCAAGACACCATTTATTTTGTTCAAGCTGCTGCAATTATGGGTTATTGTTGACATGACATAACTTTTATTTTATCACTTTATTTCTTTTTGTATAACTTTGCCATAACTTAATACACCACATGTCTCTTAGATATTTAGTAAATTAAAACAAAGTGTGCTGTGTACTTTCTCTTGCCTGGCGGTTTAGATCAGTCCAAAATTTTTATCATATATCAGGCCTGTAGCAAGCGGGGGGGCCCACTAATTCAGGGAAAAAATTTTTGTAACAGAAATTTACAGACTATCAAAATTCCAGCCCCCTGAATTTGGAATTCAGCCCCCCCCCCCCCCCCCCCCTAACACTGAGTATAAAAGTTATAAATCTCAGCCCCATACTGAGCGAGACAAAATATTTTCAGAAAAGTCTCTGCCCTTAGGAAATGGAGTCCCCCTCCCCCCCCCCCCCCCCCCCCCCCCCCAGGGAATTGTTGCGTGAAGTGGCAATTTGTTAATGTTGATAAAATTACAAACATGATCTTGCACAATCTTATCATCTTGTGAAAGTATTGAAATATGATCAATGTTTCTTGGTTTTTTACGCGAAGTTTCTGACCAAAATAAACGTTTTGAATAAAAAATTTAAATATCTTTGGTCAAAATCAAAATTCTTTAAAACGATTTTGAAAATAATTTCATATCTTGCAAATGACGATGTCACGATAAATGCCACGATATGGCATTGTTGAAAACCATGCCACTCCCCCGGAAATTTAATCCAAGACTTTCTGCAATCGTGGCACCGTCTTGGCAGGTTCCAGAACTCAAAGGATTTATCACATAGCATTTATTAAATAGCATGTATATCTACCCGGTTTTTGTCCCGTTGTAGTTTTCCCTGCATTCTTTTTCTTCGACCCCATTGTTTCTGCATGTAACCTACTGTTACCGGCTTGTCATGCTAACTGTCACTCAAACTATTGTTAGTGTCAATATCACTATCCCGCTACAAACGTGGATCGATCACCGGAAGTTTTTATAAGGGGAGATAACTTTTGCACGAAAATTAGAAACACTATTTGCCTTTCAACACATATTATTTATAACTGGTCAACTTCAGATTGAACTCATAAAGCTTCCTCGTTATAAAAATCAAAAGCTGCCATCAACTATTTAAACAAGACATTATAATCATAAGAATTCAGACACGAAACTCGCGGCTTTGACACATGTCCGCCTCTTATGCGGAAACACGGAACCACAATCAGATTTGGATCAGACCGATACTTCCACTCGCTGTTTTCAAGTAGAATGCGAGGAACGAGACTGGCGGATCCAAATGGGGGGGGGGGGGGTTCAGGGGGTCCGGACCCCCCCCCCCCCCCCTTTTGAAAATCAGTTATAGATCCAAGTCCCCCTCCCGTAAGGGGCTTTTTAAAAATCACAAACTATATATTACAACAAAAGGTCGTTGTGTTTGAAAGACTATTTTCTGTCGTTCTTTACTTTTGAAAACAAATCATCGTTAATTTCTGCTTTTTGATTCACCCTTTGACGAATAAAACGGTAACATGCGGCTATTATTATTAATTTAATTGATGCCATAAAATTCGAATTTGAATAAAATGAATGATACCATCATTGTTCATTTCTGCTGCTATTTGTATGCATTATGATGTATCTTTGTATATATACACAAAGAACCTAATTAAGCACCGCCCATTTTGTCAAATGAAATTTGGGAGCTCTTTGAATATTGTGATATGTTTGATGTATTGACCACTCTAGATATAACAAGTCCCTTATTATTTACTTTTTAATTGACGTAAAAATCCTTATAATACATTATAATTGAAAATATGAGAAAAAATGTGAGACCACTGAAATTTGGCTAAATATAACTATTGTCATTGGTGAGAAACCACGCATGAAAATTTGGATTTTTTAAATCAAAAATAACATTTTTGATCCCTAGTTGACATTCAATTAGAGAAACCTTTTTTATTATGTACGATAAAAGCTTAACAGGACATTGAATTTCAGTACTTTTTTCAACCATAATTGAGAAAATTTCGAAAATTGTCAAATCTGTGTGTAAATTTGAGAGTCTTTGAGTTGGACGTGTTGGTCAAACACTTCTTCTTCCTTTAGATAAGCCATTATCTTAAAGAGTCGCCAGTTTTTTCTTAGGGAAGATTTTTTCAAATTTGATATTTGATAATTTTGTGATTTTGAAGGCTCATACTGTTCTAAAGACTAACATTTGCTAAGAGGTCCTTACTAAAAATTATCAATTCAGTCAAGAGAATTATCATTACCATATTGCAGCAAACATTATTTACTTTCATTTTCAGTTATAAGTAAACTTGGGTTTTAAAAAATACCAAGCCGGGGACAAAAAGTTATCCAGAGACAGTGAATCGTAAATTGAGTGAAGTTTTCATTTCTACACTGCTAAACTCTAATTGTTTTTCTGGAACTTTGTATGGTTTATAAGTAGAAGCTTTTTTTCTGAAAACAGTGGGGGTGCTTAACTTAGTTCTTTGTGTATATTATCATACGGGGGTAATGTCCAGGTATTTGTCAAGCTGTTTTGAAAGAGGGGATAAACTGTACATGCTGAAAATATTGACATAATCGGACCATTGAACAACGCTCATCTGTTCGCATTGAAAATATCCAAGTTAATAATCTAGCACAGACACTTCTGCCAGAAGACATTGAGTCAACCTACACTGCTTTGAAGATACTTGGAGATGGAAAGTGTTTGTTTAACAGTATTTCTGTGTTGCTGTGGTGGGTGACTGTTCATTGTCATCGTCATAGCGTGTGCATACTGCGTCAGAACTTTATCTCAATGTGAATGATTACATCAAACATGAAATCATCTCTTCAGTTATCAATCTTCCACATATTTTGACTACACATGAAGATACTCTGTTTTCAATGATGTTAACACCAGAAGCGGCAGATGTGTTTGTATCATGCAGATTTTATGTGTGACACTGACAATAGCAAACTGCACAAATAAATTAATTTCACTATTTTCCTTTGACTGTTATGTTGTGCAGAAGAACATGAGAAAATCATTACAAAAGAGACTTCAGTAAATGACTGTTACCTATCATGTATGCATGAGACTCACACGTGTACGATTTACTTGCGCCAACAACATAACATAACATACCCCCCTAACGCCCCCCGCCCCCATCCCCCATAACTACAGACAATCAGTTACTTGTCAAATTCAATTACCTTTGTTATGCATATACATGTACATCAGGCAAATGTTGTTTTTCGGAAACCTATCTAAAAGCAAACTTATAATCCTTTAATGACGTCACTCTATTGTGTTTTGAGGTCTTCATACCGTATATATTAATTTACTTCTGACTTGCAAGAGAATTGAGGGGAATTATTCAAATAATGTCCCTCGGGTGCAGGTAATTATCAACATTGTCTCCCTTCGCGAGAGCACATATGTGTGATATATCCCTCTTCGTATAGTTCACACTCCACTACGCTGAAGCCAATGCTCTGACAACTGAGCTTTTGCGACAGCACTGATGGAGCCAATATGTTTTTGAGTTTTGATATTTTACGGTCGCTTCTGTTCTACACTCTTTTTACATTATCACTGTCGATTTAGTTATAACTACTTGGCGGTTTATTAATAAGACAAGACATGTTCCGTGGGCAGTATTAAGAATAATTGATGTCTACCCTCGTGATTTGCCCATGGGCAAAATACCGCGGCCAAACATCCTTTATTCCTAATAACGCATGTAGACCATGTCTTATTCATAACTTATCAGACCGTTAGCAGTGGGTGGCATTTTCTTCATGACCAAGTTTTCAAGCAAAAGGGGAATTGGCACCTTTGCTCACTGGGGGATACATAGTGTCAGCAATCATAAGAAAAAAATCCCCATATTAAAATCACGATCCTCCTAACACAATTTCATTAATCAGATTGTCCCTGATTCATCAAAATATGCAAAAAAGATGCACAATTAAGCCTACCGGGCATACACAAAAGCCGAAAATTGTTTTTTCTAAGTTTGACAATCAAGCCCTTTCATTGCATTATCTTCATCTGGCACTTTTCTGATAAACCAGAGTTTTACATACAAAAGTTCACACTGAAAAAAAACTAATAACAAAAATGCAAGAAAATATGAGAAATCAAAGTACACAAATAACGGAAACTTAACGGATAATGTATCGTATTATCAAAGTACAATACATAAACGGTAATCATTAACCAGTCGGAGTGTACGCAGAGACAAATGTAGGGAATTTAAAAGATTACAACAGGAATAACTCTGCTACACAATATCTATCAGCATTTAGAAAGCTATGGTACATATGTAAGAATTATGTTTGTTGATTTTTCAACTGCTTTCAATACTATTCAGCCTCATCTACTTACTGACAAACTTTGTAAAATGAATGTAAATTCTAATATCATTAGATGGATCAACTCATTTCTAGTTAATAGACAACAATTTGTTAGGGTTAACCAAGTGCAGTCTTCAACTGTAAGTACATCCACTGGCGCTCCACAAGGTTGCGTTATTTCACCGATTTTGTTTATATTGTATACCAATGATTGCGGAAATCTGTCTGTTCAGAATAAAAACAAACTCTCAAAAATTGTTAAAACAGCTTCAAAAATTATTGGACTTCCAATTGAAAGTATCGGCGATTTTTATGAGCAGCAAATTTCCAAGAAAACAAATAAAATTTTAAGTGACCAATCACATATTCTTTTTTCGGAATATTCTTGGCTACCTTCAGGACGCAGACTGCGCATGCCGACTGGGATAACAAACAGGTTTCGCTACTCTTTTATTCCAAACAGTGTTCGTTCCTACAATGAGCAGTTTATTGATTAATGTCATATTTCTGTTTTAGTCAAGTGAATGTGAGTGTGACTAAATCGGATGTGCTCATGTTTATTTAGACAAATCTTTTGCATAATAATATTATCATGTACATTTAGTTTGCTTTGTTTGTAACTGAAGAACTGTATATATGATGTAAAACAAATTTCCCTTGGGACAATAAAGATATTATCTTATATCTTATCTTATCTTATCTCTTGGTTTATAATCCAAACCCCATAGTATACATATCGCTTGCTTTCTCTATGTCAAAAAATAAACTACTCAGATAAGTATAGGGCCAAACCTGAAATGTTTCTAACCAAATAAAAGATATGAATTCAAATGTCCAAGCAGGAATCTTGTCAACTGGGTTCAGTATATAACTATATCATGACGACAAAAAGTGTGTACAAAGCATATGTCTGATTCTGTCACATAAAATCTCTTTAAAAATCCCCACTTCATTATCAAAACAAGGATACATGTTACTGTTTGTATCGCAAAAACGCAATGTGATCGGACCATATTGGGGTGGTTATAAAAGGAGGAAATATGGATCTGAGGTTTTCTGCTCTCAGAATAACAAGAAGGGAGGGATTAAAGCTAGAAGGCGTATAAGTCCGACCTTTAAATTTTTCTAAGAGAAGAGAACCGAAGAGTAATGCTTCCTCCAATTTAAAAACCGTCAAATGTTAAAATCTTATTTACTTCTTAAATTTCACTGGGGCTTCTACTAGCCTGCCTGGAAGCCCCGATCCGTAACAGGGTTTCTGAAATAAAAAAGTTGATAAAAAGATTTTTAAAAAATCGACGCAGAGAAAGCTTGACTAAAAACGAAAGAGTTCAAACAGGTTCGAATAGCTAGTGGATTGATGGTAATTTTGATGAAAAATAGAATCTATAACCATATCGTGTCTTCTGATATCAAAATACCAACACGAGTTTAAATAGTTTTAATTTTGCCAACGAGTATTGATCACAGGAACCCGATATCGTAAATAAAATGTAGGTAAAACGTGGGTAAGAAAGACCTTTTACTCTATTACTTAGAGGGGACGGGTCTTTCTTACCCACGTTTTACCTACATTTTATTTACGATATCGGGTTCCTGTGGTATTGACGCTTGAGTGAGATTCTATTCTAAACATAAAGTATAACGAAGTCTCTATATAATGTTGGCCTTCCATACGCGTCGAAAAAGCCAACATGGTCGAAAATAGACAATGATGCGTGTCTTTGAGTCATAACTCTTATTCATGTCAATGTAGCCTGTAGTTTCGGTTTCGGCATAATGCTTTAAAACTTACAAACTTTAGTTAAATGAAAACTTATCGATAAAATATTTATTTAATAAATATTGTTACAAATTAGGGCTTCCATCCAGGATAGTATGGCAAACTACTATATTTATTACTCGCCCGTGTGAGAGATAAGATAATTTATTATATAATAAGCAATGACATATAGGGTTATACAGTGAAAATATAATCCATATTTTAAGAAAAGCAGTAGAAAGTCATATTTTCACTGCAGTGAAAATATAATCCATATTTTCACTGCGGTGAGAAGAGTAGGACAGAACCTATTACCTCCCCTTGAAACACGATTATCTCCCTTTGAGGAAATCGAACACAAGCCTCGCGTCACGGCGTTGTTTAGGATTGAACTAATTTGAAGAAAAACGACTCTTTACGATGTTTTCGGTATGTTATTGTTAACATTTTGCAGTGACAATGTATCCTTCGATATCGAAAAACAACCAGAAGTTCATATCCTGTTGTTGTAGTTAATAATTGTTCATTTTATCGCCAAATAAATTTACGAAGCGAGAGATCTGACACACCGACATAACGCTTCCCTCACTGTATCCGTTCGCGTCAAAACTGACTTTCCAAAATAGATAAGGAGCCTTTGTTTCACCTAATTATAAACAAAAACATATTGTATATCTGATATCATTTAACAATCACACAATTATATATTTTCGAAAACTATTTCCGGTTAAATATCGCATTATTTCTATCGAACTTCTTTTTACCGAGAAATTATAAATGGAGTTGCTAGACTCTAAATTCATCACAACAGGAAAAGTTTGCCTTTCGATGTCCGACAACTCTGTTTTATGATCATTAAATTTTATAATAAATAGAGTTATTAGACTATTTCATTGTTTTTGCCGAATATCATTTCTATCTCATCTCGTGAAGTGAGAAAGTGTCATTTTCTCTCGTGGCTGCGCCACTCGTGAAAATATCACTTTCTCACTCCACTCGATGAGATAGAAATGATATTCGGCAAAAACAATGAAATAGTCTCTATATCACCACTCGAGTGACGTCAAGTTCAAGACTTTGACGTCATGTAACAATGGTCTGACGTCATGAATTCTCATATGACGTCACACTGTTACCGCGGTGACGGGCTCTTCCAAGCGGCCGCTCAACATGAAATTGGCCTTTTTTGACGTAATTAGAAGGATTTAATCATATAATAAATAGAATATCTGTCAATTCTTGACAAATACCATGTTTATCTCATCTCGTGGGGTAGACAAGTTAAATATTTTCACTCGTGGCTGCGCCACTCGTGAAAATATAAACTTTCTACCTCACTCGATGAGATAAACATGGTATTAGTCAAGAAAAGACAGATATCCTCTATGTAATATTTATACGACAGTATCAAACTAGTGTAATAACACAATGCAAGCATAACGTCACAGTATTGCGTTGTTGTGACGTCATAAAGTAAGCGCGCCGTCACAATGGCTGCCGAGTCGAGAAAATGTTACTTTCAGCACACTGTCGGCAATCTTGCTTGATTTTTAGGACAAGTATAAAACAAAATACTAAACCCCCTTCCATCTAATACTTTTTTTTAAAACTCGTGAATGATTGGGTATCAAACTCGCTTTTTCTCATTTTATACAAAACAAGTAACTGGTAGGTCTTATAATATCCTAACTCTATAATTTTTGCATTGTGTTACTCGAACAACACATTTATTTTAGGGTTCCCTCATATCATATTTATTCTTGACTGCAGAAATAAAATTGATGCTCTAGATAAAAAAAATAACCATGTTGACATGACATGTAAATGGGACCCTTTTAAATGGGCAGTAGAACGCTTTTGGGTGATTTTTTTTTAAATTTTCACATATGATTGTTTGTTAACGGTAAATGTATTATTTTGATAGTGACAAAATTTCATTACACAAACCAATCATTCATAGTCAGAGAACAAGTTACAAAGTCCATTGCGTCCATTTTTGTGTAAACACCTTTAATTCATTTTATGTAATAAAAAAGAATCGCGTGGCTGAAGTTTACATTGTGTAATTGATTTATTACAGCTTCATATAGTTTAAATACATTGTCTTTTATTTGGAACAATTCATATTTATTTCCTGACATCACCTTATATTCCCCCTAAAAACGTGCTACTGACCCTTTAGATAGCTTTAGTTTATTATGCGGGCCTAAAGGGCGAGTGTTTAACATTACAGCAAAAGGAAAATGAAAGAACATAATCGAGAGATCGTTTCGAATATATACATGTAAATAATATCAATTCATCATGATGGGGAGATCAAGAACGAGTGTTGGTCTTGAGAGTTTTAATTTTTCACTCTATCGATTTATCTACCGAACGAGAATTTTTAGCAATGGGAACCAACTATTGTCAATAGTTGTTAGGAAGATGTGATGCGTCGCAATTTGACATTTTTTGGATAGTTCGAGTTTTTGGGAAACCAAGTAACCTTAAATACAAAAGTATCAAGTGATAAAAAAATACTTCAGCAGGTCATTGAAATGAAAAAATCAAATGTAAATTATCGTGGTTAACAACAGGTCATATAGTCCAAGAAAAATATTTTTGTTGATTTGTTTACTAAGCTTGGCTGTCATCACGTCTCGGTGGGCTAGGGACGAATTACTACGCACCTTAGCTTGATAAATTATTTCAATACAAAACTGATGCATAATGTATTTTAAACGATCAAGGATAAGAACATTGATATTCATGTAGCCTTGAATAGCAACTTATTTTAAAACTGGTCTTATTACTTCAATGTACAGGAGGAACTATTTCTTATGACTGCGCATGGCTTCTTCACGCAGGTTGTGAGCAGGACGCCGACGATGAAGTCGTGTAGAACGCATAGATGAAAACTTTTTCATATCATTATGGTTTAATTCGAAAGCCCGTGGATTATCTACTCGAATATAACATGATGGGAACATCGGAGAAATGTTTCACGAAAGCAATCCACACCACCCTCATTGTTATGTTCAGCGTTCAACTGGTAAGTTACAAATCTAACGGGTTGTGAGTAAGACCCTTCAGTTTCACGCACCTGTCTAACAAATGGCTTATCAATGGTTCAGGAATTTGACCGAATTTAATTGTTTGTTGACCCTGCATAGTCAGTTACAGTGTCATGAAGTACTCCCTATATCTCTCAGATCTAAGGACATATTTTTGATGTTTGGACATTAACAATCTTAAAATATGTATGGGAGTGGCATTTTATCCTGAACCGAATGTCAAATTTGGTTTCCCTTCTGTCCAAAAACCTATGGCATGTGACGTCATAAAAATTGTCAAAAAAGATTTTTACCTAGCTCCATAATATAGATTATTATAACAATTTGTAAAGATTATGTACCTTTACAAATTTTATCATCTTCATTTTATATTATCTGTATGGTGTTAAAATGTAGTGCTCAAGTGCCAGTATAATTCTTATAATGATGATATTTTTTCCATAGACTTAGCATGTTAAATTAGTTTAGCATTAATAATTTTCATGCACTTACTTTCCATCAAATCCTGTTCAATTTTTGCACGTTTATAACGGATGTCATCATCTCGGCAACAACCTCATAATTTCTGTATTTCTATACAGTAGAACTCGGATATAACAAACTCCAAGGGACCAAAGAATTTAGTTCGCTATATCCGGTGTTCGCTATACGCATATAATTTGAATGATATTTTATAGGGACGGGACTTGAAAATTTGTTCGCTATATCCGTGTTCGCTATATCCGTGTTCTACTGTATATCATCTTAGGAATGACAGCAATTTAATCAAATCATTTATATAGCCGTGAACAAGTTGATAATGGCGCTCTCTTGAACACGTTTCCATTTTTTGTACATACAACAGGAAATCTGGCGACATTACATTAACATTCATCAGATAATAAAATTGTATTTATTAACTTCAAACTGAGATGATATCAATTCAACCTGCAACATTTTACAATGATCCAACAAGAACTTTCTTCATGGAAGTTATTCATGATACACTTATTCAACATGCAAGCCTTATGGCAAAAAAACGTAGCCATACGAATACTACTGGCACGGGACTGTAGAATCTGTTAATTCAGCAGTTATGTTAATCAACATATACACCCCAATAATTACACCCCCAACCCACTGACACTTATGAAAAGGGTAATTGGGCCAAATTGGACCTTTGAAATCTACTTGTTATCTCTGGAGAAAAGTTTTTACCCCCGGCTATAAAATCTTCAATAATCATAATATTGTTTTTGAAAGAGAGAAGTCAAAATCTAAAAGGAGAATGTCATATTTTAGCAAAATAACGATGATCATCATTCAATAATATAAAGAACACCAAAGGTTGTAAACATTTACCGAAAATTGTTATATAAACACTAAAACAGATTAAGAGTCTTAGAAAGCTTTGATAGTGGTTATTGATTGAAATATCGTTTTCATGTAGTAATGTGTATTTTCGAGAATTAAAACCATATTGCATAAAATATTCATGAAGACTATTAAAAAGTTTTTAAAACTCTTGAAAATGAAAACAAAAGCATAGATCATAAATGCATGACACATCTTGAATTTACCAATACTGAGCAATTCAAGTTGTAACTTCAGAAATAGACTGATGTCTGATGGTGAAAGTCAAGCACGTCAGTATTAATCGACTGTTGTCATTCCCAGTATGGCTCATTTGAATCATTTTACAGTGTTCTTGTTTGTTAATAATTATAACAAATATCTCAATCTGCAATTTTGGTGATTGTATCAAGTTATCAATGTTTGAATACTGGGAAATTATGACAAGTATTATGTCTGTTGACGTCTTTATAAAATTCTAGAAAAGGGTAAATAAATGCATCCCAGTTTGAAAAATCAATTAAAATATTAGAAATTAGCACTAGTCGTTTGCTAGAAGAAAATGTGGTGGTCTTGTAAAAGGTAATCACATGAAGTCTGATGGACTTTTTTTAGATGATGGAGTTCATTTATATGTTTTTGGCTAGTTGATTGTGTTTCTGCTTAAAGGTTTAGAAATCCACTAGCCTCAATACTGTGATACGCTTACTTCAATACCTGAATATATACTTGATATTTAAAATGTTCAGGAAATTTCGCAATATTGTGTCTAGTTTTGAATTGTTGTGGACACAGAATGAATAATATAAAGCAGAAAACCCTATATCTGGGCTCAGTCCAACAGGGTTTCCTTTGTACCTTGACCCTGATAACTATCATACCATTTCAATAACAGTTCTAGTGTATAGCAGGCAGTTGGAGGAGAATGTTATTTGTGTGTTAAGTCAAGCAAATCGAGAACAGGTAATACAGTGGAATAGACGACTGAAGAGTTCTATTTTTAGCCCTTGACATTTTAAAGTTTAGTGTCTCACTGTCTAACATTCAGGACAGTTTTTCAGTAACTTGTTTATGGGTGTTATTCTGGGTATGTAGCATGCAAACACCATTAGTTTAGTCGTAAAGAAACATCTTTTGAATGAGTAATCTCAACTCCTTACTGCTGAAAGATGTGCTCAGAATGAAATTTGTACCTCATATTGACATTGGACCAGTGAATTGAAATGACAAGTACATGTAATAGCCCGTAACACTGAAAGAGACTCTCTATCATTTGAAATCTTTATGGTCTTTCCCCCTCCCCCCCGTTGACAATGTATGGAAACCAAAAAACCCAAAACCCCCTTTCAAAAATCCTGGATCCGCCACTGGCTTTATCTAGTGACATTTGTTTGTAGTTATCTATCAGAAAAAGGGGATGATAATTTCTAGAGGGGGTGGGGGGATCAGAGTTGGTGTCTTCAGAGTGAAGGGGGAGGGGTGAGAAGGTCAAAGCAGGGTTAAACTTTCCAACCACCTCATGTCCTTCACATATTCTCTGGACTAACTAGACCCACTTTTAGTCTCTGAGACTGATGTTAAGGATTCTCATTGAATTTCAAATATGGGTTATGAAGTAAGGAAATTGGTCCAGGCTACTGTGAGAAAATGGTAATTGAGCCTTGCAGTGGTGTCTCTATTATACCGCTCCTAGTAGTTGCACCCGTTTGGTTACATTCTTTATTGAAAGAATTATCCCTGATCTTATTTGCATTAAGCAGCTCAGTGGTACTAACTGTTGACTCAAAAGCTACTAGGTTAATGCAAGGGTTTTATTACCTTAGGATAATCTTCATACTAAACACTTTGTGATCTCAAGAGGTAATCACTGAAAAACAACAACAGTTCCTTGTTTCCTCACTGTTCTTAACTAAAAAGTTTTTACAGAAATTATTTTGGTCTCAGTTTGAAATTGAAAGTGTTCAGATAGTGAATGAAACTGTCTGTTTAACATGTTTAACAAACACTAGAAATTGGCTCTCACTTAGACGCCTGTGACCCTTGACCTTTGTGTTAGTTGTCTAGGGTGTCGTGGTTTTATTTTAGACACGGATGATGAGTAACTTGCCAATGACATACCATGGTGGACGTGTACTGTCTTTAAATGGTTTTACTTTAGTGACAGTATTTGAATTGCAGTGATCAATCTTCTGATATAACCCTTTAGTAAAAGTGACCTGCTACCAAAAGGTCTTGTGAGTCCCAGCAGATTGAGTGAGTCCTTAGCAGATAGTACCACCAAAAAACTATGCATCCCAGCACTCACAGCTTAAATTTCTATGAGTCCTTTCTAAATTTCTGAGTACAGTAGAACACAGATATAATGAACTCCAAGGGACCAAAGAATTTAGTTCGCTATATATCCGGTGTTCGCTATACGCATATGATTTTAATGATATAATAAAGGGACGGGACTTGAAAATTTGTTCACTATATCCGATTGTTTGCTATATCTTAGTTCGCTATATCCGTGTTCTACTGTATTTGAAGCAGGTCTCAGAGGTAAATTTATGACTGAAATTGAGATAAGTAGTTAATAGTTAGCACTTGGTGAAAATGGTTTCCTTTGAATTGTATTAATTTGTGAGTGTAAGGTTAGTTAACTTCAAGTCTTGTGATATTTATCTAATCAACCAAAGATGTATACATAACTATTTATCAGATCATTATAAAACGACAAAGCCAATATGGCTTTGTAAGTACCGGTATATATATTTATATATATATAATCATAATCGGCTTTTCGTAATCTCTATTATTGTTAATCATTACTCCTAGATATACCACAAACCAAAGAGCCATGTACCTTTTAAGCTTTAAATGAATTTGTCAATAATCAAATGCTACTATATACATATGGAAACTTGATTTCAGGTTTTAAGTTTTATATTTTTACCTCATCAACTTAAATGAATTCTTACTATGTGATATCAGGAACTGACAGTTGAGGTTTCTAGTTAACATTCCCAACATGCTAACTGACATGTGGCCACAGCAAGTCATGAAATCACATCATCTGACATTTGACCTCCATTTGACTAAGAATTAATTAACTTCTTTTCTTAATAAGACGACCACCTGAATCATCGTGGGGGTCAAATTAGACACACCTACTGTTAGTATCTTCTATGGAATATGGAATTTATTAATTATACTTTAATGTGCTCTAATTGAATTTATATGAATGTTTGATTTAGCATGATCTTAGAACTTTATTTTGTAACCATTGTCCTCTCAATTACTGTTTGTAGGTTTGTCTCATTATTGAAATTGTTTAACCAAAAATCACTAATATCATTATGATATATGTTTTGTTTTGATAATTGATTAAATACAGTACAATATTCTATTTTAGATAACACCACAATTGTATTCAAAGACTGAAATCCTTAGCGACTTTACATTATTTGTAAAACAGCGCTTAAAAATGGCAATCTTATTTCTTGTTTGTCTAGTATTATGGGTGTAATCATGGAATATTTTGGAATCATAGAAAACAAGCATTCTCTTGTTTGAAGTCAAGGTCATAAAACTGATAAGCCAGGACTTTACTCAAGGTCAGAACACCTTCTGGATCAGATATTTGTTTGCTGTTACTTTGTTTCTATCAATGGACAATTGTTTTAGGAGAACATTGTACTTCCCCTCATCATAAGAAAAGAGAAACATTACTTTAGTTATTCACATGGTTCATTCAAATTCTTTAGAATACGACAGCAATTCCTGAGAAATAAAAAAAATCATAACATTTTTCTGGTCATAAATTCTCCAGATTCTCATCGAATGGAGATAAGGGCTTTGTGTCTAAGAACAATACGTCCTTCTTATAGTTTTATGTAATACTATACATGTGTACAGAAGATATTTGGGTTTATATTGAAAAATTTGCATCTGCTTTTAGCAATGTCGGAAGTGGCTGGAGACATGCCAACATACCTATCCATAGCTAAAATAAAATCGGTCAAGAAGATATCATAAATATTTGCTTTTCCCACTATTGTTTACTTGTGTAAACAAAAAAGCCATAATCTTCTTAACACATCTCAGCACGTGGCAAGTATCAGGTCCTACCTTGCACTAACCTGCATTGAAAACATAATAATTATTTCATTTAATTGCCCTTGTCATGTTAAAATCGGAGAAGTTTTTATTATGCTTCTATTATCTGTACTTCCCTCTCGCTTCATTTGTGACTCAACTTTTGTACAAACAATCGCATTTCGAATCATGTTGACATTCAAATAAAGTCGAAAACTTCAGAGTTATTTCAATTCCCAAATCCTTTTAAGAGGGGTGATATGTTAAAGATATATCTCCATAAAACCTGTTAAGAAATATATGATTTAGGAAAATCTTAATTTTATTCATACCTTTTCAAAATTTTAGCCTAACTAAATGATTTTCCTTTATAGATTAAACAAAAGTGGGAGTGAACCATGTTGCAGGGCATTACAACAAGTCCTATTTTGGTAGATGACATGGGCATTCAGGTGCAAATTAATTGCATGCCTGTTGCACATAAAAAGAGTTTTCATTTTGAATGGAGGGCTAAGCCTTCAGTCACACAGGGTTGACATGCTTGGTAGAAGGCTTTGTTCGCATTCCCTACCTTGACGTTCAAATATTACAGCTCCAGCTTCTACCGCCTATCAACAAACATATCGATTATTGTGGATTTTCGCACACATAATCAACTTTTGTCCTTGGCAGTGCCCAAGTACATTGAATGGCAATTTGGCTATAGATTACATTCCAGTTTTGCATACACCTGTACTGGTAAAATTTAAGAATAATATTTCTCATTCTGTGATCATGTGATCACTCAAAGAACTTATCAAGGCTTATAGCAATGAATATGACTCTTCAAATGAGTTCTGTTACCTAGCAACAAGATAAAAGAATGATGTATTTGGTGCTTATTGATTACAGGTAATTATAGCACTTCCAGATCAATAATGTAGACAATATTTGATTAAGAGCCTCCACTCTATTGCCAATGCAATATACATGTAGTAATGGAGTTGTACCGAGTTTGAAATGAAAAAGTTTATGTTTATGAATATGTTACGTAAATTAATATTTGAGATAAAAGTATCTTGGAAATCATTAAATACATGTATGCTTGACTGTGGTATATGAACATATAGCAACATAATGTAAGCTTTCATGTATAAAAAAGTTAACATGCTTATATATATATCTTGTCATTATTTATGTTGTACAGACATCAAAATTAGTATTAGTATTAGCCGTTTTGACTGGTGAATTTCTATAACAAATAGCCCAAATGGACTTAAAGCTAGCCCAAAACATTTAAATGATCTCTTGCTATCCTATACGTCACTAGTACACATGTACTTAGGACTAACCGTAACGGCGTTCATACATTTTACTAGCTCAGCATAATTATTGTACAGTTTCTATAAGCCTCTTTCTCAACTTATAATTAATTATGAAATATCTCAATTACAGGTGAGCACAGTTGAGAGGCAGGTGTTTGACTTCCTGGGCTTCATGTGGGCACCGATCATCGGCAACTTCTTCCAGCTCTTCTGTGTTATCATCGGTTTATTCGGCACATGTCAATACAGACCTAGGTTTATTATTGTGGTAAGTATACCAGCATTCATTCTCGCATAGTCTGGAACTCGCCTGATTTGTGTCTGTACTCGGCTTATACCAGGTCATATAGGACATATACGGTACATATAATTATAGAGGGGCCTTAAGATGCATGGGGTTTGTTGACATATGACATGCTGAAAGTTGTAGTAACAATACAATTATATTTACATTGGTGGTCATTACGGGTACCATATTTTCTCGAATAGACGCTGGGGGCGTCTATTTTTTCACACCCCCTTTACCCCCGGCGTGTATTCGAGACCGGCGTCTATTTGTTTTTAGTAGGAAATAGATGTATATAGATGATGTAAAGGGGGATTTCATTATTTGCATTCACCTACGAGAGCATTGATTAATTATCTAATCACCCGGCGTCTATTCGAGACCCGGCGTCTATTCGAGGAAATACGGTAAATCTTTTTGCTGCCATTTTCATTGAGTGTACGGTTGACCGTGTTAGAAGATGACTGATATTATTCTTGTCACATGAAAATGTAGTTCGTACAATTTCTCAAAGTTCAATTTTTGCTGACTCAGCTGAAAGCCATTTATTAGAAACATTCAAAACTTTATATGTAAACTGTCAGAATGACTCTAACAAATTGAGATGATTTTTATTAATAAAAACAGTTGATGTATTGTTATAGAGCAGTTCTAGTTATCACATTCAATTTTATGCTGCTAACAGATGTGACATTAAGTTTTATGCTGCTGACAGTTTTGCTATGCTGTTTTTAAACAAATAACAAGTTGATTTCGGATTATTTACTTGCTCAATTAAGTTAGATTAAAATGAACAGTTAATGTATCTGTGTGCTGATTTATGCATTACAGCAGTTTACTTGATACCGTAAATTTCGTTCTTCTCATCTTCATGTTATTCTGATTATTCATAATCATAATTTAATTTATTTCAAAGTTTGAAAAATATATATATCAAGAACAATAAATTCAGTATTATTATCAAATGATATTCTGGGGTAAGCAATGTTTCCTTGAATATATCCCTGAATTGTGAATCTTTTCGCCTGAAGTCTCTGAAGTTAAACTTTGTTGTAAAGGACTATTCATAATAGTAAAAGACTCTTCACGAGTCTTGTGGTGTCTCCTTAGTTGACAGATTTTGGATTTATTTCCCTATTTAAGCTTAAGGTAGCTTACACCTTTTAACATCCTTGTCTCTGAGTCAACCAGCAGTTTCTTGATGTTATTTTAATTTATTTAGAACAAACTGCTTAGTGCTATTAGCAAGACTTGATATCAATGACCAATCATCATATAATTAATTTCACCAAGTTTAAAGTCAGAACAAATTGATTGAGTACTTATAATTATTGTCAGTGTTATTGATCACTGTTGTATGTATGATGCAGTGATGCAGTTATGGTGCAATGTTGATGGGCGTTGTATTGATTCATATGGAAGTTCACAATTGAGTTATCAGGAGATAAGTACCTGCATGTGGTGTGGATAACATCTTGTATGCAAGTGGTGGCCTGTGATTGTATCCTGCATCAACTTTTATATGAATCATTCTTATGTAAACATACAAAAAATAAAATTTTATCTATGTAAATTGATAGATTTTTATTCTCTGACATTTGATATGGAAGAAAGGTTTAACAAACAATTCTTTGAAAAGATCTTTAAAAAACTTCCTAATACCATAGTCCTGCTTCATGACTGTGTTAAATAGATCTAGGAACCTTCGACATGTCTTGGCCTTCATTCAGCAAGTCTGTAAATGGTCACAAAATAAAATATTAAGCCTTCTGGAATGATATGACTTGAATGAAGGTTCAGTAATGTTTTTTAAATTTTCACAAACTAAATTTAAATTTAGCTTCCAAGATAAACATGAAAACTGTGTAA
This sequence comes from Steromphala cineraria, assembly GCA_916613615.1. Classification (NCBI taxonomy): domain Eukaryota; kingdom Metazoa; phylum Mollusca; class Gastropoda; order Trochida; family Trochidae; genus Steromphala; species Steromphala cineraria. The sequence goes on along the minus strand of OU744720.1, from coordinate 72,863,380 downwards.
CCTTGGTAGTCTGTACCAGCAAATCATTTTAATACAAAAATACCCAGTATCATCTCAACAGTCATTCTTCAAATTATGATCTGCGAAAAATCACTAATTTCATATTCAACTCTGCATGTAAAAAAATTGTTTAAGTCTGGGATGAGCTGATGAATATTGCTTGTGTAGAAAGGAGACAGATTATCGGATCAATACACGCTTGTCTCCCTTGCCTATTCAGCTACAGTGAGGCGAGTGTGTGAGAGTGTAACTTACTCAAGCCGCCTGGTGTGAGGGTCCAAAGTCCACTGTTCAGCTTGCTGAGTCATGGACTCGCTACATGGCCAGCATAGTCTGATCACAGATACAAACCTTCACCTTTGACCCAGCAATTGTTTACAAGATTTGGGGATCAGTGTTTTTTCGTTAGGTTTTTCTCTTTAAAGAGCTTAAATTTGAGGTTTTACTTGGTTAACATATAGCTTATCTCAAGCTGACGGTTTTTATCTATGCATGGAAGTGTGTTAATTTTTCTACTTGGCCATGAGGATTATCTCTAGGAGGATTAAGGGCTGTTGGTGCTTTATGTGACTGACCCCTAGGGCCCTTTCCCCTTAAATAATTAATAAGTAAATGAGCATCTATATTTAATAATTTTATATAATGTGAACAATAATCTAAAGATAAGAATCATACTATCGATAATTACTCTTTTTTTTATAAAGTCAAGAAAACATAATTGCCATATTTTGTAATGAAATCTAATGATAGAGGCTGATGTTTTTCAATACATTCTTTGTTAAATCTGAAAGATTCAGAACTGCTTCTAATTACTTGATTGATGCAGAACATCATTCATTTCCTATTTCCTGTAACAATGGGTATTGTTAATATGTATTGATTAACAATAATTACCGTCCATCCAGCAATAATGTTGTTTCAGATTCTGTCTTATTGTCTAGGATAGAAATAGAATTGATTTCTAATTTGTAATATAAGATTTCAAGCTTGAAGACATGGAAAGAGAGAGAATTGCCCAAAAATCTGATGTCCTTTTCATTGTTTATTAAGGGACACTTTTTTTATATGGGACCTACATTTCTACACTGCATGTAATGACCCCAATTCATAATTTATTCTTCAGAAATTAGAAAAAAGAAAATCACTCATAGATAATTTGCATTGAATTGATGCTTACTCATAGGTCTGATCTTTACAAAGTACTAACTATAAATTTTGATGTATTTCTTAAAGTTCCAGCCAGTTGAATAATAGTTGAATACATGTAAACGATAATATCATGAATTTCATCTTGATTCATCACAAAGGTAATCACAAAGTTGTCATACTTTTCTGATTTGATGAGACACAATCAAGTGTTCACATATTTGCCCTTATGATTGATTCCTTCACTTAAATCAACAAATTTACAAGTCATTACTATAATATTAACATGCTTTGTGAATCAGAGAAGTTGTGTATATTTCTAAGTTACATAACTATCTAACTTACATAATTCACTTCCCTCTCACTACATCTTAAAGGGGCAGTAGCATGTTTTTAGGGGGAATATAAGGTGATGTCAGGAAAATGAAAATAAATGGTTCCAGTTGAAAGACGATGTATTTAAACTGAATGAAGCAGTAATAATACAAATATATAACGTAAAGTTTAGCCATGCGATTCCTTTTTGTTACACAAATAAATGGCCGCCAATGGATTGTATGTGAATCCTCAAACTTTGTTCTCTGACTATGGGTGGTTGGCTTGTGTAATTAGATTGTTGGCACTGTCAAAATAATACATTTAGCATTAACTTACATTTATAAGTGAAATATTTAGAATATTTATATAAAATTATAAAAAAACATGCTACTGCCCCTTTAAAACTATTTGCTACTTTTCACTACAAAGGAGGTAATATAAGTGAGGTATGGATATTATTGTCATGTACAACATTTTTATTATATCAACATACAATGTTTTAAGGCAAATTCATGACCTGTCATCTATTTATCTGTAATTAAGTTCCTTCAATGTACTTGCCTCACATTTTTTATAGCTATTATGTACACGAGTCCTGCAAACTCCTAACTGAGCTATTTGTGTTTCAGTACTGTGTGTGGAGTCTGCTGTGGCTGGGCTGGAACCTGTTTGTAATCTGTATATATCTAGAAGTTGGAGTTCTCCGCAGGGTAAGTAGCCCACAGAGGCAGGTGTTACCACCACTCAATAAGATTACCTGCAGAATTATTGATAGGGCTTTATTTAGATACTTTTTTACTCGCTTGTGATTATGTATGTCTGGTTACCAGTGAGATAACTTCATCGAGTATGCATGAAATGAAATTTGTATCTTATTTCACCTGACCTCTACATGAAAGTCCATTATGGACATTGGGAAGTAAAAATTGTGTTTAGATTCTCTAAATTTCAAAATGTCATCCCTCTGTGTAAATATGGTAATTCATCTGCTGTTCCAAAACTATAATCGAAAGATCTTATTATTGACATTTTAACACTAAATAATAAAAAGATGACTGAACAAAATCTGAAAAATGGCATTGCCACATATATGAATCTGTATACACTTTCATTTACTCATATTTATGCTCCATCAAATATATCTGTTTCAGGATAAAGAATTATATATTTTAACAATTGGTACTAAAACAAAGAGTTGGTGGTTGGAGCATGGAGTTGGTTGTACAGTGACCAACACCTCGTGGCAGAATGATGTGATTGTCGACTCGAGTCGACCTATCCCCCCGGAGGAGTTTGTGGACGGGTGTATTCTCCAGTACTACTATGTAGAGGTTATACATGCTGCTGTACAGTGTCTACTCTCGGTAGGTACAGGGTAGCAGCAGCTCTAGTGCAATGATTACATAATTGCAGGCCAGGCCCTCCTTTCACAAAGCACAAAGGTGATCGAAAGTCCTTAAAGAGGTTATGCAATGTATTTTTACTTTTGTATTGCTGGCACTTCCAAATTTACATGTTGAAATGATTCATATACCCAAGACATATGTTTTTGGTTAAGATAACTATATTATTTATAAGGTTACATTAAAGTGAGCACAAGAACACTTTACAATTATTTATAACATTCTGTTTTATGGTAGAAAATTAAAATTTATAGGAAGCATTGATTTGATCTGGTAATCTTTTCAGCTTCTGGGCTTCGTGGTGTCGTGCGTGACAATCTACGCGTACACGGAAGAAGAGGAGTCTTGTAAGTACATTGCCAAATCTCGTACTTATAACCGCCCCAAGTTGACCTCCTCCTCCTCCTCGGCAGGGGCCAAGTATCAACCGGTGCAGGTCAGGGACTCCTGGTGTCTCCCCACCTACGTCTCGTACACCGACAGTATCGAGTGGTCCAATCAGAACCCTTCTCCTCCCACCGCTCAGTCCGATGCATGATTTGATTGGCTGCTCGCTCGTCGAGCGCAATCTCAAGCTAGTCAGTTTCAGGTTCGTTCTTTGTCACACTTGATTTCATTGGTGAGGTTTTGAACTTTCATCCCCTCATTCCAATTTCCCCTTTAGCTTATGGCGACCATTGGAGTTGACCTAACATTTAGGATTTGTGAATATGGACTTGTAATTATATTTCCTGAATTGAAATTGCTGTTTTTATTTTACATGAGAAATAAAGAGACATGCAACTCCAATTGTTTTCACGAGGACACCAAACAGGCATTTGTGTTCAAAGCAAATAGATTCAAGGGTTTTAAAACATGAGTAGGCTATATGAAAGATGCAGTTGCTTGGGTGTCCATTCTGACACAAGTGCCTGTTGCACACTCAGATGAATACTTCAAGTCCAGCTTGATACTGATCTCAAATATTATAAATGTTATGACTTTAATAAATGACAGATCTGACATTTACTGCTATCAAATTTTAGTGATTGACACTTTCAAAGTTTGTTAGATGCTGGAAAGAAGTTTTCATTGAAGGCTTTGCCCCAATCTCTTTACTAAAACAATCACAATTTCAAAATGTATCATTCACAAATTAACTTGATGGTTCTGAAGGTAATGTGGAATCAAGTGATATACCAAACAATCAGGCTATGAATAAGTTCAGAGGTTCACTTTTCTGATGTTGGTTGTTTCTGATCTGCTTCTTGTGCTTTTGTGGTTGTCCTGTTTCAAGTATGGGATTCAAAGTCAGACCAGATCGCCCTTCAACCAAATGGTAAGGTTCAGCGGGATATCTCGCCATCAGTGCCTTTGATGTTTGTTGGAGCTCTTCTGTGACCCGTTGGGACTGAAATACAGATCTTTATGACCTCAACATTTGTCATTTCATTCTGCAGAGGAATCAGTAGACATAATGCTATAACAACACTTGCATTGATCTTTTGTGTAAAAATGGACTAGAAAAATTCAGTTTAAGGGTAGCTTGTGAGTTGAAAACATCTTTCAATGTTTTTACAGATTATCATGAATGCTGATCATGATAAGTGTTGTAAAGATCTGTATTTCCATTTATCATCAAATTGTCGTTTTCATTGCAGGTAAGTTACTCGCTCAGTGTTGTTCCATGAGGAATTCTGAGAATATTTTGATGATAGAGCTACTTTATCAGCTGCAAAGGGTCTCATTTCTTCAGAATTGGCCTCACTGACCCCCTAAGCTAACTCACTTAGGAACAACACTGATTGCTTTCTTGTATCACTATATTTATTTGGATACCGATACCTGTAAAAAGGCAGACCTTATAAGGACCAACAGTTTTTTATGTGGTTGTTGAGTGGTAAATGTTGTTAATGTTTGTTTTAAAAAAATTATCGAATAAACTACGATCGGAGAATAGTCTTTTGCTTTTAAACACACTGGTTTCTTAGCAAATTTTTCAGAATATGAATCATAGAAGTCAGTTAAAGTATAATTCAACACTTTATCTTTAAACCTGTATTCAGGATGAGAAAATGTTGCACACTTGCAGTGAAGATACCCATAGCACTTTCCCATTACACTTTTTGTGTTGTAACATTTTAACCTTTCCATCTCATTTATTTTTTGCCTCAATTCTTTCACTGAGACCACTTTGCTTTAAAGTTTGAGTTGACAACTGAGTCGATGTTTCTCTTTACAGTTGATATTATCCATGGCAAAGACACAAATCCTTCTGATCTTGCAGCGATCAGGGCTTCGTATATGCAACTGCAACCCGTTTTTACCGACACAACCAAAATTTAAAGGTTTCATTACAATTTGACCTGTTGGCATCTTGATTTGCCTTGATGATTAACTTGACCTGGTTGCCCGCTATCTAGAGTTTTATTTTCTAGGTAACATTCACTCCCAGTTAACTTTCCTTTCATTCAAGTTTTCTCTTTTGGTTATTTGGCTTTCGTTCCTTGTGTCATGTACAAACCACCACATTTCAATAATTAACAGTTTATGGCTGCGTTATCCTGGCTAGCCCACATGCTGTTTGTTCAAGCATTGCTTGGGTCACAATGACCTGCTGACTTCTTAGGTCAAGCTAACCTTGTTTTGTGTTGTTCCAAAACCATTCGATTATTGTCAGTTGCTTTCAGTATTGTTTGCGAAATGCTTCTTATCCGTTGCATAGTTTCCTGGAAACCTGAATTTAAAAATTCCTTTTGCGATTGTATTGTTTTACTGTATGCTTTGTATCTTGTCAGCTGTGTGATGTCGCAGAAGCTACGTTATTGTCATGGCTAGGTAACTTTTTATGAAAACTTTTTAAGAGTATATATTTGTTCTTTCATATTTATTATTTTGGGAGTTGGAACCTTGTTAGCTGACTAGTCTGGTTTAATGACCATCTTATGTTTGAACAGGGTCTCTTTGAGTTTCCCACTTCATCCTTGTAATCAACTACACTTGTTTATTAATGATGAAAGTGACAGATAATAGACTATTAGAACATCATAATTGTTTGTAAAATATTTGAAAAATTACTTTTGATGAAGAATTTATATTTGATGATAGCTTTTATCCTGTAATCATAACATTGTGTGGAAATTATATCTTAAGACAGTTGAAACTGGGCACGGCGTAAGATAGAAAGTACTTTTGTTTAAAGAAGTTAAGAGTATGAATATAATATTTCCTTCTCAAGACAAAGTTACATAATAATCATCGAGGATTGTACCAAGTTTCAAACATGGGAATCAGTTAGTAAATACTATATTGATGTGTTAAGTTATATTCTGCGAAATCAGTTATATCTATTAGATAAGTTGACCATGCACTCTTGGCATCAAGACTTGCTCACAGCAGGGTAAGAGTTAAACAGAAATTCATTGGCATGGTAAAGTTTGAACATGAGGACTGTTATGAAGCATTGATATTTCAGATGATCAGTACATCCCGTATGATGAAGGTAACACTGTGGTCTCATTCATGTGGAAAGCACCATGTTTTGTTCCTGTGTGCCCCCTCCCCATGTCTCCCCCTCCCTCCCTCCCTCCCCTGCATCTCATGTGCAGCAAGTTCATTCTAATCACTAACACTGCCCCTTGTTACGTCTGTGTCTGCTGTGCTTTCATCACCATTGACTTCTTCCATAGGCATTTATAAATCGGCAATATGAAATGGAGAACAAGGCTTTGAATTTACAACTTCTCTATTGCAAGATAGTAACATTTTGTGTAGGCGCTTGAACCAATTTCAATCAATGAGCTTAACTTATCACCGAAACGACAGAATCTTGCAATAAAGAAGTTGTAAATCTATCAAATTTGTTCTCTATTTTATCACACTTACAAGTTCTCGGCATCGTTCATTTCATGCATATATTATTTATACAAGAATTAGATATGTGCAATACATGACTTATCTACAAGCTTTGGGTATTTTAGGTTTGTTGCATAATCTTCATTCAGTGATGTTGCTGTTCATTTGTTCCAACATTTGTGTTTCATTTCTCACTGGTTTCATTTTCTCTCAATCACATCTCCATTTTAATCTCATTTTGTTATCTTAGATGGTCATCCTTAGTTGAGTTTAGTTTGTTTGGTCCAATTTATGCATGTTTATTTATCCCAAAGCACAATCTTGAGTTTATGGTATTTTGATATTTTTATTTAACCACAACAGCTTTCGTTTCATAATATGTTTTTCATTATTTACAATTGTGTCACTTCAGTCATTAAACTTTAGGGAAGTTTTACAACACTTAATTTTATACAAATAACCTATTGTCAGATGTTTTGTGTACAAGTTATGATTAAATGATTCTTAGCATAAAAGGTGCATGATCCGAGATAAGGCAGTTACATAAGAAAGCATAGTACTATCATTGAAACACATTATGCTAAAAGCATGTCCTTGGATATAACAATTGACATTTGATTTCAAACTAATTCTTGAATATCAACAGCATTTAACTATGTCTTAAATCATGTGTAGTAACAAGTCATTGTCACTAATATATATCATTATGCTATATGACAACTATAGAGCTTGAGCCTAAAATTATGGGCATGCAAAACCGTATCTATATCTATGTAACATAACTATGCATGAAAAAGTAGTGCCTGAAAAAAATCATATATATATACATATAGAGAAAAACTACTTATATTATTTTTTCCATTATGACTTCACATTTCACTCGGCGTTATAATTTCATGTTGAAAGTAATATTTGATACCTATTTCATCATGCACTGGTAACATTAAAAAAATCTAAACTTACTGTCTTTTGATCCAGTCTTTTCAAATCACATTTTCCTTGTGTTCCAGCAAGCCCAGCTAATGATGAGCTAGAGTTTGTGAAGATGAGGTATCGTTCCCCAGCCCATACAGCATACCGAGACAATCAGACATTTGATCATCTGACCATGGCAGACATGAACACCCTGGAGCGACCACCCAGCTACGACACCACAATGAGAGACAGTGACACCACAGCCGCAAATCTGTACTACGCATCAGACCGACAGAGTGTACGTAGTAAAGCCAGTACCCGGTCGAAGAGGTCAACGAGACCAAATCATGCTGTGAACAATAATTACGACCGAAGAGAGGACCTACCCTGGGTGCAAGTCACACCGTCGGTTCGGGACAACACCCATCCAAGGAACTATCCCTAGTTGGAGATGGAAGTGTGCTTCACCTCTTGTGCATGTCTTGAATGTGTGCATTGTTCACAGTCATGATCAAAATATTCGTTGTGCTGGACTGGATGAAAGAGATGTGGTGTGATATATGTTCCAGTGCTGTCAGCTGTATATACTGTGTTGTGCTGCAGAAATACATCTTTCATGGAGAATACTTGACTCTACCAGAGCAACAGTATAAAACTGTTTAAGGATCCGGGTGGATATCATGGGGCCATCGTCCATGGAAATGTCTCTTTCTTTTCTTTTTGCTTTCTTTTTCTTCTAGGATGAAATTCATCGTTCAAATTTAGGCAATTCATGGATGCCGTTATTCTTATCAACATGTACTGGACAGACACTTCATATGTGATTTCATGTTACATTTCTTTTCATTAGATTTGCTCTATGTGACTGTCATTTGTTTTGTAGAGGTTAAGCCTTTGTGTGAGTCTGCATTTGTTAAAGTAGGTTTCTTTCTTTACTGTGAAACAGCATTCCAAACTAACAGTCATGTTCAGTACATTCTTGAAAGTAGCTTTCTAAATTATGTGAGGTAGAGGAAATGTTTGCTTTAAGTTTAATCGCATTAAATACATAATGGTACATTCACAAGAATTTGACACTTGTAAAACTGAAAGAGAAAATTCATATTCAGTTTAGGACCATTTCAAAATCGGTATGGAAGTGTGATATGGATATAAACGTACCATTTATTAATAGATTTTTATGTTTGAACAACATTTATGGTCTTGGAATTAATTATTTTATGAAAAATAGTACTTGATAGACAAAAGGCGAACTTTGCAGTCTTCCAAAATTACAATATTTTTAACCTATTTAAGTTTATCTTTATGAATTGTATAAAACAAGATTCACCAACCTTAATACCACAACCTACCACAAACAGTCCCCTTTTACAAATTCTGAAACTGTTTTGTAGTCATTATGAAGCCAAGTTGATGATTCATTATCAAAAGATTGATACAAGGATGCCTCATGATAAATCAGACTGTTTTAAGCCTACCCAATGTCCATGAGATGAAATATTCCTAGATCTCATGACAGCCATTTGTACAGATATTCCTTCTATAAGGAAACCTTTGTAGATATGCATGGAAATGGTCACTTGTTATGCCTGTTATACTCACCATTGTCATGTAACCATGGTAACAATTGTATGTATATTTTGTCACTTTTGTTCACAATCAATCATCAGGTATGTGAAATGTACTTTTAGATATTGCAATCATTTCCACGTTCTCCTGCCACAGGAGGCCAGGGCATCCATGTTATTTATTGTGATATGTTGGCTTTATGATGATGTTGATAGCTTGTATTATTTGATAAGATTAAAGGGGCAGTAGCACGTTTTTATGGGGAATATAAGGTGATGTCAGGAAAATGAAAATTATTGGTTCCAATTGAAAGAAAATGAATTAAAACTAAGTGAATCAGTACTATTTCAAATATATAACGTAAAGTTTAGCCATGCGATTCCTTTTTCTTACACAAAATGAATTAAAGGTGTTCACAAAAAAATGGCCGCCAATGGAATTTATGTGAATCTCCATACTTTGTCCTCTGACTATGGATCATTGGCTTGTGTAATGTGATTGTTGACACTGTCAAATTAATACATTATGATTTAGCATTAACTTACAATTAGCAGTGAAGTATTTGAAATATAAAATTATCAAAAAACATGCTACTGCCCCTTTATTGCAAATTTCTTTATGTCATGGGTAAGAGCATCATTCCTGTAGTTCTCATTTATTTATCCTTTTTAGCTCTTTATGTACATTTCTTTTCCTGGTTGTGAATGAATCTTTTTCAAGGAAAATTTTCATTTCATTAAGGCTGTTTTTATTTTGCTTTTAGAAGCAATGATATTCAGTTCGAACAAAAATGTCTTGCTCATATTCTTTTAAGTCCCTTAGCAGCAAGTGTTTGCTCAATATGATAAAGAAACATTGATGATACTGCTTGTTGATAATTGTACTTGCCAAAATACTTTTGTTTACTTTACTCACATTACTGCATGCAATAACTGGACTTGTCTAGGGTAGTTCATATAAGGATTCTTTACCTCATTACAGGTGGAAACTTGAAATGTACAATACAGAATTCTAAATCTCAATTCATAATCCGTTTTCTCTGCAGATAATCTGAAGTCACATATTCTGACATATCCTAAATAATATAGATACAGACTCGTAGTCCTTAATCTGTCATGTGCACTTACTTCTGACAAGAATTAGTTATAAAGTGTAAAGAATCCGTCACAAAGACTTTAACACCATTAGTGTTTGAGGAAAAAGTAAGAATAGTTATCAGTGTTTTACTGATAGTTGTTGGGCAATCCTGCATGAAAGTGAATAATGAAAGGTAAGTTGAAAGATATGACTTGAGTAGTCTCTTGAGAGATATCTTTAGTCTAGTGAAGCTCACTATTTAGATCTTAATGAATTGTAGGCTTTTACAATATTTGTTTAACCTTTGGATACAAAATATTGAAATGTTAAATCCAAATGCAATTGGAAAATATCCACATACAATAAGTATGAAGTTTAAACAGGAACTACCAGACAATGCTGAAAGTTTTAATCAAAATACATTTTTAAGAACCAAATATGATAATCTAAAGATGTTAACAGGAACGACTGGATATTACTGAACTAGTGTTTCAAAGCAGTGGCTGCATATCTGTGATAGTGTTTAATGGACATTGTGGCTTTTTGACAACAGTAAACCAAGCTCTATCATCATATCATATAGATTTCCAAAATAGCTTCATGTATTTGAATTTTTATATTAATGATTATTCTGATCTAGATATGCTTTAAGATGGAGTATTTCTACTTTAAATAACTATGTCTTATTACTGACAGAAAGAGCTTGGTTGTGTTGTAGGAAATGTCTTCACTTGAGGATAAGTTTATGGACACTTTATTGCACAACATGTTCAGATTTTATTTAATCAACAAGCATTCATTGGTGATACTACGGTTTTGGGATCAGCTCTAAGTGAAATTTAGGTGTTCAGATTGATTGAATGATAGGAATATATCAATTATCCCAGAACTAACATTTACTTCATTCTTTCTTCTATGCACTCTGTTTTTATCATGTAAGCATTGTGAGCTTGGATATGCCGCTATATTTTGCGCATTGTTCACAAATGAGAAATAAAATTTGTGTTAAAATTGAACTATTCTTTTGATTTCTTTGATCCAAAATTTTTGGATTCTGTTGATATTGGTACCGGTATATCTTAATTAATTCATTTTTTATCCCACCGGTATGTAATACCATGGGATATAGTCATCACCCTGTCCGTCTGTATGTCCGTCCGTCCGTAATAATTTCGTTTCCGGAGCAGAACTCAAAAACTGGTCCACATATCTTTCTGAAACTTTACATGTGTATTGCCCACCTACTGAAGTGGTGCCTTTTGAAATTTTGACATTTCTGAAAATTTTATTTTTTATTATTTCCATGGAAACGGCTCTTATTTGGACTCTGTTCATGAAAGGTTTCGTTTCATATATATAAAACCGGTCCACATATCTTTCTTAAACTTTACATGTGTATTGCCCACCTACTTAAGTGGTGCCTTTTGATATTTTCACATTTCTGAAATTTTTATTTTTTATTATTTCCATGGAAACGGCTCTTATTTGGACTCTGTTCATGAAAGGTTTCGTTTCATATATATTAGCTTATACTATTATGAACCTTGCTTGAAAAATTTACAATTATCTTTCAAAGGTTTACATCTTACGATCATGTGGAACCGGTGGGATATGTCATCTTCTGATGACTCATGTTTAACATATGGTTTAGTTTGAAGAAACATACTTATAATGTGGACAATTTCAGCAAATTAGTGATGCTTTTGTAAAGTAAACATTTACTCCCATTCTCCAATATGGTTTAAACATATTCATTCACTGAATGTGGTGGGATTGGCAAACAAGTACATCAGTGCTTATGTTAATGCCGCTCCCTACAAATAATGACCAAGTAAGATGTATGAGGTCCTCTTTCACTAAATCTCAAGCCACTTACGGCTGCAATACTGCCGAAGCTGGGCTCAACAATAACTCTATCACTATGTCCCTCGAGAGAAATGAGGCCTTGTTTTGGATTCATGCTAAGTAACATTCCTTGTGGATGATTTTGAGGATGTCTATCAGTATCACTCACCTTGGAAATATGTTTACTATTTCTCCTTTTTTTGACTCAGCAAGAGTTAAAAGAATTCCTTAACTGAAGGGAGGTTATACATTATTAGTTTCATGACCGTTTGAGGTTACAGTCAGGTTCTTGAAGAAATAGATGCATTTTGGTAACTTTTGAACAATTGTTTTGTCATCACTATATCATCTTCAGACCTCAATGCCCCCTCTCTTACATCATTGCACCATACCTATGAAAAATATAAAGCACCCCTTAAAAATTAGTCCTTAAACATTAAAAATGTACATTAGATTAATTAATTCACCAAAAAGATCGTCCATGTTGACATTTTATGAAATAACAACTGAATTTGTATTGGTACTCAATTTTCACCAAAAGTAAGTTTGACTGTAGTGGAAAAATACATAATAAACATTGGGCTCCAGATATCATAACCAACATTTATGATACCTAACTTGACTCTCACACATCAAATCACCTTTTATCTTACAAAATAAGAAAACCACTGGTGAGCTGTGGCCCCTACCAAGGGGAAACCACATTGGCCAAACCCTACAGCAAAATCAAATATGAAGCGTGATGAGCTACAAAGCCAATGGCTCTATTTTTCAACAGTTATTGTAAATTATTAACGAAAAAGGTTGTAATCATACGATTATGGAATTCTTTTAAGTTTTACCCGTAATAAAACACTACTCATTGATTTCGAGGGGTGTCTGTTGGTAATTATGCTGACCATATTTGTTATTTTGATTCACTGCAACCTTGAACAAATGCAAGGATAAAAAACCAACAGGGCCTTGCATCTTTCCAAATCAGCTTTGTACAAAATATGAAGAGAATGTAAAGAAAAGTTCTTAAATTGTGGGCTTACAAACGATGTTGGATTTAAAGTGAAGGTCACCATAATCAAAGGGGTCGGCATTTCCCCAAAAAGTAGCTTTATGGAGTCAAGAACATTATCCTGCAAAATAACGATCAAATGTCGCACTGTTATGGTAAATATCAGTCTCACTCTGGTTGTGACCTTCATTAAACAATTACAGAAAACAGTTGAATTCAATGATTAAATCAAACACAGTTACTAATCATGGCTGAAATGTGTCTTGTATGGTGAAGCTGCATCTAACTGGACAAACCAAGTAAGGGATATTGGACTTTTAATGATTGATATTTAATGAATTCGTCATTCTTTTAATACACCTACCTATTATGATTATATCCTATAACTATTTTTGTCCAGTAAATAAAATTTAAGGCACAGGAACCTGATATCGTAAATTATATATATTATATAGAGGGGGTAGATCTTGCCTATCTAAGTATTACCTACATTTTATGTACGATATCAGGTTCCTGTGCATATTCGTACCTATTGGAAACCACGAATGACAGGGCAGATTAATACGTAAAAGTATGGTAGATTCAGACACAGCGGTGCACCATACCATAAGTGGTGACACATTTTTTAACTGACCATTCAAGCAAAAACTTGATGCGTACATGCACATGTCGAAAAGGGACCATGTCATCATTTCTAACAAAGTTCAACGTTTTTGTTTATATAGAAAGAAAGTTTGGTTTTTTATATGTTTTATTAAAATGAAACAAGTAACAGAAGATAAGATAAAATGAATAGTATATACAAATTGCATATAATATGAACAATCACAGAATGCTGTACAATTTGGTTTGTCACCGATCGACAATCACATCTATTATCATAAAGTCCCATTATTATGACGTATATTATCACATGAAATATCACAAAATGTTTGTAGGAATTGCACTTCATATATCACAATTGTTTGTTTGATATTTCATATTATCACAATCTTTTAGCACTAATGATATAAATATTCAGACAATAGTAATATGGTCATTGGCACACAACATATACACAATTCATTGTTATTAGATCGACATTTTCGCGCACAAATATCTTGAGTTGTGCATATATATCTTGAGTTGTGAAAACTAAAAAATCGTTTATTTAATTTAATTTCATTGGTCAGATATCTATATTTCAACTGAAGTATAAACATGAACCATGGTCTGTTAAACAAGCTAAAACATTAAACAATACGGTTAAACATTACCATTCACATTATAACCACTACAATTTAGCAATTATCATTCGTCTCTACTACCGTATGATCGAGAAAGATATGGGTAAATTGTAACAAAAATAAACAGCTTAATAAACTCCACGTTTAAATAAAGATTTCATTTTAATATCTAATCTGTAAAAATTTACCAAATGTCAACTAATCATAATAAAGGCTAAACATTTTGAATAGCTCCTTGACATTTTCATCAACCTCAAAATTCAAGCAGAATCACAATAGTAATCACAACACATCATGCGTCATCTAAATAGTGAGCGAGTGATTTAATGCTTAACGCCGCTTGGGCAATATTTCAGCCATTATCGGCGGGTCATCTAAATAGCATAAGCACAAGTCCATCTAAACAAAGCAGTCAATCCAAAGGGCTAGTTAAAGGGGCAAAGATGAACACAGTTTCTCCAAAGCCGACAGCATTGAAGGATAGACATGCGGTGTTTCTTGATGAACTGGTTCATGAAGTTCTCTGTACTCAGCATGAGAGAGTCTGTCGTGGTAAAATCCGGGGTATGGAAATGAGGGGTGTAAGAACCTTGGGGTACTTTGTCCTGGCTGGGGGTAGTGACTGGGAGCCCGTACGTCAGGGGAAGGCAGAACAGGACTCAGAGTTCTGGGAACAGGGGTTGGCATGTGGTACTTGGCTGTTCTAGCATCGGGTGATGTTAAAAATGCAGTCATCGGCGGTGGTGAAACAGATGATGGTCTAAGGGACATGTGGGGAGGAGGGTAGAGGTTCATAGGGTGTTTCATCATCTGGGGGGATGGAGGGGGCGTGATGAGGGTGCTGGAGTGGGTGGCTGGGTGCATCACTCCGCCTGCCATGTTGTAGGTATACTGAGGAAGGGCAGACAACATCGAGGTTTGGAAGGGGATCATGTAAGGGAGGACTTCAGGTTTGCAATGCGAGTTCCCTCCAGTTTCCTGAAGCTTCTGTTTCTTGTTCCGTGCACGCTTGTTTTGGAACCAAGTCTGTAAAACAAAGGCATTTTTTTTAAAAAGATTAATTTATTATGTTGTATTGATATGTGCTTAGAAAAATGTAAATTAATGTCTATGATAAATAAATTCATTCATAAAATAAATATTTGCAATGAGTAATAAAGGACATTACACTTCATGCGGGTAATGCCTTTACCTTAAGATTTTTCGGCTGAAGTGCCAATTCATTAGCCAAAGATTCGTAGAGGTGCGGTTCGGGGTAGGGTGTTGTTTGAAACGCCTTCTCCAGTTTCCTCAGTTGATTGGCCGTGAAGTTGATCCTATTCCTCTTCCCACGAGAAGTACTGTCATCAGGGGACGTGAGACTCTCGGTCTTTACCTGTGTTCTTGGTTTTGATGCTCTGCTCTTTTTCGATGGAACTGGATTTGTAACGTCTCTCGTAGAGTGGCCTGGTTGCCTCGACGTCGTTCTGGATGGCTGTTTAACGTCTTCCCGTTGGTGATGATGCCAAATCTGATGCGGACTCTGGTGCGTAGTCTGATGCTGATGTTGAGTGTGCTGCTGATGCTGATGTTGATGTTGAGTCTGATGCTGATGCTGGGACGTCCCAAGTAGAAACTCCAGAGGGAAGGGAGGTCTTGGTGGAATGGGTGGAAGTGTTGAGGGGGACAGGTCTGTGTAGGTCACGGACGACTTCGCCTGTAAGGGGAGAGAACTCCGTGGATCGGGAGACGGTTCAGCCTCTGACGAGATTGGAGTTGGTGGAGGAGAAACAGCCGACTCACTGTACGTGTCATCTTCTGTCAAGAATTGAATATAATATACTGCACAATAAGGTCACGTTAATGTTATTCTATCATTCTGTCATCGGTACCAAAATGGGATGTTTTGCAATTTCTGATCCACGGTTAACCCAAATTGAAATTAACTTCATAAACCTAACAACTGAATTTGAGCTACCGATCCTATGTCAGAATGTAAATTTGCTTTTCCCCGCAAGTGACTTGGTCCGGAAAGAGCAAGGATAGTGTGATCTGAACTATTACATTGTACGTTTAACCTGTTTATTTCTTGAATATCGATATGTTTCCTTTACAAGAGACACTGGAAGCGTGTTCAATGCAAACCTTTCCCGTGTTCCTGCAAGTGCGAGATGTCAGGGAGTCGAGTGATGTCCTGGGTTAGGAGAGAGGTGAGACTACCGTCCAGGAAGCAGGGGGGCGGGGTCAGACTGTGAGGGGCACCTTGGTCACACTCATCTGGCTTCATCAGGAACGATATGGAGAAGGGCTGGAAATAATTACGTCAACTTTTCAGAAGAAATGTTGCTTGAATTGTGCATGGTTTCACAGGGTAAAACACACTTTTATAACTGGATGTCATATGAATTTTTAAAACATTTCTTCTTGATTTTCAACAAGTTGCATTTACACTTTATAACTCATTAGCCTTTTGGTAACCTTCATTAGGTTGTTCAAAGGCGTACGGACTTAACAGCTTACCTTATTGATGTTATTTTTTCCTACTCAAACTGGCACACTTACTCTATGGGCGGAGGTTGGACAAATGTCTTCACTTAGGTCCGTATCAATTTGACAAATCGTCCTTTGTGTTGGAACAAGAAGGTTATGTGAAACTCTACATGATGAAAGCATGTTTGACTCAAACGTTGTCATGCCAATGGAAGCCGACATCGCTATCCTGGCCATGATTCGGTGCCAATGATACGCGTCATGATTTCAAGTGTACACCTTGACGCTTTTAAATAATTTTTTTTGCAGATATCATGTTTTCAAATTGTAACCGTTTGGACGTTGGAGACGAATATTATTAACGCTACTCTGAACTAATCTTACATTTATGACACCTCAACTTTATATAGAGCAATATTTGTTTTTCTGTAATCAATATTATTTAAAAAAATTGATCGATAAGTTTCCTAAACGGTTAAATGTCTCAAATATAATAAACTATGCAAATAAGGAATAATGTGTAACACTTGTAACTGAGTGAGTGAATGAGTAATTGTTATGCGCCGCTTTGGCATTATTTCAGCATTTAGAGGCACTTGTCTCTGGGCGTGTTCATTTTGCGTAGAAGAATAACCATAACAATAGGGAAACTGTTTTCTGAATAAATCACGTTATTTTAGTGAGTGAGTGACCGCTTGGGCAAAATTTCAGCCATTAGCGGCGGGCACACGTTAGTCATACTCCGTGTGGCCATAAAAGATCATCGACGAAATAAGAAAGTCGGGCTACAATTAAAAGTATAAAACACTTTTTGTATCTATGGATTCAATAAGGGTTTGAGAGAAAATTAAGGAAACTAATGCGGAAATTGTAAGCAAAATGTCGGGTTTCAATATTAACTGGATGTTTTCAGTTTCCATGTTGCTAATTTCATTTTTGAGAATATGTGGGTTTTCAAATCAACGAAATGTAATTAAGGATTCCTGAGAATAAAACTTACTAAAAAGAAACAAATCAAACACAATAATTCCATTAGAGTTTACGGCACCTGTTTGTTATGGCTATAGTTAGATAGTTGAAACATAAGTTGAATTCAATATACACGTTCAGTTTTCACAATTATTTTTCGAACAAGTAACTATCATGTCGTTAGTGCATTAGGGATCATCTCAAAAGTAATTAAAAAAATATCTAACTTTTATTGATAGCAGGAAACGTCGTAAAAGTATGCGAATATGAAAAGCCATAAGACCGTTATGCGATGAATTAAATGTAATTAACTATTTGGAGCCGACCCCGGTCACCCCTTTTCATGTCGAATTGCAGCCCATTGCAGTTAACTATAGAAACTTGTTTCACCATAGAAATGATTTAAAAATGATCAATAAAAGTGATATGTGGTGACGGTTTAACAAAATAGCATCTAGTTTGATATCACAGCCACTATAGGCCTATGACATGCTATTCAACGAGGCGTGAAATAACGAAATTTATTGTGAGAAAACCTCTTTTAAATATGTACTCCAAAACTGACGCTGCACAACAAGCAAACGCTGCACAATTCCAATAGTGTAGATCAACACTTATAGACAGAAGATAAGCTGTATGATTGCTAATAATGAATCTAAATGTGTTTAAGTAAAGACAGCCTAAACATAAGCAGACATATTACATGGGTCACAATTAATCAAGGTAATATAGGATAAATAACACATACTGTGCTGTCCGATTTGCTGGTCATCATCAGTCCACTTGCTGGTCAGTCAAATTGAAAGTGACACCGACTGAGTGGTCAATAAGGGTATTCTTAGCCCAAGCCAATCAAAAGCTCGCAAATCACGTGCAGAAATAGAATGCACGTGCAGCTTGCTTGGACTTTGTCCCAAGGTTTAAAGTGCACCACAATATAATGGAGACTTGCATTGGAGCTAAAAGATGACACAAGATTGACTATAACAAATATTTAGATAGTTTATGTACGTTATTCCGATTATATTGTTAGTTGAAATATTTGGTCTTGTTTATTTGGAATCTGAAACAATCGGATATTGTGTCTGATCAGCTTTTACGAAAATAGTTTAATTGATAATGATTGATGATTAATGAAATCAAGGTATGTATCAAATTAAATCATTGGTGCTTAACAACAACTACAGTTTTTAATTATTGTAGCTAATGTTCAGGAGCTTATGTATCATAGTAAGCATTACAGAATTTATTTCACGTTTGTAGATGGTTTCCGTTTATCTGACCAATGATCGACTGGATTGCTTTTGTAAAGAAAGAAATAATTGCATTGTTTTCACCAGTTAAAGTTGCCTTAAATAAAGACAATGTGTTTGTAAAATGAATCTTTTTAAATGACAGAACCATAATCTTGCAGTTTATGGAAGAATGTTCAGAAAATGTTTTGAGCTTTTGGATATTCTCATTAACAATATTGTGGTATAAAAAAAACAGACTTACGTTATCCTTAGAAATGAAAAAAAATCGTAAATTCGTTAAAAAACACTCGATATTAAAAGCTAATAACAAAATGTGGTCTATGTTTACTGTGAAGATCCACCAAAAGCAAGGATTTGATTAAGTTACTGAACTCAAACGAATTGCAAATTTATCCAAACTTGAAAGACTATGCCTATTTGTCAATATTTGACTTTAATTGTTGAAAATAGGGAAGCCATTTTAACGATCAGCGACTTCCTTATCTTTATAGTTTGTTGTATCTGAAACCCAAATTTTATTACGTAGTTTCGGCACATAGTCATACTTTTAAGGTGAAAATTTAATACAATTAAAACTTCAGTCGTTATTTCTTAAAATGTCAACATGGACGATCCTCCTTTTTAGACATCTTTTACAAAAATTTATATTCTAATTTCAAAGGTCATTCAAAGATTTGTAACTTTCACATATACCATATCTTACTTTTGTATTGAAGGATGCTTAACATTTCCCTATATGCATATGTATGTATTCATACTATGACTCAGAGGTTGTAAAATGGCTTCTTTCAGGAAATAGTTCAGTAACATTTTAATTGCTTTGTCCTTATGACATTATCCACAAAAAAAGTAAATCTATTTCCAGCTATTTGAGAGTTCATACGTCATACTTTGATTGACATGTCTTTTTACAATCACAGCAGAAGAGTCACCGACTCTGTACAAATCTGTGGCTTTTGCAAGATTCGTCACCTTATTAGCGTTTGAAAACTAATAAACAGACAAATATTTTAAAAATATATCGTTATTCTGAACGATGTACATAACTAACTGCACTCATGTCACGTCTTTAGCTTTGAAATAAGGAATTTACACGGAAAAAGCGCATTCTCAATCCATCAAATATCATAATGCCACAATTTGCGGAGATAAGACAATACCCTGCCACGCCAATATATGAGGGGGTCAAGGTCACATTGACTTCTACATGTGCCATTAAAATTCGTATTTATCAAACTTATTGCTTGCTTATTGATTTGATTAGTGAAATAAAATATATCATAAAACAAAGAATAATTCACACAATTATAAAATAGTTACTTTCTTATAAAAGACCCAATCCATATTTTCATAAATAGTTCTCCCTCACACTCACAAAATGGCATGATTTTTTGCATGTCATTATACGACCGTTAAGAATGCTCCCAGTTATAGATATTCAAGAAGTGTTTTCATTGGCTGCAAATTAGGGAGATAATTTGCAGTTGCAACTTTCTGCCGCTAGGGCAATCTGCCGGAAGCCCGGGATCTTGGCTTATTAAAACAGAAGCTTGCTCGCACTTTGGTCTCTCTGTGGGGAAAGAATGAGACCCATAAAGATGAAGCACTTTGTTCCAAATTATCAATTCAATACCTTCATTCGATGATTAATGGTATTCTTGAAGAAACAATACGTTTCAATAAATCACATGTTAAAAGCAAAAATAATGTTTAAATATCGCGAAGAATATTTGTGTTTCCAGGCTTTTCGTTCCAATGCGGCGGCCATGTTGACTTCACTGTCTCTCGGGACTCCACAAGGTCATAATACTGTTTCATGGCGGGAAACTTGTCAAGGTCAAGGCCGAATCTGAGCATGAAGGCAACGTAAGGATAGAAGAACAGGTCCGCCATATTGAAATGTCTGCCTGTCAAGAAGCCTTCACTCTGAAACAGGGATGATAAAATTACACATTCATTTATTGGACAAAAGTCATGTATGGATTATCTTTGTCATTCATTCTGATCTCATTAGTTTTTGTGAGAATCACATATTTTATTTACTGACGAATATTTAACAGTCAAAATAGCCGGGCCGCACTTATACAAATATTCTGCTTTGTTTTTATATCAGATTGATTGAGGGATGATTTACAGGGTCGGGTGTTTCATGAACTTAAAAGTAAAGAAATAATTACCCGAGGGAGTGTTCCATTTGCCTTTACTTAAAATAAAAAAAGACTACTATAGAGAGCAAAGGTTATACATAAATGAGAATGGATTTCACAATATTTCGAAGAGCACATTTGAAAATATGACATCAGGCCAATTAAGGATATATCCTGTTGTAAACCCTCTTATCACCTGAGCTAGGTAGCTTTCCCATCGTTGAATTTCCTTTCTTGCCAACTCGTATCTTGGTTCCAACCTTTTCTGTACAATCACAGAAAAATCATGAACATGGAAAAATAAGTCATATTTGAGAGAGGCGTCTAAATTATCTTGAATTGGTTTAAATATTTCATAAAACTTTTAATTTCATTGCACGTATCCAAGTTTTTCGGTTATGACAATATAATTCGGTAACTTGGCCAAGCAACAGACGTCCAGTACAAGACAGATTAGGCCAATAATACTCAAAGAATACACTCAAATTGAGAGGATCAAAAGGTATCTCGATTATATTTTTCACTATGATGAAGATATTGATTTAGTTGATTAAAAAAAATGTCATTAAACAATATGTCCGTATTGGCCGAGTTGGTACGACTCGACTTGGCTGGCTCTCGACTTCTTTTCGTGGAAATGCAACGAACATTTGGCCAATACGGAAATTCTTGTTTAATACTATTATGAACATATTTTCAATTTTGTAATACCATGAAAGGTGCAAGGTTTACCTGGTCAACTTTTCCCGGGTTCAGAAACCACACGTGCACGATGTTCTTAATGATGGTGTAGTCGATGTTGCCGATCTGGAAGCGATAGATTGGAGTGAGTGAGTGAGTTTGATTAGCGCCGCTTGGGCAATATTGCAGCCATTTGCGGCGCGATAGATTGGAGGACTTTTACGTGTCATTGACTCAGTGACCTTGGGGATGATTATATTTTTGGTGTTTTGAGTGAAATGTTACGTAATAATTGAATGTGTATCGTCTATCATAGAGCGGGGTGATATTATTCCCATTTGGGTAACGAAACTTCACTGTCACGGGATCTGCAATTTAGATGACCATATGGATAGTGTTTTTATTGAATTAATATTATACGCAAACATTATGAGAAAGGACGTTTTAAACATCTTTTCATTCACTCAAAACATTCATCACTGGGTTGGGTTTCGTAAACCTTTTGTTTACATTGTTTAAGAATAGTTGTAAGAATAGGTCTTAACGAGCCACGTGAGGTGTTGGGGTCACATATTTCAAACTTTATGAATAATATCAGTTGTATTGACTGTTGCAGGAGAGTACCAATCGACGTTGTGTAGTGACAACAGGAAGGTTTGGAGTCGCAATTGTGATCGAAAACAGGACAATGACGCGCGTCAATCAGTCAAACGTATTTTATATAACGTATATCTATTTTAACGAAAGCATTCAGAATGGCAATTACGAGTTGATAAACCTTGATAGGTTTCATAATTAGTGCCAATGTTAATTGGACGTGTGAATTTGCCTTCCATGAGCATACATGAATGTGTTAAGATTTTCGTTGAAAACAAGTATCGTATATTTGCCTTTTAGCGAACACAGTGTGATATTGTTTGGATATATATACATATGTATGTTCGTATCAAAGCAAAACAATATATGGTGAAAACCCCGGAGTGGCTCTTTAAGAATACGAATGGTGGGAAAATCCGAAAGAATTGAAATGATTGTAAGAATATAAATTACCTCAAACATTCTCTGCAGAACTCGTGCTCGGTCACCGAAGTCAGCTGGAAGGAGTGTAGTACCAAGGTCGGAGTATCGGTTCTATAGTGATGAGAAAAAAAAAAGATTCGTTCATTAATATTATAAAGTCCAATCCAATGTCCAAATGCGAAATACTTCTAATACCAATCAATCTCAAAATGAAAATGAAAAGTTTCGTGTATTTCATTAGACCTTTTATTCTAATCATATGTTCACATTATTCTATAAACATTCATTCATATCAAATCTTTAATTCAAGACATATCATATATCCATATTGTTCCATAACCTTATACACAACATTTCACCGCTATCTTCCTACGCAAAGCCTAGTTTCCGAACTGTCAGTTTTATGCCTTGCTGCCTACCCTTGAGTTTTCTGTGCTGTTATCAGCGCCCCTATAGGCGATTGTTAGCAGCCTCCAGTTACTTTCTGATTGGACTATTGCTTTCTCTCGTAGTAAGCCAGAGAGCAAGCACAGAAAACTTAAGGGTAAGCAGCAAGGCATAAAACTGACAGTTCGGACAATGGCGTTTCAGGCTTTGCGTAGGAAGATGCCTCTCCGCCGGCTACACAACTTACTTCCAGATACAGACACACGGCTGTAGAGTCATTGACAACAACCTTCCCATCTCTGAAAGTAGGAACCTGTTAAACAATTTCGTAATATAAACAAAGTTCATTATATTTTACATTACTTCTAGATACGATTTAAAAGTAGCCTTCTTGTCATACTCCATACGAAATTTCGTCGCCGAATGCAAAACAGAAATGGACATCATATCTTTAAGTAAGGGTCGGCAACTATCCAAGACACGATTAAGCGCTAAGTGTACCCCAAGTTTGACAAAGGCTCGCAAAACGAAAACTTATGGATAATCTATAGATCTGCTTTTATTAGAGTCAATGCGGTAGAAAGCGTATTTAAACATCAACCTGGTTCCCGGGCCCTCTTCCGCGTGCGCTTAGGTAGGGCCCAACCTGGTTCCCGGGCCCTCTACCTAAGCGCACGCGGAAGAGGGCCCGGGAACCAGGTTGGGCCCTACCTAAGCGCACGCGGAAGAGGGCCCGGGAACCAGGTTGATTTAAACATTGGCTTGTAGTCGCGTAAAGTGTATTGACCAATGGCGACAAATGATTCGGGTTAAAGTTATCTTTATACCAATTTATCTTTCATGAGTTCGTTCACTCACATTTTAGTAACTAACCAATATACGCTAAGGTATAAACGAGTTATTAATTTATCTTATCTTACTATTAAAGTAAACATCGATTTGTAAATTGCAAAGGGCACCGTGTCTACATTTTAAATGTGCTATCAGATAAATTTTACCGGGTAATTAACAATATGTATAAAAATGTATACATTAGTTAACATAACGGTAATATTTTGACGCAGATAAGCGTCTAACGTTATCACAACTTTACAGACTATCACCCGGTGTTGTGTCAATTTGTTCCCTGAGATATAGGGATCCCTACCTGGCCTCTTGGGTTCAGTTTCTTCACTTCTTCAGATTTCATGTTCATTGTGTCAAACGACAGTCTTTTGTTTGGATATCCAACAATCCCCTTTTCTTCTAAACATAGCATAACTTTCCAACACGGAATGCTTCCCGACGCCCAATAGAGAAACATATTTTCTGACACCGAAGACGAGTACAATCGATTGAGCGGTGTAGGAGGTAAAACCATACGTAGACACCTTTTCGTGAACATTGTTAAGTGCAATGTCTTAGCCAAGAAAACAATGAAAAACAAGCGATGAATGTCACGTGTTAGGAAACTTGATTCCGTACATGAACCTTTCAGCAAGCAGCAGTGAACAGTCGATGCACAAGATATGGTTAAAGGGGGATAACTCTTCTTTATTTGTCCTGTGTACCGTATACTTCCAAATAAAATCACACAGAAATGTTCATGAATATATAAAAATAAAGGTACACGTACTGCTGTAATTACGTCACGTATTGTGTTAAATTGTACTTCGATAAGAAATATTATGGAAGAGCTCAAGAACGAAATTAAATTGTACCAGCCGTTTTGTCCACAATCAACTTTTTATGTGATGTGAATAGTGTTTTGCTTACTATGATCATATCATATCAAAGGAATGAATATGTTGCGATAATATTGTGAAAATCACGCTTGGGGTTTTGATTTTTCGACATATCTTTAGTTTTTAATTTCATATTTACTTGGATGCTTGATCGTTTACAACCTGAAACTGTCTTCTGACATTTTTTCCACGACACACGTTCATGTGCGGACTGCTGCCATTGAAAACGATAAGACACTATCACTTGGACCTCGATGCAGAAAGTTGGTGTGATGTAATGATGGCATCGAATTGATTGTACCTGTTGTGATGGAGATTTTACATCAGTTTTAGGTTTATATATTAGGTTGGGATTGTATTTTTGCCAAAAACGTGATACAGCATCATCTATGGATCACTTAAGGGACACATCTTTTACAATATTTTAAATTCATTTTATATACATACTTCTATATTAAATTTAATTAATAATTACAGTTATCATGTCCTGTAGACCCCTCTCCAATAAGCTGATTTCTCCATGTTATAAAAAGTTAATGAATGTTGTAATCTTATAAATAAATGATTTAGCCATTTCATTATGGTGCCCTGGCTAACAAGGACCCGTTGCATATCTTGAAACTTTCATTTCCATTTGTAAATCAAAGCATGCAACGAACAAATTGCAAATAATTTTAGATTTATATGATATAAACATCTATATGTTTATATCTCACATGTTAATCGTATTGTATGTTATGATTTAACAATGGCTATATAGAAACAGTAAAGTTGTTACAATCAAGGATGTAGCCCTACATGATGGCAAAATAGGTACTCGATGAGAAAAAAAACAAAACAAAAAAGGCATTTTAAAATTTTATTACAAAAACATCTAAAGCGTCGTACATGAATGAATATATCCTTCCAAACACCGAGTTAAAGAAACTTTTTAATAAATACATATTACCAGCACATAGAGATTTCTATCAATAGCAGCAACCATAATGGAAAACGTACGTACCCTAAGAACAAAACATGGGGAAAGTTTGTAGTACAAAAGAAAAAAACTATAAAGACTTAACTTGATAACCTATCTCAGCCATTATGAATAATGACATCATCAAAATTAGTAATATGCCAAGATACTATAGAAGAATGTCAAAGGTGATAAATGGCATAGTCGATATTAGAGGGATTTAAAAAAAAACTATTCAGAACTTAAAAAGTTCCATTGTAAAACAAACTTGCTGGTATCACCATGGCAATACTACCATATTGAGCCAAAGAACAATTAACATCGCAAAAAAATCAGATATGCCACTTAATGCCATACTTAATTGAAAATGAGCTACAAAGAAAAATGGGTTCGATTTTTTTTATGAACAACTATAAAAGTCTGGAAACACATTGAGAAAACTATACATGAATACATAAATAATTGGGAACAAGATTTAAATAATAAACTCGATGGAATCTAATGGAATCACATAAACAAGATGTCCTGTGTATCAAATCTGAACTAAAAAAACAAATAGTTTCAATATGCCATTCACCATTGAATTATCAAAACAAATGTATAAAGGGACATACATACAGAAAAAAAGTGGGAACAAGATTAAAATAATAAAATCGATGAAATTTAAAGGAATCACATTAACAAGATGCTCTGTGTCACAAATCTGAACTAAAAAACAAAATGGTTTCAATATTCCAACAAATGAACTGACCAGCTCTATAGTATAAAATAAATTATGCTCGTGACACCACAAATTCTTGATTTTCTCTCTACACGAAATGTTCGCAGGAAATGTTCATATGTGCAACTTATGAGAAATACAGAGACCAGGAGAGTCTGTAAAGGTTCGACAGAATCCCCAATTATGCATTTATTTTTACGATTCAAAAAATGTATAATGAAATTATTTTTTTGAATTGAAATTGCTTTACAAACGACATTAACCCATCAATAGATTCCAAAATACATGGTCCCATTTTAATACCTTTTTTTAATATTTCGATATGAAAGCTTGACAATTTCTACCCGTTCTCAATCTCATTGAAACAAGTATGATGCTATTACTCGCAGCTCATTGCGGTTCTATTCTATGCTCTGCTTTATAGGTTTCAAGTCATACGGCCTGGTCTGTGAACTTCGAAATTCAATTAATTAATGGCCCCGCTAAAATATTAAATCGTTCCGTTGGTTTTCTAGCCTTGTAACTGGTTTGCCGAGGTGCAAAGGTCACATTGACCGACCCGAAAGAGTTATACTCATTTCAGAAAAGGTCATATTGGCCGACCCGACGGTGTTATATCAGAAACGGTCACATTGATCGACCTGACAGACTTATACTTATTTCAGAAAAGGTCACATTGACCGGACGGAGTTATACTCATATTAGAAAAGCGGTGAGTTAAGAATGACATCGTCGAGTTGATTGCAATGAGATTGACACGTTCTTAGATTAAACTCTTTACAAATTTGTAAAGTTTTCCCATTGGACAAACATATTTCATAATTTGATACTTGAGATAAATTAAAAAGGAAACCATACCGTATGAACTATACCAACAACTAAATAGGGTATACCCTTTCCCTTTATCATAGAATTGTGATTTTGTAAAATTTATAAGTTGGACTTATTTCTTGGGTATTTTATGAGATTGAAAACTGAGATAGATAAAGGAAAACAACGTATCTTGAACGTGTGTTGAATATTCATAATCTTTTTTGATTGTTTGAAACAATCTTGTCCAACTAAGTAAAGACCTCTCCAGTTATTTACAGCATTCTTCTTACAACTATGTACAACAAATGACGGACAGACAGTTCAAGGATATGTACAAAAGAAGTCAGTGAATCGTTTGCATGACATTGTTTGTGGAAGCAATCAACGAATAGTGGATGTAAACCAACATACCAAAGAAACTTGACACCATGATATGCATAAATGAAATGAATGATATTATGTGATTGTAATTAATTAAAAAGTTGAATATCATTACGTAACCCTAGGAAAGAGGATCTGATCACCACCAAAATAACATTATGTGCGCCCATAGAGGACACTCACGACACTGAAACAGTTTCCTTTATCAAGAAACACGTCAACATTTATCCAAGTAGCAATAAAAGACATCCACCAAATTGACCTACGAATTAATCAGAGACATTGACAAACCCTTTCAATGTATAAGTGACACAAACTTTTCATTTTCGTAAATGATTGAATGTAGTAATGAATAATCACCACAATACCTTTAACAAGACATCAAATGGTTCGTTATTTTATCTTCTAGGGGTGTAAAGCTTATTTTGTAGGTGGGTTTAGTTCAGGTCACATGGCAATTATGTACAAATGAACAAATAAATAAGTTACTATGTGATTTTGTAACGTTCCACATTAATGAAATTGTATCTATCATTTTTACAGTGCTTTAACAGTATTATGGTATCAATAATGAAGTGTGTGAAAGCATCAAATTAAAACATCCTTTACGGCTTCTAAACAAAAATCATGTTTCGTTACTTTCATTACTTGGTGCAAAAAAAACCCATTAAATAAAGTATTTGCTAAAAGTATCTTCGTGATCCATTTAATTGGCAGAGATTTAACAAACTTTTGCGGTAAAAAATACAAAAACTGCAATTATTTTCATTTTTGGTTATGAAATTTTCTTTGAAATTAAAAAAATACATTAGAGGGTTTCACATTGAACATATAAATTTTGATCATTATTTTTTTTCTAAAAATGATATAAGAAAATCTTAATTATTGAAAAAAAAGGTCAGAATTGTTTCTGGCATAGTTCATATCTTAAATTTGTTTTTTGATATGTAGATCATTATGATTGTGGTTATTATTGATCCAAAAGTATTGTCTGTAAAGTATTCTGTCAAAAATGGCGAGTAAGTCGAATTATACCAACACGCAATCTAAATAAATTTAGATCAACAGGTTTTATATTTGGTCATACACGTTGACCAAATTAAACCTGTTGATCTAAATTTATTTAGATTGACCAACACGATGATAAACAGGAACTTATAAACAAATTAACAATGTGTTTTTGCTGAGTGTCCTGATAAGTTAAGATATCAAAATATACGTTTTGAAAAAGTTATGGACGTCAGTACACGTTTTGCAAACAATATATAAACCATTTTTGTCTGTATCTTTTGATATGATAAAACAATTTTAAAATTGATGTTTAATGAACACATTTCTTTTTACAAACATGTACGGTATAATTTTATATTTACAGAAATTAATATTCAGATTTGTATGATTTTTACGTTTTTATTGTAATTAATTATTTCACATGCTTTTAACAGTAGCTAATTAATAGTCTGTCATCCAGACCATAAGGCAAAAATATTTAATTGATGACCAACCCAGTCCAGAAAAGTATAGCAAATCTAGATCGCTCAGCTTTAGGGTCTGTCCAAATCTGCAAGTTAAAGCCTCAATTTTGTTATAATACAGGATTTGTTTTAAAATATTGTCAATATTGAAAAGGGAAATATTTTGGAGACTAAATGTTAGTCTAGCCAATTAATTGCCTGTCAATTAACCCTCGACACACGGTGAAACAACACGCCGCCCCATTCCGACTCATTGAACACATGGTTGAAAATTGACCTAATTAGTTCACGGTTGTAACCTGGAGGACAAGAACTTTACTCTAAATATTTGATTGAGATTAGTAATTGATGAGTTTCTCAATAACTCTGCGTCAAAATAATGCATTATTTCAGTTTCACAGTCACAAGTATGACGTTTCCACAAGGTAAATAAGTTCAGATGCTTTAGTTCATATTTACTTAACTCTATATGCACCATAAATATTAATCTTATTCAAACGAGACGGTTGGTGATCGATTCCAAGTGGTTTTATCATGGGTAAGTAAATCTGACATGATTCAGGGAATCTTCGTTGTTTGCGTAGATAGTGGCTGCTAGAGTAAGGGCATTCAACAGTTCAAATGTCCCAACTTGGTTCCCATCCACAGAAATCTGTAAAAAAAGGTTCAAAGAATGAATGTTTTATATGCAGTTATTATTACTAATGTATATATATATAATATAGATTAATACCCAAGCAGAGATGTCATATTGTTTTTACAGCTCTCGCTCGGGAAATATCGTTTTACTGGCATGAGTGTTGTAAAAACAATATGACATCTCGCGAATGTGTTTATATCTTTATTATCCATAATGTCAGAAAGCCCGAATTCCGATAATTAGAATTTTCAAAACATCGCCAATGGTGAAACCAATCAGGTCAGCGCGTATGGAACTTGGTTAGGGTTACAACGGTTAAAAGATTTATTGTGTAGCGCCAGTTTCAAACAGCAATACTCAAACGAAAATTTACTATTTTGATGTTATCTATCAATCTATGTATAATCACATATCAAGTGAAGCAGAATGTACATTCTTCTTTATTCAAAATCTCATCTTTAGTTTCAAAGTCAGGCAGATGAAATGACACGTTTGCACTGATTCACCAATCCGCTAAGTCGGTGTGACGTTGCTCGTGCTGCATGTCTTTCGCATGCTACCCGGAAGCACTCGGCCGCGCTAAAGCAGTCCCACATTCCAAAATCACGTGGTCATCTTAATTAACCAATGGAATACCGCTAGTGTTTATTGCACATGTGCAACATGTCGTTTTTACTTATTTCATCACAGATAGATAATGAATATGCTTGCATGCCTGAAAAAAGGCGACACAGTCTCATATATTTTCAAAGATCACTAATTAGAAGAAATTCCTACTGCATTTATAGTTCTCCCTCATCAAAACTGAATACTCTAACAAGCACTTATCTGTAATGAAATTTTTGCACATCATAAAATCTGAGGTCATACAATTCAAATCAAACATATTCTCGAGCCAGTTCACAAATCAGGCAAAGGATTCTGACTTGTGCGGTTAACTGACAAACAGTTGTAAACAAGTTTAGCTTTTCTAGGACCGAAAAACCAAAGGAGTACTCGAATGTCCCAACTGGGAACTCCAAAAAATCAAACGTGAATGTCAACAGTCCAACTCTTTGATATATACAACTAAAACCGTTATTTTCAGTTAATATACAACCCATTCAGCAAATGTAAGTAAAACAAAATAATAACAACTATATTGTTAAAGATACAGTACAAAAATGATTTCTCTCAGATGATAATTTACAATATAATCTTTGAAAATATTTGAAGGGAAAACTGTGCCCACTCCGTTTGGTCTAGTTTTTGTCAATCACTACCCCGCCTTAAAATTTCCTGGATGACATTAAAGCTTTAAATTTTAATGAGGGCAATAATACAGCCCTCATTTCTGCGCTTTCAAAATGTAGTTTTCAAGAGCTGAAAGTGTTGCTTTCTCTTCAGCTGGTTAAAACAATTATTGTTCATCGAGATACTAAACTTATATTCAATCTCGAAAAAATTTAATCTGTGTTGAGTATGACACATTCATATTAGGAACAAAGGCAATATCAGCCCCAGCTTTACTTGAGTAGTTATGTCATATTTGAGCTCTCAGTTATGAAGAGTTATCTCCCCTTTCACCTCATTTGGAGTTGTCACAGCAGTACGTTTAACAAAAAAATACGATGCTATTATTTGGGTATTATTAAATAATTTTCTTCCCCAAAACACTGACATAACTATTCACAATTATATTTTAAGTATAATGCAAAACACATGATGGTTTAAGTGTCTCTATTTCTTAATTAAAAGGTAAAAATAAATCGAAACTTCCAAAAAGCTCAGAATAAATGCATGTTTTTGGACCCTTAAAGATACATTTCTCTTTACTTGCTTAACCCTTTATTTCATGCAGTAGGATAAGAAAATTGCAGTGCTCTAAATCACACATGCATAAATAAGATAGCTCATGTTAAAGAGGTCATTAGAACTTAGTGAATATAAAGTTATGACAATTTGTCACTTGCTATCGTTAACTCTAAATCTTTGTCCACACTTTAAAGTTTTTGATTTTTTCTCATCTAAAACCTCACCTTCGGAAACGAACTTTAAGCAAAATCACACAGCAAAGCCACACGGAATTTATTTAATTCAGTACTTAATTACTATCAACAAAACAATGTGAGAACATTTGGTATGCAAAATGTACTTTTTTCCGTTGATCTTGAGCTTGTCTTAAAAAATTCAGTAGCTATAAGTAAAGATTATATCAATCCTATTGATATAATGATTAACTGATCCCTTACATCCTACCACTGGTCCATGTTCCTCTGATGTCAAGCTGAAAGCCAGGAGTAATAGGAGCAGGAAGAGGAACAAAATTACCACCAGACTCATTTAGTATTTTCAAACAGTCAATACGTCCTCAAAGTTCCTATTTACAAACTCAAGTCTTTCAGAACCCACTCCTTGTATACAATGCTGTGGTTTTCTCTTTGGCTTTAACTAAAAACAGCCTCCTTGTCTGACACAATTTAGTCTCATTTAAAAACCAACCTTTGCAGCCAAATGTTACTTTAAGGGAAATTACACAAAATTAATCACAATGAATAAAATAAAATAAACGTTCATACCTGATAATGAGTAGAGTTGAACGTAGCTTTCATATCAAAGGGTACGCCAGAGGATATGGGTAAGGGGTTGGAATAATAGACATGTTCACTGGAGTCCTCACTGTAGGCACCATTATTGTCAACAATCAGTATGTCGACCAGTGGATTCCCATCTTTGTCTTCTATTGCGTATTGCAAACTGATGGCAAAAGATTAAAGATAAACTAGCACATATGAAATGATATAGAGATTATTAACCGAGTGTGTTTCTGTATCATTCATGTCATATAATAGGAATAAAATTTGTATTATGCGAGCATGATACATATATTTGTATTCCTATTATTTGATATTAATGTCACAGAAACACACTCGGTTAAAAATTCTTTATTATATAATGTCATTTTGACATAAAGGGGTTTAAACGAAAATATGATTCCTTCAAAAATATGTTGGATCAAGATTTCGCAGAGTAATTTCTTTCACAATACACCAAGGTGAAAACATATTATCGGCGATATACAGTTGTGTACATTGTAGAAATATTCCTTCATGAAATGATTTTTTCATAGTGATGGAAACGTCTCCTACAATCTATCAACATGTTAAGTCTGATTTCCAGTGCACAAGCAAACATTGATTTCTTTTTCTATTTTACACAAAATTGGTATGAACCACTTGTCAACGTCGCTACAACAGAGGAAGTAACTCTAACTGTATTTTGAAAAGCTGCATTGTCATTTCAGTGGTGCCAGTTCAGTTACGGTATCCTTAGAATAAACGAAGTTTTTCGAAGGTGGGGTTGTTACGTTTATTACTACGCTACTAGATAATGTGTACTTTCACTTGAATATCATTTGTTTTTGCTGATAAGTTGGTAACTGACACGGTCAAAATAATTTAGGCCTATGTTATTCACGAAAATTGAAGCACATAGATTTGGTCCGATAACCGATAATGTTAGATGCATATCGTTATATGCTTTGGTGTAAAAGCACGATGAAAACAACTTGAAATGCTTCGATAACCAAGCCATTTCTAAAATACGAATACTTGGTAAGTTTTTCCTTATGGATTTTGTTTACGAATTTTTATTTGATCAGAAAAACACAACCTGAAAACTCCCGATGACGTTGTCAATAATTAGCGACTGGTTTAGGATTTGTATGGACCAAAATAGTTCGTGTTTTGACCTAATTTGCATCTTTATCAGATCTTGAGGCAAATCTGATACCAAGTTTATCAGATATCTTTATTGCATCGATAACACCCCCCGTTATATGATAAATATACTTACACTGTGTAGAACTACTACTGCATGATTTGCAAACTTTTTAATTCAGGACTTCATTACTACCAACAAAGCAATGTGAGAAAAATTTCGGTTGCAAATGTAGGGGTTTAAGAGCGTCTAATTTTGAAATTGTTCCTGAACCCCCAGCCTTCTTAGATCGCTTCCCACTTGAGCACTCGAGTAGTAATGATTAATACTCATATTCTAAAATTCTTCTTCTCGTTTCAGCCCTACTCTTTGGCTTCAACTAAATACTGCCTCCTTATTATTATTATACTAATCTGAAAACCCACCTTCGGAAACAAACTGCTACTTCAGCAAAATCACACAGTATAGCCACACGGAATTTATTTAATTCAGTACTTCATTACTATCAACAAAACAATGTGAGAAAATTTGGGTTGCAAAATGTACTTTTTTCAGTTGTTCTTTACAAAAAGCTGAAACTAACAAAATCAGTAGCTAAAAGTAAAGATTATATCAATCTTGTAAATAATTATTAACTGAATACTTACAGCGTATACCTGGTCCATGTTCCTCTGATGTCAAGCTGAAAGCCAGGAGAAATAGGAGCAGGAAGAGGATAGCTTACATCATCCTGAAATATACATGATGTGGGCTACTGATATACATTTAGAAACACCGATAGAGCACACAGAGAAAACAATGCTTTGTCCTTAGTATGTTATTTGATGACACTTCAATAAATTTTTAGCCGTTCTTCTAACATAAGCTCATTACACTCAAATACGCACAATTAAGCTTTGTGTGAAAGTGAGGTTTGAGGCACGCAACTAAGTAAGTAAAAACTGAATTAAATGATGTTAAGTCATTAATGTGTGAGAAGTATTGATTCAGATCAAATCAAGCTTAATCATCGATCGCTTCATTTGTTTTGTCATCAAGTTGCTTTCCTTGTCAAGTTAAGTTTTAACAATATCTAATTTAGAGAAGTAACATAATGTTATAAAGCGAGAACACAGACGGCTCATGGACTCTATTGTTCTGCAGAACAGAACAGAAGTTTATTTCTCATAATTCACATAAGTGACATAGAGAACAAGTTGAATAAATTGTACAATAAGTTACATGTTTTCAAAAAATAATTATATATACATGATACAGTAAATCAGATCATATGATATATATACAAGGATATTCAAGAGTTTTTTTGTATTAGAAGCAACACATACCTTCTTTTATGAATTTTGATAATTTTAGTAGAAGGGGTTTATAGATGCTTTTCATAAGGGAGGTAAATTTTTCAACTGAAGGATATTAACAATAAAAAGATGGTAGGTATTTACTTCTCAGCTGTGAAAGGGATGGGCAGGCCAAAAGAAAATGAAATTCGTCTGCGATTGAGATATTACAAAGTTTACAGATTCTTTCGGTTTTATCAATTTTACTCCATCGGCCAATTTCAATCGGTAGTCTATCGGTTTGACGTTTTGAAGCCGTTAAGCCAAATTCGGAGATTAATAGGAAGTTCCAGACGATTGAGGTCCAAATGAGGGTTTTCTTTATAAATTTTGTAGTATTTTGCTTTAGAAGAATCAATTTGGCAAGCAGTCCACGTTTGGAAAAACTTATCAATAAGGGTCCGTTTGATAAAGGATCTAAAAAAATGTGAACTGTTAAAATTTTGAAATCTCCATACATAAAATAGCGGCGCCACAGGAGGTGGCGAAGGCGGGGCCTTCCCGCCTTGATCCTCAGATCTTCCTGGGTGAACTCCTCCAACATCGACTTGACCGATGTGAGGACATCATCCTTAAACACCTTGGTGTCGAAGGAAGCGTGGTGCGACTCCCTGGCGCGCTTCTTCGCCTTCTTCGCCTTCTTCCGTCGCTCCTCCCGAGGGGGGGAGGGGGGACCGGGATCAGAAGGCTTCTCTGGTGACGAATCACGAGGCGGTGACGCGTCAGGAGACATGTCCCGAGACAGCGGGTCGCAGACCGACTTGTCCGACCGGAGGGACCCCACGTCCGACGCCAGGGAGGACGGAAAGTCAAACTCCCCTGCGCCCTCGGAAATGATGAGGTCATACCTCTCCGGCGACACGTGCCTGCCTGCGGCGGCAGACGAACCCGGGGTGGGTCGCCTAGCGCGCTTGCAGCGGCTCTGCGACTCGCTCTTCCGGATGGAAGAGCGGTAATGCCTGTGCTGCTCTGGGGAGAGATCCTCACACTCTGCACACCGGTTATCCTCCGGGCAAGTGTTCCTGCACAGGCGACAGACGACATGAGGGTCGTAGCTCGCCGACTTGCGTGACCCGCACCGTCCGCAGAACGCCCGTTACGGGGTCGCTGAGTTGCAGCGAACTAAGTCAATCTCCTGTGAGGCGACAAGCGTGACCTACAATCCAAGCGCCCCTTGCACGCGAGTGTCAAGAAGACGACAGGCGGCAGGCGGTAGGCGGCAAGCGCCTATCCAACAACCCCGTCAAGGAGGCGACAGGCGGCAGACGGCAAGCGCCCGTCCAAACGCCTAAGAGATCTATCGCCTAGAAGACGGCAGGCGGCAGGCGGCAGGCGGCAAGCGCTCGTCCAGACGCCTAAGAGATCTATCGCCTAGAAGACGGCAGGCGGCAGGCGGCAAGCGCCCGTCCAAGCGCCTAAGAGATCTATCGCCTAGAAGACGGCAGGCGGCAGGCGGCAGGCGGCAAGCGCCTGTCCAAGCGCCTAAGAGGTCTATCGCCAAGAAGACGACAGGCGGCAGGCGGCAGGCGGCAAGCGCCCATCCAAGCGCCTACGAGATACCTATCGTCAGGGAGACGACAGGCGGCAAACGCCCGTTCAAAGCCTAAGAGATACCTATCGTCAGGGAGACGACAGGCGACAGGCGACAGGCGGCAAGCGCCACTCAAAGCGCACACGAGATATCTAGCGCCGGGCAGGCGACAAGAAGATCAAGTGAAGGCCGTAGCGCCTAGCAGACGGCAAGCGCACAAGACAACCAAAGCTGTCACGCAGAGGGGTAGAGCGACCGTCCACCCCAGGGCTGCACGGGCTGCACGTGCAAGTCAACCCGCGCTCCACTTATCCAGGTCAACACGGCTGTGTTAACAACCAACACCCCTGTCAGAACACCGAATTCACTCACGAGGAATGAACACGACGAAGGACAGCGGGAATACCTAACTAAGGTAAGTAAATAGAGTCAGAAACAACAAAACACGTTAATTATATAGCTCAATACAATCGGGAGAGATACAGAAACACGTCTGCACACTACCGACTCTGTAATGTGAATGAATCTAATTGGATGACAGGTTACGCCACACAGTGGTCTAGTGACGGGCGGTTAACTCTGATTGATCTGTGTAATGATGTTTTCATTACTTCTGTGGGAATGAGTCGATTTCATGTTATATGGCTAACAAGGCTAAGGTCACTTGTCGGAGGTTAGTAACTAAATAATAGTTGTCCATCAATATCATTCACCTATATTATTCTTGTCTTTTATACATATCATATTCCCATCAGATATTTAAATATGAAATTCTATGTTGAAAGTAGTAGACATTTGACACTGGTTCGTGAAACACTGTGGTGAGTGTTTTCTCCTAAATATTCTTTGCAAATAACAAAAGGTATGTTATTAATACCAACTCATAACTTTGCGAATTACATGCCTCATTTGGGGTACGCCAGAATTATTTCCAGCATTCCACATGTTTGACATCATATATATAGTCTAGATATAAACCCTTAACAAATTGATCCTAAACTTTTTCTTAAAGTTTTCTATTTAGATTTGCTGCCAATTTCAAAATTGCCAAAATTGATGGTTTTACGCCGACCATTATAAGAAATGTGTCAAACTTTTGTTGGGTAGCTGTATGGTTGCTTTCAATCACTTTGTTCTTTCTTCAGAATGTCCAGATTGAGAAGTCCACCCGTTCTGACACTCATCTCTGATTGTGGTAACTCTGACGTCATCGTGGTACAAAGTGTATAATATCATGTTATCCATTGTGAGGACGTCACTCTGTTGTGACAACACTGGATTAATTTTAATAATCTACAGCTCACCGATTATCCCAGTCTTGGGTCTAGTGTCAGGTTATTATTATTTTGTTGTACTATAGAGTCTCTTCTTATAATTCCAGAATAACAAATCTAAAAGCTCTCAAATGTTAAAATACAGTTTTGTACGGAAGTGAGACTCTAATTGAACATGTAACCCTCCGATTGGTTACTTAGGGTATTTAGGGCATACAAAATCAGAAATTGTGTTTGTCAGTATGAAACCTGTGTTGTTCAAATGACAGTTGAAGCATAGAGTGCATGTAGAGAATATGTCTAGCATGTGCAATGCACCTAGTGTTAGTTGTCAATCGCATCGCCCTTTGTGAAAGACTGTAAACACGTTGTGTCCCATTTCCGATGAGTGAGCACAGAACATTATTTGTTTTGTTCATTTTCTGTAAAAAATATATATAAAAATGTACAAAAGTCAAACATGGATTCAGGTTGAGAATGCATTGACAGTGGTGGATTCGTGAGAATAATCAACTCCAATCTAAATAAATTTAGATCAACAGGTTTTTATGAAAGGTCATACTATTAATCTAGCATTGACCAATAAGCTGGGCCGCCCCGCTGAACTCTGACATTACGCCGCTAGGCCAATGAGAAAAGATGCCCTCGCCTGAGCTGAACAGCACAACGCACTAACGCAAATCGATGCTGTATGGAGTTCATCCTCATTCGGAAAACGCCGAGCGAGAATCTCAAAAAATGATTCGATAGTTTTGATGTATATATAGATTACAGTTTTCGATTTTTAAATGGTTTTGTTTCTGGTTTTGCATGGCAGATAGTGATTGCTCATCGTACTGAACCTTACATGGCAAATAATAATAATAAAAACTTAGAGCATGCTTAATGTCAATACTCGCGGAAAACTTCATGTAAGGGGAGATAACAGTTTTTAATCGTCTGTACTAATTTCGTTCATTTCGATTCAAAGAATTAACAATAGAGTAAATGTCTTCAAACATAAAACCAACACCATTTCATACCACCAAGTAAAATTCATCTTATAAAGATATTTTCCAATCAGTGACAAAAACGAGAATGCATCGGTTATTGAGAACACTTCATAAGATATCTTATTATCCCTATGTGATGAAATAATTCATAACATAACGTACGGTATGTTGCACAAGTGTAATAAACCCTAGCTGTAATTTCATCCGTTGGTTAAGAAAACCACGTGACTTCGGAATGTTGGACTTTTTTACGGGCTACTCGACTTTCTCCCTATCGCAATCGAGTGCTCCCGGGCAGCACGAGAAAAGCGTGCAGCACGTGCAAAGTCGTGTGCTCTGCGGATGGGTGAATCAGTGCGAACATGTTATTTCATCTGCCTGACTTTGACACAAAATACATGATTTGGAGTAAAGGAGCATGTATAGTCACTTGTAATGTGTTTATAGTGAAATTGATAGATTACATCA
Source organism: Steromphala cineraria (assembly GCA_916613615.1). Classification (NCBI taxonomy): domain Eukaryota; kingdom Metazoa; phylum Mollusca; class Gastropoda; order Trochida; family Trochidae; genus Steromphala; species Steromphala cineraria. The sequence goes on along the minus strand of OU744720.1, from coordinate 72,824,102 downwards.
AAATAGTGATTTTGGAACTGTTTGTACGTCGAATTTGTAGATTGGCAGTTCCTTAATTTCACACGAAAGGTCATCGGGACGATCTCTAGTACTGGTCATTGCGAGGTCGACAGTATCAACAAATATGAAAATCTCGATCTAACTGTATTCAGATTAAATCTACTAGTACCTTTGGTACTCCTTGATTATTTTCACGAATTCAATCCTTATAATATATTATGTATTACTTCCTATACAAACACACATGGATACACATTAAGAAGTTCACATGTGAAAAAGATTGTTCTTAGTGATAACAATAAACTTCGACAATTCCACTTTTCCCCTTTCAAATGACAATTCCTTTGTGAAATTATGATATACGACAAATTCTTAGAAGGAAAGAAGAAGGTTTTCTTTTGTTTATTATTAGTTTTCATGAACTACTTTATAATTCATACATTTTTAGGCACATGTATTTCATGATGTAATTCGCACTCACTGCATAGTACATACATCAAGTTTCAACCGGTAATCTTCTGTATCGCACTCGTAAATGTTCACCCATCCGGTATGCAATATGGTGGGTTTAGTCGTCTCACTGATTATCTGTCTGTAATCATTGTTTCGGAGCAGAACTCACAATGTAAGACTTAGATAATGTAACTTGATATGTAAAAGATATAAACCTCTACCTCATGAAATTGAAAATTGAAAATGTAACCATGAGGTTGAGGGAAAACCCGCTGGCTTCTTTTGAAATTCTACATGTTTAAGATTTATTAAATATTTATGTTAAAAACTCCATAGATATTGATAGAACGGTAGTGACAAGGCTCGACATTTCCTCACAACGTTTGTCAGTATATTTGTGTTGTCTCTGTAAATGTAATGTCATTGTTGATTTGCATCTTATTTCAAACTGTTGAAATGTTCAATAATGCTTAGTGAAACCTGTTTTGAGAAAATACAACTTTGTAACCTCGCTGAAACACTTAAGTTTTGCATTGTCTGCTAGTTGATGTCTAAAATGTCTAAATATGATTGATCGACAAAATAATTGACGCTCAAGGTCATATTTATTGCAAATAAAAAATGGATTCAATTCTGTGTCATGTCAGAACAAAAGGGGGATGATATCGTTGCGCCGTCTGTCCGTAAAAAATGTGTACATGTCGTACAATGTCAAATTCTTTCATAGACAAACAAGAAGACATATTCATCCACATTCCCCGCCAGATTAGTTTTTATTAAAGCTCCTTACATTTTCCTACAAGGGTCATAACCCATTTTCGAACTCAAGGTATTGACACCCTGTAGGCACACATTTAATTTGGTTTTCCTATCTGAAATAGGTTCTGAGAAAGTTTGTCCCCTTTGAATACACTCTTGTCCAAAAAGACGGAACAAGGGCAATCACTCCGTAAAAAGTTTTGATTTTCGAACTCCAACAAGGTATTGATACCTTGAATACACACATCAAATTTGATTGTTCCCATGTAAAGTTGTTTTTCAGAAAAGTTGCCCCCGGAACAAGGGCAATAACTCCGTAACAATCATTGTGAGAAAAATTTTACCCTTTGAAGAAACCCACAAACAGAGTCCAAAAAGACGGAACATGGGCAATAACTCTGTAACAATAACTTAATCAAGGTATTGATACGGTGAAGACACACACCAAATTTGATTTTCCTATCTTAGATAGTTTTTTGGACGGACAAAAAAAACGGTCCGGAAAGTAAATGTCAATATCAAACTAATTCCCATAAGACGTTTATTTTGAGAAATGTTTGTCACTATGGGTTAATGAAACCTACGGGCGGGGCCTAGGTTCTGCTGGCAAAATGGCGAAGACCATTCTTTCCCTACAGAGGCAGTTCAAATCATTAAATGTTGATACAGCATCTGTTCTAATTTGCCGAGTTTTTGGTCTAGAATTGGAGATGCCTGATTGGTGGCAATCAAAGTAAGTTGTCCAATCAGCGACGCTGTTCTTACATCATTTTGGGTACTATATCATGGCAAAAGCAATTGTGATATGAACAAACATTTCCATGCGAGAAGCGTTGTCATTTGATAAAGAAATTTAAATTGATTGTGGTGCATTTCCCGCCAGGGGAAACTGCCGGAAATAACGAGTTTGGTCTTATTGCTTTGGGATCCAGAGACCCCAAAGTTATGTAACATTTGATTTTGAAAACTAATGGCAGAAGTTTCTCTCTATATTACTCTTGGAAACTTCAAAGAGAAGTTTCAGCCAATGATATTTGTTTTAAGCATATCCTGGTATTTCGAACGACCAATGGACAGAGCTGTAGCAAATTTATACCGACGTGACCGTGTGGGTGGTACGGAATAATTGACAAGCTTTAATAAGAAACATAAATTTGAAATACCGTATTGTTTAAAAATTTATATCATAATTGAGATAGGAGACGTATCTATCATTGTTGGAATTTAAGCGGAACGAACGAGATGTTTTATTATGTACATAGTGTACTGATAACTATCAAAACAAAGAGCAAAGAACATGCGTCTCTGATTGGAACAATTTATTCAAGTAACAGTTCCCGTGCCCGTCCTCCCTAATCTAAATCTCCTGGTTCTATATAGTGATACATAACAGGGTGCCCCAAAGCTTGCCTTTTTAAAGGCTTTTCTTGTTAGAACAGAGGTAGTGTCAATATTTATGACGTGATCTGCCTCTGTGGGTATAGAATGGGCGAGGACATGAACGTACAATTCAAAAGTGACGGTAAAATGAGTTGAAAACTATTAACTTGAACTAACAAGGACATAAGTTGTTGGAAGTAAATTGTAAAGCTTCCCGAAATTTTAAGTTTTTGTTTAGACTATATTGAAATCGTTTGAAAATAAGCAAGGCCATTTGTTGTTGAACAGATGGTAAACTTCTTAGATTATCACGGGAACAACAGTTAGAGTCAATTTTTCATGTATAATAACATCCTCGATAATCCAGCGCTTTAGTTCCGATAAATCTATACTACAAGCCCTGGAAAACGTAACGGGGTTTTACCTCAAACCCCATTACCTCCCTTTGCAATGACTCAGCTAAACGCTTTTTATTTAACAAACAATGGGATCACTTCTAAAACCACTTTTCTATCTCTCACTATGCCTTTCTTTTTCGTCTTCCGTCTTTTCCCTCATCATATTCGTTCCGTGTCTCCGTGATCTGTCTACTCTATTTTGGATAGCACCATCCACGTGTTAAATAGCTGAAAAATTGCTGACAACACGTTAAACCCCAACTCACTCACTCACTTGATGTCGCGAACGGTTGAGTTGTTTACGCACTTGGTGTCTGCGTTTCGTTTCTGATTGGATAACATGTTCGTAAAGGGAGGTAATTGGGTTTGAGATAAACCCCCGTAAAGTTTTCCAGGGCTTGTAGTGTAGATTTATCGGAACTAAAGCGCTGGATTATCGAGGATGGTATACTAAGCGAAGTCATGAAACATCACATTATATAATTACGTAACATCCTCGATTAGCATCTATGATGACATGAAATCATATGCATGTTCTGATATTTAGTAAAAAGGTTCTGTTTACATTTCAGGGTTATGCATTTATTTCAGAAACAGTACAGCATTCAACATATACATAAACGACAAATAAAAATATTTGAGCATTGGTACTAACTACTATAAATCAAATATAAATCAATATATTAATATAAATGAAACTCTGTATGCGCCAGATAATTTTACTGTTGTTTAGACATGATGGGGGTCAGTTTCGTGTGCCCTTCTTATGGATAAGAAAAGCGGATATGGATCAGTGACTGTTCATTATATGCGAATATACTGGCCGCTGAAGCAAGGGGATTCGACAGGTCAAATGTCCCTACTAGGTTTCCATCCAAGGAAATCTGAAAAAAGGGTAGAATACATGTTTTGCTTGCAATACTGAGTATATAACAACCCAATTAAGTTAAAAACCTATCAGTTAGTATGCTTTCAGTGTAATTTGAAATGATTCAAGAAATATTTATTTCAAAAAGTAAAACAGTTTCACAGTAGTTTTAGTAAATTTCTATGAATGAGAAAAAATGATTGATATGCCAACTGACCCATAAAGAATGGATTCGAAACGGGACAATATCAGTTCTGGCACACCTTTGCAGAATAAACACAACTACAAATTTAATTTAATTTATCACTTGAAAGGTTGATTTGAATTAAGCAAATTTCTTAAAATCCTCTTTTCTTAATCCAATAAAAGATATCAATAGATATAATGGTTTCATGAATAGGTGAGACGAACTACAAGTTAAATAACTACAGACATCACATTGTACTAAAACACAGAATGTGTCAAAAGTATGCTGTTTACATTGACACCGAAAGTCTTCAAAATGGTTAAAAGATTGCTTTAGATAATATTATACAAAAGTTACCACAAAAGTTGCATATTTCCACCTTCTTACCTGATAATGAGTAGAGTTGAAAGTAGCATGCATATCGAATGGGACTTCAGAGGAGATGGGTAAGCCAGCATAATAAACTGGTCCACTGGGGCCTTCACTGTAGGAAGCGCCATCTTGGATCACTAGGAGTCGGACAAGGGCCTCTTCTGTAGTAGTGTCCAAAGCATATTCCAAACTGGGACGAGATTGAAGAAGAACTGGCTTACAGCTGCGTACCTTAAGTTTGTTCATTTACTTGTGTATCTAAGTGCAAATATCATGTAATTTGGGTTTGATGTTGACGTCCATAAAACCAATCCAGGGGCACCTACAAAGGATCACCAACTGTCCATGTGTAGAATAATCATTCCCAAACCATTTTTCGGGGTCGTCTTGTCACTGGTGCTAAATTTCGATATTTGGCATGGTTAAATAGACAGATGGGGTCATATTTGGGAAATTCAGATTTTTTTGAATTTCGATTTAAATAATCCCTATAAACTTTATAAGAATGAAATCAGCACAATTAAATTGCCTTATTTTAAAGAAACAAATATGACTTAGACCTAAAGCAGTTGATCATTTATGAAGGATTTTGTATAGAAAAATAAAAAATAGTGTTTTCAAAATTTTGACCCCTGGTCACTTCAATGCCCTGCCTAATTTGATACGGTTATCTGATATGTATGACATGCGAATAAACCAAACTGAATCTTTACTTATGTTTAAATTTTTTAGCATTATCCGTTTCGTTGCTAGGATGCATCAAAGACATTCCAAATTACATGATATTTGCACTAGAATACGCAGGTAAATGAATAAACTTGAGGTACGCAGCTGTATAGATATGAAGATATGTACCTATTTTGCTATCCATAAGAATTATTTCAGCATGCATCCTCAGATATTTTACTTAAAGAACATCATGATATTGTCTTACAATTAATCGTGAGATGTTTTTAAAAAGCACCAGTAGCTAAAAGCAAAGAGTGTCATAACATTTTGACATGACTATTCCTTGAATTGAATTCTTACACTGTCTGACTGGTCCATGTTCCTCTGATGTCAAGCTGAAAGCCAGGAGTAATAGGAGCAGGAAGAGGATAGTGTACATCAGCCTGAAATACCAATTGTGGGACGCTACAGATATAAATCGGGAGAAAAAAAACGATAGAGCACACATAGACATTGAATCAAATATTTCTTACAAAATTTACGTATTTTCCCAGTTCCTTTTAATCCATATTTTAAAGTCAAATTGTCCATCTGTCCGTAAACTTTCTGTATTTTCGACTTCTTTTCCAGAAGCATAAGGCCTAGAAAGCTGAAACTTTGAGTACAGACTTCTTGACTAGAGGGGATTATAATTTCTTTGGTTGCCCTTTGGCCCCTCATAAGGGCTGTATATGTCACTCCCTAAAACTTTTTTATTCTTCAAAAGGCCTAAAAAGCTGAAATATTGTGTAGAGACTCTTACTAACGAGGATTGCAATTTACAGTTTTGGTGACTCTATGGCCCCTAAAAAGGGCTTGGTGAGCCTATACCCTAAATTATCAATTGAATATTTGAGCAATTACCATTTCTGAATTGATACCGGTATCTGCAATCACATCGCCTATATACGGTACTAATTTTAGGATTGGTGACCCTACACAGGAGGAACCACAATGGCCACACTCTACAACATAATTGAATATAAAGCCTGATGAGCTACAGAGCCAATGGCTCTTTTTCCTATCGGTTGCTGGATGCCATACTAAAATGTTACACAAGAAATATTGATTATCTCCCCTTACCGTGTTATACCATTCAATCTGGTGGCATGAATAAGCAGCAATAATACCATCCACCCACTGATCGCCATCATAACACTGTGCAGTGGAAGAAGCAAGGGGAGCGAACTGAGTGGGGCATGTTGGTGGTATCAAACTCTTCGAAATGGTACAGTCAGCTGCAATCACATTGTTTAAACATGTTTAAAAGCTATTCTTCAAATTTCCCAAATTCTAATTGCATCCTTTATTTGTATAATGGCAAACGGTAATTATAATCATGCAATATCTAATCATTTCATGTATGTGGACGAAAGTCACAGATCTAAAAACTATTTTGACTAACAGATAAGGCAGTATCAGGTTATTTGTACGAAGAAACATTGACTGTACAGTCTCACTGCCCAGTGGAAGGTCGTTCAATAAACAAACAATATCAGATTTTTTATAATACAAATTCTCAGATTGCAGGCAATTCAAACAATTATAAATACTTTAATTAGTACTTTTTAGAGACATGAAGAAATATGTTGTTGAAAGACAGAAGTGTCCAGAGCTTTAAAAGAGCCCCTTATTTTTCATCACATCTGTTTAACTTTGATACGAATGTTAATGGCATAGTTTATGATACATGTATAAATAAAAACTTTATCATAAATTCATTCACGAAATGTCCAGTATATGTTTTCAACAAAAAGGTGGAAGTTCAAATTCAAATTTAAAATCACATTATTTCTAGTTATATGACCTATACAGCTATTCAACTGTTATCAGCTCTCAAATGTCATCCTGGCCACTTTAGAAGAGTAAAAAAAATACATTTGACAGATTGAGGTCCGTCAGTGTCTGTTTTCGATCATTATCCATTATCTCGACTTCAGACCTTACTGTTCTCACTATACCACGTCAATCATCTTTATAATGATACTTTCTGCAATCTATGATCAATTTACCTCTGAAATGATACTTTCCTTTATCAAATAATGATCGGATCTATGGTTAGGTTTGTCATATATGACCCCCCGCCCATAACTCATATGGTCGTTCTTTAACTATTTGAATCACTTTACGTCTTATAACTACAATTAATTTTCACCAGCGTGTCAAAGAGCACAAGCCATAACTCTATGTGTTTTCCTAAAATGCACTATTGGTCAGATACGAGACCATGTCCCAGTTCATTATAATTATAAGTGACCGGAAGTGATGAACCTAGAGAATAAGGTCTAGGTCTATATCTACTGTTCACTTGTTACTCCTGGTACCAAGGAACTGGTCAAAGTCTCATAGTGACCTTGAAACCGAGGTCAAGGTCACTCATATCGCCAAGTGTCTTGATACTTCTTCATTGCAGTCTGATATTAATTTTGGAAAATAGGTAGCACCTGTTCATGAAATTGTCCCTACAACATTTCAAAAACTCTGAAAATATCTTGTAGTAATCTTGAAAAATTACAGCACCCTGATGTACTGGTCTGAATTTGAAGACTCTAGGTAATGAAATATTGCGCTTATAAGTACAGACGACGGAACTGACAAACAGAGCTAAATACCAAAACCCGTGCTTTGTTGTTCATATAAGGTAGAAAAAGCATAATGACTTGGGAGAAAAACTTTGTTGTCATTATGAATAATTATAAAGCTCAATTCAAAACAATTGTCAACCCTGATCATTTAAACCCACCTGCATAGTATTTGAAACCTGGAACTGAGGATACAGGGGTTCCTTCTGTAGAGTGTAGATGACATTCACCAGTCTGGTCGTTATGCAGAAACCGGTTACAGAGCCGGTGGTGGAAACAGTTGCTGAAACATTCAGCTCTTGTGGCAGTGACTTTGACCTCCAAAGCGTCAGATATGTGCTGACCATCATACGGAGGATAGCGATGGTAGGTAAAACGTCCACAACTATCAGAAGCTGACCCTTTACAGGCCATAATTGCAAGGAGCAGATAAAATAGAAACGGTCCTAGCATCATCATTTTACTAATCCACAATGTGCTGAACCCAGTGTGGTTCAGAGTAGATGCTTTCAAATGTAACCAATAACCAATAACTAACAGGAAGCAAGTAATTGATTATGGAATTATGTATGTACATGTTAAATTTTCGTGATGAGTTGATTAACGTTTCTAACAAATATAAGTTGTTTTCAACTTCCTTACAAATATGTTTCAATGATTCGTTATTGAACTTTCACCAATTAGTTAGCATTACCATGTGTGTTCCAAGATGTCTTAATGGCTTTTTTCATGCAAAACCTTAGTCTAAGTTTTGAAGTTAAGATTGATTATTTTTGTAAATTTGTATGATTATCCCTACTGTTGTGGCAACCAGATCAATTACGGAAAAAAAGATTCCGTCCTACTGTTTTGGTTCATTATGAGGCATTTCTTTCAAATATAAATAGCTATGCGTTTCATGATTACAGATGGAACTTGTAGTGTTTGTTCATTACCTTGGTAAAAGAGGACACAACAGCAGAAGACAAACTTCACACCTTTAATCAGTCGACTCACACTCTACAAGGTTACCGCCACGAGCGCGGCACAAGCATGCCTTGCACATGCATTTGGTTAATGCTGTTGCCAGGTTACGGAGGCCAGGTTGCTACAACAAACACTGTGTTTATAGCAGTGATAGAAACACAACGAATTCTACAGAACTTGTTTGAAAATTTAGAGAATAGTAGACAGCTAAAGAGTGAAACACCAATTGATTAGCTATTCAATCAAACAGTGTAGCATTTTGTAGCAACTCTCAGGGTTCGAACGTTACGCTAACTCCACAAATTAGTACCCTTGCCTCAGAAGCTAGATTCGCTCGCGCGGCCCGACTTGGAATGTAGCCAATCAAATCATTTTCGCGCCACCTTCTCAACGAGAAAATGATTTGATTGGCTTTATCCCAAGTTGGGTCGCGCGAGCGAATCTAGCTTCTGAGCCAAGGGTACAGATTAGTGGAGTTAGCGTCACGTTCCTATCGTGAATCAGGATGATTTTGTTGAAGCCTAGAAAAGATCAAGATAAGATAAAAGAAGACTTTATTATCAACAAAGGAAATTTGGTTTACATTTATGTGAGATCTGGAACATTCACAAGTATGAACATGAATTAAACATCAAATAACAAAGAAATCTTAAAGGATTTTAAAACCCCATTCCGAAATATTTGAAGTTAAAACATATTGTTTTGATCAAACAACTCGTCTGGCAACATCGCCCTGCTAACAATTTTTTCCCTTTCGTGAAACTTGCTCCTTCACTTTTCCCAAACGAGAACCGAAGAATCCCGAACTTTAATGAGCACAAGAACTAGTGACGTAATAGTAGCCTGACGAATCCAGAGGCATGTAGTTGTTTACATACCAGCGAAGGGAAAGTTATTCAGCGTGAGTTTACAAAGACGTCGTTGGACCTAATAAACGATGATCATAAAAATATATCGACACAAACCTATTCACTAATAGGTAAGGGGCATATTCGATTGGAGATTATATTCTATTAGATAGGCTTTTATCATCTAAATCTAATATCTTAGCAGTGCACTGTGTCAATGAGTGGCCGTGCTCAAATAGCGAAATTGAAATTACTAATAGACCTCAACGAACACACGGCAAGTGTTATCAGCATTAGCTATTTTTTAAGATCTTTTGATAATTGATTTTTTAACTAATGACAGGTGGCGAGTTTCCAATATGATACAAAGTCTAAATATTTGAATCGTCACGCCGTTTTGTCGTTGACAGCACAATTTTGTTAACGAAAATGTAAAAAACCTGTCAATTTTTAAAAGGTTTAACTGATAAAACTGGCAACATCTTCAAGAGAAACTTACAAACAAGGCGTCAAAACAACTTTGTATGCCATGATAATCAAGCAATTAAGAGTTAGAACAACATTTGTTCCTTTTGATGTGGATTTCAATCACGTCGCCAGTATCAAGAACGATAACTCTAAACGGCTCTTTTGTTAACTACTTTACATGTTCCCAGAGCTGATTGACTATGTTGGTTGGATTTATTTCTTTCTTATATAAGATTTACTTGTAATCAAATTCAATTACACCTGCAATATATCAGAAAATAATAAATTTCAAAATGATCTATGGCCCCTGCCTTACCTAATTACTGTTTTATGCACGTATATTTGTTGATCATTTCATTACTGCTTACAAATACTGATTCATTTTCGAAATATTGAAAAAAATATAATTACACAAAATCATTTCATTTATTATATGCAATCTTTTAGCGTATCACTTAGATATTGTTTAAAATAATTACGCTAACATAGATATGCACAATCTTAAAACTGTCAAAGGGATGTTTCAATTATTTCGAAAAATATTATTGCTGATATGTGACATATATTTCTCAAATTTGGAATCGTTTTCACTATGAAATAATTTTATTTTAAACTGTCTGGATATAGGTGTACTCATATGCCAAGTTACTGCAAGACGATTAATTTTATCAAAAAGACATCAAGGTTATTGGTGACATCAAGGTTACCTCATAAAGGTGATATTCAACTGATCTCAAATTTCCAGTTCTATAAATAGACTGGAGTACGAAATAATAATGATATAAACCCCTAAAAATAACATTTGATAGCCAGTTGGAATTCGATTTTTTGTTTTTGGAAATATCAAATCATTCTCATAAAAAATCAACACAGAAAATAGTCTATCGACTGCAGGAATGAATATTGACGACGATCAAACACACATTTATCTTTAGCTAAAATTATTAAACTTAGTCAACAATAAGTTTAATGTCTTTGAGATATGTTGTGAGTATTTTATGTTATAAATTTCAACAATAGTATCAATCAAAAGCGTGTTTGTTAACAACTTTGACATCGGCCTTCACAGGCTTTGCACTGCATTGCATCATGCCCGGCCGAGATTGACAGGCTACTATTACGTCACATTACGGAAGATACCGAGAGCTGCCGATCTTTTTGCATATCGGCAAGTCGGATTTGCCGGGCGGTTTACAAATGTTAGCGCAGGATTGCAAATTTGACGTAAGATCATGGCGGCTTGTGTTAACCGGTAAAACATACCATACTTATGAAGTTAATTGACTTAAAAGGGGGTTTTGAAATCCTTTAACAGTACAAAGGTAATATTAAGACTGATACAAGCAGTAAGTACACATACCACTACATAGCATTTTCATGAAATACATAATCATAAAATAAATAAATAAAAATAAATCCGAAATTTCAATGTGTGTATGAAGAGATGAACTAGTTTGACTTGATTTGTTTTCAATATGACTTTTGATGTGATTTTTGATATAATGATATGTATATATTTCACTCAATTCATTACATCTTTTAATATATATAAACATGATTTTTGCAGTTCTTTATACTACAGCTTCTTTAAAAAAATGTGTTACACAACTCATGCATTTCCTTTTTAATAAGATCCTCATTTTCAGGAATTTTGATTTGGCGCAGTTGTAGCTTAGAGATAAGACTTTTGGGTGATTATGAAGATTTCCTCACTTTATGTACCACAACATGTACATGATACAATTTTGTATGTTTTACAATGGAGGCTGTAGACAATTCAAATTAACCAAATAGACATGAGATCAAGATAAGAAATTTCCTATTTATAGATACATACCTTATTACTTTTTTTGGGGCTTTTTTGGTTGCCAGATAGCCCGATATGAATCCCATCGAGCACCTCTGGGAATACATCGATCGAAAGATCCGTCAACGTCCACACCAACCACACACACGTCAACAACTTATTGCTGCATTGATGGCCGGATGGATACCACCTGCTTTCATCAGATGATTGACTTTTTCTCTGAGACGAAGAATTCAGGCATGTTTGAATGCCAACGGCGGACATACCAGATACTGATCACATACAATTTGTCATTAAATTAATGGATATTTAATGATTTTGTTGTTTTTGTACATGATCGGAAATAGGACAATTGACCCCACCCATGAAGAATTGGCGATTACTTATTTACCATTAAAGTTACAGGTCTGTTATTTTAACACAAAGTACTAAACTGATGGAGTGTTACAACACATTAAAGCAAATTCCTCTGATCACGTAACTTTTTATGATATTCAAATTCAAAGCGGCGTAACATTTCTTTTGGTGTTCAGTTTACATATACATATTTGATTCAAGGAAAAAGTATCACGTTTTTCTCACAAATCATACATGTACTTGAAGAGTCTTTAATCTAAATATGAATAAATATTTGGTATATCCTTAGTTACCAGATTTAAGGATTTCTACCAAATGACAAACTTTGAAATTTACTCTAACAATGTCTTTATACACTTTTAATTGTAACTATTATTTAAGTTTAACTTTTAATTTACAATATTACAAGGTCCCTGTTAATGATGACTTTACCTTCATTAAACCCACAACTTGAAAAACATTTGAACAAGATCGCAAGGAGACAGAAGCAGAGTCAATAAGCCTAACTCACCTGTTCACATGATGCGGCGGTAGACATCAAAGAGCCGTCAGGTGCAACACTGGTGAAATGGCTCCTCCGTCCTTGCTTTTTATGTCCGTCACGTTACCAAACATCATTTCTGTTTTCTCTTATGTTAGAAAGGATATGTATTCCTTCTCACCAAGTCTCTACAACTACAGCATCGGTGGGTTCTATGCAGTAGTCAGTGTGATGTCAGATCCTGATTGTGCTAGAATCTGTACCGATCAAGAGACCTGTAAAACTTTCTCATACGTCCAATCCTCTTCTGCATGTTATCTGTATGATACATGGGTGTGCAAAGATTCCTACATGGAGCAGACTGGACGTCGATACTACAAGCTACATACTACAAATTCAAATTGTCAATGACTACAATGTATGATAATTTAGACTATGTTCAGTTACCTTTGCATTTATGGTATTGAGTTTTTCACAAAATGAATCTTTGTTCAAATCACCTACATTTTAAAATTGAATTAAAGTTAAAAGATATATAAAAACAACAAATAACATGATAAATGATGAATTAACGTTTTTACATTCAAGAAAATGTTGTCAAACATTTCTTAAAATATATGATGTTTTGACACAGATTATATATTGAAATTCATCTAATCAATAATTGATGAATTGCTTATCTTATTTTCAGAGACAAACCAGTCCGTTCCCGCTGTACAAGGTATGTGATATTATTTGTATAATGTGTTTAATTTCTGTCTGCTTTGGCCTAAACTTAGATTTCACTTCAGAGGGTTTAAGTTAGGCAGAGTAAAGCACTAGCATCTACGAAGTGTTAAGTATTCTTCTTTTTTTATTCAATAGAGTCTCTTAAATGTCTCAAAATTGGTTGAATATTTTTGTTGTTGTGAATTTTACCTCAGAAAATATAATTTTTATGAAAAAGGTTTATAAAAATTTGAAATTTAGTAGACTTTTAAGAATTGATAACATTGATGAATTGTTAGTACCTAGATTGAAATAACATACTCAATTACGGTCATAAATATGATGTTGAAAATGTATAAAGATTTGATTAAATTCGTAATTAGCAAACACATGCATCACAACATGTAAAATTGTCTTTATTTTGGATACATTTTCAAGATAAAGATACCAATTAATAGTAAGATATTGACGGTTGTGGTAAGTATAGTGGTAATAGAGTCAATGTACTCGAATCCTAAATTATCTTAGTTGTTGGTACAGTGTGTGTCGATGCGTCCTAGTGCATTTTACTTGTGATACATTGCTCACTATAGTTTTTCGCTTCATTCCTATTTTTTATGTTTAAGCCAATTTTTAGAGTGTAGAGTGTATACTTTCTTTTGAGCACTAGTTTAGTTGCAAAATTCTTAAATCCTCTATAAAGAAAAGAAACGGGGACCTCATCCATTGCTCTTTATTGCGAAGTATTTTTTTCCATCTATCGAATTGTATTGCAAAGAACATAGAATTTATTGAATGTGCCTGTTAGTCAACGGCAGCTTCGTTACCCTCTGCTAATGCCAGTTCATGCTAATCAAACCCTTGCAGAATTCTCTTACTAGTGATTTAAACATATTTATTCAGGATTGGCCAACAAGATCCGAAAAGCTAATATCAAGGCCGTTACAAAAAGATAAATACAAATTAATATTAGCTAGTGACACATGTCAGATTCACAACTTAGCTACACAGATATTGTTTTTTACTAATATCATGTTGTTTGCGTGGCAGTCATTACATATTCAAGTGCTTATGAAATGTCAAATCAATGATATAATGATGAATAGACTTTCAATATCTTTTAAAGATCGGCGTTTGAGAGCGATGTGAGTACTGTATCAATACTAAATCCTTTCAAATAGAAGAATGAATTCTGTCTAAATTCTGTGTATTTGTAGCATGTGAAAAAATAATGCACGCCGTTTTCAATTGGGTGACCGCATAAACACTCTAGGCTATCCGCAATATGTCTATCAAACTTGTCGGCATTCAAATCACTACAACGAAGCCTGAGGCGGGAATGGATAATTTGACAAATTTTTGAACGATAATTAAGATCAAAGTTAACATTTGTATTAATAGATCCACAAAATTTATTTTTAAAACTTGATAATATATCGATATTTTGGATGTTAGGTTTTAACGAAATTCAATTTCATAGTTTTATTGCGTCAGGCAAAAAAGACCTGGCATAAGTCGCCGTTCTACACTTTAATTTTCGCACGGATGAATTTCTTTGAGATTGTCGTCATTTGAACTGGGTGTTTTTCGTAGGAGGTCAATAAGATATTGAGGTGCTAGATTGTTTTTCATTTGATAAAAAGTAGTCAATTTAGATATATATAATCTACGTTCTGCTAGTGGTTTCTGATGCGTTTCTTCATAAATTGCCTTATGGCTTGTTTCGCGAACTGCTCCACATTAGTTATCTGAAAAAAACCAGTTCATATCTAATTGTTTTAGATAAACAATAAAAACGCCAAACTATTCCAATTGAAAACCCAAGTTTATCCTGCCGACATTCGCTTGAAACAAAAAAGTTAAATGTATACTTTCCAAAGAATTTAAAGCAAAAAGAAAAACTTACTTTCATCCCTAAACATTCCAAACTGGTAAATTTTAATGATAATGGACTAATTCTACGAAATAGTTTTATTAATGGAATGTATTTGGACTTCGGTACTAAACAAAGTAAGAATTTGATTGATTATGTTTCTTTCCAGCCTGCGGTAATCAGAAGAAAGACATACTCTTCATCCTTGACTCCACAAGTTCTGTCAACAATGTGAAATTTTCACATGAGGAAAATTTCGTAAACCTAACTCTCAGTTATTTCAATCTTGATGTTGACAAAATCCAAGTTGCCATGATGGTGTACAGCTCACTCCTTGGCTCGATCTTTCCGCTGAACACTTACAATGACGTCACTTCCGCACAGGAGGCGGTCCTGTCCGCTGTCAGAGCTACTACGGCAGGAGCACCAAGAGAGGACCTCGCTTTTAAATATGCCTTCGATACAATGTTCCAAACTTCAAATGGTGACCGTGCTGACGCAGAAAACATCATCATGTTCGTTACTGGCGATCCTCTATCCAACGATTACATGACTCAGGTCAACAGTATTGGTGCTGAAACTGAATTCTTTGTGTTTGGGGTTGGAGAGAGTCCATTGAGATCCCAACTTGAAGAGATCGCCTCAGCTCCCGTCTCCGAGCACGTGTTTGAAGTTGAAAGCTTTAACACGTTGTCGACCTAAGCATCCACGGCTGCCACATTCGCTTGTAAGTATTAAACAATTCAATGTTAATTTTCCATTTCTGAAGAATTCATTGGTTATCCTATCGATAAAGACAAAATGTCTTACATTATTTTGGTGGTGTATACGGAGAAATAATTAACGATCACCAAAGCAACACTTTTGCTGGTTTTTTTGCATCATTGTGTTAGTCTACAAGGTGGTGTCAAAGTCTGTATATAAGAATGTCTACAGTTTGCATCAATTCCAAGCACGCTTTCTATAATGAGTGGAACAGTTAATGCAATTTACATTCCACTTAATCTTATTGCAATGTATTGGCAGTAATGTAAGTGTATAAGACGTTAGACGGCTCGTCGCATAACACCAAGCTTGTGGCGGATATCTCCCCGTTACCCCGCCTCTGAATGGTATAACCTATAATAACATAACGTACGGTATGTTGCACAAGTGTAATAAACCCTAGCTGTAATTTCATCGGTTAAGAAAACCACGTGACTTCGTAATGTTGGACTTCTTCACGGGCTACTCGACTTTCTCACTATCGCAATCGAGTGCTCCCGGGCAGCACGAGAAAAGCGTGCAGCACGTGCAAAGTCGTGTACTCTGCTGATGGGAGAATCAGCGCAAACATGTCATTTCATCTGCCTGACTTTGACACAAAAGACATGATTTGGAGTAAAGGAGCATATAAAGTCTGTTTCACTTGTAATGTGTTTATAGTGAAATTGATTGATTACTTCAAAATAGTGATTTTGGAACTGTTTGTGACGCCGAATTTGTTGATTGGCTGTTTCCTTAATTTCACACGACGGGTCATCGGGACGATCTCTAATACTGGTCATTGCGAGGTCGACAGTATCAACAAATATGTATCGATCTAACTGTATTCAGATTAAATCTACTAGCACCTTTGGTACTCCTTGATTATTTTCACGAATTCAATCCTTATAATACATTATGTATTACTTCCTATACAAACATACATGGATACACATTAAGAAGTTCACATGTGATAAAGATTGTTCTTAGTGATAACAATATATTTAGAAAATTCCACTTTTCCCCTTTCAAACGACAATTCCGTTTGTGAAATTATTATATACGACAAATTCTTAGAAGGAAGAAGAAGGGTTTTCTTTTGTTTATTATTAGTTTTCATGAACTACTTTATAATTCATACATTTTTAGGCACATATATTTCATGATGTTAATGCGCACTCACTGCATAGTACATATATCAAGTTTCAACCGGTAATTCTTCTGTATCGCACTCGTAAATTTTCACTCATCCGGTATGTAATATTATGGGCTCACTGATTGTCTGTCTGTAATCATTGTTTTGGAGCAGAACTCACAATGTAAGACTTAGATTAATGTAATTTGATATGTAAAAGATATAAACCTCTACCTAATGAAATTGAAAATTGAAAATGTAAACATGAAGTTGAGGTAAAACCCGCCGGCTTCTTTTGAAATTCTACATGTTTAAGATTATTAGATATTTTTATTAAAAACTCCATAGATATTGATAGAACGGGAGTGACAAGGCTCGACATTTCCTCACAACGTTTGTCAGTTTATTTGTGTTGTCTCTGTATATGTAATGTCATTGTTGATTTGCATCTTATTTCAAACTGTTGAAATGTTCAATAATGCTTAGTGAAACCTGTTTTGAGAAAATACAACTTTGTAACTTCGCTGAAAAACTTAAGTTTTGCATTGTCTGCTAGTTGATGTCTAAAATGTCAAAATATGATTGATCGACAAAATAATTGACGCGCAAGGTCATATTTATTGCAAATAAAAAATGGATTCAATTCTGTGTCATGTCAGAACAAAAGGGGGATTATGTCGTTGCGCCGTCTGTCCGTAAAAAATTTGTACATGTCGTACAATGTCAAATTCTGTCATAGACAAACAAGAAGACATATTCATCGACGTTCCCCGCCAAATTAGTTTTTATTAAAGCTCCTTACATTTTCCTTCAAAGGTCATAACCCATTTTCGAACTCCATCAAGGTATTGACACCCTGAAGGCACACATTTAATTTGGTTTTCCTTTCTGAAATAGGTTCTGAGAAAATTTGTCCCCTTTGAATACACTCTTGTCCAAAAAGACGGAACAAGGGCAATTACTCCGTAAAAAGTTTTGATTTTCGAACTCCAACAAGGTATTGATACCTTGAAAACACACATCAAATTTGGTTGTTCCCATGTAAAGTTGTTTTTCAGAAAAGTTGCCCCCGGAACAAGGGCAATAACTCCGTAACAATCATTGTGAGAAACATTGTACCCTTTTGGAAAAACCCATAAACAGAGTCCAAAAAGACGGAACATGGGCAATAACTCTGTAACAATAACTTAATCAAGGTATTGATAAGGTGAAGACACACACCAAATTTGATTTTCCTATCTTAGATAGTTTTTGGGAAAAGCTGTCCCTTTTAACTCGGACGGACTCGGACGGACGGACGGACAAAAAAACGGTCCGGAAGGTAAATGTCAATTAGAAGATAAATAGTTGCTTTTGTAAAATTTCCGGGATTCATTGTTATTCAACACCCGCAAATTTAGTTTAAAACCGATGGCGTTAGCCGGAGGTTTTAAACGCTTAATTTTGCGGGTGTTATATAACAATGAATCCCGGAAATTTTACAAACGCAACTATTTATCGATATTGCAACATGACCGTTAGTTATTAGCATTTTAAGAGCGAACTCTATTTTTGCGTAGTGAACTCTGAGTTGAAAGGATCTAACGACTGATCCATTATTGTTATAGGTGTTCGCAGCTATAAAGAAGAAGGAATTCCCAGTGTTATAGACATTAAAATAGTGTTCTAATATTGCAAACCAGTTGCACACATAACGATGAGATCTTATAGTTTTCACTGTGAAAATTAATGAGAGAGAAAACAGTTATATGATTATAAACCAACAGGAACAAACCCGACTGAACAAAAATCTAAAAATCGCCCAGACCATTGTGACGGTGACGCGATCATTATGACGTCATAACCGTTGGTCTTTGTGACGTCGTGCCATGGGAACGGCATTCGAAAGAAACCGGCCGAATGGCACAAGGCGGCAAATTAGGAGAAACTTAGCCAATTAAGAAAGTTTGGTTACATTAAACTAAAGCAAATAGAAAAGGATTTTTGGCATCTACGGGAATGCGCAAGTTAGAAAATGACAGCAACAACAGTAAAATGTGAATCGGTCACGAATATTGGGAGAATCAGAAAATTTTAATGTTGAGGCGGACCAAATAATGTATCTTTTCGCGGTGATTCGGCTCAGCCAATTTGCGGGTGTTCATTGCCATTTAACACTGGCAAACCTTCAAATCAACCAATCAGAAACGAGTATTTACCGAAGTCGTGTTACAATATCAAACTAATTCCCATAAGACGTTTATTTTGAGAAATGTTTGTCACTATGGGTTAATGAAACCTACGGGCGGGACCTAGGTTCTGCTGGCAAAATGGCGAGGACCATTCTCTCCCTACAGAGGCCGGTCAAATCATTAAATGTTGATACAGCATCTGTTCTAATTTGCCGAGTTTTTGGTCTAGAATTGGAGATGCCTGATTTGTGGCAATCAAAGTTAGTTGTGCAATCAGCGACGCTGTTCTAACATCATCATTTTGGGTACTGAATCATGGCATAAGCATTGTGATATGAACAAACATTTCCATGCGAGAAGCGTTGTCATTTGATGAAGAAACTCAAATGGATTATGGTGCATTTCCCGCCAGGGGAAACTGCCGGAAATAATGAGTTTGGTCTTATTGCTTTGGGGTCCAGAGACCCCAAAGATATGTAACATTTGATATTAAAAATTATGGCAGAAGTTTCTCTCTATATTACTCTTGGAAACTTCAAAGAGAAGTTTCAGCCAATGATATTTGTTTTAAGCATATGGTATTTCGAACGACCAATGGACAGAGCTGTAGCAAATTTATACCCACGTGACCGTGTGGGTGGTACGAAATAATTGGCAAGCTTTAATTTGGAAATTGATTATTATAATAATGTTAACCCTTAAATAATAAACCCTTAATAAATATAAATTTTGCATATGCATGTGAGCTGTTTTGTAGTTATTCGGTGTATTTTTGTGCATTCCACATTCGGAAACGACATTCCTTTATTGTATCAACTAGGAATTCGGTTCCTTCAATTTTTTTATTATAATGCAAGCGCTGAATGTCCCGCCTTGTCAATGACTGATCGTTCACTCAATGCATCTCATCGCTTCGCGGAAAAATGGCACTGAACAGGCCATTTTCAAATTTCATGTTTCAAAACATAACGTTATGGATGATTTATTTACGATTAAAGGTGTCTTTCGAAGAAAGTATCGACATAGGGCCTAAAGTATGATAAAATATTCTTAAATGTCATCCTATAACAAATTGAAAATTATGAACTTAAAGCTGAGATCATTTCTAAATATATCAGCAACTTTCGGCTGTAATTTGATCAACACTCAGTTAAGGAAAAATAGTCTTTCAACATGTAATTAACCTGAAAGTCAATAGGAAATTCGTCGGGTTTAAACTAAATTTGCGGGTATTGGAAAACAATGGAACCCGGAAAGTTTACTAGCGCAACTATTTATCTTATAATTAATCACTCATTCACTGGCTCTTGTCAGCTATCTTTTAAAGAAACATAAAGTTGAAATACCGTATTGTTTAAAAATTTATATCATAATTGAGATAGGAGACGTATCTATCTTTGTTGGAATTTAAGCGGAACGAATGAGATGTTTTACTATGTACATATTATACTGATAACTATCAAAACAAAGAGCAAAGAACATGCGTCTCTGATTGGAACAATTTATTCAAGTAACAGTCCCCGTGCCGTCCTCCCTAACCTAAATCTCCTGGTTCTATATAGTGATACATAACCGGGTGCCCCAAAGCTTGCCTTTTTAAAGGCTTTTCTTGTTAGAACAGAGGTAGTATCAATATTTATGACGTGATCTGCCTCTGTGGGTAGAGAATGGGCAAGGACATGAACGTACAATTCAAAAGTGACGGTAAAATGAGTTGAAAACTATTAACTTGAACTAACAAGGAAATAAGTTGTTGGAAGTAAATTGAAAAGCTTCCCGAAGTTTTAAGTTTTTGTTTAGACTATATTGTAATCGTTTGAAAATAAGCAAGGCCATTTGTTGTTGACCAGATGGTAAACTTCTTAGATTATCACGGGAACAACAGTTAGAGTCAATTTTTAGCTCATCAGGTCTGAAAGACCCGATGGGCTAATGCATGGCAAGGCGTCCGGCGTCCGTCCGTCCATCCGTCCACATTTTCGTCTTCTTCTCCAGAACCAATGACTCTAGAGAGCTGAAATTTGATGTGTAGACTCCTTGGCCAATGGGGATTCTAAATTGTAGATTTTGTGACCCCATGACCCCAAATGGGGTCACAGGGGTCAAAACCTTAAAATCCTATTTTCATCTTCTCCTCCAGTTCCAAAAGGTCTAGAGAGCTGAAAAGTTGTGTGTAGACTCCTTGGCCAATGGGGATTCTAAGTTGTAGACTTTGTGACCCCATGACCCCAAATGGGGTCACAGGGGTCAAAACTTTAAAATCCTATTTTCATCTTCTTCTCCATTTCCAAAAGGCCTAAAGATCTGAAAAGTTGTGTGTAGACTCCTTGGCCAATGGGGATTCTAAATTGTTGATTTCGTGACCCCATGACCCCAAATGGGGTCACAGGGGTCAAAACCTTAAAAACCTATTTTTATCTTTTTCTCCAGTTCCAAAAGGTCTAGGGAGCTGAAAAGTTGTGTGTAGACTCTTTGGCCAATAAAGATTTTAAATTTTACATTTGGTTACGCCTTGACCCCAATTGGGGTCACAGGGGTCAAAACCTTAAAAACCTATTTCCATCAAAAGTCTGATGAGCTACAGAGCCCATGGCTCTATTTTTCATGTATACTAAGCGAAGTCATGAAACATCACATTATATAATTACGTAACACCCTCGATTAGCATCTATGATGACATGAAATCATATGCATGTTCTAAATATTTAGTAATAAGATTCTGTTTACATTTCAGGGTTATGCATTTATTTCAGAAACAGTAAAGCATTCAACATATACATAAACGACAAATAAACATATTTGAGCATTGGAACTAACTGCTATAAATCAAATATAAATCAATATATTAATATAAATGAAACTCTGTATGCGCCAGAGAATTTTACTGTTGTTTAGACATGATGGGGGTCAGTTTCGTGTGCCCTTCTTATGGATAAGAAAAGCGGACATGGATCAGTGACTGTTCATTATATGCGAATATACTGGCCGCTGAAGCAAGGGGATCCGACAGGTCAAATGTCCCTACTAGGTTTCCATCCAAGGAAATCTGAAAAAAAGGGTAGAGTACATGTTTTGCTTGCAATATTGAGTATATAACAACGCAATTAAGTTAAAACCCTATCAGTTAGTATGCTTTTAGCGTAATTTGAAATGAGTCAAGAAATATTTATTTCAAAAAGTAAAACAGTTTCACAGTAGTTTTAGTAAATTTCTATGAATGAGAAAAAAATGATTGATATGCCAACTGAACCATAAAGAATGGATTCGAAACGGGACAATATCAGTTCTGGCACACCTTTGCAGAATAAACACAACTACAAATTTGATATCAGTTCTGGCACACCTTTGCAGAATAAACACAACTGCAAATTTAATTTAATTTATCACTTGAAAGGTTGATTTGAATTAAGCAAATTTCTTAAAATCCTCTTTTCTTAATCCAATAAAAGGTATCAATAGATATAATGGTTTCATGAATAGGTGAGACGAACTACAAGTTAAATAACTACAAACATCACATTGTACTAAAACATCCAATGTGTCAAAAGTATGTTGTTTAAATCGACACCGAAAGTCTTCAAAATGGTTAAAAGATTGCTTTAGATAATATTATACAAAAGTTACCACAAAAGTTGCATATTTCCACCTTCTTACCTGATAATGAGTAGAGTTGAAAGTAGCATGCATATCGAATGGGACTACAGAGGAGATGGGTAAGCCAGCATAATAAACTGGTCCACTGGGGCCTTCACTGTAAGAAGCGCCATCTTGGATCACTAGGAGTCGGACAAGGGCCTCTTCTGTAGTATTGTCCAAAGCGTATTCCAAACTGGGACGAGATTGAAGAAGAACTGGCTTACAGCTGCGTACCTTAAGTTTGTTCATTTACTTGTGTATCTAAGTGCAAATATCATGTAATTTGGGTTTGATGTTGACGTCCATAAAACCAATCCAGGGGCACCTACGAAGGATCACCAACTGTCCATGTGTAGAATAATCATTCCCAAACCATTTTTCATTTTTTTTTTGAATTTCGATTTAAATAATCCCAGCACAATTACATTGCCTTAATTGAGAGAAACAAATATAACTTAGATCTAAAGCTGTTGATAACTTATGAAGGATTTTTTATAGAAAAATAAAAAATTGTGTTTTCAAAATTTTGACCCCTGGTCACTTCAATGCCCTGCCTAATTTGATACGGTTATCTGATATGTATGACATGCGAATAAACCAAACTGAATCTTTACTTATGTTTATTTTTTTTAGCATTATCCGTTTCGTTGCTAGGATGCATCAAAGACATTCCAAATTACATGAAATTTGCACTAGAATACGCAGGTAAATGAATAAACTTAAGGTACGCAGCTGTATAGATATGAAGATATGTACCTATTTTGCTATCCATAAGAATTATTTCGGCATGCATCCTCAGATATTTTACTTAAAGAACATCATTATATTTTCTTACAATTAATCGTGGGATGTTTTTAAAAAGCACCAGTAGCTAATAGCAAAGAGTGTCGTAACATTTTGACATGACTATTCCTTGAATTGAATTCTTACACTGTCTGACTGGTCCATGTTCCTCTGATGTCAAGCTGAAAGCCAGGAGTAATAGGAGCAGGAAGAGGATAGTGTACATCAGCCTGAAATACCAATTGTGGGACGCTACAGATATAAATCGGGAGAAAAAAACCGATAGAGCACACATAGACATTGAATCAAATATTTCTTACAAAATTTACGTATTTTCCCAGTTCCTTTTAATCCATATTTTAAAGTAAAATTGTCCATCTGTCCGTAAATTTTCTGTATTTTCGACTTCTTTTCCAGAAGCATAAGGCCTAGAAAGCTGAAACTTTGAGTACAGACTTCTTGACTAGAGGGGATTATAATTTCTTTGGTTGCCCTTTGGCCCCTAATAAGGGCTGTATATGTCACTCCCTAAAACGTTTTTCTTCTTCAAAAGGCCTAAAAAGCTGAAATATTGTGTAGAGACTCTTACTAACGAGGATTGCAATTTACAGTTTTGGTGACTCTATGGCCCCTAAAAAGGGCTTGGTGAGCCTATACCCTAAATTATCAATTGAATATTTGAGCAATTACCATTTCTGAATTGATACCGGTATCTGCAATCACATCGCCTATATACGGTACTAATTTTAGGATTGGTGACCCTACACAGGAGGAACCACAATGGCCACACTCTACAACATTGAATATAAAGCCTGATGAGCTACAGAGCCAATGGCTCTTTTTCCTATCGGTTGCTGAATGCCATACTAAAATGTTACACAAGAAATATTGATTATCTCCCCTTACCGTGTTAAACCATTCAATCTGGTGGCATGAATAAGCAGCAATAACACCATCCACCCACTGATCGCCATCATAACACTGCGCAGTGGAAGTAGCAAAGGGAGCGAACTGAGTGGGGCATGTTGGTGGTATCAAACTCTTCGAAATTGTACAGTCAGCTGCAATCACATTGTTTAAACATGTTTAAAAGATATTCTCCAAATTTCCCAAATTCTAATTGCATCCTTTATTTGTATAATGGCAAACGGTAATTGTTAGCGTGCAATATCTAATCATTTCATGTATGAGGACGAAAGTCACAGATCTAAAAACTGTTTTGACTAACAGATAAGGCATTATCAGGTTATTTGTACGAAGAAACATTGACTGTACAGTCTCACTGCCAAGTGGAAGGTCGTTCAATAAACAAACAAAAACAGATTTTTTAACAATACAAATTCTCAGATTGCAGGCAATTCAAACAATTATAAATACTTTAATTAGTACTTTTTAGAGACATGAAGAAATATGTTGTTGAAAGACAGAAGTGTCCAGAGCTTTAAAAGAGCCCCTTATTTTTCATCACATCTGTTTAACTTTGATACGAATGTTAACGGCATAGTTTATGATACATGTATAAATCATAACTTTATCACAAATTCATTCACGAAATATCCAGTATATGTTTTCAACAAAAAGGTGGAAGTTCAAATTCAACTGTTATCAGCTCTCAAATGTCATTCTGACCACTTTAAAAGAGTAAAAATACATTTGACAGATTGAGGTCCGTCAGTTTCTGTTTTCGATCATTATCGCGACTTCAGACCTTACTGTTCTCACTATACGACGTCAATCATCTTTGTAATGATACTTTCTGCAATCTATCACAGATACGAGACCATGTCCCAGTTCATAATAAATAAATTGACCGGAAGTGATGAATCTAGATAACATGGTCTCGTATCTGACCAATACTGCATTTTCGGAAAACACATAGAGTTATGGCTTGTGCTCTTTGACACGCTGGTGAAAATTAATTGTAGTTATAAGACATAAAGTGATTCAAATAGTTATAGTACGACCATATGAGTTATGGGGGAGGGGGTCATATATGACAAACCTAACCATAGATCCAATCATTATTTGTTAAAGGAAAGTATCATTTCAAAGGTAAATACGATACGTGATATTTTTAACAGGTTTCAAGGTCACTATGAGACTTTGACCAGTTCCTTGGTACCAGGAGTAACAAGTGAACAGTAGATATAGTGATGAAACCTGTTAAAAATATCACTTTTTAGTTAGGTTAACTGAAATCAAACTTTATATTAACAAAATTTATATAAATGTCTTCACCATAACTTGCGTATCGAGTATGATGGATGACATGTCTCAAATAAGGTAGAAAAAGCATAATGACTTGGGAGAAAAACGTTGTTGTCATTATGAATAATTATAAAGCTCAATTGAAAACAATTGTCAACCCTGATCATTTAAACCCACCTGCATAGTATTTGAAACCTGGAGCTGAGGATACAGGGGTTCCTTCTGTAGAGTGAAGGTGACATTCACCAGTCTGGTCGTTATGCAGAAACCGGTTACAGAGCCGGTGGTGGAAACAGTTGCTGAAACATTCAGCTCTTGTGGGAGTGACTGTGACCTCCAAAGCGTCAGACAAGTTCCGGTCGTCATTACCAGGCATATGATGGTAGGTAAACCATCCACAGCTGTCAGAAGCTGCCTCTCCCTGATTCAAACTTGTAAGAACCAGAAAAGTAAAACACTTTCCAACCAACATTCTGTGACTTACTCACAGTGGTTCAGACTTCATTCTATGTGCAAGTTGCATAGCACTTTTATGCAAAGCCACAATCTCTTGGTGACTTCTGCCAATCAAATCAAAGTTATATAGAACGATTCAATATTTTGCTTAATTTCATGGCAACCGGGTCCTTAGGCCTATTTGAATATACCCAGTTGTCACATTTATTTATAATCACTTAGTCAAACACAACTTTTGCGTTTCTGGGCTCTCATTATTATATCTTGTAGTTGTATTTTATTCTGTAAATAAATTCGAATTTATTTCCAGTTTTAACTGTGCTTTGTGTTTGTCTTAATTGTTTGCAAGTCAGAATGATTAATAATTTAAACTTTACCGTCTTTTTATGATGTGTAATCACAAACATTTCAAACAGTGATCTCTTCAAGTTTCATTGGTATACTATATCCGGAACCGAAAATTCACAATGTCTTTGAAATCGTTCAGCTTTTTTGCAGCAAATTTATTGATGTACATGCACTGATGTTTGACTTGTCTACATCACATAGCTTCACCCTACAAAGGCAGACAAATACTTTAATATAATGTGTTAATTCAAAGGTGTTAACATGAGACCAATTAATAAACCATATCTGTAATCAAGCCCAACAAGTTAAAGAGAAGTGAGTGGATAGAATGATTTATTTCCAGACATTTAATAACAAAATGCAGAGATTATGTATCAGTACGATTCAATTACAATTTAATGAATATTTTCCTCGTGTAAAGTTTAAAAATTCCCCTCCATCGCTTTTTCTTATTCATTGTCGTTCGACATAAAACCATTTATTGTATTTCTTTTATTATGAATGTTTTGTAGTGATACCTAAAGTATTTCTCGATCTAACGACACCTTTAATAACACATAAGACTCCTTCACTCCACCGAGTTTTTCTCTGCACAACCTGAAGGTGTGGATAGATTTGATCCTTTTGAGGGGAGGAGATGATATTTATGCAGAAACTTGTCGAGCAGTTACTTATGTGTACTTTTCACTTTTGACACTTTCTGGTCGTTGTTAGTCCTATTAATTATGTCTAATATCAGGTCGGCATTCATGGATGGATAATTTATCAGTCATGAATACTGACATAAAGAGCTTTGAGCATTCTTTCGTTTTTCATGTGGTGGTAGTTGATTAGACTGAAGTCTTCAGTGAACAGTAAACAGTCCCAAAACATGTGCAAATTTCATTGTACATGTCCAGTGGATCGAGAACTTGTCTTGCATTACAAACATAAAAGACTGTAAATAGTTTGTTTTTATCGTCCACCATTTTAGCCGAAAAACAGTGGGTTTTCTGGAGGAAGCGTGGCTATTTAGCAATATTTCTTGGGAAAAGTTAGCTATGTAGTCATACGTCAGGGAGAAAATTGGCTATATAGTAAGTTTTCCGGTAGGAAACATGGATAGGAGAGTATGTAAAAAATTATTTGGACATTTTAGTTCTTTTCTTTAATGTTAAAACTAATTGATCATCTTCATTATGTAATCTGTACATACGTTACACACCCTTGACTTGACTAAGGAAATGAAACTCAGACGTCAACTAAACCTGTAGGCCTTACAAAAGGTGTTTTACAAAATGTCTTATGTAGAGGACTATCTGCTCATTTTTGTGGCATGTTTTTGAGCCTTCAAATAAAAGTGTTTGAGCATGCGCGCCTAAATAAAAATTTTAGTGTATATTTGTTTGATGTAGCTTTGCATTTAACGTTTTTTTCAAATCATTTAAAACCAAACCATTGAGCTTTTGACTTAAAGAGTTCTGAATGTTGATGAAATTGAAAAGTACTCTTGCAAAAAGTTTTTACACATGTAAGAAATTCAAACAATGCAATTCAACATATATTTAAGAATTGAATGTCAGTTTGACATTCAATTCTTATAATTTCGCACCATATATGGAATGGAACGGCGGAGTGATATAAATCTTTTTTGTCCTTTGAACGAGTAACACTGCGACATACGGCAAGAAATAATCCCAAGTTGGAAACAATCTGAATGTTATCGGAATTTGCAAAGTTCTGTATAATTAGAGAACACGCTATACTACGATATGCTAAATGAAGCGCACACTATGATAAAATCTCTTCGCGCAAGGACAGGAGATCAGAGTTATCTGCCTTATGCATAACGTCGCTTCACTGTCATGCTGGCCGCCATTTGCAGGGGTATCTTCGTCAAAATATGTAAACAAAAGTGGTATTTATTTTTATAATAACTGCTCTATCGGCACACTTTCGTCTTTGGTGTATACATCGTGAGTATATGGTTGTCTTTGTTACAGTGTACAGAACCCTATATTGATAGTAATGTCAAATTATAAAGCATCAGTAGATGCATCTCGTTCCGTTCGATCAGATCAGGGACGCCTCTGATCAGATTAATTCTTCATCAATTGTTTAGCTTATTATTAAATGCAAATGATGATGAATGTTTTACATAAAAAAATCAAAATAAATTACTTGGCAAAAATTTATATGATTAAAATCATTATAGTTCAATTGGTAAAAATATTGATAACATTTGATTTGGTGTTGGACGAAGAATTAAAGTAGTTCCGGTGAACGTTCACACAAGTATGAACACTTTTTTTGTGAGTTCATGGGAAATGAATCGACGAAACTTAGATCACATGACCATGCCCTAGACCAATCAACGTTCGGGAATATGTGTAAACTTCAGAGTGTGAAATTATTATGAAATGACAGATGCTAAAAAGTTCATAATTACATGAAGAAATGAATAATAGAAACTAAAATTGCTTTGGACCATCAGTGGTTTACATTGACATCAGACAAACAAAGGCCATTCTTTTGGCTCTGGAATATGTCAGAACCAGAATTATGTGTAATGACATATTTTATCGCTTTCCATTGACATCAGACAAACAAAGTCCATTCTTTTGACTGGAATCAACTAATAAGAGTCAGAATTACATGTAATGACATTTTTATCTCTTTCCAAATAGTTATACTATAACAAAATCAATTAAATTGCATTTTGGGGAAAATAAAGACTCTTTAGTGTAAGTGAAAGCAGGTTCTACTAGCATATCTTGTAAGGATATGATTACATGGTGATGGTTAAACATAACCTCTGTATACTGAATAGTACAGGGACATGTATATCTTACAAAAGACATATAGTCTCATAGACCCTATCCCTCTACTATATAGAAGAACGCTTTTGTAAGCAGGGACATGTAAAATACATATATTCTTATAGACCCTATCATTCTTCTTTATAGAAAAACGCTTATACAAGCAATACATGTCCCTGTATTAACAGGAAGAGGAGTTGATAAGCAGATCAGAGTGAAGCTTGTTATTTCTCAGTTAATACAGTAAACAGATAATCAGCGTTTTTGCAATTTCGTTAAAAGTGGCTGTAAAATCATCTTAAAGTTTAAGTTTAATCTAGATTGCAATCCTTGATAATACGAAAAGTCATTTGCTGTTGAACAATTGGTTCAAGTTTATTACCTAACTAAACCTTATCTCATGAGTTCCTGCAGGGCAAGAACTTTATTCTAAATATTTGATTGGTATTGATTGATGAGTTTCTAAATAACTGTGCTTCAGTATAATGCACTTTTTTCAGTTTCACAGTATGACGTCTCCATACGGTAAATAAGAACACAAAATCGAAAATTTATAATTGATTTTTATTGCATGCATCAGTTCATTATTTCTTAACTGTACATGAATGTATATTCACCATAAAATATTTATGTTCTTCAAACGAGACGGTTGGTGGTCGATTCCAAGTGGCTTTATAATGGGTAAGTAAAGCTGACACGATCCAGGGAATCTTCGTTATCTGCGTAGATAGTGGCTGCTAGAGTAAGGGGATTCGACAATTGAAATGTCCCCACTTGGTTCCCATCTACAGATATCTGTAAAAGAGGTCAAAAGAATAATGGCCATGTATGCAATTATGATAACTAATGTAATAAGCTTGCATGCTTTAACAAAAATGGAATCTCATGTTTCAAAGACTGTGATCACTAATTAGAAAAAATACTTCTGTATACAAATATCTCCCTCATCAAAACTGGATATTTCTAACCAGCACTCATTCTGTGATGAATTTACTAACAAAATTTGCCCATCCTATAATCTAGTAATAGATCATACAAATGGCAAGTTTATCCTCCAGCCAATTCACATAATTATCAAGCAATATCATACATTCTGTCATTGTGCCTAACTTGTGCTGTTAACTGATAAACAGTTTTATAACATTTAGCTGTTATAGGTCTGAAAGACCAAAGGAGCATGTCCAAATTGGGAACTCTAAAAAAATTAAATTATGAACAGTCCAACTCTGTCAACAGTCCAACTCTCTGATATATACAACTAAAACCGTTATTTTCAGTCAAGATACAATTAATTCAACAAATGTAAATCTTTATTGAAGAGAAACGTTATCGTTAAAAGTAGAGTACAAAAATGATTTTCTTTGAAAATATTTGGAGGGAAACACTGTCCTCGCTCAGTTTATGTCAATCATTATCACAATTCAAACAGATCTCTCGTCTGCTGAGTCCTGGTTGACATAAAACCTTTAAAAACTAAGGAGAACAAAAATACAATCTTCATTTTTGCTCTTTAAAAATGAAGTTTTGAAGATCAGAAAGTTTTTCCTTCTCTTCAGTTGATATAAAACCCAATTATTTTCATCTAGATTCTGACCTTAAAATTGATTCTCAATATCTGTATTGAGTATGACACCTTCATATTAGACAATATCAGCCCCCTGGTTGCAAGATACCCCATTCTATCCCGCATTGAATATTGCAACACCACACTGTGTGGCTTTTTAAAAATGAAATCTTCATTGTCTTGAAAATATACGAAACACATCCACTCACATTTTTTCTTGATCTCCAGAATGTGCCCACGCCTTCTAAATTCACTTTACTGGTAAACGCATTAAAGAGAGAATGGCTTTTAAAATGCTGTCTCTTGTCTACTAATCTGTCAGCCAGACCGCGCCAAAATACAAACAGAACAGAATTACCTTACCACCAGACTCATTCAATATTTTCATCAAGTCAATATCTGCTATAGGATCCTTAATGCAAACTCAGGTCCTTCAAAGCCCACTCCTTGTCTGCAATGTTGTGGTTTTCTCTCGAGCTTTAACTAACAACAGTCTCCTTATCTAACACAATTAAGTCTCATTTAAAAAACAACCTTTGGAGCCAAATGCTACTTTAAGAGAAATTATACAAAATAAATTACAATGAATAAAACGAAATAAACATTCATACCTGATAATGAGTCGAGTTGAAAGTAGCCTTCATATCAAAGGGTACACCAGAGGAAATAATAGGGTTGGAATAATAGACTGGTCCACTGGAGTTCTCACTGTAAGCACCATTATTACCAACCCTCAGTACTTCGACCAGTGGCTGCCAAAGTTTGTCCTCTATTGTGTATTCCAAACTGAGAAGATGGCAAAAGATGAAAGATAAACTAGCACTTATAAAACAAGGCCAAAAACAGCTCACATACCGACACTGTATTTCACAGTATTATATAAAAATGATTAATATAAAAACATTCTTTCAGTCATGTGAATGATGATTACTGTCATGGATTAGGGGGGAGCTTAAACAAAATAACAACTGAAAGTCAGAAGTTTACCCTTTTTAGGGCAAACATGTCAAAACATATTGGTACCCTGGAATTGATATACCAAATACCAAATTTTAAGTGTCTAAGTTAAATCGTTTTTAAGTTATGCTCCGGAAATGGAACAGAGTCAGAGATTTGGCCTTTTTAGGGCAAACATTTAAAAACATCTTGGTACCCTGAAATTCAAACCCCAAAAGGGCACATCTGCATCACATAGGTAAGATCCATACTAAATATGAAGTTTCTAAGTCAAATAGTTTTCTAGTTGCTTTCATGCTCAAGAAACGATGTCTGACAGCTGGACGCAGCGGGGGTATAATTATATATACTTACACTGTGTAGAACTACTACTGCATGATTTTCAGACTTTTCAATTTCAGTACCTCATTACTACCAACATAGCAATGTGATAAATATTTGGGTTGCAAAATACACTTTTTCATTACGAATAGCTGAAACTAAAGTGTGTCTTAACAAAATCAGTAGCTAAAAGTAAAGAAGTATATTATAATCATATTTCGTTTTTAATTTATTTAAGTTTTATATTAACCATTACTTCCTGTTCAGTTTAGTTTTCCTGTCCTACTTTTAGTGTCAACCGGAAATTGAAGTCTTGTATACATAAATGAATTAAGCATGGATCAGAACAATCCACTGCTGCTTTAAAAACTGAAGTGCCATCCTGGGCTAAGAAATATAACTGAATACTTACAACGTACCACTGGTCCATGTTCCTCTGATGTCAAGTTGAAAGCCAGGAGTTATAGGAGCAGGAAAAGGGTAGTTTACATCAGCCTGAAATCCAATCATGTGAGGCTACCAGTCAACATTTAGAAAACAATAGTGATAGTGCATAAAGAGAAAACATTGTGTCCTTTGAATCTTATCTGATGACCCTACTGTCCATGTTTTAGCCGTTCTTGGAGCATACATGATAGCTTATTCTATCTTTGAAAAGGATTTTGTGCAATAGTCAGTAAAATGAATTGCAAGTATCTATGGTGTTCTATGAATCTAATGATATGGAACAAGTCATATTGAGATTGATTCTGATTAATATCAAATCAAGCATAACAATCATCCATCAGTACTTGTGTCATCAAGTTGCTTTCCTAGCCAAGATAAGTTCAAACATGATATCAGCCAATAATAGATTTAGAGAGTTAAATAAGGTCAAAAAGCTGTGTAATATTGTCATTGTCTCTGCGGAAACACACAATCTTCAAGAGGTGTCCGGTTTTGACCTACTTTGGTAACTGCGCCTGTGCAGTAAGAATGTTGCGCATCAAGTGTTTTATTTTGGGATGTCACTCGTTTAAAATGCTGATCATTGCCTTAATGTTGTTTCATTAATTTTTGATGCAAAAGGTATTTTTGTGAATACATGTCGTGCATTTATGTGCTGCTTTTGGTATCGTTTTGCTTTTTGTAAGCTTGTTGTACAAAAAGAAAATTGTAGATTTTCCCCTTACTGTGTCAAACCATTCAATCTGGTGGCATGTATAGGCTCCGGCACCTTCATCTACCCACTGATCGCCATCATAACACAGCACTGAGGAATCTGCAAAGGGAGCGAACTGAGGGGGGCATGTTGGTGGCGACAAGCTCTTTGAAATGGAACAGTCAGCTGCAAGTGTTTAAAATATATATTATAGTTTTATCAATTTATAATTGTATTATTTATTAAATTTAAATGGCAAGCATCAATATTGGTAACCTGCAATACCTTTATAAAGTATTTTTTACCAACATTTGAGGTAGTACAAGTTAACATGTTTTTATCATTAACTGTGATAATTTTTTCTTTTATTTGCAGATTTCCGAAATTCTGTGAGTTTCTGCATAAATAAATCTCATAAATGAGAAATGAAGAACAACAAAATCTTGATCGAGGGATCATGGTTGGCATGGGTATAAAGTTGAATAAAGGCAGCATGCATTATGTGAAGAATCAACAATGACCCGTGGGCATTATTGAAAAGTATGTTATGCACACGGGCATTTCCCGAGAGAGGAGGGAATACTTTTCAATAATGCCCATGGGTATTATTTTATCGAACTTATATAATAAGTAAATAATTATTATATAATATAAGGTGGTGGACACAGTAAGAAAAAGATATGTTATTTGAGATTCGATCATATGTGTTTTCGGTTGTGAAACGTATCGCTCAAACGCGGCTGCATCACCCTTGGTATGTGATGCACATGCAGCCAGCATTTATCTGCCGTGGTGCATTGACTGGAATGATTTTTACTTAAGAATCGACTCAAAGTCCCTAAAGCATCAAATGTTAAGTTATGGATAACACATAGTCCACGGGCATTATCAATAATAAAGGATGTTTGCCCGCTGGATTTGCCCACTGGGCGTAGGCCCAAGGGCAAATCACAAGGGCAAACATCCTTTATTATTGATAATGCCCACGGACTATGCGTTATCTATTTTATAAACTGCCAACTAGTTATAATAACATTGATATGACTGATAACGTGAAAGGACTTGAAATAACTGAGGCGGCCATAAAATTTCCAAAAACACAAAATAAGACCTTTGTTATAAGAGGACCTAACAAAGGATGTGCGGGTTGCTGTCATAATAGCTCAGTGGTTAGAGCGTTGGGTTTAGCATTCAGCAGTGTGAACTCTGCTGGTTCGAGATGGCATTATGCCAAAAAATTTGCAGTGTCAAAATTTCATTTGCGATATATTTCTGAAAGTGACACTTTGACTTTAAACAAAATCATTAATTACATTGTTCCGAAATGATTATTTGAAGAGGGATATATTATAATAAAAAATCCTGCCTTGCAGGGCGATTATGTTGATAATAACCTGCATCCAAGGGACATTACTCGAATAATTCCCTTGTTGTACAAGTCAGAAGGAAATTGAAATATATAAAGACCTCAAGGAACAATGGAGTGACGTCACTAAAGGTTTATAAGAATGATGAATAAGTATTCTTAGCATTAAGTTTCCTAAAAATAAATGATATGAAATATCAATTCACTCAAACTCAGACCTTTGTTATAAAAGCAGCTAACATTGTACCTACTTCAGTGCTGTCACATTAGCTCAGTAGGCATAGCCTTGGGTTCAGCAATCCGGAGTGGATGCATTGTGGGTTCTTGACAGCATTACACAAAAAACATTTGTGGATTGGAAAATTAGAATTTTGTGTTAGTTTTCAAAATTGATATTTAGTTGACACCTTGACTTTAAAAAAATCATCAATCCAATTGTTGGAAAATAATTAAGATAATTGCTCGGGACAGAGGGCATTATTAACATAATTTCCCGGGTCAGAGGGCATCATCAAGGTAATTGCCATGGGGAGAGAGACGTAATCAGACCTGAGGGAAATTACGAAATTACGAACAATAGTATCCCGGAAGAACAATAGAGTGACATCACTGAAGGTTCATAATCTAAGTTTCAAAATAAACAATTGTCAACCCTGATCATATGAACCCACCTGCATAATACTTGAAACCTGGAGCTGAGGATACAGGGAATCCTTCTGTAGAGTGAAGATGACATTCACCAGTCTGGTCGTTATGCAGAAATCGGTTACAGAGCCGATGGTGGAAACAGTTGCTGAAACATTCAGCTCTTGTGGCAGTGACTTTGACCTCCAAAGCGTCAGATATGTGCTGACCATCATACGCCGGATAGCGATGGTAGGTAAAACGTCCACAACTATCAGAAGCTGACCCTTTACAGGCCATAATTGCAAGGAGCAGATGAAATGGAAACGGTCCTAACATCATCATTTTACTAATCCACAATGTGCTGATCCCAGTGTGGTTCAGAGTTAGATGCTTTCAAATGTAACCAATAACCAATAACTAACAGGAAGCACGTAATTGATTATGGAATTATGTATGTACATGTTAAATTTTCGTGATGAGTTGATTAACATTTCTAACAAATATAAGATGTTTTCAACTTTCTTACAAATATGTTTCAATGATTCGTTATTGAACTTTCACCAATTAGTTACCATGACCATGTGTGTTCCAAGATGTCTTAATGGCTTTTTTCATGCAAAACCTTAGTCTAAGTTTTGAAGTTAGGATTGATTATTTTTGTAAATTTGTATGATTATCCCTACTGTTGTGGCAACCAGAACAATTACGGCAAGATACATCCCAAGTCGGCAAGATAAGAGAAGAGAAGAAGGAAATTTGGTCTACATTCATGTGAGATCTGGAACATACACAAGTATGAACATGAATTATACATCAAATAACAAAGAAATCTTAACAGTACAAAGGTAACATTAAGACAAGCAGTAAGTATTATAAGTACACGTTTACGAAAATCTAAGAATTTTGTACATGTAGAGGTAAAGTATATGTTTAGGACAAAAAATAAATAAAATGATATACATGGCCTCTATCACATACCACTACATAGCATTTTGATAAAATACATAATCATATAACACACTGCAAAAATAAATCCGAAATTTCAATGTGTGTATGAAGAGATGAACTAGTTTGACTTGATTTGTTTTCAATAGACTTTTGTGTGTGATTTTTGATATAATGATATGTATTTCACTCAATTCATTACATCTTTTTTTATATATATAAACATGATTTTGGCAGTTCTTTATACTACAGCTGCTTTAAAAATGTGTTACACAACTCATGTATTTCTACTTTATAAGATCCTCATTTTCAGGAATTTTGAATTGGCGCAGTTGTAGCTTAGAGATAAGACTTTTGGGTGATTATGAAGATTTCCTCACTTTATGTACCACAACGTGTACATGATACAATTTTGTATGTTTTACAATGGAAGCTGGAGACAATTCAAATAAACCAAAATAGACATGGGATCAAGATAAGAAATTTCCTATTGATAGATACATACCTGTTTTGTTGCCAAATTTAGATATTTTGTTAATGTTGCTTAACGTTATGACACTTTTAATGTTTATAATAATTTATAAATTTTAATAAAATTCTTCTTCTTCTTTTTATGTTTTCAAAAAAGGTTGAAATATTCTATTTTAAATGTCAGTATTTACAGTTTGGACCCCACTTGTACATATACACATATCCATGTTAAATGTGTTATAATCGGACTAAATGTATCATGTTTTGGGCAAAGCAATACTTCAAAAGTATGTAAGCAATAATACAATATGTGTTCAATAGTTGTGTATAGTTCACATAAGCAAATTTTACCACTTTTGTTCACACAACATTTGATACTAAATCTATGCCTGATTCAAGGAATTTTATTTGAACAGTTTAAACAAAACAAAGCTGTTATAATCGATCTTGAATCGAATGTGTAAACCAATTTTCATATCGCCTACATGCTCAATTAAACTAAGCGTCAATATGGAGTAAGATATTAGTGCTTAATGTATTTCTTTAAAATGACATCTTATCATCAAAACTTATTTTATTACTATTACTTTCATACCACCCTAGCATTAATAAGACTAGAAGGTCAGCATAGTTGAGCTATGTTGTTGGTATTTATCATTTGTCAAAATTGTCCACCACTTCTGAGTAAAATTTATGGATATGATAATATTTCTGAAAACTAAAATCAAAAGAAACATATTTTCATCAAGAAAACAATGGTACTTTGTGACGTCATATTTCGTATATGTTGTATACATCACAGTGTCTAACATTAAGCGTTTAAATGCTTCTGCAGTTTCATTAAAATTTAATGTTATCTAAAATCGAGAAAACAAAATGATGATGACTTGCAAAGAAACCATTATTGTAACTCTGAAGGTGTTGGTCACTCGAGTAGTTGATCTTGTAGAAATAGATGCTTGGTTGATCCATTCCTTGATGATAACCGTCCTTGTACTGAAGAGAACCAAGCTTCACCTTGCCTTTTTAAAGGGTTGAAACTACTTGTAATTAACGTTTTACCAGTGTAGATGATAGAACCACAGCACTGTATCACTCTGTGTTGCCTCGAGTATCACTTATGAAGATAAACCTGAAACCCGTACTAGATGAAGCAAAAATTCCTTGGACATAATTGCAGAAACATGCAGCTCATTCAGAGGACATGGAAATACAAAGCAGAGATTGTTTAATATAAGTTTCTATTGAAGAATTAACAAACCATAAATGCACTGAAATAAGAAGAAAAAACACTCAACTAATCTTCAAATGCAATATCATGTATTAGTTAGTGCGTATTTGCGTATTTTACGCAATAGATTAACAATTTACTCAATTAAAAAATAATCAGGGAGTACAAAAAACGCAAAAAGATTCACTTAAAACCCATTTTCAACAAATATCTTGCGTACTTAACTCAAATAACGATATCGGCTTGCGTACCGCACTCATCAGCATTCAAACTCGTCAACAGGGTGAGCGAAAGCAATGTCTACAACTGTTTATCGAAGCAGAGTCTGTAGTTCCGTAACCACTAGAGCGTCGTTTGATTTGGCGACTTTCGAGTCGCGTTCATAAAGGGGACAAATATGGGAGAATCGAAGGTAGGAAAGCTACCCACCCCAATCCAAAAACAAAAATATTCGACTTTTTCAAAGCAGGGGTTAAAATAAAATCATGCCTGTAGTAACAGCCTGTGAAAAACTTTAGTTTTATTAAATCTATTTGAGGTTTTAGTATATTTCGAAATTCTTATTGTCATAGATATACTGTTGACAGATTAAACATCTAAAAAAAATTAGATTAATAATGGAAAACCTTAAAAATGCCTTCTGGCTTGAATTAATATACTTAATAACTTAAATGTTCTTTGAAATAACAATAACTATTAATTCATGGAATCTTTCTGTATTTCCCTTTGTTTTGGAGGCCAAATACCCAGGCGTATATTACTTTCAGTTGTAAAAAAGATGTGCACATACACATTTACACTTAATCAATTAGGTGAATTAAACGCATTCCTATTTGAAAATGTAAGTTCTGTTGATTACTCAATAAGAATCAGAAACTATGAGTAAAAGTACTCAATTCCTTAAATTTCTGGGAGTACACAATATTAAGCTTACTCCTAAAAACATGTAATTACTCAAACATATTCAAACATAGGAGTGAAAACCCAATTGCCTCAAAAGTTATCTGGAGCTCTGTTAGTATATCTCTCTGTATTTGTTTTTGTTACTGTATCGATTATACAGCTGTGTACCTTTACTACAAACAAACTTTGACGTATATTATAGTATGCAAAAGACTTCGTCACCAAATCTGAAAACTTATCCAGGAGAGTGTGTAAGTGAAAGAGATCTTACATTTAAGCAAGCCTCGACAAACTTAAAATTTCCTATACAATCAGACTAATACAATTTTGAAAATAATGAAGGAAAACGAAGATTTGATAAATTTGTTGTGTGTTGAAATGTTCAATCAGGATCAAAATTAATTAGATTGCGTCGGACGATTGATCGACAAAAGTATAAATTTTTGAAAAACAATGTTTGATATTTGGAATATGGATTATTTTGTTTATTTTTATCATTCATTGACATAATCACAGACTCATTATTCTTAATTATGATTAATAATTTTGGTTCCATTAAGGAGGTCAGAATCGATTTTTATATTAAGAGGAAGAAATTTGTTCACTACTATTTACATAAAAACCATTAGTATTCTCTGAAAAAATAATTAGCTAACTCTTACTCATAACTAAATGTTAACTTTTGACAAAAGTATACACAAAAGCATTCTGCGATTACTTTTCTAGAATGATATAAACATATAAAGTTGCCTGTCTTTCAAAAGATGTAATAATTGAAATATTGTTGATCTCTAAAGGTTACTTGGGGGTGAATAAACATAAGCGTGAAATTGCAGCTATAAAGAAACAGCATAACACATCAATATGGTTTTCATAATCACAATATTCATAATCAACATCATAATCACTTGTGAGACTCTTTGATTCAAGAAAAAGTATGCATTTATAGAGTATATTATACGAGTGCCCATGACATAGTATGTTTAAGACAGGAGTGGCTAAAAATGTTAGTATTTCCGAAGCGAGAGCGAGGGATATACTGATATTTAGGCACGAGATTCGTAAACATAGTATGTCATGGGCATGAATATGATATTCTGTTCATTAACGTAGTCGCAAAATAAAAAAAAACATACTCAAAACCTACTTCTCAGCCGGCCTGAATAGATTGTGACGTTATACCATTGTTTATAACTTGAGGTCACAGTGAAAAAGGGATAAGTTGCACTAGAGCATCATATAGAAATATGAACCTCGCTATGACTGCCCATTTTACCCAAGGAAGTGTATCATGTGGCTTTTACGAAACGATTGAGAGTATTATTCAAACAAAAGCGACAGTTATAAACAAGTTTGAAAGAGTAGTATTATCGTAAAAAAACATGTGAGACACTTCCGAGGGTAATAGTTTACAAAAAAAGTATGGGTATTTTCTAACGGATCTTATTGCATTATCGTACTTGAAGGGTCTTTTATCTAAATATGAATAAATAGTTGGTATATACTTAGTTACCAGACTAAAGGAATTCTACCAAATGACAAACTTTGAAATTTACTCTAACAATGTCTTGATACATTTAAATTATAACTTTTTTTAAAGTAAAACTTTTAATTCTTATAATCAATATTACAAAGTCCCTGTTAACGATGACTTTACCTTCATTAAACCCACAACTTGACAAACATTTGAACAAGATCGCAAGGAGACCGAAGCAGAGTCAATAAGCCTAACTCACCTGTTCACACGATGCGGCGGTAGAGATCAAAGAGCCGTCAGGTGCAACACAGGTGAAATGGCTCCTCCGTCCTTACTTTTTATGTCTGTCATTTTACCAAACATCATTTCTGTTTTCTCTTATGTTAGAAAGGATATGTATTCCTTTTCACCAAGTCTCTACAACTACAACATCGGTGGGTTCTATGCAGTAGTCAGTGTGATGTCATATCCTGATTTTCCTAGAATCTGTACCGATCAAGAGACCTGTAAAACTTTCTCATACGTCCAATCCTCTTCTGCGTGTTATCTGTATGATACATGGGTGTGCAAAGATTCCTACATGGAGCAGACTGGACGTCGATACTACAAGCGAGCTGGTAAAATATACTGTTTTCAAATTCAAATTGTCAATGACTACAATGTATGATAATTTTGACAATCTTATTCATGTCCAGTTACCTTCGCTTTTATGGTATTGACTTTTTCACAAAAATGAATCTTAGACTTAGACTTTAGAATTTATATATATAAACAACAAACAATATGATAAATGATGAATGAACGTTTTTACATTCAAAAAAATGTTGTCAAACATATCTTAAAATATATGATGTTTTGACACAGATTATATATTGAAATTCATCTAATTGATAATTAATGAAATACTAATCTAATTTTGCAGAGACAAACCAGTCTGTTCCCGCTGTACAAGGTATGTGATATTATTTGTATAATGTGTTTAATTTCTGTCTGCTTTGGCCTAAACTTAGCTTTCACTTCAGAGGGTTTTAGTAAGGCAGAGTAAAGCACTAGCATCTACGAAGTGTTAAGTATTCTTTTTTTATTCTAAAGGGGCAGTAGCACGTTTTTTGATAATTTTATTTTCTAAATTTTTCACTGATAATTGTAAGTTAATGCTAAATGTATTATTTTGACAGTGTCAGAAATATCATTAGAAAAGCCAATCATCCATAGTCAGAGGACAAAGTAAGAAGATTCACATAAAATCCATTGGCGGCCATTTTTTGTGAACACCTTTAATTCATTTTGTGTGAGAAAAAGGAATCGCATGGCTAAACTTTACGTTATATACTTGAATTACTAATGCTCCATTTAGTTTAAATACATTGTCTTTCAATTGGAACCATTAATTTTCATTTTCCTGACATCACCTTATATTACCCCTAAAAACGTGCTACTGCCCCTTTAAAGTTGAATGTCAATATTGTCTCTTAAATGTCTCAAAATTGGTTGAATGTTTTTTTTTTGTGAATTTAACCTCAGAAAATATTATTTTCATGAACATTTTTTATAAAAGTTTAAAATTTAGTAGACTTTTAAGAATTGATAACATTGGTGAATTGTTGGTACCTAGATTTAAATAACATACTCAATTACGGTCATAAATATGATGTTGAAAATGTATAAAGATTTGATTAAATTCGTAATTAGCAAACACATGAATCACAACTTATAAAATTGTCTTTATTTTGGATGTATTTTCAAGATAAAGATACTAATTAATAGTAAGATATTGACGGTTGTGGTAAGTATAGTGGTAATAGAGTCAATGTACTCGAATCCTAAATTATTTTAGTTGTTGGTACAGTGCTAATCAAACCCTTGCAGAATTCTCTTACAAGTGATTTTAACATATTTATTCATGATATGTATATATACATGAATGGATTGGCCAACAAGCTCCGAAGAGCTAATATCATGCAAGGCCTTTACACATAGATAAATACAAATTAATATTAGCTAGTGACACATGTCAGATTCACAACTTAGCTTCACAGATATTGTTTTTTTTAATATCATGTCGTTTGCGTGGCAGTCATTACATATTCAAGTGCTTATGAAATGTCAAATCAATGATATAATGATGAATAGACTTTCAATATCTTTTAAAGATCATCGTTTGAGAGCGATGTGAGTACTGTATCAATACTAAATCCTTTCAAATAGAAGAATGAATCCTGTCTAAATTCTGTGTATTTGTGGCATGTGAAATAATAATGTACGCCGTTTTCAATTGGGTGACCGCATAAACACTCTAGGCTATCCGCAATATGTCTATCAAACTTGTCGGCATTCAAATCACTACAACGAAGCCTGAGGCGGGAATGGATAATTTGACAAATTCTTGAAAGATAATTAAGATCGAAGTTAACATTTGTATTTATAGATCCACAAAATTTATTTTTAAAACTTGATAATAAATCGATATTTTGGATGTTAGGTTTTAATGAATTTCATAGTTTTATTGCGTCAGGCATAAAAGACCTGGCATAAGTCGCCGTTCTACACTTTAATTTTCGCACGGATGAATTTCTTTGAGATTGTCGTCATTTGAACTGGGTGTTTTTCGTAGGAGGTCAATAAGATATTGAGGTGCTAGATTGTTTTTCATTTGATAAAAAGTAGTCAATTTAGATATATATATAATCTACGTTCTGCTAGTGGCTTCTGATGCGTTTCGTCATAAATTGCCTTATGGCTTGTTTCGCGAACTGCTCCACATTAGTTATCTGAAAAAAAAACCAGTTCATATCTAATTGCTTTAGATAAACAATAAAAACGCCAAACTATTCCAATTGAAAACCCAAGTCTATTTTGCCGACATTCGCTTGAAACAATAGTTAAAGGTATACTTTCCAAAGAATTTAAAGCAAAAAGAAAAACTTTCATCCCTAAACATTGAAACTGGTAAAGTTTAATGATTATGGACTAATTCTACGAAATAATTTTATTAATGGAATGTATTTGGACTTCGGTACTAAACAAAGTAAGAATTTGATTGACAGATTATGTTTCATTCCAGCCTGCGGTAATCAGAAGAAAGACATCCTCTTCATCCTGGATTCCACCCGTTCTGTCAACAATGTGAAATTTTCGCATGAGAAAAATTTCGTAAACCTAACTCTCAGTTATTTCAATCTTGATGTTGACAAAATCCAAGTTGCCATGATGGTGTACAGCTCACTCCCTGGCTCGATCTATCCGCTGAACACTTACAATGACGTCACTTCCGCACAGGAGGCGGTCCTGTCCGCTGTCAGAGCTACTACGGCAGGAGCACCAAGAGACGACCTCGCTTTTAAATATGCCTTCGATACAATGTTCCAAACTTCAAATGGTGACCGTGCTGACGCAGAAAACATCATCATGTTCGTTACTGACGATCCTCTATCCGACAGTTACATGACCCAGGTTAACAGGTTTGGTGCTGAAACTGAATTCTTTGTGTTTGGGGTTGGAGAGAGGCCATTGAGATCCCAACTTGAAGAGAT
This sequence comes from Steromphala cineraria, assembly GCA_916613615.1. NCBI lineage: Eukaryota > Metazoa > Mollusca > Gastropoda > Trochida > Trochidae > Steromphala > Steromphala cineraria. The sequence goes on along the minus strand of OU744720.1, from coordinate 72,780,072 downwards.
CGCCTCAGCTCCCGTCTCCGAGCACGTGTTTGAAGTTGAAAGCTTTAACACGTTGTCGACCTTAGCATCCACGGCTGCCACATTAGCTTGTAAGTATTAAATAATTCAATGTTAATTTTCCATTTCTGAAGAATTCATTGGTTATCCTATCGATAAAGACAAAATGTCTTACATTATTTTGGTGGTGTATACGGAGAAATAATTAACGATCACCAAAGCAACACTTTTGCTGTTTTTTTGCATCATTGTGTTAGTCCACAAGGTGGTGTCAAAGTCTGTATATAAGGATGTCTACAGTTTGCATCAATTCCAAGCACGCTTTCTATAATGAGTGGAACAGTTAATGCAATTTACATTCCACTTAATCTTTTTGCAATGTAATAGCAGTAATGTAAGTGTATAAGACGTGAGACGGCTCGTCGCATAACACCAAGCTTGTGGAGGATATCTCCCCGTTACCCCGCCTCTGAATGGTATAACCTATAATAACATAACGTACGGTATGTTGCACAAGTGTAATAAACCTTAGCTGTAATTTCATCGGTTAAGAAAACTACGTGACTTCGTAATGTTGGACTTCTTCACGGGCTACTCGACTTTCTCACTATCGCAATCGAGTGCTCCCGGGCAGCACAAGAAAAGCGTGCAGCACATGCAAAGTCGTGTTTTCTGCTGATGGGAGAATCAGCGCAAACATGTTATTTCATCTGCCTGACTTTGACACAAAAGACATGAATTGGAGTAAAGGAGCATATAAAGTCTGTTTCACTTGTAATGTGTTTAAAGTGAAATTGATTGATTACTTCAAAATAGTGATTTTGGAACTGTTTGTGACGCCGAATTTGTTTATTGGCTGTTCCTTAATTTCACACGATAGGTCATCGGGACGATCTCTAGTACTGGTCATTGCGAGGTTGACAGTATCAACAAATATGAAAATCTCGATCTAACTGTATTCAGATTAAATCTATTGGCACCTTTGGTACTCTTTGATTATTTTCACGAATTCAATTCTTATAATATATTATGTATTACTTTCTATACAAACACACATGGATACACATTAAGAAGTTCACATGTGAAAGAGATTGTTCTTAGTGATAACAATATATTTCGAATATTCCATTTTTCCCCTTTTAAACGACAATTCCGTTTGTGAAATTATTATATACGACAAAGAAGAAGGTTTTCTTTTGTTTATTATTAGTTTTCATGAACTACTTTATAATTCATACATTTTTAGGCACATGTATTTCATTATGTTAATGCGCACTCACTGCATAGTACATATAAAGTTTCAACCGGTAATTCTTCTGTATCACACTCGTAAATTTTCACCCATCCGGTATGTAATATTATGGGCTCACTGATTGTCTGTCTGTAATCATTGTTTCGGAGCAGAACTCACAATGTAAGACTTACATTAATGTAACTTGATATGTAAAAGATATAAACCTCTACCTAATGAAATTGAAAATTGAAAATGTAAACATGAAGTTGAGGTAAAACCCGCCGGCTAAGGCGGCTTCTTTTGAAATTCTACATGTTTAAGATTACTAGATATTTTTATTAAAAACTCCATAGATATTTATAGAACGGGAGTGACAAGGCTCGACATTTCCTCACAAAGTTAGTCAGTATATTTCTGTTGTTTCTGTATATGTAATGTCATTGTTGATTTGCATCTTATTTCAAACTGTTCAAGTGTTCAATAATGCTTAGTGAAACCTGTTTTGAGAAAATACAACTTTGTAACTTCGCTGAAAAACTTAAGTTTTGCATTGTCTGCTAGTTGATTTTTAAATGTCTAAATATGATTGATCGACAAAATAATTGACGCGCAAGGTCATATTTATTGCAAATAAAAAATGGATTAAATTCTGTGTCATGTCAGAACCAAAGGGATTTTATGTCGTTGCGCCGTCTGTCCTTAAAAAATGTGTACATGTCGTACAATGTCAAATTCTTTCATAGACAAACAAGAAGACATATTCATTGACATTCCCCGCCAAATTAGTTTTTATTAAAGCTCCTTACATTTTCCTACAAGGGTCATAACCCATTTTCGAACTCCATCAAGGTATTGACACCCTGAAGGCACACATTTAAGTTGGTTGTCCTATCTGAAATAGGTTCTGAGAAAATTTGTCCCCTTTGAATACACTCTTGAACAGAGTCCAAAAAGACGGAACAAGGGCAATAATTCCGTAAAAAGTTTTGATTTTAGAACTCCAACAAGGTATTGATACCTTGAAGACACACATCAAAGTTGGTTTTTCCTATCTAAAGTTGTTTTTAAGAAAAGTTGCCCCCGGAACAAGGGCAATAACTCCGTAAAAATAATTGTAAGAAAATGTTTAACCTTTGTCGCCAGTTAAAGAAACCCACAAACAGAGTCCAAAAAGACGGAAGATGGGCAATAACTCTGTAAAAAAAATAGTTGCGTAGTTCTGAACTTCGAACTCCATCAAGGTATTAAGACACACACAAAATTTGATTATCCTTTCTTAGATAGTTTCCGAGAAAAATTTTACCCTTTGAAGAAACCCACAGAGTCCAAAAAGACGGAATATGGGCAATAACTCTGTAAAAAAATATTTGCGTGGTTCTGAACTTCGAACTCAATCAAGGTATAAAGACACACACCAAATTTGATTATCCTTTCTTAGATAGTTTTTGGGAAAAGCTGTCCCTTTTAACTCTGACGGACTCGGACGGACGGACGGACGGACAAAAAAAAACGGTCCTGAAGGTAAATGTCAATATCAAATTAATTCCCATAAGACGTTTATTTTGAGAAATGTTTGTCACTATGGGTTAATGAAACCTCCGGGGGGGGACCTAGGTTCTGCTGGTAAAATGGCGAGGACCATTCTCTCCCTACAGGGGCAGGTCAAATCATTAAATGCTGATAAAGCCTCTGTTCTTATTTGCCTAGTTATTGGTCTAGAATGGGAGATGCCTGATTGGTGGCAATCAAAGTTTGTTGTGCAATCAGCGAAGCTGTTCTAATATCATCATTTTGGGTACTGAATCATCGAAAAGCATTGTGATATGAACAAACATTTCCATGCAGGAAGCGTTGTCATTTGATAAAGAAATTCGAATGGATTGTGGTGCATTTCCCGCCAGGGGAAACTGCCAGAAATAACGAGTTTGGTCTTATTAGAACAGAGGTAGTATCAACATTTTATGACTTGATCTGCCTCTGGGGAGAGAATGTAGAACAGTGCCCCAAAGCTTGCCTTTTTAAAGGCTTTTCTTGTTAGAACAGAGGTAGTATCAATATTTATGACTTGATCTGCCTCTGTGGGTAGAGAATTGGCGAGGACATGAACGTACAATTCAAAAGCGACGGTAAAATGAGTTGAAAACTATAAACTTGAACTAACAAGGAAATAAGTTGTTGGAAGTAAATTGTAAAGATTCCCGAAGTTTTAAGTTTTTGTTTCGACTATATTGCAATCGTTTGAAAATAAGCAAGGCCATTTGTTGTTGAACATATGGTAAACTTCTTAGATTATCACAGTAACAGCAGTTACAGTCATTTTTCATGTATACTAAGCGAAGTCATGAAAAATCACATTATATAACTACGTAACATCCTCAATTAGCATCTATGATGACATGAAATCATATGCATGTTCTAAATATTTAGTAATAAGGTTCTGTTTACATTTCAGGATTATGCATTTATTTCAGAAACAGTAAAGCATTCAACATATACATAAACGACAAATAAAAATATTTGAGCATTGGTACTAACTACTATAAATCAAATATAAATCAATATATTAATATAAATGAAACTCTGTATGCGCCAGATAATTTTACTGTTGTTTAGACATGATGGGGGTCAGTTTCGTGTGCCCTTCTTATGTATAAGAAAAGCGAACATGGATCAGTGACTGTTCATTATATGCGAATATACTGGCCGCTGAAGCAAGGGGATCCGACAGGTCAAATGTCCCTACTAGGTTTCCATCCAAGGAAATCTGAAAAAAAGGGTAGAATACATGTTTTGCTTGCAATATTGAGTATATAGCAACGCAATTAAGTTAAAAACCTATCAGTTAGTATGCTTTGAGCGTAATTTGAAATGATTCAAGAAATATTTATTTCAAAAAGTAAAACAGTTTCACAGTAGTTTTAGTACATTTCTATGAATGAGAAAAAAATGATTGATATGCCAACTGAACCATAAAGAATGGATTCGAAACGGGACAATATCAGTTCTGGCACACCTTTGCAGAATAAACACAACTACAAATTTGATATAAGTTCTGGCACACCTTTGCAGAATAAACACAACTGCAAATTTAATTTAATTTATCACTTGAAAGGTTGATTTGAATTAAGCAAATTTCTTAAAATCCTCTTTTCTTAATCCAATAAAAAATATCAATAGATATAATGGTTTCATGAATAGGTGAGATGAACTACAAGTTAAATAACTACAGACATCACATTGTACTAAAACACCCAATGTGTAAAAAGTAGGCTGTTTACATCGACACCGAAAGTCTTCAAAATGGTTAAAAGATTGCTTTAGATAATATTATACAAAAGTTACCACAAAAGTTGCATATTTCCACCTTCTTACCTGATAATGAGTAGAGTTGAAAGTAGCATGCATATCGAATGGGACTTCAGAGGAGATGGGTAAGCCAGCATAATAAACTGGTCCACTGGGGCCTTCACTGTAAGAAGCGCCATCTTGGATCACTAGGAGTCGGACAAGGGCCTCTCCTGTGGTATTGTCCAAAGCGTATTCCAAACTGGGACGAGATTGAAGAAGAACTGGCTTACAGCTGCGTACCTTGAGTTTGTTCATTTACTTGTGTATCTAAGTGCAAATATCATGTAATTTGGGTTTGATGTTGACGTCCATATATCCAATCCAGGGGCACCTACAAAGGATCACCAACTGTCCATGTGTAGAATAATCATTCCCAAACCATTTTTCGGGGTCGTCGTGTCACTGGTGCTAAATTTCGACATTTGGCATGGTTAAATAGACAGATGGGGTCATATTTGGGAAATTCAGATTTTTTTGAATTTCGATTTAAATAATCCCTATAAACTTTGTAAGAAAGAAATCAGCACAATTATATTGCCTTAATTTAAAGAAACAAATATGACTTAGATCTAAAGCTGTTGATCATTTATGAATGATTTTGTATAGAAAAATAAAAAAAAGTGTTTTCAAAATTTTGACCCCTGGTCACTTCAATGCCCTGCTTAATTTTAAAGGGTTATCTGATATGTATGACATGCGAATAAACCAAACTGAATCTTTACTTATGTTTAACTTTTTTAGCATTATCCGTTTCGTTGCTAGGATGCACAAAAGACATTCCAAATTACATGATATTTGCACTAGAATACGCAGGTAAGTGAATAAACTTAAGGTACGCAGCTGTATAGATATGAAGATATGTACCTATTTTGCTATCCATAAGAATTATTTCAGCATGCATCCTCAGATATTTTACTTAAAGAACATCATGATATTGTCTTACAATTAATCGTGAGATGTTTTTAAAAAGCACCAGTAGCTAAAAGCAAAGAGTGTCATAACATTTTGACATGACTATTCCTTGAATTGAATTCATACACTGTCTGACTGGTCCATGTTCCTCTGATGTCAAGCTGAAAGCCAGGAGTAATAGGAGCAGGAAGAGGATAGTGTACATCAGCCTGAAATACCAATTGTGGGACGCTACAGATATAAATCGGGAGAAAAAAAACGATAGAGCACACATAGACATTGAATCAAATATTTCTTACAAAATTTACGTATTTTCCCTGTTCCTTTTAATCCATATTTTAAAGTCAAATTGTCCATCTGTCCGTAAACTTTCTGTATTTTCGACTTCTTTTCCAGAAGCATAAGGCCTAGAAAGCTGAAACTTTGAGTACAGACTTCTTGACTAGAGGGGATTATAATTTCTTTGGTTGCCCTTTGGCCCCTCATAAGGGCTGTATATGTCACTCCCTAAAACTTTTTTATTCTTCAAAAGGCCTAAAAAGCTGAAATATTGTGTAGAGACTCTTACTAACGAGGATTGTAATTTACAGTTTTGGTGACTCTATGGCCCCTAAAAAGGGCTTGGTGAGCCTATACCCTAAATTATCAATTGAATATTTGAGCAATTACCATTTCTGAATTGATACCGGTATCTGCAATCAAATCGCCTATATACGGTACTAATTTTAGGATTGGTGACCTTACACAGGAGGAACCACAATGGCCACACTCTACAACATAATTGAATATAAAGCCTGATGAGCTACAGAGCCAATGGCTCTTTTTCCTATCGGTTGCTGGATGCCATACTAAAATGTTACACAAGAAATATTGATTATCTCCCCTTACCGTGTTATACCATTCAATCTGGTGGCATGAATAAGCAGCAATAACACCATCCACCCACTGATCGCCATCATAACACTGCGCAGTGGAAGTAGCAAGGGGAGCGAACTCAGTGGGGCATGTTGGTGGTATCAAACTCTTCGAAATGGTACAGTCAGCTGCAATCACATTGTTTAAACATGTTTAAAAGCTATTCTTCAAATTTCCCAAATTCTAATTTCATCCTTTATTTGTATAATGGCAAACGGTAATTATTAGCATGCAATATCTAATCATTTCATGTATGTGGACGAAAGTCACAGATCTAAAAACTGTTTTGACTAACAGATAAGTCAGTATCAGGTTATTGGTACGAAGAAACATTGACTGTACAGTCTCACTGCCCAGTGGAAGGTCGTTCAATAAACAAACAATATCAGATTTTTTATAATACAAATTCTCAGATTGCAGGCAATTCAAACAATTATAAATACTTTAATTAGTACTTTTTAGAGACATGAAGAAATATGTTGTTGAAAGACAGAAGTGTCCAGAGCTTTAAAAGAGCCCCTTATTTTTCATCACATCTGTTTAACTTTGATACGAATGTTAATGGCATAGTTTATGATACATGTATGAATAAAAACTTTATCACAAATTCATTCACGAAATGTCCAGTATATGTTTTCAACAAAAAGGTGGAAGTTCAAATTCAAATTTAAAATCACATTATTTCTAGTTATATGACCTATACAGCTATTCAACTGTTATCAGCTCTCAAATGTCATCCTGGCCACTTTAGAAGAGTAAAAAAAATACAGTTGACAGATTGGGGTCCGTCAGTGTCTGTTTTCGATCATTATTGCGACTTCAGACCTTACTGTTCTCACTATACCACGCCAATCATCTTTATAATGATACTTTCTGCAATCTATGATCAATTTACCTCTGAAATGATACTTTCCTTTAACAAATAATGATCGGATCTATGGTTAGGTTTGTCATATATGACCCCCCCCCCCCCCCATAACTCATATGGTCGTTCTTTAACTATTTGAATCACTTTACGTCTTATAACTACAATTAATTTTCACCAGCGTGTCAAAGAGCACAAGCCATAACTCTATGTGTTTTCCTAAAATGCACTATTGGTCAGATACGAGACCATGTCCCAGTTCATTATAATTATAAGTGACCGGAAGTGATGAACCTAGAGAATAAGGTCTAGGTCTATATCTACTGTTCACTTGTTACTCCTGGTACCAAGGAACTGGTCAAAGTCTCATAGTGACCTTGAAACCGAGGTCAAGGTCACTCATATCGCCAAGTGTCTTGATACTTCTTCATTGAAGTCTGATATTAATTTTGGAAAATAGGTAGCACCTGTTCATGAAATTGTCCCTACAACATTTCAAAAACTCTGAAAATGTCTTGTAGTAATCTTGAAAAATTACAGCACCCTGATGTACTGGTCTGAATTTGAAGACTCTAGGTAATGAAATATTGCGCTTATAAGTACAGACGACGGAACTGACAAACAGAGCTAAACACCAAAACCCGTGCTTTGTTGTTCATATAAGGTAGAAAAAGCATAATGACTTGGGAGAAAAACTTTGTTGTCATTATGAATAATTATAAAGCTCAATTCAAAACAATTGTCAACCCTGATCATTTAAACCCACCTGCATAGTATTTGAAACCTGGAACTGAGGATACAGGGGTTCCTTCTGTTGAGTGTAGATGACATTCACCAGTCTGGTCGTTATGCAGAAACCGGTTACAGAGCCGGTGGTGGAAACAGTTGCTGAAACATTCAGCTCTTGTGGCAGTGACTTTGACCTCCAAAGCGTCAGATATGTGCTGACCATCATACGGAGGATAGCGATGGTAGGTAAAACGTCCACAACTATCAGAAGCTGACCCTTTACAGGCCATAATTGCAAGGAGCAGATAAAATAGAAACGGTCCTAGCATCATCATTTTACTAATCCACAATGTGCTGAACCCAGTGTGGTTCAGAGTAGATGCTTTCAAATGTAACCAATAACCAATAACTAACAGGAAGCAAGTAATTGATTATGGAATTATGTATGTACATGTTAAATTTTCGTGATGAGTTGATTAACGTTTCTAACAAATATAAGATGTTTTCAACTTCCTTACAAATATGTTTCAATGATTCGTTATTGAACTTTCACCAATTAGTTAGCATTACCATGTGTGTTCCAAGATGTCTTAATGGCTTTTTTCATGCAAAACCTTAGTCTAAGTTTTGAAGTTAAGATTGATTATTTTTGTAAATTTGTATGATTATCCCTACTGTTGTGGCAACCAGATCAATTACGGAAAAAAAGATTCCGTCCTACTGTTTTGGTTCATTATGAGGCATTTCTTTCAAATATAAATAGCTTTGCGTTTCATGATTACAGATGGAACTTGTAGTGTTTGTTCATTACCTTGGTAAAAGAGGACACAACAGCAGAAGACAAACTTCACACCTTTAATCAGTTGACTCACACTCTACAAGGTTACCGCCACGAGCGCGGCACAAGCATGCCTTGCACGTGCATTTGGTTAAAGCTGTTGCCAGGTTACGGAGGCCAGGTTGCTACAAGAAACACTGTGTTTATAGCAGTGATAGAAAAACAACGAATTCTACAGAACTTGTTTGAAAATTTAGAGAATAGTAGACAGCTAAAGAGTGAAACACCAATTGATTAGCTATTCAATCAAACGGTGTAGCATTTTGTAGCAACTCTCAGGGTTCGAACGTTACGCTAACTCCACTAATTAGTACCCTTGCCTCAGAAGCTAGATTCGCTCACGCGGCCCGACTTGGAATGTAGCCAATCAAATCATTTTCACGCCACCTTCTCAACGAGAAAATGATTTGATTGGCTTTATCCCAAGTTGGGTCGCGCGAGCGAATCTAGATTCTGAGCCAAGGGTACACATAAGTGGAGTTAGCGTCACGTTCCTATCGTGAATCAGGATGATTTTGTTGAAGCCTAGAAAAGATCAAGATAAGATAAAAGAAGACTTTATTATCAACAAAGGAAATTTGGTTTACATTTATGTGAGATCTGGAACATTCACAAGTATGAACATGAATTAAACATCAAATAACAAAGAAATCTTAAAGGATTTTAAAACCCCATTCCGAAATATTTGAAGTTAAAACATATTGTTTTGATCAAACAACTCGTCTGGCAACATCGCCCTGCTAACAATTTTTTCCCTTTCGTGAAACTTGCTCCTTCACTTTTCCCGAGCGAGAACCGAAGAATCCCGAACTTTAATGAGCACAAGAACTAGTGTCGTAATAGTAGCCTGACGAATCCAGAGGCATGTAGTTGTTTACATACCAGCGAAGGGAAAGTTATTCAGCGTGAGTTTACAAAGACGTCGTTGGACCTAATAAATATATCGACACAGACCTATTCACTAATAGGTAAGGGGCATATTCGATTGGAGATTATATTCTATTAGATAGGCTTTTATCATCTAAATCTAATATCTTAGCAGTGCACTGTGTCAATGAGTGGCCGTGCTCAAAGAGCGAAATTGAAATTACTAATAGACCTCAACGAACACACGGCAAGTGTTATCAGCATTAGCTATTTTTTAAGATCTTTTGATAATTGATTTTTGAGCTAATGACAGGTGGCGAGTTTCCAATATGATACAAAGTCTAAATATTTGAATCGTCACGCCGTTTTGTCGTCGACAGCACAATTTTGTTAACGAAAATGTAAAAAACCTGTCTTTTTTTAAAAGGTTTAACTGATAAAACTGGCAACATCTTCAAGCGAAACTTACAAACAAGGCGTCAAATCAACTTTGTATGCCATGATAATCAAGCAATTAAGAGTTAGAACAACATTTGTTCCTTTTGATGTGGATTTCAATCACGTCGCCAGTATCAAGAACGATAACTCTAAACGGCTCTTTTGTTTACTACTTTACATGTTCCCAGAGCTGATTGACTATGTTGGTTGGATTTATTTCTTTCTTATATAAGATTTACTTGTAATCAAATTCAATTACACCTGCAATATATCAGAAAATAATAAATTTCAAAATGATCTATGGCCCCTGCCTTACCTAATTACTGTTTTATGCATGTATATTTGTTGATCATCTCATTACTGCTTACAAATACTGATTCATTTTCGAAATATTGAAAAAAATATAATTACACAAAATCATTTCATTTATTATATGCAATCGTTTAGCGTATCACTTAGATATTGTTTAAAATAATTACGCTAACATAGATATGCACAATCTTAAAACTGTCAAAGGGATGTTTCAATTATTTCGAAAAATATTATTGCTGATATGTGACATATATTTATCAAATTTGGAATCGTTTTCACTATGAAATAATTTTTTTTTAAACTGTCTGGATATAGGTGTACTCATATGCCAAGTTACTGCAAGACAAATAATTTTATCAAAAAGACATCAAGGTTATTGGTGACATCAAGGTTACCTCATAAAGGTGATATTCAACTGATCTCAAATTTCCAGTTCTATAAATAGACTGGAGTACGAAATAATAATGATATAAACCCCTAAAAATAACATTTGATAGCCAGTTGGAATTCGATTTTTTGTTTTTGGAAATATCAAATCATTCTCATAAAAAAACAACACAGAAAATAGTCTATCGACTGCAGGCATGAATATTGACGACGATCAAACACACATTTATCTTTAGTTAAAATTATTAAACTTAGTCAACAATAAGTTTAATGTCTTTGAGATATGTTGTGAGTATTTTATGTTATAAATTTCAACAATAGTATCAATCAAAAGCGTGTTTGTTAACAACTTTGACATCGGCCTTCACAGGCTTTGCACTGCATTGCATCATGCCCGGCCGAGATTGACAGGCTACTATTACGTCACATTATGGAAGATACCGAGAGCTGTCGATCTTTTTGCATATCGGCAAGTCGGATTTGCCGGGCGGTTTACAAATGTTAGCGCAGGATTGCAAATTTGACGTAAGATCATGGCGGCTTGTGTTAACCGGTAAAACATACCATACTTATGAAGTTAATTGACTTAAAAGGGGGTTTTGAAATTCTTTAACAGTACAAAGGTAACATTAAGACTGATACAAGCAGTAAGTACACATACCACTACATAGCATTTTCATGAAATACATAATCATAAAATAAATAAATAAAAATAAATCCGAAATTTCAATGTGTGTATGAAGAGATGAACTAGTTTGACTTGATTTGTTTTCAATATGACTTTTGATGTGATTTTTGATATAATGATATGTATATATTTCACTCAATTCATTACATCTTTTAATATATATAAACATGATTTTTGCAGTTCTTTATACTACAGCTTCTTAAAAATATGTGTTACACAACTCATGCATTTCCTTTTTAATAAGATCCTCATTTTCAGGAATTTTGATTTGGCGCAGTTGTAGCTTAGAGATAAGACTTTTGGGTGATTATGAAGATTTCCCCACTTTATGTACCACAACATGTACATGATACAATTTTGTATGTTTTACAATGGAGGCTGTAGACAATTCAAATTAACCAAATAGACATGGGATCAAGATAAGAAATTTCCTATTTATAGATACATACCTTATTACTTTTTTTGGGGCTTTTTTGGTTGCCAGATAGCCCGATATGAATCCCATCGAGCACCTCTGGGAATACATCGATCGAAAGATCCGTCAACGTCGACACCAACCACACACACGTCAACAACTTATTGCTGCATTGATGGCCGGATGGATACCACCTGCTTTCATCAGATGATTGACTTTTTCTCTGAGACGAAGAATTCAGGCATGTTTGAATGCCAACGGCGGACATACCAGATACTGATCACATACAATTTGTCATTAAATTAATGGATATTTAATGATTTTGTTGTTTTTGTACATGATCGGAAATAGGACAATTACTTATTTACCATTAAAGTTACAGGTCTGTTATTTTAACACACGGTACTAAACTGATGGAGTGTTACAACACAACAAAGCAAATTCCTCTGATCACGTAACTTTTTATGATATTCAAATTCAAAGCGGCGTTACATTTCTTTTGGCGTTCAGTTTAAATATACATATTTGATTCAAGGAAAACGTATCACGTTTTTCTCACAAATCATACATGTACTTGAAGAGTCTTTAATCTAAATATGAATAAATATTTGGTATATCCTTAGTTACCAGATTTAAGGATTTCTACCAAATGACAAACTTTGAAATTTACTCTAACAATGTCTTTATACACTTTTAATTGTAACTATTATTTAAGTTTAACTTTTAATTTACAATATTACAAGGTCCCTGTTAATGATGACTTTACCTTCATTAAACCCACAACTTGAAAAACATTTGAACAAGATCGCAAGGAGACAGAAGCAGAGTCAATAAGCCTAACTCACCTGTTCACATGATGCGGCGGTAGACATCAAAGAGCCGTCAGGTGCAACACTGGTGAAATGGCTCCTCCGTCCTTGCTTTTTATGTCCGTCACGTTACCAAACATCATTTCTGTTTTCTCTTATGTTAGAAAGGATATGTATTCCTTCTCACCAAGTCTCTACAACTACAGCATCGGTGGGTTCTATGCAGTAGTCAGTGTGATGTCATATCCTGATTGTGCTAGAATCTGTACCGATCAAGAGACCTGTAAAACTTTCTCTTACATCCAATCCTCTTCTGCGTGTTATCTGTATTATACATGGGTGTGCAAAGATTCCTACATGGAGCAGACTGGACGTCGATACTACAAGCGAGCAGGTACAATAAACTGTTTTCAAATTCAAATTGTCAATGACTACAATGTATGATACTTTTAACGATCTTCACTATTTATCTTCAGTTACCATTGCTTTTATAGTATTGATTTTTAAAAAAAATGAATCTTAGTTCAAATCACCTAGACTTTAAAATTGAATGAAAGTTAAAAGATATATAAAAACAACAAATAACATGATAAATGATGAATTAACGTTTTTCCATTTAAAAAAATGTCAAACATTTCTTAAAATATTTGATGTTTTGACACAGATTATATATTGAAGTTCATCTAATCAATAATTGATGAATTGCTTATCTTATTTTCAGAGACAAACCAGTCTGTTCCCGCTGTACAAGGTGCTGATATTATTTGTATAATGTGTTTATTTTCTGTCTGCTGAGGCCTAAACTTAGTTTCACTTAAGAGGGTTTTAGTTAGGCAGAGTACAGCACTAGCATCTACGAAGTGTCAAGTATTCTTTTTTTATTTTAAAGGGGCAGTAGCACGTTTTTTGATAATTTTATTTTCTAAATTTTTCACTGATAATTGTAAGTTAATGCTAAATGTATTATTTTGACAGTGTCAGACATATCATTAGACAAGCCAATCATCCATAGTCAGAGGACAAAGTAAGAAGATTCACATAAAATCCATTGGCGGCCATTTTTTGTGAACACCTTTAATTCATTTTGTGTGAGAAAAATGAATCGCATGGCTAAACTTTACGTTATATACTTGAATTACTACTGCTCCATTTATAGTTGATATACATTGTCTTTCAATTGGAACCATTTATTTTCATTTTCTTGACATCACCAAATATTCCCCCTAAAAACGTGCTACTGCCCCTTTAAAGTTGAATGTCAATATTGTCTCTTAAATGTCTCAAAATTGGTGAATTTTGTTGTTGTGAATTTTACCTCAGAAAATATTATTTTTATGAAAAATGTTTATAAAAGTTTAAAATTTAGTAGACTTTTAAGAATTGATAACATTGGTGACTTGTTGGTACCTAGATTGAAATAACATACTCAATTACGGTCATAAATATGATGTTGAAAATGTATAAAGATTTGATTATATTCGTAATTAGCAAACACATGCATCACAACTTGTAAAATTGTCTTTATTTTGGATACATTTTCAAGATAAAGATACCAATTAATAGTAAGATATTGACGGTTGTGGTAAGTATAGTGGTAATAGAGTCAATGTACTCTAATCCTAAATTATCTTAGTTGTTGGTACAGTGTGTGTCGATGCGTCCTAGTGCATTTTACTTGTGATACATTGCTCACTATAGTTTTTCGCTTCATTCCTATTTTTTATGTTTAAGCCAATTTTTAGAGTATACACTTTCTTTTGAGCACTAGTTTAGTTGCAAATTCTTAAATCCTCTATAAAGAAAAGAAACGGGGACCTCATCCGTTGCTCTTTATTGTGAAGTATAATATTTTTCCATCTATCGAATTGTATTACTAAGAACATAGAATGTCTTGAATGTGCCTGTGATCACTGTAATTAGTCAACGGCAGCTTCGTTACCCTCTGCTAATGCCAGTTCATGCTAATTAAACCTTTGCAGAATTCTCTTATTAGTGATTTAAACATATTTATTCATGATATGTATATATACATGAATGGATTGGCCAGCAAGCTCCGAAGAGGCCGTTACACATAGATATATACAAAACTAATATTAGCTAGTGACATGTCAGATTCACAACTTAGCTTCATAGATATTGTTTTTTATGAATATCATGTTGTTTGCGTGGCAGTAATTACATATTCAAGTGTTTATGAAATTATGTCAAATCGATCAGATTTTATGATATAATGATGAATAGACTTTCAATATATTTTAAAGATCGTCGTTTGAGAGCGATTTGAGTACTGTATCAATACTAAATCCTTTCAAATAGAAGAATGAATTCTGTCTAAATTCTGTGTATTTGTGACATGTGAAAAAATAATGTACACCGTGTACAATTGGGTGACCGCATAAACACTCTAGGCTATCCGCAATATGTCTATCAAACTTGTCGGCATTCAAATCACTACAAAGAAGCCTGAGGCGGGAATGAATAATTTGACAAATTCTTGAACGATAATTAAGATCGAAGTTAACATTTGTATTTCTAGATCCACAAAGCTTATTTTCAAAACTTGATAATATATCGATATTTTAGATGTTAGGTTTTAATGAATTCCATAGTTTTATTGTGTCAGGCAAAAAAGACCTGGCATAAGTTCGCCGTTTATCTGAGATTGTCGGCATTTGAACTGGGTGTTTTCGTAAGAGGACAATAAGATTTTGAGGGGCTAGATTGTTTTTCATTTGATAAAAAGTAGTCAATTTAGATATATATAATCTACGTTCTGCTAGTGGTTTCTGATTCGTTTCGTCATAAATTGCCTTATGGCTTGTTTCGCGAACTGCTCCACATATGGATCTTAACGGATCCATGTTCAGCTTTTCTAGTAAGTTCCATTGCTCTTGATTGCAATTATCCCAAATATGCCCACAATAATACAATATTGGTATTATGAAAGGTTTATAAATGATTTCTAAACTTTTCGGCGGTAGCCGATATTTCAGACTTCTTAAGCAGTTAATCTTCTTACCTAATTCTCTTACTAGTCAACTTATCGATGTAAAGATTGACCTTGGGATAAAAGTCTTTGCTAGAATATACAAATTCGCCCTCATTCAATAATCACTTAAGCAACACAAAAACTACTTTCTAAAATGCATTATTAACCATTGTTAGTTGTAAACGAATCTGTTTTCTACATCGTTTTTGGGAAACGATTGATATTTTCTTAACATGTTAAAGACGTAACCTTGCATTGTCTTATGTTTCTTTGCATTACAAAACGTTATCTGAAAAAAACCAGTTCATATCTAATTTCTTTAGATACACAATAAAAACGCCAAACTATTCCAATTGAAAACCCAAGTCTATCTTGCCGACATTCGCTTGAAACAAAATAGTTAAACGTATACTTTCCAAAGAATTTTAAGCAAAAAGAAAAACTTACTTTCATCCCATAACATTCCAAACTGGTAAATTTTAATGATAATGGACTAATTCTACGAAATAGTTTTATTAATGGAATGTATTTGGACTTCGGTACTAAACAAAGCAAGAATTTGATTGATTATGTTTCATTCCAGCCTGCGGTAATCAGAAGAAAGACATCCTCTTCAGCCTGGACTCCACAAGTTCTGTCAACAATGTAAAATTTTCACATGAGAAACATTTCGTAAACCTAACTCTCAGCTATTTCAATCTTGATGTTGACAAAATCCAAGTTGCCATGATGGTGTATAGCTCACTCCTTGGCTCGATCTTTCCGCTGAACACTTACAATGACGTCACTTCCGCTGAACACTTACAATGACGTCACTTCCGCACAGGAGGCGGTCCTATCCGCTGCCTGAGCTATTACGGCAGGAGCACCAAGAGAGGACCTCGCTTTTAAAAATGTCTTCGATACAATGTTCCAAACTTCAAATGGTGACCGTGCTGACGCAGAAAACATCATCATGTTCGTTACTGACGATCATCTATCCAACAGTTACATGACCCAGGTCAACAGGTTTGGTGCTGAAACTGAATTCTTTGTGTTTGTGGTTTGAGAGAGGCCATTGAGATCCCAACTTGAAGAGATCGCCTCAGCTCCCGTCTCCGAGCACGTGTTTGAAGTTGAAAGCATTAACGCGTTGTCGACCTTAGCATCCACGGCTGCCTCATTGGGTTGTAAGTATTAAATAATTCAATGTTAATTTTCCATTTCTGAAGAATTCATTGGTTATCCTATCAATAAAGACAAAATGTCTTACATTATTTTGTTGGTAAATATTGAGAAATAATTAACGATCACCACAGCAACACTTTTTTTCATTGTGTTAGTCCACAAGGTGGTGTCAAAGTCTGTATATAAGGATGTCTACAGTTTGCATCAATTCCAAGCACGCTTTCTATAATGAGTGGAACAGTTAATGCAATTTACATTCCACTTAATCTTATTGCAATGTAATGGCCAGTAATGTAAGTGTAGAAGACGTGAGACGGCTCGTCGCATAACACCAAGCTTGTGGCGGATATCTCCCCGTTACCCCGCCTCTGAATGGTATAACCTATAATAACATAACGTACGGTATGTTTCACAAGTGTAATAAACCCTAGCTGTAATTTCATCGGTTAAGAAAACCACGTGACTTCGTAATGTTGGACGGGCAGCACGAGAAAAGCGTGCAGCACGTGCAAAGTCGTGTACTCTGCTGATGGGAGAATCAGCGCAAACATGTTATTTCATCTGCCTGACTTTGACACAAAAGACATGATTTGGAGAAAAGGAGCATATAAAGTCTGTTTCACTTGTAATGTGTTTAAAGTGAAATTGATTGATTACTTCAAAATAGTGATTTTGGAACTGTTTGTGACGCCGAATTTGTAGATTGGCTGTTCCTTAATTTCACACGAAAGGTCATCAGGACGATCTCTAGTACTGGTCATTGCGAGGTCGACAGTATCAACAAATATGAAAATCTCGATCTAACTGTATTCAGATTAAATCTACTAGCACCTTTGGTACTCCTTGATTATTTTCACGAATTCAATCCTTATAATATATTATGTATTACTTCCTATACAAACACACATGGATACACATTAAGAAGTTCACATGTGAAAAAGATTGTTCTTAGTGATAACAATATACTTCGAAAATTCCACTTTTCCCCTTTCAAACGACAATTCCGTTTGTGAAATTATGATATACGACAAATTCTTAGAAGGAAAGAAGAAGTTTTTTTTGTTTATTATAAGTTTTCATGAACTACTTTATAATTCATACATTTTTAGGCACATGTATTTCATGATGTAATTCGCACTCACTGTATAGTACATAATCATATCAAGTTTCAACCGGTAATTCTTCTGTATCGCACTCGTAAATGTTCACCCAACCCGTATGCAATATTTTGGGTTTAGTCGTCTCACTGATTGTCTGTCTGTAATCATTGTTTCGGAGCAGAACTCACAATGTAAGACTTAGATTAATATAACTTGATATGTAAAAGATATAAACCTCTTCCTAATGAAATTGAAAATTGAAAATGTAAACATGAGGTTGAGGGAAAACCCGCCGGCTTCTTTTGAAATTATACATGTTTAAGATTATTGGATATTTTTATTAAAAAAAACTCCATAGATATTGATAGAACGGGAGTGACAAGGCTGGACATTTCCTCACAACGTTTGTCAGTATATTTGTGTTGTCTCTGTATATGTAATGTCATTGTTGATTTGCATCTTATTTCAAACTGTTGAAATGTTCAATAATGCTTAGTGAAACCTGTTTTGAGAAAATACAACTTTGTAATTTCGCTGAAAAACTTAAGTTTTGCATTGTCTGCTAGTTGATGTCTAAAATGTCTAAATATGATTGATCGACAAAATAATTGACGCGCAAGGTCATATTTATTGCAAATAAAAAATGGATTCAATTCTGTGTCATGTCAGAACAAAAGGGGGATTATGTTGTTGCGCCGTCTGTCCGTAAAAAATGTGTACATGTCGTACAATGTCAAATTCTGTCATAGACAAACAAGAAGACATATTCATCGACGTTCCCCGCCAAATTAATTTTTATTAAAGCTCCTTATATTTTCCTACAAGGGTCATAACCCATTTTCGAACTCCATCAAGGTATTGACACCCTGAAGGCACACATTTAAGTTGGTTTTCCTATCTGAAATAGGTTCTGAGAAAAGTTTTCCCCTTTGAATACACTCTTGTCCAAAAAGACGGAACAAGGGCAATAACTCCGTAAAAAGTTTTGATTTTCGAACTCCAACAAGGTATTGATACCTTGAAGATACACACATCAAATTTGGTTATTCCCATGTAAAGTTGTTTTTCAGAAAAGTTGCCCCCGGAACAAGGGCAATAACTCCGTAACAATCATTGTGAGAAAATTGTACCCTTTGAAGAAACCCACAAACAGAGTCCAAAAAGACGGGACATGGGCAATAACTCTGTAACAATAACTTAATCAAGGTATTGATACGGTGAAGACACACACCAAATTTGATTTTCCTATCTTAGATAGTTTTTGGGAAAAGCTGTCCCTTTTAACTCGGACGGACTCGGACGGACGGACGGACGGACAAAAAAACGGTCCGGAAGGTAAATGTCAATATCAAACTAATTCCCATAAGACGTATATTTTGAGAAATGTTTGTCACTATGGGTTAATGAAACCTACGGGCGGGACCTAGGTTCTGCTGGCAAAATGGCGAGGACCATTCTCTCCCTACAGGGGCAGGTCAAATCATTAAATGTTGATACAGCATCTGTTCTAATTTGCCGAGTTTTTGGTCTAGAATTGGAGATACCTGATTGGTGGCAATCAAAGTTAGTTGTCCAATCAGCGACGCTGTTCTAACATCATCATTTTGGGTACTGAATCATGGCATAAGCATTGTGATATGAACAAACATTTCCATGCGAGAAGCGTTGTCATTTGATGAAGAAACTCAAATGGATTATGGTGCATTTCCCGCCAGGGGAAACTGCCGGAAATAATGAGTTTGGTCTTATTGCTTTGCGGTCCAGAGACCCCAAAGTTATGTAACATTTGATATTAAACATTATGGCAGAAGTTTCTCTCTATATTACTCTTGGAAACTTCAAAGAGAAGTTTCAGCCAATGATATGTGTTTTAACCATATAGTATTTCGAACGACCAATGGACAGAGCTGTATCAAATTTATACCCACGTGTCCGTGTGGGTGGTACGAAATAATTGGCAAGCTTTAATTTGGAAATTGATTATTATAATAATGTTAACCCTTAAATAATAAACCCTTAATAAATATCAATTTTGCATATGCATGTGAGCTGTTTTGTAGTTATTAGGTGTATTTTTGTGCATTCCACATTCGGAAACGACATTCCATTTTTGTATCAACTAGGAATTCGGTTCCTTCAATTTTTTTACTATAACGCGAGTGTGAATGTCCCGCCTTGTCAATGACTGATCGTTCACTCAATGCATCTCATTGCTTCGCGGAAAAATGGCACTGAACAGGCCATTTTCAAATTTCATGTTTCAAAACATAACGTTGATGATTTATTTACGATTAAAGGTGTCTTTCGATGAAAGTATCGACACAGGGCCTAAAGTATGATAAAATATTCTTAAATGTCATCCTATAACATAATGAAAATTATGAACTTGTAGCTGAGATCATTTCTAAATATATCAGCAACTTTCGGCTGTAATTCAATCAACACTCAGTTAAGGAAAAATATTCTTTCAACATGTAATTAACCTGAAAGTCAATCGGAAATTCGTCGGGTTTGAACTAAATTTGCCGGTATTGGAAAACAATGGAACCCGGAAAGTTTACTAGCGCAACTATTTATCTTATAATTAATCACTCATTCACTGGCTCGTGTCAGCTATCTTTTAAAGAAACATAAATTTTAAATACTGTATTGTTTAAAAATTTATATCATAATTGAGATAGGAGACGTATCTATCATTGTTGGAATTTAAGCGGAACGAACGAGATGTTTTACTATGTACATAGTGTACTGATAACTTTCAAAACAAAGAGCAAAGAACATGCGTCTCTGATTGGAACAATTTATTCAAGTAACAGTCCCCGTGCCCGTCCTCCCTAACCTAAATCTCCTGGTTCTATATAGTGATACATAACCGGGTGCCCCAAAGCTTGCCTTTTTAAAGGCTTTTCTTGTTAGAACAGAGGTAGAATTAATATTTATGACGTGATCTGCCTCTGTGGGTAGAGAATGGGCGAGGACATGAACGTACAATTCAAAAGCCACGGTAAAATGAGTTGAAAACTATTAACTTGAACTATCAAGGAAATAAGTTGTTGGAAGTAAATTGTAAAGCTTCCCGAAGTTTTAAGTTTTTGTTTAGACTATATTGCAATCGTTTGAAAATAAGCAAGGCCAATTGTTGTTGAACATATGGTAAACTTCTTAGATTATCACGGGAACAACAGTTAGAGTAAAATTTTCATGTATACTGAGCGAAGTCATGAAACATCACATTATATAATTACGTAACATCCTCGATTAGCATCTATGATGACATGAAATCATATGCATGTTCTAAATATTTAGTAAAAAGGTTCTGTTTACATTTCAGGGTTCTGCATTTATTTTAGAAACAGTAAAGCATTCAACATATACATAAACGACAAATAAAAATATTTGAGCATTGGTACTAACTACTATAAATCAAATATAAATCAATATATTAATATAAATGAAACTCTGTATGCGCCAGATAATTTTACTGTTGTTTAGACATGATGGGGGTCAGTTTCGTGTGCCCTTCTTATGGATAAGAAAAGCGGACATGGATCAGTGACTGTTCATTATATGCGAATATACTGGCCGCTGAAGCAAGGGGATCCGACAGGTCAAATGTCCCTACTAGGTTTCCATCCAAGGAAATCTGAAAAAAGGGTAGAATACATGTTTTGCTTGCAATATTGAGTATATAACAACCCAATTAAGTTTAAAACATATCAGATAGTATGCTTTTAGTGTAATTTGAAATGATTCAAGAAATATTTATTTCTAAAAGTAAAACAGTTTCACAGTAGCTTTAGTAAATTTCTATGAATGAGAAAACAATTATTGATATGCCAACTGAACCATAAAGAATGGATTCGAAACGGGACAATATCAGTTCTGGCACACCTTTGCAGAATAAACACAACTACAAATTTGAAATCAGTTCTGGCACACCTTTGCAGAAAAAACACAACTGCAAATTTAATTTAATTTATCACTTGAAAGGTTGATTTGAATTAAGCAAATTTCTTAAAATCCTCTTTTCTTAATCCAATAAAAGGTATCAATAGATATAATGGTTTCATGAATAGGTGAGACGAACTACAAGTTAAATAACTACAAACATCACATTGTACTAAAACACCCAATGTGTCAAAAGTATGTTGTTTTCATCGACACCGAAAGTCTTCAAAATGGTTAAAAGATTGCTTTAGATAATATTATACAAAAGTTACCACAAAAGCTGCATATTTCCACCTTCTTACCTGATAATGAGTAGAGTTGAAAGTAGCATGCATATCGAATGGGACTACAGAGGAGATGGGTAAGCCAGCATAATAAACTGGTCCACTAGGGCCTTCACTGTAAGAAGCGCCATCTTGGATCACTAGGAGTCTAACAAGGGCCTCTCCTGTAGTATTGTCCAAAGCGTATTCCAAACTGGGACGAGATTGAAGAAGAACTGGCTTACAGCTGCGTACCTTAAGTTTGTTCATTTACTTGTGTATCTAAGTGCAAATATCATGTAATTTGGGTTTGTTGTTGACGTCCATAAAACTAATCCAGGGGCACCTACAAAGGATCACCAACTGTCCATGTGTAGAATAATCATTCCCAAACCATTTTTCAGATTTTTTTTGAATTTCGATTAAAATAATCCCAGCACAATTACATTGCCTTAATTTAGAGAAACAAATATAACTTAGATCTAAAGCTGTTGATCACTTATGAAGGATTTTTTATAGAAAAATAAAAAATAGTGTTTTCAAAATTTTGACCCCTGGTCACTTCAATGCCCTGCCTAATTTGATACGGTTATCTGATATGTATGACATGCGAATAAACCAAACTGAATCTTTACTTATGTTTAATTTTTTTAGCATTATCCGTTTCGTTGCTAGGATGCATCAAAGACATTCCAAATTACATGATATTTGCACTAGAATACGCAGGTAAATGAATAAACTTAAGGTACGCAGCTGTATAGATATGAAGATATGTACCTATTTTGCTATCCAAAAGAATTATTTCAGCATGCATCCTCAGATATTTTACTTAAAGAACATCATTATATTTTCTTACAATTAATCGTGGGATGTTTTTAAAAAGCACCAGTAGCTAATAGCAAAGAGTGTCGTAACATTTTGACATGGCTATTCCTTGAATTGAATTCATACACTGTCTGACTGGTCCATGTTCCTCTGATGTCAAGCTGAAAGCCAGGAGTAATAGGAGCAGGAAGAGGATAGTGTACATCAGCCTGAAATACCAATTGTGGGACGCTACAGATATAAATCGGGAGAAAAAAAACGATAGAGCACACATAGACATTGAATCAAATATTTCTTACAAAATTTACGTATTTTCCCAGTTCCTTTTAATCCATATTTTCCGTAAATGTCCGTAAATTTTCTGTATTTTCGACTTCTTTTCCAGAAGCATAAGGCCTAGAAAGCTGAAACTTTGAGTACAGATTTCTTGACTAGAGGGGATTATAATTTCTTTGGTTGCCCTTTGGCCCCTAATAAGGGCTGTATATGTCACTCCCTAAAACTTTTTTCTTCTTCAAAAGGCCGAAAAAGCTGAAATATTGTGTAGAGACTCTTACTAACGAGGATTGTAATTTACAGTTTTGGTGACTCTATGGCCCCTAAAAAGGGCTTGGTGAGCCTATACCCTAAATTATCAATTGAATATTTGAACAATTACCATTTCTGAATTGATACCGGTATCTGCAATCACATCGCCTATATAGGTACTAATTTTAGGATTGGTGACCCTACACAGGAGGAACCACAATGGCCACACTCTACAACATAATTGAATATAAAGCCTGATGAGCTACAGAGCCAATGGTTCTTTTTCCTATCGGTTGCTGGATGCCATACTAAAATGTTACACAAGAAATATTGATTATCTCCCCTTACCGTGTTATACCATTCAATCTGGTGGCATGAATAAGCAGCAATAACACCATCCACCCACTGATCGCCATCATAACACTGCGCAGTGGAAGTAGCAAGGGGAGCGAACTGAGTGGGGCATGTTGGTGGTATCAAACTCTTCGAAATGGTACAGTCAGCTGCAATCACATTGTTTAAACATGTTTAAAATATATTCCTCAAATTTCCTAAATTGATGATTGCATCCTTTATTTGTATAATGGCAAAAGGTAATTATTAGCGTGCAATATCTAATCATTTCATGTATGTTGACGAAAGTCACAGATCTAAAAACTGTTTTGACTAACAGATAAGGCAGTATCAGGTTATTTGCACGAAGAAACATTGACTGTACAGTCTCACTGCCAAGTGGAAGGTCGTTCAATAAACAAACAATATCAGACTTTTTAACAATACAAATTCTCAGATTGCAGGCAATTCAAACAATTGTAAATACTTTAAATTGTGCTTTTTAGGGACATGAAGAAATATGTTGTTGAAAGACAGAAGTGTCCAGAGCTTTAAAAGAGCCCCTTTTTTCATCACATCTGTTTAACTTTGATACTAATGTTAATGGCATAGTTTATGATACATGTATAAATCAAAACTTTATCACAAATTCATTCACGAAATTTCCAGTATATGTTTTCAACAAAAAGGTGGAAGTTCAAATTCAAATTTAAAATTAAATGATTTCTAGTTACATGACCTATGCAGCTATTCAACTGTTATCAGCTCTCAAATGTCATCCTGACCACTTTGGAAGAGTAAAAAAATACATTTGACAGATTGGGGTCCGTCAGTGTCTGTTTTCGATCATTATCGCGACTTCAGACCTTACTGTTCTCATTATACGACGTCAATCATCTTTGTAATGATACTTTCTGCAATCTATGATAAATTTACCTTTGAAATGATACTTTTCTTTAACAAATAATGATCGGATCTATGGTTAGGTTTGTCATATATGACCCCCCCCCCCCCCCCCCCATAACTCATATGGTCGTTCTATAACTATTTGAATCACTTTACGTCTTATAACTACAATCAATTTTCACCAGCGTGTCAAAGAGCACAAGCTATAAATCTATATGTTTTCCTAAAATGCAGTATTGGTCAGATACGAGACCATGTCCCAGTTCATAATAAATAAAGTGACCGGAAGTGATGAACCTTGATAATAAAGTCCATGTCTATATCTACTGTTCACTTGTTAGTCTTGGTACCAAGGAACTGGTCAAAGTCTCATAGTGACCTCGAAACCGAGGTCAAGGTCACTCATATCGCCAAGTGTCTTGATACTTCTTCATTGAAGTCTGATATTAATTTTGGAAAATAGGTAGCACCTGTTCATGAAATTGTCCCTAAAACATTTCAAAAACTCTGAAAATGTCTTGTAGTAATCTTGAAAAATTACAGCACCCTGATGTACTGGTACTGGAATTTGAAGACTCTAGGTAATGAAATATTGCGCTTATAAGTACAGACGACGGAACCGACAAACAGAGCTGGTTACCATAACCCGTGCTTTGTTGTCATGGCGCCGGGGAAAATGTGAAGAGATTATGAAACACCTTAAAAAGGTTCTTGTATGGCATGCGTATGGACTTCTTTGAAGATAGCATGCATAATCCTTGAGATTTATTGTTAAAAATATCACTTTTTAGTTAGGTTAACTGAAATCAAACTTTATATCAACAAAATTTATATAAATGTCTTCACCATAACTTGCGTATCGAGGATGATGGATGACATGTCTCAAATAAGGTAGAAAAAGCATAATGACTTGGGAGAAAAACGTTGTTGTCATTATGAATAATTATAAAGCTCAATTCAAAATAATTGTCAACCCTGATCATTTAAACCCACCTGCATAGTATTTGAAACCTGGAACTGAGGATACAGGGGTTCCTTCTGTAGAGTGAAGGTGACATTCACCAGTCTGGTCGTTATGCAGAAACCGGTTACAGAGCCGATGGTGGAAACAGTTGCTGAAACATTCAGCTCTTGTGGGAGTGACTGTGACCTCCAAAGCGTCAGACAAGTTCCGGTCGTCATTACCAGGCATATGATGGTAGGTAAACAATCCACAGCTGTCAGAAGCTGCCTCTCCCTGAATCAAACTTGTAAGAAGCAGAAAAGTAAAACACTTTCCAACCAACATTGTTTTACTTACTCACAGTGGTCCAGATTTCATTCTATGTGCAAGTTGCATAGTACTTTTATGCAAAGTCACAATCTCTTGGTGACTTCTGCCAATCAAATCAAAGTTATATAGAACGATTCAATATTTTGCTTAATTTCATGGCAACCGGGTCCTTAGGCCTATTTGAATATACCCAGTTGTCACATTTATCATCACTTAGTCAAACACAACTTTTGCGTTTCTGGGCTTTCATTATTATATTTTGTAGTTGTATTTTATTCTGTAAATAAATTCGAATTTAATTCCGGTTTTAACTGTGCTTTTTGTTTGTCTTAATTGTTTGCAAGTCAGAATGATTAATAATTTAAACTTTACCGTCTTTTTATTATGTGTAATCACAAACATTTCAAACAGTGATCTCTTCAAGTTTCATTGGTATACTATATCCGGAACCGAAAATTCACAATGTCTTTGAAATCGTTCAGCTTTTTTGCAGCAAATTTATTGATGTACATGCACTGATGTTTGACTTGTCTACATCACATAGCTTCACCCTACAAAGGCAGCCAAATACTTTAATATAATGTGTTAATTCAAAGGTGTGAACATGAGACCAATAAATAAACCATATCTGTAATCAAGCCCAACAAGTGAAAGAGAAGTGACTGGATAGAATGATTTATTTCCAGACATTTAATAAAAAAAATGCAAACATTATGTATCAATACGATTCAATTACAATTTAATGAATATTTTCCTCGTGTAAAGTTTAAAAATTCCCCTCCATCGCTTTTTCTTGTTCATTGTCGTTCGACATAAAACCGTTTATTTGTATTTCTTTTATCATGAATGTTTTGTATTGATACCTAAAGCATTTCTCGATCTAAAGACACCTTTAATAACACATATGACTCCTTCACTCCACCGAGTTTTTCTCTGCACAACCTGAAGGTGTGGATAGATTTGATTCTTTGAGGGGAGGAGATGATATTTATGCAGAAACTTGTCGAGCAGTTACTTATGTGTACTTTTCACTTTTGACACTTTCTGGTCGTTGTTAGTCCTATTAATTATGTCTAATATCAGGTCGGCATTCATGGATGGATAATTTATCAGTCATGAATACTGACATAAAGAGCTT
Organism: Steromphala cineraria; assembly: GCA_916613615.1. Lineage (NCBI taxonomy): Eukaryota > Metazoa > Mollusca > Gastropoda > Trochida > Trochidae > Steromphala > Steromphala cineraria. Next base: position 72,752,848 of record OU744720.1, on the reverse strand, counting down.
TGAGCATTCTTTCGTTTTGCATGTGGTGGTAGTTGATTAGACTGAAGTCTTCAGTGAACAGAAAACAGTCCCAAAACATGTGCAAATTTCATTGTACATGTCCAGTGGATCGAGAAATTGTCTTGCATTACAAACATGAAAGACTGTAAATAGTTTGTTTTTATCCTCCTCCATTTTAGCGGAACAATAGTGGGTTTTCTGGGGGAAGCGTGGCTTTTTAGCAATATTTCTTGGGGAAAGTTGGCTATGTAGTCATAGGTCAGGGAGAAAATTGGCTATATATCAAGTTTTCCGGTAGGAAATATGGATAGGAGAGTATGTAAACAAATTATTTGGACATTTTAGTTCTTTTCTTTAATGTTAAAACTAATTGATCATCTTCATTATGTAATCTGTACATAAGTTACACATCCTTGACTTGACTAAGGAAATGAAACTCAGACGTCAACTAAACCTGTAGGCCTTACAAAAAGCGTTTTACAAAATGTCTTAAGTAGAGGACTTTCTGCTCATTTTTGTGCTTTCAGTCTACAAGGAAGCATGTTTTTGAGCCTTCAAGGTGAAGTGTTCGAGCATTCGCGCCTAAATGAAAATTTTAGTATATATTTGTTTGATGTAGTTTTGCATTTAACCCTTTTTCAAATCATTTTAACCATACCATTGAGCTTTTGACTTAAAGAGTTCTGAATGTTGATGAAATTGAAAAGTACTCTTGCAAAAAGTTTTTTACACATGTAAGAAATTCAAACAATAAAATTCAACATACATTATGAAATGACTAAAAACGTTCATGATTACATGAAGAAATGAATAACAGAAACTTTTTACTTTTTTTCTTGTTTTGTTGCTTTTTTCAGGCATACATACAGGTTAACATACATGGTAATACACAAGTAATTCCGTAACAATATAAATTTTTGGTCATACAGAAAACTTGATAAAGTCTAGTACTAGTACTCGTCTAAATAGAACATGCAAAATAGACCGCAATTTCAGAAAATATGCTTCCTGGTTTTGGTTAATGTATATGTAGTTTATGATATTGTAATATTGTGTGATTTGCCTCTTGATGTATATAATATTTGGGATAAATCGTTTCTTACTACAATGGTATATAATATTCCTAACTAACATGATGATAGCATTTAAAACATAATTATTTTCCCTTTCACTCCAAATAATATCTGAGAAACTGTAAAACTAAGTTGTACATCAACAGTGTTGAGCCAAATTTTAATCTCTTTCCATATATGTTTCACCTTGCTACACTTCGAGAATATATGATAAATAGTTTCGTCAGCTGCATTGCAGAAGGTACAGTGTGGGGTATCAACATATTTTATTTTGTAAAGGAAATGTTTTGTTGGGAGTATTCTTTTGATGGTTCGGTACTGAAGGCACTTTAGATCAGTACTAGGCGTATATTTGTTGGCAATAATGCTAAAACATTCCCAATCTGAATCAGTGTAGTGCGAATCCGTGTTCCCATTTTTCATAGCAAGGCAGTAAGCAAAATGTGAGTCAAGTAACATATCATACAGTTTCGGATGACTCAAAAGAGTATTTGTACATTTGATTATGAAAGGCTACACGGATAGTGAAGCTTACAATCGTATAAAGTAACATCAATTGAGTTAGCATAATAAAAAAAACTGAACGTTTGATACCCTCATAAAGGAGAAAGTTGATATCAAGAGAATATACAATACAGAATTCTTCCTCGAAGTAAAATCTTCCATTTTCATCCAATAAATCATTCACAAATATTAAACCCTTCTTAACCCATTTTTGTATAAAACGCTCTTATTTCCAACCTTAATACAATAGCTACAATCTAATAACAGAAACTTAAATTGCTTTGGACCATCAGTGGTTTACATTGACATCAGACAAACAAAGGCCATTCTTTTGACTCTAGAATATGTCAGAGCCAGAATTATGTGACATATTTTATCGTTTTCCATTCATCAGACAAACAAGTCCATTCTTTTGGATCTAGAATATGTCAGAGCCAGAATTACGTGGAATGACATATTTTATCCCTTTCCATTGACATCAGACAAACAAGTCCATTCTTTTGACTGGAATCAACTAATCAGAGCAACAATTACATGTAATGACATTTTTTATCTCTTTCCAAATAGTTACACTATACTAAAAAAAATTAAAATATCATTGCATTTTGGAAAAGTTAGGACTCTTAAGTGTAAGTGAAAGCAGGTTCTGCTGGCAAATATTGTAAGAATATGATTACATGGTGATGGTTAAACATAACCTCTGTATACTGAATAGTACAGGGACATGTATATCTTACAAAAGACATATATTCTCATAGACCCTTCTACTATAAAGAAGAACGCTTTTGTAAGCAATACATGTCTCTGTATTAACAGGAAGAGGAGTTGATTAGCAGTTCAGTATTAAGCTTCTTATCTCTCAGTTTATACAGTAAGCAGATAATCAGCGTTTTTGCAATTTCGTTAAAAGTGGCTGTAAAATCATCTTAAGGTTTAAAGGGGCAGTAGCACGTTTTTACGGTGAATAGAAGGTGATGTCAGGAAAATGAAAATAAAGGGTTCCACTCTAAAGACAATGTATTTAAACTGAATAAATCATCAATAAATCAAATATATAATGTAAAGTTAAGCCATGAGATTCCTTTTCTTACACAAAATGAATAAAAGGTGTTCACACAAAAATGGCTGCCAATGGATTTCATGTGAATCTGTATAATTTGATCTCTGACTATGGATGATTGGTTTATGTAATTAGATTTTTGACACTATCAATGGAATACATTTAGCATTAACTTACAATTATCAGTGAAAAATTGAAAATAAAAAATTGTCAAAAAACGTGCTACTGCCCCTTTAAGTTTAATCTAGATTGCAATCCTTTATAATAAGCAAAGTCATTTGTTGTTGAACAGTTGGTTGACAATTGATCAAGTTTATTACTTAACTAAACCTTATCTCATTAGTTCCTGCAGGACAAGAACTTTTTTCTAAATAATTGATTGGTATTGATTGATGAGTTTTAAATAACTGTGCTTCAGTATAATGCACCTTTTTTCAGTTTCACAGTATGACGTCTCCATACGGTAAATAAGAACACACAATCGAAAATATATAATTGATTTTTATTGCATGCATCAGTTCATTATTTCTTAACTGTACATGAATGTATATTCACCATAAACTATTTATGTTCTTCAAACGAGACGGTTGGTAATCGATTCCAAGTGGTTTTATCATTGGTAAGTAAAGCTGACACGATCCAGGGAATCTTCGTTTTCTGCGTAGATAGTGGCTGCTAGAGTAAGGGGATTCGACAATTGAAATGTCCCCACTTGGTTCCCATCTACAGATATCTGTAAAAGAGGTCAAAAGAATAATGGTCATGTATGCAATTATGATAACTAATGTAACAATCTTGCATGCTTGAAAAAAATGGATTCTCATGTTTTCAAAGACTGTGATCACTAATGAGAAAAAATACTTCTGTATACATATGTCTCCCTCATCAAAACTGGATATTTCTAACAAGCACTCATTCTGTGATGAATTTACTAACACAATTTGCCCATCCTATAATCTAGTAATAGATCATACAAATGGCAAGTTTATCCTCGAGCCAATTCACAAATCAAGCAATTTCATACATTCTGTCATTGTGCCTGACTTGTGCTGTTAACTGACAAACTGTTGTATAACATTTAGCTTTTATAGGTCTGAAAGACCAAAGGAGCATGTCCAAATTGGGAACTCTAACAGTCCAACTCTCTGATATATACAACTAAAACCGTTACTTTCAGGCAAGATACAATTAATTCAACAAATGTAAATCTTTATTGAAGAGAAACGTTATCGTTAAAAGTAGAGTACAAAAATGATTTTCTTCAGATGATAAATTACAATAAAATCTTTGAAAATATTTGGAGGGTAACACTGTCCTCGCTCAGTTTATGTCAATCATTATCAAAATTCAAACAGATCTCTCGTCTGCTGAGTCCTGGGTGACATAAAACCTTTAAAAACTAAGGAGGACAAAAATACAATCTTCATTTTTGCTCTTAAAAAATGAAGTTTTGAAGATCAGAAAGTTTTGCCTTCTCTTCAGTTGATAAAAAAACAATTATTTTCATCTAGATTCTGACCTTAAAATTGATTCTCAATATCTGTATTGAGTATGACACCTTCATATTAGACAATATCAGCCCCCTGGTTGCAAGATACCCCATTCTATCCCGCATTGAATATTGCAACACCACACTGTGTGGATTTTTAAAAATGAAATCTTCATTGTCTTGAAAATATACGAAACACATCCACTCACATTTTTTCTTGATCTCCAGAATGTGGCCACGCCTTCTAAATTCACTTTACTGGTAAATGCATTAAAGAGAGAATGGCTTTTAAAATGCTGTCTCTTGTCTACTAATCTGTCAGCCAGACCGCGCCAAAATACAAACAGAACAGAATTACCTTATCACCAGACTCATTCAATATTTTCATAAAGTCAATATCTGCTATAGGATCCTTAATGCAAACTCAGGTCCTTCAAAGCCCACTCCTTGTCTGCAATGTTGTGGTTTTCTCTCAAGCTTTAACTAACAACAGTCTCCTTATCTAACACAATTAAGTCTCATTTAAAAACAACCTTTGGAGCCAAATGCTACTTTAAGAGAAATTATACAAAATTAATAACAATGAATAAAACGAAATAAACATTCATACCTGATAATGAGTCGAGTTGAAAGTAGCTTTCATATCAAAGGGTACACCAGAGGAAACGGGTAAGGGGTTGGAATAATAGACTGGTCCACTGGAGTTCTCACTGTAAGCACCATTATTACCAACCCTCAGTACTTCGACCAGTGGCTGCCAATGTTTGTCCTCTATTGTGCATTCCAAACTGAGAAGATGGCAAAGATGAAAGATAAACTAGCACTTATAAAACAAGGCCAAAAACAGCTCACATACCGACACTGTATTTCACAGTATTATATAGAAATGATTAATATAAAAACATTCTTTCAGTCATGTGAATGATGCTTACTGTCATGGATTAAGGGTGAGGTTAAACAAAATAACAACTGAAAGTCAGAAGTTTACCCTTTTTAGGGCAAACATGTCAAAACATTTTGGTGCCCTGGAATTGAAATACCAAATACCAAATTTTAAGTGTCTAATTTTTAGTCAACTCGTTTTTAATTTATGCTCCCGAAATGGAACAGAGTCAGAGATTTGGCCTTTTTAGGGCAAAAATTTAAAAACATCTTGGTACCCTGAAATTCAAACCCCAAAAGGGCACATCTGCATCACATAGGTAAGATCCATACTAAATATGAAGTTTCTAAGTCAAATAGTTTTCTAGTTGCTTTCATGCTCAAGAAACGATGTCTGACAGCTGGACGTAGCGGGGGTATAATTATATATACTTACACTGTGTAGAACTACTACTGCATGATTTTCAGACTTTTCAATTTCAGTACCTCATTACTACCAACATAGCAATGTGATAAATATTTGGGTTGCAAAATACACTTTTTCATTACGAATAGCTGAAACTAAAGTGTGTCTTAACAAAATCAGTAGCTAAAAGTAAAGAAGTATATTATAATCATATTCGTTTTTAATTTATTTAAGTTTTATATTAACCCTTACTTCCTGTTCAGTTTTGTTTTCCTGTCCTACTTTTAGTGTCAACCGGAAATTGAAGTCTTGTATACACAAATGAATTAAGCATGGATCAGAACAATCCACTGTTGCTTTAAAAACTGAAGTGCCATCCTGGGCTAAGAAATATAACTGAATACTTACAACGTACCACTGGTCCATGTTCCTTTGATGTCAAGTTGAAAGCCAGGAGTAATCGGAGCAGGAAGAGGGTAGTTTTCATCATCCTGAAATCCAATCATGTGAGGCTACAAGTCAACATTTAGAAAACAATAGTGATAGTGATAGAGAAAACATTGTGTCCTTTGAATCTTATCTGATGACCCTACTGTCCATGTTTTAGCCGTTCTTGGAGCATACATGATAGCTTATTCTATCTTTGAAAAGGATTTTGTGCAATAGTCAGTAAAATGAATTGCAAGTATCTATGGTGTTCTATGAATCTAATGATATGGAACAAGTCATATTGAGATTGATTCTGATTAATATCGAATCAAGCATAACAATCATCAAGCAGTACTTGTGTCATCAAGTTGCTTTCCTAGCCAAGATAAGTTCAAACATGATATCAGCCAATTATAGATTTAGAGAGTTAAATAAGGTCAAAAAGCTGTATAATATTGTCATTGTCTCTGCGGAAACACACAATCTTCAAGAGGTGTCGGATTTTGACCTACTTTGGTAACTGCTCCTGTGCATTAAGAATGTTGCGTATCAAGTGTTTTATTTTGGGATGTCACTCGTTTAAAATGCTGATCATTGCCTTAATGTTGTTTTATTAATTTTTTATGCAAAAGGTATTTTTGTGAAGATATGTCGTTCATTTATGTGCTGCTTTTGGTATCGTTTTGCTTTTTTGTTTTTGTAAGCTTGTTGTACAAAATAAATATGGAGATTTTCCCCTTACTGTGTCCAACCATTCAATCTGGTGGCATGTATAGGCTCCGGCATCTTCATCTACCCACTGATCGCCATCATAACACAGCACTGAGGAATCAGCAAAGGGAGCGAACTGAGGGGGGCATGTTGGTGGCGACAAGCTCTTTGAAATGGTACAGTCAGCTGCAAGTGTTTAAAATATATATTATAGTTTTATCAATTTATAATTGTATTATTTATTAAATTAAAATGGTACGCATCAATATTGGTAACCTGCAATACCTTTATAAAGTACTTTTTACCAACATTTGATGTAGTACAAGTTAACAAGTTAACTAAGGGAACAAGTTTCACAAGTATAAATCACTTCTGTGTTGAGGATAGTTGAAGAATGTACGATGTCTCCGTCAAGAGTTTTATCACGAACTTTCAAATGACAGGACAATCAGAACAATAAACATACATTTTTGTAGAACAAAACTGTTCACAACTATAAAATTACTTTGGTCAACAAACTTAATACCATTAACTATTATAATTTTTTCTTTTAATTGCAGATTTCCGAAATCCTGTGAGTTTCTGCATAAATAAATCTCATAAATGAGAAATGGAGAACAACAAAATGTTGATCGAGGGATCATGGTTGGCATGGGTATAAAGTTGAATAAAGGCAGCATGCATTATGTGTAGAATCAACCATGACCCTTGGGCATTATTGAAAAGTATGTTATGCACACGGGCATTTCCCGAGAGAGGAGGGAATACATTTCAATAATGCCCATGGGTATTATTTTATCGAACTTATATAATAAATAAATATTTATTATATAATATGAGGTGGTGGACACAGTAAGAAAAAGATATGTTATTTGAGAGTCGATCTAATGTGTTTTCGGTTGTAAAACGCATTGCACGAACGCAGCCTGTCACCCTCGGTATGTGATACACGTGCAGCAAGCACTATCTGCCATGGTACATTGACTGGCATGATTTTCACTTTAGAATAGACTTAAAATCCCTAGATCGTCAATTGTTAAGAATGATGAATAAGTATTTCTTAGCATTAAGTTTCCTAAAAATAAATGTAATGATATAGAATATCAATTCACTCAAACTCAGACCTTTGTTATAAAAGCACCTAACATTGTACCTCCTTCAGTGCTGTCACATTAGCTCAGTAGGCATAGCCTTGGGTTCAGCGATCCGGGGTGGGAGCTGTGTGGTTTATACGTTAGAGACGGTATAACACCAAAACAAAAACATTTGTAGATGGGAAAATTAGATTGTGTTAGTTTTCAAAATTGATATTTAGTTGACAGCTTGACTTGATAAAAATCATCAATCCAATTGTTGGAAAATAATTAAGATAATTGCTCGGGACAGAGGGCATTATTAACATAATTGCCCGGGTAAGAGGGCATCATCAAGGTAATTGCCAGTGGGAAAGGGACGTGATCAGACCAGAGGGAAATTACAAAAAATAGTGTCCTGGAAGAACAATGGAGTGACGTCACTGGAGGTTTATAATCAATAAGTTTCAATATAACCAATTGTCAACCCTGATCCTGGGACCCACCTGCATAGTACTTGAAACCTGGAGCTGAGGATACAGGGGTTCCTTCTGTAGAGTGTAGATGACATTCACCAGTCTGGTCGTTATGCAGAAATCGGTTACAGAGCCGGTGGTGGAAACAGTTGCTGAAACATTCAGCTCTTGTGGCAGTGACTTTGACCTCCAAAGCGTCAGATATGTGCTGACCATCATACGGAGGATAGCGATGGTAGGTAAAACGTCCACAACTATCAGAAGCTGACCCTTTACAGGCCATAATGGCAAGGAGCAGATGAAATGGAAACGGTCCTAACATCATCATTTTACTAATCCACAATGTGCTGATCCCAGTGTGGTTCAGAGTAGATGCTTTCAAATGTAACCAATAACCAATAACTAACAGGAAGCAAGTAATTGATTATGGAATTATGTATGTACATGTTAAATTTTCGTGATGAGTTGATTAACGTTTCTAACAAATATAAGATGTTTTAAACTTCCTTACAAATATGTTTCAATGATTCGTTATTGAACTTTCACCAATTAGTTAGCATTACCATGTGTGTTCCAAGATGTCTTAATGGCTTTTTTCATGCAAAACCTTAGTCTAAGTTTTGAAGTTAAGATTGATTATTTTTGTAAATTTGTATGATTATCCCTACTGTTGTGGCAACCAGAACAATTACGGAAATCAAGATTCCGCCCTACTGTTTTAGTTCATATGAGGCATTTCTTTCAAAAATAAATAGCTATGCGTTTAATGATTACAGATGGAACTTGTAGTGTTTGTTCATTACCTTGGTAAAAGAGGACACAACAGCAGAAGACACACCTTTAATCAGTTGACTCACACTCTACAAGGTTACCGCCACGAGCGCGGCACAAGCATGCCTTGCACGTGCATTTGGTTAATGCTGTTGCCAGGTTACGGAGGCCAGGTTGCTACAACAAACACTGTGTTTATAGCAGTGATAGAAAAACAACGAATTCTACAGAACTTGTTTGAAAATTTAGAGAATAGTAGGCAGCTAAAGAGTTAAACACCAATTGATTAGCTATTCAATCATACGGTGTAGCATTTTGTAGCATCCTGTCTCAGTGAACTTTACGCTAACTCCACTAATCTGTACCCTGGGCTTAGAAGCTAGATTGGCTCGCGCGACCCGACTTGGGATATAGCCAATCAAATCATTTTTGTCGTTGAAATTTTATTGAGAAGGTGTCGAGAAAATGATTTGATTGGCTACATCCCAAGTCGGCAAGATAAGAGAAGAGAAGAAGGAAATTTGGTCTACATTCATGTGAGATCTGGAACATTCACAAGTATGAACATGAATTAAACATCAAATAACAAAGAAATCTTAACAGTACAAAGGTAACATTAAGACAAGCAGTAAGTATTATAAGTACACGTTTACGAAAATCTAAGAATTTTGTACATGTAGAGGTAAAGTATATGTTTAGGACAAAAAATAAATAAAATGATATACATGGCCTCTATCACATACCACTACATAGCATTTTGATAAAATACATAATCATATAACATACTGCAAAAATAAATCCGAAATTTCAATGTGTGTATGAAGAGATGAACTAGTTTGACTTGATTTGTCTTCAATAGACTTTTGTGTGTGATTTTTGATATAATGATATGTATTTCACTCAATTCATTACATCTTTTTTTATATATATAAACATGATTTTGGCAGTTCTTTATACTACAGCTGCTTTAAAAATGTGTTACACAACTCATGTATTTCTACTTTATAAGATCCTCATTTTCAGGAATTTTGAATTGGCGCAGTTGTAGCTTAGAGATAAGACTTTTGGGTGATTATGAAGATTTCCTCACTTTATGTACCACAACGTGTACATGATACAATTTTGTATGTTTTACAATGGAAGCTGGAGACAATTCAAATAAACCAAAATAGACATGGGATCAAGATAAGAAATTTCCTATTTATAGATACATACCTGTTTTGTTGCCAAATTTAGATATTTTGTTAATGTTGCTTAACGTTATGACACTTTTAATGTTTATAATAGTTTTTAAATTTTAATAAAATTCTTCTTCTTGTTTTTATGTTTTCAAAAAAGGTTGAAATATTCTATTTTAAATGTCAGTATTTACACTTTGGACCCCACTTGTACATATACACATATCCATGTTAAATGTGTTATAATCGGACTAAATGTATCATGTTTTGGGCAAAGCAATACTTCAAAAGTATGTAAGCAATAATACAATATGTGTTCAATAGTTGTGTATAGTTCACATAAGCAAATTTTACCACTTTTGTTCACACAACATTTGATACTAAATCTATGCCTGATTCAAGGGATTTCATTTGAACAGTTTGAACATAACAAAGCTGTTATAATCGATCTTGAATCGAATGTGTAAACCAATTTTCATATCGCCTACATGCTCAATTAAACTAAGCGTCAATATGGAGTAAGATATTAGTGCTTAATGTATTTCTTTAAAATGACATCTTATCATCAAAACTTATTTTATTACTATTACTTTCATACCACCCTAGCATTAATAAGACTAGAAGGTCAGCATAGTTGAGCTATGTTGTTGGTATTTCTCATTTGTCAAAACTGTCCACCACTTCTGAGTAAAATTTATGGATATGATAATATTTCTGAAAACTAAAATCAAAAGAAACATATTTTCATCAAGAAAACAATGGTACTTTGTGACGTCATATTTCGTATATGTTGTATACATCACAGTGTCTAACATTAAACGTTTAAATGCTTCTGCAGTTTCATTAAAACTTAATGTAATCTAAAATCGAGAAAACAAAATTATGATGACTTGCAAAGAAACCATTATTGTAACTCTGAAGGTGTTGGTCACTCGAGTAGTTGATCTTGTAGAAATAGATGCTTGGTTGATCCATTCCTTGATGATAACCGTCCTTGTACTGAAGAGAACCAAACTTCACCTTGCCTTTTTAAAGGGTTGAAACTACTTGTAATTAACGTTATACCAGTGTAGATGATAGAACCACAGCACTGTATCACTCTGTGTTGCCTCGAGTATCACTTATGAAGATAAACCTGAAACCCGTACTAGATGAAGCAAAAATTGCAGAAACATGCAGCTCATTCAGAGGACATGGAAATACAAAGCAGAGATTGTTTAATATAAGTTTCTATTGAAGAATTAACAAACCATAAATGCAGTGAAATAAGAAGAAAAAACACTCAACTAATCTTCAAATGCAATATCATGTATTAGTTTTGCGTATTTTACGCAATAGATTAACAATTTACTCAATTAAAAAATAATCAGGGAGTACAAAAAACGCAAAAAAATTCGCTTAAAACCCATTTTCAACAAATATCTTGCGTACTTAACTCAAATAACGATATCGGCTTGCGTACCGCACTCATCAGCATTCAAACTCTTCAACAGGGTGAGCGAAAGCGATGTCTACAACTGTTTATCGAAGCAGAGTCTGTAGTTCCGTAACCACTTGAGCGTCGTTTGATTTGGCGACTCTCGAGTCGCGTTCATAAAGGGGAGAATATGGGAGAATCGAAGGGAGGAAAGCTACCCACCCCAATCCAAAAACAAAAATGTTTCGACTTTTTCAAAGCAGGGGTTAAAATAAAATCATGCCTGTAGTAACTGCCTGTGAAAAACTTTAGTTTTATTAAATCTATTTGAGGTTTTAGTATATTTCGAAATTCTTATTGTCATAGATATATTGTTGACAGATTAAACATCTAAAAAAAATTAGATTAATAATGGAAAACCTTAAAAATGCCTTCTGGCTTGAATTAATATACTTAATAACTTAAATGTTCTTTGAAATAACAATAACTATTAATTCATGGAATCTTTCTGTATTTCCCTTTGTTTTGGAGGCCAAATACCCAGGCGTATATTACTTTCAGTTGTAAAAAAGATGTGCACATACACATTTACACTTAATCAATTAGGTGAATTAAACGCATTCCTATTTGAAAATGTAAGTTCTGTTGATTACTCAATAAGAATCAGAAACTATGAGTAAAAGTACTCAATTCCTTAAATTTCTGGGAGTACACAATATTAAGCTTACTCCTAAAAACATGTAATTACTCAAACATATTCAAACATAGGAGTGAAAACCCAATTGCCTCAAAAGTTATCTGGAGCTCTGTTAGTATATCTCCCTGTATTTGTTTTTGTAATTGTATCGATTATACAGCTGTGTACCTTTACTACAAACAAACTTGACGTATATTATAGTATGCAAAAGACTTCGTCACCAAATCTGAAAACTTATCCAGGAGAGTGTGTAAGTGAAAGAGATCTTACATTTAAGCAAGCCTCGACAAACTTATAATTTCCTATACAATCAGACTAATACAATTTTGAAAATAATGACGGAAAACGAAGATTTGATCAATTTGTTGTGTGTTGAAATGTTCAATCAGGATCAAAATTAATTAGATTGCGTCGGACGATTGATCGACAAAAGTATAAATTTTTGAAAAACAATATTTGATATTTGGTATATGGATTATTTTGTTTATTTTTATCATACATTGACATTGTCACAGACTCATTATTCTTAATTATGATTAATAATTTTGGTTCCATTAAGGAGGTCAGAATCGATTTTTATATTAAGAGGAAAAATTTGTTCACTACTATTTACATAAAAACCATTAGTATTCTCTGAAAAATAATAAGCTAACTCTTACTCATAACTAAATGTTAACTTTTGACAAAAGTATACACAAAAGCATTCTGCGATTACTTTTCTAGAATGATATAAACAAATAAAGTTGCCTGTCTTTCAAAAGATGTAATAATTTGGGTGAAATATTGTTGATCTCTAAAGGTTACTTGAGGGTGAATAAACATAAGCGTGAAATTGCAGCTATAAAGAAACAGCATAACACATCAATATGGTCTTCATAATCAGAATATTCATAATCAAAATCATAATCACTTGTGACACTCTTTGATTCAAGAAAAAGTATGCATTGATAGAGTATATTATACGAGTGCCCATGACATAGTATGTTTAAGACAGGAGTGGCTAAAAATGTTAGTATTTCCGAAGCGAGAGCGAGGGATATACTGATATTTAGGCACGAGATTCGTAAACATAGTATGTCATGGGCATGAATATGATATTCTGTCCATTAACGTAGTCGCAAAATAAAAAAAACATACTCAAAACCTACTTCTCAGCCGACCTGTATAGATTGTGACGTTATACCATTGTTTATAACTTGAGGTCACAGTGAAAAAGGGATAAGTTGCCCTAGAGCATCGTATAGAAATATGAACCTCGCTATGACTGCCCATTTTACCCAAGGAAGTGTGTCATGTGGCTTTTACGAAACGATTGAGAGTATTATTCAAACAAAAGCGACGGTTATATACAAATTTGAAAGAGTAGTATTATCGTAAAAACCATATGAGACACTTCCGAGGGTAATAGTTTACAAAAAAAGTATGGGAATTTTCTAACGGATCTTATTGCATTATTGTACTTGAAGGGTCTTTTATCTAAAGATGAATAAATAGTTGGTATATACTTAGTTACCAGACTAAAGGAATTCTACCAAATGACAAACTTTGAAATTTACTCAAACAATGTCTTGATACATTTAAATTATAACTTTTTTTGAAGTAAAACTTTTAATTCTTATAATCAATATTACAAAGTCCCTGTTAACGATGACTTTACCTTCATTAAACCCACAACTTGACATACATTTGAACAAGATCGCAAGGAGACCGAAGCAGAGTCAATAAGCCTCACCTGTTCACACGATGCGGCGGTAGAGATAAAAGAGCCGTCAGGTGCAACACAGGTGAAATGGCTCCTCCGTCCTTACTTTTTATGTCTGTCATTTTACCAAACATCATTTCTGTTTTCTCTTATGTTAGAAAGGATATGTATTCCTTCTCACCAAGTCTCTACAACTACAGCATCGGTGGGTTCTATGCAGTAGTCAGTGTGATGTCATATCCTGATTGTGCTAGAATCTGTACCGATCAAGAGACCTGTAAAACTTTCTCTTACATCCAATCCTCTTCTGCGTGTTATCTGTATTATACATGGGTGTGCAAAGATTCCTACATGGAGCAGACTGGACGTCGATACTACAAGCGAGCAGGTACAATAAACTGTTTTCAAATTCAAATTGTCAATGACTACAATGTATGATACTTTTAACGATCTTCACTATTTATGTTCAGTTACCGTCACTTTTATGGTATTGACTGAAAAATTAATCTTTGGTGAAGGCACTTAGACTTTAAAATTTAATTAAAGTTAAATATATGTATATAAACAAATAAATGATAAATGATGAATTAACGTTGTTACATTCAAGAAAATTTTGTCAAACGTTTCTTACATGTATGATGTTTTGACACAGATGCTATATTGAAATTCATCTTATTGATAATTAATGAATTACTAATCTAATTTTGCAGAGACTGTCTGTTCCCGCTGTACAAGGTACTGATATTATTTTGTATAAAGTGTTTATTTTCTGTCTGCTTTGGCCTAAACTTAGTTTCACTTAAGAGGGTTTTAGTTAGGCAGAGTACAGCACTAGCATCTACGAAGTGTTAAGTATTCTTTTTTTATTTGAAAGGGGCAGTAGCACGTTTTTTGATAATTTTATTTTCTAAATTTTTCACTGATAATTGTAAGTTAATGCTAAATGTATTCTTTTGACAGTGTCAGAAATATCATTAGACAAGCCAATCATCCATAGTCAGAGGACAAAGTAAGAAGATTCACATAAAATCCATTGGCGGCCATTTTTTGTGAACACCTATAATTCATTTTGTGTGAGAAAAAGGAATCGCATGGCTAAACTTTACGTTATATACTTGAATTACTACTGCTCCATTTAGTTTCAATACATTGTCTTTCAACTGGAACCATTAATTTTCATTTTCCTGACATCACCTTATATTACCCCTAAAAACGTGCTACTACCCCTTTAAAGTTGAATGTCAATATTGTCTCTGCAATGTCTTAAAATTGGTTGAATGTTTTTTTGTTGTTGTGAATTTTACCTCAGAAAATATTATTTTTATGAAAAATGTTTATAAAAGTTTAAAATTTAGTAGACTTTTAAGAATTGATAACATTGGTGAATTGTTGGTACCTAGATTGAAATAACATACTCAATCACGGTCATAAATATGATGTTGAAAATGTATAAAGATTTGATTAAATTCGTAATTAGCAAACACATGCATCACAACTTGTAAAATTGTCTTTATTTTGGATACATTTTCAAGATAAAGATACCAATTAATAGTAAGATATTGACGGTTGTGGTAAGTATAGTGGTAATAGAGTCAATGTACTCGAATCCTAAATTATCTTAGTTGTTGGTACAGTGTGTGTCGATGCGTCCTAGTGCATTTTACTTGTGATACATTGCTCACTATAGTTTTTCGCTTCATTCCTATTTTTTATGTTTAAGCCAATTTTTAGAGTGTAGAGTGTATACTTTCTTTTGAGCACTAGTTTAGTTGCAAAATTCTTAAATCCTCTATAAAGAAAAGAAACGGGGACCTCTTCCATTGCTCTTTATTACGAAGTATAACATGTTTCCATCTATCGAATTGTATTGCTAAGATCATAAAATTTCTTGAATGTGCCTGTTAGTCAACGGCAGCTTCGTTGCTCTCTGCTAATGCCAGTTCATGCTAATCAAACCCTTGCAGAATTCTCTTTCTAGTGATTTAAACATATTTATTCAGGATTGGCCAACAAGATCCGAAAAGCTAATATCAAGGCCGTTACAAAAAGATAAATACAAATTAATATTAGCTAGTGACACATGTCAGATTCACAACTTAGCTACACAGATATTGTTTTTTTATTAATATCATGTTGTTTGCGTGGCAGTAATAACATATTCAAGTGCTTATGAAATGTCAAATCAATGATATAATGATGAATAGACTTTCAATATCTTTTAAAGATCGTCGTTTGAGAGCGATGTGAGTACTGTATCAATACTAAATCCTTTCAAATAGAAGAATGAATTCTGTCTAAATTCTGTGTATTTGTGACATGTGAAAAAATAATGTACGCCGTTTTCAATTGGGTGACCGCATAAACACTCTAGGCTATCTGCAATATGTCTATCAAACTTGTCGGCATTCAAATCACTACAACGAAGCCTGAGGCGGGAATTGATAATTTGACACATTTTTGAACGATAATTAAGATCGAAGTTAACATTTGTATTTATAGATCCACAAAATTTATTTTTAAAACTTGATAATATATCGATATTTTGGATGTTAGGTTTTAACGAAATTCAATTTCATAGTTTTATTGCGTCAGGCAAAAAAGACCTGGCATAAGTCGCCGTCCTACACTTTAATTTTCGCACGGATGAATTTCTTTGAGATTGTCGTCATTTGATCTGGGTGTTTTTCGTAGGAGGTTGATAAGATATTGAGGTGCTAGATTGTTTTTCATTTGATAAAAAGTAGTCAATTTAGATATATATAATCTACGTTCTGCTAGTGGTTTCTGATTCGTTTCGTCATAAATTGCCTTATGGCTTGTTTCGCGAACTGCTCCACATTAGTTATCTGAAAAAACCAGTTCATATCTAATTGCTTTAGATAAACAATAAAAACTATTCCAATTGAAAACCCAAGTCTATCTTGCCGACATTAGCTTGAAACAAAATAGTTAAACGTATACTTTCCAAATAATTTAAAGCAAAAAGAAAAACTTACTTTCATCCCTAAACATTCCAAACTGTTAAATTTTAATGATAATGGACTTATTCTACGAAATAGTTTTATTAATGGAATGTATTTGGACTTCGGTACTAAACAAAGTAAGAATTTGATTGACAGATTATGTTTCATTCCAGCCTGCGGTAATCAGAAGAAAGACATCCTCTTCATCCTGGACTCCACAAGTTCTGTCAACAATGTGAAATCTTCACATGAGAAAAATTTCGTAAACCTAAGTCTCAGTTATTTCAATCTTGATGTTGACAAAATCCAAGTTGCCATGATGGTGTACAGCTCACTCCTTGGCTCGATCTTTCCGCTGAACACTTACAATGACGTCACTTCCGCACAGGAGGCAGCCCTGTCCGCTGTCAGAGCTAGTACGGCAGGAGCACCAAGAGAGGACCTCGCTTTTAAATATACCTTCGATACAATGTTCCAAACTTCAAATGGTGACCGTGCTGACGCAGAAAACATCATCATGTTCGTTACTGACGATCCTCTATCCAACGATTACATGACCCAGGTCAACAGGTTTGGTGCTGAAACTGAATTCTTTGTGTTTGAGGTTGGAGAGAGGCCATTGAGATCCCAACTTGAAGAGATCGCTTCAGCTCCCGTCTCCGATCACGTGTTTGAAGTTGAAAGCTTAAACGCGTTGTCGACCTTAGCATCCACGGCTGCCACATTCGCTTGTAAGTATTAAATAATTCAATGTTAATTTTCCATTTCTGAAGAATTCATTGGTTATCCTATCGATAAAGAAAAATGTCATACATTATTTTGGTGGTGTATACGGAAAAATAATTAATGATCACCACAGCAACACTTTTGCTGTTTTTTTGGGTATCATTTCGTTAGTCCACAAGGTGTTGTCAAAGTCAGTTTATAAGTTTGCAGCTTTCTACAATGAGTGTAACAGTTAATGCAATTTACTTTCCACTGATATTGCAATGTAATGGCCAGTAATGTAAGTGTATAAGACGTGTTGTGACATTGAAGGACAAATCTATCGAATTTGACCCTTTACAAGTTCATTTGTTTTTATAATATTTGGGTTGTCATTCGAATATCTGATGTTACAAAAGGTATAACTGATGTAACAGCTAGTGTTTTTGTCAGTGGTTTGTCACCACGAACAATGTATAGTTTAATGATGGTGGCCGAACAATGATATATGGTCGTTTTGGCATCTTGCCAAAATAACATTTGCGGCCAAACATACTTCATAAGTACCTAAACGTGGTAAATATGAAATTACACTTTTTTATTTCATATATTAAATTGAGTTGGGATGTTTTTATGTTACCTAAAGTTTGCAAGACTGTAAGCCATTATTTGATAGGAATAGTATGATCCGTCATTCCTTGTGATCATTTCACTGTATCTCAAATATCACTTCTCAAATGTAACCGATTATATAGAGTAAATGAAAAGTAAGTTGCGCCCCTCAACTTCTTAACACTAAAGACCTTCTTCATCATGAATCATCCCAATGTTATGCTTGTGTAGTGAAACAAGTGACTACTTATTGAATGTTTGCAGGTCCCAAGTGCCCCCCCCCCCCCCCCCCCCCCCTTGTCTTAACCAAGGAACGTGTGTTCGAGCCCTAGGCAGATGTCTGTGTCCCCCTGGGTATACCGGAGAACGCTGTGAGGGTGAGTACTATTGACAGGGGGGGGGGGGTGGGGGGGGGGGGGGGGGGGGGGTGACAGGTGCTTGAAAGGGGGAGGGTAGATATTGAGGTGATATAATTGTGATTAAGGATATATGCCTTCCATAAACGGGTGAGTTCAACTTGGAATACTTCGCGAAGGCCAATGACACATGTTATGCTAATGTATTCGTCGTCATCTCTGGTCTTTCATCCATCTTTGATTATCTTTTAACCAAACGTAAATGATGTTTCTGAATGATATATACACAATATATACAATATGTGTATGCCCTGGTCCTGCTTACAGCCATCCAATGGTCTTTAGATTAGTGAGCATTGCTGAAACGTTTTGTGAGATCAGATTGAATAGTAGGCGAGTTTGATTTAAGTAGGAGGTGGTGAATAGTTAAATAACTTTGCCTATTTCAGGCATACATTGCTTTCGTAAGTTTTCAACCCTTAAGGAGGGCATATAAATGAGACGTTGTTGCATTCTGACACTTCATAGACATATCATCAATATCACTCACCTATATTATATTATACTAGCCTATATATATATATCTAGTCCTACAGCTGCACAAAAATGTTTTTATTTAAAATTCAAACTTAGTGCAAATATCATAATTTTGGGTATTCTCTTAAATTCGACTTGTACAACCACTTTTTTGCCATAACTTACGAATCGGGAGAAAATCACATTCCCATTAGATACTTGAATATGAAACTCATGTTGAAACTAGTACACATTTGACACCGGTTTGTGAAACACTGTAGTGAGTGTTTCTTCCAAAATTTTCTTTGCAAATAACATAAGATATGTCATTCTATTAATTAATACCAACTGCCTTACTCATTATTTTGCAAAAAAAAAGTATTTTTAACATTTTATTGCAGAAATTTTGATTCCATGCCTCATTTGGGGAAAGCCAGAATTATTTCCAGCATTCCACATGTTTACATCGTATATACAGTCTAGATATAAACCCTTAACAAATTGATCCTACATTTTTTCTTAAAGTTTTCTATTTAAATTGCCAAAATTGATGGTTTAACGCAGAAAATTATGAGAAATATGTCAAACTTTTGTTCAGCTGTATCGTAGCTTTCAATCACTTTGTTCTTTCTTCAGAATGTCCAGATTGAGAAGTCCGCCCGTTCTGACACTCATCTCTGATTGTGGTATCTCTGACGTCATCGTGGTACAAAGTGTACAAAATAATTTAATCCATTGTAAGGACGTCACTCTGTTGTGACAACACTGGATTAATTTTAATAATCCACAGCTCACTGACTATCCCAATCTTGGGTCTAGTGTCAGGTTATTATTATTTTGTTGTACTATAGAGTCTCTTCTTATGATTCCAGAATAACAAATCTAAAAGCTCTCAAATGTTAAAATACAGTTTTGTACGGAAGTGAGACTCTAATTGAACATGTAACCCTCCGATTGGTTATTTAGGGTATTTAGGGCATACAAAATCAGAAATTGTGTTTGTCAGTATGAAACCTGTGTTGTTCAAATGACAGTTGAAGCATAGAGTGCATGTAGAGAATATGTCTAGCATGTGCAATGCACCTAGTGTTAGTTGTCAATCGCATCGCCCTTTGGGAAAGACTGTAAACACGTTGTGTCCCATTTCCGATGAGTGAGCACAGAACATTATTTGTTTTGTTCATTTACTGTAAAAAATATATATATAAATGTACAAAAGTCAAACATGGATTCAGGTTGAGAATGCATTGGCAGTGGTGGATTCGTGAGAATAATCCACTATGAAAGGTCATACTATTAATCTAGCATTGACCAATAAGCTGGGCCGCCCCGCTGAACTCTGACATTACGCCGCTAGGCCAATGAGAAAAGATGCCCTCGCCTGAGCTGAACAGCACAACGCACTAACGCAAATCGATGCTGTATGGAGTTTATCCTCATTCGGAAAACGCCGAGCGAGAATCTCAAAAAATGATTCGATAGTTTTGATGTATATATAGATTACAGCTTTCGATTTTTAAATGGTTTTGTTTCTGGTTTTGCATGGCAGATAGCGATTGCGCATCGTACTGAACCTTACATGGCAAATAATAATAATAAAAACTTAGAGCATGCTTAATGTCAATACTCGCGGAAAACTTCATGTAAGGGGAGATAACAGTTTTTAATCGTCTGTACTAATTTCGTTTTTTCGATTCAAAGAATTAACAATAGAGTAAATGTCTTCAAACATAAAACTAACACCATTTCATACAACCAAATAAAATTCATCTTATAAATATATTTTCCAATCAGTGACAAAAACGAGAATGCATCGGTTATTGAGAACACTACATAAGATATCTTATTATCCCTATGTGATGAAATAATTCATAAAATAACGTACGGTATGTTGCACAAGTGTAATAAACCCTAGCTGTAATTTCATCCGTTGGTTAAGAAAACCACGTGACTTCGGAATGTTGGACTTTTTTCTGGGCTACTCGACTTACTCCCTATCGCAATCGAGTGCTCCCGGGCAGCACGAGAAAAGCGTGCAGCACGTGCAAAGTCGTGTACTCTGCGGATGGGTGAATCAGTGCAAACATGTTATTTCATCTGCCTGACTTTGACACAAAAGACATGATTTGGAGTAAAGGAGCATGTATAGTCACTTGTAATGTGTTTATAGTAAAATTGATAGATTACATCAAAATAGTGATTTTGGAACTGTTTGTACGTCGAATTTGTTGATTGGCTGTTTCCTTAATTTCACACGAAAGGTCATCGGGACGATCTCTAATACTGGTCATTGTGAGGTCGACAGTATCAACAAATATGTATCGATCTAAATTTTTTCAGTTAAATTAACTACCACCCTTTGTACTCATTGATTATTTTCACGAATCCAATCCTTATAATACATTATGCATTACTTACAAACACACATGATACATACACATTAAGAAGCTCACATGTGAAAAAGATTGTTCTTTGTGATAACAATATATTTCGAAAAGTCCACTTTTCCCCCTTTCAAACAACAATTCCGTTTGCGAAATTATTATATACGACAAATTCTTAGAAGGAAAGAAGAAGGGTTACTTTTCTTTATTATAAGTAAGAAATTTCATTAACTTTTCAAAATTCTTACATTTTAGGCACTTTCATTTCATGATGTAATGCGCACTCACTGTATAGTACATATATCAAGTTTCAACCGGTAATTCTTCTGTATCGCACTCGTAAATTTTCACCCATCCGGTATGTAATATTGTGGGCTTAGTCGTCTCACTGATTGTCTGTCTGTAATCATTGTTTCGGAGCAGAACTCACAATGTAAGACTTAGATTAATGTAACTTGCATTGATATGTAAAAGATATAAACCTCTTCCTAATGAAATTGAAAATTGAAAATGTAAACATGAGGTTGAGAATTTTGGAATTCTACATGTTTAAGATTTATTAGATATTTTTATTAAAAACTCCGTAGATATTGATAGAACGGGAGTGACAAGGCTCGACATTTCCCCACAACGTTAGTCAGTATATTTGTGTTGTCTCTGTATATGTAATGTCATTGTTGATGTGCATCTTATTTCAAACTGTTCAAGTGTTCAATAATGCTTAGTGAAACCTGTTTTGAGAAAATACAACTTTGTAACTTCGCTGAAAAAATTATCTTTTGCATTGTCTGCTAGTTGATGTTTAAATGTCTAAATATGATTGATCGACAAAGTAATTGACGCAAGGTCATATATATTGCAAATAAAAAATGGATTCAATTCTGTGTCATGTCAGAACAAAAGGGGGATTATGTCGTTGCGCCGTCTGTCCGTAAAAAATGTGTATATGTCGTGCAATATCAAATTCTTCATTGACAAACAAGAAGACATATTCATCGACATTTCCCGCCAAACCAGTCTTTATTAAAGCTCCTCACATTTTCCTACAAGGGCCATAACTCATTTTCGAAGTATTGACACCATGAAGGCACACATTTAATTTGGCTTTCCTATCTGAAATAGGTTCTGAGAAAATTTGTCCCCTTTGAAGACACCCTCGAAGTCCAAAAAGACGGAACAATCGCAACAACTCCGTAAAAAGTTTTGATTTTAGAACTCCAACAAGGTATTGATACTTTGACAGACATCAAAGTTGGTTATTCCTATCTAAAGTTGTTTTTAAGAAAAGTTGCCCCCGGAACAAGGGCAATAACTCCGTAAAAATAATTGTGAGAAAACTGTTACCCTTTGAAGAAACCCACAAACAGAGTCCAAAAAGACGGAACATGGGCAATAACTCTGTAACAATAACTTAATGAAGGTATTGATACGGTGAAGACACACACCAAATTTGATTTTCCTATCTTAGATAGTTTTTGGGAAAAGCTGTCCCTTTTAACTCGGACGGACCAAAGCACGGACGGACGGACAGACAAAAAAAATGGTCCGGAAGGTAAATGTCAATATCAAACTAATTCCCATAAGACGTTTATTTTGAGAAATGTTTGTCACTATGGGTTAATGAAACCTACGGGCGGGACCTAGGTTCTGCTGGCAAAATGGCAAGGACCATTCTTTCCCTACAGAGGCAGGTCAAATCATTAAATGCTGATAAAGCCTCTGTTCTTATTTGCCTAGTTATTGGTCTAGAATGGGAGATGCCTGATTGGTGGCAATCAAAGTAAGTTGTCCAATCAGCGACGCTGTTCTACCATCATTTTGGGTACTATATCATGGCAAAAGCATTGTGATATGAACAAACATTTCCATGCGAGAAGCGTTATCATTTGATGAAGAAATTCAAATGGATTGTGGTGCATTTCCCGCCAGGGGAAACTGCCGGAAATAACGAGTTTGGTCTTATTGCTTTGGGGTCCAGAGACCCCAAAATTATGTAACATTTGATATTAAAAATTATGGCAGAAGTTTCTCTCTATATTACTCTTGGAAACTTCAAAGAGAAGTTTCAGCCAATGATATTTGTTTTAAGCATATGGTATTTCGAACGACCAATGGACAGAGCTGTAGCAAATTTATACCCACGTGACCGTGTTGGTGGTACGAAATAATTGGCAAGCTTTAATTTGGAAATTGATTATTATAATAATGTTAACCCTTAAATAATAAACCCTTAATAAATATCAATTTTGCATGTGCATGTGTTTTGTAGTTATTCTGTGTATTTTTGTGCATTCCACATTCGGAAACGACATTCCATTTTTGTATCAACTAGGAATTTGGTTCCTTCAATTATTTTACTATAACGCGAGGGCTGAATGTCCCGCCTTGTCAATGACTGATCGTTCACTCAATGCATCTCATCGCTTCGCGGAAAAATGGCACTGAACAGGCCATTTTCAAATTTCATGTTTCAAAACATAACGTTATGGATGATTTATTTACGATTAAAGGTGTCTTTCGAAGAAAGTATCGACACAGGGCCTAAAGTATGATAAAATATTCTTAAATGTCATCCTATAACATAATGAAAATTATGAACTTGTAGCTGAGATAATTTCTAAATATATCAGCAACTTTCGGCTGTAATTCGATCAACACTCAGTTAAGGAAAAATATTCTTTCAACATGTAATTAACCTGAAAGTCAATCGGAAATTCGTCGGTTTAAACTAAATCTGCGGGTATTGGAAAACAATGGAACCCGGAAAGTTTACTAGCGCAACTATTTATCTTATAATTAATCACTCATTCACTGGCTCTTGTCAGCTATCTTTTAAAGAAACATAAATTTGAAATACCGTATTGTTTAAAAATTTATATCATAATTGATATAGGAGACTTATCTATCATTGTTGAAATTTAAGCGGAACGAACGAGATGTTTTACTATGTACATAGTGTACTGATAACTATCACAGCAAAGAGCAAAGAACATGCGTCTCTGATTGGAACAATTTATTCAAGTAACAGTCCCCGTGCCCGCCCTCCCTAACCTAAATCTCCTGGTTCTATATAGTGATACATAACCGGGTGCCCCAAAGCTTGCCTTTTTAAAGGCTTTTCTTGTTAGAACAGAGGTAGTATCAATATTTATGACGTGATCTGCCTCTGTGGGTAGAGAATGGGCGAGGACATGAACGAACAATTCAAAAGCGAAGGTAAAATGAGTTGAAAACTATTAACTTGAACTATCAAGGAAATAAGTTGTTGGAAGTAAATTGTAAAGTTTTTGTTAGGCTATATTGCAATCGTTTGAAAATAAGCAAGGCCATTTGTTGTTGAACATATGGTAAACTTCTTAGATTATCACGGGAACAACAGTTAGAGTCAATTTTTCATGTATACTAAGCAAAGTCATTAAACATCACATTATATAATTACGTAACATTCTCGATTAGCATCTATGATGACATGAAATCATATGCATGTTCTAAATATTTAGTAATAATATTCTGTTTACATTTCAGGGTTATGCATTTATTTCAGAAACAGTAAAGCATTCAACAAATACATAAACGACAAATAAAAATATTTGAGCATTGGTACTAACTACTATAAATCAAATATAAATCAATATATTAATATAAATGAAACTCTGTATGCGCCAGATAAATTTACTGTTGTTTAGACATGATGGGGGTCAGTTTCATGTGCCCTTCTTATGGATAAGAAAAGCGGACATGGATCAGTGACTGTTCATTATATGCGAATATACTGGCCGCTGAAGC
Source organism: Steromphala cineraria (assembly GCA_916613615.1). Classification (NCBI taxonomy): domain Eukaryota; kingdom Metazoa; phylum Mollusca; class Gastropoda; order Trochida; family Trochidae; genus Steromphala; species Steromphala cineraria. The sequence goes on along the minus strand of OU744720.1, from coordinate 72,727,658 downwards.
AAGGGGATCCGACAGGTCAAATGTCCCTACTAGGTTTCCATCCAAGGAAATCTGAAAAAAAGGGTAGAGTACATGTTTTGCTTGCAATATTGAGGATATAACAACCCAATTAAGTTAAAAACCTATCAGTTAGTATGCTTTTAGCGTAATTTGAAATGATTCAAGAAATATTTATTTCAAAAAGTAAAACAGTTTCACAGTAGTTTTAGTAAATTTCTATGAATGAGAATTTTTTTTTATTGATATGCCAACTGAATCATAAAGAATGGATTCGAAACGGGACAATATCAGTTCTGGCACACCTTTGCAGAATAAACACAACTACAAATTTGATATCAGTTCTGGCACACCTTTGCAGAATAAACACAACTGCAAATTTAATTTAATTTATCACTTGAAAGGTTGATTTGAAATAAGCAAATTTCTTAAAATCCTCTTTTCTTAATCCAATAAAAGATATCAATAGATATAATGGTTTCATGTATAGGTGAGACGAACTACAAGTTAAATAACTACAAACATCACATTGTACTAAAACACCCAATGTGTCAAAAGTATGTTGTTTACATCCACACCGAAAGTCTTCAAAATGGTTAAAAGATTGCTTTAGATAATATTATACAAAAGTTACCACAAAAGTTGCATATTTCCACCTTCTTACCTGATAATGAGTAGAGTTGAAAGTAGCATGCATATCGAATGGGACTTCAGAGGAGATGGGTAAGCCAGCATAATAAACTGGTCCACTAGGGCCTTCACTGTAAGAAGCGCCATCTTGGATCACTAGGAGTCTAACAAGGGCCTCTCCTGTAGTAGTGTCCAAAGCGTATTCCAAACTGGGACGAGATTGAAGAAGAACTGGCTTACAGCTGCGTACCTTAAGTTTGTTCATTTACTTGTGTATCTAAGTGCAAATATCATGTAATTTGGGTTTGATGTTGACGTCCATAAAACCAATCCAGGGGCACCTACAAAGGATCACCAACTGTCCATGTGTAGAATAATTATTCCCAAACCATTTTTCGGGGTCGTCTTGTCACTGGTGCTAAATTTCGGTATTTGGCATGGTTAAATAGACAGATTGGGTCATATTTGGGAAATTCAGATTTTTTTGAATTTCGATTTAAATAATCTCTATAAACTTTGTAAGAAAGAAATCAGCACAATTAAATTGCCTTAATTTAGAAAAACAAATATGACTTAGACTTAAAGCTGTTGATCACTTATGAAGGATTTTGTATAGAAAAATAAAAAATAGTGTTTACAAAATTTTGACCCCTAGTCACTTCAATGCCCTGCCTAATTTTATACGGTTATCTGATATGTATGACATGCGAATAAATCAAACTGAATCTTTACTTATGTTTAAACATTTTAGCATTATCCGTTTCGTTGCTAGGATGCATCAAAGACATTCCAAATTACATGATATTTGCACTAGAATACGCAGGTAAGTGAATAAACTTAAGGTACGCAGCTGTATAGATATGAAGATATGTACAATGTACCTATTTTGCTATCCATAAGAATTATTTCAGCATGCATCCTCAGATATTTTACTTAAAGAACATCATTATATTTTCTTACAATTAATCGTGAGATGTTTTTAAAAAGCACCAGTAGCTAATAGCAAAGAGTGTCGTAACATTTTGACATGACTATTCCTTGAATTGAATTCATACACTGTCTGACTGGTCCATGTTCCTCTGATGTCAAGCTGAAAGCCAGGAGTAATAGGAGCAGGAAGAGGATAGTGTACATCAGCCTGAAATACCAATTGTGGGACGCTACAGATATAAATCGGGAGAAAAAAAACGATAGAGCACACATAGACATTGAATCAAATATTTCTTACAAAATTTACGTATTTTCCCAGTTCCTTTTAATCCATATTTTCCGTAAATGTCCGTAAATTTTCTGTATTTTCGACTTCTTTTCCAGAAGCATAAGGCCTAGAAAGCTGAAACTTTGAGTACAGACTTCTTGACTAGAGGGGATTATAATTTCTTTGGTTGCCCTTTGGCCCCTAATAAGGGCTGTATATGTCACTCCCTAAAACTTTTTTCTTCTTCAAAAGGCCGAAAAAGCTGAAATATTGTGTAGAGACTCTTACTAACGAGGATTGTAATTTACAGTTTTGGTGACTCTATGGCCCCTAAAAAGGGCTTGGTGAGCCTATACCCTAAATTATCAATTGAATATTTGAGCAATTACCATTTCTGAATTGATACCGGTATCTGCAATCACATCGCCTATATAGGTACTAATTTTAGGATTGGTGACACTACACAGGAGAAACCACAATGGCCACACTCTACAACATAATTAAATATAAAGCCTGATGAGCTACAGAGCCAATGGCTCTTTTTCCTATCGGTTGCTGGATGCCATACTAAAATGTTACACAAGAAATATTGATTATCTCCCCTTACCGTGTTATACCATTCAATCTGGTGGCATGAATAAGCAGCAATAACACCATCCACCCACTGATCGCCATCATAACACTGCGCAGTGGAAGTAGCAAGGGGAGCGAACTGAGTGGGGCATGTTGGTGGTATCAAACTCTTCGAAATGGTACAGTCAGCTGCAATCACATTGTTTAAACATGTTTAAAAGATATTCTTCAAATTTCTTAAATTCTAATTGCATCCTTTATTTGTATAATGGCAAACGATAAATGTTAGCGTGCAATATCTAATCATTTCATGTATGTGGACGAAAGTCACAGATCTAAAAACTGTTTTGACTAACAGATAAGGCAGTATCAGGTTATTTGCACGAAGAAACATTGACTGTACAGTCTCACTGCCAAGTGGAAGGTCGTTCAATAAACAAACAATATCAGATCTTTTAACAATACAAATTCTCAGATTGCAGGCAATTCAAACAATTGTAAATACTTTAAATTGTACTTTTTAGGGACATGAAGAAATATGTTGTTGAAAGACAGAAGTGTCCAGAGCTTTAAAAGAGCCCCTTATTTTTCATCGCATCTGTTTAACTTTGATACGAATGTTAACGGCATAGTTTATGATACATGTATAAATCACAAATTCATTCACGAAATGTCCAGTATATGTTTTCAACAAAAAGGTGGAAGTTCAAATTCAAATTTAAAATTACATTATTTCTAGTTACATGACCTATTCAGCTATTCAACTGTTATCAGCTCTCAAATGTCATTCTGACCACTTTAAAAGAGTAAAAAAATACATTTGACAGATTGAGGTCCGTCAGTGTCTGTTTTTGAACATTATCGCGACTTCAGACCTTACTGTTCTCACTATACGACATCAATCATCTTTGTAAAGATACTTTCTGCAATCTATGATCACAGATACGAGACCATGTCCCAGTTCATAATAAATAAATTAACCGGAAGTGATGAACCTAGATAACATGGTCTCGTATCTGACCAATACTGCATTTTCGGAAAACACATAGAGTTATGGCTTGTGCTCTTTGACACGCTGGTGAAAATTAATTGTAGTTATAAGACGTAAAGTGATTCAAATAGTTATAGTACGACCATATGAGTTATGGGGGGGGGGGGGGGGGAGGGGGGGGGGGCATATATGACAAACCTAACCATAGATCCGATCATTATTTGTTAAAGGAAAGTATCATTTCAAAGGTAAATACGATACGTGATATTTTTAACAGGTTTCAAGGTCACTATGAGACTTTGACCAGTTCCTTGGTACCAGGAGTAACAAGTGAACAGTAGATATAGTGATGAAACCTGTTAAAAATATAACTTTTTAGTTAGGTTAACTGAAATCAAACTTTATATTAACAAAATTTATATAAATGTCTTCACCATAACTTGCGTATCGAGGATGATGGATGACATGTCTCAAATAAGGTAGAAAAAGCATAATGACTTGGGAGAAAAACTTTGTTGTCATTATGAATAATTATAAAGCTCAATTGAAAACAATTGTCAACCCTGATCATTTAAACCCACCTGCATAGTATTTGAAACCTGGAACTGAGGATACAGGGGTTCCTTCTGTAGAGTGAAGGTGACATTCACCAGTCTGGTCGTTATGCAGAAACCGGTTACAGAGCCGGTGGTGGAAACAGTTGCTGAAACATTCAGCTCTTGTGGGAGTGACTGTGACCTCCAAAGCGTCAGACAAGTTCCGGTCATCATTACCAGGCATATGATGGTAGGTAAACCATCCACAGCTGTCAGAAGCTGCCCCTCCCTGATTCAAACTTGTAAGAACCAGAAAAGTAAAACACTTTCCAACCAACATTCTGTGACTTACTCACAGTGGTTCAGACTTCATTCTATGTGCAAGTTGCATAGTACTTTTATGCAAAGCCACAATCTCTTGGTGACTTCTGCCAATCAAATCAAAGTTATATAGAACGATTCAATATTTTGCTTAATTTCATGGCAACCGGGTCCTTAGGCCTATTTGAATATACCCAGTTGTCACATTTATCATCACTTAGTCAAACACAACTTTTGCGTTTCTGGGCTCTCATTATTATATCTTGTAGTTGTATTTTATTCTGTAAATAAATTCGAATTTATTTCCAGTTTTAACTGTGCTTTGTGTTTGTCTAATTGTTTGCAAGTCAGAATGATTAATAATTTAAACTTTACCGTCTTTTAATTATGTGTAATCACAAACATTTCAAACAGTGATCTCTTCAAGTTTCATTGGTATACTATATCCGGAACCGAAAATTCACAATGTCTTTGAAATCGTTCAGCTTTTTTGCAGCAAATTTATTGATGTACATGCACTGATGTTTGACTTGTCTACATCACATAGCTTCACCCTACAAAGGCAGCCAAATACTTTAATATAATGTGTTAATTCAAAGGTGTTAACATGAGACCAATTAATAAACCATATATGTAATCAAGCCCAACAAGTGAAAGAGAAGTGAGTGGATAGAATGATTTATTTCCAGACATTCAATAAAAAAATGCAAAAATTATGTATCAATATGATTCAATTACAATTTAATGAATATTTTCCTCGTGTAAAGTTTAAAAATTCCCCTCCATCGCTTTTTCTTGTTCATTGTCGTTCGACATAAAACCGTTTATTTGTATTTCTTTTATTATGAATGTTTTGTAGTGATACCTAAAGCATTTCTCGATCTAAAGACACCTTTAATAACACATATGACTCCTTCACTCCACCGAGTTTTTCTCTGCACAACCTGAAGGTGTGGATAGATTTGATTCTTTGAGGGGAGGAGATGATATTTATGCAGAAACTTGTTGAGCAGTTACTTATGTGTACTTTTCACTTTTGACACTTTCTGGTCGTTGTTAGTCCTATTAATTATGTCTAATATCAGGTCGGCATTCATGGATGGATAATTTATCAGTCATGAATACTGACATAAAGAGCTTTGAGCATTCTTTCGTTTTGCATGTGGTGGTAGTTGATTAGACTGTAGTCTTCAGTGAACAGAAAACAGTCCCAAAACATGTGCAAATTTCATTGTACATGTCCAGTGGATCGAGAAATTGTCTTGCATTAAAAAAATGTAAGACTGTAAATAGTTTGTTTTTATCCTCCTCTATTTTAGCGGAACAATAGTGGGTTTTCTGGGGGAAGCGTGGCTTTTTAGCAATATTTCTTGGGGAAAGTTGGCTATGTAGTCATAGGTCAGGGAGAAAATTGGCTATATATCAAGTTTTCCGGTAGGAAATATGGATAGGAGAGTATGTAAACAAATTATTTGGACATTTTAGTTCTTTTCTTTAATGTTAAAACTAATTGATCATCTTCATTATGTAATCTGTACATAAGTTACACATCCTTGACTTGACTAAGGAAATGAAACTCAGACGTCAACTAAACCTGTAGGCCTTACAAAAAGCGTTTTACAAAATGTCTTTAGTAGAGGACTTTCTGCTCATTTTTGTGCTTTCAGTCTACAAGGAAGCATGTTTTTGAGCCTTCAAGGTGAAGTGTTCGAGCATTCGCGCCTAAATGAAAATTTTAGTGTATATTTGTTTGATGTAGTTTTGCATTTAACCCTTTTTCAAATCATTTTAACCATACCATTGAGCTTTTGACTTAAAGAGTTCTGAATGTTGATGAAATTGAAAAGTACTCTTGCAAAAAGTTTTTTACACATGTAAGAAATTCAAACAATAAAATTCAACATACATTATGAAATGACTAAAAACGTTCATGATTACATGAAGAAATGAATAACAGAAACTTTTTTTTTTTTTTTTTTTTTTCAGGCATACATACAGGTTAACATACATGGTAATAAACAAGTGATTCCGTAACAATATACATTTTTGGTCATACAGAAAACTTGATAAAGTCTAGTACTATTACTCGTCTAAATAGAACATGCAAAATAGACCGCAATTTCAAAAAATATGCTTCCTGGTTTTGGTTAATGTATATGTAGTTTATGATATTGTAATATTGTGTGATTTGCCTCTTGATGTATATAATATTTGGGATAAATCGTTTCTTACTACAATGGTATATAATATTCCTAACTAACATGATAATAGCATTTAAAACATAATTTTTTTTTCCCTTTCACTCCAAATAATATCTGAGAAACTGTAAAACTAAGTTGTACATCAACAGTGTTGAGCCAAATTTTAATCTCTTTCCATATATGTTTCACTTTGCTACACTTCGAGAATATATGATAAATAGTTTCGTCAGCTGCATTGCAGAAGGTACAGTGTGGGGTATCAACATATTTTATTTTGTAAAGGAAATGTTTTGTTGGGAGTACTGAAGGCACTTTAGATCAGTACTAGGCGTATATTTGTTGGCAATAGTGCTAAAACATTCCCAATCTGAATCAGTGTAGTGCGAATCCGTGTTCCCATTTTTCATAGCAAGGCAGTAAGCAAAATGTGAGTCAAGTAACATATCATACAGTTTCGGATGACTCAAAAGAGTATTTGTACATTTTATTATGAAAGGCTACACGGATAGTGAAGCTTACAATCGTATAAAGTAACATCAATTGAGTTAGCATAATAAAAAAAACTGAACGTTTGATACCCTCATAATTGAGAAAGTTGATATCAAGAGAATATACAATACAGAATTCTTCCTCGAAGTAAAATCTTCCATTTTCATCCAATAAATCATTCACAAATATTAAACCCTTCTTAACCCATTTTTGTATAAAACGCTCTTATTTCCAACCTTAATACAATAGCTACAATCTAATAACAGAAACTTAAATTGCTTTGGACCATCAGTGGTTTACATTGACATCAGACAAACAAAGGCCATTCTTTTGACTCTAGAATATGTCAGAGCCAGAATTATGTGTAAAGACATATTTTATCGCTTTCCATTGACATCAGACAAACAAAGGCCATTCTTTTGACTCTAGAATATGTCAGAGCCAGAATAATGTGACATATTTTATCGTTTTCCATTCATCAGACAAACAAGTCCATTCTTTTGGCTCTAGAATATGTCAGAGCCAGAATTACGTGGAATGACATATTTTATCCCTTTCCATTGACATCAGACAAACAAGTCCATTCTTTTGACTGGAATCAACTAATCAGAGCAACAATTACATGTAATGACATTTTTTATCTCTTTCCAAATAGTTACACTATACTAAAAAATGAAAATATCATTGCATTTTGGAAAAGTTAGGACTCTTAAGTGTAAGTGAAAGCAGGTTCTGCTGGCAAATATTGTAAGAATATGATTACATGGTGATGGTTAAACATAACCTCTGTATACTGAATAGTACAGGGACATGTATATCTTACAAAAGACATATATTCTCATAGACCCTTCTACTATAAAGAAGAACGCTTTTGTAAGCAATACATGTCTCGGTATTAACAGGAAGAGGAGTTGATTAGCAGTTCAGTATTAAGCTTCTTATCTCTCAGTTTATACAGTAAGCAGATAATCAGCGTTTTTGCAATTTCGTTAAAAGTGGCTGTAAAATCATCTTAAGGTTTAGAGGGGCAGTAGCACGTTTTTACGGCGAATAGAAGGTGATGTCAGGAAAATGAAAATAAAGGGTTCCACTCTAAAGACAATGTATTTAAACTGAATAAATCATCAATAAATCAAATATATAATGTAAAGTTAAGCCATGAGATTCCTTTTCTTACACAAAATGAATAAAAGGTGTTCACACAAAAATGGCTGCCAATGGATTTCATGTGAATCTGTATAATTTGATCTCTGACTATGGATGATTGGTTTATGTAATTAGATTTTTGACACTATCAAAGGAATACATTTAGCATTAACTTACAATTATCAGTGAAAAATTGAAAATAAAAAATTGTCAAAAAACGTGCTACTGCCCCTTTAAGTTTAATCTAGATTGCAATCCTTTATAATAAGCAAAGTCATTTGTTGTTGAACAGTTGGTTGACAATTGATCAAGTTTATTACTTAACTAAACCTTATCTCATTAGTTCCTGCAGGACAAGAACTTTTTTCTAAATATTTGATTGGTATTGATTGATGAGTTTTAAATAACTGTGCTTCAGTATAATGCACCTTTTTTCAGTTTCACAGTATGACGTCTCCATACGGTAAATAAGAACACAAAATCGAAAATTTATAATTGATTTTTATTGCATGCATCAGTTCATTATTTCTTAACTGTACATGAATGTATATTCACCATAAAATATTTATGTTCTTCAAACGAGACGGTTGGTAATCGATTCCAAGTGGTTTTATCATGGGTAAGTAAAGCTGACACGATCCAGGGAATCTCCGTTGTCTGCGTGGATAGTGGCTGCTAGAGTAAGGGGATTCGACAATTGAAATGTCCCCACTTGGTTCCCATCTACAGATATCTGTAAAAGAGGTCAAAAGAATAATGGTCATGTATGCAATTATGATAACTAATGTAATAAGCTTGCATGCTTGAACAAAAATGGATTCTCATGTTTTCAAAGACTGTGATCACTAATTAGAAAAAATACTTATGTATACATACATCTCCCTCATCAAAACTGGATATTTCTAACAAGCACTCATTCTGTGATGAATTTACATACAAAATTTGCCCATCCTATAATCTAGTAATAGATCATACAAATGGCAAGTTTATCCTCGAGCCAATTCACATAATTATCAAGCAATATCATACATTCTGTCATTGTGCCTGACTTGTGCTGTTAACTGACAAACAGTTGTATAACATTTAGCTTTTATAGGTCTGAAAGACCAAGGGAGCCTGTCCAAATTGGGAACTCTAAAAAATTTAAATTATGAACAGTCCAACTCTGTCAACAGTCCAACTCTATGATATATACAACTAAAACTGTTATTTTCAGTCAAGATACAATTAATTCAACAAATGTAAATCTTTATTGAAGAGAAACGTCATCGTTAAAAGTAGAGTACAAAAATGATTTTCTTTGAAAATATTTGGAGGGGAACACTGTCCTCGCTCAGTTTATGTCAATCATTATCAAAATTCAAACAGATCTCTCATCTGCTGAGTCCTGGTTGACATTAAACCTTTAAAACCTAAGGAGGACACAAATACAATCTTCATTTTTGCTCTTTAAAAATGAAGTTTTGAAGATCAGAAAGTTTTGCCTTCTCTTCAGTTGATAAAAAACCCAATTATTTTCATCTAGATTCTGACCTGAAAATTGATTCTCAATATCTGTATTGAGTATGACACCTTCATATTAGACAATATCAGCCCCCTGGTTGCAAAATACCCCATTCTATCCCGCATTGAATATTGCAACACGACACTGTGTGGATTTTTAAAAATGAAATCTTCATTGTCTTGAAAATATACGAAACACATCCACTCACATTTTTTCTTGATCTCCAGAATGTGCCCACGCCTTCTAAATTCACTTTACTGGTAAACGCATTAAAGAGAGAATGGCTTTTAAAATGCTGTCTCTTGTCTACTAATCTGTCAGCCAGACCGCGCCAAAATACAAACAGAACAGAATGACCTTACCACCAGACTCATTCAATATTTTCATAAAGTCAATATCAGCTATAGGATCCTCAATGCAACGCTGGGCCTTCAAAGCCCACTCCTTGTCTGCAATGTTGTGGTTTTCTCTCGAGCTTTAACTAACAACAGTCTCCTTATCTAACACAATTAAGTCTCATTTAAAAAACAACCTTTGGACCCAAATGCTACTTTAAGAGAAATTATACAAAAGTAATTACAATGAATAAAACGAAATAAACATTCATACCTGATAATGAGTCGAGTTGAAAGTAGCTTTCATATCAAAAGGTACACCAGAGGAAATGGGTAAGGAATAATAGACTGGTCCACTGGAGTTCTCACTGTAAGCACCATGATTACCAACCCTCAGTACTTCGACCAGTGGCTGCCAAAGTTTGTCCTCTATTGTGTATTCCAAACTGAGAAGATGGCAAAAGATGAAAGATAAACTAGCACTTATAAAACAAGGCCAAAAACAGCTCACATACCGACACTGTATTTCACAGTATTATATAAAAATGATTAATATAAAAACATTCTTTCAGTCATGTGAATGATGATTACTGTCATGGATTAAGGGTGAGGTTAAACAAAATAACAACTGAAAGTCAGAAGTTTACCCTTTTAAGGGCACACATGTCAAAACATTTTGATACCCTGGAATTGAAAAACCAAATACCAAATTTTAAGTGAAATGGAACAGAGTCAGAGATTTGGCCTTTTTAGGGCAAAAATTTAAAAACACCTTGGTACCCTGAAATTCAAACCCCAAAAGGGCACATCTGCATCACATAGGTAAGATCCATACTAAATATGAAGTTTCTAAGTAAAATAGTTTTCTAGTTGCTTTCATGCTCAAGAAACGATGTCTGACAGCTGGACGTAGCGGGGGTATAATTATATATACTTACACTGTGTAGAACTACTACTGCATGATTTTCAGACTTTTCAATTTCAGTACCTCATGACTACCAGCATAGCAATGTGATAAATATTTGGGTTGCAAAATACACTTTTTCATTACGAATAGCTGAAACTAAAGTGTGTCTTAACAAAATCAGTAGCTAAAAGTAAAGAAGTATATTATAATCATATTTCGTTTTTAATTTATTTAAGTTTTATATTAACCCTTACTTCCTGTTCAGTTTAGTTTTCCTGTCCTACTTTTAGTGTCAACCGGAAATTGAAGTCTTGTACACAAAAATGAATTAAGCATGGATCAGAACAATCCACTGTTGCTTTAAAAACTGAAGTGCCATCCTGGGCTAAGAAATATAACTGAATACTTACAACATACCACTGGTCCATGTTCCTTTGATGTCAAGTTGAAAGCCAGGAGTAATAGGAGCAGGAAGAGGGTAGTTTACATCATCCTGAAATCCAATCATGTGAGGCTACCAGTCAACATTTAGAAAACAATAGTGATAGTGCATAAAGAGAAAACATTGTGTCCTTTGAATCTTATCTGGTGACCCTACTGTCCATGTTTTAGCCGTTCTTGGAGCATACATGATAGCTTATTCTATCTTTGAAAAAGATTTTGTGCAATAGTCAGTAAAATGAATTGCAAGTATCTATGGTGTTCTATGAATCTAATGATATGGAACAAGTCATATTGAGATTGATTCTGATTAATATCAAATCAAGCATAACAATCATCCATCAGTACTTGTGTCATTAAGTTGCTTTCCTAGCCAAGATAAGTTCAAACATGATATCAGCCAATAATAGATTTAGAGAGTTAAATAAGGTCAAAAAGCTGTGTAATATTGTCATTTTCTCTGCGGAAACACACAATCTTCAAGAGGTGTCGGGTTTTGACCTACTTTGGTAACTACGCCTGTGCAGTAAGAATGTTGCGTATCAAGTGTTTTATTTTGGGATGTCACTCGTTTAAAATGCTGATCATTGCCTTAATGTTGTTTCATTAATTTTTGATGCAAAAGGTATTTTTGTGAAGATATGTCGTGCATTTATGTGCTGCTTTTGGTATCGTTTTGCTTTTTGTAAGCTTGTTGTACAAAAAAACAATTGTAGATTTTCCCCTTACTGTGTCAAACCATTCAATCTGGTGGCATGTATAGGCTCCGGCACCTTCATCTACCCACTGATCACCATCATAACACAGCACTGAGGGATCTGCAAAGGGAGCGAACCGAGGGGGGCATGTTGGTGGCGACAAGCTCTTTGATATGGTACAGTCAGCTGCAAGTGTTTAAAATATATATTATAGTTTTATCAATTTATAATTGTATTATTTATTAAATTTAAATGGCAAGCATCAATATTGGTAACCTGCGATACCTTTATAAAGTATTTTTTACCAACATTTGAGGTAGTACAAGTTAACAAGTTTTTATAATTAACTGTGATAATTTTTTCTTTTATTTGCAGATTTCCGAAATTCTGTGAGTTTCTGCATAAATAAATCTTTTAAATGAGAAATGAAGAACAACAAAATCTTGATCGAGGGATCATGGTTGGCATGGGTATAAAGTTGAATAAAGGCAGCATGCATTATGTGAAGAATCAACAATGACCCGTGGGCATTATTGAAAAGTATGTTATGCACACGGGCAGGGAATACTTTTCAATAATGCCCATGGGTATCATTTTATCGAACTTATATAATAAGTAAATAATTATTATATAATATAAGGTGATGGACACAGTAAGAAAAAGATATGTTATTTGAGATTCGATCTTATGTGTTTTTGGTTGTGAAACGTATCGCTCAAACGCGGCTGCATCACCCTTGGTATGTGATGCACATGCAGCCAGCAATTTTATCTGCCGTGGTGCATTGACTGGAATGATTTTCACTAAAGAATCGACTCAAAGTCCCTAAAGCATCAAATGTTAAGTTATGGATAACACATAGTCCACGGGCATTATCAATAATAAAGGATGTTTGCCCGCGGGATTTGCAAACGGGGCGTAGGCCCAAGGGCAAATCACAAGGGCAAACATCCTTTATTATTGATAATGCCCACGAACTATGTGTTATCTATTTTATAAACCGCCAACTAGTTATAATAACATTGATATGACTGATAACGTGAAAGGACTTAAAATAACTGAGGTGGCCATAAAATTTCCAAAAACACAAAATAAGACCTTTGTTATAAGAGGACCCAACAAAGTACGTGCGGGTCACTGTCATAATAGCTCAGTGGTTAGAGCGTTGGGTTTAGCATTCAGCAGTGTGAACTCTGCTGGTTCGAGATGGCATTATGCCAAAACATTTGCAGTGTCAAAATTTCATTTGCGATATATTTCTGAAAGTGGCTCTTTGACTTTAACCAAACTCATTAATTACATTGTTCCGAAATGATTATTTGAAGAGGGATATATTATAATAAAAATTCCTGCCTTGCAGGGCGATTATGTTGATAATTACCTGCATCCAAGGGACATTACTCGAATAATTCCCTTGTTGTACAAGTCAGAAGGAAATTAAAATATATAAAGACCTCAAGGAACAATGGAGTGGCGTCACTAAAGGTTTATAAGTGTAGGATCTAAACCGAGCCAGAGGTGTTGTTGATAATGTAAGCCCGCGGCAGAGGGAAATTGGGAAGGGCCGATAGGCCCGCCCCAATTTCCCGAGGCTGAGGGCTTACATTATCAAACAACACCGAGGGCGAGGTTTAGATCTAACTTATGAACCGAGATAAACCGTAGTAACAAAATTATTTCAATAATAAGTATAAAAATGGATTCATTGATTTTTACTGGTAGGGAATCACCATGAGCAAACGGAGAGCACATCCGCGCCCTGCACGTGCTTTGCGCTCGCTACCCAAGCCGTGAACGTGAAATGCATGCGCTATCTGCCTCGTGAAGTTCACATGATTGTCACTGTGGAAAATACATCATTGTTCTCGTGGGCCTTTATAGCCGAGTTGTCAAAGGCGCCAGTTTAGTAAGCGAGTGGTGCAGAGTTCGAAACCAGGCATGCGAACATTATATTTGTGATTTGTCAAAATTGTGATATTTTGTGATGGTATTTATTCGAAGAAGGACTTTGAAACAAAGTATTTCAAAACGTGTAAAATCCCTATAAAAATAAATTTCCGATAAATTCTACAGTAAGCCCCGGGCTTTCCTTGAGAAAGCCCTGGGCATTCTTCAAGAAAGCCCTGGGCATTCTTGGAGAATGCCCGGCAAAGAGGTTTATCCGGTAAAAGAAGAACCTAACAGAACAAAAGAGTGACGTCACTGGAGGTTTATAAGAATGATGAATAGGTATTCTTAGCATTAAGTTTCCTAAAAATAAACGATATGAAATATCATTTCACTCAAACTCAGACCTTTGTTATAAAAGCAGCTAACATTGAACCTACTTCAGTGCTGTCACATTAGCTCAGTGACAGAGCCTTGGGTTCAGCGATCCGGAGTGGATGCATTGTGGGTTCTTGACAGCATTACACAAAAAACATTTGTGGATTGGAAAATTAGAATTTTGTGTTAGTTTTTAAAATTGATATTTGGTTGACACCTTGACTTTAAAAAAATCATCAATCCAATTGTTGGAAATAATTAAGATAATTGCTCGGGACAGAGGGCATTATTAACATAATTGCCCTGGTCAGAGGGCATCATCAAGGTAATTGCCATGGGGAGAGAGACGTAATCAGACCTGAGGTAAATTACGAAAAATAGTATCCCGGAAGAACAATAGAGTGACATCACTGAAGGTTTATGATCTAGGTTTCAATATAAACAATTGTAAACCCTGATCATATGAACCCACCTGCATAATACTTGAAACCTGGAGCTGAGGCTACAGGGAATCCTTCTGTAGAGTGAAGATGACATTCACCAGTCTGGTCGTTATGCAGAAACCGGTTACAGAACCGGTGGTGGAAACAGTTGCTGAAACATTCAGCTCTTGTGGCAGTGACTTTGACCTCCAAAGCGTCAGATATGTGTTGACCATCATACGGAGGATGGCGATGGTAGGTAAAACGTCCACAACTATCCGAAGCTGACCCCTTATGAACTAAACTTACAAAAAGCAGAAAAATAAAACACTTTCCTAACAACATTTTGCGTTGGTATCAAATTGATAACACTCCTGTGAAAAAAACTAAATTCTTGTGAAGGCTTCTTCGCTTTTAATACTGTCATACACGTCCTTATATATACTTTCTGTATAATATCTGGTTCGAATAACGGAAAGAAGTAAATACAACTTCATGGCAACTGTCACCTGTTTTGACTCTAGCTTATCACTCGCTGCT
Source organism: Steromphala cineraria (assembly GCA_916613615.1). NCBI lineage: Eukaryota > Metazoa > Mollusca > Gastropoda > Trochida > Trochidae > Steromphala > Steromphala cineraria. Next base: position 72,712,464 of record OU744720.1, on the reverse strand, counting down.
AAGTTAGCTGTTGTTTCAATTGATAAATTTATCTGCACTAAATTATACAACATCATTATAAACCTTTTCATTGATTAAGCGTTTGTCTTGTAGCTGACTTCCGGTTGTTAACTGCTTTGTTAACCAGATTCATATATTATTCTACCGTCTTCCCATGGTCCATGTTAACACAACTTTTAACAGACATTTCTCCGAGTTAAATGTAAATATTATGGCAAGAACAGAACATTTACATTAACCTTGAATTTTATTCAGTTTCTGGAAGTTAATAAATAGACCCCACCAAAGAAGAAATTTAATGTACCTGCACTGACAGCACCTGATTGATTGGCCTTCTTCATTTGTTGTGCGAGGTGCAACTTACTTTTTCAAAACCAAATGGCTTTCTTCTATACATGATGGATAAATATAGTGTAATATCAAAGGTAATATGTTTCGTTTGAGTGGATTTGTATAGGTTTTTAAGGTAATAGTACTAATAGGGCACATGGTTTCAGGAATCAATGTATCAAACAGATAATCACATGATTTATTGTACAACCTTACTCTGTTATCCAATAGTTTCAATCAACTTTCATAGTATCCATCAATCATGGTTTATGTTTTATTATTGGTAGGGCGCTCTTAGTCCATATGTTCAACCTTGATGCACAAGGAAGTTCTTTCCTAAATGAGCTTTGTAGAGTACTGAAGTAGCATATAATGAAACCAATATGTAAATCAACACTTACTAGTAAGAGGAAATTTCTTGTTTATATAAATTTGGAAATTATTGTTGATGGTTTAATCAGTATATTTATCGCCTTACAGAAAAAGTCAGTGATTGTTTTCATTACTTTTTAAAGTAAATAACTAACATATATGCTAATTTAAATATCAAATTCCTCATAAAATATGTATTTAAATAAAGAATAGTACACCAACCTTATACATGCTCCATTTGGATGAATACTGTCTTTCTGTATTCACGACTTGCGGAATTAAGAGTTATCGTTCCTAATTAGAGTTATCCGCCATTGGGAACAGGTGTGCGCCCTCTTGACTCGTTGACGTTAGTGTATATACTATATATACTTGTATATTGTCACTATACTGAGTCGAATGCAAAGTGTCATATATGTTTAGAGTAATTCAATTAAGCCAAACTGTACATATATGGGCATAATATATCATTCGTAAAACGAATTAATTTTAGGTCATTATACTCTTAAACTATTCATAACATTTTTTAATTGCGATATGAAAAAAAAAATAAGATGCCTGCTTCGATAGTGATGCTCCATAGAGCTAACCGGATGTGACGTCAACTGTGGAAAACAAGAGTAGCGTAGCCACCATTACAACGTAAACAACAACACCTTGTCGATATGGACGAGTTTTGAGTGTGTTGACATTTAGTATCTGCTGTACGAAATTATGTTCTAACTGATGGAAGAGCCTTATGGTGATTTATGTAAAATTCATGGAAACAATAATATACAATATTTTGAAATTCCAAGACCAGTGTTTTCACGGTCTGACTGTCACCACGAAATGCATTGGTGAGTCGGATGTTGTACCTTTTTAATAAAATTTAAAAGCTGTTTTGAGTATTGAATCTTTCAAATACGTTCTTTCCTTTAAAATCCGTCCATATGTAGCCCTGAAAACAAAGGATTCTATTACAAATATTCCATCAATAGTGGTCTCTCGAAACGTGGCTCACGTCGAGTTTTGTTTCGACTTTCACTGCATGCATATTTCAATAAACGACCTAGATTTACCTTCAATTGTGTTGTTAAGGCCCAATTTAAAAATATTGAACTGACCTCACTATCAAATACATACTTTGAAGGATGTGTTTTTTCATTAATTTTTCATTCGTATATGTTCATGTACCTATATTTATGTTAATTGGAAAGAATGTTCCATCTTTCAAGAATAGTTTTATGTGAAAATTTTCTTGCACTAAAATTAAACTTTATCAATTTTATCCAGTGATTTCTTTCTTGGTAACCCTGATTTATATATTGTATTTATGTCAACGTTAATATTTGCGTGATAACATGAGATTCAAGTTGAATATTATTGACTGCAATAGAAAATTAATGCATGTTTTTTGCAACTCCAATTGAAAAAGGTATTTCATATTTTACATTACAAATCTCTCGTTATCTGAATACACAGCATATTAAATTTCTTTATTAATAATTTAATTAATCAATTTTAAAAGGTCAGATTTTCTTGAACAATCATTCAAAGTAATTTAAATTTAAGTGACTTTCTGAAAAACAATAATATTATTTTGTACTGATTGGCTCATTAACGCAATAGTGAAGATCGAAGTATCTTTGTGAATAGTATTAGTGGTCTTTGGTGTGTTAAAACACTGGAACTTTGTACCATATTTAGTTTAATTTTGACATTGTTTACTCCTATACTATAAATTGTGCAATTTTTGGCCTATACACATTTAGTTCTTTTCAGATAAACACATGACTGTGGCAATTATTGTTGTTGCTTTTCTCAGATATAGAATATGTAAAATTTCCCTCCTTGGTAATTACCTCATAAATAGTATAATTGATCTATGTTTCTCTTTTCACGTTAATATCACATAAGGAGGACGAAAAGTCAACACAAACTTTTGAATCAAAATAGCATGTTGTTTGTAATGCAGTGGTTCTCTCATTGGCATGAGATCGGCCGTGTGTGGTGTCATGAATATTATTCTATTATGGATACAAATAGATTTTAAACATAAATGTAATTGACAATAAATAACTTTAGTAACTTTAATCTTAATAAACTATCATGAAATGATAGATAAGGGCTTGTTATTTTCATTTAATAATTTACCATTATGATCATTAAATTTTGACACAGACTAAACATATTTTAAGTAACTTTCGATTACCACTTATGTGAAGTTTTTTTAAATATTGTGATCTTCGACTTTTCAGTCGCATGTTTACCAAATAGATTTAGGAAAAAAAGGTAAGTAAAATATAAGGCCAATGGAAACTTTTATGATATGATTGAGGGTGAGACACTCTGTTTTATCAGTGAAATAAACCCTCTATCTGGCTACAGTGGCGATAACCTTTATCGCCACTCTACTGAGTGGTGATAAACATTATCACCACTCGAGTGACGTCAAGCTCAAGAGTTTGACGTCATGTAACAATGGTCTGACGTCATGAATTCTCATATGACCTCACAGTGTTACCGCGGTGACGGGCTCTGCCAAGCGACCACTCAACATGAAATTGGCATTTTTTTGAAGTTATTAGAAGGATTTCATCATATGATAAAAAGAATATCTGTCAATTCTTGACAAATACCATGTTTATCTCATCTTTTGAGGAAGAAAAGTTAAATATTTTAACACGTGGCTGCGCCACTCGTGAAAATATACACTTTCTACCTCACTCGATTAGATAAACATGGAATTAGTCAAGAAAGGACAGATATCCTCTATGGATTTAATGTAGCCAAGAGTTAGAAATTATGTCTGCACAACAGGCAGTAGACTACAGAAGTGCGAAAGTTTTTTGCTCAATAATGAAACAGAGGATATCTTGAGTTCATTGTGTCAAGCTCTTGTTCCTTACATGTCATACACAAAAACTAGATCATCAATACCGAAGTTTATCAATCTACAGATAAAAGCTTTAATTTAAACACATTTTTTTCATAAAAAAGATGAAGAGGGATTGGCAAATAAGCACAAGCTTCTATCAAGCCTCTACCGGACATAAACATGCTTACAAAGCATATACAAGAAGTCAATTATAAATGAATAAATAACTTAGTGCTGTTACCACACATCTGCTTGTTGATAAGCACATGGTATAAAAGCAATTATGGCTTTATTTCAATATTTAGAGATGAAAAGAGGCTACAGATTTTACTTCACAGCAGTGGGGTGTGTGGAGGTTCCATGCAGTATCAAACGTTATTAATGTATAACTAACTGTATCTAAATTCTGTAAACAGACTTCCGAGAAATACTCAAAATAGTTTTACCTATGGTGAAGTGGGTAGATATTCTTAAAAAGAAACATTTATCAAATATTGGACTAGATAGATGTCCGAAGTTGAAAATGTTACATAATGAACTCGTATGAATAGCAATACAGCGTTTCAGTAAAAGAACGCCAGTTGCAGTTGTGCAATTGTAAAGTATTTTATTGGGGTTTGAAAAATGCACTTTGTATACAATGTATAGGGGTCTTAAGGCCCCTCTCTCTCGTTCTCTCTCTCGATCTCTCGAACTCTCGAATCTTAAATATTTTACACTAGATCATGCATATGACAACAAAACTAAACAAATACGTCTAAAACGTTTGTTAGGCACTATAAACTCAAGTGATTAAATGAGCTTGTTGTATTTGTAAATGAAGGAAGATTAAAATATGTTATTTAAGTCTATTCATCTCCTTTAGAAACTAGTAGTAAAAATTAGGAACAAACATTAATTTTTTTATCTCGACTTTTAGTATGAACTACTCAGCTTTTAGTCAGCTAGTCAGCATTTTGTCTTAGCTAGATTTTGGTTTCAACTATTCTGGCTTACCACATTGATGTAGACAAGGTGTATTAATTATGGAGAGTAAGAAGCAACCTCATATAGCTCACGTCTTTGGATGATAGTGGGAAGATTACATGTACCAGTAACCTATAAGGGCTATACTCTTCCAATGAGAATTTGGAGTTTTGTTAATAAGTCAGGAGATTGGTCATACAAAAGTATTTTTAAATATTTTAAACAAGATTAAAACCTCTTAAAGATAGCCTAAAGTGATCAGTCAGTCTCCGCTGGTAATGAGCATTCGAGAGTTAACTATGACCACCAGTGAGTAAATTATGAGCACCAGTGAGTACACTGTGATGATCAGTGAGTAAAGTGTGAGCACCAGTGAGTACACTGTGATGATCAGTGAGTAAAGTGTGAGCATCAGTGAGAGACACACTTCAAATGGAGGGAAGGATTCCTGAGTACTGGCAGAAACCTAGATCAGACAATAAGCACCGTTGGGGATCTTGCCGTACCAGTAAGAATTTGGCGCAACCAATGCGTGACATTAGTATCCTTCACTGAGTGACATCATGAGCTTGACCAAATGCAAGGTTTTGGGTCGGACCGGTCACGCTTAGCACGCAATAGTGGACAATGGCACACAATGGCACGCATTTTTCGCGACTGGTTCCTGCGATGATACGTAACAGAAATGGATGGCGAACAGGTTTGATGCTCTTCTAGGGAAAGGGAATAAAGATACCCATGTTCTCTTCACTGGCATTATGGATTTATGAATAGATTACCTTCTCCGAAGTTTGAGAAGTCACACCCCCTTGAAGTTTTAAGTGCAAATAATAAATCAGAGGAAGCGAAATAATTTAGGAACTTTGCGTGGTATGAAATATTACTTATTCTTGAAGCTTGGGTTTGCTCAGAATCAACTATTCAACTATTTTTTCACATCACCTTTTCTCAAACATTTAATCAAAGGCTAAACATTGAGATGCTCTATTTCACTAATACAATTACCTAGTTTGACAGTAAAAGTAAGTCTGATAACAGTCCAACTCAGTACCTCTAAAGTTGTCATATAGATGTGTGGACCTTCTGATCAAAAGAGTTAGCAGTTATCTTGATTTTCAGGCTTTCAAAGATTCTATTCAAAGGGCATTGAGTTGCACAGGATCGTGCCTAATGCTACTTTTGCCATGAATGCTTTTATTTGGTTGACTTACATGTAAAGTTAGTGTATGTCTTAATTAAAAACATCATACTTTGATTGAATATTCCCTGCATGCCAAAATGTGACAATGTTTTTGTTAAATCAGCAAACAAGGTTCTTGAATCCATGTGGTGGATACAGAGGGATGGTTAAGGATGAACATTTCTGGGTCGACCACGGAAACCCAAAATGGCACATATTGACATCTTTTCTAATCATATACATGTACAATGTACAGATATTTTCTCCAATGGTCAGTAAAAAATGTAAACAAATTGTGAACATGTGTTAATAGAACAGATGCGTTTAATCTTAAAACATGTCATTACAAAACCCATTTCAAAATTGGCTAAGCAATGAATCTCTGTTATTTAGTCAAGAGAGCATGCAAAATCTTGAATTTGAAAAATTCCAATATACCGAAACCACATCCCAATACGGAAATAAGGAACGATTCCTAACTATGGGTAGGTAAAGATCACATGTTCTATTAAACCCCAGTCTATCATCTGAAGGAAGGTTGACGTACTGACTTGGTTCAGCAAAACATCAGTTGCAACAGGATTTCCATCTAGAGATACCTGATAAAGAATAAAAAAATAAATATCTAAAATTGTGAAAACATCTGCAACGTTAGACAACATAATCATAGAAGCTTTAAGCTCAAAACCGTTCACAATTTGCTCTATACAGCTCCATCATAGTATATTATTCCACAAAGCTGATTCTTTGTACCAACTATAAATACAAATATGGGTAATCCAAATAAGAATAGTATGTGATTAGAATATTGAACAGTGATCTACAAATGATAAGTCTATAAGTTAAAATCTGTTCTTTGAAAATCATTGGACATGAATTCATCAAACACAAAATAAGTGTTACTTTATTCTGTTTTTAATTACTCAAAACGTTAGTTCTTTAAAGTTCACTTCATTGAACAGAATTATAAAGTTCAAAGCCCTAGAAGGCACACGTTATAATTTATAATTGTTAATCAAAACCAAGCTTTTTGTGAGTTAAGCCTAATGGATATTGAATTCTGTTCCTCAAACATATTTCTTTGTTTCAAGGAAAACGGCAAAATATTAAAGTAGGCATAAATAGAAAATGCCAAGGCAGTGCTACACGTGGTAATAGTTAGACATACCAAGTCCAAATGAGCTAGGCTTTATTTTTTGAGTTTTAGTTCTGAATTTAAAAACAACGCCCCACACGATTGGACAAACTGACACACGGACAGCTCAAAGTATTCAAAACAGTTTAAGGTGAAGATTAATTCAACATATTTGGATTGAGGCTATTGATTAATGAAATTTCGTTTGCAGAAAAAATACATTCTTTACAGAGAATGTCAAATACCTTGGATGGAATGATAGTTTATGATTGAAATAATTACCGCTGACTGAGTGAATATCTTTGATAACCATCGAGCGATCAGTCTGATGGACCATGAAGATTGTTTCAAACAACACGACAGAAAGAATTTACCTAAATTTACCTGATAATTAGTCGATACCCATATACCAGACTACTGCCCTATGTAGGGTGCCTGATGGTGCCATTCTCAAAAGGGTAATCACAATACAGAATGGTGTCTACCTGATAATGAGTCGAGTTGAAAGTGGCCCTCAAATCAAAGGTTGCTCCTGTAGGAATCGGATTAGGGTTGATGTAGACAAGGGATACCCACAGGTCATCATAGTACTGCCCTATGAAGGTAATTCCTGAAGGCGGTTCCATTGTCAGAAGAGTGATTACATCAGTGTTGTTGGGTTGATAAAGACCACAAAACAACCTGTGGGAATGACGTAATAAACAGGTTTAATTGGGGATTGGGGAGGGAATGAATTGGAAAAGGGTTAATTCAGCTGCAGTTTTTGTAAATAAAACATGCAATTACTTACTTAATTAATTAGAATTAAGAAGAGGAAATAATTCTTCCTTCTATGGTAGTTTTGATGTGAATCGGGTTTTTAATCCTGTGTCTTTCTGTGGCCATATGACACTCGATGAAAGGAGGGCAAGAAATAAGCCTGTACTGTTTTTACGTTATTTCCTATAACCAGCAATATGAGTAAATCACAAAAACTGCATCACTCATGATGGGGAATGATTTTTGTAGACTGATGTTTACATTGAGGATCGCAGAAGAAGTATGGTTTACTTTTAATTATCTATATCTCAATAAACAATCTGATCCATTTCACCCTAATGTTTAAACTTATTAACGTTTTTAAAAGCAGCTCAAATACGCTACCTGTTGTTAAAAAAAATTAATACAAAACAATAAACATCATGTGAATCTTATAAACATTCTTGTCACTCCAAAAGGCATAGCTACTACTACATTGTAGTTGCGTGATACGTTCGTATCACAGAAATACTTGTATAAACATGAAACATGCATCTTGATATGCAGTCTTCTATCTACAGCTCATAGACTCACCGACTCCTATGAGCTGTAGATAATGAGATTGGGATTAAACATATGGGACCATAACATTGCTTGTATAAATGCAATAATGTTTTTCTTATTCAAGGACAGTCAAGGCCAGTAAAATTTTATAACACACTTAAATCAGAATGTCAAGAACTACAACAAAACGTTTTTAATCTATATTTCAATTGGGATACATGTACCATAAACACAGACAGATTTCCAATGTCGCAAGTTTTTCATGTCAACAGACAACCTATAACCCCAGACAAGAACGGACCCAGTCAAGAGATCTAAAGGTAGATGTTTGTGAACTGTATGAATGTCTTATTTTTGTGTTATGGACAGTGTGTGAGATAATGTGGTCACATGTATATTAGAGGTGGGGGCAGTTGAAGCATCCGCAAAGTTTAAAAGTAAAGTCCATACTGTCCATTCAATAAATCACTTTAATAAAGACTATGAAGCCTTATTTTTTGCCTTCACATGTTCCAAACCCTCCCTTTAGTTCCTCCTAGAAATAGGAGACATCAACTTGACAATTCACTTTAGTAGTGAATATTAAAAGGTAATTAGTGTGGAAATATTTACTCCAAAATTGGTATGAGGAACCAATCAGAAAGAAGTGTTTTCATTCAAGCCTTTTTGATTCTAGCTTTTGTTGATTACAATATAAGACCATGTCAGCTGTCGAACCTTTAACTTTAGTAGTGGGAAGCTTAACCATGTCATTGTTCGACGGACATTATTTCTAAAGGATTTGTCTTGGTTATTTTAAAGGATTGTAGCCACAACTTACTCATTATTGGTCCCCCGTGTTCCTCTTATGTCAACAACAAAGCCTGGAGTAATGGCAGCAGGCAGATAGAATAATGTTTCATACTGAAACACAAGGTAATCTGTGGAGGACAAGACTTTACCCCAAAAGTGAAGGGTACACAGTTTCACAACAATTTGATACAACATTCCTTATCATAAAAAACGTTTGTAAAGAGCTATTTCTGTATGACATTTTGTTTTACAAAACGTGTTTTTAATATATCCAAAAGCACCTAAAAGGCAAAAAAATATCACCTTATCTGAATATCGAGCTGCATATCTTGATAAAATTAAATTTGAATAAACATAATAAAATTGTAGGCTACTTATTTCAATAAAGGTACTTATATGTTGTGCAAATTTATAAAACGATCAATCTTCATTCACTCCTGCTTCACAGACTAAAGATAAAATACAAGAATCACAAGTAAAGAAATTTAGTTCAAGGTTTAGAGTAAGAATTATGCTTACTGTGTCAAACCATTCGATCTGCCAGCATGTGAAATCACTATTAACATCATCAACCCAATTTTGACCATCATAACATGTGCTAGTGGTTGCAGAAAATCCTTCAAATGGAGCGAAATGTGGGGGACACATCAACTCCTTTGAAATCATGCAGTCCGCTGAAATGAGGAATCAAACGTAGATTTATTTGAAACATAAGAGACGTAGGACTGCTTGTTGTCAACAAAACTAATGGAATTTGAAATCTAATCCACTTTTTAAAGATTTTTTTGACAAAAAGGTTACACTCATTTTAAATAGAAATATCAATGGCATTCATTTTGGTTCAATCTTTCAATTGCACACTCCTCTTTGGTTTCATTACAGTAAATAGTGAACGGATTGTGTTATTTTCACCGAATTGAACACTCTCAAAAAGTGGCTATTTTGTAGATTCATACTGTTGTGAATAGTGACTTTTGTTAAATGCAAAAGTAACTCGAAGTATGATCATATGATCAGTTGACCCTGCATAACGTTACACTATTTGCAACAACCAGTATTAATATTTCTTTAAGGAAGCATAATAATCTTTCTTATCAGACAACCTTTTCTTGTAAAATCATTGATAAAATACTATTTCCGGGTATAAATATGGTTAGGCTACCAACACTGGCATTATTATCATTCGCTCAAGAAAATATTGTATAAGTGCATTAGCCTTATCTGAACACTCCATGATTAATTCAGATGATCATGTATATATAGATTTGTGATCCTATGACCCTCAGAACACGATCCTTTGGCTATCATCAACAAAGATTTTATGCATTGGTAGATCACAAATTATCAACAAAGCAATACAAACAGTAACATTAAACTTATTAAGAGCACATAATTTTACAATATATAAGGACTTCTGTCATAAACCCACCTGCATAGTACTTGAAGCCTGGAGCTGAGGATCCAGGGAATCCTTCTGTAGAGTGAAGATGACATTCACCAGTCTGGTCGTTATGCAGAAACCGGTTACAGAACCTGTGGTGGAAACAGTTGCTGAAACATTCAGCTCTTGTGGCAGTGACTTGAAATTCTAGAGCACCTGGCAAGTTAAGGTTGTCATTGTCAGGCATGTGATGGTAGGTGAATTGTCCGCACATATCCAAAGCTGAGACTTGAAGAAACAATCTCGTTTGTAGAAAATATAGGAAAGAAAGTAATGGCAGCTTCCGCATCGTGGTGTTAGTTTTGTGGTTAAAGTCAATCATTGTGCCCTTTCCGCGCAGGAGAGTGAAACTGTCTGTATTTCACTTCTTATTTCCACTGTTCAGGTAATTGTTTTTTTTAATGATCTGACGTTTCGTTAAGGAGATATCAAATACAAATAGCGTTTTTTACATAGTCACATTGATCAACACAACTTCTATCAATTATTAATGGTTTCCGCGCAAATAATGTTCACAATCTTTTTACACTAACAATACCATTCCTCCCGCTATTCAGATTACTTTGTTGACCTACTACTTTTCATATAAGATATATACCACATGAGACATTTTCAAATATGCGTATTTGAGTTGCCCGCATTGAGAAATGTTTAAACAAAAGTGTTTTTGTGCAAACCTACAATTAGAATTCGATTTTCACAAGATTATGTGTTTGATTCTTTGAATGTCATTACCACTGAAGGTTGAAAGGCTTTTGCCTTTCTAAATGAAAATAAGGTTGCTCTTATTGAAATAGCTGTTAACATCCCCAATCCAAATATTTGTTGAAGACTGATATTTACATTCACGCTAACTGTGCTCCATCAAGGTAAAGGGATAACAACAGACTTGATGTTAGATTTACATTCAATACGCCATCAGTATGAAATAATTCGGTGTTGTTTAAGAATTGAATGTCAGTTTGTGTGAATGCACTTGAAAATGAACGATGTCAAAGCTACATTCAAACTCGATGTCAAAGCGATGTCAAAGCTACATTCAAACTCGTGTGAAGCAAGCAAACTTGCGAGAGCGGTTCACATGAGAACATGTATGTAACTTTGACATGGTTAATTATTTTTCAAAATATACAACCTGAAGGTCAATGTCAAGACAACTCTGCAATTTGTCTACCTTACAATCAATAATGCATTAGTAAATACGGGATATTTGACACTGATTTTGTATACAAATTCAGTTTGCCAAATCATTGTTAAGACTTAGCGTAGTACATAATAATTGCATTTCCTTTAACACAAGAGTAGAATAACCATTGAATGTGATTAAAGGGGCAGTGGCACGTTTTTAGGGAGTTTTTAAGGTGATGTCATGGAAATAAAAATAAAGGGTTCAAATTGAAAATCAATGTATTTAGAATAAATGAAGCAGTATTAAATCAAATATATAACGTAAAGTTCATTCCTTTTTCATACACAAAATGAATGAGGTGTTTACACAAAAGTGGCCGCCAATGGACTTCATGTAAATCTTTATAATTTGTTCTCTGACTATGGATGATTGCTTTGTGTAATGAAATTTTTGACATTATCAAAATAATACATTTAGAATTAACGTTCATTTATCAGTGAAAAGTTGAAAATAATAGTTTTTTTCAAAAAACGTACTACTGCTCCTTTAAGATACTGAAATGTTACTCTTTTCTCATATTAATGAACTGTAACAGATGAGAGAAAAGAGACTGGAAGTTTGTTGAAGTTGTTTATTTCTGCTACTATGGATGTAAACAATATTGAAATCGTCGATAAATCTAACAAGGCTTTACATTTGAAATACAAATTCCTATGTATATAAAAAAATGAGGCTTTTTTTAGTACTGAAGTATCAAGTGGATGGGAATTTTTTGTGTTTTTACGTTTAAATTTGGGAACGACTTTTCATGGTTTACTTTCGCATTACAGAAACACATTTTAAAGCAAACAACTACCAATTATTTGGATATAAATATCAAAAATCTGATATTTCATTAATCAATTACTCTAACTAGTTTCCAATGAAAGCAGAACGGCACAGCAGAAATACAGGAACAGTATGTGGAATAACATGTCCCACTTTGATGAATAATGTTTTCTGTATCAACTATATTCCCGCATTTGTCACTATAATGAATGGATTGATGCTTAAAGTAATTTTTAGCAAATGTAAGTACTTCTTGATCTATGACACCATTGAAAGTGTTTGGGTATAAGACACAGTGGTGGAAGCACTTGCTGAAACATTCCGATCTTTTTTGTTTAAATTTGTCTTTTGAATATTCTGGTCAACATGGGCGAGGATGTGATGTTCATTTCGTTCATTTTTTATTGTTTTTTATTTAAACCTTTGCATTCAGGATATCAGGTTTTGGCATATCTCTCCACAGGGTTGGCACAAATCATAAAATCTTTATCTCCGTTGTAAGAGCAGTTTTGTAACTAGAAAGGGAGATGTGTATTATTGGCTGAAATGAATCTATAGCTAGTTCGCTAGGTGAAACTGGAAACTCTAGAATGTATTAGATTAAAACAGAGTTTTTATCTTAAAAATCATGACTGAGCTTCCTCCCTTGGGTGACAATGGGTTCTTGGTGAACTTTTGCTATCGGATTACAAGAGACATCAACCTACTGTATTTGACTTCATATATCAAAAGTTAACTTTGATGACAAATTGCATCCTCAGAATCAATATGGCCTGTTAACCTTATTAGAATGATCAAAACAATTCGTTCTTTATTATTCTTTTCGTGGTCAATGGTAGAGTTCAGCTTAATATGGCTGATAAACACAATCGCAAAGATCGAAGTATCTTTGTGAAAAGGATAAATTGCTTTGGTGTGTATAAAACACCGTTACTATGTACAATATTTAGCTTCATTTTGCCATTGTTTCCTCGATACTACATTTTGCTATATGTTTGGCCTATATAGTTTTCATCATATAAACACATTACTGTAGACAGCATTCTCAATATTCATTGTTACCTTTCTCCGATATAAAGATATATAAAAGCATTCTTTTTTTGTAAATACCCTATAAACAGAATAATGGATTCATGTTTCATTTATTGTTAATATCTGCCATCAACAAAGGAGGTAGAAAAGTAAACATCAACTCTTGAATCGAAATAGCATGTTGTTTGTAATGCAGTGTCATTCGTAGGCATGAGATCAGTCGTGTGTCAATTTGAGTTAGCCGAAAGGTAAATGCAAAATGGTGTTATAAAGATTATTTTATTATGGTTATAAAGAAATTTCAAACATAAACTTAAATTATCAATTAGTATCCGTTCAGTAACTAGCTTATTTTTAAAAAATAAAATATCATGAAAGATTAGGACTTGATATGATATGATATTTGACAATCATGCACATTAAATTTCGACTCCCGGAAACTCACTTAACTATCGATTAATTTGAATATTTGTTGATATTGTGCTCCTGGACTTGTTAGTCGCTTTTTTACCAAATAGTTTGTAAAATATTGTGACAGCTTGTGTAAACTTGGAGCTAATGTAACAAAGAGCACAATCATTGTGTTCAGATCAGGCGGTTGATTAAGTAAGTGCACAACGTTTTTGCTCAATAATGAAACAGTGAAAATCCTCCCATCATAAATGTATCTTGGAGTTCATGTGTCAAGCTCTGGTTAATGACATATCACACACACAAAAACGTTTGTCAGAACAGGTATGGTAATTTGATATTTTAGCAATCTACCAATAAAACCATTATTTCAAATATTTGATGTAAAGACCAATTTGCCGTCTGTCTGGCCCACTAAGAAAAAGTTTAGATTAGTGAACGCCATATTTCCGTATTCTTCAGATTAGTGAAAAAATAGTTAAATAGAATGAATTAATAGCAATAAAATGTCAGGCTTACTTTAAAAAAGGCAGTATATAACAACATTCACAAAGTCAAAGATTATTAATTATCATTTCATTGTTAACTTCTCATATCTGTACACGTGTGGCCCAATCTAAATAAATTTAGATTGTGTGTGGCCATGAACACTTTTATAGTATATTTGAAACCTGTTTGATAAGACTAATTTCTGTAATTCAAATCTTTGTTGATAAACACTGATGACTAATATATCGTAAATCATAAATATTAAATTACCATTTATACCATCAGGAACAATTAAAAACATTATGTTATAAACTACTTTATAAATTCCCATCCTGTAAATACTGTTTTTGCTTTCAGTGTTAGAACTACATTCAATAACAACATTGTTTTTATTCTAAACGTTTCAAAACATCAATGGTCATAATTCAGTACACGACTGAATTGTACTAATGATGCTGCTTGTTGGACTAAATTTGAAGATGTTTCACGACAATGCTTCTTAGAAATCACTTTTACCATCATTCAAACAATATTCACTGAATTATTTCTAATGGGTCTTTGAGGTCTTACGATAGGGTTATTACTGCTTTCATTCAAATACCTTGAGTCCTACTGAATGACCTGATTTCTCTTATCTACTGAATAGACAGACCAATTGAGTAGGATGGTGTTTTCTCCTAATAAATATATTTTAAAATTGATAGATTTTTTTCTGAATATATGTGTATTCATGCATGGTAGAATTCAAACAAAGTGTTACTATAAAATCTTACTAAATTTGTTGTTGTCAGTGATAAGGACATTTCTTACAAAATGATAACATTAATCATAAAAATAAAGCTAACTCTAACACTGAATAACAATATATATACATAGTTCCTACTTTTTGAATTGGTAGTCTTATCTTATCGTTTGCAACAGTTTGATTTGGTTGTGTTTTCTTATATAAATGTAGTAGAAGAAGTCTGAAACATTTTTGTTAAAAGCTCTTTAAATTAACATTCAAACTGTTTGATTAAACATTTGTTTTTCTTCTTCAAAGAATTTGATCAAAATATTGTTTTAACACGTACATGTATAACAAGAACAGATATCAAAAAGTGCCTTTCTACTTGTCTTTTCAAGGTAATTATTTGTTGTTGAAAAACAATCGGTTTGCAATAAATAAAAGGATTTCTGAATATGCTGAGTTTGTGAGCTAGAAAGGGAGAAATCCGATTGGATGCAATAAATACTATCAATACAATGATATACTAGTATATCGCTGTTAGAATTTCATAATGGCTCATAGCAAAGGCTTCGTGATTAGAACCAACCTTTCCATATGAGAACTGATATTTTTCAAATATGTGGTGCAAATTTTTGCTTAGTAGCGAATGTTAACTGATTGCTGATGATGATATGTAAACCATATACTAAAGTTATAGTTTGTGAAGAAATCAAAGGCACCATATCAAAAACCATAAGAAGTTATTTTTTAATTTCATCGAAAGACACTATCAAGGAAAGTTATACATTCTTGAATATGATTCAAAGCGCATTTATTAATTTATTTTCTTTAAAATTCATTACCATCAAGTAGTAAACATCTTTTCGAAGAGATTTTCAAACACATGAGTGTATTCAGCATTTTCCTCGAACATGTAACACTCTCCGTAGTCCGTATTATAAGTGAAATAAATACACCCAGGAACATTGTAGCACAGCAACAAGCAACTGTGGCTATCCGGAATCGCGATGATCTCGGACCTCCGGATGCCATTCCTTGGTGCTGCTGGTCGAAATTCTCCCCGTATCGAACACCCAATTGCCATGGCAACCCGGTAATCCAGAATTCCCGAAGACAAGGCAACTGTTGATAATGAGAAACGAGATAGACTAATAAGTTACTGATTAAGAAGGCTTGACACAACATATCCAGGTAAGAAATAGCTTCATTTGGTCCTTTTTTGTTCAAAATATGTCTTAAATCTAATTATGTCGTAAAAATACCATGTCACGACAGTATTAGCTCATGGCACCCAATGATAAAATTTGTATGTGTTTATTTTGATAATGTGAATTTTATGTTTTTGTATTAAGGCATAGCATTGTTGAAACACAATGTTAAGTTATATGAAGTAATTACATACATATTAGCTTTATAAAATAATAATGATGATTTGTGTAAAATATTTATTCTTATATGAAAAAGGTTAATTCATCATATTAAGATTTGTTTTTCAAATTATATATTTTAAAATCAATACACACGTGAATAAGATTCAAAAGAAAACTATATGTGTGTCATCAGAGGATATTCACAGTCAAATGAGCCTTCATGAACTCTTCATTGTCAACAAAACCTTCTTTGATAATCTATTAGTTTTTAAGCTTAATAAGTAAAATAAATGTTAACAAATACTTACGTACACTGGTATAATGCATTACATAATACATATCTTGTATAAAACTGAATCAATACTTAATACAAGGTATCTAAACTCCTAAAAGTCTAAAGCCCTTTTTACATGCGCACGTTTACTCCTAGGAGTATATTTACTCCTAGGAGTAAATATACTTACAGGGAGTAAACGTGCCATGTAAACAGCCCAAAACAGATTTACTTACAGGAGTATATTTACTCCTAGGAGTTAAATACTCCACCCCTAGAGGTAAAGTAAAAGTATATTTACTTTTACTCCTGTGAGTATCCTGTCATTTTCTATAGTATTAGCATAGTTGAATGATTAGGTTGAGGTAAATGACTTGCATTTATATAGTTTTTAAACACGACTATTGTGTTTTCATCAATAATAACTTGCATTCAAGATTATTCTTTTTAACTTGTCGAGAGCAGGTTTCCTAATGAAGGAAATGTGTTTTTTTTGGTCGGTGTCATTCTTTTAAAACCGAAAACCAGCTGCGTTCACTCCTTTTACACTAGAAGTTGATTGACCAAACAAAATCTATGGTAAACTTGTGTTAAATTCTTCTCTGCCTCAAGATTTGCATTTCACACATTGAGTTTTCTATGAAAAAATATATTTCTACTGTAAGCAAATCATGATATAATTAAGGGTCCTTAAATTCCAATGGAACGTAAAGTAAATATACTTTTACTCCTAGGAGCAAAAATACTTCTAGGAGTAATTATACTCTCAGGAGTAAAGTGCGCATGTAAAAAGGGCATAAGAGAGTTAATAATCAACGGAAAATGTAGCTTTTATTATGATGATATGATAATATTTGTTTTGCCTAACAATAACCATGACAACGACAACGATGACAATGACTATATTAAAAATAATAATGATGATGATGATGATACATACCTGACCAAGTGGCAGTGAAACCCTCACGAGACCCTGAAACGTCTGAGACAAAGGTTAGATAGAAAGCTTTCGAGCTAGGTAGAACTATCCACTTAAATCTGCCTCCAGAGATGGTAAACTGAATGACGCCATTTTCATCTTTAACCTGAAACAACGAAACAAGAAGTCCTTAAGATTGGACAAATAGTTTAAGCAAAAATACTACAAATCTTAAAGATGAACGCTCATCTCTTTTCATCTATTATACATTTAAATTAGTATTGCTTCTTATTTGATGTGGAAAACAATGGCTTATATATTTTCGCCCTTAGATATAGAAGAATAGAAAGACTGACTTAGAGCTGATTAGTGTACAGACTCCTCTCGATATGGGGTTGAAGTGTTGATTTGCAGATTATGTGTCCCAAGCCTAGATTTAACTTTGTTAAAGCCAAATGCATATGTCATTTGTTTTCAAGGATACGTGTTGATTTACTTTTTCTTAGACGGGGCTGCTAAATACATACATACAGAAAATAGCGTTTAATGAGGGTTAAATTCCTTTGTCTTTTATTCAAAAATACAAAAATATATAATTTCATAATTTCCATTCATAAAATTGTCTTCCAAAAGTCATAATAGGAAAGGTACAAACCATACCAGAAAGATTAAATTATGTATGCAAGGGGTGTCAATCAAGCTTCAGACACGGGTAACTTATTCAGAAGGAAACAACCAAAGAGTTATAATTACCTCTATCCCGTCGTACCCTTCCTCCGTGTCGAATATATCAAACACAAGTCTCAGCGTAGTTCCATCGGTTGCCGGGTGGATCTCGTAGTCACAGGAAATAAGGTTTGGGTAGTTATTTGGATGATTCGGTGATGTGAAAGTACCGGTATCAGCAGTAAATGTTTGTGAGCATGCTGAAACTGAAGGAAATTATCGCAATGAAGAGAAGCGATCGTGGAAGGTAATGAAAGAACTGATTTGATGGCTTTATTGATAGGTAAATATTTGGTTTGATTTGTTTGACAGATAAGCCTTTAAGGCTTTTTGTTTAAGCAGATTCCAACTTTTAGTTCATCAGGCCTGTAAGGCCCGATGGGCTTATCACATGACATGGTGTCCGGTGTCCGTCCGTCCGTCCTTACGTAAACTTTGTACAATTTCGAATTCTTCTCCTGAACCATAAGCCCTCAAAACCCTTTAACTTTGTGTGGCCCTGTTGACCCTAGGGTCACAGGGGCCACAACCGGAAAACCTATTTTCATGTTCTTCTCCAGAGCATAAGCCCTAGAAAGCTGGAACTGTGTGTACAGATTCCATGACTAGTGAGGATTATAATTTATAGCTTAGGTGACCATGTGACCCCTAATAAAGGCCGCAGGAGTAACGCCCTTAATACCTGTCTTCTTTTCCAGGAAGTAAAGGCATGCCCATTAAACCTGTATTCTGATCCAAAGGCAATGCTGAAATCTTGTGTTCAGACTCCTTGTCAAGTGAATATTATAATTTTCAGTTTTGGTTACCCAATGGCTCCTAATTAGGGTTTGGCGAACCTTTGGATACTATACCCTGAATAATCAATTACAGATTTGGTAGTCTTCCTTCTTCGTAGGGTTGGTTCGTTACAGCTATTAAACATTTTCTTTGACGTTATCTATTTCTGAAAGTTGATTCCCGGTATCTGGAATCACATTGCCTACATACTGAATTAAAATATTAAAATTGCCCCCCTCGAACCTTTCATGTCCTTTTTCTTGTTCTCAAGAAGCACGATGCATAGAATGCTGAAATGTTTTTTAGAGACTCCTTAGGTAAATGGGATTCTATAATGCCCATTTGGTGACCCCGTGTCCGCTTCTAAGGGGGGGAATCACATTGACCACAACCAAACGCACCATTAACTATAAAGCCTGATGGGCTACAGACCCAATGGCTCCATTAGTGTCAAATGCCAGTCTATTTCGCATGAAGGTTGCAGTTTATTTCACAATGTAAGGTCTTGTCAGCGCATCCAACTTACATGTGACACTTTCAGTCATAGTCATGCCCTCTTCATCTGGCCAAAACTCAGGAAACAGTTTATTTTAAACGTTGCATGTGTGTTACCAACTTAAAGTGTTGCCTTTTGATATTTTTAGAATGCTGGAAAAGAAATTACCATGTAAACATAAGTTGGAATTTGACTCTTTAAACTTAACATGTGTATTGCCTGCCTACAGATAAGATGTGATTTCATTTGCTATTGTTATTTTAAATATGTGTCCGTTCGAGTTAAAGGGGACAGATTTTCTCAGAAATAGGTTAAAAAGATCTATTGTTTATATTCAGGGTATGAATACCATGATGGAGATACAAAATCAAAAGCATGCAATTGTTTTAAGGAGGTTGGATACAAAATATCGAGGTATTAAGAAATAGCTAAATTTTAAAAATATGTCTTGAATCAAATTGTGTCATAAAAATACCATGTCACCACAGTTTTTGTTAGAAAAAGGGCCCATCCGTTAAGGCACCCAATGATGAAAACACAATCATTTAAAAACTCCTTTTCAAGATAGCTTTTGAATATAATTGTTATTTAAATGTTTTTCTATTAAGACATTACAGTATGGAAATAAACTAAGTCAGAAAAAAAGGAACTTGAAAATAATATGAAGTAAATTCATACAAATAACCTTTTTTTTTTTGTATGATTATTTTTGTAGAATATTATTCTTTTAAGAAAAAAATTTATTGCTCGTATTAAGATTTTTTTTTAAATTATATATTTTATAGTTAATACACACTAGAATAAGATTAAAAAGAAAAAACAATATGTCACCAGGGGATAACAGAGATATTCACATTCAATTTAGCCACATCAATGAAAATTAACATCCAGGGGAGATAACTCTTCATTGTCAACATTACCCTTTTTAGAAATTTTTATTAGAACTTAAGGTTAATTAGTGAAATAAATTTTATCATAAAACAAATACTTATGTTCACAAATATAACATAGTCATTGTTTTTTATTAAACTATATCATTATTTAATTTTTTAATTTTTTTTATCTCACACTTTCAGTGAAAAAAAAACAAAACAGCATAAACTTTAAAATAGCACATGCTGACTGTTGCGGATGTGCAGTAACAAAGGTATCCAACCTCCTTTATGGATTATGGCTCTAGTTCCGTGATTTTGGATTCTCGTTTAGGAACAGGTTAGGCGCTATAATGAAAACCAATTTGGTGGGAGATGTTCATGATTATTTATAAGCAGAACTCGATAACTGTTTCATAATATCTTTAATCCATCTATAGGAAATACATCTAAGGGAAATATGTGCCATCATGAAAACAACAAGTACAACAGTTTTTGGACTAGAAAATGCCAAAATAAAATTGAATGCAGGTGTTATTTATTTCTGATACATCATCTTCTTTCTTAACTCACAATTTTTTTCTGGCGAGAAATAAGGTTGTTGAATTGCAATTTGTTCTTGATGTCTAACGGTTCTGTGTCATTATATCGGTTCTGTGTCATTATATCGTGTTAAAGTTTTAAACACCAATTTTGATCGGATAACATATGTGACATGTTATTGTGTCCACATCCACATGAAATTTAAATATTTTCTTTTCTTTTTTCTTTCAAACTATACGTATTGATAAATGTCTATCTAATAAAAGTTAGAATTTGTATACTTACCAGATATATTCTTCAATCTGTGTAGGAAAACGGTGATAAGTAAAGTCCTCATATATTTACTAGTAGATATGAACATTCTTATATATCACGTTTTTGCAGCAAAGAAACTCAGCAGTGTCTTCACTGCAGCGAATTAAAAAAATTATCAGCAATATAAATAATACTTCTTTTATATCGACATCGTGCCTGATTGGTTCAAACATATCATTTAATGAAAAGTGATATCAAAGAGATGTTCTATGACATTTCGAAGATAATGTTGAACAATAAAGATAAGACAATAGAAAAACTAAATTCTGCACTACTTTCCTTTGTGCCTTTTGATTGGTGTTTACCTACATGTACCCGGTTTAAGTGAATAGTACTTAAAAGCCTAGGTGCTTTAGAAAAGGATTCTGTAGCACAATCGTAATGGATTTTCTTACAATTTTCGATGAAGAACTTTATAAAAAGTACTTGAGGCTATAATTCAAGTAAGTTTACTCAATTCACAATTCTTCACTGCTTACGTCTTTCCAAATGTTTAAAAACCCGGCCTACTTGAAAACTGAAGTACGGTGTCGTTGAGAGTGAAGTACAGTTTTAGTGCTAATGCGAAATAAGAGAATACTCAAAAGACAATTGGGTATTAGAATAACATAACCTAAAGTGTTTATCTTGAAGTTTTATTTGGTACGTGTTAGATACATGTATGTGCAAATTCAAGACATCTCCCTCAGTCCGAATATCTCCCAATTTAATTATATAACGACATATATAACTAACAATAAACAATGTTTGAAATTGTTTCGAAATATGCACTGAAATTATCCGCCCTTAAGTTTCTGGATCAATATGCTATTTGAAAGGGTAGTCCACAGGAAATTTATAACATCAGTATTTAAACGTAAATATATAACAATACCGGTCCCCTATTCAATAGACTTTAGCCTATTATATAACGATTATCTATATCTTTTACATATTGATTATTTATAAATTCCTGGGGGCTTGACATCAGATGATGAGGAAATGTTTTTGTGGTGCTTGCTCGGGGTATTCAGTTTGAAATGATAAAGTTAACCATTTGGAGAGCTGAGAACACGGAAGTGCAAGTTTTGAGCTGAACTTTCAACCCACTTTCCCTTTCACACGACCACACAGCCTGGTAATATCTGCCGATGAGTTAACCATTAAGAAATACACTCAGGGACGAAAGTAACGATTTCACCTTTTCAATAGTGTACGAATGTAAATGATATGCGACTACGAATTCATGTTAAGGGCATATAAGGTGTGAATAGGTAGGCCTACTCACAATTTCAAATATCAGAGTATGATACTTTAAATTGAATGGCTGTTCAAATACACAAGTGGTCTAAAACAGCTTTTTCAATGTCATTTCTTGACATAACCTTTTGAATTTGAATTTTTAAAATATAAAATGAATAAATTTAATAGATCAAAGATTTTTAAAGGCATGAAGGCGATTTTTAAAGGCATGTTTTTTTAAAAGAGCTTACGGATAAAGCTTTGAAATAAAAATCTAAGCTTGCTCTTGAAGACATGAAAAAACATTGTTTCAGTCGTATCTATCACTCGTAGCTGAATCTATAATGCATTTTATATGGTATCCTCTCTTTTGCCCCTGTGTGTATATGTTTTTCATAATTGAAACAAATTAAGCGTCATATGTTTCGCATCAAGGGTTGAATATGCGGTTTATGTTTTTCCTTCAACAGCATATGTGGTGTTATTGCACCAATTTTAGCCAAGGAAAAAATTCACGATAAACACTCAGTGGTTCTGACAGACAGATTTTATTCACTATTAGACCTTGAGCCCAAAGTACAGAAATGCACGTGTAACAAATCCCTGCGCATTATTATTATTTATAAATTGTTACACAACTATACGTGATGATATTGCAAGATTGGAATAAGAACCTATCGACTTTTTCATGTCTTTGACGTGAATAATAATGGGACATTATAATTTAAAACTTATGAAACAATGTTTATCATCAGTTTATCAATTTTAACTGTTTGGTTTAAACATATTTTCTCATCAGAAAAGGATTGGGTACAAGTTATACAACTTAGAAAAACCCTCTCCCCAATATGTACATTAAATATTATTTGCATTCGTTTAACAAAATGGACAGAAGAGAACAGATAAAATACAATGTTAACTTATCATCATCTTACAGAATATCCTCAGTATTGTTACTGTGGGTAGGTAAAGATAACGTGTTCTATTAAACCCCAGTCGAACATCTGCAGGAAGGTTGATGTACTGACTTGGTTCAGCAACTCAGCAGTTGCAACAGGATTCCCATCTAGAGATACCTGATAAAGAATAAGAAACTGCTTCATAAATATATGTATATTAAACAATACACGATCTTCACGACAGTAAACAATTTGTGATGGCAAACCAATCATAACACTTCTAACATTGATAAGTTCTTTAAACAGGTTTCATTTGGCTTTACAATAGTATATCAATGACAAGGGTCCTTCATCTCCTGATACAAGCTATAGATATGGAGTTGGCTTATGCCTCACCAAGTTGAAAAATGCTGAAATAATTGAACAATGGCCAACCAGCAATAGCTATCTAAAGTGAAAACTGATCTCAACAAAGCGTCAATTATGAATTCAACCTACACAAAAGGATTGCATTTTTCTTAGTTTTATTGTTCTCAACGTTAAAATTTGCAAGCCCTTGGAAAAAGTTTTATTACTATGTTCATTCGCTTAAAAGGCACATGTAATAATCGTTCAATATAACAGGTTTATGTTGGACTTCCGAAGTCTCGAATCTGAAAAGAATAGCTCGCATGCTTAACCAAGAACGGAAATAAGTCTAGGAATACTAACTAAACTAATGTCCAAAAGAAACGATACCAAGTTTTCAACGTCCTCCGAAACAAAACTCTATTACCTGACAGAGTCGAATTTAACTGTGCCTAACAGGCATATGTCTTGTCAAGAAGTGGCACATTTTCATTCTTCAGGAAAAGATAATTTGATTTTTTGTCTCTTCAAACGCACATGGGGTGCATAAATCGAAATTTCAAGTTGTTGTATGCACAGAACTTTTGTCATTTCACTATAAAATTGATAAAGTATTGAATTTTGGTAAGAATACAATCTTGTTGATACAATGCACTTTATTTGACATAAATTCGTTGACGCGTCATTGCACTAAAACGTTTTAAAACAAGCGAAAGTGTACAATTTCTCCCTGCTATCTCGCCTTGTTAAGGAGATCCCAGATCGATGATTTTTTTAAATACATGTTTCTCGCAAATATGAAAAGATAATGTTTCAAAAGTTTGCATAGAAGTTAGTTGACTACTGAAGAAATGATAAAACTATGTTTTAGTCTTATCAATCTGCAATGGATTGAGTTATTGTGCGATTTGTATGGTATCGTTTCTTTTGGACATTAGTTTATGTTCAAGGACCAAGGGAAAGGTGAGTTCAATATATTTGGATTATGGCTCCTTGAATAATGACATTTCGTTGGCAGAAAGATAAGATGATACATGTATATGTAGCGTATGCCCTGGTTGAAATAAGAGGATCGAAAAGGTTAGCGGATATTAGACACTGACGGAGTAACTTCATCTATTTAATAAGGATACAGAAAGGTTTCTACCTGATAATGAGTTGAGTTGAAAGTTGCCCGCAATTCAAATGTGGCTCCCGGAGAAATTGGGTTGGGGTTGAAGTAGACCATGGACACCCAACTGCCACCAGAGTACTGCGCAATGAAGGGATCTCCTGACGGTGCCATCCTCAATAGGGTAGTCTCTTCATAGGCGTCAGGTTGACGCAGAGCACAAAACAAGCTGAAGGAATGACGTTAATAACAGGTCTCAAAAGGGAAAAAATCGGAAAGGGTTGATTTAGGTTTTGTCATAAAAACGTGGAAGTACTAAAAAAAAGATGACTAGAATAAAAAAAATAATATCCCTAACTACGCACCAAAAGAGAATATATGAAGAGTAGTAAAGAAAAATCATATCAGTATACAGTTTGGTTTAAGCAAAAGAATGGCTTCTGATCATAATTGAGGCATATTATGATGATTATGCAACTTACACATGATAATTTGGCGGTCATTGAATAGTGGTGGGGTTTAAAAAATCGTACTTTTCAGGGATATCGGAATCGATAGGTTTGATTGTAGGATAGGTTTGATTGTAAAATTCTCTAACGTGACACTATGGGTTTTAGTAGCTTGTATGTCCACCTTTGGCTTCGGTGTAGGCAGTGACGTCATATGTCTGATGATGTTAGTTGAAAGTATTTGCAATTCTTCCCTTAGGGGCATTTCCTTCTCATTTATCGTTACCGACGACCGCTGACAGCCCCATATTTGTCTGTCAAGATGGTCCCATAGTTGCTCTATTGGGTTAATGTCAAGGGAACAGGCAGGCCATGGCAGAACTTAATTATTGATTGTGACGCCAATCGTAGTCTCTCACGTCGACGTTTGGCGATCTGAAGGGATGATACGACTGAAACCTGCAGAACAAAGTCTCTGTAATACTGTGCGTTGACTGATGCGAGTCCTAGAGCTGTTGCTGCCGTTGACGCTGCAGTTAAGAAATGGTTATTCAAATGGAGTCTTCCTCTAGTGTTGTGATACGTGGTCCTCCGGTTTTGGGCTTGTCCTGGATTCTACCTGTTTGCTGGTGTCGTTGGAGGCGTATTTCCATCGTAAAAGCCATGCATCTTGACCTGTGTTGCCCCCCCCCCCCCCTGTCGAATACTAACAGCTAGTCTGGGCAGTTTTCTTTTGTGCGTTCTTCAGGTACGTTTCAAACTTCATGTATGATCATAATTACACTCTACTTCAGTAGTGCATTAACAACTAATGACTGAAACGTGCTTTACCATTTTGACATAAATCCTGGCAACATATTACAAAATGTTTCATCGATGTGATTACTCCCGTATCCTACTGAGACATTGATTTTGTGAACACCATTAAGTATGGTTTTGTCCTACCAAAAAGTAGGACTGTTAAAGACACACTTTACACATTTGGAGGTTATAATGTTTGTCGATTTAGAGGAAATAGTTGATTAAGACACGTTTGAACTTTGTATAAAAGTTAGGCTTAATATGTATTCTCCACAAGGATTTACCACCATCATTGCATTGTACATTCTGTTGTAACGTCAAGATCATGAGTGAACATAATGAAGGGATTTCATGTTAGTGTTCATGATTTATAGAAATGCAATAGCGTGTCAGCCGTCGATGATTTGACTTGCAAATAATAAAGGTGAGGTATTTACTACATGTTAGGATTGAAGCCACAACTTACTCAGTATTGATTCCACGTGTTCCTCTAATGTCAAGAACAAATCCTGGAGTAATGGCAGCAGGTAGATCAAAGACTATTTCATACTGAAACACAATGCAAGCTATCAAGTATACAGTGAAGGGGACAGGCATTTTAATCTTAATTTTTAATAGAACTCTTCTTATTTTCAAAAAAGTCTTGGATAGAAAGGGAAATATCATTACATAAAAGACTTTATCTACTCTTACATCAGAGACTAATATTTAAAAATAAGAATCACAAGTTAGTGCAATATAGTTATAGTTAAGGGGCAGCTTACGGTGTTCAACCATTCGATCTGCAAGCATGTGGCATCACTATTACCATCATCAACCCAATTTTGACCATCATAACACGTGCTTGTTGATGCAGAAAATCCTCCAAAGGGAGCGAAGTGAAGAGGACACTGCGGTAGAGTTGAAACCTTTGAAATCATGCAGTCCGCTGAAATTTAGAATCAAACGTAGATATCTTTGAGAAGTTGAGCCGTGTGAATTCTGGCATTTTTTTGTTGTATCTAAAATTGAAAAATTGTTTCTTGCTGTAAACCCTAACCTAAATTAAAACTTTGATTAAGGTAAAAATCTTAAGTTGACAAAACGCTGTTCTCAGTTTTCTTAAAATGATAATAAACATAACATTTTAATTAAGATTATTCTTTTCGAGGAAAGAAATTCTAACAAATTTGTCAAAGCTTTAAGAAATATTTTAGCTGTCATGATTGGTGTCAGAAATAAATTCATTCAATAATGAGATCATCAAAATATATGTATGATTTTTCACACAACAGAATCATCTGTTCCACTTACCCATGTGAAAACAAGAAAATGAAAACAGGTACTCAGAGCATTTCACTTGCGTGCCTTAATTTCTTAAATCTTACTAGTATCTTTCAGTTTTCTAGCCCTGCATTCTTGGTTGGAAGATAGAAATTGGTTTAGGAACCCACGCCCAAAATATATAGTATTTTTCTTACATAAATAGTAAACATCGGATTGTTTAGACTGGATCAATGTTCTTTAATACGATGAATTCATTTCGACCATTATGTGGGTCCTGTCAAGTATGATTACAAATGGGAGGTTGCACATATTTATAAAGGAACAACAAAATAAATTCATATAATCAACATATTGTTGTGTGCTCAGATTGACAGTTAAGGAATCAGTCACGTGTTGTCAATCACGTAATGATTGCCCCAAGCACTAATTACACGGTGCAGTTTGAACACAATAGAGTCAGTCAGCATTGGCGAATTTGTATTGTCTTATCAATCACTTGATGGTCAGAGAGGTGTAATCGAACAAGCATGCTAATACATCACAATTTACTAATCTATTGTATAATATGTATCATGTGTATCCTCAGATTCAGGTTCTTTTATTACCTTTATCTTTACAGATAATTGGTACATAATAATAACGGTATTGGTACAGGTTGTATAATTGGAACATAGTGACAATAGGTTGATAATAAATAACTTATAATGAAGGAGGATGTACAAAATACATTAATTTGTGTTAATTTAGTTATTTCTCAACATACTTGCCTTGTATAAATATTTACCTAAGTTACATAATATTTGTGTATTGTTTGCACTAAAAAGTTGGATAAGTTTCATTACTGATGGACATTTGTAATAGTATGGCTTTATATACAGTTTTCTATAATTAAGATACGATGGACATTTAAATATGAAATGCAATTCATCTTCAATGTCATCTTTGCACATTGGACATTTACGATCGAAACGATCAAGTTTATTATATCTTCCCGTTTCTATCATCAAGTTATGGGAGCTTAGTCGAAATTTGGATAAATATTTCCTGTAAAGATATGGAATTGATTTACATAAGTAATATTGAAGCGAACATTGATGAATGATATTATTATAACAATAACATTTTGATGAATACGATAATTGGCTGAAAATTAACTGGATGGCCTGATCATTAATTCTTCGTTTTATAACTGGAAGAAAATCCTTTTGTATTTCCTGCTTCGACCATATTGCACTGAAACCAATATTTGACAATATACATTTAACCTTATACGCCCAATTTTAATACCACGGGTTTCCACCTCCTCATACAAGCACTCATAACAACCCCGTAAAATAATATTTTCAGACGCAAGAAGCTTACACCAATATTTAATCATATTATATTGTCTTTTGAATAATAACGGATATCGACCCAATTCTGCATAAACCATCGAATTACATGTCGCCTTTTTAACCCCCTGCCTGCGGCCTGCATGTAAATAAAGTTCAGTTCAATGGTAATCACTTCCTTTTGTGAGTTAACTGTTCAGGTCCCACTGTTTAGTGTTAAACAATATTTTTTGATAAAAAATGTTGGTTTTTTTGTTTCAAAATTAATAGTTTTATATTCTGATTTTCCATAAACCTTGTAGAAAGGGAAAATATTAAAGTTACCATTGCTACATTCTGCGATGTGTTTGCAAATTTTGAGATGGCGGAGATTAGGGTCTTTAATTTGTTGTTTGTGTACCCGTAGTCGCGATTGTAACTGACTAAATAAATATATATTATAATCCCGTTTTGCCAAGTCAACAGTACAAAATCATTACTTTTTGGAGATAACATGCATATAAGAAGGAATTTGAAATGTTTACTTTCGGTCAGATGCCAGCCCTGCAAATTCTGATGGTGAGCTAAAAACTATATTTGTAACTATTCAAAACCAAGAAGACATAGTCATCAACATCCAACGTTAGATTCTGGTCTCATAAGAGCTCCAAATATTTAAAGATCCAAATGAAAATAAAACCCAGATCGAGTGCAATTTTTATGGAAATATAACTGCATTCTCCTTTTTTTCAAACTCCACCAACATGGATCTAAAATCAGTTCGAATATATATACGGCCACTCTGCTCGTAACACTATTGGTATCTCGTTCATCCCCTGTTTCGTGGCGTAGGCATTTTCAAATTTTCCACTTCATTAGTCATGACCGAGGTTAATTGTTATAGGGGACATCCGGGTCAATAGTAACACAGGGCAATCGTTACAATGGCGATTATTCCAAAAGCTTAACTTCAAGCAAAGCCTAACTTAATAAAAGTATTCCCTTTCCTCTTGTTTCGTAAAAGTGTGTTGGTCATCAGTTTCAACAGATCATTATGATTGTTTTCACTAACAAAAATAAACTGATTTTATATGTATTGTGTTACCAAAATTCTCAATTGATATATTCATATGTACTCTAAGCTTTACTGCCATATCACAATGCAGAACTTTTATGAATCTTTAATCGGTTTGCTCGTAACATGTCATGAAACAGATATACCCTCATTGGGGCCAATTGTTACACATAATTTCATCAGTTTGTAGAAATGGAAAGCCTGTAACAAAAGGAGTGAATTCATTACTGTTTTCACCATTTCTGGATAGAAAAATCGATTAATGAATTTCCACAGAATGATTATTACCTAACAAGAGTAAAATTAGAAAATGGAAAAATATAAATCTAACTAATATAAAATTTTAACAACAATTTGATAAATACAATTGTTGAAATTGCAAAGTACGACAGACATTTTTACTGGATATTATTGTTACCTCAGTTGATGGAGATGATAGTTTTCAATAGTCTAAGTTTAAATTCACCTTGGGGGGAAATTATTTAAATATTTCCCGACATGTTACAAATGCCCCAACGTTGGGGTCAATTGTAACACTTTGGGTACCCCTAATCAAATGATCATAACTTGATAACTGCAAGTAAAACAACCCCAAATCACATTTAGATAAAAAGTTGAGATGGCAATTAACATTATAGTACCATTTTATTCATCACCCAAAATACAAACAGCAAATTAGGAAAACGTAAGTAAAAAGTGTTACAATTGTCACTCCTTTCCCCTGTCCCTATTGATGACTATATTATATATTTTACAGCTATGTGCCTTTACTATTCTTTCTTTCATACGAATCACTTCATTGAAAAGTTTCACGTTAGTAATATTTATAATATGTATCGTAAATCTATTATAGATATATTCTATAGTATTGCCCTGCCTTAGTGTATTGATTTATTATACTAGTGTGAATTCGTAAGTAAATTTAATGTGAATGAGATTTGTTTAATGAGAACTTTCTGGTTCTATTTTATAATTTTTTTGTTTGACTGTGAACCCTAAACAGTGGTCACATGGAATACCCTAGAACTATTTGCATCGTCTTCTCCTGAAGCAGAAGACCTAGAAAGTTGAAACCTTATGTATATACTCCTTGAAAACTAAGTGAAAAATTGATGGCTTAGGCTACAGTATGACCCTTGCAAAGACAACGGGAACCACGCCTTGAAACATGTTCCCCTTCTTCAGAAGCAAAAGGACTAGAAAGCTTAAATCTTCGAAACAGCCTCATAACTAGTGAGACCCTGTGACCCTTCACAATCTAACAACACTACATCTTCATCGCCAGAAGCAAAAGGCTTAGGAAACTGCAACCTGGTATACAGTTTTAATTTTACAAAATGTCATAAACCCACCTGCATAGTACTTGAAACCTGGAGCTGAGGATACAGGGGTTCCTTCTGTAGAGTAAAGATGACATTCACCTGTCTGGTCGTTATGTAGAAACCGGTTACAGAGCCGGTGGTGGAAACAGTTGCTGAAACATTCAGCTCTTGTGTCAGTGAATTGTAACTTTAGAGCTCCTGAAAAGATTATGTCGTCATTGTCAGGCATGTGATGGTAAGTGAATTGTCCGCACACGTCCAAAGCTGAGACTTGGAGAAACAATCTTGTAAGCAGAAAATATATGAAAGACAATAAGGTAGCATTTTCCATCGCAGTGTTTACGATTTTGGTAAAATGCAATCTTGTTATCCTCGACCAGAGCAGGAGAGACACCGAAAATATCTGTATTTCACTTCTTGTTTCTACCGTTCAGGTAACTGTTTGACGTTTTTCGATTATCCGACGTTTCGTTAAGCTATTGCAATCAGAACATAATGACAAACCAAATCCAAATAGCTTCTTGACATACTGACAATGATCAAAGCATCTTTTATACAGGGTTAAATGGTCTGTATATTCTTGAGTATTGATACGCCTATATGTTATTTACTATCCTGTAACCAAACAATACCATCCCTCTCGCTATTTAATTTGTTGTGTTGACCTACTATTGTCCAGATCAGACAAATACGTCATGAGACATTTTCAAATATGCATTGTAGAATTGATCGCATTAAAATTGTATAAACAAACGTGCGGTTATGTGTTAACATACAGAAAGAATTCGATTCTCACAAGAACGTTTGTGTTGGTTTCTTTGTAATGCCATCACCACAGGATATTAAACAAGGCTTGTACTTATTAAGATGAAACCTATGGATGCTGATATTGAGATAGCTGTTAACAAATCCGATCCAAATATTTGCTAAACACTGAAATTTACATACTAGATGTTAGAGTTACATTCAAGCTAACCGCCTCTCCATCAGTGTGAAAGGGTAACACAACTGGTCGTGTGCACACTCCTTGAGGGACGCAATAGAACAGTTTACATTTTCCAATGTTACTACCGTTGGCAAGAAACAAGTTTGTGCCAATGTTAGTTTGTTAATTTTATCTATAATTATCGATGTAGAAGTGAAAAACTGGATTCAATTTTGTTTAACTATAAATATATTATTCATATGTTACTGCTTATATTAGAGGTGTTATATATATAAGGTCATCATATGGTCATACTTTTGCGTAGTATTTGGCAATAATTTTTATTTCAAAACTTATGCAACTTACCTTTAATTTTTTTTCTTTTTTGATCCTGACAGTTTCTTTTTTTGTCAATTTACGGCCAAGTATGCCCACGCATCCACACGCATAAGCCTATGAAGTCATGTTCAATATGAGTAGTAAATGCTGTTTGAACCAATAAAATCAAACAAAATAAAAATCACAGTATTTTGAGAAAGAAAATAGAAATCAAGTTATCATAGATAAAACTAGGAATGCTCTTAAGTTATGTTAATTGTGTAAGTCTTGTGCAGATCTAGACAAAGTCACATAAGGTTTTATTTTCGAAGTTTTTGGCGATCATTTGCATTCTCTTTTGATTCATTATGGAAATTATGCTTGTGCATTCAAACGCATAAGCCTATGCAGTCATAAGAATAAAACATACTGTTTGATAATAACCAACAAAAGAATGCAAAATTTAACATTCTCTCTCCACAAAGGCAGATCCCCTGGTAGAAACAAATGCACCATAATCCATTTAAATGCCTGTATCAAATGACAACGCTTCTCGCATGGAAAGAGTGGTTCATATCACAATGCCTTTGCCGTGATTTAGTAGCGAAAATAATGATTTTAGAACTGCGTCGCTGATTACCTCCAATCACGCATCTCCCATATTCTATTCCACAAAGTTGGTGTAAGAGAACAGAGGCTGTATCAACATTTCATGACTTGACTACACAAAATTCCCTTTCGGGTAATAAAGCATTATCTTATCTTATCTTATCTTATCTGCCTCTGTGGGGAGAGAATGCCTTTGTAGAAGCGAGCATAACTCACATGTTTCTGCTTCTCTCTTAGGTCAACTTAAAAAACGTTAAAATGCATAGTTTTTTAAGACAGAATATCTCCCTGGTGTCGATGTGTTACCTTTGTTGAGCTATCACAATGTAAGAGAGGCTCATGAAAAGGAGAAATGCATCTTGGTGTAGACATACACGTAGTTTCTTTGAAAACTACAAATATTTTATTCATTTATAGATCCTAAGCATTAAAAGGAAAGTGGGAATATAAGGTGGTGTCAGGAAAATGAAAATTAATCGTTCCAATTGAAAGACAATGCATTTAACCTAAATGGAACAGTAATAATTCAAATATATAATGTAAAGTTTAGCCATGCGATTCCTTTTTCTTTAAAATATTTAATTAAAGGTGTTCACACAAAATGGCCGCCCATTGATTTTAGGGCAATCTTCATACTTTCTTCTCTGGCTAGGGATAATTAGTTTGTGTTATGAGATTTTTGACACTATCAACACCATACAATACACAGCACTAACGTACAATTATCAGTGAAAATTTTAAAATATAAAATTATCAAAAAACGTGCTACTGCCCCTTTAATAAGGAGGAGTATGATTATTTGATTAATAGAAAACGCAAGTTAAAGATACAACCTTAATCCTAGATTGATATCTTGATTAAAGTGAATGTGATGACATATGTTATAACATATATGAAGAAAATAACAGAATGTTTGAAAGCAACTTGATCGTACTTAGTTATTGAGCAAACATTCTAGTAAGTCTTAGAATAAAACCAAAATATTATTTCAAATATTTTATTATCAAATTTTATTGAAAGACATATGTGAACACAGTCATTGAGTATAAAAATCATTAATGATGTGACCTATATCATACAATCATATATTACAGTCAACAAGAAAATAAACTCATGAAGGAAGTTTTTTTAATATAATCACTTATGATTTTCTGTATGTACAAATATGATTTAAAAAAGTTCATTTAGGAAGAAAAAATAGTATGGTTTACATCAATTAATTGTCTCGTAGATTTACAGATTATCAATACATTTAATAGTGTAGGAACTCTAGACAAATATGGTCGTAAGGATAGAAAATTACAATTGTTTGTCATTTGTACTGAAAGTCATTTTAGCAATATATATTGGAATACGTAAAACATAATAACTGACAAATAAGGATGAAAGCTTATTTGGTTGCATTAAACCAAAAGAAGATCTAATATCAAAGAAATAAAACAAAAAAGCAGACAAAATATCGAACATCTATTAATGTTATATGTATACACTTGATGAATTGATGATGTACCACAAAAAAAAAAAAAAAAAAAAAAAAAAAAAAAAAAATATCGAACATTCTCAAAAATCATAAAAGTTGACAAGTATTTCAGCAATGTCCCTCCGCTTATGGAATGCTCTATGAATGCTTGGAAAATCGATTCAGGGAAAGACAGTCAAAGATTAAACGTTCGGTCCAATAGGGTTGTATGTATCTATTAGACTTTTCTTCTCGAGCCAAAAGCACACTGCAGAGAGTATAAAACTGATGCCAGCAAAAGGTTCAATATAGGCTCCCCACTCCTTCTTGTATGAGAATCTGGTAATGAAGGTGACAACTCCACAAAGTGATATCACGCCTGTATAAAGAAAGAGTTTGTTTTATTATATGAATGAGGGTGAGATACTCTGTTCTATTAGTGAAATAAACCCTCTATCTGGCTACAGTGGCGATAACCTTTATCGTCACTCTACTGAGTGGTGATAAACTTTATCACCACTCGAGTGACGTCAAGTTTGAGAGTTTGACGTCATGTAACAATGGTCTGACGTCACGAATTCTCATATGACGTCACACTGTTACCGCAGATTTCATCATATAATAAATAGAATATCCGTCAATTCTTGACAAATACCATGTTTATCTCATCTCGTGAGGTAGAACAGTTAAATATTTTCACTCGTGGCTGCGCCACTCGTAAAATTTAAACATTCTACCTCACCCGATGAGATAAACATGGTATTAGTCAAGAAAAGACAGGTATCCTCTATTTATATTAGTCTTCCACTCAGACTGACGTTAAAATTATTTTGACCTAACAAAACCTCTATAAAACCAAGTCTAGATCTGCAGTGAACTACTGAAATTTCCAATTCTCCGAGGCTCCTTTCTTATATCTAATAAAATGGTTTTCATTTCATTTGCTATTACAACTAGCGAGTTTTATTAGAGTTGATGGACTATATTCTAGATGCAATAATGTTATATTTAAACTTTTAGAGTTTTTCTTCATTTACGTAAATTATAATATAAACAATGCACTTTTCCTCACGACAACAACGGACACTGAAGTTGTTATCGTGTTATTGAGTCATTGAAGATTTTAATCAATGATGATTTTAGCACATGTGCACATATCATGTATATACATCATCAAAGTTTGTCTCTTTATATCGTAAATAACAGGTTAACCCACCTGCAGCCGCGGTCAGTGAGAGAACTAACTTGACGGACGGTGTAGAGTTACTTCTCAGTACCCAGTAGAGAGACCCGAGAGCTAGGATACCACAGACCAGTGCTATAGCTTCCATGGCTTGCACGAAGTGAAACAGACCTGGAAATAACAGTTGGTATAATTTTTAAATAATGTTTGATGATTTTTGTAACTCGGAGCTAAATGAATGCACTGACGAAGTGTTTTTTTGTCGAAGTGAAGGGTAATGCACTGACGAAGTGCTTTTTGTTTAATTAAAGAGTATATTGCACTGACGAAGTGCTTTTTTGTTTAATTAAAGAGTAATGCACTGACAAAGTGCTTTTTTTGTCTAAGTGGAGAGTAATGCACTGACGAAGCGCTTTTTTGTCTAAGTGAAAAGTAATGCACTGACGAAGTGATCTTTTGTTTAAGAGTAATGCACTGACGCAGTGCTTTTTGTCGAAGTGAAGAGTAATGCACTGACGCAGTGCTTTTTTGTTTAATTAAAGAGTAATGCACTGACGAAGTGCTTTTTCGTCTAAGTGAAGAGTAATGCACTGACGAAGTGCTTTTTTGTTTAATTAAAGAGTAATGCACTGAGGAACTGCTTTATAGTTTAATTAAAGAGTAATGCACTGACGAAGTGCTTTTTGTCGAAGTGAAGAGTAATGCACTGACGAAGTGCTTTATGTCTAAGTGAAGAGAATTTTTCTACTGGGAAACACAATATATATAAAAGATCATATGTATTGTTTTAGTGCTATTCTTTAAGTGTTCTTCAACACCAACAGCACCTTAACTGCTAACCAAAAGAAGGGAAATAAGTTTATTTAATTAAAAATTTAAAAATTATACCTTAATTACTTATACTACATTTTGAAGTTACATGTGATAGCCATACTATTTTGATAAATAATAATTACCAATTTGGTTGAACAAAATATATCAAACAACATTTTATTTTTGATTCGATAGCAACCTCTTTATTGATAAATCTTACACTTGATTCAAAATAATATGACCATTATAATTTGGCAAAGAATTATGAAACCAGAATAAGTGTTTAACATTTATAAGAAGTATGCCTTTCAGGTATACGGAAATATCGGACTATTTGAAATTGTGTGAACAATGTCATGAATAAAACGTTTATTTAAATGACGTCGTGCTGTAGCAAAAATTAACAGCCGTGAGTCTGACAAGTCTTCTGACATTTATGTCACAACAAAGGGTTGTAAGTTTCCGGGTCACACGAAGGTAAATGTATCTTTATAGGTCATCGTAGATCGCAGGAAACAGCAACTTCATGTGACATTTCTAGTGACCAGGAGACTGTTGCACAAAACACTAAGGTGGCCTTAAGTCACTAAGTCAGTCTTAGTGCAATGTGAAAGGATGGCACTAAGGTTAACCTTAGTGTTAAGTCGTTACATGCAACGACCCCCGGGCAATGGACTAATACAAGAATTACTACACGGTTTAAGCCACAATTAGAACCCAGAATCAAGATAAGATAAGAACAGACGATCCCCCTAAACAAAATCCCATCGAAACATGGTCATTGTTATTTCCCTTTTGTCATCATCTTAGATTTATCATAAATTGTTATGATCGTGTTTGTACTTTAGTCAATCATACGTCAATTAAGTTAACATGACATTAGTAAAAATATATTTAATATAATATATGTAAAACATAGGCATATAAAACCTCGAATGTCAATATTAGATCAATTGAAATTGACATGTACATGCACTTGAAAAATAGCGGCAAATACCTATATCACCAACACCAAATATCTTCGGTGAATATAATTTGTAACGTGCAATCAATCCGTATTTTCACACTACCATCTTTTATATCTCAATCAGAATTTAGTCAGGGTATATAACTATATTATCAGAATGAAGAAATTATCTAAAATCTATTGTAAACCGTGTTACTGGCGCATATCGTCGCCGAGTATCACGCTGTGATGGTGTGACACTCGTGGAATATGGACATATTCCACGAACATGTAACACGAGTTACAATGGGTACTGCTTCTTAGTCTAACATATTTGCTGCTCTCCGGAAGTTGTTCAATCATGGCGGAAGCCACCGATGATTGCCGGAGATCGCCGATGTTACGACATCGACAATCACTACAAATCTGTTTCTACAAAATCGGCTACTCAATACTTACCTCCGATATCATCTGGTGTAGCAAAACAGCCCCCATCCTCTACACAGAAGAGCCACAGTCCCCCATACACACTGTTCCCAGACCTATCGCTGTACCAGTGGGGTACGGAGAAGGCTACCACGTGGATCATAAACCCGAGTACCAACAGCATGATACCAGACTTGAGTACCAGGGTGGTAACCATGTTTGAAAATAAATTGATACGCTTGATACAATAATCCAACACTGGAAACTATTCACAGAAGATTGTAAATGTCGACGTTTGACTATTGAGCCTTTGGTTTCGTTAAATCATATATTGTAACGTCCTTCTTTTTATTCTGATAAAAGTCATCAAATGTTTCACGGAAGGAGGTCACACAAGGCACAGACAGCAGTAAAATCCGTTCTTGTCAATCTACATTGTACACACAAGTATAATGCGGCAGACTCATATCCTAGTGCAGTATTCGTCCAAATGATAGTTTTCAATAGCAGCAGAAGAAAAGTCAACCTAATCCTATTCGATAGATAAACAGAAGTTCACATAGTATAAGGCTTACTAAAAACACGATTCACCTCCTCTTCACAACACACGCTCTAAATTCAAGTCAACAAGTTGACGTACATTAAGATTTCGAAGCGGTGGCTATTAAATTGTGACTCATTTCCGTGTTCCTCGTTATACTGCGCAGTAAGGTAAACATGTTTACTCGGAAAATGTGATATAGATAGAAATGTGGCCGGAGGTCATTCACTGACATTGTGTGCTTACACGCAATTGTACATTTGAACTGTATGAACAAAACTTCATATTTGTGAAACTGCACGTTGCATTTATATTCTTTATAACAATGCTCAAGTTTTCCTCAAGGAAATAACAAATTTCATTGTATATTTAATAACTGACCATATTTATAAATAATGATATAAATTTTCTTATCTTCTGCCAAAGGTTGTTATTGCCATAACTTGATATCACAGGCTGTTGTTCGTTTTTATTAAACTATATGAATGTTTTTATCCTTTTTCTGTTTAAACAAGACTTTAACATATTATTTCCATAATTTCGCAATCTGTAAATATAGTGTTGGTGTTAATTAATGCCTAAAGACGTTGTTAAAACATCCACAATCACCACTCTCATGTGTATAAAGATTAAATACAGTTATTGAATTTTGAAACATTAGACCATTCATTGATTCGACATGTTACTAGACATTCCGTGTGACAGAATGGGATCTTACATTGGTTTGTGTTAATCCCTTTGATTATGGATTATATCTTATTTTATAGCGTCTTTTGTATATACAATTTATATATATATTTATATATATTTAATACGTGAATCGATATGACATGTATAGTGAATTGGGAAGATAACAATGAAATATGTGTTGAAGCCATGTGTGTTGTAATGCTTATATCGCATAGAAACTTTTGATTATTCAAATATATAGCTGTGCAATATATGACAAATTCTCAAGTGAGTCCACAATGTGTGCAAGTGTGTTATTGTGGTAAATACGTAACGACGTGGAAACTTTTAAAAAGTAGTTTTTTAAAGGGGCAGTAGCACGTTTTTAGGGGGAATATAAGGTGATGTCATGAAAGTGAAAATAAAGGGTTCCAATCTTTAGACAATGCATAAAAACTAAACGGAGCAGTAATAAATCAAATATACAAAGTAAAGTTAAGCCATGCGATTCCTTTTCTTACAAAAAATGAATTAAAGGTGTTCACACAAAAATGGCTGCCAATGGATTTTATGTGAATCCTCATACTTTGTTCTCTGACTACGGATGATTGGTTTGTGATATGACATTTATGATACTATCAAAGTAATACATTTGGCATTAACTTATAGTTATCAGTGAAAAATTGGAAATATAAAATTGTCAAAAACGTGCTACTGCCCCTGTAATGACGACATAAACCTTTTGAAATGAATAATAGGAACAAAACAAGGAAACAAAAATACACTCACTAATCATTTTTTTTAAATATCTAACGACTTTTATCATTAGGAAATCAACTACGGTACATCAAACTGGTATCAACTACTTACATGCATCAATAAATTACAAACAAACATATCAATTTGACCAAATAAAACTCGTAAGCAATAGTATTATCAATCACAATGCATGAACGCAGCTTGAAAGCTGATGTGTACACATTACACGAGATATATCATAACATGGTTAATCTTTTTTTCTATTTCATTATATAATTACGCAGTGTGTACCGGACCCTAATCAGAACGAGAGGACATTAGATATAAGTAGTCGCTTGAGTGAGAGGGAACGAGGTGCTTGACCTTTGACCTGTTTGACATGACGTCACAGATCCGGCTAACTTCACATGGCTCCATAGTTCATTGTCATGTTCGCATCACTGTAACAATTATCTAGAGCATGCGTAGTTGTTTCGTTCTGCTGATCGAAATATCTGTCTCTAAAGGGCCCGACGTGTTTTTAAGATTGAAATAAAAAATAAGTGACAATAGTTAGGAAGTAATGAGGTTGCTAAACCTTTCTATGAGAATTGCAATTGTCGCGGGGCAATCTCATTAAATAAGATCATAAAATTGCTTTACTACATTACGTAGATACGTCTACTAGCGAAGGTGAATAATAAAGATCATGTTTTAATAAGATTGATAACAATGAAATGTATGACTTGCTAATGTAACGTTTTAGGTCAAATTTTATTTAACGTCATGTGCTCTTTTAAATCACAGATGTCATGGTTACATTTGTATCGCGCTCTTTCCATACTAGAATATTATGCTCAAAGCACACTGAAATTGCTGGAAGAGGTAACATTGATGGAAGAGGATGGTTTTAAGAAGCTTTAAAGGGGCAGTAGCACGTTTTTTGATAATTTTATATTTTAAAAATTGCACTTATAATGGTAAGTTAATGCCTAATGTATTATATTGACAGTGTCAACAATCACATTACACAAGCCAATCAACCATAATCAGAGGACAAAGTATGAGGATTTACATAAAATACATTGGCGGCCATTTTTGTGTGAACACCTTTAATTCATTTTTGTAAGAAAAAGGAATCGCATGGCAGAACCTTACGTTATATATTTGAATTATTACTGCTCCATTTAGTTTAAATACATTGTCTTTCATTTGGAACCATTTATTTTCATTTTCCTGACATCACCTTATATTCCCCCTAAAAACGTGCTACTGCCCCTTTAAAAGCTGAAAATATCCTGCTTTGTCGGGCATCAAGTGGAAGATTGTTCCAGGCAAAAGCTGCTGCATATGAGAATCTTTTCTTTCAATATCTGGACAGTTTCAGTTTCGGTTCAACAAGAAGAAGTTTCGATCCGGAACGGGGGGTTCTGTTTGGACGGTATAGCGGAAGAAGATCAGAAAGCTACTGTTGAGCTGTATTCAATTCAATTCATTTTATTTTGGTTTTGTAGGCCATTGGCCCATGTACAATTGCAATATAATTCACAAAATAAGAGTAGCAAATCAAAGTATAAAACAGTAGTTAAGTTAGTACAGAAGACATAGCACGCTTTCTAAGAGCAAGATCTTCCTTACAATAATTTGCACATTTAAATAATGAATAACTACAGTTGCTGCTAATTAACTGAAGATTATATTCTATTGGGTTACCATGTCTACAAGATTGAAAATAATTTTCCTTGATTGAAGCATACCCGTCACATTCAAACAAAAAAAGAATTTCATTTTCAATCAGGCCATATTCACATATTTAAAAAATTCTATTCACATTAAGACCCCGATTATTACATCTCAGAGGAAGTGCATGTAATCTTAATAACAAATAGTTCTTCGGATTGCTATTTGATTAATAGAAGATACATAATATTCAACACTTAACAACGATTTAACTTCTTTGAAATATCTAAGATGTATGAAGACTCATTTATTTTACCAAAAATATTTTGTTTATAACAGTCCATAATTCGATTCTTGAAATTAGAAATAAAACATGTAATATCGCCAACATCCTGACTGTACCATACAAATCCGAAACCAAAGGAACATAAAAGATATTTAACCGACGTTGCCATGTTACTCTGCCAACTGAATCCATTTTCCTGATAAGAAGATAAGACTGTTTGGGATAACGATCTTCTGACATCCTCAACAATTTACACCAATAATTAATGCACCTAACGCAATAATCCACATAAATGCTTAATTTGCCACAATCTGCTAAAATACCATTACTAGGGACATGCTTTCCGACACCAAGTACATATTACAAAGATTAGTATGAAATATTTCAATAGATTTCCTTTCCTCAAATCCCCAAATTTCAGAGCCATACAATAAAACGGGTTTAACCTAACTATCAAATAATTTAAACATCAAACCAACCGGCATATTAGGGTATTTGATAAATAACCTTTTCAAAGAAAAGAGTGCCTTACTCGCCTTACTAACTAAGTTTTGTAAACACTATGTCCAGCAGAGACGAGTGGAAAACAGAATACCAAGATAGCTGTAGTACGTTGAAGACTTAATTTGAATGCCATTATAAAACCACTTTTCATTTAAACGAAGATAACCACCATTGCGAAATATCAATACCTCAGTTTTATCCATATAAGCCTCAAGACCTAATGAGCTACATGTACATGTACAAAATTTATGTAAAATATCTATCTTTCTTTGTAAGCCTATCACTGTGTCATCAAATAAATTAAGGTCATCAGCATACAGTAGTGAATTAAGTCCAAAAAAACGGACCCAACAAAAAATACCCCTTACCCCTGAATTTTGCAACATACCCTGAAACTCTGATATAAACAATGAAAAAAGAAACGGACTTAAGTACAACCTTGACGCACACCACTTACTGACTCCATCTATTCCCCGATTGAAGAATGAGACTGTCGAACAGCGACCAATATTGTACACATATTCCGTAAAATTAGTATTAACTTGCCTCTTATACCTTGTCTAAAAAGTGAATACCATAGTAATGTCCTGTTGACTGAATCGAAAGCCTTTCGAAAATCGAAAACGACCATCACCAGATACTTCTGGATGAGAAATTGCAAAGTAAATATATTGTCTGCTGTAGAATATATACCCTTTACGAAACCCTGCTTGTGCCTCTGGAATTTTATCATAAACCTCGGCACATTTTTTAAGACGATTATTGATTACTATGCAAAACACCTTGCCAAGAACGTCCATTAACGAAATACCCCTATACTTATCTACATTATTTACACTACCTTTCTTATGCAAAGGAACAATAATCCCGTTAGACCACTACTGTGGATAAACACAAGACGAAAGAATACTATTCAAAATCAGTACAAAATAAGGGTTAAGAAAACAAACACAGGAAATAATCATTTCGGCCTTGGTACCATCTGGGCCTGCTGCTTTTCCACATGTAAACATTTTACAGCACCTTCAATCTCTATATGAGTAATGTCATCATTCAAGATACAATCAATATCATTTTCTTTATCATAATCATCATTGTCATTTAGGTGGGTATTATCAAATAGCAGTTCAGCATCATAAACCATCTCATTGTCAACAGCGATATTAGTTATGTTGCACACGTCCTTGAAATACACAGTCCATTGAGCACACGTTATAGTGGGGGAGTGTATGCGAGAGATAGTCAACGATTTCACTTTAGACCAGAAGTTGTTACTGTCTTTGTTTGATGATAAAGTCACAAGTTCGTTCATTTGGTTTTCATCAGATGCTGCTTTCTTCTTTCTACAAGTACTTCTGTAGGCGTTTCTTGCTTTACAATATTCTGTTAATTTCTCCTTATCCCCAGAAAGTCTAAATTAATTGAAGTGTAACATTTTATTAGTCTTTTTCGTGGTTTGACAGTCATTATCATACTCATTCTGCCTACAGCTAAAACAGCTCATGTCGAGGTCTGTTTGTCACGTGAATGTAGGCATGTGTAGTTTGATGTGATTTATGTTGTTTAGCTAATAGACCACAGTTAGACGCACAAGCTTGACGAGTGAATGTCAATCTGTTCACTGCAGAGTTAATATCCGCGTTAATCAATTCTTTACATTGATCTTAACTAAACTACTGTAGTAGACCGCGTAGGCAACTTTCACAGGTTTAATAGGACATGAAAACGTTACACTGAGAGGGAAATGATCCGACTCATCTCTTGTATAGATATTAAAGTCGACAATATTTGTAAACAGATCTGTGGAACACAATATGTAATCAACTGTACACGCACCATTATTTTTGAAACATGTATAAGACTCGAGCCGATCACCAGAAAATTTACCTTTCAATATGTGTATACCGAACGTACAGCACAACTTTACAACATCCTCGCCATATGCGGTAATAATATCATCTTTATTTCTCCTCGGCTTGTTGAAGTGGTCTATAACATTAGGGTTTAAAAAATTAAGACAGTCTTTGGAGGTGGGTCATAAAATAATAAGACACACTTAGACTCAATAAGACAGACAGGGATGGGTCATTTAATATGACTGGCATCAGTGAGGGGTCATGAAAAAACATGACTGCTTTTAGGGGTGGGTCCCATATATCTATGACATGCTTTAACAAGAGTGGGTTTTATACTT
Organism: Steromphala cineraria; assembly: GCA_916613615.1. Taxonomy (NCBI): domain Eukaryota; kingdom Metazoa; phylum Mollusca; class Gastropoda; order Trochida; family Trochidae; genus Steromphala; species Steromphala cineraria. The sequence goes on along the minus strand of OU744720.1, from coordinate 72,668,082 downwards.
TCAAGTGTTGATGTTTTATTGATTGCTGCCAAAACCTGCCAAAATATTTTATACAAAAGGAAAAGTGCATTATACTCTTAACCTTTCATTTTATAAACTTTACCTGTATCTTTTAGAAAAACAATGGTTTTATGGTGTTTATGTACTTGGCATTATATGTATATTTTTAATATAGTCTCACAAAAGCCCTTTTTGTATTCTACATTTCTTACTTTTTGTATTATATATTATATTGGGATGAGACTTTAATAAACATTTGTCTGTCTGTCTGTCTGTCTACTTAAAAAATTCCACCGGCCCACCCCCCTATAATAAATGACCAGTCCATCTGCAGCTACAGATGTAATCGCCGAGAGATACTGCAGCTGCTGTCCGAATGTCGCACCAATTAATAGCTTGTTGTGGAAGAGTTCACATTTTTCGCACGTCGTAAAAAGGACGCATTATACCAAACATTTTGAACACCCTGTATCATGTTACATCCGGGTTAGGCTTTGGCACCAGGATAGGTACTTGAACCGTGATTGGCCAACCAGTGGTGTGAGAATAACTAATACGTATATTAGTTCCGGCATGAATCCGAGGCAATTGGTACCAATGTAACTTGTCTGTGTTGTTCAGTTTCTATATAAACACAGAAGTAGTCATTGCCGGTTTAGATATCAATACCAGAACCTCCGATCACCATCTAAACATGGGCAGCAAGCTGGTACTGGTGACCTTCCTCGTGCTGTGTTCCTCTATCAGCTGTACTGCCTGGTTGTTCAGACGTGGAGGTGGCGTAAGGCTGGCAGATACCAGAAAGTGAGATCTTATATTTTAATATCAACCGTCAAGGGTATATAGTAAAGGCAACGTTTCCGTCCGTCCAAGGACATTTTTTTGTCTGACCTACATGTATTACGGAAAAAACTATTCATCAGATTGTTTTTAAGTTTTGCACACGTCTTCTATCCTACTAGAAAGGGTACAGTGCCATTTTACAAGCGATTTCGTTAATTTTTAATTTTTTACGAATTCCCCATGTTTTGTACTTAATCATCAATCATATCAGAATGTGACCGATCAATTACAGGAAAACTATTCGTCTGATTCATTTTAAACTCATGTCCTCTATCCTGCAAGGAGGGTGCAGTGCCAATTTTCAATCGCTTTCTTTGATTATAATATTTGTTACAAATTTCCATGTTTTGAACTTCGTCATTTTAAAATATCACAATTTGTCCGACCAATTACAGGAAAACTATTCTTCTTATTCATTTCAAATTTTGTACACGTCTTCTACCCTACTAGGAGGGGTTAGATAAAGGTGCAAGTTGCATTTTATACACCACGTGGTGTAGTTATCAGGTCAATATCAGAGGTTATTTATTTCGTATCACCAGGCGTGCGATGGTTATATTGTATAACCTTACCTCTTGACATCCAAGGTGCGTTTGATCAATGTGTTCTCGGTTCGATACCACCAACAATTGGAACCATTTCATTTTCGTCTCCACCTTCAAACCATGTGCTTTCGATTGTGTACAGCTCGTGCTATATGTTTTTTACTTAAAATCCGTGCATCACAAGATGAAATTGACATCCTCCGTGCAGCAATACCTTTTGCTTCATAAAGAGGGAAATGTTTGATAGACTGAATAGTGTTTTAAACATAAGAATATCATTTGCCATAAACCACAATTTCGATGAAGTTTTTGACAAATTTTGTTCACATTATTTAATTTTAATTGAATGTAGAATTTTGGTGTGTTTTTTTAAGTCGAAACAACTAGAAACTGATTGCTTCTTGCTCAGATTTGTCTGATTGACCACTTCGCCATGACATGCTCAATCTGCACGTGAAATTCGCGTATTGTGCAAATGAAATGTTTAAAAGTGGAGTGTATTTAAGTTTTAGCCGATAAAAACAACTTTTAAATAACTAAATATTTGGTTGATGTTCTACTTTTGTTAAAATGCAAATTGGTAAAGCCATGTTGTGTATGTGAGATAATGACCACATCCTCGTGGCTATCGGATATAACCTTCTCGCTCTCGCTTGAAGGTTATATCTGATACCCACTCAGCTGTAGGTCATTATCTCAACCGTACATGTCGAGGTGCCCACTAGACGCACTTACATGTTAAAAAAGTTATGCAATGTATCTTTTCTTAGAACGATAGATCATTATCTGCAGTACCATTATCTATGTGAATGCAATGAGCATTTACTTGAGACAATACACACATGAATTAGACTTTTAATCAGCATTCCTTTTTTTATAAAGCCGCCGAAATTAACAGGCAAACGCTTTGAAAACTCATTAGAGCGTGACGCGCCGCCAGCGCCGGGCCTGTCGCCATTTGCGTATCTACCATAATGTCTGGAGACAAACCTCCTTCAAACCAAAACGATTAATGTGTTAAATTCTGATTTATAATGAAGGCAAGAAGCAAGTACGATAATATCTTAGAAATACTCTGAACTACTTTTGTTGTCGGAATCGCATTGATGGATGTGACTGTACCAATATACGGAATGTTATATGCAAAACAGTGTGATCCAAAATATAACATTGTTTCATTCAGTTCAATACGAATCGAAACCTTATATATTTTGAAAAGATCAACCACTGGCAAATAATGTTTAATTATTTTATTATTGATATGTGGTGTAAAAATACGGACATTGATCATAACGAACTATAGATTGTCCAGTGTGGCGCCCATCTTTTCAAAAGAGAACATATTATAATGAATAACATATAACCGTTCACACTTTTCCTTTCCTTTCAAACCACCATGGTAAAATTATCCACCGTCTAATATATCTTTATAAACTCACAAAAATTTAACATTGTAGGTATTAGATTGGAAAATGAGTTGGTTTTGTTTTGTTTTGTTTTTTAATTTATTTACTCATATATATTTGGTAATATAATTATTTTATAATTTTACACGCCTTAATCAACAATGTTTTGATATTATTTATGATAAATGAAATGCTATATTGCCAGTGTCTCATAAGCCAATTTATGGCTGAATGTCAGTTTTTACTCATGTATATTTGTTATGTATATATATTGGGAACTGACCTGTGACACTTTAATCAAATAATCCTGTCTGTCTGTCTGTCTGTCTACAAAAAGTGAGTGTTTTTTGTCGAGATTTGTATGTTAAATGAACGATGAAAAATGTGTCATTACCCGTTGAAATATGATAATTAGGTGAAACTACTCCCCTACTGCTACGTCATAGAAGATAGACACGCTCGATCAGGACACGCTTCAGTGACGCTTTGTCCTGGTTTCAAATATGATTTTCAAACCCCCAAAATAACTCCGTTTATTATATGCCAAGTGGTGAGAGACTGAGATATATTTTATGCTAAGCGGTGAGAGACTGAGTTGTATTATATGCTAAGCGGTGAGAGAATGAGTTTTCTCAGTTGTAGAAAAGTGATCTCGCCACTGAGTGTGATATCACTTTTTCAAGTGAAAATATCACAAAGGGGAGGACGTCATGTGTACGGGGTAAAGCCTATATTTTCACTCGTGACTGCGCCACTCGTGAAAATACTGGCTCTACCCCGTCACTCGATGAGAGATAAGTGATATCTCACTCAAAACGAAAGATATCCTCTATATAGTGATTGTGTAGAAGCATGCAAATATGAATAACATATGTTCAATAAAGAAAGAAAGAAAAAAACTGAAATCGAAAATTTTATATTCCAAAATATTAGAATAAATTTCCTATTTCAGCTGTTTCTGCAAAGCCGTGGACAACAACAACTATGGGCGAGTATTGCGAGATTTCGGCTCCATCCAGAGATGTAAAGGGTTCCCCACGTGTGCTTGTAGACGGGCGGAGATGATGACGTGTGGGACTGAGTGTGAACGGAAGGTCCAGGAATGGGTGTGTCACAACAACTGCGGGGGAGGCAACACCGGCATGAACATCAGAGCCTCGTTTACAGCCAGCACGTGTCACTCAAACCAAGGCCGTGACATCTTTGTCTGTGGTCAAACAACCAACTGTGGTCACAAATAAAAAAAATTCGACAAATGAAAACAACCAAATAAAGAATTCGAAAATATTTTTCAAAGTCACTTTAAGTTATTTTATTTTCAAATAAGTTTTTTGAATTTTCGGACTTTGTCGGCATTTTTTAAGTTGGCGCAGTGAAGAACAATAAATATTGTTTATGGAAATACAGCTACATTTCAACTGAATTGACAGGGACATTAGAATCTCATCTTTGCAGAATACAAAGCTGTAAATCCGTGAAACTAGATCTCTTCGTGAAACACATTTAAACTATACTCTCCCAAAAAAGAAAAACATAGGTGATTTTGCGAATTTTTGTCAAGTTTAAAAACAAATTAAACAATAAAAATGTGATATTTCCTTCCGAACGTCCTTTTTATATGATGGTTTACAGTTTTAGTACACAAAATTGAAAAAAATATACCTCTTGTTTATTTGAGACTCATTTGAAGACTATTTTGGAAAAACATTATTTATAACAAATCTAACGCTGAATTCACGTAAGAGCAAACGCTAGATCATGTGGTACCTTCAACCAACAAAAGGCACTCATTGTCTCAAATTTTGCTATTCAATTTTAAATGGAGCAGAGGTCACCATCATGCATCGACAAAGTGTCGGAAATGAAAACGTAGTCGTGCGTGAAATTGAAACCGTTTCATGACTTACACCAGTCTGGCATCAGCATATACATCATTTTCCTATTGCGAATTATTGGTTCGTTCCTACAGGCCACTTCCGGTAAAAAGAGCTTAAGATGTGTGCATCAAAGAGTTGTCTTCAAAACCCCAAATTTCTACATCCGGGTCACAATTTTTCTTCATTCTCTTGCCCCAGGGATACAGATTCACAAAATCCCTGATTGGGGTTTAAAAGTCCACCAAAATGTACAAAAGCGTTTCCGTGAAGTGGATATTCGACCATGAAGGCCAGTTATCAGCCCTGTTTTTGGTGGCTTCAAAGAAACCAAACTTTTTAAGTGGCGTTTTTCAAGATCTTGAACCAAAGAAACCTTAGGACACTTTGGTTTACTAAAAACGCACACATTTGTCAATAACAACAATTAGAAAATAACGTGACTCTAGGTTTGTTTACAGTTTGAAAAAGGAAAATTTTGCCCATAGTTTATGTCACAAGTCAACAGATTCGGTTGAGACAGTGTGGTGGTGTGAGATACAATATCTAGTACACAAAAATGTTTTTAATTGGTGGTTCTGAAGAATTTTAGAAGCAAATCACAATTTCGACATCTATGAACGTCACTTGCATCAGATTATTTACCGACAAAGGGAGTGTTTCGAGTATGATAACTTGAATTCACTTGCAGAACGTCAGATGGCTCATTTACTTGTTCAATTAAAGTAAAGCAGTTGTTTGTGACTTCTAAAACACTACATTTCAAGCCAAATAAAACATCAAAGGTATGAATTAAATAAACGTGTACGTCAACGTTATAATACGCCTGAGACACACAAAACGACTGGCCATTGCATTGCAGAAAAATTGGGGAAGAATTGAATTAAAGGGAATCCATAAATTTGTCAGTTTATTCTCAAAGGGATGGCAAGCAAGAATTCTTGAAAATGGCAGAAATTCATAACACTGACTTCGACGCCATTTTGTGTTTAACAGAACACGGAGCATAACCAAAACTAGTGTTCTCCTCTTGGCTTACTTTTTGTCTATAAACTTCGCTTTGATACCATTGTAATTTTGTGACATTTGTGGTTTTGAGGGAGAAGTAAGAAATTCTTTATAAAATTACATATGCGTTTCTTTTTTGGGACAGTATATTTGCAACTTTAACTATTCAATGCATTAATATTTTCACTACACTTAATGCTTCCAAATATTACATTTTGCACTCGACCATGTATGTTAATTGACTCTGCAATTTAGAAACTTTAGATTACAAAATTGTATTTATTATGAACAGTGCTAATATTTCGACCCTTGGTTACATACCATGGATACAAAAACGAAATAGTCAATATTTGGCCGAGTTACACTTATTAGCATGTTTAAAAATGTTTCCGTGTTGGGCAGAAAGGGCAGATATTTAATCATGACGATATCGATGCTTCTTGAATATTTTTTATTTCAATATAAACACGACGTTCAATATTCTTCTTTCAAACTTTCGTCACTATCTCTCTTGGTAGGCTTCGTATTGCTAAGATCGTTAATGGATATTCTCTTGAAAGCAATTCCTTTTGCTGAACAGTCTTCTTTGTGAATATGGTTCATTTTGTTTTACAGAGTATGAACACATACTTAGACTTGTTCATGTACCTATTAGCTAAACACACAAGGTTTGATTGATTTTAACGGTTCAATGTGACTGCAATGTGAACAATTGATTTGGTTTCTAACGATAAAACCCGTTGAGCTGGATGACCAAACTGCATTACTGTTGACATGCATGATCTGGTTTCAAACGCATCTTCATTGAAAGGACACTTTGTTGAATGATAATAAATTTTTAATTAAAAAAATTAATAATTGATGTTTAAATGTATACATAATTGGTCATTCAAAGGGTCATTGCGAGGAGAACTCATGATCATTTTTCAAAGATGAGTCATGAATTTACTTTTTTGTTTCGACAACAATGTCATTAATTTTAACATTTTATGATAACAGTTTATGATATACAATACTTCAAAGAACCTCCTGGTATACAAAAAAAGAGTATTTATTCTTGCATAAAATATAGAGTATATATTCTTGCATATAATGTTAGAGAACAATTGAAATAACATAGGACATGTGCCCTTGTTGCATTCACCCCTTCAATTTCTGGTAAGGTCATGAAGCAAAGATTCTGGTATATTATTCCACACACGGAACAAGTCGAAGTATTTACGAAATGAAAGCAGTTTTGGGTGTTCGATGAATAGTAAGCATAGAATAACAATATCGCGACTCGCTCATATCACTTTGTCAAGGACAGTTTATGGTTTTAAGTGATCTTTCTCGAAATTGAAATAATGTCATGTAATTATTGTTCTTTATCACCAATTATGCACAGACCCCCGTGTCAATGTAAGTTCAATAGTTAACGCTTTTTAAAAAAATAAAAAATCTTAAACAACCCCTCGATTTCAACACTTTCATAGTTACATACAAAGAAGGTCGGAAACTTATACATAATTGTTGTACCCCCATTGCCTATATCAGCGACTGCTTTGCTTACGTGACGTGCAATCAATTAAAACTTTGTGCTAACATATACTTGAATGATGTACCTATCATCACCACTCACTCCATCACGGGGACATGTGCATGAGGGCCATTTTGGCAATTATCATGAGGCGTGAATTGTATATATGGAAATATATGTCTTTACTCTAATAGGGAAAACTTCTGAAAATTGCAGTTGTCGGCCTCTTAGTTATAATAAAGACAAGTGATAAACTGTTAACAAGATCTTGATGGTATCCTTTGCAAAATCTGGCTAATGGATTAATAAAAATGTTTTATTTATTATTTTCAATTCAGAATTAAAATGGTTTTGGTAGAAATGTAAAAAATATGCCCCATTTTACTCACAATGAAAGTGTGACCAAACCAATATGATATGCGCCGAGTTCATTGAGTTCGACTGATAGTACAGTGTATCTAACACGTCATAACAAAAATATTGATTGTGTCTTGTTATCATCAAAGTGTCTTAATGAATAACCTTCACTCATTGGAAGATTCAGCCAAATTCTCAGAAACATTTCTCAATATTCTGCCCGAAAAGTTACAGAAGTATGATAGAAATATAATGTTGTCAGTTCGAAACTGGTTTTAGAACTCCTGTGACTGGCACAATGCGTGCACGTTGTGAGTTATCGTGAAATGCACGTCAACACTGGCATATCTCAGTTCGCATAAACTTTCTCAGTGAGACCCGTGTACATAAAGCTACTTGCAGGATGTTCCTCAAACATGATACACTCGCCGTAGTTCTTGTCATAAGTGAAGTAAATACACCCAGGAACATTGTAGCACAGCAACATACAATCGTGGGGTCCTGGAATCGCGATGATCTCGGACCTCCGGATGCCATTCCTTGGTGCTGCTGGTCGAAATTCTCCCCGTATCGAACACCCAATTGCCATGGCAACCCGGTAATCCAGAGTTCCCGAAGACAAAGCAACTGTTGACGAAAAAAGTATAACATGAAGGGAATGATGTGGAATTCAAATAGCCTAAATGGATTCATCGGCACAGTGGTTGTCTAGTAACGACAGGGACCATTAATACATGAAATAAGATTCGGTCTTCAGGAATTCGTGGTTGGCATACCTTACGAAATACCTGTATGAAACCCTGAGGTTGTGAACAGAAATAAGGGAATACTACGGAAATACTAGTCACAGCTGAGAGAAGATGAAAGAATTATTGAAGAATGTCATGACGACGTTAACGATGAGAACGATTGTTAAAACGAGTACGATCAATGATGATAATGAAAACCATAACACCAATGATGATGGTAAGGATACATACCTGACCACGTCGCAGTGAAACCATCAAAACTCGTTCTTATGTTTGCGACAAATCTGAGGTAGTAGGCCTTCATAGTGGGCAGAACGACCCAGGCAAACCTGCCTCCACTAACACTGAACTGTAGATCGTCATCTTCATCATATACCTGAAACGTGATCAACATATCAGGGATATGCTGGCCAGATATTGGTAGACAGGACCATGCGAGCAAAATCCATACAAAATGCGATGGTCATATTAGATATCTATAGTTAGAAATTTATGCTTTGAAAAAACCTTTTATTCAGATGCCTCTTTAAAAATTTCCTTGTTATAATGCAGTTTTCGAGCTACAATACTTCTCGAATGCTCGTCACAGAGAAGGTACCACTTTAAAGATATACCGTACATTTTTGTGAACTTCTCAATATGAATCCAAGTATGCTCGACCTTACAGACAAACTAGCCTAATGTTAACTAACACAACTCGTACACTAGTGCAGTAACATCATTTATGATATACTCATATAATCTTAGGATAGTAATACAAGGGTGCAATACGGAATACGTCTTCAAATTCCGTATTGCACTCCAGAATCCGTATTGCACGCCTGCCGGTTCTACTTTTTTTAAGCTTCGGCAATTCTCGGAATCGTTTTTCTAAGTAAAACATCAAAATTAATGTATCTCAATGCATTGGTAAAACCTACTTTTTAATATGACATCGAAGAATAAAACAGTGAGTTATCATTTGTAGAAACTGCAAAACACTTTGAAAAAGGAAATCCTGAATCAAATTCCAAGAGCATCGCTAGCGATACTCGTCATTATGACGTCATAGCCGACAACGATTATTACGTGATTACCATGGTGACGTTGTTTGAATGAAGCCCGTCGCTCGATACCCTGAACTTTGCGTTTTTCATATTCAGAATTATATAAATAATGGCTATGGAATTACTTTTATCACGTTATTTTGTTTTCACACTTGAACAAATTATCCTTGTCGTTTAACTACGCAGAATAATGAGTAAATAAAAAGATAATTGAGGTATCAAATCATCAGTCGAGCGTGTTCTGGGTCATCACCTTGTTCGCATTATGTATAAATGCGCATTACGTCTTCTCGGGAATTTAAGAAATTACAAAACTACTTGTAAAAAGGTTTAAAAGGAGTATATAATAAATACAGAACGTCATACGTGTGCATTTGGGTCGTTTGTATTGAACTCGAAGATGTCATGGACGCGGAGGAACAACTCGTTCTTCGAACTCGTTGTTCCTCCGCGTCCATGACATCTACTCGTTCAATACGAACGACCCAAATGCACACGTATGACGTTCTGTGTATTTATTATATACTTATATAATCTTAGGATAGTAGTACAATGTGCAATACGGAATACGTCTTCAAATTCCGTATTGCACGGCAAATTCCGTCTTGCACGATTGCCGGTTCTACTTTTTTCAAGCTTCGGCAATTATTCTCGCAACTTTCCGTACGTAACAATCATTTTCCTAATTAGAACATCGGATTTGACGTATCTCAATGCATTGGTAACAAACCTACTTCTTAATATGATATTTAAGAATAATATAGTGAGAAACTAGTGTTATCGTTAGTAAAGAAACTGCAAAACAATATAAAAAAGGAATCCTAAACAAAACTCCGAGAACATCGCCAGCGACACTTGGCCCTTATGACGTCATAGCCTACAACGATTATGACGTCATTTCCATGGTGACGTCGTTTGAAATGATCCCGTCGCTCGGAATCCTGAACTTACGTTTATCATATTCAGAACTTTATAAATAATTACTAAAGATAAACTTGTATCATTGTATCTTTGCATTATGTATCAATGCGCAGTGCGACGTCTCGGATTATTTAAATAATTCAAAATTACTTTTAAAAAGGTTTAAAAGAGAGCATATAATAAATACAGAACGTCATACGTGTGCATTTGGGTCGTTTGTATTGAACTCGAAGATGTCATGGACGCGGAGAAACAACTCGTTCTTCGAACTCGTTGTTCCTCCGCGTCCATGACATCTACTCGTTCAATACAAACGACCCAAATGCACACGTATGACGTTCTGTATATATATACAACTCACTCACTGTTTATGTCAGTATTAATTAAATGCTATTAGTTATCGAGTATATAAATACCTCGACCCCGTCAAACCCTTCCTCTGTCTCGAATATATCAAACACCAGTCTCAGTGTAGCTCCAGGGGTAGCCGGGTGGATCTCGTATTCACACGCGATATTGTTGGGGTAGTTTTTGGGGTAATTCGGTGATGTGAAAGTACCCGTATCAGCAGTAAACGTTTCTGAGCATGCTGAAACTAAAAGGAATTATTTAAATGAAGAGGATTGAATATAAGTAGCAGGGTGGATTTCGTATTCACACACGATACTGTTGAAGGAGTTCCTGAGATTATTCTGTGATGTGCAAGTACCGGCATTCGCAGTATTTTTTTCTGAGCATAGGCCTACTGAAACTTGCAGTAGTTATTGTTATGAAGTTATTTTGATGATGTTTGTAAGAACTGGAGCAGGAGTAATTTCAGTAACCTCTGTCCCTCCCTTATCTCACCAAAGTACTTCCAGAACACCAATTACAAAACTACACAGCAATAGAAAATCATTTTTTGTAAAAATAATTTAAACTTTCATAAAGAGTTAACAAATTTACGGGAGTAATCTCATCGATGAAACTCGAAGACTCCTCCAACGACACCAGCAAACATGCAGCACCAAGAATAGCAGAACCGTAAGACCACAGGAAGAACTACACATATGACGCGTTCACTTGCACAAACGATTCTAAATTGCATCGTCAATAGCAGCAACAGCTCTTTTACTCCCATCAGTCAACGCACAATTACGGAGACTTTGTTTTGCTGCTATGAAACTTTACCATCCCTTTAGAGGAATGTTCTTGATCGCCCAAAATCGACACGAGAGACAACGATGGGCGTCACATTGTTAAGGTTCTGTCATGGCCTGTCTGTTCCCCTGACAGGAACCCAATAGAGCAACAATACGACCATCTGTTCAGACAAATTAGAAACCTGTGACGATAAATGAGATGGAAATGCCTCTTGGGGAAGAATTACAAATATTTTCAACAAATGTCATCAGATATGTGACGTCATCGATAAGGAGACTTATCACTGCTTGCACCGATGCCAAAAGTGGAAATACAAGCTAATAAAACCCGTGGTATAACGTTTGAGAAATTTAACAATCAAATAGATCTTTTCTGATGTCGTTGAAAAGTACCATTGTTTTACCCCACCACTGTTCAATGAGCCGGCATATAATGTGTACTTTTACTTTTGTGTAAGTGTACTTTTCGGTTGCGCCTCAACGATGATCTTAAACCATTATGTTTTATCATCCAAACCTGTGTTTCACAGGAGATATCGCTTGTGGAAGATCAACACTCGTTGATAAAAGTCAAATATTCTCGGCGAGCCTCCGATATTTGTTACTTTTTTAACTTGTGTGAATACATTCGATATCAGATAACACTTGGGTGAGATTCTCATATAGTATGTATTAAACAAACTGTATGCTGACAAGAATTGTTTACTTTTCTTTTTTACTCTTCAAACTCGACCTATACTTTCGTTTGTCGCGTAAGAAATAAAAGTCAAGAATAGTATTAATTTCTAGTCGAACAAAAACCAAAATCATTTCCAAAATATGAGTGGTTGTATGAAAATTATGTTTGAAGCGTCACCAAGATAGCATATTAATCGGTAACATATTCAATAAGTATAATAAGTATAACAGATCAACAGGTAACAACGTTAACAGCCTCATTGTTGCAAATATGTCAAAATTTACCAAAAGCATTACACACAGAAATATGACATTACACTTTGGGCGAGATCATAACTTTGGTTGTAGAAAAACAAAGTTTGTTCCTCGCTTCGTAATAATAAAATTACTTAATTTGATTAAATTTTGTTTAATTTGATAAAAAAATACCATTCACAGTTTTATTAATCTGTCTAAAGGTATTTCTGTCAGTCTTCAACTAGATATTTTTAAACTTACCAGATGGTCTCTTCCACGTGTAAAGGAATACTGTGATAAGTAAAGTCCATTTGCCTGGAGATTTGGTTAACATTCTTAAATACTACTTCTTTCCAGAAACACTTTGACAGCGTATTCCGTATAAGAAGTGTCCACCTTATATGTTATCGACAAGGAACCTCCTTCTGATATCAGTACCATGCCTGATTGATTTATTTTTATGCACGTATGTACCTATCAATTCATTAGAAGAATTAATCAACTTGAGTGGTCAAAATTGATGAACCATGATAAATTGAAGAATGTTTAACAATGCGTTGCTTTTAAATAATGTAGACACTTACTGTTTACTAAACAAAGGGAGTTTTTTTGTTGAATGTTGAAAAATTGTGTCTTGGATCATTATCTTCACATTGTGTACACATGTACTGTTCCTTAAAGCGGGACACTTGAATGCTGAAATATTTTTCGTCGTCATGGTGATAAACAGTATGACTAGTTTTACTTTTTAAAACGTTTAAACACGAAAAAGATCTTTTGCATTAACGATATTACACAAACTCGAGAACAGAATTTTTTTAAATCGAATAATAATATATGCTTGAAAAGGTTTTACTCTTTTGGCACCATGCAAATGAATATATCATTTTAAAGAAAGTTCTGTAAAGCAAGTTTTGCGTTTTGTTTGTCGCTTACCAACTTAAAAAACTAGTGTAAGGAGTACAGCAATATTTTCTGGATAGATGGATGGAGTATAGGCTTACCCCTTCATCAGGTTTGGTCATGAATTCAATTAAAATGTTAATCTTGCATTTGGCAACCAAATTTCATGAAAAATGTGTTTGTATTTTTAATTTAAATAGAAATTCAATTGTAATTGTATTGTTGTTGTAGTTTCTGTACTATATTGAAGCACATGTTATAGAATACACCTTTTAATAACAGTTCCACATTAATTGCGATATTTGTTCTATTAAGGAAAGAAATTTATATCAAGTTAATGGTGGTTTATAACCTGTCTAGTCAGGTTTGGTAAGTAATGTGTGCATATCTAATAGATGACACCAAACAATATTGCTTTAGCGTAGCGTGATATTGGGCCTTGAAGAAGATTGTTTTCTAAATTTGTTTGATATATTTATGTATATGTACTGATATAATTATGTTTAGATGGATGAAATTATAAGACTTACAAGATTCGCATAACTTGCTCTAATCTGGGATATATCAATTGTCTTGTTTGTCTTTTCTTAGAGGCAATATATTATTCTATATCTTTATTGAGATAGTTAACACTAAAGCTTGTAAAGTAATTTAGCATTCCGTAGATAGTAGCAGACAGGTTGACCCATTCAATAAAATCATCTTACAGAACTGTCTAACTAAAGCTTTTTTCTTTATAAATTTGCAAACTTACCAGATTTGTCATTCTCTGTGTAAAATAATACGATGATAAAAACATTCCTTTTACATTTGCACATATAATTGATTACAATTCTTTAACCTTTCGTCCTTTCAACAAAACACTTACAAAGTTTCTTTATATCAATGTATTGTAAACCTAAAATACTTACAAGATGTTGGTTGGAATCCTCCCTTTATATCGGCATCAAGTTTGATCGATTGAATTATTATGTACCTAATATGTACATATCAATTCATTAAGAGAAGACATCAATTTAGGAAAAATCGATGAAGCAGTATATATTAAAAACAATTTTAACAATATTGTTGACATGACAAAAGAGTTACTTTCTTGGTGGTAGAAACATATTAATGATTAAAAATATCAATGTATTGTTTCATAAATGAAATAATGAAAATCGAAGTGCTTAGGAAATGAACTTCCTGAACAATTGTATCGGAGTTTCCTACGGTTAATGCTGTAAGTGTTCTATAAAAGCTTTACTATTCCCCTTTAGTATGTTCCATATATTCAGACTTTACATAGGTTTTATTGTTCTGTAAAACAGAATGCTTGAAGAAAAATATCATTATGAGTCATTCACAGTTTAATCGCATTTACTTTTTGAACCGATAAAGAATAATAATGTTTATAAAAAAAAAATAACATCATCTTTAGTATATTTCCACAGTTCTCGAATGAACTTTGTACGTGCTTGCCTATATAAATCAAGGAAAAGTTGCTACACAATTATAAAGATTTAGATATAAACAAGTTTAAATTTGAGCCATAATGGTGACGAAGCATATTGTTTTAAAAAAAATTATATTCAGGGTAAATATCATTTTTTATTGACGAAATAACATTTTAACATTTAAAATACAACTCTAACATATACAATCAAGTAACAATTTAATATAAAAGATTATTTTAAAAAGCATCCATAGCACTTTAAAGGGGCAGAAGCACGTTTTGTGAAATTTAAAATTGTAAATGTTTCACTGATAATTGTAATTGTCATTACACAATCCAATCATCCATAGTCAGAAGATAAAGTATGAAGATTCAGATAAAATCCATTGTCGGCCATTTTGTGAGAACACCTTTAATTCATTTTGTGTAAGAAAAAGCAATCGCATATGGGGTTATAAAAAATATGAGTCTATTGAAAAAATTCACCTTTCGGCTTGTAAATTATACCTAAATGTTGGAGCTCAGACACCAAATGCAATAGTGTATGGTGAATGTGGCCGTTTTCCTATATTTGTAAATACAGCTGCCCGTTGTCTTAACTACTGGATTAGAATAACATCAATGCATAATGATCGTATACCAAAGAAAGCTTATGAAATGTTATTTAACCTTGACAACTTTGGGTATGACACGTGGGCTTCAAAAATTCGCTATTTGCTTTTTTCATATGGATTTGGATTTGTTTGGTTGTCACAAACTGTTGGAAATCGTGTAGGTTTCATTAAAATATTTAAAACTCGTTTAGTTGATACTTTTAAACAAAATTGGAGATCTGATCTGGACAATAGCAGCCGTTATGATTTGTATAGAGAATTCAAAAGCCTATTAAACCCTGAAAGATATCTTTCTGAGATTATAGATTTCAAATTACGAAAATATTTAGTTAAATGTAGAGCGGGATTACTAAGACTGAAAGTCAATGAGGGACGATGGTGCAAAACTGACAGAAATTTAAGAATATGTCCTATTTGTAATGTAGGTGAAGAAGATGAATATCATTTTATCTGTATCTGTCCCAAGTATGATGATTTACGTTGTGAATATTTACCGTATGACTTTAAATCAAGTATGTCCAGTTTTAAGAAACTACTTTCCACTAATAATGTCCATACTATGAAAATGTTAGTCTCTATATCAAGAACGCATACGAACGAAGATGCAAATATTACAAGAATGATAACAATATAAAACTAAATTATATTATTTGATTTATCATTTAATACACTCTTTATTTGATGTACCATTTTATATTATATATCTACTTATGTACATAATTGAACATGTAAATACATGCATGTGGGCGTGTAAATATTTGTTTATGATGATAAAAGAAAATATGTATATGGGCCCGATGGCCTACATACTGAAATAAAGAATTGATGATAGCTAAACTTTACGTTATATATTTGAATTATTACTGCTCCATTTAGTTTAAATACATTGTCTTTCAATTGGAATAATTAATTTTCATTTTAATGACATCGATCACCTTATATTCCCCCTAAAACGTGCTACTGCCCCTTTAAACAGGAAGCATTGAAGTCTCTATCCCGAGTGAGTGGATGGTCGCTGTCTCGCCGGCCGGTCAGAGACTAACCACAGTTCTGGTCAGGTTTTCCAAACGTCAGTGCACGTGCAGGGGTCCTCGGGTGTTTCCGACAGATCCCGAATGTCGCCGAGTTCAACATAAAACAATAGATCATTTTCCATCAATATGTGTTCAACTCTACTTAGTGTATAAAGATGTTCAATGAGAAATGACATGTTTGTTATTAATTTGAAAGTAGTTCCGTTTCAAGTTGACCCTTCATGCGAGGTCATTGGTTATCTGATCAAATCTTTTCAATATGAGGTCATGTTGTTACGACACAGGTCAACTCAATACGACACGAGATCAGTTGTACGAGATCAGTTCGTCATCAGTTGTGTATAATAAAGTCTCATTGTATGCCTGTAAATGGCGCTTGACCTATATCCCTGCTAAAAGTGCAATAATTATTTTGGTAAAAGAACTTCGGCTCATTGCAAATTTCAATATCACCTTGGTGATACGCTAGTCCCTCAGTCTAAATGCAGTCTAAACAAACCACGCCGGCTTTGTAAGACGATCCCTGATTGGTCAATTCGATAGGTCGGCTGACGCGACCCGCTACTACATCTTACTAGATTCAATATCGTAGTTTAGCTAGTATTGTTGAGGCTAGGTTTACTAAGATGACAATAAATCGAAACTTGAAGCAACTCGGGCAACATTTTAATTCTCTCAGATCTGTTGGACTGAATGTTTCCCAACTTTATCCAATTACATGTGAAAAGATCTAGCTGAGATATTTCTCTGGACGCTTGTTGGATACATTCGTGAATGTCAAATTATATTTTGTGGACTTCTTTGCAATCTTTCATTGAATAACTTTTCAAAAACATATTTTTTGTTCCTCAAGTACAACATCATCAAAATTGTCCCAAATCTGTAATGATCTGTTGTAAATTCTTTCAAAATATAATCAAATAACATATAGTAAATTAGTTATTACAAGGTTTATTTTCTTCTAAGCAGCTGTAAAGCTGTAAAGGGTTTCCAATACATATCTTTTTTAAACGTGTTAGAATCTTTCTTTGAATGTGGCATCTATATAAAGTGCAGAAATACCGTGAGAATATGTCTACATTTTGAAACGGGAAAAAAATGTCTTTGTGTATATGTACACTCAGGGACAAAAGAAACGATACCAACTTTTCAAAAGAGTGCAGAACAAAATCCTGTTGTAATTGAAATGCAACTTAGGCTACGATCCTCGTGATAGGCACATCGGTTGTGAAGAAGTACTCACAATTTCAAACATCAAGGTATGATGATTATAATAGCATGACTGTTCAATTACACGAGGGGTCTCAAAACATCTTTTTCAATGTTATATTTGGTCATAATCGTTTGAATTGAAAAAAAAATTAAATGTATAAATTTGATAAATTAAAGATGTTATCAATATAAAAAAACCTAGGTAGAAAGTAATTTATTCATACATTTTGTGTGTAGGAAGGTTTAAAAACAAGCAAAAGGCCGATTTTTACTATCCTATTTCGTCTAGTTTTTGGAGATTTTAAAACGGCGGTTTTTGAAAGGCGTGTTTTTTGAAAGCGTAAACAGATATAGCTATTAAATTAAAAACTTAGTTCAGTTAGGTCTTGAAGACATAAAATAACCCTGTTTCAGTCGTAACTATCACTCGTAGCTTAACATATCGTGCATTTTATATGGCATCGTTTCCTTGTCCCTGAGTGTATTACGCGTTAATTTTTTAAGGTCAGCAAAAACTTTTCACCATATATTGTTACATTGCAAAGTGGTATCAATATTAGCATAATATTTATATGAAACATCATTTTCTCCCCACAGAGGCAGCACAGTGCCAGCAAGCCTCTGTTTGAATAAGCGGCAAAAAGTTAAAACTCATCTATCTCAGTCCCTTATTTGCAGCCAATGAAAACACCTTTTGGATATCTATGACTGGGAGCATTATGTGACATGGAAAATATCTCGCCTTTATGTTTATTTTTCATTTACCGTGTTAGTGGGAAATATTTGAAAAAATCAGATATGATTTGGTTTTTCATGAGATAGTACCTGTAAATTTTTATTTGTTTTATGATAA
Organism: Steromphala cineraria; assembly: GCA_916613615.1. NCBI lineage: Eukaryota > Metazoa > Mollusca > Gastropoda > Trochida > Trochidae > Steromphala > Steromphala cineraria. The sequence goes on along the minus strand of OU744720.1, from coordinate 72,649,706 downwards.
ATTTTATGGAACTTTTTCACCCAAAAAAGTTAATATGAAGGTAATAAGCGATGTTTTGTAAAAGGAAAACTTATCTCCCCTGGAAATTAAATTTCATTGATTACTTTGGCGAAGCATACGGAAATGACCGAGGCTTTGCGAATGACAACTTTTGAAACGGTGTCGCTGATTGCACAAATAACTTGGAGTGCCTCCAATCAGATTTCTTGAACCATTGTTGTAGGTCTCATATCAGGGTTTTACACGTGTTTTACGTCCTCATTTTATGGATTGTGAGGTTGTATGGGGCTGAATTCCAAATTCGGGGGAGCTGGAATTTGGATAGTCTGTAAATTTCTTTTGCTTCGCTTGCTACGGGCCTGGTTGATTTTGCGGTTAAGGACTAGAATAAAGTAACCTGTTTTTCTCATCTGAATAATAGAGGGAAATATTTTTAAAAAATTCCCTTTGTATGCTATTTGCAAGAACGTATACGCTAATTAGTTGATGTACTTTAAATTGTCTGTACACTTTTGTTAAAGCTATCCCTTGAAAAAGTAGTAAGACGTGACTTGTCATATTTGTTTAATTACGTTAATGACAATATCGATAATTGATTGGTCTGATCAGTGACTGTGTTAGTATGCCACGTGAGCGTAACTAATACATCACATGAAAAGGTACTAAATGTACAATTGAAATGAAATCGATAACGTGAGAACTCACAACGGAACTTACAGCTGAGGGAAATCTAATAACGGAATGTGGTGTAAAGTTACCAAACAGGACTATGTAGTTTTTAAACCTTAGGTAGCTTCAGAATCATGTGTAAGTGTTCTAAAAGTTTCCGTTTTAAATGCAGTTCGCATTGTATTGTAGTTAAATGCCACCTGAAAACCATTCTCTCCCCACAGAGGCAACTCAGTCATACCTGAATTAGCCTCTGTTCTATTACGGCTACTTCACGGGATAGAAAGGTAGAAATCTGATTGGAGGCAATCGAAGTTAGTTGTGCAATCAGCGACGCCGTTTCAAAAGGGGTCATTCGCAAAAGCTCGGCTACTCCCGGCTATTCCCGGTGATTCGGCATTCAGGGGAGATAACTCTTCCTTCTACAAAACATCGCTTTTTAACCTTCTCATTAGTTTTTATTTGGTAGATTATTAAAATAAAATCTATCATAAAATAAAGAACAATTTACACAATTATAAAACAGTATGTTTTTAATGAAAAACCCTATCCATATCTGATTTTCAAATATTTCTCTCTCACACTGTTAATGAAAAATAAACCTGAAGGCATGATACTTTCGAAAGTCACTGTACGACCGTTGAGAATTCCAAAAGTCGTTGATATCCAAAAGGTGTTTTCATTGGCTGCAGATAAGGGAGATATCTCAAGTTACAACTTTTTGCCGCTAGGGCAATCTGCCGGAACCCCAGGATCTCGGCGTAATAGAACAGAGGCTAATTCAGATATGACTGAGTTGCCTCTGTGGGGAGAGAATGCCTGAAAACACAATTCCATACACCTTTTGACTTTTATTGACTAAATTGATGAATAACTAACAATGTAGTTTTTTACAATAATGATTTTTTTAGGATTAAAATAATAAGATAATTGAATCAGCTTTTGGGTGTTACGCCTTTAATAAATGTATTCTTGGAGAAAATAAGTCGAAAAATAATACGATTAACGATGTAAAGAATAAGGGCCAAATTGATAAAACGTATTGCCGTATGATTTAACTGCAAAAATATTTTGTTAAACCCCAAATATGTAAGTCAAGTTACTAACCGAAAACAAAATAGTTTTTCATTTTTTTTTCAATCAATGCTAGTACCATAAACGGTTCATGATATCGAAGAATCCATTCAAAAGTTAAAATATTAAATCGAAAAGCATTACAACATACGTTTAAATTCTACTTTAAGCAGCCTATATGTCAATTTTTTAAAAGGAACGTAAAACTATTATTTCAAGTATTTGTATCTGGAAATCGTTTGTTAACAGGACGTTGGTTTGCATTTCCATTATCTTTATAGACCTGCAGATTCCATGAAAGCTGGTAACAGCTTTTACTTTATTCTGGCGAATTTAAATAGATCAATCTCACTGACATCTGTATAAGGGACATCTGTATAACAGTGATGTTGTGTATATGCTTACCTTCTTGGCAGGTAAGGCTTTGAGGGATTCACGGATATTTTATATTCATTTTTAGCATTTTTCAATAAAATGATTTAAGGAAAAGTGTGTTAATCCTTCCAACCTTACATGTCAGAATGAGGCTCAAAATCGTTTTGTTATTGTTTCTTAGGGGTAAAAGAGTTAAAGAATATATTGCACAAAATTTAGCCAATATGTTTCAAGATATCACTGACAAACAAAAATTTAATGTCATAACAAATACCAATAATAGTTTCCTGCACAAAGGTCAAAGTTACACGATGACCTTGGGTCAATGAATTCTTAAATATAATCATGCTGTCCTGTAGGTGTTACACACGTTTCAAAGGACTATGATCATGGAGCGTATATGTACACCAGTGGTGAAATAATCAAGCCGTGTTCAAATTTAGATTTGATTAGATCAAAAACCAATAAAAAATGATCCTACTTAAAAAGTTTCTTATTTTCATTGTAAAATAAACCCTCAATATTTTTTTAATGGATCTACTGAAGCCACTTAGTATTCAGGAGGTTTGTAAAAGATATCGTCAATTGCATGCTCTAAAACCAACACCACTAAGTTTATCTACATACTTATTTTGAAATATAAGATATAACGAAAAAAAGAAAAGATATACACACACTTAACGGTTCCATTAAAACACACGCATGTTTTGATATAGAAGATCATTACATTTATTGTGTACCTTTGCAATGAATACATATTGTACAAACAATGGTATCAATGGTATCAATGGTATCAAAAGATGTATTCAAACAAACAAACACAAGGTTTCCCATGACCTCTTAAAGGAAATGAGTTACCGGACCCATTAAATGTTAATTGTTCTATCTGCTTCGATGGATAGGTTTGAGTGAAAAAGAATCGATTATTTACTAAGGAACAAATTCTCTGGAGAGATTAAACTATATCTATATCCTTTGAACGTAATTTGAAAGGATCACTGTACTACATACACCTTAGAGATATATCATATGTTCAATACAAGACAAACACGGACATCAATAATTTATTAACATCAGTGTTTTCATATCCTAACGGAGGAAACTTTAGTTGATATTATGGAGATAATTCATTTTCACTGCAGGTTAAGAAATAGTTGAAGTTCATATGAACAAATATACTGTCGCTAAGTTACATAGAAATGTATAAAACCATCAAAAACCTTCAGGACTGCAATAAAGTACCATATATGTTGTAATACGTCATTTTTTAGCTGTATTTTTATGCGTTTTTTCTATGAGCTCAAAGGAATGAATAGAGTAAGTAATCTAAATAAATTTAGCTCAACATTATTTAGATTAACAGAATGAAATTGTCACCTGTCACAATAAAAGACCGTAGTAAAAATCGATTTTATCAAAAGGTTACAGTTGATAAACCTTATTGAAAGAAATAGAGAAGTTCAAACAGTCATTTAAACATAGTAATAGTAATCGATTCAGCATATCGACTAATTCGAGATCTTTATATCGAAAACAAGACAGTGTCGAAAAGTGCCAATTAGTCGAACTTCTGAATCGGTTCTGATATCTCCATCCGTCCTAGATCGTTTAGAGGTAATAACTTGAGAACTCTATGACTAAGAATTTTGTTTTAATAAGTTAGCTTTTAGATGTTGTTGCCCTTTGTGGTATACAATTTCATGGATTCATTCTTAAGTTTTGTATTTGTTGGGCCAAAAAAATCGTTAATTTGACTGTCGTTACTCCGAGGCATAACTAAACAAGAGTCATCAGAAGATGACATATCCCACCGGTTCCACATGATCGTAAGATGTAAACGATGATTGTAAATTTTTCAAGCAAGGTTCATAATAGTATAAGCTAATATAACATGAAACGAAACCTTTCATGAACAGAGTCCAAATAAGAGCCGTTTCCATGGAAATAATAAAAAATAAAATTTTCAGAAATGTGAAAATATCAAAAGGCACCACTTCAGTAGGTGGGCAATACACATGTAAAGTTTCAGAAAAATATGTGGACCGGTTTTTGAGTTCTGCTCCGGAAACGAAACCTTTCATGAACTGAGTCCAAATAAGAGCCGGTTCCATGGAAATAATAAAAAATTAAAAATTTTAAGAAATGTGAAAATATCAAAAGGCACCACTTCAGTAGGTGGGCAATACACATGTAAAGTTTCAGAAAGATATGTGGACCAGTTTTTTAGTTCTGCTCCGGAAACGAAATGATTACGGACAGACGGACGGACGGACGGACATACAGACGGACAGGGTGATGACTATATCCCTCGGTAGTACATACCGGTGGGATAAAAACTTCATGACTTGGGCTTTGAATTTGGTACTGGTGTTAGCTATGTGATGCAGCTGTGCCTTGTGAGGGGTTAGATTTCTCTGAAATACAATTTTGTTTTGTTTAATTTGACCCAAAAACGAAATATATTTTGACTTTGTTTGTTTCCGAAGCATAACTTATACTACTATATGAGTCATAACCATCCCATTTCCCTAAAATGTTACCGATGTTATGCAATTGTGCCTCTATTGGGATACAATTCCAGGCTACCAAACTTGAATATTGGCCCTAAAACGGCGATTTTGCTGACTATGTTTCGTTTTCACATTACAACTTTTAAACTATATGACTGAGACACGTATAATTCGATATGAATGTTACCTATTTTGTGTCGTTGGGCCTGTTATCGGTTACCACTTCAGGGTACAAACCTTTTCTTCAAATTTTTACCGAAAACAGCAAATTTTCAAACTTTATTAGTTTTCTCAGCCCAAATAAAAATTCCAGGTTTTAAATGTTTACGGGTTTAAGATTTAATGAAATCAAACTTTTGACTTAATTGTTGCAATAAAGTGGAGGGCTTCATGACGTTAATTATGTGATATGATGGTATTGGCTTCCTTTATGCTAATGACTTTGTAGATTTTAATTTTATGGTACATCTGATATGGTTTACTATGAGTTTCAACATTATCAATACTGACTGAAATCATGAAATGTTGATTGAGCCTTTGTTCCAGTAAGCCGAGTTTATGGGCTAGAATGGGAGATGTCTTTTTGGTTGCAAACAAATTGTATTATGCAATCAGCGACACTGTTCTGATAAAATAATTTTGGCTACTGAATTCTGGCAAGGACATTGTGATATGACCCACTCTTTCCATGCGAGAAGTGTTGTCAATTAACTAATACATTTCAAATGGATTGTTGTGCATTTTTTCCACCAGGGGAGACTGCCGGAAACAACGGATTTAGTCTAATTCGAACAGAGGTGAGATTAACCTGATCTACCTCTGTGGGGAGAGAATGGGTTAAGTGAGCTGCATTCACTTTTGTCTTGTTTGAGGCAGTTGTTCAATGTTCATTAAAACTATTGATTCATTGATTGATTATTGGGAGAAACCTGTGAGGTGTTATGAAAATGAATTGATAATAGCACAAGTGGTTTTCAAGAAGTTGCAATAACATAAATTTCAATAGATAATTAATTACCAAATGAAACACCATTTAATGTATCGTGTAAAGTTTGAAGATGATATACTTGAAATTATTGCAAAATGTATGTAGAAACATTACAGTTTCCTACCATTGTTAAGTTTGTTCCCGCAAAAGAAAACTATGATTTTTATTTTAAATGGTTCAAACCTAGTGGACCTGTGGTCAATACGTTCACAATTTAAGACCAAAACAGTCTTCAGGTTAAATACATGGATACATTTAAACCATTTCAAAACTTTTCGGCTTGTCTTACATTTTATCAATTACTTAGAAATGATGATTGAGCGCAAGAGCAAGAAACAAAATACTGTAAATATCACTTTATTCATGATTTGAGGACAATTGGTACAAATGCAACATACAGTAGAAATGAAGGTTACATCACAAATGTTGGACAAGTGACTTTATAATAATGAGTGCAAGAATCAATTAAATTTGCAAACAACACAGATGTAACATTCACTTAACGAGACAGAAACAGATATATACTTAAAAGTAATAACGATCATCACAGAGCAAGTTAGAAATGTGATTGGTTTAACCAATCAACCATTCTATGTGAAAGCAATACATCTCAAATTCAACGAACCTTAACGCTTTATCAAACAATGGTTAAGAATCAATTTATTATCATACTTATATTTGTAAACATAATTAGATATTACTTGTGACACAGTTCTTATTGACCCCTGGTGGTGTCTGTTCAATATCTATAATTGATGAATTATTGTGTTGCTTATAATAGGGCATTGCTATTGATTGTTCAACACAATCTATATTAGATCTACATTGGGACCCTGTCGCTTTAAAATATTGCACCTATGTTGTTAACATTTCGCAAACATATTTTGGCGTGATATCTTTGGATTTTCTATTAATTTATTGAAATTTTCACGTTCCACGTCCTGCATGAAAACATTTCAAGGAGTCATATTAAGTATCGTTGCTAGGCAACAAGCATCTCCAAGTGTAAACAAAGCAAATAGAGCACTGAATAACCAAATATACCGTCGCTGATATATCACATGAAACATACTGATAGGAGCTTAGCGCTATGTCAATGGAATATTGGTGTGGTTTGACTTTTCTCAATGGATTAAAAACATTTTTGATAAATGTGTTTGGTCAGGAAAGAGCGGTTTTTGCAGAAAGGCACGACTTTAAGACTATGAAAATAGACGTATGTGTCAATTTTGGGTAAGCTTCATGATCACGACATGGCAAAGATTCGGTGAATAGAATGTTGATGGCGCTGTTTTGACTTCTAGCAGATATCACAATCACTCGGTTGTGCCTCGCAATCACTCAACCTCAGGATATTGAACTGAAAAGAAAGAGTTTCATTTTAGATACAAATGCATGGGAAGTAATAATATTTTTGAAAGACATAGTGGCACCGCTGATTCGAGGATCTATCGGGTTTTTGTAATCATTTTTCGAAAGTCATTCTGACAATCTTTTATGTCAATTTTACAATATTTTATTTCATAACATTTCAGAACATAACTGCATTGGTTATGGTCACCGTGGCTTACATGTTATGTGATTAACAGCTTTTTCTAATGCTGCAAAGTATTTGCAGAAAGAAAGAAACCCGTCTCCCTGCACATAACTCACATGATTATTTGAAATAATAAGAGTGGTCACCTCCTACTCTCATCATAGAAGCTATTACAAAATTTTAAATGACCTTATCCACTGGATTCAAAGACACCTAACAGGTTAACAAGTTCATTAAGTAATATTACAAAGTTCCCTGCGATATCAGATCCGTCATGTTTTCATTACCATTGCTTTATTTTGATATGTCTATTGCATCAGACAACCCTGAAGAAGTGAAAAATTAGACCAACTATTACATCCACAAACAGTTATGTTTTAACCTTTTCAATTCTGCAAGTCAGCAATGAGACTCAATTGATACTATTTCCCTTGGGTAATGGGGTTATTTGTCAAATAAAAACAGCGAGAGAAAAACAAAACTTGGTTTCGATCACGCAAATAAGTATCATCTCACTATGCAGCATTTCCTTTATCTTCTTAAATCGTTACAAATAGTGAAATTCATGACATTGAGTTTAGGCTCTATCATAAAACACATGAATATCAAAATCCAGCCTTTCCTTATGTTATAAGGACAAAAAACAATAAACAAAATGGTATACATGCATTATCACTGTATATTTCAGACGATTTGTCATACGTCACTCACTTTAATTTATTTGTATATATTTACACATGTACTTATATTGGAGCGGACTTAAAATAAGCTCTTTTGAGCTTGTTGACCAATCCTTCAATGTACTTTTTCATGAAAAAATATCTTTAAAGCAAAACACAGTATATATCAACATGCAGCCTTCCCTCGATCGTCTTTAATCGTAAAATAATCAAATCAATAACAGAGTTTAGGCTCTATCATAATGCACATGCATCTCACCACGCAGCCTTTCCTCCAGGTTGCTGCCCCTCGACCAGGATACGAACCAGGTACTCGCCCTCGTGACACTGAGCGACAAAGTAAGGCACCAGGAAGTAGCTGCCGGGCTCCAGGTCGAACCTGGCGTTCACCTCCCTCATCTCAGCCCGACCCTCCGCCTCGCCCACCAGGTGCAGCTTGGAGATGTGCCGTCTCTCGTCTCGGTCGGGGTACTTGGTCTGCAGTCAAGGATTGCATGTGAATCATACATGTAGATGCAAATTTGCGGAGGGAGTTGAATTTGGGGTTAAAATGAGCAGTCTGATCAAAATCGGCCTTGTTCCAAGGAATAAATTATTCAAAATATTATCTGCACGGAAATATTGAATCCTCTACACCAGGTCTGACCGCACCCCTGTACCTCGCGTATTTAATACCAGTAAAGCGCAGCCGAAACACAGTCGTTAGCAGACCAATCACATCATCTCGCTTATAACACCGCTGGCGGCGATCATGTTCAAAGCATGGTCAACAGGAGTTACTTGCCCCTACCTGGATACCGAAGGTGATTGGTTAGCTGAGTAAAGACCGGAATATGCGACTTACTGGGCTGCCGTCTGAGTCATGGAGAGGATACCTATCGAAGTAACATGTTCGATTCCCATAGAGTTCATATTTTTAAACTTTTATTCCTCGGAACTAGGCAGACTGAGCGGAAGCTGTACTACGTTTTTGGTGAATTTGTAAAGGCAAAAGTACTGAGGTCTATATATATAGTTGTATTGGATGTGAAAGATAAGGTATGTGCGTGAAATTATTAGTGCAGCAGCAATTGTATCAAATATGAAGTCATGAGCAAATGTGCGTCGGAAGTTTTATTTGGTATGGGGGGCAAATGTGCGGTGGCAGTTGTATTGAGTGTTAAGCTTTAGCAAATGTACGGCGGGCAGAGTTGAACTTTGTGATAAGGTATAGGGCAAATTTTGAGTGAGTACATGTGGTGTGAAGGTAAAAGGCAAATGTGCAGCGGAAGGTGTTCTTGGTGTTAACATAAGAGTAAATGAGCTGCGATAAACGTTAAAGGCGAAACTGTGGCGACATTTTCACTGGTTGTGAACGTCAAGGGCATGTGTTGCGGGAGTTCAGGGGGTAGACCTAGGAATTACTTTTGGTGGGCCAATGCCCCACCTATTAAAACTTTGGTGGGTCCAATCCTTGGAAGGAGGGCCCAGGTGAGAAAATACTGAGTCGAATATTGATAACAAATCTATTCAGTTAGATATCTAAAAGAGAAGTATATATATATACTTTGCTGTATCTCAGACCTGGCTGATGACAGATTTATTGATATTTCATTCTGTCAATTCACAAGCAGAACTTTAAAAAATAATTGTGAATTTTTAAGCAAAAGAACAAATGACCCTTCAAATGAATTTCTAATACTTTAAGCTTAAATTTATCATTACCTGCTCAAAACTAAGGAGCCACGTACCTTGCAGTTTTATTCATACCAAAACCACGATGTTTTGATGCGTATTCTAAACGCATAGTTTACAAATCTCCATCTATCTATCTGTGCTGGATTTTGAACACATTAAAGAAAATTACGATAAGTGTAATGATTTCAGATATTCTCAAATTACCTTATATATACAGAATCCAATGGGTACCAACAAGCTATTGGCAGTGGATGGACCATGGCGGTAGTCTTGGAGGGTGGATACAACAACATGGCGTCTACTCTGCATCTCGGGAGATATGATGTCATCGGATATATCGCCACGTGACACGTGGAATAAAATCCGGGGACTTTTGGAATGAGCTTCGATGTTCACCCTTGGAACGCCTTTCCGGGTTTCTGTCGATATAGAGGGGACATGTACAACCTTACACCAACAATAAACTCGTATAAGGTATCTGAAAAATCTGGTCATGTGAATGTAGCATTTTCCAGTCCAAAGACAACATGTTTATAATTGATTCAGGGATAAAGTTTCCTCTATTATAAACGTTAAATCAAACATAAACACGATTTCATCCAATATATTAAGGCATCTTTTAAACTTTCAACAGCCAAAAACACCATTTATTCAATGCTATAATTTGCAATTGATAACACTAAAGATATGATCCATGCAAGCAAAAGACATTTTTCGTTTAAAAGTACATTTATTTCAAAAGGACAATTTTTATTATTGGTAATACACACTCAAATACAACTATCCATATGGTCCCTTCTCCCCCTACACGTTTTCTTTGAGTAATATATCACACATAGGACGAAACTATCATTTAAATTTTAAGACTTAAATGTCGATGAAATAGGGCAAAACTTAACACAAAAAGGGAAGTGATCCTATCAACATCATGTCACCCTCTCCTTACAGTGGCATGGTTATGTTACTCTGTTTCAATAAGCCAAATACAGAGGCAAGATAGGTTTGCAATCAAAGACAGTTATGCAATCAGCGACACCGTTTCAAGAGTGGTCATTCATTGAAATATAACTTCTAGGGAAGATAACTCTTCCTTTTACAAAACATCGCTTTTCATCTTCTCTTTAGTTTTGACTTTAATTAGTAAAATATAATTTATCATATTTTCCCTCACACTATTAAAGAAATTTCAGCATAAATGTATGATATTTCCATGTCCCCTTATGGCCGTTAAAGATGTTCACAAAAAAGGTATTCCAGACGTGATTTCATTGGCTGCAGTTAAGGGAGATAACTAGGGCAATTTATCGGAAACCCGGGACTTAGGTTCATAGGAACAGAGACTAGATAATAGTAATACGACTAAGCTGCCTCTGTGGGGAGAGAATGCATAATGTTGGCACCTTTAAATGTTCACTTTACACCTTGTATTTCATGGTCCTGCAACTCACATGTATACATCAACATTTCAATACTCACTTGTCCATCTGTCCTTGTACTCGAGGACTGTCTTCCATCGACCGTGCGTCTTGAAGAAGTCCGCTTTGGTGGCGAGGAAGTTAATCTGAGTGAGTGAGCTCAGGGACCCAGAGGAGAGATTCCTAGGTATTGGGACGCTAAGGGGCCGCCCATTCTCGTCACAGGCGCTGTTGGCACGGAGATGCAGGGATATATCAGAGGCGCTGTACATGTCACTCGGGATGCCTCCTCCAACCTTTTTGTGCCGCCTCTTTTCTACTTCATTTTGGTTTGAAAGGACTGGTTGAAACGCAAATGGATTTGACTGCCGTCGACTGGCGTCCTTCGCAAACACAGACTTATCGTTGAAATACGACGGAAGACTTACTTTTCGCTCTTTTAGAGGAACAAAGCCCTTATTTGATTGTTTTATGTGATTGTCCTTTTTCCGGTTTTCTGAATTGCCTAGCTTCGTACAATCCATTACTATAGATCTATGTGGTTCCCTTATACCGTTCATGTCCTTCGTAGACACACACTGGTTGACTACAGAAGTCTTTCTTGGTTTGTCAGTCCTACAAGATGTCTTCTGTCCATCTTGAACACACCATTCTCCAGATATGTTTTCTCGCTCAATCTTCGACGAGCTGCGAAAACTACCTATATAAGGTTTACGGTCAAAAGAAGCCTTACGAAGTGGCAGTTCGTTGTCTAGAAAATACCGTCTCTCCACAGAAAGACAGTCGAAATTGAAGGGTTCTGTATTGCTTATGATCACTAAGCCACCAAAATTGCACCGGAAGTCCTCCATTGTCAACCAATACTCGTCGTCCTCCCTCCGGGTCAAAGGTCGATATCTGTCCTTGAACTCTGCGTTTACTCCGTTCCATGAGTTCGTGTCTCTAAGAAAAAATATTTTTGTATATTAATTGGGATGTGGTTATCAGCGACCACTCTGGTTAGTTTTAGGAATTTAACAAATAAGCCAATATATGTCAAATAAAACCGCAACAAATGCGCACATCTTGTAAGTCCTTTACAACTATATATTTTGGTAAAGCATCTGATATAGTCATTATGTCATATTCGATTGAAATCGCTTTCGTTAAGAGTTACATAGAGCTGGGTTTTATTTTAAAACATTTCTGTTGTTTCTTAATTTGTAAACACTCTTTGGAAGGCAAAAATAGAAGGAATGGTGCGTTTTAGTCATGTGAAAAGTCATTATGTCATTGATTCATATGACTTATCTTCCCAGGAAATGATTGGTAAACTGTTATTCTAGACTAGCTATGTATCTTATCCAATGTAACAATAATTTTTCTTCGCAATAGCCACAACAACTATTTGCTGCACGTAACGATTACAAGAAACCTATCATAAGTTATTGATACGGCATAATATGAATGGGGTTTTAATAAATGAGATCAACATTGTAAATCCTGTACCAGATGAAATAATTATTTACTTTATCAAAAAGAGTAACAAAGATTAGAATTTATCTAAACATCCGCTCTATGATTTCAAGCTTCAAAATGTATAGAATATGAATAAAACTATATACCCATTGGTTTATCAAACCATTATTTTTCAAAATTATGTTATTGAACAGTCTGCACATGCATATACATACTTATCTGAGTATTTGCCTTTCCATTTTGGTTCTTTGGTGTAGGGACATCTCAGACGCACCATTTCAATCATTCGACCATCGATAGTAGGGAACTGTCGCAGAGAATTGTTATTGTTTATACTCTTTACAGGAAAAGGTAACCTAATATTATTAATACAAACATGAGGTTTGTAATCACATAAACGTAACGTAAAATATTTTTGAATGTATTGGAAACACAACGTCAGTATTCCCCCATGCATTTTTTGAGGATTTTACGGGCGCTTGACATATGTAGGCCTATATCCTCGATGTTATATGGTTTGATGTTCGTGTTTAGTGACAGTATGCCTAGGTTAGGTTGTAATCAGTGTTGACGATATGCATGGAGAATTGAAAGGGAAAATATAAGTTTAAATCCACTGGCGTGAATGCATTCTAAGATGACATTAACGTGTTCATTGCGCATTCAAACGTACTTAATAAACTAGTGTCCAAAAGAAACGATACCATACAAATCGCACAATAACTCAATCCATTGCAGATTGATAAGACTAAAACATAGTTTTATCATTTCTTCAGTAGTCAACTAACTTCGATGCAAAATTTTGAGACATTATCTTTTCATATTTGCGAGAAACATGTATTTAAAAAAATCATCGATCTGGGATCTCCTTCACAAGGCGAGATAGCAGGGAGAAATTGGACACTTTCGCTTGTTTTAAAATGTTCTAGTGCAATGACGCGTCAACGAATTTATGTCAAATAAAGTGCATTGTATCAACAAGATTGTATTCTTACCTAAATTCAACACTTTATCAATTTTATAGTGAAATGGCAAAAGTTTTGTGCATAAAACAACTTGAAATTTCGATTTATGCACCCCGTGTTCGTTTGAAGAGACACAAAATCAAAAGTATCTTTTCCTGAAGAAAGAAAATGTGCATACTTCTTTACAAGACATATGCCTGTTAGGCACACTTAAATTCGATTCTGTCAGGTAATAGAGTTTTGTTTCGGAGGACGTTGAAAACTTGGTATCGTTTCTTTTGGACATTAGTTTACGTTAAGCTCGACCGAATTAGAGTGTGTTGTATAAGCATGTAATAATAAGTGCGTTTGAAGTTATAAAAGGCACTGTTAATGAGAGGCGACATTTTAGATACTGGCGTTATGTTTCATATTTCTAGACACATTGAATCAGTTTCCTTTTCAAAAAGAAAACATTTTGATAAAATGATTGAGATGTTTGGTATCGAAGATCTTACTTAATGCCATTTATAATAAGTTGCAATCTAACTGTTTTTTCATTCAAAGTGTTCTGTTAATTTTGTCATCGTATTTTGGTAATTTTCGTTTGCAGATTAGCGCATTACCTCAAGTTCAGTCTGACAGAAAATTCTGGGTCTAAATACGCTCCATCTCAGAGTGTAATAATGAATCCATCACGCTTGCTTTTGTTAATATACCATTAGTAGACGGAACATAGATTCTCTTTTTGTAGATGATGAGATTTGCTGACAACAGTTACTGACATGAAATCCCAAACAAGGCTATTATAGAAATTATCTATTCGGTGCTCGCGACCTTACCTTGGTTATAGCGGTAACAACATGAAGATATCGAATATCCTCCCCTGATTGGTCGTCACAATCGTCATATATCTGAAAAGGATCCAGTCTGGTGATCTGACGCTCATTAAAGCATGTTTTTCTCTTATACATTCAAGCATTCTCATAATGTTAAATACTGGCACTGATAAATTGTTAATGTAATTTACCTTTTATATTCATTTATTCAACACAAAACCTACATATTCCTTATATATATGGTTATGTATTACTTACGGTAGCATTAAACTGAATACTGAATTTGCATCATTATTGCTATCTTTCCGTTGATTGCAACCCACAAAACCAACTGAATTACTTGTTTTTACAGTAACTTCGGCGTCCCGTAAATCAATGGATCAAGTTGAAAATACAGAAATCACAATATCACCTGTACCCTACTACTGCAACTCTTCTAAATTATGAGACAGAATACATGATCAACGTTGGACAAGAATAGAAAAAAAACAAGTTTTCTGCATTCGGTCGGACAAAACGTGAAACCGGAAAAGGATGAAATACACATCATAGAAGTTATATAAATAAAAATATCAAAAATAGTAATAGCAAAATCACGAAAATATGTTAAGGTTTAAGCACCCCTGCTTTTAGGATAAATGGCGTGTGTAAAAATAATTGGCTCAGGACAGGTCAATTTACTAACATTGCGACTTGAGCATGTCTTTGGCCTGTTACTACTCAGACGATTAGTTTTGACTCGGTTAAATAAAACACACATTTTCCATTTTGAAGTGTATTGAAATAAAACTTTCTTCAAAGGTCACAGAAATTGTTTGAGCATATCAACAATGCTAGATGGTTTAAGATTTAAGTCCATGAAATGTAGCTGACTGTTCTATCAAGTCAATTTACCTGAGGCTGCCCGGAAGTAGTTTATTCCACCATAGGTTAGTTATTTGGGCAAATGCCTAGATACAACCATTGATAACCACACCATCAATTGTATTCATTTTTCACAAACTTCTTTGTTCTTACATACAATCTGATATTGTATGTGGAATACACGAGATGCCGAGGTGTTCATCAAGCACCCGGTATAACAATGATAACCTCTATAGTGATATTTCGATTTTCGATATTTAACTTTGCTATGAAAATCAAATATATTCTCTAAAATTGCAAATTTTCCAGATACATGTATAAATGCCGCACTCGAAACAAGTGTTCAAACCTGTATCTTGAAGGTTAAAGTGACACAGAGTATCTTTCTTAAATTTTAATTTGGTTTTGATAAGCTACAAAATATCTAATATGCTGATTGAAGTTAATATCTCATCACTGGACTTGCAAATATATGCATTTATGCATAATATCTCTAAAATGCTTGATTTTATGGAAAAATCAAGAAAACATCTCAAATACGTTTAATATTCGGAATTATGCATCCAATTATTCTACCTATTAGTTACAATACCTAATAAACACTATCGAATCGAATATATCTTCCCGTCAGGTTATGACAAGGTTTCAAAATTACGTTTGGCGAATTTGCGCGCCACTCGAGCCACATTGTCCGGTTTTCGATCAAAATCCCGACTTTGAATGGCCGTATTTTCGCTCTAATGTACTGATTGACCTTTAACTTGTTATTTTCAGTAACAGTAAGTGGTTCCCGATGCAATAACATCGATTTGACATATGTGATCCTATCAACATACTCTGTTTCCCTTTAAAGGCCCAGTTGGCTAACACTTACAGCACGGAGGCCAGCTGCAAATATGGGATGCTTTTCATGGCCTATGATTATGGCTAAATATTCCTAAATGTGGAAACATTACCGAGAATTATACTTGATATGTTGGTATTTTTTAAATCACAAGCACCAAATTACATACTGATATTAAACTTGTGTTTTATGTAATAATGGTCTAGCTTACACGGTACCCCTTGTACACTTCAGCGGAATGAACGTGCAACACGAAAGCCTCATGCAAATGTCACCTACATGAAATAGACATTACGTTGTTCTAATTTGAGCCATCCTTTCAAAATATTTGGGAAACTTCTTGGTTTGTAGAAAAAGATAACCATAATCCGCGTGATTAAAACTTTTGCCATGTTGAACAGGGATTATTGATATAATGTTAGCTAGCGTTTGAAATACAGTTATCGACCTTGACCTCGGGTTAAAGTTGGATGAAATCTAGCGCTCGTGAAACATGAACATCTCGAGCTTCACGTGCGCAAAGGTATCATCCTACTGGTTACATCCCAGTTGGACTACTCCCAAAATGACGACTCTTATCCTATTATAGTTAAAACAACAAAGGGTCACCGCTTACCTACTCTGAAAAGGATTCTCCCAAAAAGTGAAGTTAGCTTACAGGTAGACACTGGAACACATCGATCTCAGTCTATACGTCTATTACTTACCTTCTGATTATCCTCGAGATCAAAGGCGGCCTGTGTAAGACGCTTATCGTTCCTCCAGCACACCATCATAGAGCGGTTCACGTTCGACTTGTACATGACGTGGAACATGTTCTCGGTCGGGTTCACGTCGGGGGTGTAGAACTCGCAAATACAACCAGTCAGATCCGTCAAGGCGTCCAGCATGTTCCCGTACTCGATAGCCTGGAAGGTCTTCTTGCATCTGGAATATGAAACTCAGTTCTTGCATTTCGGGTAGTAAACATCCTAGTATTTGCAACTTCATAGTGTTTGCATCTAAAATAGTAAGTATATTGGAAGGTTCATCTGAAAGGGTAAAAATCTTAGGATATGCATCTAGAATATTCAACATTTGAATACTCGCATCTGGAATAGTAAACATATAAGTATTTGCATTTGGAATAGTAAACATCTTAGTATTTGCAAATTCATATAGTGTTTGCATCTGGAATAGTAAGTATATCAGAATGTTCATCTGGCAGCGTAAAAATCGTAGGAATTGCATCTGGAATAAAACACAATTGAACACTTGCATCTGGAATGGTAAACGTCTTAGTATTTTCATTTCTATTAAAACATTGTCTGTAACCATCCAATTCATTTGGAATAGTAAACATCTTAGTATTTTCATTTGAAATGGTAAAGATATTAGCATTTGCAATTTCATAGTATTTGCATCGATATGTTAAGTATATAAGAATTTTCATCTAAAAGGGACTTAGGACTTTCAATTAGAATAGTTAACATCTTAGCACTTTGGAATAACAAATATCTAGATACTTGCTTCTTGAACAATAAACATCTAATCAATTGCTTCTAAACCATAAATTGATTAAATAATTGAATATTATTGCAATTGCATCTGCATAATTAAACTTCTTGGTATAAGTATATGCAACTAAACATGATATTTACAATGAACATAAACACTTTTTTTCAAGTAGAAAGTTAATCAAAAGACAAAAGCATTACCGTGCTCAAGCAAATCATTATATCACAAACTCGTTTTTCTTTAGAGGACCAAACAGAGAATCATGTGTAGAACGTGTATCTCATGAACTGTCTATAATAGTATTGGTTTTATGAAGTTACATCATTACCTACCAAAAATAACCTTAAGTAGAATACACGCAATGACGAGGTGCTACTTCGTAAAATCATGAGATTATTAATGTATTATTTGACATTTCTTTTGACACAGAGAACGTTGAACCACGTGCATCCATTTTACCATTTTTACATACCACCACATCGTGAAATCACGGTATTAATAGATTTATCGACGTATTGTACATGTAGATGGCTTGAAAACGATAACGCCTTATTAACTTGCAGACCTATCGACTATCACCATAAGGCGATGAACAAAACATAAAGTAATGAACGAAATCAACACCGAAAAATTAAAGCTATTCCTTGTGTAGCTCATCAGGCTGCATATCAATTTTGCTTAAAGGTGCGGCAAATGTGGATAGTAGGGGTCACAGGGTAACCAAATGTACAATTTAGAAACTTCATTATCTAAATAAGGAGTCTGTATTCAAGATTTCAGTTTTCTGGGCCTTATGCTTCTTGAGAAGATGAAAATAGGTTTTAAGGATGCGGCCCTCGTGACCCTTACTTGGGGCAACAGGGTCACCAAAGCTAAATATCATAATCCTCACTAGTCAATGAGTCTGTACACAAAGTTTCAGCTTTCCAAGCCTTTAGCTTCTGGAGAAGATATGAAAATGGGTGTAAATGATGCGGCCCCTGTGGCCATTCTTAAATGTAAAAAATACACTGACTTACTTTGCATACGCCTTCTCGACGAGAGCTCCCCAGAACTCGGGCGGGTTGCCCATAGCACTACAGAAGAACTGAGCTCCGTCCAAGACGGGGAGGTGGTCGTCCACCACCAACTCTACCCACTCGCTGAACCGCCACAGTTGGAACCGGAAAGCACCTGCAGATCATTGTCATTATTAGTTATCTTTCCTCCTGTGTTTGCCTACTTTTCTAATTTACAAAAAGGACGGCTAGAATTTATTGCCTCGTGTTTTCGTGCAAATATTGATAGGCAATTTAATTTTATGACATACGATATATTGAATATTTTCACTTGTTCGCCGATCATGTTGCTTCTGTATTGCAATTTACCTGCAATATTTACCTTCCTTAAAAACGTCTTAAACATCAGTGTTTGTCCATCTCCGATAAATCATGCCTATAAGTGTATGCTAATATAATATATCACACCTATCTGTGTATGTCTATCTGCATCATATCATATACCTATCTATTATTCGATCCGTATGTCCTTCTGCAGCACGTTATTGTTATGGTAAGTCCACATGCAGTAAGTCATTATCAGTGTATGTCCACATGCAGTAAGTCATTATCAGTGTATGTCCACATGCAGTAAGTCATTATCAGTGTATGTCCACATGCAGTAAGTCATTATCAGTGTATGTCCACATGCAGTAAGTCATTATCAGTGTATGTCCACATGCAGTAAGTCATTATCAGTGTATGTCCACATGCAGTAAGTCATTATCAGTGTATGTCCACATGCAGTAAGTCATTATCAGTGTATGTCCACATGCAGTAAGTCATTATCAGTGTATGTCCACATGCAGTAAGTCATTATCAGTGTATGTCCATTTGCAAATATAATAATTCTCAGTGTATTTTCAGTGCCTATGTCATAATGCCAGTCTATGTCCATCTGAAGTATATCATATTTATCATAGTATGTCAACCTAGAGTATCATAATATTTCAACCTAGAGTATATCATAGTTCTCAGTATTTCAACCTAGAGTATATCATAGTTCTCAGTATTTCAACCTAGAGTATATCATAGTTCTCAGTATTTCAACCTAGAGTATATCATAGTTCTCAGTATTTCAACCTATAGTATTTCATAGTTCTCAGTATTTCAACCTAGAGTATATCATAGTTCTCAGTATGTCAACCTAGAGTATATCATAGTTCTCAGTATGTCAACCTAGAGTATATCATAGTTCTCAGTATTTCAACCTAGAGTATATCATAGTTCTCAGTATTTCAACCTAGAGTATATCATAGTTCTCAGTATTTCAACCTAGAGTATATCATAGTTCTCAGTATTTCAACCTAGAGTATATCAAAGTTCTCAGTATTTCAACCTAGAGTATATCATAGTTCTCAGTATTTCAACCTAGAATATATTATAGTCTCAGTATTTCAACCTAGAGTATATCATAGTTCTCAGTATTTCAACCTAGAGTATATCATAGGCATCAGTATTTCAACCTAGAGTATATCATAGTTCTCAGTGTATGTCCATATGCATATATCATAATCTCCAGTCTACATTGTATGTACATCTTAAGTATATCATAACCGTCTTTGTATGTCCATCATCATATAATATTCATCATTGTTGTCCATCGTCAGTTTATCATGCCTATCTATGTATGTCCATCTGAAGAAAAACAATATTGTCATTGCTTGTCCATCGACTGTATATCATAATTATTAATGTATGTCCATCGACTGTATATCAAAACGTATTTCAATCTGCAGTGTATCATGATTTTCATTTTCGATAAAGAAAGTATATAGACAACCACGTTGATCCAACACCAAGTTCGGTTCGATTGTTCGAATTGTTTTTACCGTTACTTTTTATTGCGAGTATAGCTAATATTTATGTAATGATTAGGAAAGGCAGGGGTCATTGGCCATTTTGCACATTGGATGAAAACTTTACCCATTAAAAGTTAACTTCTGATATAATGGGCAATGGCAAATTCAGAAAATTAACAAAAACAATGAAAAGAATATCATCAGGTGTACCGGTAGGCAAACCCATCCTTCATTCTCCCCATCGTACACAAATATCCCGAAAGTGATGTTTCGATGGAAACGACGAAAAACATTAAATTCTAGATTTTTTTTAATAGTTGACCAGAAAGGAGGACGGAGAAATGAATGAACACTTTTTACCCCGCTTATTTCGAAGGGAAGGGATGAATGCTATAATTGATATCATAATTTATTCACCAACGAGAACATCATGACATGTAGAACCATACATCAATTTCATTATCTCATTCTAAATTATGATCAGCCACGTGAAATTGGTTTTATTACGCTGTGCATTGTCATTTTTATTTAAGAGACAGCTCACTTCAATCATTATCATAAATCATCACGATTTAATCTTCTATCTCAATATGTTGTTAATTAAACACATCACATCAAACATGTTAATATTTCATCTTATCTGCACAGTTTAATGTTCTTTTTTTAATAAGCATCATAGATTACAAAAACACTTCTTTAGCTTTCCTTCTGTTAAATGCGCATTATGTAATCATGTTATTATGTAAACAGAATCGACAAAAGCGTTATTTTTTTAACTTCCTTATGTGACTAAGTTCTGTTTCATGATTGTGTATTAAATGAGTCTTCAAATGCCAGTAGTATTACAATAAATGTTGTAAATTGCATTGATATCATTTTTAAACAATAGTTGCATTTCGAAAACGAATGTTAAACATGTTCGGTTAAACTACGCGAATCTAATTTTCTATCCCTACATGTATCTCAAGTGTTTGAAAGGTGTTCACACTCAAATAACCGCCAGCATTTCTCACATGATACTTGATTATTTCTTCTACCACGTCGAAAATAGGTTATTGGATGTCTGAAGACATTTCTTATAGTTTAAACTAATATTAAGTGATGGAAATTTGAGTCTAAATTCTAGTGATACATATGATAATTTAAATGAAAAGCGGCTCTTTATTTCAAGGACGAAGTGTTTATTCATTGCAAGGATTTGTAAAGCTCGTGTAATAAAAGTCCTTGTTTATAAGAAGCAAAACAATGGAGAGATGTGATCACGAAACAAACCAACCTATATAATCTGAATCGAAGTTCTGCTCGAAGACTTTAAACCCTGGGATGAGACGGTCCAGGAACCGCACATTCATAGAAACTATGACAACAGCCGCTTGGAACCATCCTCGCTGTCTCCACTGTTTCCATGGAAACGGCTCGTCCAGAACTCCTCCCACCCCGATAAAAGCCGGCTGGTCGCAGATTTCCTGAAATAGATGTGGTTTGCATGGAATTTATCTCCTGGACTAATTTGAGATAACTAATATTTGTACAGCATCACCTTGTCAGGGCAATGATAACTGTCATTTGTGTTATTGAAGACATGGAAAGTGTTATTTTTCTTTCCGAGTTTCATTCAAAACATGAATGACATATTGGCGAGGAACAGTGTATAATTAGGAGTTTTGAAATGATTACATAGTTGACTATATCGTAAGGTTCATTCAAGATTAAAACACAGTTGACTATATTATGAGGTTCATTCAGGAATGCAACACGTACATGTTTATGTATGCATCAGCTTATGGCTGTGTAATGAACAGGTGGAAATAATACAGCGCATATTTCAACGAATATTATATCTAGTATTATCTACCCTCCATTCTGAATTTGAATTTCCTATCACAGATATGGAATACACATTAAAATGCATTAGATATAATATTAAATAAGAAATATTATAACAGTTCATTTCGAAGTTGAATGTGGTGTATGTATGATTACGTATATCAACTTAGTGAAATAATAATTTTACGTATTCAGGAAAAGTTAAATATATACACGTTCCTGTATGTACTGATTTCATAGATTCGCTGAAATATATTGATAGAATGATTTTGTAATCTTGGCGTGTAGAACGTAGTAGATTACAGAATACACAGGGTTTATTGTGTACATGTATAACAATTTAACTAGAAAACAGTCATTCGTTTAATTCAATGTCAACAACATGAGCCTACATGTATTCTTCCATGGCACAACCTTCACCGAAGTAAGAACACATACCATAGAGCATAATATTACAGACAGGTGAGGTCCCTTCATATCTGTTGATCCTACATTGGTTGATCGATCGTCCGATGTTGACCGGATGACATATAGATCTTTGCCTTTTCGCTTCAGATTAGGTTATTATCTAGTCATGGTAAACATTTCCAGTTAGTTTCCTGCCACCCTTTTCAGTGACCCCATCGGAGCACTTGTATAGTATTGAAACCATTCTTTAGAGTTTCAGTTAACGTGATTGGATTTCCTGTTTATTTGCTTTCGACCTTTGGTGATTGGATTTCCTGTTTATTTGCTTTCGACCTTTGCTGACGGGTTGGTTTTAGTAATTTGGATGCAATCTATTCCTTTAGAACCAAATGTTTAGATTATGAACTAAGCTAAACTGCAAATAGTTTTTTTGAGTATGAAATACTAAAGCTTGCAAGTCATCTGCCATACTATTTGTGTAAAACCAAACTTCTCTTTGTTTACCACGTAATATACCATAATGTAATACCGAAGAGAATATACCGGTCGATTTTATGTATGTCCAGTATCAATTTACCATTATCATTATCATTCTCTGGTGATTAAGCATTACCATAGACAGGAATTAAGTTAAAGAGTAGTGAACCATAATTTTAACCAATATACAGAAGTTGATTGTCTAACATCGTAGTTTGATTGTCTAACATCGTAGTTGATTGACTAACATCTAATAAAATACAATACTGACTTCTTAATATAGTCCTAATTATCTTCATTGACGAACGATGTAGCGCCAGCACAGTTACTTTACGTCACTAAAACCCTCTTATCGTACATACACAGAGTATTAACGGAAGATGTTGGGCGTAAGAAGGCGATAAACTTGGCTATCACCTTAAGACATTAATTCATGATTCCGCTGTCACGAGTTAAGGGACTGCACCAAACTGTTTCTTAAAACAATAATATGTGCAGTTTTCGCCTATATAATACCTAGAGTGTTAAACAAACAACTTTATGCACTAGTGATATTGAGTGTAAAAGCATTCAACTTTTTATAAAAATCGATTCACCCATCACTTGGATCATGCACTAATACCTACGGTGAAAATAAAGCAAAAGGCACGGATTTCAAGACTTGATACGTAATGGGTTTTTTTATTTTTCAAAAACATTTCAACATATGCACACAATAATAATATGAAAGTTCATATTTCAATACCTGAGACCTTAGTAAGTCAATATGTACGGTACAGTACAGTAGAAAAAGGGTAAACCTAAGATACACGTGTGGTTTATGTATTCGAATTCCAGACTTTTAGGGGTTAGAACCACTGAAAATAGTTATTCCTATACAATATAGCGTAGGTCAGTCTGTTAGATCCACATTTGAAAGTAGTTAAAACTAAGCAGTACGCCATGCAAATATGGCAAAAGCCACTCAATCTTTGATTGTTCATTTTCCTCATCGACATGAATTTGAGCCCGGCATTGAATATCGGCATGAACCTTAACCTGATGTCGCATTATATATGTTTTATACACCACTTGCGTTTATTTACTATACATATCCTTGTTTCTATGTAGAATTATGTCTGTCAAATATGATATGATATTGAGCCATTGAATATCGGCATGAACCTTAACCTGATGTCGCATTATCTATGTTTTATACACCATTTGCGTTTGTTTACTATACAAATCCTTGTTTCTATGTAATGATAATAATAATGATAATAATGTGCGTACTTATATTGCGCCTTTCCTAAGACATGCTCAAAGCGCTACATTATTACCCTGAAGGAGTGTACTTTCACAGCTGCTACTAAGCGCTAATCACGACCACGTAGGTCAGTACATCCATTTTTCAGGTACCCATTTTAACAGCTGGTTGGACTGAGTGCAATGTGGATGAAGTGCCTTGCCCAGGGACACAACACAGACCCAAGTCACAAATGTTTGGTGTCTCCACCATGTAGAATTAATGTCTGTCAAATATGATATGATATTGAGCCATTGAATATCGGCATGAACCACACCATTTGCGTTTGTTTACATCAATTCCTGGCTTCTATGTGGCATTAATGTCTGTCAAATTGTTCATATTGAATGATCCTAAAAGCATATCGCCATTATCGGCTAATCATGTAGCGCACCTGTCAGCTTCCTCGTTAGCAGCGCCGACTGATCATTCCTCATCAAGAATATTGACATGTCCCAACAGGAAATCCTTAACTTGTGAAGATGTATTTATGTATAAATCAAAGTCACTGTAGGCAGTAATATACATTGATCATATGTTGTTTGCGTTATGGGCCCATTAAGAGGTTCCATAAACATTACATCAAACACCAATAGCCATAAATCAGGATAGAGAAACCGGGTTAGTAAGTCTCATGACATCCATATTGATTTATCACGAAATTTTGTAAAGTTAGTCTTAAAATGAAACGAGATGTTTCAAGATATTTTACTGTTAGTGAGTTTAATCTATGAAACGATATAATCTCATGTCCGAATGCTATTTACCTTTTAGTTTGGCTCAAGTAACAAAATGTCCCATATGCAATTCAGAAATAATAGTTGGCTTGTAATTGGTGTATAACGAAAAGTTGCTTCATTTGACATTTATGTTTCTTTAGATCTTGTTAGTGATAGCAAATAAGTACACTGGGTACGCATTATCCGCAGGACAATCTCTTTGAAGTGAACGGTCCATTAGTACTGGAGACATTTTACTAGGCTAAAACCCTTCGTAGCCACGTTGTCATTTGAAACAGTTCAAAATCGATTGTAGAATTACTTTTCGGTTTGTTATAGATATATACTAAAGCTTAAGTTTCATTATGATTTAAATGTGCTTCATTGGCAATTCTTATAAGGAACATGCATTATATGAATAAATGTCATCTTTTGAGTGCGATTGCAAAACGATACACTAAATGATGAATTTGTAAGCTTTTTTAGATTAATTGATAACTCAAATTTGTTAAGGATAACAATATTTGGGGCTGAGGCATGTATTTAAAGGGCAGTAGCACGTTTTTTGATAATTTTATATTTTAAAAGTTTCACTGATAATTGTAAGTTCATGCTAAATGTATTATTTTGACAGTGTCCAAAATCTTATTACACAAGCCAATCATCCATAGTCAGAGAACAAAGTAGGAAGATTCTCATAAAATCCATTGGCGGCCATTTTATGTGAACACCTTTAATTCATTTTGTGTAAGAAAAAAGGATCGCATGCCTATACTTTACGTTATATATTTGAATTATTACTGCTCCATTTAGTTTAAATACATTGTCTTTCAAATGGAAACATTAATTTTCATTTTCCTGACATCACCTTTTATTCCCCCTAAAAACGTGCTACTGCCCCTTTAAGTGGTAATTGGAGGTCAATTCAAAGAAGAAGAAATAATATCATGTAGTGAAATAATTCATTAAGATTGACCACTGTTTAATAACTGTTACGTGAATTGGTTCATTTTCACCCAATTCCTTTTGTTGTTATTATATGTTTTAAAGAACATGAACTTGAATAACAGGATCAATGATAGTAATAATCTTCGTGGGGTAACTGTTGAGACTACTTAGCGTTATAGGTAATGTTCAATACGCATACGTTTTTTGTTACCCCCAATTACAAGAATGTTACTTTTATCCACATTCTAGTCAGTTTATAAATATTGCAATATGATTCAAAAAGATTCATGGCTTTTTTTAATAAGCTAAAAAGACAATGTCATCGGCATATACATGAACAAACAGTTCGAGAGATAATTTTACATGATTCAGAATTAACTAACATATACTCGGGCAATCTTTCGACATTAACATGTTTCTAGATCATTAAAAAAGACATTAATACCGGAGACAAATTATCTATCATCTATAGATACCTTAATCATACACTTTATTCAACACTGCTGTCTTCCATACATGTCTTTTTGAAATCGATAAAACAACAAAATATTTTCTTCTTTCTTGACTTACACAATTCAACAAGGTATATGAGGGGGAATATATGATCTAATGTGGAATACCTTTTACTACATCCCCATTTGAGTAGCACCCCTCGAACATACTATTGTATTATTTGATTAAGAAATAGTTATGAAAAGGGCGTGGACGAGCTGAGATAAATCACATTTTTATGACTGTCAATAAATATCCCCAGGCGTCAGCTAACATCGTAATGTAACAGAGGATGGAGATTTAGATAGCTATGTTAATCGCAAGATTCATCATTTTTGAAGGCATTTCGTTAATTATAGATGGCTATACACAATGACATATACAATCCACGTGACCGTGTTAAATTTTCTCCTTATTGTCATCGAGTTCCACTTTTGTCAACATGCTTCCTTCAGAAGTACTTTTTTTAGGACAAATTGAATGAAGGAGCTATATATTACCTCTATGCCTGCTATGCCCGCTGTCGATGGTTAAATGGCAAACAATTTATGGTTTATATTACAAAAGCTACTTATAAACGTTGACATGCCTAAAAGGAAAATAAGATATAACCATTTGACAAACTATCACAACAAGCTCTAGTTATAATATGAAACCACTTGCCGGAAGAATCCACACTCTACAGAACATTGGCGTTCGTGTAAAACCGACATACGATGTAGTTATCTGATATTTACTAAGAAACTAATCATCTCTAAGAAGACGATGAAACGAATTACAACCTTTGATAGATAATGTACATTACTTGGCTTTTACCTTTTAACCGTCGTCGTTTACAATATTGTCAAAACCGCCCTTAAATCAATGAGAACCAATGATCCAGGTTTAAAGAAGAGGCCACACCACTCTTAGATCAATTCACTATCCAATGATAGACCAGGGCTCGCACTGAACTAGTGGAATAAGCTACTAAGCAACCTGCATCACCTGAGTACGTACAGTATCTCCTGATGCTCTGTGGTGAAGGATTTTGCCGTGTGTGTTATAGTATAGGGATATTGGGGTTTTGTATAGGGATTTGGGGGTTTGGTATAGGGATTTTGGTGTTTGGTATAGGGATATTGGGGTTTGGTATAGGGATATTTGGGTTTGTTATAGGGATATTGGGGTTTGGTATAGGGATATTGGGGTTTGGAAAAGGGATATTTGGGTTTGGTACAGGGATATTGAAGTTTGTATAGGAATATTGGAGTTTGGTATAGGGATATTGGGGTTTGGTATAGGGATATGGGGTTTGATATATGGATATTGGGGTTTGGTATAGGGATATTGGGGTTTGGTATAGGGTTATGGGGTTTGATATATGGATATTGGGGTTTGGTATAGGGATATTTGATTTTGGTATAGGGATATTGGGATTTGGTATAGGGATATTGGGGTTTGGTATAGGGATATTCGAGTTTGGTATAGGGATATTGGGGTTTGGTTTAGGGATATTTGGGTTTGGTATAGGGATATTTGGTTTTGGTATATGGATATTTGGGTTTGGTTTAGGGATATTTGGGTTTGGTTTAGGGATATTTGGGTTTGGTGTAGGGATATTTGGGTTAAGTATATAGATATTGGGGGTTTGGTTTAGGGATATTTGGGTTTGGTATAAGATATTTGGGTTTGGTATAGGGATATTTGGTTTTGGTATAGGGATATTGGGGTTCGACAAACCAGCCTCCTTCTCTCTTTTATAAGTATATACATTAAAGTAAAGTAGGTGAATAATCCCAACCGTCCAAACCCCATCACCAGCATCACCTTTTAAATGTGCAAATTTATTAAAATCAACTTCTTGTGAACTGTGAGTTCTTCGATCAAATTGAAATCTGCCTCTAGAGGTTGTTAAACTACATTGGCAGCTGGTACAACGTTAATGGACTTTACATGAATGCTTAGAGTAGGATCCATTGATCAAACCATTTCAAAGGCGTGTTATGAAGTATTATCGTAGGTGTAACAAAATGATAGTTATTGGATACTTGATTGAGTTTGTCAAATATCCGGTTTATTTCATCATTGCCATGGATAAAGTTGAAATTTCACGAGTGACGTAGTCCTCAGGGGTGCTCTTTTTATGATAAATAAGGTATCTTTACTTGTTATATTATAAACGAAATATTGAATATTTTAAAACAGAAAATGCAGTGATGTACGAATGTAATGACTTTGTTTGATTAGGAGTTTGTTTTCTGATAATGTTCAGATTAGAATGAGAGCAACAATAGCATGTGAGTCTGCGAACATGAGAGATCATATTGTGAAATCTATTTCGAGAGAAGATTTCCTTAATGACCTTGAATTTGATTAAAGACAGTGATGATAATTGTTGTCTTGCGTCTTAATAATTATTCAGGCAAAATCTACTTTTACCAAAGCAAAAAGATCAATTAGGCTTTTCTTTTCTTTTGCTAACCCGTGAATTGTTCTCATTACCACACTAGTTGATTCAGGCTTTTATGAATAGAGTTACTTTTTGGAAAGAGGATATCCTACAATGGTCTCTTTGCACTAATAATACAGAATAACTATCGAACACATCCTTGCCGTTGGTATTTTCACCAATGGTTACAGAACAGCGATCGAACACATCCTTACTATTGGCTCATTTTACTAATGGTAACTGGACAACTATAGAACACATACTTACCTTCCCGTGGGCTTTTTTCACTCGAAAATAACTTGATATTTACGGAATACATCCTTACCGTGGATTCTTTTCACTTATTGTTAAAAAACATCATTAATACCTATGGAACACATCCTTACCGTTGGCCTTTTTACTAGAAAATCACTGTAACATGTTTGGAACAAAACCTTGACGTGAGCTCCTTTCTCAAGAAACTAACTGTAATATTCATGGAGCACATCCTTACCGTTGGTCTCTTGAAGACAGTCCGCTCGTACTTATCGTCGCCGCTGTAGACGTAGGTAAGGGATGACCAGTCGGGAGGGAAGGAGGGGTCAGTGAAGAGGTCATCCACGTGCAGATGACCTCTGGCAGCACGTCTCAGGAAGGCTGCGCTCTTGATGCGCGTGAAGTCTTGATATGGCGTCTCCCTGGTGCGATGAGTGGCCGCCATGAGTTACATCGCTTCACGTCATATTACT
Organism: Steromphala cineraria; assembly: GCA_916613615.1. NCBI lineage: Eukaryota > Metazoa > Mollusca > Gastropoda > Trochida > Trochidae > Steromphala > Steromphala cineraria. The sequence continues at coordinate 72,620,181 of OU744720.1, read as the reverse complement.
CCATACTTCTTCACTACACTTCACATCCTGTCACCACTGTTGGACTCTCACGTCAAGTGCACTGTATTCTCTGTAAGATAAAGATCTATTTTTCTCGAAAATCCTCTTACTTAAGTTTTTTTTCGACTGAACAACATATGGTAATGGCTGAAATATTACCAAGCGGCGTTAAACAGTAACTTACTCACTGAACTAAAAGCTTTAAGTGCTGTGACTAATAAAATGATAATATTGCAATATCCTATGCAATAAAGCCACCGCCATCACGTCTCATTATCACCATTGTGTTCCCCACAACACGACAGTTCTTTAATGGTGGCTGTATCACATAAAACCATATAACACCTTCCATTTTTCACCAATCACCGCATGCATACCCCTTTCATAAGTCGAAGGTGTTATAAACTACGCATTTACTATGCAGCTGTTTGTCATTACAGTATATAACAAAAGAAACAAAAACCATCTTTTATATCGTTGTACCATGCTTGAACGCAGTATATATACTTTTGTATTGTACACGATGAACACGACCTGTGATGCCGCCATATAGACTAACACATATTGACAATATATTCAACAATTCATGTTTTATAACAAGAAGAAGCCCTGAATATGCTTTAACTTCTGAGAGCTGAGTAGTACTCTAGTTAATCAATTGAATATTTTATCTCAGGGGACAGAGTAATGCTGCCACCCCTTTAAATTCATAGTAGTGGTGCTGCTATATATATTGGGTTTTTTTTTATTTGTGTGATATGTGATTGTCGTATTGCTCTGTCTGTTATATGTTATTATTTCGTTCAGGGTAATAAGGTCTTATTATCATAATTTTTTCAAATGAGAAAATGTGTCTTTTTTATCAATGGACAATGTTTTAAGCCTATGATAATAATGTTTAAAAATTAAAATTAAAACTAAAAATCACCTCCTCTATTAATCCGGACCCTCAATCAATATCAGCCCTAGAGTTCTACCATTGTGACTTATATAGTTCTGAGGATGATATAGTATGTCATGTTGATAAAAATGATTATCATACTACTCGTATCATACATCGTTACATAATGGTTAGCTGTAAGTCGAGGTTTGGTAAAGTTTAAAACCTCGGCGATGGCTTGATTCAGTTTCTCTTGCAAAGAACATATCTTTACTTATACAGCATTCAACATATCTTTACTTATACAGCAAGTATACCGTCAGAAATACAGTTTCAAATAAATTGTGACAGACAAATAAAGTTTGTGCCACTTTATCCTTCATTTGGTATTGACATAAAAGCAACAAGTGGTCAAGTAAGTACAATGCAATTGACAACAAGAACCGCACACTGCACGTGCAAACAATGACCTGTCAGCTTTATCTGTCAAATGAAATAACATTTTTCCCACTGACAAACCAACATCTTTCTCCGTTCAAACCTAGTGGTTACAAGCGCTGGGTTAGGGGTATCAATTAGAGAGTTAAAAGGTCGAATCAAGACTCACATACTTTCAGAAGTTAATTTTCAGTTTTGATAGATTTTTGTTCAATTTATTTTAATTTATTACTATATATAATATTTGCAACACGAACACACCTCATGGCCGGGGCAATAAATGAAAATAATCCACAATTGAGACAATAGATTGACGACACCACTATGGAACAATGTTAGAGATGACTACAGTAAACGTGATTTGATTGTTAGTTGATTCAATTTCATAATACTAAATTCAAATTCAAATTCTTTATTCTCTTTTCACCACCGACGGTGGTACAAGAGCATAAATATATATACAAGCAAAATAGAAATATACAATGTGAAGGTCGATTTTACATCAATTTTTTCAATACAGAGTTTACAATTGTAACAAATTTTGACATATTTTTTATAACTGATAGCCTTTTAGAACACATCAACATTTTCATTTTATGAATATTAGGGAAAACACAAAAATATTCCGGTACGTAAATTTTTCTTATATCAGCAAAAGCTAAGCATCGGAAAAGATAGTGAAATTCATCAGCTATTGTTGGTGAGAGCGGGCAATTTCTATTTTCACGTGCGATGCCTTTCCAGCGGCCAGTTTCAATAGGTAGATAGTGGTTGCTTGTTCTAAATAGCAGTAGAGGGTAGGATATAGATTTAGAAAGTAGGAGATAAGGTTCAAAAGAAAACGCATTTTTGATAAATTTATAGTAGAATGCTTTAGAACTGCTAGAGACATCGCATTGCCAGCTCTGTAATAATTGGTCCTTTAAAACACGGTCAATCATTTCAACAATATAATTAATGTGATAATACATGGGTTCATGAAACATCAAAGTCAATCCACAATTGTTAAAAAGCATCTTAATGAAACAAAACCAGGGATTACAGGAATGGAGTGATTCATTGTTTCTTACAAGTCTATACATATTAGTTGCAATTTTACATGGAACATCCAAAGTTTCAAGTTTATACCAAAATTTTATCATCTTTAAAGCTACACATATTTTTAGAGGGAATCTTCCGAGCTCGCCATATACCATGAAGTTTGGTGTTGATGGGCGTAAACCGGCAGCTAATTTCATAAATTTTAAATGAACTTTTTCAATTAAATCTAGATTTTCATATCCCCATACTTCGGCGCCGTAAGTTATAATTGGTAGTATCATTACATCAAACGCTTTAAGTAGAGAGTCTAAGGGTAAATTAATATTGCGTGATCTTTTCAAAAGAGAAAACATGGCCTTTGTTGCACAATTTACAAGATCCTTCATAGGAAAAATCATTCTTCTATTTCTATGGAAATTAATTCCAAGATATGTGTAGCAATCTGATATTTCTATTTGTTTATTTCCAAAACGAAAGGAGTGCTTTGATTTTGATGCTACCCCACTTCCAAATACAACAATCTTAGTTTTAGAGATATTCACATCCATTTTCCATAGTTCACAATAATCATGAAAACTATCCAGTGAATATTGAAGTTTTACCGGAGTTTCTGCTAGAAGTACGGTATCGTCAGCATATAGAAAGATGAAAAGTTTGATACATAAATTAATTAACTCATCATTAGGGTTATCAATTGTAACACCGTTACAACCTTGCTGAATTAAAAAATCTTCTAGATCATTTAGAAAAATTGAGAACAATAACGGTGAAAGATTTTCTCCTTGACGAACACCACGAAAGCTTGAGAAATATTGGGATTGTGCGTCATCAACAGTAATACAAGACTTTATATTACTGTACATATTTTTTACTAAATTTAGGAATTTTCCATCAATATTATATTATAAAGAAGATGCAAATAACGACATTCGATCATTTATCACCAAAACAAACACGTAATAAATAATCCAAATATTACTTAATAGTTTTTGCAACTTTTGGCTTGGTAAGATAGTTACGATTCTTTAAAAGCACATACCAACTGTAGTTTCTAAAGTTTCTAAAAAACATTTTCACAAATTCTTTTGAGTTCCATCAGTTATATGAGTACAGTGGATCCAGTTTATTCTGTTAATTGCTTATCAATTGACATGGTCTGAAAATTATAGACGTTTCTGAAGAAATATCTTAGCCCATATTATAGTTAAATAGTTATGTGTATGTTCTTCTTTACATATAACATCATTGACGTTTAAGATACAATAAAGGTCATGAGTTTAAACTCCCGTATCAATGATCTTCAAATTTTCGCATGTAAACTGTTAAGTGTACGCGCACTCGGTTCATCAAGAGTCTGTTTACTTTTGTTTCCTGCTGACGACCAGGGCTTAATGAAATACTATTGATTTTTGTAGGTATTGTCAGTCCAAAATTCCTCCTTTCATTGCTCATGAATGAGAAGATGAAAGAAGAACTCTGCAGAATAATCAGCTAATTAGTCATGGCAAACAATATCAATGATTAGGATTAAACAACACGTGCTTGAACTGATGAGGAAAAAGTAGTGCATCTAACAGAAATGATAATTGGATATGAAATATAATTTGGTGTGTCAATAAGGATGAATACGATTTGATTAAGTTGTAACGAGCAGACAGAATCGTCTTTATCCTTCGCCTTTGGGGGGTATTTTGAAGAATAAACAATGATTAATAGTTTGAATCTCCTGTTTGATGTGTTGTGAGTTGTTAATTACCACCAATAAGACCCCATAATGAAATTCTAGGTTATTTTTCCATAGCAAACGCCAAAAAATTAGTACCCAAAGAGAATGAAAGCCCAAAAGGCACATCCTCATATAACGACTGTTTGTAATGAAGTTTTTCTTGAGTTTCCCTCCGATATTGAGTCTAGAAAGGTCTAGTAGAGCCGGGGTCGCGTCAGCCGACGTTTCTGCGACCTATGACCCTCCAACGTTATACGTGCGAAGGCAGACAATTGTGGCTTGGTAAGATGAGTCCTATTGGTCAATTCGAAACGTGGGCTGATGCGGCCCTCCAGTAGGCCTTTTAGACTCAATATCAGAGTTAAAGGGTAATATTGAGGCTAGGTTTACTTAGACTGGCTGAGCTATAGATCTTACAGTTTTGAGTTTTCATGCGGAAACGAATTCTACGTTTTATAAACACTGCCAAAACGTTGAACCCTCCAAAAAACACAACTATACATAACGATTGATTGGTAACCCTAGAGCAAGGTTTGTAGCTTTTAAGTTCTGCTCCGAAGAAGGAAATCAGGACAGACGGACGGACGACAGGACGGACAATGCCCACTTCAATTTCCTCCGCCAACTATATTCACGAAGACGAGCATAGTTTTATCTACTTGGCAACCTTTGTCAGTGGGGTTTTCTAACGATGGCCAAAAAAAACTTATTGTACCTCCTGAATCATAATATCCGTGATATTTGTAATATAAGATTAAATCGTACTGATAACTTGAATCTAGTGTTTTTTTATAATTTAAACAAACAGTGGATCCTTCACAGTGTGTTCTTTGCGAATATTTACGGGATACTAACTAACGTTTGACTAGAAAGCAGGAAATTTCACTCGTCGATGCATTTTAAAGATCATTGGATCATACAAGTTATCCTACACTTGCAAGGAAAAAACAATAGGAGAAGCTAAACAGCCATTAAATTATCAGGCCCTTAATGTTGCATATATGGTGTACCTTTACATACGCCTGCACCAGTACACAAAGAAAGTAATTATCAGTTATTTTGAGACAATCTTGGCTTATCGAGAATGATTCTACTGGTATTAAATACCTTTTAAAAATATATAAACTGGGATTATAAGTCATAAGGTGCAAACTAAAATTTATAAACCATTAAGCTTTTTAAACAGCACACTTCTAAGAGGAAGTTTATTTTGGTCAATAATCTTCATTCAAGATGATCATATTATGCATATATTTTCCATTCTTTTGTAAACAACTTTCTCAGATGCGTTATCGGGTGAATGAGTGTAGACTCAGCCCACGATTACGCCATCAGGCAGCTGCTAATCTTGTCCTTTGATGCAAATTCTTGCTTAAACATTGTCTTATATGTACTGGCTCGTTTGTTAATTTTGTTAAGTTCTATTTCTGGTGGAAATGATCTCTGTTATTTACATTGAGCTGAATAACGCCGACAAGGATTGTATACATTGTACAGAATATATTATGTATGACAGATATTTACAGAGTTTTTATTAAGCCGAAGGAAATACAATGCTTACAAGGGTCTAGTAAACCTTTTCCAAACCATCGTGTGACCATTGTACTTCCTTAATTTCGTAGATTTTCACACAATTTCTTCTTTTCTAAGTCACACCACGGTTATGTTACGAACTCGGTCATTTGTTTTTAATCTCTCCTTTACCTTTAAGTAATGGAGCATTGCACATTAATAGTCTTTCAATTATTGATTTCATCATCTTATCATTTCAAGGTGTCTTGTGAATAAGCACTAAGTTGACTTAGAGTTGGATAATATACTCGTAACTCTCCATTCCCTTAATATATTGGTCTCGTCTTCATTATTTTCGCGAGCTTGTATTGAATTATCAAGGGATCCTGTTAACTATATATGTGATAAATGATATCCATCCATATATCCTTTGACTCTGCGATGTATCGCCAGATAGCACCTGCATTGCCAGTGCTTATGACTGGATACCCCATGAATACTCGGATCTCCATTATGACACACTAATTGTGTGCCCAGGAGACCACCCGCCGAGCTTATTACTGTGCTTATATATCAGGTATTGATCCCCGCTGGCTCATGATTAAGGATAATCAACGGGTACAGACAGAACTAATGAGAACCAAATGTTACAATCAGTGAAGATGGGAAAATCAAACACGACTTGAACGTTGGCCTATGATTTGACCATATCAGACGTGATCATCCGAAACAAAACTCGATTTGCGAAAGATGACTGAATAAGCACTATCAAACATCAGCGTTGCATATGCCATTCCTATAAAAAAACACCATTTATTTATGAAGATCACTTGCATGATTATAAACAGTCATAACAACTTGTTGTACTGTTAGTTCATCTGTTTTAGAAAGCCTGGCCACATGCTTTTGAATTAGGATACCCGCAGACAGAAAATTGAAACATAAAATGAAATAGCAATTGATACCATTGATTCTAGGCTTGCCGGGAAAGAAGGGATATTTTAAAGGGGCAGTAGCACGTTTTTTGATAATTTTACATTTTAAATATTTCACTTATAATTGTAAGTAAATGCTAAATGTATCATATTGACAGTGACAACAATCTCATTACACAAGCCAATCACCCATAGTCAGAGGACAAAGTATGAGGCTTCACATAAAATCCATTGGCGGCCATTTTTTTGTGAACACCTTTAATTCATTTTTGTAAGAAAAATGAATCTCATGGCTGAACTTTACGTTATATATTTGAATTATTACTGCTTCATTTAGTTTGAATACATTGTCTTTCAATTGGAACTATTTATTTTCACCTGATATTCAACCCTAAAAACGTGCTACTGCCCCTTTAAGGGATTTCGAGACCCGCACCCCTTTTGAATAATTCTACAGACGATTTAGTAAGAAAGTAGGAAGAAACCATCTCTCCTTATTCTTGAAAATACCGTGATACATCATAGATTTCACGCCCGTCACAATGCCACAGATACCTTTATGGGAGTACTTAGAATGAAAACGATAGGGAAATCTTATGATGAGATAATATTGGTTTGAACGACGTTTTCACAATGAAGAAGAAATAACTAGAATAGGAACAAGCATCATCTTTTAACGTATACACGAGATACCAGATTGCAATGTGATTGGTTTAGCATACAAGTACATCAAGAAAACTGTATACCATATTTCCTCTAATATGCGCCGGGTCTCCAATAAGCGCCGGGCCTCTAATAAGCGCCGGGTCTCTAATAAGCGCCGGATCCTAACCTAACCTCCGAAAACATTTACAGGTTTTCATTGCAAAAGACGGTTTATACAAACTTCAATTTTCTATGAAAGAAATAAGCGCCTGGCCTCTAATAAACGCCGGGCCTCTAATAAGCGCCGGGGGGTAAAGGGGTGCTGAAAAAATAGGCGCCCGGGCGCTTATTAGAGGAAATACGGTATAGTGGTGTACGTTAACGTATTTGCAATATCCAACATGTTCTCTTGTACGTAAGATCCTAAAGAACTCTCATTACTCTACATAAAGTGACACAGGTTAGAAGGAATTATATAGAAACAGATTCCTCACCTCCTGGTTCTGTCCATACGCCCGTTTACAATAACAATTCGTTATCGAGTGCCACTGTAAATAATCCTCGGGCGTGGTTTGCTTTTGTTCTTACACGGTCACGGAATATTACTGAAGATCACATCTGTACATCATAACAAGTGCAGAAAATGTCACGATCAATTAACCTTTCCAATCTTGTACGTCATACTTGACTAATGATACGGAGCTTTCGTAAATGATAACCAAATTTCATTAAAACAAAATCTTGATACCGAGTGATGCAAACGAATAGGATAATTACACTGCATTTAAATCATAAAAGATCATCCGATTCTTTTACAAAATGGAACATCCTTATACATGTATACGCCAATGATATAGGACCAGAGATATCAGTTTCATTAGATAACACAGAGAATGACATTAATCAATTTTAACAGATTAATTTGTGTTTCTTAGCAAAGTGATATTCAAATCATACAATGTTACCGGAGGTAAATGAGCATTATCCTATCATCTATAAAGCTGATATATTGATATTTACAAATAAATCTGAGATCACACGAAATGTAAATATCTCATACTATAGATAATATATCTTCAGGTCAACTCAACATAATAATAATTTTCATTTTAAGAAATTTGTTTAAAGATGTTTTTTTAAAGATATTTGTAATCCACTGACCTTTTTACATCTCAACTCCGTGAGCATCAGAAATTCTTATCATGCAATTCGCACTGACAGTTTAAAAGTTTGTTTTGATTTCATTATTCAGAAAATAAGGCTAGGAAACAACAGTTTCCGTTTCAATTTCGCTTAATTAAAGAGCCACCCGTGAGTGTTGTTTGGGGTTACATATGACAAACTAATGAAAAATGACATTTGATCAAGAAGTATCGATTACTGCAGGAAATTATCAATACTTATCGACGTTGTATAGTGACAATAGGAAGGTTTGAAGTCGCGATTGTGATCGAAAACCGAACAATAGCGCCCGGCCGTAAGCATTCAGGATTACAGTTCCGAGTAGATACTGTTCAATAAGTTAACTAACTAGTATTCACGTAAATTGGACGTGCGACTTCCACGAACATAACATTTTAATGTTTTTAGATTATCATTGAAAACAAGTTAGATTATCAATGAAGCAAGTCAGAATATCATTGAGAACAAGTTAGATTATCATTGAAAACAAGTTAGATTATCAATGAAAACAAGTTAGAATATCATTGAAAACAAGTTAGATTGTCATTGAAAACAAGTTAGATAATCATTTAACACAAGTTAGATTATTATTGAAAACAAGAACTTATCGTATTACCATTTTGAGATGAATGTGTGAGATTTGTTGGATTCACATAATGGATTCTGCCATATCACAGTGTTGTAGTGGTTAGCATGCTTGCCTCTCACGCCAGAGACCCGGGTTCGAATCCGGGTGGAGACACCAAAAATTTGTGACTTGGGTCTCATTCTGTGTTGTGTCCCTGGGCAAGACACTTCATCCACATTCCACTCAGTTCACCCAGCTGTACAAATGGCTACCTGAACAAGGGGGAAGTATGGACCTATAGGGTCGCGCGGAGCGCTTGTTAATCGGCGGCACCGAAAATACCATCCCTCCAGGGTAATAATAATCATGGCGCTTTGAGCATGCTTTGTCATGGATATATGCGCGGTATAAGAAAGCTATTATTAATGTTCGTATCAAAGCAAATTATATACGACGAAAATCACGTATTAGATCTTTGAAATGACCAAACCTTACCCTGCCGTTTGGGATGAGCTGTCATCGGCGACCTACTGAGAGAGTGGAAGAGTTTGGGTTTAACGTGGTGCTAGCAAATATTACCTGTTATTTTTACTATGTTCATCATAAATAATTAGATATCCATAGTCACATATCCTTCGTCTACAGAAACAAATAATAACGATTTTCCTACCTCATGTAAGAATCTCGATCTCTGATTGGTTCACGTGACCCTGGATCACTACTGATATCACCCTCTTGAGCGGGATGATAAATTATTTATACCCCCGCCATGAACCAATCACGTAAAAAGCGTGCAAATTGAACTTATTTATACCCCGCCATGAAAAATGCGTGCAGATTGAGTTCCTTGAAAAGTATGTTTCGTTGAATACATTGATGTTACCTTTGCTCAAATAATATGTAGCTTTACGCAAACTAAAGTAATTGCACGCTATATAAATGCAAAAAAAACATACATGTATATTGCCATAATTAGCTTATTAATCTAAGATTTGATGTTTAAAATTTTTCTCGCGTTCCGCTCGTTGCATAAAACCTTTCGCGGGAATAATAAATACCTATGGAACCCGCTAAGCAATGTTATAACTTATATTGTTTTATCATTGTCTTCAATGAGTATCAATGTTAAAAACGTTTCGACATACTTTGCATTTCAAGTTATCAGAGGAAAGGAACTGTACGTATACAGAACTGGAACTCTGGAACTTTAAAGGGGCAGTAGCACGTTTTTTGATAATTTTATATTTTAAAATGTTCACTCATAATTGTAAGTTAATGCTAAATGTATTATATTGACAGTGTCAAAAATCTAATTACACAAGCCAATCATCCATAGTCAGAGGACAAAGTATGAAGATTCACATAAAATCCATTGGCGGCCATTTTGTGAGAACACCTTTAATTCGTTTTGTGTAAGAAAAAGGAATCGTATGGCTAAACTTTACGATATATATTTGAATTATTACTGCTCGAATTAGTTTAAATACAATGTCTTTCAATTGAAACCATTTATTTTCATTTTTCTGACATCACCCAATATTCCCCCTACTGCCCCTTTAACAAACCGTTTACAATTAAATAAATTTAAGATAAGCAACACGTATTAAAGGAAAGTTGTGTTGGTATTGCTCACGATGTAGTTATGTTAGAGATATACCCGTACTTCCCGAGGTGTATCGCTCAATAACCTCCTGTTTGAATCGTGAGTCTCCGAGGCGTAAGCATATAATGCGTTCCGCGTTATCTTTGTAATTCCGGTTTATTCCAGAGTTTGTCGCGACAAAAAAGTTGTCGATAACAAACAAATTTTACATATAAAGTTCATATTTTACATACTATTGAGTAACACTTTGGAAATTTTCAGGTTAAAAATTTCAATTTGAGATTTAGAAAAAAAATTCCGACGGAATTTTTCCAATGGAATTTTTAATTCCGACGGAATTTTTCCAATGGAATTTTTAATTCCGACGGAATTTTTCCAATGGAAATTTTTATTCCGATGGAATTTTTCCGACGGAATTTTTAATTCCAATGGAATTTTTTCGACGGAATTTTTCCAACGGAATTTATTTTTCCAATGGAATTTTTTTTCAATTGAAATATTTTTCAAATTTGACAATTTAATGCAGCTCGAGTTAAGTGGTAAATATAAACTTTGGAAAGATTGTAACTTTGAAATGATATATTGATTTTGACTGTTATTAATTTTGTTTAAATGTTGAAAAAAAAAATTTGATGAAATGTTGACTTTGAAAAGTAATAATTTGGTGAAATGTTGACTTTGAAAAGAAATAGTTCGGTGAAATGATGACTTTGAAGAGGTAGTGAAATGATGACTTTGAAAACAAACAAGTTTGGTGAAATGATGACTTTAGATAGAACTTATTTCAAGAAATGTTGACTTTGAAAAGAAATGGTTTGATAAAACGTTGACTTTGAAAAGAAATAGTTTGATAAAACGTTGATTTTAAAAAGAAAAAATTGCTGAAATGATGACTTTGAAAAGTATATACATGTATTTGATGAAATGTTGACATTGAAAAGGAATGAAACGTGAAATGTTGACGTTGAAAAGTAATAATTTGATGAAATGTTGACTTTGAAAAGTTATAATTTCATGAAATGTTGACTTTGAAAAGTAATAATAAGTGAAATGTTGACTTTGAAAAGTAAATCTTTGATGAAATGTTTACTTTGAAAAGTGATAATTTCATGAAATGTTGACTTTGAAAAGAAATAGTTTGGTGAAATGATGACTTTGAAGAGAAACAATTAGGTAAATGATGACTTTGAAAACAAATAAGTTTGGTGAAATGATGACTTTAGATAGAACTAATTTTAAGAAATGTTGATTTTGAAAAGAAATAGTTTCATGAAGCGTTGATTTTAAAAAGAAAGAAATTGCTGAAATGATGACTTTGAAAGTATATAATTGATGAAATGTTGACTTTGAAAAGTGATAATTTCATGAAATGTTGACTTTGAAAAGGAATGAAATGTGAAATGTTGACTTTGAAAAGTAATAATTTCATGAAATGTTGACTTTGAAAAGGAATGAAATGTGAAATGTTGACTTTGAAAAGTAATAATTTGATGAAATGTTGACTTTGAAAAGTAATAATTTCATGTAATGTTGACTTTGAAAAGTATACTTAATAGTTAGTGAAATGTTGACTTTGAAAAGTAAGTCTTTGATGAAATGCTTACTTTGAAAAGTGATAATTTAATGAAATGTTGACTTTGAAAAGAAAGGATTTGATGAATTGTTGACTTTGAAATTACTAATTTGATGAAATGTTGACTTTGAAAAGAATAATTTGGTGAAATGTTGACTTTGAAAAGAAATAATTTGATGAAATGTTGACTTTGAAAAGAAATAATTTCTGAAATGATGACTTTGAAAAGTAATAATTTGATGTAATTTATGACCTTTGATGCAGGTAAATGGTAACTTTGAAAGAAGCAATGATATGTTGATGATTTTGTTGAACAGTTGAATTTGATAGTTATAACTTTGGAAAGTGTTGCTGACGTTGAGAAGTTATTGATAATGGGGATTTTAACTTTGATAGTTTTCACATTTGTGAAAAATAACTTTTCATAGTTTTCACTTGACTTGAAAGGATATTTTAATGTAGTGAAATGCTAACACTGACCAGAGACATAACGAGTTTAAAGAATGGTTGACTTTGTTAATTGGTGATATGTTCATTTATGAAATTATGACTTTGTTGAGCTATTGACTTTGAAAAGTGAAAGATCAAGTGAAAGGTTAACTTTGAAATATCCAATGATTTTTTTATAGGTTATATGATGCGAAATTATTGTGGTGATATCTTCATTGTGTAAAAGATTGTCTGATGTTCATTATATCCTTTAATGTTCTATATTTGTTAATTTTATGACTCTTTGAATGCAAAAATAAGTTCCTTTCATGTAATAAAATCTATCTTATCTCATTAAAAGAATTAATACTGTTTTGAGGAATTAAAACGACTTGCTGGAAATAAGCTTAGTGGTAGCTTAACGAATACACTTGTTGAAATAACTCATTGGTCAAGGTGTTGATTGTATATTGAGTGACAATGCCGTTAATAGATAATTTCGATTGATTCATTATGCATTTAATGTGTGTTAATTTTTTGGATGAAATATTAACTTGATATATTGATAAATTCAAATATTGACCTTGGTAACACATAGACTTATAAAATCCATGGTGTTGGTGGATTTCGTTAGAGGCTTTTGACAAATTTTGCGATTCTGGAAATGTCTACTGTCTCATGTTGTGAAAGATAGTCTCATTTTCATTAGAAAGGAAAATACTACCCATTGTTTTGAGGAATCCAAAACATTACTGGAAACTTTTCCCACTGACTTGTAGCTAGCCTAACGAATATATTTTTTGAAATATCTCATGAGTCAAAATGTTGATTGTATATTGAGTGACAATGTCGTTAATAATAAGCTTTGGGTGATATTTTGATATACTTAAGTCGACTTGGGTAAATATTGAATTCTAAAATGCATGGTGTTGGTGAATGCTGATTTTGAATGTGGATTTTTTAGAAATTATGATATTTTTTAGAAATGTTTAATTTGAAAATCAAGACTATTTTGAAAAAGTGTGTAATACAAAACATCATAATTGCTTACATATGACAACTTTTTTCAATCGTAAAGAATAGTGGTATCTTCACTGTTGGTGGCGATAACTAATTAGTCAAGATGTTGATTGTGTATTGAGTGGCAATGCCGTTAAACCATGGACATGCTTCACGGCTCACCGCCTGTACCACTAAATAAATTCCGCGCTGCTCATCACCGAGAGAATCCAAGTGTGGGTGACGAACGGAGGCGGTCTCGTTCAACTTCAAATTCTAAAACTAACCACTTTTTGTGTTATAAGAGTACCAAGAGTTATAATGATTATGTAAAAGCAGTCAAAATGGCGATGGCTTCAAACAAACTACGCGGGATACTTTCGTTCCGTAAAGAGTAGATTTTACATTAAATGACACGTCAATATGTATATAAGTATTTCAAGCTTAGTGTATTGTGGATGCTATAACAACTTTAAACTTTGCCAGGTTTTTAAGAACAATAACATCTGTTCATTCCTAGAATTACTTTTGTCTTCCTAATAACATCAGAAGATGTAAATACCATTCCCAAGTATAACATGTTTGAGTTTTTCAGGGATATATTTGCTTCTAGTTTCATTAAAAGCTGGACAGTTGAGATGAATAGCGGAATTCATCAGCGATCGATAGGTCTTGATAAGTAATAAAAACGTTCTGTTTTATTGTTTCATTGGGGTCAATCATCTTGTAATTGCATAACGTAACGACAGGCTTTAATTGATTTATGGCAAAAAGGCAACTGGTAGATATTGTCAGGCACATGAATATCTTATCAAACATGGTGCTATTTGGCGACAGATGTCGTTACGTAATCTGCGTTCAGACGTGAAGGCTAACAACAGATACACGACAAATTTACCTGATATTAGACTCCAATGTTTTGTACATAAATCATTTCGACGTTTCTTTGTTGTTAGTTTACTGAATATATAAGAATGATGTATACAACTTTGTACATTCCACAAGTATGATTTATAAAAACAAAACCTCTGACAAGCTAATTTGTTTTCTTAAATTTGGTAAGTAAATACGTAGAAATCTTCTAGTTTCCAATTACATGTAATGACTGAGTATGCGATATTCAATTCTTGGTACATCAATCAATATTATTCAATTCATTTATTCCGTGTAATATTGCATCATTTGATTGTGACAAAACAATATGAATATGACCGGATGGTATGGTGGTATTCAGTTTTACAAATATTCACAAACATGTAATGAAAGGAAAATGTACATATTAATCTATAATAGATGAAACAGAAATAATGTTTAATATATTTGTGTCTTAAATTCTTATATTTGAACATCGAAGGATAAAATGAAACTCGTCTTCTATCTCCCTTACACAAAATATACAAAACCTCTCATTCGCATTTATCCTATTACACCTGCCCGTTTCTATCATTAAACTATGTGATGATAATCTGAATGTAGTTATATAATTTGTATAAATA
This sequence comes from Steromphala cineraria, assembly GCA_916613615.1. Lineage (NCBI taxonomy): Eukaryota > Metazoa > Mollusca > Gastropoda > Trochida > Trochidae > Steromphala > Steromphala cineraria. Next base: position 72,605,154 of record OU744720.1, on the reverse strand, counting down.
AAAGGTATAGAGTTACGGAGATAAAATTGTAGGGTATTGCTATTGGTATTTCAGGTTTTCATAAATCTTGCAGTTAAGATATAACTTTAGCCAACGGAGTTCAACATGATTGACAGACAGACAATTTATTTGAGTCTCATCTCACAAATAAAATACACAATACATATATACTTTTTAAAAGTACACGAACGTGAGCCACCCAATAAGGTTATGAGAGACTTTAATTATTTTAAAACACAAAATTACACAAACAACATACAGTACATTACACAAATGTGTTAGAAAAAGCTAAAGCATTAAATGGTAAAAGGTGTATATTCCACAAGGATCAACAGATCATGTACTAAAAAATAAATAATTTCGCTTTTTAAGGATAAATTTGCACGTTTTGGCACTTTGTACATGATATGTTTGTTCTCATGTTAATTGTTTTATTATAGGCTCTCATAACCCTTAAAGGGTGGCTCACTATAATGTTATTTTACAATGTTTATTTCTGTGTATTTTAATTTAGTAAAACCAATATTATCCTATGGGTCTGCTATTTGGGGTGATCGTCAGTTTAGTTGTGTTAATATAGTCCACAATAGAGCATTTAGATATGTTTAAGGTGTAGAAGACCCCTCAATTAGCATACTGAGAGGCGTTATTGGTTGGACATCATCTTTAAGCTAAACAAAGAATACAAAACTTACGTTTATGTCGCAGCATTAAGGGTATTAGTATTGATACTAATAGATTTTTTAGTAGAATAATCCTGGAATAATAATGTATTTTCTCTTTTGTCTTTATTTAAGTTTCCTATTCCTGATATATCAAGTATTTCTAATATCGACTGAAATGTTTTTAAACAGTGGTTTATTTCTTTGGATTATTATGATTGGTTGAAAGATATTTGGATTGATAAGGGTCCTTTGAATGGTGAAAAGCTTCGTACATATCGATTATTCAAAATCTGATCCGTTATATGAATATATTTGAGAGTTTTGCCAATGCGATTGCAGTTTACTGGGATAAGCCCGGCCCATTTGATCTACTTTTCCCAATTCTACGGATGGGATTCAGACAGGTCACGCCTGACTTGTTATGCAATGTAGCCGAGGTAAGGCGTAGAGTGCATACAGTAAGGATCATTCCGATTGCATAATCATTGGCAATGATAGTCTTTTGGAGTAACCGCTGGATCACGAATATCATGCAGGCCCGTAGCCCCAATTTCGGATTGGGGAAGGGGGTGGGCGCTTGATAGACCTGTCATGGAAATATAATTCTTGTTGTGGGACACAAAACAATACAGTATGGATGAAAAGTCGCAAAGCTACTTCATAACATTTTCATCCGATTTCCCGTTAAATTATTCCACTAAGGAGTCAAGCTGCACATTTCTTTGCCATATTCCACGTATGATTTTCCTAGAATGAATGACAATAAACATGTCATCTCTGTTAAGGACCATTTAACGATAGGTAAAAATGACCAACATAATTATGATTATGAACAAAATTTAAGAAGTTAACACATAATACTGGTAAAATTCAATTTGGACGCAATTAACTTATCTTGGAAAAACTCTGTTTCGTTGAACATCCACTAACCTCGACTTTTATCACTTCTCGATTTTGTTTTCAAAGATTTTTCAACAAAATAAAAACTGAGCTTGATATTTGTTAATTTGTCCAATAAACACCTTTCATTCAGACAGCGTAATTTTCGACTGTGAAAATCCCACCCAGATTAGGGGGTCATAAAACCCGCCTGGGTGTGACGTAATAAACAGACACTACAGATTAACGTATTATTTCAACTGAAATGCTGCCTAAATAATTGTTTTATTACCATTAATGTGAATATCTTTATTACACCAAATGCTTAGTAGTGTTACATCGTCAAATGATTTATCTAACTCAGAGGAAAACATTTTCTGAAAATCGTTAATATTATTCTGTGGTATTGTTACGATATATGCATAAATAACGAGTTTGATTCTGTTTATGGCGTCACAAAAAGGGGGTGTGACCAGTGACGGGCAGTCATGCATTCACTGGTTTGTGGCCAGATAAGTCTATCAAAAGTGGCATTCAAAAACGGCTTTCATTACCAAACTAAAACATATTTGAGTACCGACCTTTGACCGCACTATACAATATTGAAATCAAACCTTAATATATTTCAAAGAAAATAGTAAAATATGTTTGTGGTTAAAAGCAAAGCAAGAACGCTGCATCCAGTGAGTTTGTTTTCATATAAGATTCAAACGGGGTTTTGTTTGGCCATGTATTAGACATAACTACAAATACATTTATTTTCTTACTGTCTTTGTGCGTGTATATTTTGAACATGTTTTACCATTTTATATTGACTCGAGTTCTATGTACTTCTATACCCTATCCTACGTACATATATATATCCGTTATTCTTTGAAAAGCATTATTTTACGACGATACGGTCTCTCATAACCTTTTTTCCTATTTTGGGTGGCTCATGATTTTAAAATTTATTGGTTTAAATATTTTCTGTCTATATGAAATGAGACTGAATCATCCACCTGACTGTCTGACAGACAGATAGTTTATTAAAGTCTCACCACATATAAATTGTAAATTTACATAATGTGTGAGCCTTCAAGACTGAATACAGATTACGTAACTGCAACAATCGTGGCAAATAGCACCATGTTTAATTAGATACACGTGTGTATTGCATGTACTGTTTTACGGGTAGGCTTCAATGATTAATGAATTCCAGCCTTTCTGTGACAAGTTATTACTCAAGGTGTTATTTGCTTTTGGTGAAATGTAAATACCGTTTCTAGTTTCTATTTAAAATTCTACTAAAGTAATAAAATTTCAAAGTGTTTCCTAAATGTACATAGTATGGCAACTGACAGTATAATTACCATACACACATTTACTTATACATTTAATTTCGTAAGATAAAGTTGGAAAACATAAGTAATAATCGTTATTGATGAATAATGAGAAAATTAAAATGCATGATTATGCTATCAAATTAATTTTGAAGATATTATGAATCTAAGTTATATATTATGATATCATTCAAAAGGGTAAAACTATACCACTATATTAATACATTAGTTAATAGAATATTACATAAATATCTAGCATTATCATTGACAATTTTGTAACTTCAAATACATACTATATATTTGACATTTAAACACATTTAGACAAGTTTAAAAGATTTATTTCAGTATAAGATGTTTATGAATGCGTCAATAAACTATTGATGGACAACTCACCGACAGCTGACTGAATGTAAACTCAATGTCACCCAAGTTTTTACTCCAAAACCTCAATTGACAGATTCATCTATTTAATGCAAAATGTTGAAAGCCAAATCAAACTGTCTACCTCAATTTATAACATGTGCCAACGCAGAATTAATTTTATCCAGCAAATGTGATATTTTAGTCATTGTAACTTACCACCCATTGTTTATATTTAACGCGTTTACATACATGGATTTTAATGATTTTTAGTGTCTCATAGGTCGATTAGGGCCGGGTAGTTTTACCAATGTATTTTAATGTATTTTTATGTTTTATTGTAAACTACGTGACACTTAAATAAACTATTTCTCTCTCTCTCTCATAAAGCATTTTCATTTTCATTAAATGTTGTACAAACATAATCTACCATGGTTATTGTTTCATAATTTGCTCGTTAAAGATTGAGCTTTGTTATAATCACATATTTCCAAACTTTTCAATAATGAACCTGATCCAGGCTTAATCTACTCTAGTGGACCATTCTATTATGTCTGTGGGGTTGATGTTCATTGAGCCCTCATTAATTGTCGGCGAATTACTGCGTCGGCGAAATGAGTGTCTGGGTCTTGGGACACAACCCATGAAGCATATCAAGCATGAGCTAACGGCATTTTCATTCAATACACAAAACATCTTAATTAATGAGTTATTTCAACAGGTGCATTCGATAAGCTACCTACAAATGAGTCGAATTTAATTTCCAGTAAGCTGTTTGGATTCCTCAAATCAGTGATTAGTTTTTCCTTTTCTTATGAAAATGAGACAATCTTTCACAAAATGAAGACAACAGTAAATATTTTCAGAATGTCATGATTCATTTTTCATCAAAAACCGTTAACGAAATCACCATTAAAAATCTGCATTCAACAACACCATGGATTTTATAAGTCTATGTTTTTACCAAGGTCAACGTTTGAATTTATAAATATATTTTCAAAATCAACATTCATCAAATTATTACTTTTCAAAGTCAACATTTCATGAAAGTATTACTTTTCAAAATCAACATTTCATGAAATTATTTCATTTCAAAGTCACTATTTCATCAAATTATTTCTTTTCAAAGTCAACATTTCACCAAACTTTTTCTTTTCAAAGTCATCATTTCACCAAACTATTTCTTTTCAAATTCAACATTTCATCAAATATTTACTTTTCAAAGTCAACATTTCATGAAGTTATATCTTTTCAAAGTCAACCTTTCACATTTCATTTCTTTTTAAAGTCAATATTTCATGAAATTATTTCTTTTCAAAATCAACATTCATCAAATTTTTACTTCTCAAAGTCAACATTTCATCAAATTATTACTTTTCAAAGTCAACATTTCATGAAATTATTACTTTTCAAAGTCAACATTTCATGAAATTATTTCTTTTCAAAGTCAACATTTCACATTTTATTTCTTTTTAAAGTCAACATTTCATGAAAAGATCACATTTAAAAGTCAACATTTCAACAAATTATTACTTTTCAAAGTCAACATTTCATGAAATTATTACTTTTCAAAGTCAACATTTCATGAAATTTTTTCTTTTCAAAGTCAACATTTCACATTTTATTTCTTTTTAAAGTCAACATTTCATGAAATGATCACTTTTCAAAGTCAACATTTCAACAAATTATTACTTTTCAAAGTCAACATTTCACGTTTCATTCCTTTTGAAAGTCAACATTTCATGAAATTATCACTTTTCAAAGTCAACATTTCATCAAATATATACTTCTCAAAGTCATCACTGCACTAATTGTTCTTCTTTAAAGTCATCGTTTCACCAAACTTTTTTTTTTCAAAGTCATCACTTCACCAAACTATTTCTTTTCAAAGTCATCATTTCACCAAACTTTTTCTTTTCAAAGTCATCATTTCACCAAACTATTTCTTTTCAAAGTCAACATTTCATCAAATATTTTTTTTCATAGTCAACATTTACCAAAAATAATAACAGTCAAAATCAATATATTATCTAAAACAATATATCATTACAAAGTTAAAATCTTTCCAAAGTTTACCTTTATTAAAAACCTTTAATGAATTTATCACTTAACTCAAACTGCATTAAATTGTCAAAATAAATTCCATTGGAAAAATAAATTCCATCGGCATTAAAAATTCCGTCGGAATTAAAAATTCCATTGGAATAAAAAATTCCATTGGAATTAAAAATGCTATTGGAAAAATTCCGTCGGAATTAAAAATTCCATTGGAAAAATTCCGTCGGAATAAAAAATTCCATTGGAAAAATTCCGTCGGAATTTTTTTTCAAAATCTCAAATTGAAATTTTTAACCTGAAAATTTCCAAAGTGTAACTCAATAATATGTAAAATATGAACTTTATATGTAAAATTTGTTTGTTATCGACAACTTTTTTGTCGCGACAAACTCTGGAATAAACCGGAATTACAAAGATAACGCGGAACGCATTATATTCATTCCTACGACGAAATGCCACAGACGTGTTCTTGCATTACATCAACGGATTGTTCTGCCCACGACATTGATGTGTATCCCAAGAGACATACACCGGATATTTACTTCCGGGTAACAAACCGCCCGTGTCCGGTTGCTGGCTTCCAGTCTTATTGTATTGTTTATTTTAACTGTCATAGTAGAGAACGACAGTGGTGTTCCATATATTGGCAAACTTAACATACTGTTATGTTGTTATAAAAGCATTAAATATTAATGCCGCGTCAAATCATTAGAGTTGAATAAAGAAAGGTATTACGTCGAAAAAGAAGATGATTCATATTTTCCCTTTAAATGGTCATTATATATAGCACCTCTAGGTAAATAAGGCATCTCCAAAAAATCTTACAAAAAGCAAGAATTTAACTTCATATAGAATAGAGGTTACAAAACAATCGTACCACATTCTATTACGTTAAGGAAAATGCATTCGGTGTCGGATTCACGATTCCATGTATATGACTTCACTAAACTAAAACACATTACATATATTTCCCACATTTTGCTATGAAAACGAAACAACTTTCGGTGTTCACTCATCATATATGGGACACAACTTTAAGCCAAACAACAAATGGGTGCATCCGTGCACGTGTATTGCAATTCATTCCCGACGGCGATGCAACTGACACCTCAAGTGGGTTGGTTTGCACATTTAGGCATTTCCCCACGTGCACTCGCCGCTTCATCCGTCAAATGAACAACGCAGGTTTCCAACTAACAAACAAACTCTCTAAATTTATGTGCCCTCTAAAGCCTAGTGGATAAAATGTGCTGAGTGATCATTCGGAGGGTTGCAAGTTCAAAAGTCCTTTCAAAAGTTTATTTTCAAAATCCAAAGGTTTTTAACATGTCGTTCTTTGAGGCATTTGAGTAGACACCAAATTACTTTATCCCTCATAACCGGGACGGTCAAAGAGCAGTGGATTCTTTAAAAACAAGGCCACTGTTAACATAATAGTGACGTCATCACCATGGAATAAGCTACGCGAATCCATTTAAATGCGTTAAATGGCGTTCACACAAAAATGTCTGCCAACAGTTTTTGCATGATACTTGTATGTAACTTGACTCTTGCTGATTTTTTTACGACTACGGATACATGGATTCAGTATTAACAAGTACGAAACTTGGAACATTATAAAAATTGCGTAGACTTAAAGGGGCAGTAGCACGTTTTTAGGGGGAATATAAGGTGATGTCAGGAAAATGAAAATATATGGTTCCAATCTTTAGACAATGTATAAAAACTAAATGGAGCAGTAATAAATCAAATATACAATGTAAAGTTAGGCCATGCGATTCCTTTTCTTACACAAAATGAATTAAAGGTGTTCACACAAAAACGGCTGCCAATGGATTTTATGTGAATCCTCATACTTTGTCCTCTGACTACGGATGATTGGTTTGTGTTATGAGATTTATGATACTATCACAGTAATACATTTAGCATTAACTTATAGTTATCAGTGAAAAATTGAAAATATAAAATTGTCAAAAAACGTGCTACTGCCCCTTTAAAGTAATTGGGGAAACTTTGAAGAAATGATATCTCCAAAAAGGAGGTGGATATTATCGATAAAAGCTTGTACTTTCTTCCAACAACGGGAAGCTGACCCCTAAGAAGGATGCTTTGTTCAAATATTACAGATACTGACCAATTGATGGTCCATTATTTTCATTTATAAATTCCATCAATCATCTAATCATATCCGATTAATTTACTGAAATTATATAATATGCAACATTTATTATTAACCTTTTCCTATTGAGTTCTTGACCGAGATCCACATAAAGAATATGTGTCATTGGGAACCGTTGGATTTCTATTAACAAATACAGTTTATATAATGTTCACAGTTGAAATAATATTACTAACACATTCAGATTAAATCATATATTATATTTCCGAGCAAACATGTTGAAATAGTCATCAACTAAACGTTTCGTACTATTATTTCATATCATTAGACTTTGCATTTCATATATATTCAGTCAAATCTAGACCTGCAGAATTAGGACCTACCTAGGCTGTATGTTATGCTTCTATCTACCTACCTTCATACCTACCTACATACCTACCTACCTACCTACCTACCTTCCTACCAACCTTCCTATCTATCTACCTACCTACCTACATACCAACCTTCCTACCTACCAACCTTCCTACCTCTCTACCTACCAACCTTCCTGCCTACCTACCAACCTTCCTAACGACCTATCTACCATTAACCTACCTTCCTACCTACCTACCAACCTTCCTAACGACCTACTTACCTTTCAACCTACCTACCTACCTCCTAACCTTCTTCCTACCTTCCTATCTACCTACCTAACCACCTACCTACCTTTATATCTATCTATCTATCTGAATCTATCTGGGGCACCCTAAGCACATAGGGGGCTTTGTGAAGTTAGAGCCTTGTCTTAAAGCTGTATTTAATGCTTCTACCTACCTACCTACCTACCTACCAACCTACCTAGCTACCAACCTTCCTACCTACCAACCTACCTTTGTATTTATCTATCTATCTGTTCGAACCAACTGGGCCACCCTTAGCACAGAGGGGGCTATGTGAAATGAGGGCCTTGTCTAAAGGCCCCTCCACTTTCTTTTAGGTGACAATATCGATGCCCTTATTGTTTCAGGGAGTGTTGATGATGAACATCGACCATTTCGACTCATACTCCGTCGTTAGGTCTCGCAATTATTGCAAATCGATTGACTTTTCTTGACACAATACGTAAACCATCGCTTACTAATCATACATTCGCATTTCCTTCCGGACAATTAATTCATTACTGCGCACTTTGTCATTTTGTGTACTTTATAATATTTTCAATTTTCTGGGTATGTCTACATCTTCATATGTTCATATTTTAACCGCTTTAGTTCTTGTTTGTGTTATGTGTTATATGCTGGCGTTATTGTCATGTTTGTGTATTAAGATTCTTAATACTATATCGACAATATTAACAACAATTTGAGTAAGAATATGAGTAAACTGGAAGGTACTTGTCCATTAGTTTTGCAACATGAGCAGCTTTGAAAAAAACATGTAAAAGTAATGAGGACATTAATTACCCTACTTAAGTTTAACAAACTTAGCTTCTGACATTTGAATGCTCATTAAACGGAATCTCTGAATAGATGACATTTTTCTGTGAAAGATATGATATAAAATTTCAAAGCAGAAATCAATTTGAATTTTGTTTGGTATATCCTAACGACAAATGCTCTGTAAAAGCAACATGTCATAGTCATGAATACAGAAGTGCGACGGTCCCATGAAACAAGACAATTTTAAGGTCAAAACAAAGGTCCACAATACATCTCCAAAATGGTATGGGGTTCGAACTTCGCGGTCGGTTGCTGTATGCCTTGACACATGCAATCTGCATCCTGTGAAATATTGAACAGGAAAACTCACCACCATGATCATGCTGATCTTTGTTACATTTTTGTCATATTCAGCAATGTGTTATTGATAAAGGAAATCTCATAAGGGTTATTCTTTATAGAGTAAATGGGGACAGCGAGTTAATTGTAGACTGATTGTTAAATATCTCTGTTATAACTAACCTGCCTACCATCTTTGTATAAAAACGTGTCAGGCACAAATATAGGTCTGACACCGTGTTTAGCAGTATATTTGCTGTTCTCCCTGATTGAAAGCTTCAGTCACTCACCTTCCAAGTTTTTGAGGCAATTCAACGTACACAATTTATTCAAAAAGAAGTCAAACATAAAATGTTGAAACGAAAAGCAAAGTTTTTGAATAGATAGATGTATCATAATTTCAATGCATGTCTATACAAATATAACTGATACATGTTTATTTAGTAACCATGCACAATTGTCTTTTTTCATTTTTTTCAGTTCTGTAGAGTTCAGGTTCAGCAGATGTTCATTCGAATTGAACAGATCAAATTTATTATCTAATTTGTTTCTGTTATTTGTGTGAACCTTTGCGTTAAATGATACCTTGGCTATTAATGAACTAATTAGGACATCCTAATTAATATAGACCTCTTTGAAATAAGAATAGCAATATGGTCTTTATAAGTTGATATCAATTTAAATTAGATCATTAACTTCGAATGAAAAACGAGTTCGAGTGTGACATTTTAAAGAATTTTCCCATCCCACAAGGATTAATGAAGTTATAGAAATAGCATGTTATAAGCTATTAGACACATGAACATCGTATGGAAAGCAACAAACTTCTAATTAGGATTAACATCTCTCTCCTAAGAAATATTATCTCATGTGTAGTATTAACTAGCTTGTCACAAAGCACAAAACTTGAGTTCCGGCATATTCCTAAAAGGACGTATAAATTGGAGATTAATGAAAATATAGTTCAATTAAGAGGTGAATATAAAAACATTAGGTATTATAAAAACAGTGTTAGACGAACTTATTTGTGAAGATGATCAAATATGAAAATCTATGATCAAAGTGGTAAATATTTGAATATATTTCTCCTGAATAAATAAGAAATACCTTTCCCTTATTATTTAAAGGTATGTTACATTTTAGAAAACACCTTAAAAGATTCAACTGGAATCAAACAATGAGGAGAAATTGATTTGATTTTTCATCCTTTCTTAACATAAAATGGTTAGATGAAAACAAAAACATTTTTATTCATTACACAGGGTATGCACAAGCGTTTTGTCAAAAAAAAAACTTGTTTCATAATTTTGTTTAGTAAAAGGATTTCACTTAAGAATCATGCTACTTTCTCGTTTTATGCTAACATGTGCAGTTTTCGGTTCATTCAACCAAGGTCGACGTTTGAAATCTTGCAATACTATACTTTGTAACGCTGAAGGTGCCATTAGATTTGCATGTACTTTTGTATTTTGTCATTTTCCTCGTAATTCAGGAAGCTGTGTTTGAGCGAATCCACGGCTTCGACCGGAAAATTCCTTCGTAAAGGGTTTCTCAACTATTTCAGACTTACATCAAATTACGATAACAAATCCACCTTTTGTTGACGTAGCTTTGTGTAATAAGTATATATATATTGTGAATGTTGATTGGATGTTTTCTGGCAAAGTTTATGTATTCATATTCTGCATTTTAACTCGGGGCATGTCTGTGTAATCATATTCTGCATGGTATTTCTGACCACGTTTCTGGATTCATATTCTGCATTGTAATTCGGAGCATGTTTGTGTATTAACATTCTGCATGGTATTTCTTACCATGTTTGTGTATTCATATCCTGTATCGTATATCTGGCCAAGTTTATGCATCATATTCTGTATGGTATTTCTGTCCATTTTTGTGTATTCATATTCTGCATGATATTTCGGGGCATGTTTGTGTATCCATATTCTGATGGTATTTTTGCAATGTTTCTGTATTAATATTACGCATGGTAATTCTCGCCAAGTTTGTGTATTGATATGTTGCATGGTGTTCCTGGGTAAGTGTTTGTATTAACCTTCTGCATGGTATGTTTGTGTATTCATATTATGCATGTTATTTCTGGGCATGTATGTGTAATGATATTAACGTGGTATTTCTGGCCATGTTTGTGTATTCATATTCTGCATGGTATTCTGGCAAATATTGTGTATTCGTATTCTGCATGGTAATCCTGGGTACGTCTGTGTATTTATATTCTGCATATTTCTGATAATGTCTGTGTATTAATATTCTACGTGGTTTTTCTTGGTATGTGTATTCATATAATGCATGGTATTTCTATGCGTGTCTGTGTATTAATGTTCTACGTGGTAGTTCGAGTCACGTTTGTGTATTCATATTCAGCATATATTTCAGGATATATATCATGTATGTGTATTCATCGTCGGCACGGTATTTCTGGCCAAGCTTGTGTATTCATATTTTGCATTGTAATTCGGGGCATGTTTGTGTATTCATATTCTGCATGGTATTTCCGGCCAAGTTTGAGTATTAACATCCTGCATGGTACTTCTGACCATATTTGTGTATTCATATTCTGCATGGTATTTCCGGCCAAGTTTGAGTTTTCATATTCTGCATTGTAATTCGGGGCATGTTTGAGTATTAACATCCTGCATGGTACTTCTGACCATATTTGTGTATTCATATTCTGCATGTTATTTCCGGCCAGGTTTGAGTATTCATATTCTGCATTGTAATTCGGGGCATGTTTGTGTATTCATATTCTGCATTGTAATTCGGGGCATGTTTGTGTATTAACATCCTGCATGGTACTTCTGACCATATTTGTGTATTCATATTCTGCATGGTATTTCCGGCCAAGTTTGAGTTTTCATATTCTGCATTGTAATTCGGGGCATGTTTGTGTATTCATATTCTGCATTGTAATTCGGGGCGTGTTTGTGTATTAACATCCTGCATGGTACTTCTGACAATGTTTGTGTATCCTTTATGGTATTTTAGGCCATGCTTGGATATTCATATTCTGCATGGTGTTTCTGTCAAAGTTTGTGTATTCATATTCTGCATTGTAATTCGGGGCATGTTTGTGTATTCATATTCTGCATGGTGTTTCTGTCAAAGTTTGTGTATCCTTTATGGTATTTTAGGCCATGTTTGGATATTCATATTCTACATGGTATTTTTGTTATATTTGTGTATTCATAATTAACGTGATATTTCTGCCCATGTTTATGTATTCGTATTCTGCATGACTTTTCAGTCCATGTTTGTGTATTCATAAAGTGGATGGTATTTCTGGCCAAGTTTGTGTATTTATACACAAGGAGCAAAAGAAACGATATCATGTAAAATGCATGATAGGTTAGGCTACGAGTGATAGTTATGACTCAAACAGGGTTATCTCGTATTCAAGAGCTAAGTGAATTAACTTATTAATTTCAAAGCTATATCTGTTAACACTTTTGAAACACACGCCTTTCAGAAAAAGCCCTTTAATCTCCTTAACTAGACGAGATAGGTTCAGTGGGATAGTGAGAATGGCCCTTTTGCTTGTTCTTAAACCAACTTACAGACAAAATGCATGAACAAATTAATTTCTATCAAGGTTTTTCATTTTCATGACATCTTTAGTTTATCAAATTTACAAATTTCATATTTTTTTATTCCAATTCCAAAGATAATGACCAAAAACACAATGAAAATGCTGTTTTCGGACCCCTCGTGAATTTGAAGGGTCATGCAATTATAAGTATCATTTTTGAAGTTTGAATTTGTGAGTACTTCTTCACAACTGATGTGCTTATCACAAGGATCAATAGTCGGATTTCCTTTACAAACGGATTTTGTTTTCTTCTCTTTTGAAATGTTGGTATCCTTTCTTTTGCCCCTGAGTGTATTGTGCATGGTACTTCTGGTCATGTTATGGATTAATCTTCTGCATGGTATTCTGGCCAAGTTTGTGTATTCATATTCTGCATGGTATTTCCGGCCAAATTTATGAATTCATATTCTGGATGGTATTTCTGAGCATGTCTGTGTAGTAATATTCTGCATGGTATCAATGGCCATGTCTGTGTATTACAGTTACTATTCTTCATTCTGTCTTAACCATGTTTGTGCATTCATATAATGCATCGTATTTCTGGATATGTCTGTTTAGTAATATTCTGCATGGTATTTCCGGCCAAATTTATGAATTCATATTCTGGATGGTATTTCTTAGCATGTCTGTGTAGTAATATTCTGCATGGTATGTATGGCCATGTTTGTGTATTACAGTTACTATTCTGCATTCTGTTTTGACCATGTTTGTGTATTCATATTCAAAATGGTATTTCTGGATATGTCAGTTTAGTAATATTCAAAATGGTATTTATGGTCTTGTTAGTGTATTCATATTCAGCATTATATTTCAGGGTATGTTTGTGTATACATTTCATTTGTTCTATTTTTTTAAATATTTGAGTATTCATAATCTGTATGACATGTTCTTGGTATAGTGAGGTAACATTGTTTGTGCAATCATTCTGAATTATTCAAAGGCATGTTTCTCAAATAACAAATAAAACCGTTGCCAAAATGTTGATAGTAGTTGAAGATGACGATGTTGGGCGTTGAGCACTTTTCATAGCATGGAGATTAGATTTAACGATATCTAAAGAGATACATTTTTAACTAAATCTTGTCCTGTCATCTTCAACTGCATACACATCTTTTTTCTACTTATAATGTCATAATGATACATGTGTTACTCGCCTGTGTAAGACGCTACAATGAACTATCCATATGATATCTAAAACTACAGCTGCGTATCTTAAGTTGTTCACTTACCTTCGTATTCTAGTGCAAATATCATGTAATTTGTAACGTCTGTAAAACATCTCATCATTGTGAAAACGAAGCCGATAATGATGAAATTTCACTGCATAAGTTAAAATTCAGTTTGCGTTGACATATTCGTATGTCATACCTAGCAGATAGCTGTAACAAATTTGGCAGGTCATTGAAGTGACCAGGGGTCAATAATTCGAAAACACTGATTTCTATTTTGCTCTACAAAATCTTTCATTAGTGATCAACAGCTTTAGATGTGTTCCTTAGCACTAAGACAACGTCACTGTGATGAATTTTGTCCTACAAAGTTTACATGGATGATTTTAATCGTCATTTAAGAAAAGCTGAATTTCACAAATATGACCCAATCTGTCTATTAAACAATGCCAAATATCGACATTCAGGACGAGTAACAAGACGACCCCTAAATATGGTTTGGGAATGGTTATTTCACACATGGACAATTGATAATATTCTGTAAGTGGTCCTGGAGTTATTTTATGAACGTCAAAACGAAACCAAAATAACATGATGTTTGCACTAGGATCACAAGCAGGTGAACAAACTTAAGGTATGCAGCTGTAGTGTTATATCGCGCATTATGACATCCCAATACCGCTGACACAGAGGTATTGAACTCGCGGAAACTTCTGATTCAGCAAACCGTCTTCAATTTCGCTTAATGAACATATGTCATTTATCAATAGACCTACTTCATTCCAATAATTATTTCATTGATAAAACTCAAGTATGATTTGATATTAGACTCGCTTGCGCTCATGTTATACGAAATCGTTACCGTATTTTAAAGAATTGTATTGAACTTTACATCGTTTAGTATCCTCTTTATAATGTCAAAGTAGAAAATGTCTAATGTAAGGTAGAGATAAGAAATAGGCAATAGACAGTTTTCAACATAGATGATTATTAGTGTTCTCTGCAAATATGCCACAACATATAAAATCAAAATAGTAAAAAATATGCACATACCATTGCTGTTCGAAACTGTCACATTTTGCATCCAAAGTGAGTAGATTATTCAATGGAAAATATTGTCATGGACGCAGACACCCGTCGTTCAAGCAGACGACCATTAGTGTCGTCTGAACACCTGGTCGAGAGTTCTCACGCGCTTGCATGTACGCATGCGCAACCAATTCAACGCTCACTCCTATGGTCTTGTCTTTCAGTTATGTATTGATTGAATGTTATGATAATCATGCGCAGTAGGGTACCCATTGCCTATCATAGCATATTACCTCCTGCCGACTAGGCGTATCCTTTATTCCCGAACGCTATGAAATCGGTTTCCATGGAAACGCTGATGCCAACGGACAACGCGAGATTATGAAGTAGTCATTTATTTTATTTACCCAGCGGAAGATCAGGTCATATTAACAACAAACATGACAAATGCTATCAGGGAAATGTCCGGTCGATACATTGCATCGTCAACTTTTGTATTTTCTCGAAGGTTTTCAAACTCGGTTGTTTGATTGACAGTGCAGTGTTGAAAATGTGTCAATTATCACTGTAGTAAATATATATAGGCCTGAGGGGAATTATAGCATTAGATATAAAGAATGTGTTATTTAGTTACTGATTCGGTTACGAGTGGATTAATCAAGATGTAGAACACATTAACGGTTTTATTGCAAGGTTTAAAGAAAGGTGTGTTGCCATAGATAACATGTTGTTCTTTGAAGTACTTCAAGTTAAACAAGTTAAACCATATATTATTTTCTTATTTGAAGTAAGATGTCCAGTTAGACGTGAAGATTATCAATTGTTTGTTATGATTTTATTCGTTTGGCCGATGTAGGTTAATTGTGACTTTGAAGATTTCGATGATAAAAATGCTTAAATTTGGCCTTTCAAGTTAAATTTCGTAATTAAAAATATTGATAAGTATTATGTTGATTCTTGATACACGTGTTTGTGTTAACGGTAAATTCTTAAACAATATTAATAGAAATTGATTATTTTATTATATAGATTTTAAAATTTGGGCTATTTAGGTCAACAATTAAATTGAAATGATTTTATGTTGTTACTTGGATGTACGTGTTTATGCTTACTATTTCAATCATGAAATAAAACAGATTAAGAGAACTGGATTAGACGAGAAGAAAAGTAATTGTTCGTAAAAAAATTATTGTTTTCGTATGTTTGTTAATGTTGACTTTAATAATTATGATGAACGAGTACCTCAAATCTATGCTATTTAACTGAAAAATAGAAGTGACATAATTCAATGTTGATACTTGCATGCGCTTGTTTGTGCTTACAATTAATTGATAAACAACATTAAGAGAAATGGTTAGACCCAGATTAGATAAAACAATGTTACTCTTACGGTTTATGTAGGTTATTGGTGACCTTATGCTTATAAAGCTAATAAGTAATATGTAGAAATAATAGCTATATCATTTGATGATACTTGAATCCACGTGTTAGTGCTTGCGATTTCTTCATTAGGAGAAGTGGTTTACAAAATTGCATTCATGGTGATGTCATTAAACGAAGGCCACTTAAAAGGTAAATGTGAAGAAACGAAGCTATAACACAGAAGGGACATAATTAAGCAATTTTTCAAATCATGTCACATTCTCTCCCCACAGAGATAGATCAAGGCATAAAATGTTAATCGAGCCTCTGTTCTTCTTAGAACAAATCCGTGGGTTCCTGCAGTTTCCCCTGGCGGAAATGAATTGCACCACAATCCTTTTTAGGCAAATGATGACGATTCTCGCATGAAAAAGGTGGTTCCTATCACAATGGTTTACCATGATTCACTAGCCAAAATGATGATTTTAGAACAGCGTCGCCAATGGCAAAAGTAACTTTGATTGCATCTACCCCTACAAACTCGGTGAATAAGAACAGAGGCTCGATCAACATTTCATGACTTGATCTGACTCTGTGGGGAAAGAACATTTCATGACTTGATCTGCCTCTGTGGGGAAAAAACATTTCATGATTTGATCTGCCTCTGTGGGGAGAGAACATTTCATGACTTGATCTGCCTCTGTGGGGAGAGAACATTTCATGACTTGATCTGCCTCTGTGGGGAGAGAACATTTCATGACTTGATCTGCCTCTGTGGAAAAAAAAAACATTTTATGACTTGATCTGCCTCTGTGGGGAGAGAACATTTCATGACTTGATCTGCCTCTGTGGGGAAAGAACATTTCATGACTTGATCTGCCTCTGTGGGGAGAGAACATTACATGACTTGATCTGCCTCTGTGGGGAGAGAACATTTCATGACTTGATCTGCCTCTGTGGGGAAAGAACATTTCATGACTTGATTTGCCTCTGTGGGGAGAGAACATTTCATGACTTGATCTGCCTCTGTGGGGAGAGAACATTTCATGATTTGATCTGCCTCTGTGGGGAGAGAACATTTCATGATTTGATCTGCCTCTGTGGGGAGAGAACATTTCATGACTTGATCTGCCTCTGTGGGGAGAGAACATTTCATGACTTGATTTGCCTCTGTGGGGAGAGAACATTTCATGATTTGATCTGCTTCTGTCGGGAGAGAACATTTCATGACTTGATTTGCCTCTGTGGGGAGAGAACATTTCATGACTTGATCTGCCTCTGTGGGGAAAGAACATTTTATGATTTTATCTGCCTCTGTCGGGAGAGAACATTTCACGACTTGATCTGCCTCTGTGGGGAGAGAACATTTCATGATTTGATCTGCCTCTGTGGGGAGAGAACATTTCATGATTTGATCTGCCTCTGTTGGGAGAGAACATTTCATGATTTGACCTGCCTCGGTGGGGAGAGAACATTTCATGACTTGATCTGCCTCTGTGGGGAGAGAACATTTCATGACTTGATCTGCCTCTGTGGGGAAAGAACATTTCATGATTTGATCTGCCTCTGTGGGGAGAGAACATTTCATGACTTGATCTGCCTCTGTGGGGAGAGAACATTTCATGACTTGATCTGCCTCTGTGGGGAGAGAACATTTCATGACTTGATCTGCCTCTGTGACTTGATCTGCCTCTGTGGGGAGAGAACATTTCATGACTTGATCTGCCTCTGTGGGGAGAGAACATTTCATGACTTGATTTGCCTCTGTGGGGAAAGAACATTTCATGACTTGACCTGCCTCTGTTTGGAGAGAACATTTCATGACTTGATCTGCCTCTGTGGGGAGAGAACATTTCACGACTTGATCTGCCTCTGTGGGGAGAGAATGGCCATGTCAGACCCTTTACCAGTACCATGCAATAAAACATTAGAACACGACACGAACAGTTTAGTATTAGTATTACTTTACTATATGTTGATGAATACAATGTCATAGTGTCACTTAACAAAGGAATCCTTCTTCTATTTCAATGCAAATATACTATCTCGTATATTCCAACGTAACTTGGTAAAGGGATTGAAGTATATCTGTTGGAAGTGAAAGTGTTTTGAAAAAAGGATTGAGAAAATGGGTCACTCTTATACGTGTGACTCATGAATGTAATGTTGATGTTGGTGTCGACAAACGGCAGAAAGCAAAACCAGTTGAAGTACGCCATATTTAGGGGCACAAAACATACCAATATAATACATGTTCATATCATACTCAAACATTACGGTTTAAGAGGACAGCACAAAGAATCAGCAGATACTCGAAATTCTAAAATCAATTCCAAAAGTCTTCATGGCGAAAGTACAGCAGTGTGAGAAGGAGATGACAAAGGATCTGATGACTATTAAAGATGAAATATAATTAAACCTTGCTGTCATAATATTATCATATACGTTCCGAGATGATATTTACCATTACAGCTTGTTTCAATACGAAGTAACGCAAATCGTGGTGATTTTACTGCAGCTTCATGGGCATTATGGCATGACTTGATAAAAGTTATCATATTTTGATAGAATAATGGGAAGTGTTCTAACTCACATGAGTACAATGATATCCAATAACGTAAATGTTTTATCAGATCACTTTCATGAAAAGTAAAGAAGAATGCAATGGATCAACTAAAACATAAATATCCTAGATGTCTATGGGGTCATATTTCAAGTGTCAAACATCTGCACTTAATGATTGATTTCCCCTATAACAACTTCAAAAATAACATATTCGATAATGGCACCCACTAAAGTACTCACGGAAATAGAAATAAAATGGTTTTTGGCGTTGTTTTTTTTTACTCGACTAATGTAAGTAATTCCTACAGATGTTCAAGTAAGTTTTTCCCAACTGGGCCTTATGAAATCACTGCAAAGATATACTTTAAACTGCCTTTGTTCAGGTAAAACTGCCAAAAATTTCCATATTTTAAATACATTTCGAAACCTGCTACAGCTTACGTCATTCTCAGCAATGCGTGTGACAATAAACCTGCAACGCTCATTTCACCTGAATTTGCAGTTGCACGACAACTCTGTAATTGACAGCAGAAGTTATGAATAAACTCGTAAGAATAGTAGTTTGTAACACGCGTTTATGTCCGTAAGCTTAAAGCAAAACACGTTCTTTTTCAATTATTTTATGAATTTTTAAATCATATAAGATATAATTAGTAGAAGACTTAAGATTATTGTACATTTAACAATGTATTTTAACGGACGGTACTGAGATTACAAATCATTTACATACTATAGCTTGCATCAGAAATATACTTTTCGACTTCGAAATAATTTCTAGGCGTAAAAATGACACGTTTTTCTCTCCTGCAAATTCATATATTTCGGGCGATTTTACAAAAACCGACTTCATTGCCACTTGTTTCATTTCTGTCACGAAGGAAAATTTCAAATGCATTTAGATGGCAGATCATGGGGCAGGACGTTCTTACAAGGATATTGCACTACACCGTCATAAGCCGTCTGGTCAGGAAGCATGCACAAAGAAATAATGCGAGGGACCTTCCACGATCAGAAAGACCAAAGGCTACCACGCCCCAGAATGATAGAGCTCTGTTACGACAAGCACCCATCTGAAACGGGTATGGAGCAACCAAACTCTGAGAAATCGCCTCAAAGCAGCCGGATTGGGGGCCAGAAGGGTCATCAGGCGTCTAATGCTCACAAATCACCACAGACGTGAGCGTAGGTTATGGTGTGTGGACAGGCAGAGGTTGAATGAGATCATGTTGGAGAGTACACTGGACCGACGAAAGTCGTTTCCTCCTGTATGCTGTTAAACCCGCGTATGGAGGACCAGGAATACACTTGTCTTTCCCCTAGGAACATTTTGCCATTTTCACCTGATTTGAACCCAATCGAGCATGTTTGGGACATTTTGGGTCGTAGGATACAAAGAAAGAATCCTCCTGTACAAAACCTGAGGGAACTGAAGGCCGCTCTTCACGATGAATGGCAGCGGATACCAATGAAACAACTAAAGAACCTGGTTGTCGGTATGCCAATAGAAGTGGCTGCAGCTATTTGCGCACGTGGTGGCACCACACGTTACTGGTGTTTGGTGATTCTTGAAACACTGATGCAGTTTATTCAAGCTGCTTTAATCAGGTCGCAAACTCCAAGAGCTTGTAGTGACAATACTTAAACATCCATGTGTTTTTGATAAAATTCTATGTCCATTTCCCTCTTTATTTTCATGCACTTTTAGTGCCCACACGGTTACAAAACTTCTCTTGCAAATGACTAAATGATTGTTCTCTCAATAAAAATTGGTTTTGCTTATGCTCTTTTTCTCAGTCTCATAGCATACTTTGACGATGTACACCCCTCTGTGATAAAATCAGGGGGGTGTTAACTTTTTTGGGTGTGTATAATGAATGAATGAATGATCTATATTTCCTCCATGGATGTGAAGAGTACAATACATATCAATTAATTCAAATGAAGATAATTATTTACATGCAGCAACACAAATGCAAGATGGGATGAAATGATACATACAGATAATGTATGCAACTATTAAAGATAAATGATAGATTGCAAGTTCCAGGAGCTTATCTCTCTTGCAACAATCGTCATGAACATGATCCATGTGTACATGTCCATATCATCCACTAGACCTGTTATTCCACCAAGCATTGTCACGAGTATAACCTCATCATCATGACAGGTTTCAATGTCCATGAACTTGGTTATGCTTAGATTGTCAAACAGTTTTTCATACAATTTATCACGGTCTGTCTGCAATTGTTCACATTTTATGATCTGGTGATAGACAATATCATCACATTCACAGTTACATAGTAAGCACATACCTGAGACAACAGGTAGAATACCAAGTTTGACTAGCGCATACATGGATCTACAGTCAGTCTCGCGCCAGTACCACAGTTGCCAGAGTCGGTGTGGCAAGAGTTTTTCATGGATTGAGCGGAATCTCATCAGATCTGGTCTCGTTGATAGAGTCTCAAGCCATCTCATATTCTCAATATTACATACAGTTTTTTTCACAATTCTATTCCACTGCGACTTTTCCGGAAAGTGTCCATGTTCAAGGTAATTTAACAAGAATGCATAAAGATCATATTTGATCACAGTTTGGATCAGGTCATGTATAACCGATTCAGGAGAGACATCATTACACATATATTGTCCAATTCTGAAATAAAACAATCGTTTAAGAAACTGGGATGGGCTTGTTCTACATAATCTCCCAAAGGATAGAAGCTTAGATTTGTCAATAACAGCTTCAATATTCCACAGTCCAAGCGTTTGGGTAGTCACAGCAACAGGTGATCGAACATGAAAGTTTTGGATGCTTCTTGCATAGAATCGCTGCAGTTTTTCAAGTGCTATAATTTCATTAGGGTGTAAGGCTGACCAGAGCTCGCAGCCATACAGAACACTAGGCAGGATTACATTTTGCCATACTTTTGTACAGCAAATTGGGTCGAGTACTCCAGGTTTGAGTCCTATGTCACGGAGTGACCCAATGGTTTTCCTCCCCTTCAAACAAGCTCGCTGCGAACGTTCAGAGACCTTTTTGATAGCGACCAAGGTCCCGGCATAAATGTTGCTTTCGTGGATAGGAATGACATAAGTGTCCAGTGTAAAGCGACATTGACTCGTACTTTTGTATATGTCGTTAAAAACGAGTACATAGCTCTTTTGGGCGTTGTACACAAGTCTCCACTTACCAGCATATGATTGCACAACATTAAGGCCTGCCTGTAGACCTACTGGGGAACAACATGTAATAGTTGTATCATCAGCTAATAAGACACCTGGAACATGTTCTT
This sequence comes from Steromphala cineraria, assembly GCA_916613615.1. Taxonomy (NCBI): domain Eukaryota; kingdom Metazoa; phylum Mollusca; class Gastropoda; order Trochida; family Trochidae; genus Steromphala; species Steromphala cineraria. The sequence goes on along the minus strand of OU744720.1, from coordinate 72,582,966 downwards.
TACCTACGATCAATCCACATTTCAAGTCATCAAGCTGCTCAATCAGATTGTTTATGTACACTAGGAACATCCAAGCCGAAAGGACACGACCCTGTCCTACACCTTGCTGTACTGGGAAGATGTCACTTGTACATCCGTTGATTTTGACACATGCTGTGGCACAGTGATAAGAATGTTTTATCAACTTCCATGCCGGCCCCTGCACTCAATACTGTCCTACAATACTGGAAAGGCAGAAATTCAGCATTTACAATACAGAGGACTTTAAAAGGGCAGTAGCACATTTTTAGGGGGAATATAAGGTGATGTCAGGAAAATGAAAATTAATGGTTCTAATTGAAAGACAATGTATTTAAACTAAATGGAGCAATACTAATTCAAATATATAACATAAAGTTTAGCAACGCGATTTCTTTTTCTCACACAAAATGAATTAAAGGTGTTCACACAAAATGGCCGCCAATGGATTTTATGTGAATCTTTATACTTTGTCCTCTGACTGTGAATGATTGGCTTGTGTAATGAGATTTTTGACACTGTCAAAATAATACATTTAGCATTACCTAACAATTATCAGTGAAAATTAAAAATATAAAATTATCCAAAAACGTGCTACTGCCCCTTTAAATTCAGCGAATAAGTTTTTGAATTTTCAAGCCAAAAGCAGTCTCAACCTTTGCAAAATTAGAATATGATCATAAGAATAACCTTGAATAGCTTACAATCAAATAATTCAAATTGAGCCATCTCTGATCAAAGCTTTTGTAACATCTTACAACTACACCTTAAGGCATCTCTCCAACAAATGAAAAAGGGCCATTAGGATGCTTCCAATGATTTTATTCTTAACCTACAAGACAATGTCTCTTGCACTTGATAATTCTTGAATGTAACAGGACCATTATTCGAAGTTGAAACAGTTTTGCTGTTTCTCAATCAATAAAGCTCCCTCTCCACCTTCACCATTTTGCTACAAAAGTCTACATAAGTTCATCCTACTACATCAGCGTATGTTTCCACTTGGACCTTCAACATATACCCTGATATCTATCGACAAAAAGCCTCTTATCCTTGTAGCTCTACACTCCTTGAGAGGGGTGCCAATAGTCTGGCATCATATAATCATTGACTGAATCAAAGGTTCAACGTTCAGAAAATCCCTCACAAGTGGCATTTAGGCTTCTATTGAAAGAGTTTACTTAATGAGTATAAAATATATGTAAGTAAAGAACAACAAATTTATTCAACAATGTTAACCTGCTATAACTCAAATCGTGGATATGATGCAAATACCCATAAAAATGATTCTCCTGTGAAAAAGAGACATGACTCAAACTTGATTTAAAATGCATTTAATTTTTCATAGTTTCATATACATTTTTCATTTAAGTGAGATATTTACGTTGATGATATAAGTGAAACAGCTTACATGTACAATAATGAATTGACTAAAATGAATAACATTAACAAAGAAAACAGACTGTCTGTCAAATCTGACAAGATATTATTGCCTAATAACTATTATGGTGTTCAGAAAACTCTGTAAATATGATGCAAATATCAAAAGATGGTGTTTTCAATATGTTACTCGGTAACGTACTGGTAATGTATTATTCTAAAAACTAATACTGTTATAACAGTAATAAGAATATATGAGTTTGTCATGAACATATAACGATACTTAAGACAAGTACCAAACTACATACAATGCTAAAACCTTGAACTGTATAAATATGATAACAGAAAGGTCAATCAAATATCAATTTGGCATGTACGTAAATGTACACATGATAATATTTCAGTATTTTCATATGTTATCATTAACAGGGAAAGTGTACATCACTACATGTTAAGAGAATAAATATTGACAACATATATAATATCTAAAACTGAGGTCATATGAAATAATTATTTGTTAAACCAAGAAAGCAATTGTACTTCGGTAAGCCTAAAGGGGCAAGAGCATTCTTTTCTTAAATTTCTTTCTAAAAACGTTCCTCCTAAATTTATGAGAATCGTGTTATTTTAAGAGGGTCAAACATCTTATAACTTATCTGATAATCCCTAATTGTAGAACACTTATTGTGTGAAAGCTGCTGGTGGCCAGCTTATTGTGAACACATGTGAATCATTGAATGGATCCATGTAGCTTAATAAAACATGAAACCCTTGTTTTAAAAAGTACCAATTCTGATAATAACCATTGTCTAGCATTTTTGGTAACATTTATTTCAATTTTGAAGGATTTTGTTTCCCATAAAACATACTACTTCTTCTTGAGGTCACATTCTTCAATACTTCAAATTAACCCCCGTGACTCCAAATCATCTTTTGTGGTTTATGGTTGGCACTACATAAATATTATTGCTTGATACAGTTCAAAGTAAGAACCTCTATATCAAAGATGATACTTATAGTCATATGATATTTCTAACTACAGAAGTAAAACAATTGTGCCGTTTCTAAACTGTTTATCCATTAACGAAACTATAAATTACTCATATTAAAAATGGGTTACAGGAATATGTTCATGAACATTGTCACATGATCTCTGGAAGATATGGAGAACCTCACCATAGCTCTCTGATATCAAATATATCAACTTGTATTGATACAAGTCCCAAATATCGTATGCTGATGGATTTTTACTGTCAGGATTAGTTCAACAAATGTTCATATATCTCAAATCAGAAAACATTAATTTTAGAGTATATTTATAGTTAAAAATGGTCTGTCACTAACAATATGTATAATACAGTATAAAATGCAAATGGTAAATACAAATTTTAACAATTTATGTTAAGGACATACACATCACTGCAGCTGTTTTCAAAATGCATTGTTCGCCAATTTCAAGAATAAAATGAAATATTGTCTTTTGCACGAACACTCCAAACCAGAATATTGCTCCATTGCTATTCTTAATCCAGCAAGTTTTCATTTCCGGAATTTGATGAAGGGTCTTTAATCATCATCACTGTCATCATTTATTGCACTTTGACGGATAGCAATGTTCATAACGTCTTTGATTTCTTTTTTGGGGTTTTCTTCTAGGTCTGTTTTCACAGCTCCTATTTGAGCAAGCATCCACTCAAGTTCTGCAACAGAGAAAAGTTAAATAGATTTTAGATGACACATTTGATAAGTTACAACAAACAATGACAATTGCCATGATATCACATCAGAATTTGATTACCAAAGTCACTGTATAAATGATATAGGAAAGCAAGCTACAGACACCATGGATTTAATCATTTGTTCACTAAATAATTGACATAGGAAAGCAAGCTACAGATACAATTGACATATGAATGGAATAATTAAAATGAAGATTATCTGGATAAAGTAGGCACATTGGTTCCCAAGTCACAGTAGACAGTTAATTCACACGGGTGTAGACAGAGCTTCCATGTACAGCCAAATCATGGCAATACACTGACAACAAAACTTCCTGTACGTCATGTAATGGCTTGAGTACTGCATAACTCCCTTACTCTTCATACTCAAACAGATCTCATGATGTCTACTTCTATGCATTATCTAGAACTATCTGGAATTTTTTCCAAATTACAACAAATAGATAGTTCCAAAACTACACTCACCTTCCAATAATTCAGAGGATGGATGACAACCTCTTTATTCATGGCATGTGACATTTTGACACAGGCTCTTGTGTCGTTCGCAAGCAGATGACCTTATCAGCTCTGCTTGAGAACAACACAAGAACCTGTGATGAAACGTCACATACCATGAATAAAGAAGTCGTCATCCATATATTCCCTGAATTATTGCCATTTCAACTTCTAAATCGCCTCTGAAAGAAGTTACTCACCTTCCACTTTGAGATTCATTCCTCCGAAGGCTATGGGTCCTACAAACTGTTTCTTGAGGTCGTCATTGCAGTAGATGAAAACTGTTGGAAGATTCTTGTCTGGGTAGTTGGGAATACATGTTGATGACACACCTCGAACAAACTTGGTTTGTGGAAACTTCCTAGCTAGAAGGGTTAAGTGCTGGTTCACTAGTTTACAGATGGGGATACTGAAATAGAGGGAAATTTGAATATATGAAAATTTAATTTTTTAATATAAATGGTAATTACAGTGATAGAAAAATGATCTTAAATTGTTTTAATGTCTATATGCAAATGAAAATAAATGAATTTCTTATTAAGATATACTGTTAAGGTGTCTTTACCCTTTACTATAAAAAATTGAGCCTCGAGTTTGTACAAAGGGAGGTTACTCATACCTCTCATGGTTTCATACCTTTAGCATAGGTTTATACAAAACCAGTATCATGAACACCAAATATATTGCATACAATTGCTTTATCATCGTAACATAGTCAATACAAATTAATAGTTTTTAACGTCATTCTTTTACCTTTAGACAGGTAAGGAAATTTAAAGCAAACATAAGCTGAGTCTATATAAATAAACTTTTTTAAGCAGATGCAAGGGAATTGTATCCCTGTGGATTCATTTATTCTCAATTTCTCCTTAACTTATGATATTTTCTTATTTCTCGACAAGTTGCATGAAGGCTTTTAAACAAACTAATCAGTTGTTATTTAGCTGTAGTTTGTTTTCAAACCAGCATTCCTCACTTTTCTTTATAATCCTTTACATGATAGAGGATACATATCAATTTGATCCACGCTTACCCATCATTATATACTGTGGATTCATTTATAATATAATAATAATTAATTTATAAAGCGCTTCGTATCCATCCAAGAGGTTCTCATTTACTTACAATATTTTATTATTCATTTAAATGAAGGCTTTTTTATTCAACTAATGTTGAAATAGCAACTAACTAGTTATTATATTGTTTTTTAGCTGCTAGCTGAATTTTAAAACCAGCAATCCACAGTTTTCTATATACTCCTAAGTAGATGATATACATCAATTTGATCCACACTTACCCATCTTTATATACATGGACTACGACCCAAATATCCTCCCCTGCTTTGTTTACTTCTCGAACCCAGTCTGACTTTGAGATCTCCAGAACGTCTCCGAATTGTGACTTCATTTGCGCCGCCTTCATCTCAGCTATTCGTTGTCTCCTGAAGAAGATACAATAAAATTTCTTATAGTTCATCATTTAAGAAAGAGGATGTATAGTTCTATATTTTCCACATAAGTTCTTGTTGCTTATAAAGGACAGTTCAAATTTCTTTCTATATATTGAATATTCTTTAAGCAATTCATTACATTTCTGTCATTATTAGGCATTTGATTCCTTTTATGCTAAAAGAAAATGGGAGTAATAACATTTTGACAGTAAATTGTTATTTTGTAATTGAAGGTGTTTGGATTTAACAAACTTGTGAGACATTTTATTCTCTCATACAGTCCTAAAGCAATGGTCAGTATAGATATTCACAAGCAAATGCATCTGTCAAATATAATGTATGACAATCAGTAACTCTAAACTGGTATTGTAAATCACTTACTTATATTCTTCAAACATCCTTTCTTCTTCTTCATCAATGTCATCTTCATTGTCTTCTAGTTCTTCAAGCGACATCTCACCCATACCTTTTCCTGTAGACATACAAGTACTCTTTAAGTTCTTTAACTAAATGTGAGTCAGAGTGCAAGATCAATCATAGATTACTAAAACAAACTTATTAATGTGCATCAATGAGCTGATCATCACATAGTCCTCTATCCTTTTTCTCAACTAATGAAAACATAAGAGGATCTGAAAAAAGCTTCATTTTCAAAAGTTAACACTAGAGATAAAAAGATCTTTGAACTACCGGTATTTGTATTACCCGGTAGATAAATATCTACTACCAGAAACACTTTGGCATCCAATTCTTTCCAACAACATTTACTTATTGATAAAATACTGCTTTATCACCACAAAATAGCACCACTTATAAGGAGTAAAGCAACAATTCCCTTATTTAAGTCTTTATATAAACTTGTTTAAAACAGAACCATCACTTGTGACACTGTTCCATGGCACTTCTCAATCAACAGAATCTAATTATTTCAATCCATTATAGAATATAACTAATTTAAACTAAATTGTGGACCCTCATTGTCCAGTATATGACGGGATGCAAGCCTAATTCAGAATACAAGTTTATCAAGATAAACCAATGCAGTTACTTTGAGTAGCACTGGTATGTCAAAATGGACACTAATAAGCAACAAACCTTGTGACTTATCCTGTATAGTTTGTTCCACCATGTTTACAAAATCATCCTCTGTCATCTCCTTCTCCTTGGGAGGTATGATTCCCTTGGCTCGGAGGATGTCATTCCACTCGGTGTCTGCGTTAGGGTCCTGTAATTAAGAGGTTTAAGTAAGACATTTCAAATTTTCTCCTGCATACACTTCTAATTCACTGACTGTTAAAGGCACCAATCGATCGGTTTTCATTCGCCATCTTGAAATGTTAGCATTGCGAGAAGACAAATGTGCTGTATTATAGCAATTCATTAACTTAACTAAGAAAGAATTACTTGATTGATAGAAGAGGAGCATATTTACAAATAATTCATAATAAAAGTTATCAGTTACGACGACATTTCGTCATAGTAATGCATTCCATTATCGTAGCTTCGATGATTGGCATCATTTCACGATGTTTTTCCTCTTTGAGCAATACACTTTATTCTTTGTCAAATTGTTAAATCTTGAACAACTGAAATGCTTACCTCACAAACATATTTGAAATTAAGTGTGAAATTATCATGTAAAATTCATATATATTTGTTAACAGGAAAGTCCTCCTGAATTGAATAATTTGGTGCTTCATATGGCTTTCTTACCAATGTTGGGTTCCTAAATCTTATCAGTTTTGTGGAAACAATCAGTCATAAGTACATTTATTTAAAAACACAACGTAGAATCATAAAGTAAGGAGGATCACATTTACGAAGAAACATGTTTCTCACTAATATAATTTTACAAGTAGGCTAATGGATGATTTATGAATCAATGCATAGTGCATACATTAATAAAAATAATTAAATCATATCTAACCATTTAAAATCAAATTCACATCTCGATTTAATGTTCAATCAACATGCTTAATAACATTGTACTTGACAGTAGGAAAGCGATGCTTCTGTACAGAGTGAACAGCATGATTTGGTTTCATCCTCCAAATCGGACTCTCTCTTGCTTTCACGATCGCTCATATTTTCATCGGTCAAATATACTCTATTCAATTAGTATTAAACCACTATCAACGTTTCATTAGAATCAGAAGTGACTTATATTCAATACACGTACCTGCATTTTGCCGTTATAATCTCGGTTAGCTCGTGAAATCCGTGAGTATTTGTTGCTTTTTAATCAGCTCGCTCACATGTAAAGGGCGATCCCCACAACGAGCCTCGTTTTGACTACAACCGTGACGTCACACTAGGAATTCCCCGTGGCTCTCTTTCCTTATATGGCATTAGCCAAACTTGTCAAACTGCCATCTGGTATTACTCAATATTATGAATAGCTTTGGACTAATTTTATTATACCTTCATATCTAATATGACAAATTGCAATTGATTTAGAATTAGCATCTATCATTACCGTAAGAAAATGTTTCAATTAAATTATTAGTTAATCTAAATACATCTACAGCCTTTTTCTCTTAACTTCCTATAAAATACGATTTTATATTATCACAAGACATATGATTTTTTTTCTAAATGGTTAGTTTTAGGAACTCTTTCAATTTATCTGTATATTTTCTAATGTTCTTAGACACTTGTATGTTTTTTAATGTGCAGATTAGTCCTACAGAGCCACTCTAGAATAAGGATCGAGTGGTTGGGGATCACATTTGACAAACTTATAATGAATAGATTGTCATTTCATCGGTTAATATTGATTGTTGCAAGAAAATATCATACCAAAGCTTATCGTCGTTAAATAGTGGCAATAGGAAGGTGTAAAGTCGCGAAAAGTGGACACATTAAGCAAACTTTGGAAATTTATCGAAATTATTCAGAATAACAGTAATGATGTTTTACTGTTTGATTCGTTAAACAGTGTATCCATGTCAATTTGACGTGTGAATTTGCCTTCTACTAACAATATGACATTTTTATATTTTCATTGAAAACAGATATTTGCCATTTTGAGAGGAATTAACGTGTGAATGTTTTTATGTAGACCTATATAATTAATTATGTCATAGCCAAATAATATATTGTTAAAATCACGGAGTGGCTCTTAAACAAAAATTATGTCCTCGTGTTACTTTTTATTGGGCCGTATTTCATCTCCGATAGAAAGACCGGGATGTTTTTCAAAGTGTTTGTTTTGCATAGGTACGAATAATTTTTTTTGTAAAAACATGTTTCTTTTTTGGTGTAAAGGGATATGTACTTTAAAGTTACAAATTGTTGTGAGGCTTGATTAATACAAAGTCACGTATTTTTTTCAAATGAGATGTTTATTATCACGTTTTTGTCAAACGGAGTTAAAACTTTTTATTTATCGTTTTGATAATTATCCTCTGAAAAATCATTACCCGGTAGATTTTTAATGAGCTAGACCGCCTGGTTTAATTGAACCCGTGACCCTGCATGCACAAATGATGTAATGTGCAAGTTGTAAAGAACACCAGGTTTGCCAGATGACATGTACTTATGTAACAGGAGCTAATAGTTATAACCATGTGCAGGGTTGTTCTCTAACTTGTTATGTAAGACAATAAATACTTGCAGATAGATAGATAAACAGGCAAGCATGAAGGCAGATACACATATACGTCTCACCTCAAAATAAATGATAAAATATACAATTTAAAGATAAAACAAAACGTGAGACCCCCATTCAGGGTTATAAGAGACTGCATATATGAAAAAAGATGTACCGATAATATTAAATATATCATCTAAAGTTATGAAGAGTCGCAATGATAATTATATATGATATATCACAATAAAAAAAAAAAAATTGAAATAAAAGTAAGAGTATTAAACAGGATATACCGTATAGAAATGTGAAACTTACTAAGCATGATATAAACTTCGTCTCCGCTTCTGTACAAAATTGCAGATTTGGTCGAGTAAAAACAGGTGTCTCTCACCTGACATGAGCTAGTTTAACAATGAAATTAACATGCAATATTAGCTTTAAGATAATGAATGTGACAGTTTTAACAACGAAAGGGCTTTTGAACATTTTATCAAAATAAAGCATTTACTTTTTTACCACTCTTCTTTATGAGACAATGAACATGACACAATTAAGTGTCTAAATAAGCCCAATAGCCAAATGTGGTTTTACGTATTTGAAGCAATACGAAGGGTTCAAACACGGTTATACAATGCTTGAATTTCATTTTAATCTTTAAGAAACACATGTGTTATTTGTAATCTGAATTTTAGATAATGAACATGAACTGAGATTGAAATAAATGAAACAGTCATTTGAATGTCAAAAGAATCTGTTGTTTAATGCGAGCGATCAAGAAGAAATTAAATAATCATATTTCATGGTCAAAATATGCAAATAAAAATAGTTAATCCGTTCTCCAAAATCATTCAAAACACATGTTACTTGTGCTGTCGTTATGTGTAACTATCAACACAAATTTGAATGACCTTACTTGTTATTAATATGAATGTAAAATGATTTAGTGCGAACTTACACTGTAACATCTGTTGCAATATTTATCGTATATTGTTTATGTTTTATTTTGTTTATGTTTAATTATTAAACAATACATTTATCTGTCTTTTCAGACATATTTGATAAAACGTGATTTATGATATGCGTTGCACTATTTGGTAAATTGAATGCATGAACTAAAGATATATATGTGACTTATTAAAACATTATAGTCGTGTGCACTGTAGGTCTACAACAGATATTTTGGTGTGAAAATTTGTTAAGAGTTTTTTTTGCCTTTTTATCAAAATATTCGTACCAATTCTTAATAAATATTACTGTTAATTATGGCGTCATTAATTTCGTGAAGATTTGATTGTCTTGAGAAAATTTAACCCTGAATCAAATCATTAATACATTTTGCAGCCACATATGAAATAATGCATTTTATTGAAATTATAACCTTGTTTTTGATCAATGGAGGCCTGATTGTTATACAATGTTTATAGTTATAGATTTTATTGTATGCATTTACACATTTAACAGGTACGCATCATCGGTCACCTACAAGAAATGAATGTTCTAATACTCTTCACATGGTCTAGTCAACAGGATTCGAACATTTACTGAAAACAACAGGCATCATGCATTGATAAGTATAGAAGGGAGACAACTCGTTTATTCATTCATAAGATGGAAGAGGTGTTCAACCAACAACGCTATTATATTGCCATAATTGATCCACGTTCTAAAATATCACACGGCACAAACGATATTTTCATAAAATTTATTTTTATTTTTTGTGTTTATGCAATAGTGATCTTTTAAAAGAAATATTGAAACTGGAAATTGGATGGATTATTCATTTGATTTACTACATGCTTTTATCATCTGTAAACCTCGAAATCGAAGATACTTACAAATGTAACGAAATAACAGCAAAAACAAGTTCTATCCTTGTAAACAACATTATGTTGATATATATGATTGCAAATACTTGATTAATAAATATCAGAGAATATACCAATAACCACTGCCGCAAGAACTTCAAATACTTCAGGACAGGATCTATATAGCTGAGATCGCAACCCCCGCCGTAAAAAGGATGAAATCCAAAAAGAGATCTACCCAGTTTTAATTACTGCCCCACCCTTTCAAATTTCTTGATCCATTATTGCCCTATCTGATTTTCAAGACAGAGTTATACTTCACAAGATTTGTATCATATGACAGATATGACATATACTAAATTTATTAAAATGCGTAATCATCCGGTTTATTTGTGATATCATAGAGCAGAGACTGTATATAGTCTGTATATACTATAGGGTCTCTGCATATAACTAGAAAAATAGAAAGCATAAGTTCCAAGAAGCAGCTTCAACTAAAATAATTATGCATTATTGCTCGTGAAATCTGCTCACAAGATTCTATACTATATATAGATCCTACTGAAATAGTCGGCCTAACAGATTTAATATTTTATTCATTTGTACTCATATCTAATTGCATATTTGAGAAATATCACTAATTTTCGCATCAGGTGTACACTACTCGCGCCTTATGAGCAATTTTGACTTCATTAACTGTGATACATAACGCGGCAGTATATTAAACTAGAGCCTTTTGCTTGCTAACAATGGCTCTTCATAACTTAAGGTAGATCTTCTATATGCACGCATACAAAGTAAGAAAACCCCTCTTGAGGCGACTTGATACCGATAGACAGAACCTTTGTTCAAGATTACTGAAGCGTTAGACACGAATGTCATAGATCGTTTACAAACTTTCACTTGCGCCACTGACTTAATTAGATCGCTGGTCACACGGTGGGTTGAGGTTCACATGGAGACAAGATAATTATTTTGGGTTAGTTAATTTCATCGCAAGGTATACTCTTTCTAGAGTATAAGGTTTGAATACTGATCGTTGTCGCCGGATGGTCAAAGTATCAAAAGATGGAGCATTGAGGGAGTTGGTGAAGTCTGGGATATTTCAAGTGATGTCAATAATTCATCAGGTGGAACTATTCATAACTACACCGATATAATCTGTGGCTATACGTTTCAAACTTGAGACGAAGGAAGGTAATTGTAGCTGTACATCTTGTTCTTCTGGTAGAAGCTAAGAAAAACGTGTCAATACCATTATTTTGAAGTTCATGTCGTATCATCTATGTAATGTGTCCGAAATTATTGATTGAGGATCTATTGATCGCCTTTTAATAATATATCCCAATCAGAATTATTTTGACTCATATTTATTTGCTAAGGCATGATTCAGAACACCTCTCCGGTTAATATTCAGTTTTACTTACCCTAATACAAGTTTAACTTAAGATAAATGATAAATTTATGTTAAATGTTTCAGTTACATTTCAAAATGGCGGCACCGGAACACCTCCAAGACATGCAATCATCTTCAACAGAGGTACCGGAAGTGACGGTATTCCAGAAACCTCTCATCCCTCCCCGACCAGGTTATTTCCGTCCCTCTAATCCTCGAGTGCTTCCCTTTATATCCCCTGCGTTAGACCTCGCAGAGCTCAAGAAAACACAGAAACGAGTGAGGTTCCTGTTGGAGAAGGAAACGAGGACGTCTCCAGTCTCGTTTGCGGTGAGTTGATGAAGGGAGGCCTTGAGGTTCCCTGTTGAACGTTTGTTGTTTTAAAGTCTAATCTGTAACGGTTCAGTTGAAGTAGCATGAGGAAAATTAATAGTGAGGTTGGTTCTGATATATATAAGTGTGAATAAACCCTTCAGACTCTTCTCTTTGGAAATTAAACTGAGTTGTCGTCTGCCAATAATAATAAGTGTGATGGTCCCATACAGCGACGCCCTGTTATTTTGACTTTAATCTTAGTTGTTGGAAAAGAATAATTGAAAAATTGTAATCATTCAAAGTATTGAAGATATTTCATGAACAACGTTTATTTTGCAATCAGACTGAAATGTTTTTATCTTTCAGAAGCTTGCAAGACCAACCTACCATGGCAAGTGCTTTCTGTGCAGGAACAACATTGGCGACCCACACACGCACTATAATCACCCAGTGTTTAGGTCCACTGGTACTGATCCAATCAAAACAACTTCCTCTGATCCAACAAACCAAAGACGCAATAGCATTGTCATCCCGTCAGAATTGAAGAGGTTAGAAGAACGAAAAAAGCTTCAAGGATTCTGGGAGAGCAGAAGCAACGAAACAGACGAGGAACGAATTGTTATCCCGATATTTCCAAACAATAAGTTGTCGAATCGGAAACATAAATTCCGAAATATATCTTTGAGCCAAAACCTAAAATCTAAACCCAAACATGGTGATGTTATGGCCAAGAACAGCCTACACGAATCTGGTGACTCTGAGTCTGATCTCACAGCGGGAGCAACCCGGAACAGGGAAACAGACCACGAGCGTGAACACGACCATTCATCGGACAATCGCAGTCAGAAAGATGGCTTCAAGGATCACAAAGGTTCACGACCAGACGCAGACGCAAACCGGAACTCCACACAGCAGCAGGAGAAGACGTACCTGGTACCGGAACTGGAGAGACGGTCGTCCCTTGGCAGGTGGTGTGAGTGCCAGAGTTCAGAGCCTGGTCCCTCCGAGTGCTGGGAGTGTGGGCTGGAGACCGGTCACGAGAGATGGTGTAGGTTCAAAACAGGGGAATGTCCTGATTGTGGCAAACCAATCAAAGGAAAACATCGCGTCACCTTCCGTCCACGGCATTTCAGGACCTCGTCTTCATCCTCCCCCGACAGTGACGAGACACGTGAGAAGAAAAGACGTTCCAAAAGGTCAGAGAAATACCAAGGCTTTGGACACAACCTCGGTCACAGCAACTGTGATCAATCATCTGACCCTAACGTTCATCGTCAGGCGTATATATTGGCTCTTGCTGATTCTAGAATACAAAGATGGCGGACGGATCCTATGAGTTTTTCGAGTCCCAGCACGGGAGGATACTTCTCATACTTTCCTTCGTTAAACGTTTCGAAGGCAAAGGCAGAGGTCAAGGACACCCCTTGTCTGGGGGTCAGAGTTTCCGAGGACAAGGTGAAGGTCAAGGATCCAATGAAACACATTCTTGGGTCTGTAAAGCTAAGCGATTATTACCCAAATGGAAAGAAATTCCGGAAAGAAAATTAATTTTAAGATCAATTACGAAATGAATAACTTGTCTGTTAATAAACTATTGAATGGTTTATGTTTGTATACTCTTGACTAAGCGGGATAAAGAATATAAAGCAAGCCAATTCGTGTTGTTAGCTGAGTGATGTTGACTGAAGATTGTTCTTCAATTGCAAGAAATATACAAGCGAGCGCATCCTAACGGTGTCATGGTGTGTCGTGAGGGATTCAATCTAAGATTTGTGAACCCACTGACACATTAAATAATTCTCAAATCTGTGCATCTCCCTAGATTATTATATGTCTGAAAGTTATGCAAGTAAAATCGGAAATCAGATCGACTCATTCTTCAACGTTACTATGGATACTTACTTATATCGATTCACTACCTGTGCAAATACACCTGTACTGATAATTGCACTAGATCTTCTTGGGCTTATTGCTCTTGAAGCAGAAATTGATATCGGTAAAACTGTTTTATTTTAATCATTATGAATAGAGCGTACCTCCCCTCAAGAGTTATTCCAACGAGATTGTTAAAGGCATTGAATACACCAATTAAACAAGGCTGAGGATTTGTTCCTGATATATTACGACAACTTGAGATGTATCAACTAAGGACTCATCTCGATTAATTTCTGAGATATGGTGTACTAGTATTCTTTCCAAAAACTCCTGGGAGCCAGTAAATTAAAGATTAAAGGGAGTAAATTTATTTTGAGCATGTAAATACGTAATGTTATGTCGCAATTCACATTGAACTCTCACACTGAAGGATCTTTAAACTAAATATAATTGAAGAGAAACACTGAGAAATATTACTTTATTTAAATTGAAAGAAAGTTACTGTTACTGAAATTTGTGATTTATAAACCCATGAAAATATAGCAAGAAGCCATCATAACGGTATACAAGCTTCAAAGATATATCTGATCTGAATGGTGTGCTTATCATTGAAAGGTTTAAAATCAATTATCGAATGTGCTTTCAGTTTGATGCCTTCTGTAACAGCGTATATTGGTTTATCTAGTGAAAGGTGTATCAGTCATTCTGTCTTTATGATAAGGCGTGCATTCGGAGGCTATATAGAAACGTTCATATCCGTGAATACACAAACCTTATGAAAGGCGGGAATGCTACTCAACGACAAATACTCAATGTGACAAATATGTTACGTCCGTTGCTCCAGTGTATATATAAGGTATGAACTGTGGATATTTATGTGACATGTTATTGAAACACTAACTGTTTTTATATTTAGATACAATGGAGATTTTATGTTGTGGTCAGCTAAAAGAATTATTTATTCATAAATCAGTTTGAGAAAAGCACATTTTTTACAATTTTACATATCTCGCGATAATTGTACATTATAACAGCTTTTCAAAGTGACAATTTAATCTTAACGAACGTCACCCTTTCAATTCCTGTTTATGGATATTTAATTACATAAATTTTGTGATATGATATGATATGTCAGTTGGCATATCAACAGTATTGTCTTCAAGCGATTTTATCAGTTTGTTGTATCATTTTACATGGTTTACGACTCTCAAAGTAATGTAGTATGTAAGTAAATCTCTCCTATTTATTGTAATCACTAAGGTATATCGACATGTACATGCACCTGTACACATACTGTCACTCAGTTGACTCATGATTGTAAGGCAACAGTCAACTCTTTATACTTTCACAACTCGCATTCATTCGACTTAAAAGATATTTCATTCTGAGGAAGACCATTTTGTGAAGTGTGTTAGCTGTTTGAGGGGTAGGTCTTATCGTTAACCTTATTCATATATGTTTTTCTGTTTATTAAGTTTGTGTTATTTTGTTAATTTATCGATTTTGTTACGTGAAGATTCATCCTTAGTAACTGAATACGATTTACTTGATTTAATACATCGTATATTAGGATGTATTAAGGGAATACCTTTTGTTTACATATGAGGTATTCACAATTTATTGACATCGTGTGACACATTCAGATATAAAGAGATTAAAATATTGCCTCCTGAGGATTTCCGAAATCAATTGTTTTATGACAAAGATGTTCTTTGTTGACATCTATTTATGTTTTCTACTGAAAGCTTAAAGGGACAGTAGCACGTTTTGGGGGGGGGGGGGGGATATAAGGTGATGTCAGGCAAATGAAAATGATTCCAATTGAAAAACAATGTATTCAAACTAAATGGAGCAGTAATAATTTTAAATATATAACTTAAAGTTTAGCCATGCGATTCCTTTTTCTTACACAAATGGATTGTATGTGAATCTTCATACTTTGTCCTCTGACTATGGACGATTGACTTGCGTAATGAGATTTTTGACACTGTCAAAATAATACATTTAGCATTAACTTACAATTATCAGTGAACATTTTTAAGTATAAAATTATCAAAAAACGTGCTACTGTCCCTTTAATACATTTATTTTAAGTTGATACGTCTCTTTCAAACAATTTTCTTTCGATTTCCATGACTTCAAATTTTATTTTTGTTTGTGTGGTAAAATGTGTAGGGATTTAGGAAAGGACAGACAATGAAAAAAGTTTACAAGTTGCTCTAGCGAATTTGTGAGAGACGATGGATTGTTTGATTTTTATATGCAAAGCCTGTCTAAACCCATTCTCTCCCCACAGAGGCAACTCAGTCATACCTGCTAATTCAGGTATGACTGAGTTGTCTCTGTGGGGAGAGAATGGTCTAAACCGCAACTTAACAGTATTCATACAATCTTTTATGTCATTCAAAATTCTGCAAACAGTCATATGTTCAGTGGATGTTTTAGGTAAGCATCGCGATTAAATTTTCTTAGCATGAAGTAAGTGTAAAACTTATATTTTTCACAAACATAGAAAAGTGTGTTTGTTAATATAGTTAACAATGCAAGGCCATCAAAAATAAACAATATATATGGATCATAGAAAAGAAAAAACAATAGTTGTAAACGTGAAAATATTCTTTTTAAAAATCTAGTATTAGCAAAGCCAAGCCAATTAGACGTCGACCATACTTTTTAGTAAGTGAAACATAACTAATTCATTTCAAAGTCAAAATTTTTGATTAAAAGAAAATAACAACATACAACAAACAGATGTTTAATTCTGAATCAATCTAATAATCTGAAAATATTAATGGTATCTTTTAAACATCTATTCACTAATGGTAACACGATGATATATCCGTCCTTTTTCTTATATTGATGATAAATCTACCATTTCTTGAAGAAATCGCCCATCGTTAATCCTTTGTTTGTAAAGTTTAATGTATTTTGTAAAATAACATTGTAGGGTTAATGTTCAAAACAATTAGTGTAACGATCGGAAAGCAAAATTTAGTACAATAAGGGCATAAAAACAACAAAAATATTTTATCGGGTAAAGCTCAGACCTTTTATATTAAACACGCGCGTTTCTATTTTAGTGAAGCATAGATAGGCTAGAGGCAAACTCGTATAATCCACAGCTTGTATGAAAGACCACAAGGATAGAATTAAATGGCACCATATTTTAGAAAGGATGTGATTAAAATATTGTGTTATTAAAAGTTCTTTAAGCCGTTGATTTCAATAATAGAAATAAGTTTTCAATGTGTATTAACAAGTATTTAAGTTGTTAATTCAAATTATACATTTGTAATTTGTAATTGCACTTAAAAACTTGTTAAACACCATTTTAAAAATCATTTCAAGGATATTGATCTTTGTAGACTTTCGTAGTTTTGCATATTGATCGGCTAACAAATAAGGAAAGGGGGAAGTCAATAATTTCAAAAAAAAATACAGATACACTATCTATAGACAAAATTCGTGCAGTTTCTCACAAAAGCAGGAATGAATGTAACCGAAATTCATAACCGCATGACCATTGACGAATGTGTAAATACTGTACAGAAGCACCTCTGTATTCGACTTTGGCAAAATGGACAGCGGAGTCAAGGCTGTGTCTCAGCCCCTCAGACGGTGACGGCGAGGAAGGTCCTCTGTAGCTATCAGAGCTGGTACACTTGCCAAGATCCAGAGTTGATCGTCAATTTAAGACTGGCAAGGTATCTTCACAGAGTGGTATTTCCAATGGAAGTGTTATTACAATTATTCAAGACCATTAACACTTAAAGATGACAAAGGTTGCGATAAAATTAGTACCAATAAAACTTAATGCACACGGTCGTCACTAGCGATTTGAATCAAGTCGTTCGCTTCTAGACCTCTATATACATGTTTGTAGTCTTTTAGTACGACACTTTTTAATGTTTAGAAATTGGTCGCTACGATCTTGCCAGCCGGAATTCAAGATCTGAACTCGTTTTGCATTTGTGATTTCTTCTATTACATGAATTCCTGTGTGGAACCTGTATCCCATGTAACCAATCGGACGTGACAGTTCTCTGGACAAACCAAATTACAACCCCAGGAGCCTACTATGCCGAATTACTGAAACAGTTGGAAACCGCAATCAAGACAAGCAGACGATGTATGATGACTATTAGAATCATGGTTATTTATGACAACGCACCCGTGCATTAATGTCGACAACCACAGACCGCAGTTCCACAATGTGGTTTCAAACAACTGACACATTTGTCCGACAGTCCAGATCCAAATAGTTATTTTTTATTATACGCAATATGAAGTCGGACCGTCATGGTACTAGATTTAGCGATGATGCCGGCTTCAAGACGGCAACTAAGGCGTGGTTGAGGGAACATTCAGATGAATTCCATCTGAAGAGTATGATCGCCTAAAGGAACCATAGGCAAATCGATAGGTGTAGTATCGAGGTTGAGAAAGGATATTTCGAAACCTAATAGCATAAAGAACAGTAGGCAACTGCTTTATCATCGAATTCTATGGCCTTAATGACTTTTACACTTATTATCAACGTCAGAAGGCCACCAACCCCCGTTCCATTAGTACTATTGGTAATATCATATTCGCTCTCGTGTCGAGAACAATGAAAGTGTGATCCTTGTATATTATCTAGTCGTTGGCTATAACTAATATACTGACTGACCTGCTATGGTATAATTAACGCATATACCAATTTTCATATTGATTTGTTAGCCAGGAATGATTAACAACTCGTAGTTTCGTAAATCAGTTTATTTTTAGCATCATTCGTTACATAAAGGCATACAAAATACGGTTTACATGAACAAGACTTGTTCATTGTATTTAATTAAGTACATAGCTATATCCAGTTCTCTCCCGCTACATTGGATGCATGTCCTGCTTTTTAACAACGCCATATACCTATCCAAAACCAGTGATTGGAGATTTTCTCAATTAAAGGAAAGAAATTTCTCCCTTTTTTTGGCAAGGAAATATATAACATTATAAAAAATATGATAAATCATTATGAATGCACAACTCTTTATTATACAGTTAACGACGTTTCGGTGTGGATTACTTTTTAGGTATCAAATTAATGGAAAAATAGGTTGGGGAGTATACATACATGATATGATGATGAAGTAACAAAGGGCGAGGTTACAAAAACATAATCAGGACATTCAAGTCAGAATCTTAAACGATGTATGTAGCTTTGATGGGGACTTTTTACGAAATTTCTAATCATATCATATCTCCCAATAATTGTTAAGGTTTTACAAGCAGCATGTTTAGATAACCATGTTCACTTACCACACCACACTTATATCATCCCTTTCACCTCTATGAAACCAGTAAACAATATGTTTTAGTGCTTGATTTGTTAATGAAGGGTTAACAATAATTCAATTGTTTTATTTTCAGTTTTAATCCACCATAATGATGCCAACTTATAGAAAACTAGATCATCGTTGTCATCCAACAGACTTATCCGATCTAATGATTGCCGTTTCCATGGAAACACCACGCTCGTGTGTCTCTCCGCAACCGGAAGCTGTCAGATTGGGAGCGTTGTCTCATTCTCTGGATCTGTTAGACATCTGTAGAACACAGCGAAGAGTGGCAGCATTGCTGGGCGTCCACTCGCCGCGTGGGGGACTTGGTGTAGTGGTCAGTTTATCCTTCTTCCTTCTCTCATTCATTTGTCTGAGTTGTCATGAGGATAGTATTTATGTAATATACATTTTATAGGATCGTTTGTCAATTTTATTTTCATGATCTGATGTGGAAAGTATTTTTATAATATCAATTGTATAGAATGGTTCATCGATTTTATTCATATATTTGAATTCTTTATCATTTAGATTATTCAGTCCAATTTTAATGTATCAAATATTTTACTATTTTACTTACATTGATTAGTTAAAATGTTCTATCATTTTCATCTTAACATTTTTTCAATCAGTCGGTCCTACAGGTTTTAAAGTTGTTTTTTGTTTCTATTTCTTCCTTGATTTGTTTTCAATGTTTAAATGTAGATACGATAATTTAATTCTTTAATTTCCTTTGTTATATTGTTTTCATTTTACATTTTCATTAAAGTTTCAATCTCATAATCTCTTATTGATAACGTTTGCCATTTGATTTGCTTCTTTTTCACATTATGAGTTTAATATAAGGTTATCAGCTGAATTCTGGAAATCTGCGCTTTATTTCAATATTTTGTTCTTTGTTGAGTTAAACTTTCTCATCTACTTACATAAATCAGACATTTATATACTCGTCATTTTTAAATACGTTTTTCACTTTGGTCGCTTTAATATTCCATGTTGTTTATTAATGTATGAAATTTAAAAATGCAAATGTTTTTTTGTAAACAAGTTTCTATCGCTTTAAGATCTTTCATTGAAATTGATAAGTTTTAATCTTAATCGTATTAACTATTATGGTTTAACCATAATCTCAAACAATACCTTTATGATTTACTCTTCGCTTGGTTATCTTCGAATTTGTTCGCCAACTGAGTCCTAATAGTCACTTCTCTCAATCCTCTGGTTTTCTTTGGCATTTACATTTGGTACTTCATTTCGTATTTTTTGTCAAACGTTAATCTTATTTTCACTTCACTTCTTCAACACTTGAAGTGAAATGTTCTAAAAAGTCAATATGATATACAGTGAATAGGTCATCCTCATTATTTTCTTCTTATCCAATCTTATTAAAAATTGATGAGTTAATTAGTAAAATTCATGACAGGAAATTAACCGGATATCATTTGAAACTGCAATATCCATTCTCATCAAATCAATTCAAGACGCGGCCGTCTTAGTTAACTCAATTATACCTGTCGATGCTTTTCCGGCGTTGTTAAGTAACATTTCAAATACAACCAGATTGTTTTCCTGCGAAATTTAAAATGTTTTAACTTATAGGTTTTGAAGCAAATGTAACTAATTCTTTATGAATCAATCGTCATCATTTACTAGCAAAATTGAAAACAATTAGTTCATCTATTCTTATACTCGGGGATGCATTTTGGAGGGTAATTTTTTTAGAGAGGGTAATTTTGAATTTTACATTTGATTTAAGAAATGTTAATTGTTGACTTAAGTCACACTTAGTTTTTAAATAAGTATTTAAATCAATTTTCTGTCTTGACATTTAATCAAGATATCTTATCGATTCTTTGTTGATGATAACGCACTGCAACTTGCGGTACAGCTTACATTGGAATATAGACATTTTTATTTTTATTCTGTGATGGAATTACGTGCGCATGTTTTGATACCTCTTGAAAATTCCGTTATTCCGTCTTTTATTGCAAATGTTAAAATTAATTTTTACTTTAGAAACAGATTTAGAGTCAGATTACTAAAAACGTAAAAGACATATTTATTTGAGAAAAAAATAAGTAAGCAGTCGTCATGCACGCACATTTGTCAGATGTATGCCACTTATTTTGTCACTGTCAATTTGGTCCTTTACTCTTTGTTCTTGCATTAATTCACCCGTGAGGAAAATCTCATGACATCATTATAGTTTAATACAACAGTGATAAGTTTCATAAGGGGCGAATACAGGATTTTCGTTTCAGAGGGGAGCGACCTTTTGGAATAAAACTATTGGAATGCTTTATTTGTATAATGATAAGAATGTTTACTGCACTCAATTCCGGGGGCCTTCATTCATTGTTGCTGAATACTTTTATCATATGCACGCCCCCTTCCAACCAACACCCACGATCCGTCAATGTACATATTACATGTCTGTCTCGTGTTACCTCATTATAACAAAGTCTGATTGTCCACTGGGCACTGGCAGTATTTAGTTGCTATGTCCAATATGAAGATGATCCAGATTGGCATTAGTATTAATTATGCTACAAATTACTCGATAAGACTGTTATAGTCGTTGTGATTTGTTAATTAAAAAGAAGTTCCTTTTCTTTTGAATTAACTTTTTGATTTTAAATGTATGAAATATTAAACATAAGTTTAGTCTGAAATGATATAATTATAATTTTGAAAAAAATATGGATACATAATGTAGTCTTTTCAAACCGTTGGAATTTTAAAATGTATCAAATATTCTACCACTACACAGAGCATAACGCTTATCTAAGGTAAACGTTCTCTTATTCCAGAGCCGACCTCAAAAGCGTTGCAGAATCTGTCGGGAGAAGATGGCGGATGGTTCCAGACACCGCCATGCCTTTACCTACGCTGAATCTGAGAAGCTGGACGACGATACCTCAGAGAACCTTATCGACAGATACCTCACCTTCAGGGAGTCCAATAAAGTCATCATTTCGACAGAGAGGACCGTACGACAAGACTCCGGGGAAATCTTACCGTACCTATCAGAGAGGACCATCACGATGTCCTCGAACGCCAGCAGACCTGAGGAGCTTGTACTTCCGGCCATTGATGGACACGTCGTCCCGGAAACTGAAAATTTCGAAGAGGATTCTGGGTCCTCGGGAGTGGAAGAATATTTCATGTTTTCTGATGATTCTGAAGGGAAACGGTCAGCTCTGATTAGAGACTCTGTGAAGAATGGTAAGCCCAAGCCAACTACGATATTCACAGATCTGACGGGACTTGGCCCGTGGGAGGAAGTAGAAGAGGAGGAGGATGAGGAAGTTACAGTTCATGAAGATCTGTATCAAGGTGACGAAGTATCTGATGAACCCAGTAAGGAAAAGGTTGATGAGAGAGTCAAGCAAGGTGGTAGTCGTGAGAGTAATGGTTCAAGACAATCATATAAGTCACCTGGTGGCAAAGATTCCAGAATGGGGTCAAGTTCAGGAGGTCATCTTATTGATAAAGACAGTACGTCCTTGACCACGGGCCGGAGGAGTAGGACCAATGTCTCCTTGCAGATCGCTATATGGTGCGAGTGTGTACCTGGTGATATAACACAGAATGAATGCAGAGAATGTTTTACTAAAGGGGGCCATGAGAGATGGTGCCGGTCTCAGACGGGACTCTGTCCGGACTGTGGTAAGCCTATTAAAGGATTGTACAGGGAGAAAACCAGATCCTCCCACTCTTTGAGAAAATCCCCAACGAAGGTGAGAACAGACCTGACCCTCCTGTCTCACAGATCTGGTCTATGTTCGGCTCATTCCCGGTCAGGAAACCAAACATCTTCAGAGTCGACCTCACTTCTTAAACCAGAGAAGAACAACATAAGAAGGAAGAGTACTAGCTCATCAACCAGTCGACTCAGCGCCCGCAGACCTGTGAAGGAAGGTTCCATGGTCAGATCAAAGAGATATTGTCGTGTTGTCCCCGGAGTCAATCCATCTTTGCCATCGTTTGACCCTGATATCCACAGAAACGCCTATAGTCTTGCTCTGTCAACATCTAAGACGTACAAGGTGAAGAGTGACCCCTGGAATATCCAAAGCAATTCGCACTCACACTACTTCTCTTACTTTCCCTTTTGGAGGAATCCAGCCAGCTTGTCGGAAGCGGAAGGAGATGCCGCAGTGAACAAGAGCGAGGCTGTTCCGAAAATCGGTCTCAGGCGACCGGAAGGTAAGCCGAAGGTTAAGGATCCAATGAAACATATCCTTGGAACCTTGAAACTCGGCGACTTCTATCCAAATGGTAAAATGTTCCCCAAAACTGTAGAGGTCAAAGAGAAGGATGTTCAATAAAATGAAATAAACATTCAAGATTTTATTTGTACATGTCAAGAGACGTCTGAAATCTGTTGATTTCATTAATGACAAATATATACTACTTCTAAGTGATGACAATTGTAAAACACGATCTGTTGTCAGGCTCGCAGGTTCTTTCGTAGCACTTTAAATTGCTGACCAAACTTATAGGGAAAAGGAAATCAAAGTCAGTAGATTCTACAGGCTGTTGCTTATCATGACGTCGGGATGACAGGACACGTACTTCGTCTATATGGAACATGTATTTTTGAAATGTTGAATCCTACTTTTTAGGTTTGTTGATGAACAAAACATATTGTTCCCGCAAGTGTCGACCAGTTCAAACGGCGCAACTGTGGTTTTTTGTGTGTAAAGTCGTTTTTTTGGGACTCAAGATTGAGCTTTAAAATGTTTAGTTTAATCGATATAGTTTTCCTGGATTTGTTTTCAACATGACATTAGTTCATGCAAGTTTTGGAATTTGATCATCATCAAAATACATATGTAGGCCTCTATACGGTGAATAATGAAATCCATTGGTATTGATTGGATTGGAGATATTATACTCTATAGCGACTAGGGATGCGCGGTATTATCGATATATCGATATATTGCAATACAGGAACAACATGATACGAATCGTTATACACTTCAGAAAATATCCAATATATCGACAGTTTTAAAATGAGTTATTTCCATCTAAAATTGACAGAACAACCAAGTAAACATGATTTTACGGAAATTTTTAACAAAGTGTGAAGTTGTGTTGTGGAAATAGCTACGACACGTATACAAGTCATGCAAAGTGATTGAAAAATATCCCTTTCAGAAACGGCTCATAGCCGAGCAACGATGATGGTTCTTAAAGCTCATATTCATAAGATTCATTAAGATAAGATAGCATGGAAATTCCTGAATTTGAAAAGCACCAATATATTGCAATATGTATTGCAATACGCTTTTCTGTATCGTAATATATTGCAATTCGGAAATGAGGAACGATACCCATCCTTAAAAACGACAGCGAGTCTTTTTTCTCTTTACAGAAAGTGTTGGGTTTGATAAAAATCATCCTGGAATGCTAATTGGAAGAAAAGTTATTCTTGTGAATGAAAACCAAGCAACGGCCAAATTGATATTCAGAAGTCGAAGTTAACGTCCATATTTCTACGTGTGCGTGTAGGGCATACTGTTGTCAACAGTTTGACAAAATATAAAATCTGTTGATCTAAATTTATTTAGATTGCACCAACTGCTATCTGTTTTCCTGTGTGTTACGACATCTGAATAAACTAAGCACGCAAACCTTGGGACATTGTCCGGTTTTCGATCACGAAACATGACTGTAAGCCTTGATATTTTAATTTTAATGAACCGCCCCCTTTTAAATGGTCATTTCAAGAACGGCCATATAGTCTTTAACATATTTAACTCCGACAACGAACTCCACCCGATGTCACTGGATGGTATGCCTATGGGGGTCGAGAGTGCAAAATGTGCAAGCCTTTCAAATTAGAGAGCATTTAGGGGGGCTTCAATTACTATATATTATCAAAGTTGTTAATTTTGCATCAATATATAAAGGGTGGGGTTGGCAGAAATGGCTTGGAAATGTTCGGTATTTATAAAGTTCCTGCTGGTGATAAATATGATTACACCCTAAACATTGCTGATGATGTAGTTAATGAAGTTAAGGGGAGGTGTGGTACTTGTGTCGCGTTTTGTCTATACTTGATCAAAATATTAAACAATGTATCTTTCATTTACCTCATTCATTTTTTTAAAGAAGAACTCAAAGTTTTAATTTTTCGAAGCTGTAAATACGAAAATTGTGGCCCATTTTGCCCCATTCTCGATAATCCAGAGTTTACGTTCCGATAAAATCTCCACTAACCTCTGGAACCAATATGAATCGCATTTAGCCCTATTTGGTTCCAGAGGTTAGTGGAGATATTATCGGAACGTTAACTCTGGATTATCGAGAATGATTTTGCCCCACCTATTGGGCAAAGTGAGCCCAGTGTAGACGTTTTGTCCAGATTGCTCTGCGGCTTTGTGTATCTTTATTCAATTCTTTATTCAGGTGTATGTAGGCCATCGGCCCATAATACAATGTAATTATTATACAGCAACCAAGAAGCTTCTTCGTAGCATATTTGCATGGTAAACATACATAGCCAAATTTCGTAATACATGTATGTTGTCGACAGACATCAAATTATTAAATTTATACATTGAGGGATGAGTGTAATAATGACGAGGAATATATAATATACGCAGATGGTCATAGGCAGAATACGGAATTTCATGTAGTCAAACATGTATCAACCGGATATTTATATATACAATCAGTGTGAACTTTCACAATGACTGGAGGAAACAATGATTCATTCATTCTCTTTCATAATATTGATCTATATGGTAATTTAGATCAAACCTTGATAAAATCATCAACATCGCAGGGGCAAAGAGCCAAGATGGAAAAGTAACAAAGTTTGAAATGGGAGACACCACTAAATCATATTTCTAAGTACTTAAGATAAAAAAACGCGACGTAGATCAAACATTTTTAAAAGATCAAATTGATATAAGATATGAAACGGACAGGGCTCTCTATATTTCGCAGTCTGATTAAAATCGGCCTTGCTCCAAGGAATAAAAAATTCAAAATATTTACTGCACGGAGATGTGGAATTCCCTACACTATAGGTCTCAGTGGAATGGATACATATATCGAAATAATATCTTCGATTCCCATAGAGTTAATATGTTTAAACTTTTATTCTTTGGAACTGTATATTTCGAGACCTGAAAGTATTCGACAATCCATTTGTCAACAATGTATATATATTGTATTGTCACGTACATAACAAAGGCATTATGATTTTCAAAAGAATGTGTCTCGTTTATACGCTAGCAATGTTGTAATGAGTTATTTTCACACGATTAGATAATTTGATTATATTGTGGAGCAAAAACATAATTATCGATTACTTAGAAGTAAACATGGGATGTAAAAAATCGCCAGAATCGTGACAATCATGTGGGAGGATGTGATTATATTTTTGGATTAATAAATTTCAGTACATTTTCTTGGATAAAATGTCAAGCAACATGCATTACAGATGAAGCTTATTACTGATGACGTTAGTTATAATAGCATTCCCTTCCAGCTAACCATGGAATGCGAAAATGTCGCTAACAGCGTTGGAAAAAGATAATGAAAATGTTATCTAAAAACATATCGACAAAATAGTATCTCCATCATTTGAAACCCCACGGGAGTGGATATTCAGAAAAATAATTTTATGCATATTACTAAAGTTATAAGTTATCAAGTTATTAGCAAACTTATGTTTCAAGTTATTAGCAAACTTATGTTTTGTTACCGATGTGAAATAATTTACGGATTTACTTACAAAAAATCGTGAGCACTATGAGGAGGGCCATCCTCGAGACACCGAGGTGTCTAAAGGTTTCGCGATTCTCATGGTTTATTTTCCCTTGTAAGTAAAAATAGGACACTTTAAGTTTACGTATAAATAGACAAAGCTGATACATTCTTCAAAACAATAAAAATACAAACACGCCATGGTGCATTTTAATAGGTATATATGAAGATAAAATGTAACTGAAGATTCCAGTGTTTTACTAAAAGCTCGTGCATTCCATGATCATGCTCTGCTGGGTTAAAGGGGCAGTAGCACGTTTTTTGATAATTATAAATTTTAAATATTTCACTTATAATTGAAAGTAAATGCTAAATGTATTATATTGACAGTGTCAACAATTTCATTACCCATATCCGATCACCCATAGTCAGAGGACAAAATATGAGAATTCACATAAAATCCATTTGCGGCCATTTTTGTGTGAACACCTTTAATTCATTTTTGTAAGAAAAAGGAAGCGCATGGTTGAACTTAAGTTATATATTCAAATTATAACTGCTTCATTTAGTTTAAATACATTGTCTTTCAACTGGAACCATTTATTTTCATTTTCATGACATCACCTTATATTCTCCCTAAAAACGTGCTACTGCCCCTTTAAAGAGTAGCCTATATCTCCCTCAAAAGCATTATGTTGAAGCATAAACAAATTACGTTAAATGAATTATTTTAGCGAGTATTTTTCTGTTTTGTGGTACTGAGGTAACATATTCAGGTTATGGAGAGAGTAATACTATGGGTAATATTCTGAAATAGTTTACTACTGGTCTAAACAATATCATTGTAAATATCTTATTCTGAAAAAAAACCAGGCTCTGTGGCGATTTGTGTTTCGTTTCGGCTTTTGTCGTCGGCGTGAGCAGTTGCCTCCCATTCCATTTTAGCAGCATTTGCTTTCAGTAAAAAGGTGAACAATTCCGTTTTTTGAAGGTTTTTATTTTAATTTGATCAAATTTGCATGAAAGTTTAAAAGAGAAGTTGCCATTTTGTGAAAATTTTATATTTTAAAATTTTCACTGATAATTGAGTTTATTATATGGCGAGCAGTGAAATAATGGGATTTATCAGTGAAATAAACTGTCTATCAAGCTACAGTGAAAATAACTTATATTTTCACTGCGAACGGTGACTGATATAATTTGACGTCATAAAACAATGGTCTCACGCGGCGAATTGGCTTATGACGTCACAGTGTTACTGTGGTGACGGGCTGTTCCTAGCGGCCGCTCGGCGTGAAATTGACCCTTTTAGAACGTAATTACAATGGTAAAACCATATAATAAATAGAATATCCGTCAATTCTTGACAAATACCATGTTTATCTCATCTCGTGAGGTAGAACAGTTATATATTTTCACTCGTGGCTGCGCCACTCGTGAAAATATAACCTTTCTACCTCACTCGATGAGATAAACATGGTATTAGTCAAGAAAAGACAGATATCCTCTATGTATTATTTTGATATTGTCAAAAATCGCACTAAACAAAGCAATCATCCATAAACAGACAACAAATTATATAAAGATTCACATAAAGTCCATTGGCAGGCATTTTTGTGTGAACACCTTCAATTCATTTTGTGTAAGAAAAAGGAATCGCATGGTTGAAATTTACATTATATATTTGATTTATAACTGCTCCATTTAGTTTAATACATTGTCTTTAAATTCGAAACATTTATTTTCATATGCCTTATACATTGTATTATCATTAGATTCCCCCTAACAGCGTTCTACTGCTCCTGCTTAATGCAGGAAGAACTGGACATAGATAAGATTCAATATGAAATAAAATAAGCATATTTTGAATCAAATGAATCGAATGATAACAAGTCAGACATAAATGTGATTGTTTTATTTCAGCAAACTGCTATATGTATATCACAGATGAATTCTTAGAATGATTAAATTTTAAGCTCCATTTTATTGTCTCTCCTGAAGGACACTTAGAATCTATTTATTGCAAACACAAACAATTCTCAGACTCAACAAATTTCCAGACAAATTTGCTTCAAAGTTAGAAGCCTTGGTATATAGGTATGAATATAAATATATTATGTGAATGCATTGTGAAAGGTAATATTTCTGTAAATTTGGAAACTGAAGTACCAATTTACTTTCATACTATGAGTATATTCTTAAGTTAGTCAATAATGGAAGATGATTTATCAATGCTTATAATGAATAAAGAAAAATCAGTAAAGTCTAATATCTATGACCTTGTGGAACCAATTTGTAACACAATTTCTTAAAATTTTAAAAGTGATGTCTATGTTGTTGATAAGAAAGTTATTTGACACATCAACTCATTTTTGACATCTTCATTACAACATTAAGACAGTTTGGAGCGTTAAATGATATCATTGTCTACCATGTGACATATAGACAATAATTCTATCACTTTTATGGTTCCAAAAATTAAGTTTACCTTCAAGATACAAATGGGTTTGATGTGTGAAGTTGCAACATAAAAAAGCAAGGGTTTTGTATTGTTATGTTTAGGACATCTATTTGCTGACATCAATATTGGCTAAGAATTTAACACATCTTTAGTTAAAAATCATGTGACGTAAGTGGTAGGTTATCTGTACAGTAAAAGTCTTCACCTTATATATACATTTAAAAACAACAATATCCAAAGGACACTGGTTTATGAGCTTTCAACAAATCTACGGAAATCTTCCAGGCGGATTCGTCCCTCATTGTCAACTGTGCACTGGGCAACAAGCTGAAATAAATAAAAAGGTACATATAATTGGAGTGTGAAATCAGCTCATCTTTGAAGCACTTGTAAAATCTTCAAATTTAGTTAAGATCGGTGACATTTGTTGGAGATCATAATTAACATTTATGCTAAACCATATAAAATAGATGTACAATGATCTTTCTACCCACTCTTATGCCAAAATATTGTAATTTGTAGGAATTCTTTTTAACAAAATGGCCTTAAAAACATATTTTTTAAGCTCTGATTTTATACTAAAGAATTATTTTGTCCCTAACTTAAACATCATATATTTTGACATTTTTTTTTTGACATGCAAACAATATAAATTATCAGTGCTTTGTCACACATGTATTTCAACTCTTTGTTTGAACCATAAACTTGTAATAAATCCATTATACAAAAAACCCAATTTAATCTAATTTGTACATACCGCTTCGATGACATCATCATCAACAGGGAGTTGCAGTCTTCGACAGAGATCGCGCATGTTGTTACAGTCGATGTAGCCGGTACGGTCTGTGTCATATCTCAGGAACATCTCGTCTACACGTGTCTTGTCTGTGATCGCTATCTTCTTCAGCTGGGCTCGCACTTGACGTACCAAGTTCTCAAGATCACCCTCACTGCAAAACATTATTAAAATTTAATATAGTAAATCTTATTAAATTTATCTATTAAGTATTTTGAATTTTTAAAAGTTTATGCTTATCTGGACTTTGAAAAATTTAATCATGCTTTTCAACATCATAGGTTAAATCAGATATACAGCCAGACAACATTTTTTTTAAATGAGAAAAATAAAGGACTACCGTATGACTTTTGCTTTTGTGACATAAAATAAAATATAACTGAAAGGTTTTGATGAAATAGAATTAAATTTGTTTAGATTGCAGAGTAAATGTAGTGGTAATCATTTCATTTTTCTAAATTTGTGATAACCATTTTTTTTATATGTGATGTTTACAAGATTCAACCATAGAACTGATCAAATTAGATTTTCAAAATGCAACAATTAGTAACTTACGATCGCTTCACTTTCATGGGCCCACCCTTGACAGTTTCCTTGGCAGTCTGTGATTGGCCGAGAGTGTCCCGTAGAGACTGGATGGTCCTCTCTAGAATCAATTAAGAACTGGTCAGAAAAGAATTGTATCAAGAGCATCTAGTTAATTACAATACAAAATAATGTTTGACATAAAGGCAACATTTAGATTTACTTATTCAATAGTCAAGGAATCATTATCAAGATGTAATTTTGTACACAACAATAATTTATTCAAACATTATCGTAGTCCATTCAATCAATTTCCTGTTACCTGGGAACTGTGAGCTATGTTCCTCCATGTACTGTAGAACAAAGGCATCAGCGTTGACGATCATGAAGCGATGTTTGAACACCTCGATGACGGCTCCGATGTAGAAGTCTTGAGGACCATAAAACTCTGGTTTGTCAGGGGAGGTTCCTGGTTTTGCGACCCGCGTTCTTTCCAAGAACTTTCCTCCGATGATTCCTGAATTTCTCACTGGAGGTTCGTAGACGGTCATCATGTCATCAGCAAGGCGGTACGCGATGATGAAGCGACGTCCTGTGTCTTCAGGGCGCACAGAGTCCTAAAAGGCAAGGGTTACAATGTAAATTTTTGCATTCCAAAAATATGCATTTGCATGGAAAAAGTTTTATATGAATTTTTTTGTTCAGAAGACGGATCAGTGATCATCTTCTGCATGATTCGGGGAAAACTAATCACGTGAAGTTCTAAAAAGTATACCTACCATGACAGCCTCAAATCTGAGGACCTTGTGGTCATTCTCCAGCATCTTGATGAAGTCCTTCTTGGGAGGTTGAGGCACCAGGGAGAGACAGGACTGGAGGGAATCTTCCATGGAACCAAAGTTGTTGTAGGGTGGGATCTCCTGCACATACACATGAACTTGTTAGCATTGACACAAGATTATATACAAAGTGTTTAAAATAGCCTCTGTCCATCAATCACCCGCATTGTATTTAGTTGGGGACAGTTGTTAAAAAAAGACCAACAAAATCTGGCTTGAGTGTTTTATCATTGTAAATGCATGTATAGCAGGGCCTGTCATATTAGCAAGGCTTATAATTATCTCAAACCATGTCTTCCTGCAAGAATAGACTTTGTTGTATTTCAAACACTATGCATAATTCGACTGGATGTGGTACACAATTGTAGCAAGAGATCAATATCAACAAATAGAAAAATACAAGCTTCATTCTGAAGATTGTTTATCAACTATGAAAGAATAATTACATATTTCTCATATGGCTGAGCAAAATTATAACATATTCATAAGGATATGTACAAACATCAGACTGTTTATATTGATAGTGTTTAAACAGGCAGCAAAATCCTCTACTTGTGATATTATCATTTATTATCAATTGAATTGCGTAACTTACCATTCTTGGCAGATCCTTGGACAAGCCCTTGATGTCTACAGTGTTGAAGTCAGTGGTTCCAAAATTATGATAATAGAAAGCTTTTGTAAAATTGTCACAGTCATATACGATGAATCGTCTGCCGTAGATTGACACAGTTTTGCCGATTGCAAAGTCCTTTGGTGTGAAATATTCTTTCACTTCATGATCAGAGAGCTCCATGACAACAGCTGGGAAGGATGATGGTGCAGAGTAGCGGTTCTTGGGAACCTTGTGTCGGCCAATCAAAACTGGGAATGGATCACGGCCATCATTGGGTGTGTGCATCTCTCTGATTTCCAGGGTGTCATCAACAAGGTAGTACTGGAATTCAAATAAACATGTCACTCAGAAAGATGTACTGAATAATAATCTAGAAAAATTATACGAACCACTACAAATTTTTAAAATATGAAGTATCTTAACGCTTTTTGTGTAATACACTTACATTTGAATATTGTGGTAATTCGTTAATCAAAAAGTCAACTTAAAAGTAATGGACAAAATACTGAAGTAGCAAATGAATCAATTTATAATTTTTTTCAAATCCAAGACACCAAACTAATTGATGAAAGATAAAAAAATTGTATTGAACTACTGTATGGTAAGATAAATGACCTCTGTTATAAGAACAATCTACCTCAAATGATCAAGGAACTACGAGCTTTCGGATATTCAAATCAGGTGATCAGTAGTTTTACTTACATGTAGAATGAATGGCCTCATCTCTCCAAACATGCTGTCCCGATCATCCCAAGCACAGAAGAAGCGTAGAACTTTCCTGTCAAGCTCCAGAAACTGTCTGCTCTTGTCGAAGGAACTGGGTGTGTCGTATGTGCGGAGAGCGGCTGCGTTCTTGCGACGCTCGATATACGGATCAGTAGGTGTCATCTCTGGCTCGTTGACAAAAATACCTTCGCTGTCAAGGAAGTCCTGTAAGAGATTCAATATTGTTGCAATGACAGATAATGATGAATATCAGAACTACATGATTTTCTTCCTTCTACTTTTTTATATAAAATTTAATAAAATAACATCATTTTAATTCTTTGTTTTACATTATTAGTTGCTTTCATCATGAATGTTATAACGTTTTTAAATACCCAAGGCTCTAAAAGTGCATTATATCAATAAAATGTTTATCTTAGCCATGTGGATTTGTTAGACGTTCATCTTCAAAATAAAGTTATTTGAAGGGTACTTAACTATCCCAAATCGGCGTTAAGGTATCCAAATATCTTAAAACCTACCTCCTCTTACAAAAATTAACTCTGCCATATATCATTGGTTAAATATTCATTTATTAAAATATGCACACTCAATTATGGCACAACCCCTCAACCTTTAAAATGAATGGATTCACTGACCCTTGTGAACTTGTCACAGTTGGTAACATGGAACACCTTGCCGTAGAAGGTGATGTTGATACCAAGGTTGATGTCCTTCCAGTGCCAGTTGTCTCCTTGGTCATTCTTTGGTAGCTGTTGCCTCTTGATCAGTTTACCTACAAATTCAATATACATTAATTAACATCTTCTGTGTTTTCCAAATATATACAACAAGTAACTAAAATTGTATTTTTGACAGTCATATTCAAAAGTGATGGCACAAGTCCACAATTTGGGGAGAATTTTTTTGTTTGAGAATGCATATAGGCCTAAACTCAAAATTGATAAAATTGAAGAATTATTTGCTAACTTTTGGCGTAACTTCAGTGACTATAGGTGATGTATCTTGTATACACTGCACACTATCACATTTGATATGTATGCAATGCAACCGCTCACTCCATAAATATAGAAATTTGAAAAATCAGTTAATGGTAAAGGACGCAGTATCTTACCTTGGGGCATACCACTGTTTTCAACATGGGGTTCAACCACAGCAATTGTGTCATCTTCCAAATAGTAGTAGATGTCGACTGGGCGTACACGATAAAACTCATCTGGTGACTCATTGACTGTCTGCTTGAAATAACCATTGAACCTCAACACCTGAAATATTGAGAAACTAATGATGAATGTGAACAATAGAATCATAACCAAAATTAATGTCAATTCATAAATTGCATTTTTCTTTAAATCTGAATATCTTAATCATCAGATATTATTTCACAAGATGAAACATTTTCGTTATATTTTTAGAGTTCTGTTAACAATATATGTGATACATAGAATTATCATTTGGAAGTAAAAACTAAAAAGGTGAACATAAAATTTATGAAGAATGAAGATTTAGATTTTGATAAACCGGTACACCTTTTTATGAAAAAGCAATGTTTCAGCATACATTCCAATGATAATGAAGAAACATGTATGGATGAAAACTTGATATGCGATGTAATCATGATATGCCATGTTTCAACACAGATTCTTGTGTCGTTTTCAAGCACATGATGACACAAGAATCTGTGTTGAAACGTTACACATCATGAAAAAATAAATTGTCATCCAAATATATATCTTCATTATCATCAATACATCTCAGAAGATAGATTCCAATGTTCAAGCATTAGAATCTTTGTCAATACCTCACTTATTCAAATAAACAAATTGAATATCCACAAATTGTCTTCATTCTTCAACAGCCCCACTTCTTAAATGCCAATAAAAGAAGTAATAATAGTTAGGGTGATAAGATCTTTGAGAGGCATTTTAGAAGTTGGGATGACAATAATGCAGAGGAATATATGGATGTTTACTTCTTTGTTCATTGTATGCGAAGTTTCGGACAACGCAGGAATCAAAGAACAAAGAAGTTGTCATCCATATATTCCTTTGTATTAGGGTTATAATAATATAACATCTCTTCCTCAAGGAAATTTCTTCTACTAATTTTTAAAGCTACCTTCTTATCCCACGCTACATGGCCTGGTACAAAGTCCTCTGGTGGAGCCTGTTTTGCCTGACCATAGGTGAGTGTGGGGTTGTAGTTTGCCAACTCATCGAGATCTGCCTGGTTCAGCTGGTTGTGAATCAGGGTCTCCCCTCCTATACCGACTTCAGGTCGCTTCTGGATGGCATATCCATTTTTGTAGCCTAGGGAATGTGCTCTGTGATATTTGCCACGCTGAAAAGAAATGAAGATGATTCAATTTATGATTTGTCTTGCACAAAAATTCCAGAAAAGATGTATTTTACTATTAATTGGCTTTTCTTGTTTTGTACAAATATCTGTTAAGATAACTAAAGATTGCTACCAAGCAATTTTCAGTATGACATATTTATACATTAAGTGATATTACTTGCAACAAATTTTTCTTATATATGAGTTCAATGTGGCCAGTTTCAGCTTTCTGTTTTCTCTTTACCTGTTACATGTAATATTTCTTCAGACCCCTTTTAATCAGTGATTGAAAGAAACACTAGGTCTTGAATATTTTTTAAGAATAAAGATCAGATATCAAATAACAATGACTAAAGTAAATAATTAGAGGATGCTACATTTCATCTTTGAAAGAATGTAATATCCAAGATCCAAGTAATCCTCAGTATTCAAAAGGGTGATTTGAAGTAATAAATTTCAGGAATGTTTTATATAATATACAGCATTTAGATGCATTTCTATGGTTCCCTGATTGTACCTAAATTTAAAGTATTTATTTTCACCTTCATAACGATCTTTGTCTTAAGAATTATTGTGAATAAAATGACATCAGTATCAAATTGACATTTAGCTGTTGAAAATGTAAATGTTTCTCATTCCATCAGGCTAAAGTAATAAAAAATTAAGTACAATTTACAAGATGCATTATCATCAATTTGAATATTATTAAAACATTTAGTCGCAAGAAAACATTTGTGATGGCAGACATAGATGTAGTATAGAAGGTCTGGCAATTGGGAATGTATTCATGAATGAACATCTTGTATTTTATTTTGTGGAGTTGCTTTGTAAACTTAGAATACCTGTGAAAAACAACCTATGTAATAGCATTTACTTACTGTTGGGTCATAAAACGAATTTCCGGGGAGAAACGGTAAACCTTCCATCTTCAGAGTACTGCCTTCCCTTGGGCAGATGATATGCAAACTCAAAGTGTTTCAGATGTTTGGTTGTTGATATTCAAGGCTTGCGTCCCTGTTGCCGGGTGTTGCTAAGGGACGAACTCCCGTTAGAGATCTCGCGTTACTTGGATGAAGTATTTTCTCGCCTCACCGTTAGAAGAGCTACAATACTACTTGACTACAGCTGATATTGTATAACTGTATATCTTCAAACAAATCCTGAAATGCTCACTAAATTGCTCATGATAATTGGAAAAAAATAATTTTCATAATCCAGGAAAAAGAGTTGAAATAACAATATTAAAATGAACCAGAATATCAATACTATGTAAAGCACAAAATAATAATACAATTTTACACGAATATACGTCTACCAGTAATCATTTATTTAAAATATTTGACAATCATATTTTTTTGTTTAGGAGTTTTGTCGAAAAAAAGAACTAAATAAATAACTTAAAATGGTTTGTTCATGACACTTGTCCATTTTTAAAGTCCTTGCACTTATAACGTCAACACCAAATGATGCAGATTTGATAGTTTATATCATACGTACACGTATTACGTTTTTATTACTATATTCTATATTGTGGTTCTAAATTTTAATTCATATACTATCTTTCAATATATACCCTTGATGAATTAAAATTAAATGTTTGTTTGATTTTGTAACATAACAAAATAGATGAATAACAGCAGGTGTCAATACCTGTAAAATATATAGTACACTCGATATGTTCTTTGATTGTATTTTGAAACATATATTCTGAGCAGGGAAATAGAAAGCGTGAAATAATTTGATATGCAAACAACATATTCACTAATGAATGAGACCACATTAGAAAATGATAAAGTCCTGAAAGAAGACAAAAACATATCCGTGTTACATATTAGAACAATGGAGGAGAGTTCTAACTGGTCTTTTCTCCCTTTTGAATATTTTTTTGTTTGCTTGTTTTTATTTTGTCGTCGTTTCAATTATTTAATAACAGAGTCAGTGGGGAGATATATACCCCACCCGCAAATAATGATAAAATCATCAATGCGTCAATAGAGTATCCAACAACTGAAATAAGTCGCACGGAAATAGCATCTCTAAAATTTTACCTTCATTAGAGAAAACTTTTGATGTGATGGAATGCTGTCGAATTGGCGATGTCACCTGTGAAATTCAACGTTTCTGTACTCGTTTGTTTGAAATAATGGTTGATTAGGAGGAAGAGGAAATAATGACGGAGGTATAGAAATAATGTTTATGTACAATAGTGTTGAAAATATATAATATTGGAAAGTTCTACACCTCGGTCAATGAAATTGCACTCATAGTCATAACGACGTTCGTCTTCTTATAATTTGACAGCAAGTTGTGATATTGCCGTAGTCTGTTTTCTTGAAATGAAATGAAGAACTACGCTCATTCGGGTACCTAACTTAGTTATCAGATTATCAGAACCATTAAAATCCCAACCTTTTCTAGACAGTAGAAGAAATTCATTTTGACAGTGATCAAGGCTTGTCAAAGATTGAGAACACCAGGGCCAGACTCTAAACAATAACATATGTGCAGGTATATCCATGTTCATATATAGCATCCAAACAAGGAACGACAAAGTCAGCTCTGAAAAGAGACCGGAAATAAAAACCTGGTTTCCTGTCTCACTTGCTTTACAAAAACCAGTTCACCAAAGCTCAGTATGTATGGCTAGTGACCCTAATATCGTGGTAACCCTATTATCGTGGTAAACTCATTTAAGTCTCCAATGCCTACAAGGAATATTTATATTTGCAAAACACACCATAGATGAATAAACTAGATACTGAGGCATCTAAAAAAAACATTTGTTCAAATGTTCAGTAGTATCTTTTCACATTTTCAGTGATCTGAAAAAACGAGTAATCATTTTCATTTATGAAATATTAACTGCTTGTGCAAGAAACAATCCTGTCTTCACAAAATATTGTCCGAGAGTTTTTTATTTTGTATGGGAATAGTTTGATAGATAACAAACAGAAATGTATGAAAGGAAAATGTATTAATGGTTTCAAAGATTTTTAATGAAGAATTACATTTAGTGCGAAAATAAGACACAAACTCTAAAATCATAACCTTTTCGCCAGATAAAAGTAGGTTATTTATGAGCTTAAAATAGATTGCAACATTCTCTTTTCATTTTATAGGTACAACTTATGTGAAAACAATGATCTCACTTTTAAGGAGCAATGAAACTTGAATATTATTCATATGATTTAATTGTAAAAAATGCCATTTTGTTAAGATAGTGTTCAAATCACTTATCAAAAATGGCTGCTCTGTAAAACTGTGACAAGGCGTCTTTTTATTAGAATTTTCTTGTTACAGCTTTGCAAATATTGTGTTTAATATCCTGATATAAAATCAATTTTCATTACATTTGTAAATAATAATCTTACATTTGTGATTTTATCTACAGAGAATAATTTATTTATCATATACTAAATACCTTGAAAATAGGGACACTTCAGATAAAATACATCACACAGAGAAGATTTTTTATATCTATGTCTAAAAATATATTTTCCATAGATACAAGTTTAATTAACATATTTTGGAAGGACATATTTGCAGAGTTTAAAAACAAGAAAAAATATTTAGATTGTAATTATTTAGAGGAAAATATACATGTGAAACAATAAGACCCATGATAATAGGGACCACCTTCATACCAGACCCAGTTCACCTCAAATCGGAAAATGATCTTCCCATTAGTAAATTGCTCAATAAAATAACAAATTTACAAAAATAAAAAAGTGCAAAGGATAATCATCTTCAATTCAATATAAAATATTTTCATGATGACAACATTGTCATTATTATGTGGTCATTTCCAAGGACTATTCTTATAATTAGAAATGTTCTTGATATCTATCTAACATTTAAACCATAGTGCCAAATGAGTGAAGAAAGTGAAAAATAGTTCAACCATAAACATTTTCTGAAAATCTTTTGAAATTTTGAGGTCGAATTAATAGAGAAATGACGTACCGTATATGACCGGGTATAAGCCGACCCCGCATATAAACCGACCCCCTTTCTCAACCCCCCAAATCCCAGTCAAAACCTAGTATCTCATGTATAGACCGACCCCCCTCCTCGCAGCTCTATTTTGCTGACAGTAAGTCGATATGATGCCCGTTGCATTGAAACTAAAAGCTCATGAATCATCAAATGAAGACGTATATTATTTTAAAAAACTATAAAAGAAATTATAAGTGTTCACTTACGGTGTTTGTTTTAATCATATAACATATTATTCTCGGCAAATTGTTAACGAACGACAGTCAACAACCTTTGGTGCATGAAGTGTTTGCTGGAAATGAGATATTTGTTACAAGTCTTTTCATTGGCTAAATTATGTAGGTCAACCAATCAGCAAGTCGGTTTAAAAAATATCTACGAAACATAAAACGTGGTCGTAATAATTTCATGACAACATTTTTTCGATACAATATTAAATGTGTAAATATATCAGATTTTCTTACACGTTTTCTATATTTTATTTTTTCAAAATTAACATGTAGTTAATTGAAATATTTGTGTTTATAAAAGTCGAAGAATAACGATCAGAAATATAACCATGAGCAAAAAATTATAAAAGAAATGTTATTCATCGTCACGAAATTACGATTGAAATTCAAAGAAATGTAAAACATCGTGCTTTCACGAGTGTATCTTTGACAAAGATTTGATTGAATTTCGATCAGATATGATTGATAAGTTTGGAAATATGTCTTAATAATACTTTAAAATGGACAACAAGCCTTTTGAAGTGATAACTCTTGATGATAATATTTGAAAAACCGAGTTTCAATTGCCGATCGTGGATGCGAGTGAAGCCACATCGATCTGCCGAAATCTAACAGTACGTAAAGGTTGCTTGAATATTTCATATTAATATATCTTTATATAATTTTCAACTCTTCTTTGTATATTTTCATTCAAAACACCAACACAACAAAAGTATTTTTTTTTTACAAGTTCAATATAGAAATGACCTCGATGATTGTGCATGTTGCTTCCTGTGTAACATCGACTCGCTAACTCGCTGGGCTGAGGATACTCGTGCTTGGTCTCTTGATTTTTTTTCATCTGCATCATATAACTCAGGTATAGACCGACCCCCCCTCTCTGACCCCCTAATTTCTGGTGTCAAATTCTCGGCTTATACCCGGTCATATACGGTAGTTGGTTTGAATACTCACTTATGTAGTGTCTGGTGTTTGCAAAGTTGACAAACAGCGAGAATCCAAGGTTATAAATCTGCAATTATTAAGATTTTAAACATGGTTAAAAACAGTCAAGTCCAATATTTTAGTCTCGTTACATAGGGGGATTTAGGTTTGTATTCCATTCGTCTGTGTGTGTGTGTGTGCTTTCATCTGTTCAAGTTAAAAAGGACAGCTATTCTCCGAAACTGTTCAATACAGGATAACCAAATTTACTGTGTGTCTTCAGGGTGTCAATACCTTGGAGTTCAAAAATCAGAAGCATGCATTTTCTTAATAGAGTTATTGCCCTTGTTCCTTTTTTATTATATTTTCAATAGAAACAGTACAGATGTGGACTCTATTTAATTATCCTTTAATTCTGTCTACAACTATAGTTTGAACTCTACTTTGACAGAACATTTTTTGACTACCTGTATGTCATCTTTTGATGACTCTTGTTTATCTCGATGAATATTTAGTTTCAGTTTTATTATGTTTTTGACCCAGACACTCAGCCCAGGAGACTTTGGAAATTGTCAGTAGCTTTACAGCCTGGCCTTACTTATCTGTGTTTGACATTAGAAGTTAATAGAGCAAAAATGACCATTTTAAATTTAAATGAGCAGTATTAACATTGACCTTTTACAATCTAGAATGAAAGGATTGCCCTTTATAATATGAGCAGTGATTTGACATCATGCTACCAGCTTTAACATGCATCAAACTGGAAGGGGGTTATACAACTCAGTTACTCTTTCCAACCATCTGTCTGTCGGCAAGTTCACGTACCGCAACTTAGAATTATTGAGGGTATCAGAAAGAAATTGGAAGCAACAGACATTTTGCTCCTCTTTGCCATTTTTAACATTTTGCAGATATAAATTGATTTGATGAAATACTAATAGATATTTTTAACATTCATGCTTCTAAATCACTTCTAGAATGTATAAGAAGTTGAAGGTAAGTATTAACACTTGTTTTGTCTATGAGCATTTAATATATTACAGTATCATAATTTGCATTAGAGGTTTTTGAACAAATTTGGGAAAATTTTTGTTATGTCTTTATTAGAA
Source organism: Steromphala cineraria (assembly GCA_916613615.1). NCBI lineage: Eukaryota > Metazoa > Mollusca > Gastropoda > Trochida > Trochidae > Steromphala > Steromphala cineraria. The sequence continues at coordinate 72,541,299 of OU744720.1, read as the reverse complement.
TTAAATTTTTCGATTTCATGTTCATTTCAGATCAAGACTGGTTTGGTAACGTTACAAGATGGGCGTGGTAAATCTCAGCCAATCAGATTGCAGCTGTCTTCAGACACACTTATCATACAGAAGGAAGAGTGGGTCAATGCACCCTTGGAAGAGGAAGATGAAGTCTTTCTTAACATGGTTTGTAGTTTCTAGACGTTTGTTGTACATCGCAAACAAGACATGATACTATTATGTGGTATATAGAAATTGAAGAATTTAGCATTTTCGACAAAAGGCCAGTCAAGCTTTGTGTGCTTTTTTTTTGGTTTTTGCATGGTCATCATAAGCCTTTATCAAATTGGGAGTTGTCAATATTTATTGCATGTAAGAGTGAAATGGTAAAATTGAGCCTCAGTTCATTACATATCGGGTTACAGAATTGTTTGGTTCTTTTGGTTCATTAAACAACATGAATGTATCATAATAAAATCCTGTACAAGCTTGACAGATTGAAGAAGGTATATATATATCTTAACTTATGCAAGTGTAGATTTTGGACTTTGATCGTTTCCGTTGATTTTATTTGTGGCAGGAAACAGTACAGTTGAGCTTTGGCTCATCACATGATGATAAAATTCAATGATAATTACATTAAACATGGTATACAGGCTAAACCGAAATTACTCTTTGCACAACACACTTAACAGAAAGCATAATGCCAGGGTTCAATTTCTGGAGTTTGGAACAGTTTCATGTCTTTAGCAAGTTGTTCTCCAACAGGGTAACGGATAATGATAGCGGTTAGTTTTACACTATTGGAACACCATTAAAAATTGCAAGGTTTTTGCACACAAAATGTTTTACAATGACCAGGGTTTTACAGACCTCAACTTTCTTGAGTATTTGACGCAGAAAATGTCAGGAGGACCCCATAAAAATAATCATGAGGGTCCTCTGTGACTCAGTATTATTCTGATACAAATATCTAATCTTTCAAAGAAAACCCATTTCAGTATGATTTTCATGTCAAGGTGGGATTAAAACATCAACCAATAACCATCCCATTATATGCAATTCTTTATCAACCTTTTTATCAAGTGCAACAACCTCTATGATTTTTTAAGGACTCTTGAAATAATATGTGCTCGAAATCCCCAGGACTCTCAGTTTCATTGACTATGTAAAACCCTGAATGAGTTATTTGTATTCAACAACAGTTTAATACCCATGTATGTTCCCTGTGTACAGCTGCGGGAGGTGTCTATAGACCGTGGAGAGGGGAGTGGACTCGGCCTGTGTGTGAAGGGAGGGGCGGAACACAGTCTCCCTGTCCTCATATCTCGCATCATCAAGGATCAGGCTGCTGACCGGTCCGGGGAGCTCCTGGTGGGGGATGCCATACTTCAGGTAACTGATGCTTTTTAGGTTTAGTTACCAAACTTTGACATTTATGGTAAGATTTTGGCAGTTTTTTAATCTGTTCCCCTTTGGTATTCTGAATTTTTTTTTTAAATCTGTAAAACTGGAAATTTATTAAATCAGGGTTCGCACAGATTTGAAATGTGCTTGAAAGTGTGTGCCAGATGAAAAGCCCTTGAAAATGACATTCAGGTAACTTATGTTATTCATACTGATGGTATTTAAGTTTAGTTATTTAGTTTTAGTTATACGAAATTTGACATTAATGGTAAGATTTTGGCAGTTCTGTTCCACTTTGGTATTCTGAAAAAAATAAAAGTCTTTAAAGTGGAAATTTATTAAATGTTAAAATTTCATTTTATTCAAGATTCAGAGAGTTTAATTAGCTAAGAATGGTATGCAATACATCAACAATTTACTAAACTCAGAATTTGATAATAGGAATGGACAAATCATGTGCAATATATTTTGATGTGTCATTCAGAATAAGGACAGTTTTTGGCTAATCTAAATACAGGCTCCCACAGTTTATCGTCAGTGGTACAAGTTAAAAGCGCAGCCATTTCCCTTGATGGGATAATCAGATTTTCTTAGTAAAACTCAATTAAGATGGAATACAGAATTGTTCAAATATTAATTTCTTTTGATTTTCATGGCTGTTGACCATGTTTCCTTAAAGATTTAATTCGAGCATTCATTTGCAAAAAGTGAGAAAAAAATAAATAGCATTGAAACAGAAAAATATTATTCATGAATTATGCAGGTTAATGGAGTGAATGTGGAAGAGTACACACACGACCAAGTGGTGACCGCAATGAAGGAGACGGAGGGCAGTGTGGTCAAGTTGGCGGTCAAACACTTTCGACCAGCTTCACACTTCCTTAACAAAGGTGGGTCAACAATTTGATTCTTTGAGTATTAGTTATGTCTGTTCTTTTCTATGACTATTTAGGTTTTTAAGATTTCCTGCACAAAATTTGTTGATTTTATCCATGAATAATTATTCACCAAGAAATAATAATTGCAGGTAACCATCATCAACGGGTGAAAACTGAAGACACTCCAGTAAGTACATTTTAGTTTATCTATTAAATATATAACTGTCGTCATGGAATTCTGAAATCATGAGTTTTTATATAATTAAATATTGTTGCTCTATCTTTTGATCACAGCGATGAACCAGAAGTTTATTTTCATTCAATACCAGACATAATCACATTAATATCTTATTTGATATTCTTCAATTTACAAAGCACTTATGACTGAATGCTTATCTGAAAGTTATCTCCCTTTATCTATACGGATGTAAGGACCTACATAGTCACGTTAAAAGCTTTGTAGATGCTATGAAAATACATTTAATTTTGAGTAGCACCTTGTTTATGCTTGAGCATAGAAAGTTAGCAATATAAATGTCCTCATCAATATTATGTAACCACCTATAGAAGTTATGAACTGAAACTCTCACAAGTTATCTCCCTTTAGCTGTCAGGTCCGTTGATCCCAGGCCTCCCAAGACTAGAGAGACAGTGGACGACGGTCACCTCCATTCCCCTCCTGTACGCCAGGCTGACCAGGTTCCTCCCCGGCACCGACAAACTGAGGTAGGTTACCATTCCTGAGTGGCCAAATGCAGGAAAGTGATAGATGGGTATAACACTGTATTGGCTATGTAAAGGATATTAACCTGTCCATAGGGTTTTATTGAAATGTAAACATGAGGGCTGAGGGGAAAAACCGTAAAATATTGAAATATATAATAACACTGAAAGTATCGCACAAACGCAGCCAATCCTTGCAAGTTTTCTGTTTAACAGCAGCTCTTCGCGAAAGACTTTAAATATACACTTTGCATACAATTTTAGAATCAAATTTAATATATATTAACATTATGTATATAAAAATTACAGTGTCAGTGATGACACAACAAAATGAACATTTGCTGACAACAAGCCTCTGTAGCTGAGGCGGTAAGAGCGCTGTTTAACAACATAGAGGTTGCGGGTTCGAATCCTGCTTGAAACGTTAAATCAGAATTTGTTAAATGTTCAAATTTTACAAATCCATTTGTTTGTTTCGTAATGTTTACAAGTTATGAGTCTTGTATAAATGTAAAATATATAAAAAAGTAAAGTAAAAATAAAAGTTATTCTAGAATGTCCCTGGGATATTCTAGAATGTCCCGGTGAGAAGCGATGTGACGTTGAAAGCAAGTTTACCCGAGAAAAGAATTACCTCCAAAATGACACGATTATGACATCTGAGGTTTATATGCTTGACCGAAATACACTGGAAAACATAAACCAGGGTTCGAAATTAGCACTAGCCCGGTAGCCCATGGCTAGTGCAAAAGATGCTGGGCTAGTAAAGTGCAATGATTGGTAGTCCGAAGGACTAGTTGAATTAAAAAAAAATATGATTATATCGGTGTATTTGGCTAGTCAAAATGTCTTTGGGCTAGTGCTTCCAGGATTGAACTAGTCCGAATGGCTAGTACCCCAATAGGACTAATTTCGACCCCTGTTCAAAACATTGCTGTACCATTAAGCAAGTTAAGTAGATCATACTTGACATATATATTTGACCTTAACCTTTTTCATATTATCATTTGCTCCATTTATCAAATGAAAGAATCTTTTGTGATGAGAAAGAAACTTTAGTGATGAGCATGTGTATTATAAAAATTCCATCTCCCAGACTACTATACGCTTGCCTCTTGAAAAGCTATTGCAATTTTTCAGGATGAATTGTTTTGAGGTGTTTGGTTGTGACGGGTCGAGTTCTGGAGTGTTGTATTGTGAAGATAACCGGATGTTGGCCGAGTGGATACAGACCGTCACCACCAACATAGACAACCTGCTCCTGCAGATGGTGAGTAGAACATAGACACAGTCTCATTCTTTACCTGCTGAATAGGAGAGAATCATTCTTGAGCAGTTGACTCAAAATGTGTCATAGGTCAAACAAACCAACTCTATTGTTGAGGGAAATGAAAAAGTTTTTCAAATATTAAAGCTGCAACTTTCAATCACCTGAGTGTCTGCTGTGTTTGAAATGTATTCACTATTTATAACCTATTACCATTAAACTTAGAATCAAGCATGTTGGCTTTGCTGCTAAATGCTTTTATCGTTATGAGTAATTGGAAGATAGTAAGTGATATCATAAAACAAGTTCATCATACATTGTAGGAGTCATTAATACCCTGATGATGAAGTTGAATAGGTCATAAATATATGCTATAACCCCTTTCCTGTTCCTTTCCAAAGTTTTGCAAATGATTAATGTTGAACTATTTTTGCAGGTTCAGATGACAAACAAGTTACTGGTACCTACAGACCATGTAAGTTTGATTCCCTTCTTGTAATACATTTGATGTTGTGTGACCAACCCACAGTTTGCTCATGATGCTTGACTTTGACTGAACTGGACAGAGGTTGGGACTCCTTTCTATCTTCAAATTGAAGTTGATGAAGAAAGGTGTTTTGTATGTAAAGACTGACATGGACACATTTTAAAAGATTCCAAATAGTTTGCATCTGTTGTGAATGAAGCATGGCTTCATCTGTCTCCGCAAATACCCATTACTATTATTACAAGTGTTTTAATCACCTTTATGGCAAACTTTAAATACAGGGTACTCTTTTACATCCCTGAAACACTCAAACGCGCTGTCTTCAACATTGAAATCTATTATTGTGTACCTACAAGTCAAATTCCCTTTCATAACCCACAATATTTACGTCAATGTTGCAGATAGCCCACATGTGTTGGAGTCAACAGAGGATGTCTGCTGTCGTGTGTAACCAGCCGTGGAAGGCTAAGTTCATGGCTCTCAAAGGACCCGAAATCTTTCTCTTTGATGTTCCTCCTGTGAGTGAATTAATCTCTTTGGAAAAACTTTCATTAGGGTATTCAACAATTTAGATGTTGATACAGTATTGTTAAGATCTTTTTTATGCAATTACACCTCATTTTATGGACTCAGACCGTGTAGGAAAAATCAAGTTTGTGGTCTGGCTGAGACAATATATTGTTCCTTTTCTTCCTCAAAACATGGTGGTTTTAAAAAGACTTAACAATGATATTGACTGTCTGAAAAGTTTTGATTTGGTTATAAATTGACCGTGTTTACAAATTGATGGTTTTGCCCTTTCATTAGGAAAGAATAATGAGAAATGAATCCATAGGTCTGTTCTGTGTTTGTTTGTAAGCCATATGCAAAATCAAGGTTAGCAATTCTCACAACATGAAAAGCCCTAAAAAAATCGAACAAATGCGAAATGATCAAATTTATTGCTTAAGGTGAGTGCTCAGATAGTGATGTTTTGGTTAGAGTCTTAAAGTGAAATGAAAATGTGTCCAAGTTGTTTGAGATGTCACTTCTCTTGAAGTGTTCATGATCAGATTGACTGTATGTCTCTATATTCTGGAAACTATTATCTTCATGTTTCATGTTCATCAGATGCATGCCCGAGACTGGACCCGATGTGATATGAAGTACAAAGTGTATGAGTGTATGTTCAAGTTACTCAAGGTCAGTAAATACCTAAATGTTATTATTATCATAATTGAGAGCCATAATGATGGAGAATTGTAGAATCGGACTCTTATGAGTAGGTCTCTCACCTGAAATCAAATGACACTTACTGAGCTTTCTATTAGCTTTGTATTCTCTGATGATGTCATATCAACCAATTCAATGATGGATAATTTGAAAGTATCCAAGTATCCCATTTAAAAAGTAGATGTCACCAAACCAAAATGTTGTGTATTGCTTGGGATCTTTTCAAGTGATACTCTCTCTCACATTTTGAACTCTTTCTGAAAACACCACCAATTCTCCCCCAGGATAATGAACTGCCCGACGACCGGCAGCACTGTTGCCAGGTGAGGACAGGTACGGGAGAGTCCATCACACTGAGTGTGGAAGCCAGGTCCGACCTGCTTCACATAGAGAGAGCCTGGTACAAGACCAATAGTCTTGCCGTCCACAGACTTAAGGTAGGAATACTTGTTTTTTAGGTCATATTTGGAGGTTCACTCCATTTGCAGTGATGTTGTTCTGGATGTCTGTGTGCATCAGTTTGTCTTACATCATCAGCCTGTCAGTATGCTACCATCTTCCCACGGCAAGGTGAAAACGTATCGAGCAACTTCTCGTTTAGACCTTGCCATCACAAGGTAGAAAACTGGTGATCCGGAGCAGCGACACCTATCGTGATCACGAGTTACGCCCCTTATCAGCTCTTTCAACAATAGCCAATGAAATTGCCGTTTACATTCTGAACAAATTCAAAATACTAACAGACGATCTTTTTGAAAACTGAGTGAAATTCAATTTTAAACTTCAGTCCGCATGGTTGTTTTCATGTTTTTGATGAGCACCGAGAATGCAGAGAAGACAAACATTAATGTATCACTCAATTACAGTGTTTCTCTCCCTTGTAAAACGCATACAAAAGTTGGTACATTTAACATGCTGTCTTCTGATTGGACTATTCTACTTCCGTGCAGCGGGTTGAAATGCTAGCACAGAAATTACAGCCAATGATGTCAAGGGAGGAATGGGAAAGTTTAGAAACTTTTTCGTTTCGCCAGTGACGTTGTGAAGATGGTATGCTACTTTCCTGATAAAATACACATGTTACAGTAACAGCTGTTACTCCAACTCACACAGGGTTAAATTCAATATGGAGTTTGCTCCCTTGATGCGAAATGATTCAAAATGAATTGAAACACCTGGAAATAGCTAAGAATCAGCTGTTTAACTGAAATAAATCTGAATTGATTATATGACAAGACAACATTTTGAAATCATCCAGATTGGAAATATAGTTGTATAAATACTGACCATTTTATCATATTGATTGCTTATATACCTTCTCTATGACGTGGTTGGTGTATAAAATACTCCCTATGTCCATCCGTTTGTGTCTGTCTGAAATAATTTCTGAAGAATTACTCCAAAACAATATGACTCCAAAATGGCAAAAGTTCTTACTTTGTTCCTTACATAAAACTCGCCTTGGTCCATTGACAGTTATCATCATTTACTTACCAGATTGTATGTATGTCTTTTATTTGGTTATTGGTATGTAATAGCAGTCAAGTAGAGCAGGGGTATGTAAGCTGTGCTCACTTGGTTTCAAATTGTTCCCAGAATGTGACCTTTGGATGCACATGGAGAGGTCGCCTCTCAGGTTTGACCCTTGACCTTGAGAATGGTTTCTCATTGGTGGACCATGAAACCAAGACGTACGTATGGTCGTACAGATATTCCCAGTTGAAAGGGTCGTCAGATGACGGCAAGACCAAGCTCAAGCTCCTTTTTCATAATGACATGACCAAAAACATGGAATCAAGGGTAAGATAATAACTTATTTGGCTTGAAACATGAAACTAACTGCCATGACCTTTTCAAGGAAAAGTATCAAGATGCTGCCATCTTCTTGAATGCCACTCAATAAATTCATTTCTATATTTTCGTAACATTTGGTAAGATTTATTACAAATTTAAAGATCAACTTGGAATATGTTCAGAAAATTAAATACTGAACTATTTAGTACCAAGCTTCTGAGTGGCACATTCAGAAAATGAAATAATGTGTACCCAATGAGAATATTATCGAATTCGCCTTTATGCTGGGACCTACAGGTGTCGGGTCTACCAATTATCATTGCTTAGACCAGTGCATAAGATTTTCATTAGTGAAACGCCAATTTTTTGTGTTTAAATACTATCATTTGTGAAAGTAAAGTGAAGTGAATTCATTCAATCTACCTAAGTGGACAAATTTTACATTATGAGCTAATCGTTGATGTCAAGAAACAATTGACTGGTGTTCTGAAATAACAGTGTTTAACAAAGTAATCTGGCTACTCTTCATAAGATCAACAACATTTTTGAAGCTTTTGAAATTGAAACAAATAAAACTTTTGAATTTCTTTTCAAATACAATGTATCTCTCATCTTGTGAGGTACAAAAGAAACTATTTTCACTTGTAATTGGGCCACTCGTGAAACTATCAATTTCCTCTTCTTTCAATGAGATGTACATGATATTCCAAGAGCAATTTCAATTTCCATTAGTTATTATGTCCCCCGCAAAGCTTTGCGGGAGACATAATGTTTTCAGTCCCGTCCGTAATTCCGTGGTTCCGTGGTTCCGTAATTCCGTAACACTTTCGTTTCCGGACCATATCTCCAAAACCGTTCAATATTTTTTCACGAAACTTTGTATGTGGTTAGATCTAGTACTGGAGTGGTGCCTTTTGCTATTTTGGTTATTCTGAATTTTTTATTTTTTCTGGTTTCCATAGAAACATTTTGAACTTAGTGCATATTGGGGGAGGCTTTCGTTTCCGGACCATATCTCCAAAAACGTTCAATATTTTGTTACGAAACTTGGTTTGTGGTTAGATCTAGTGGTGGAGTGGTGCCTTTTGCTATTTAGGTCATTCTGAATTATATAATTTTTCCTGGTTTCCATGACAACATTTTCAACTTAGAACATATGGAGGGAGGACCATTTCCGGCCCATTTCGCAAAAACTATTTAATATGATTTTACGAAACTTGGTATGTGGTTAGACCTAGTGGTGGAGTGGTGCCTTTTTCTATTTTAGTTATTCTGAATTATTTTTCTGGTTTCTATAGAAACAAGTTGAACTAGGTGTATATGGGGGGTAGGGTCTGTTTCCGTACTTGAGCTTAAAAACTATTCAAAATATTTTTACTAGACTTGATATGTGGTTAGAACTACTGGGGGAGTGGTGCCTTTTGCTACTTTGGTTATTCTGAATTGTTATTTTGCTGGTTTCCATGGAAACAATTTGAAATTTGTACATAATGGGGGTAGGGTCACTTTCGGATTAAATGTTAGCGGGGGACATCACAGTGCATCACATGCACGTATTTCTAGTTTAGAAATTGAATGTATGATATTGGCACCCATCCCAGTCGCAAAACTATCATTTTCCTCTTCTTTCAAAGAGATGTACATGATATTCCAAGAGCAATTTCAATTTCCATTAGTTATCTAGAAATTGAATGTTTATTAGCACCCATCCCATTATGTATATCAAGAACATGAATGATCTTTTCAGGAAGTTGAATGTACCAATCTGCATCGACTGATGTTTTGTGTCCATGCCTTCCTATCAGCTAAACTCTCATCTGTCGACCCCTCCTTCCTTAGCAACTACTAGACATCTCCATGGAAACAGAGACGGGAGCCTTGTTGTCATAGTAACCTCATGAGTCATATTGTCAATAATTTTCAATAGCATTTGATATTCACAGTGTGTACATGACATCCCCTGTGATGAAGCGAATATGTTTTATGAGTCATATTGTCAATAATTTTCAATAGCGTTTGATATTCACAGTGTGTATATGACATCCCCTGTGATGAAGCGAATATGTTTTTTACATTGGATGTTTGCTTCGTGTTATGAGATTTGATTTCAGTGCAAAATAGAATCTCAAAATAATTGTTCATTGTTGTTGTGTTTGAACCAAGGGATAGGTGTTTTTTACTTGATTGAGTTTGTGGGAATGAAAAGCTTTGTGTTTTTGTGTTAACACCTCTATTTGATATCTTTTATTTTTGTTATTTTCAGACATATTTATCAAGAAATATTTATGAAATAATATTGGGTTTTTTTCAAGAGAGGAAGGATGAACTGGTAATAAGCTGGTAAAGGTTTAGGCATCAATTTTATTATTTCATAACAGGCTAAAATCTGAACCACCATATCAATTTATCATTTAGCAATATTAATTCTGTTGTGCACTATGCAAATGATTTTATAGAGGCTAGGATTTTTATTTGCAAGATAAAAATAGAATGATCTTTTCTTTTTAATTCTTCTAATTTGAATACTTTTTGCAAAGACTTTTCTCTCGGTCAAATAATAACTTGCGTTCTCTTGTTAACTATATGATTGTGAAAGGATGATTGTGAAAGGCCTTCTTATATGGTTGTGCATATGTACTTTACTGGAGAGTAGATTAAAAGAAATTAAAAGAAAGTACTGATGTAGATTGTAGATTGATCTAGCCATTAATTCTAACTAGTTCGTTGGTAACAATTATACTGAAGTTTTATCAGCAACTTGTGCGAAACTTAACTCCCTTAGCACATAGTCATTGCAGGTACAACACTTTGAAATCTTTAAAAACAAGTAATCAAAACCTTTTGATATCATAATCAGCATGAGCAAATACAGACTATTTCTTTGTATTATCAAACTATTTATAAATAAACATTATTTGTTGCAATTACTGACGATTGGAATATATCATACATGATTTTAGTAATTTATACTGATCTTCATTGAATATTACATGTTTGATATTGTGCAATATTCTTTTAAGAATATTTTTTATTTGACTCCTTAGCATTACTATTTATATTATTTATTAGATGATTATTAAGCCATTGACACATCATACAGTCAACAATTATTTGTATTATTTGTAAAATAACAAATATATATTTATAATGAAGTATTTTAGTTTGTTTACTAGATTCCCTACTTAAATGATGTAAATGGAGAATAACCTTTAAACGAATACTTTGCAGATACTGGTAGAATGACAAGTTATATACAATCATAATTTGTCTTAAACAATGTGATATTTAAAGATATACAGTAATATAAAAACTCGTGCAAAAATAGCAAGTTTTTCTTAGTGGACTCGAGACATAGTGCTATGTTGTTCGTCATGAAACAATTGACATTAGATTATTAGATATTTTTAGATTTATTGTACAAAGGCTGTACATAGTGAACAAAATGTACTCAGAAATAGATAGATTAAGCCAGCTTTAACAAGTGATATTTGTCAAGCGTGTTTACAGAACTTTTACAAATGGTGTTGATAACTTAGATATGGTTTGTATAAACTTGAAATGTGATGACTTGTGTGCAATGTTAGATACCAAAGACAGGACACATAGATGAATCAGGACTATTAGATCGGGGTGCAAATGGTTATAAAGTTGAGGATGATGCAGGGATTCGGAAAGACATCTTTGACAATGGGCCATTTTCAGCCTTTTCAGTATTTTCTAAATTTCAAATGGGCTATTGCCTTTACATCAATAGTAAATTTCAAATTTTTAATGGGACATATTTTCATCCAATGTGCAAAATGGCCAATCCCTGCCTTTCCCAATCCCTGATGATATCATGCAAGTCTCTATCGCTAACTATGTTGCATTTTCTGTGCAAGCATATCTCAGCTGAGCTTGACCTTTCGAGGATGACCTGGATGTTGCAACTCATCGATGATGACGGTGCTGCACTTAGTCAACAAATTCAGGTGTGATGCAGCAAGGCTTGAGTCACCTGGTGATAGAGACTTGCATGGATTATGTCTTGGGTTGAAAGTTGTCTAGGGATGTGCAATCTGACGACCTTAGAGTTTGTGTTAGGTAGATCTTGTTTGGTTGAAAATGTTTTTGATCAAATGCTGAAAATACTTAATAGTAAGTTAAGTGGTATGTTTTTATGTTGTTTATCCTGACTGCACTTCAATCAAACCAAGTAATCAGAAGAATTATATAAATATAAAGTAAGAGAGAAATATTTTGTGTACCATAATCCAGAACTCACAATATTTAATCCAGTGAGTGTATGATATTGGAAGGATTGTTTGTTGGTGTGTTTTCTCATGATCCTCATTAACCTGATACTAATGATCTAGTCATTCACAACATACTCAGTTCACAACACAGGTGCTTCACTGTCAACAATCTTGGCTTTACAATCAAACCCTTTACTTGCTTACACAGGACTTCTCAATGAATGAGCCAGCTTGGCGACTTTTTGTTCTACCCAAGCCAACTGTTCTACATCTTGTAAGGTGTGCAAAGTTTCATTGAAATTGTGTTCCACTGTACCAATCAGTAAACAGTATCTTTTAGTTAGTACATTCTCTATCAAACACTAACCAGTACTTTGCTGGAAGGCAAGTGGCTTTAAAGGGGCAGTAGCACGTTTTTAGGGAGAATATAAGGTGATGTCATGAATATGAAAATTAATGGTTCCAATTGAAAGATAATGTATTTAAACTAAATGAAGCAGTACTAATTCAAATATATAACGTAAAGTTTAGCCATGCAATTCCTTTTTCTTACACAAAATGAGTTAAAGATGGACTGAAATGCTATATGGCAACTTTCAGGATTCGTGAAATAGTGATTACAATTTGACATTGACTAAACTTTAAATTACTGAAATCGACCTAGAAACGGCTTAATTACGACTGTATACATAACACTGCCTAATTAGGCCGGCGAACAGAATAAAACGCACTCAAGCGTGACTACCTCGTGACGTGTTAGTAGGCGATGTGATACCCCGTTGTGTGCCCTCGTTATGTAAAACAACACAAGCTAACAGTACAGCTCAATGTTTAACCGTTGATTAAACACCCTAAACAACATCCCAACATCTCACACCTTCAATAAATCGGTAGTTTATTTATTCAACTGGCAATTTGTATTGATGTAAACGTAAGACCCTGATTAAAAACGAAGTTGTGCGCATAATGCTACAGCATGTAGGCCTAGATGGTCTCGCTTTGCGCAATGTTGTCATAAGACTGCACGTGAGAACCCGGATGTATATGTAAACAATTGCTCCCGTGTGAACTGTTTTATCTTCGTGCACAGTTGGTGGTTGTTATTGAATATTACTTTAGTAGCACAGCAGAAAGGATGTAATTATACAATACTATTTTATTTTTACATTTAAACCATTTTTTTAGAATTGCCTTTAACTTCATTTTGTAACAGGATAAAAAATATATACGTTTTTCTTAGTTATTTCATTTAGTGATGGACAAGTTACAATTCTCAATGAAAGACATGTATTGGATGATCACTGATGTCTTGTTTAAAACATTATTTTAATAGGGCATTTCACTGAAAATCTTAATGTTTTCACTCTTGTACATAGAGGTGATATTTTCTACAACAATACCCGATACATGGCCAAACAGAATGAAGATTTATTAAATGAACCTTATCCAAAATAATTATCAGATAGAGCAAAAACAGTATTCCTAATTTCAGGTTAATAGGTTATAATTTACCAATCGGAGAAAAAAGGGATGTTAAGGAATACAATTGCTATTTGATGTTACCTAATTAGCTGATGTCATAAAATAGCCAGGTGTTGATGATTGTGCATTATATAACCTACCTGCTATAGTCATCATTTGATATCATCTAATTAGGAAACAGACAGGAAATACGATAGACAGTAAAGTAATTGTGTAATAAGTGAGTATCTGATCTAAAGAAAGTAAGTAACACCTGCAGACCAATGTCACTGTTTATTCAACCTTTTTACACAACGTTCAAATCTAAATGTGAGCATTGTATATTCGGATTATTACCATAAATCAGCCCAATACTATGTGCTATGTTTTACATTTTACTAATCTCCCTTTTCTCTGCATGCCAAACTGTTCATTCAGTGAAAATGCGAGCTCGAAGCAGAAAATCGGTATAGTGATCGGAACACGTGAGTTCGATGTAGATTGTCACATTCCTCTGTTTGACCTAACACAGCGGGTCAATTTGGCGTGAAACCATCAATATGATGGGAATTTGTCTACGGAGACTTCATCAGGAGATATTCTAGGACAGTTGACAGCAACACAATGATATAGCATACTGTTAATCGCTTTGAAAATGCAGAACTGCGGATTTCGCCTATCATTTTCCATATAAGCAGACGAACGCTTCGCCTACTGCCACGTCACTTCCGGTATCCCTTGCCCGTGGCCTCTCAGCCTTGTTTTGGTTTGTCGCTGGACGGCGACAAGCAGACGCCTTGTTACGCAATGTTTACTTAGCTGTAGCTTCATTGAGAAACTGTGTATCGTTGCTGTTTTGGCCTAATATTTATGTTATATAGTTATTTGACCAAAATCTTTTGAAAAATAAATCAAAAAAAGGTTATACAGCGGCTCTTTAAAGGTGTTCACACAAAATGGCCGCCAATGGATTTTATGTGAATCTCTATACTTTGTCCTCTCACTATGGATGATTGGCTTGTGTAATGTAATTTTTGACACTGTCAAATTAATACATTGAGCTTTAACTTACAATTATCAGTGAAATATTTGAAATATAAAATTATCAAAAACGTGCTACTGCCCCTTTAAACACTAGTATTAATATGTATTTAGTTCCTGCAATCGACCAACAAAATGAAAAGTCACAATGGTTAACAGTTTTATACTTTCAATAGAACTAGTGCTCTGATGTTAAAAAGTGGTAGAAAGAATAAAGGTCACATGTAGTTTGGCAGGTAAAGTATTTCATTACGCCATCTCTTGATGCTCGATAATGGTTGAATGTAGTGCTATCATGAGTTGTGGAGAGGCATTTTGATTACTCTTTACTGTATCATATTATCATTTGACCTCTGTTATATTCATGATATCATGATTTTATCAACATGAAAAATATGAGAGATTGTTTTACAGAAACTAATCTGCAACTGAAATCACACAACTTCATCATCGATTTTGTATATTGGTTATGTTATGTAGTTCATATCCATAATCTTTGTATCAACCATGACAACGCACAAAGAAAATGTTGTTGATACAAATATCATGCAGAAGTTTGATTTCAAAAGGTATCTTATTTTCGAAATCAAAACTTTTCCGTTAAAATCCAACCATACTTCTTTACCTGTGTGTATAACATATATAGAGGATATCTGTCTTTTCTTGACTAATACCATGTTTGTCTCATCGAGTGAGGTAGAAAGGTTATATTTTCACGAGTGGCGCAGCCACGAGTGAAAATATAAAACTTTTCTACCTCACGAGATGAGATAAACATGGTATTTGTCAAGAATTGACATATATTCTATTTATTATATGATGAAATCCTTCTAACTACGTCAAAAAAGGCCAATTTCATGTTGAGCGGCCGCTTGGAAGAGCCCGTCACCGCGGTAACAGTGTGACGTCATAGGAGAATTCATGACGTCAGACCATTGTTACATGACGTCAAACTCTTGAACTTGACGTCACTAGAGTGGTGATAAAGTTTATCACCACTCAGTAGAGTGGCGATAAAGGTTATCGCCACTGTAGCCAGATAGAGGGTTTATTTCACTGATAGAACAGAGTATCTCACCTTCAATCATATAATAAATTGAAATCTTGGAATGGTTTGTGTAGAAGATTAGAGAAAAACATCCACATGAATTATGGTTTAAATTTGTTTTAATATGTCAATTGAATCTTCTTTTAATGAACATTTTTTGAGGACTTTATGAACTTTATAATCAAAAGCATCTTTATAGTTGAAAAGTTGTTTATCACAAGTGAAAAAAGTATTTTGAGGTGTATTTCTAATCATGATTTATGACATGTTATATGAACATGATCTCATTTAATGACAATTGATTGTAAGAAATCATCCAGTAGATGTGTTTCATAATGACCAACTAGTTTTACTGCCATTTGATGTATGTGCTGGACTGTACATGTTGCAGTCTAAAACTAAAACTAAAACCTGTAACATATGTGCCTGTATCTCTCTCTATAATATGAACTGGTTTTTAAAAATAGGGCAGTGTTGTTCCTAGGTGGTCCGGTAAGGGGGGTCATTTTCGCCTTTGCAGGGTTCGCACAGGCTTGAAAAGGCCTTGATTTTTGAGACGTAGCTTGAGAAGGCCTTAAATTTGATTTTACCTTGAAAAAGCCTTAAATTTGGGGTCTTAAAATCTGTATGAACCCTGTAGGGATCCCTTAAAGTATCCTCCTGCTCCAAATTTTAAGAGACACAAAGCAAAAAGGATTGACAAATTTCCCAAGGAGCCCCTCTAGGACAACACTGCAAGGGTATTTCAAAAGATCTAGAAGTGACCAATACTTTGCAATGGCCAGATATTCATAGCCGAGTGAATACTGCTTGACAGACAAGATCAATTTGGAGAGGTTTTGGGAGATATTATAAATAGTCACGAATTGTTTAGTCAGTTACCTCAGGACCATGAAAATATCTTTATTTATTTAATATCAAAACTGTTAAAATTGATTTAACTGTAAGAGTAATACTTCCCTATGTTTTTTGTTTAAGTAGGTTTTATTGAATCTTTAAGTTAAGCGACACAAATAGTGCTTAAGGACTTCTTTGTTTTGAAAATCTTTCAAACAAGAACATTTCTCCCTTTGACAGTTGTCTTCTCAGTGATTTTTGGGTCAGTTTTGTGACATTGCAAGGAATCTTATGATGGTTATGAACATTGTAAGGAATCTCAAGATGGTTATCGACACTACAAGGAATCTGATGATGTTATCAACATTGCAAGGAATCTTATGATTGTTATCGACATTGCAAGAAAATTATGATGGTAATCAACATTGCAAGGAATCTTATGATGGTAATCGACATTGCAAGGAATCTTATGATGGTAATCGACATTGCATGGAATCTTATGATTGTTATCAACATTGCAAGGAATCTTATGATGGTAATCAACATTGCAAGGAATCTTATGATGGTAATCAACATTGCAAGGAATCTTATGATGGTAATCCACATTGCAAGGAATCTTATGATTGTTATCAACATTGCAAGGAATCTTATGATGGTAATCAACATTGCAAGGAATCTTATGATGGTAATCAACATTGCAAGGAATCTTAAGATGGTAATCGACATTGCAAGGAATCTTGTGATGGTAATCGACATTGCAAGGAATCTTATGATGGTAATCGACATTGCAAGGAATCTTGTGATGGTAATCGACATTGCAAGAAATCTTAAGATGGTAATCGACATAGAAAGGAATCTTAAGATGGTAATCGATGGTAATCGACATAGAAAGGAATCTTAAGATGGTAATCGACATAGAAAGGAATCTTAAGATGGTAATCGATGGTAATCGACATAGAAAGGAATCTTAAGATGGTAATCGACATAGAAAGGAATCTTAAGATGGTAATCGACATAGAAAGGAGTCTTAAGATGGTAATCGATGGTAATCGACATAGAAAGGAATCTTAAGATGGTAATCGACATTGAAAGGAATCTTAAGATGGTAATCGACATAGAAAGGAGTCTTAAGATGGTTATGGGCATGAAATGAAAAGGTAGTGATCCTGGTTGAGATACAGGTTGAAATGTTACTTGTTTTGGGTGGTTGTTTGTTGTTGTACATGTCCTCAATCGGTGCTGACAAGCAGACTGTATTTACCATCCTGTCTAAGTTAACCTAGCGTCAATAATACCCGTTTAACTCAGATATTGAGTCTAGCAAGATGTAGTAGCGGGTCGCGTCAGCCGATCTATCGAATTGACCAATCAGGGATAGTCTTACCAAACCACAATAGTCTGCATTCGCACATATAACGGTGACGAGTCATAGGTTGGCGAAAGGTCGGCTGACGCGAACCGCTACTACATCTAGGGAGCTAGAATCAATATCAGAGTAAAATGAATATCATTGAGACAAGGTTTATGTAGACTGTTTACAATCTTTCAGAACAATCTAGTTTCAATGGTAAACATCAAAATTAGCTGAAGATTATGAATACTTTTTAATTGTTTGTATGTGTCATTTTGAAACATAATGCAGTCAGATAAGATCATTACAAGCAAAACTAAATTTGTTTTGAAATCAAATATTTAGCCATTTAAATAAATTTTAGCATTCATCCATTTTGGACTATTGTTTGAAATTTAAATCCTTTTTCAGACACATTTATTCTAGATACATTTATTGTGTTATTGTACCATTACAGACTAATCAATAATCAGCATCATTGATAAAAGATGGAACCAAATATAACAAAAAATATTTCACTCTTGATAAAGAAACAATTTATCTTGGCCTAATCTCTTTTCTGCTCACTTTGTTTAATCAGATTTATTTTGTTGTTTATTGTTTCCCAGTTATCTAAAGCTATGTGCTGTATGTTTTCTGTTGACATCTGCAACTTGTATGATAAAATTACCATTGTTTTACCCAAAACTTGCTTAGGAACTATAGGAGCAATATTGCTTTAAATTAAATCTGTTACTTTCATGAAGTTTAAATTGTTGCTTACATTCAATTGTTCACGCTCCACTATTGTTGATTACATGTTTGTTGTTTTTGTTTCCCATTGTTATTCCCAACCTCTGTTGGCATGTATTATTGTTGTCTTTTCCCTTTGTTTTATTTTGCGTTTGACTTTTATTGCAAGCAAAATCAAATCAAGGACATAATAAATTATTTTTGCATAATGGTGGATAATTTTCAAATTTCAGGACCATATACCACATATATTGGTGCTCGTAAGAAGTGGATGTTTTGTTCTTGTTATACAGTTATTTTTCTGTGTCTTGATTTATCCCAGATGTCCTGTTTTATACTCCAGATATGTAATCGGGTCTAAACATCAATCAAATAACAGATTTTGTAAGGAGAGATATGTAACGGACGCCTTTAACTTTGTGTCGGATCTAGATTGTTGTATTTGCGTTGCTATGGTAATTGTTTTAACAGATTATGCAATAAAAGTGATAACAAAGACAATATTTCTTTTATTTGTTTATTACGACTCATTACAACAGATTTTGTATATTTTTATGGTAACGGTTACTATAACAGTAAAGCTGATTTCTTTTATCGATATCACTATTGAAAGATTTTGGTTTCCTATTTTACTATTGTCCAACACCTGATTGCAAAGAGGTTCCAAACAAGAACAGGTAATTGGAATGAGAGCAGGAAATAACTTCTAATCTTCATTCATCTGTTGAAATGACTAAAATCTTATATCACACCTGTTCGATGTGCCTTGACAATAAATGCTCTTGTTCAAAATGAATACTCTACTGATAAACAAACTCCTTCAATAAGGTTTTCCTCCAAAAGGTCTGACAACAGCCTGCATAGTACCATGTTCTGATGTAAGCTCAGTTAACCAATCACTTTAAACGCCTTATGTGTAATTTAAAGCATTGTTAACTTGTAAACTTGCCCCTAAATGTGATTGCCACACTTTCTTCTAAATGACATGATGTAATTAGTCTGCTAATGATTAGGTTTTATCACCACAAAAGGGGTACCAGAACATCTAATTATACAAACTGTCATTAGACTGTGTGGAGAACAAACCCAAAATGGAATTAATTTGTGTCCTGTTAGTCTCCTGTGTCCTGTTGAAACTTTATTCTTCACAACCTGGTCAATTTTGATAAGCCTGTCATAGATAGCACAGGCTAATTGGACGGAATGGCTGATGAAAAGAACAAAATGTGTAAAAGGATAAATTAAATATCACATCTAGTAAAACAACAAGGAAAATACTTCATACGAATATGCATGTAAATGCACGTCATACAACTTTTCAAAATAACATTTAAAATAAATTAACTGGATAAGCAACCTGAATAACAATGATTTAAGCACTGATGATTCAAGAAAAAACTAACAATCAGTGTTTGAAATAAGCATCTGACCGTGGGCCAAATGCAGACAGTTATGAAGGGCCCACACTTAAATATCTTCAGGTCATTACAGTCTCATAGTTTGTTTAACATGATACTGTTTTTCATTGTTCCTTACTCTCCCCTTACTACAATGACACATATTTCCTGCCAAACCTTCATCACCATCACTCAAAACTGACAACAGTGTTGTTAAACACACAAGTACCAAGAATATTGTTCTCATTTGAGAATAGGTCAACTCGGTACTAGTTAATAATGTTGTCAGTTTCCAAGTTGGAGCCACAGCTTTCTTACCTATAGGTCCTCAATAACAAGAATTTTGTGGATGCTTATTTCAAACACTGCTTATAATTTTATTCCAAATTTCTAACATTCTTATGACATTTAGCTATAAGAGTTGAATTCTGATGTTTTCTGAGAAAGATATCTTGCTCTTAGTGAACCATACGGCTTTCTAAACATAAAACACCCAACATATATGTTGAAACATAATAACTGCATCATAAAAATCATGAATACAGTTACAAGAACAATATATGCCTGCATAAACAATTACAGATTATTGTTGGTATTGTCCTTTATAAACAGCAGGGTTAAAGGAATTCTCTAATTATTGACATTAAAATCATGGTAAGACAGGATGTCAAGAATTTATACATTATCAACTTCTTTCTTTGTCAATACCAACAAGTCATATATTTGATACTGCCAACTTCTAGAATGCCACTAGAACAGTTTATAAGGATCTAAATGTTGATTTTATTAAATGGTTTGCTTAATATATTTTTGTAAATGGACGGAAATATTTTGATCACAGTCTCAGTGTAAAGGGAATATACAAAATGAATGTATGAACTTGTCAAAGATCTAAAGGTAATATAACATTATATATTAGATATAATCATTGCGTAAACATTACCTCTGGATTGAGTTTGCCATTATCTCGACGGCAGGAGAGATCGTACAGAGAAAGAGAGAGAAAAAAAATGGATTGAATGTTAGTACTTGTCAATGATAATAAAGGCAATTTTAAAGAAAATATTAGATATAATTCAAATGATTTGATATTTGAAAATTTTATAATGACCATAAACCCCATAAACAAATCTTCATGGCTCTCATTTTTATAACATTCAAGTTATAAAATCTGTAAATCTACAGTTGATGTTACAATAATAACCCATATTCTGCAATGACTCATTAATATAAATGTAATCAGTTACTGGTATATATATACGTACTAAAGTCAACAATGATTGCTAC
This sequence comes from Steromphala cineraria, assembly GCA_916613615.1. Classification (NCBI taxonomy): domain Eukaryota; kingdom Metazoa; phylum Mollusca; class Gastropoda; order Trochida; family Trochidae; genus Steromphala; species Steromphala cineraria. The sequence continues at coordinate 72,520,151 of OU744720.1, read as the reverse complement.
ATCAGATATAAAGAAATGTGGTTTTTCTATTAAAATATTAAATCAAATCGATTTGTAATGATGCATAATATCATTTTAAACATGTTTTTTATCTAGAATACATCCCCTCTCATTCTCTTTCAAAACAAAAAAATAAAATATATATTCAGCAAATATATGTATCATATACTATTTTTATTCACTTGTCAATATCAACACAAAACATATAATTTGACTAAATATTAATATGAATAACATCAAAACTGACAGTAAGCACTACTCTTAAAATGGAGACAAAATATGAAATAAACGTGAAGTAATGTCAGTTCTCTAGAATGCATAAAATGTGATTAATCTAACATGAAGGCTATTTCATTGTATGAATGCACTCTTTCATAACATAAGTCCCAATCCATAAGCTCTGCAGCTTGTCAGGGAAAACAAGGTCTCCATATTCTAAGTGTTACAAATTCTATAATAATATAATTCTGCACAGCTTAGAAGTCGGACGGACGGACGGACGGACGGACGGACACCGGACACCATGCCATAAGCCCATCGGGCCTTACAGGCCAGATGAGCTAAAAATATCATTCTGCACAGGTTAGAAGTCTCATCACAGGATTAGATTTTCTTCAAAGTTAGCTTTAAAAGGTGTGAGCCTCATTAGGGGCAAACAAGTCACCTAGTCTCCATAAACACCAATAGGTAGTCCTATACACAACATTTCACCTTTCTAGGCCTTTTGCTTCGGGAGAAACAGGTAAGAAATGCTTTTGTAGCTTCTGACCCATGTTGCCCTTTTGAGGGATCACAGAGACACAAAATCTACAATTAATTATCCCAATTGGGTGAGCAGTTTGTACATAATTTTCAGCTGTCCTGGTCTTTTTGTGATGAAGAAACAGTTGAAAACAGGTTTTAGGGCATGGCCTATATTAGTGGTGAAAGATTCACGAAAACTACAATCAATTATCCCTATTGGCAAACAACCTGTATAACATGTACGAGTTCTCTCGAGTCAATGAACGAGGATATGAATTAAAAGGTTTACAGATCGACCAGATGCCATGACAAAGCCACATTGGGCTCTCAGGCCTAATAAGCTAAAAATGCAAAAACACATTGGTTCACGTTTGGACAGACTGGTTCATGTTTGGACGGACTGACTCCACTGAATACAATACCCCTCGCTTTGCTGTGGTTGACACAAAAATATTGATAAGAACTATCCTCTGTTTTACTTAGTGTGAGTGAGTGAGTTATTGTTTTACGCCACTTGGGCAATATTTCAGCCATTAGCGGCACGTTATCATTAAGAGTGCTTAGAGAGGTATGCACCATGTTACTGTTGTACAGACACTGATCAATCACCTCCTCATATTGTGTGGTAAGGACAACAATCTAATATCAACCGAAACTACAACACATATGGAATGTGTCACATCACAAAATTGTACAGAGTTTGCTTCCTTGTTCGCATCCCTCCCCAGATGGCACTGTGACCTTGGTGATGGCGCTGACGTTGTGGGCGGGTATGGAGGTCGGCGCAGGAGGCGGGTCTATGGCTGGCCTTGGTCCAGGTCTTGATAGGAATGTGGTTTTGTTGAATGGTAACTTTTTCCTGCAGTAAGAAATAGGACAATTGGTTAAGTTAACGACTGAGATAAATGCTTCAAATGGTAACTAAAATTAAAAAACAACTGTCTAAAATCTGGAAATCAGTGAATGTGCTGATGTGCACAGATGAAACATATTACACCAGTTACATTTTACAATATAAATAAAAACCTGCCTGTGAGTCACATAAGGAGCTTGTCAAAAGTGATATGCGTTAATGAACCAGAACGAAATATATGACATCAGATATGTTTCACTGAATGGAAAACAAGGAGTCATAGTCTTCAACATTCCTCGCAAAGTTGGTTTTCATTTTAGCTCCCAACATCTTCCTAAATCAGAATAAAAAAGACAGAAAGGTGTTAAGTCTAGAAATAATAATTGCACGCTTCTGATGATTGAAATCCATCCAGGTATGGATAAGCCAGAGACACTCACCAGTTTGCTAACCCTAGCTTAAATTATGGCTGAGGTAAGTTGATCCCTTTGATTATACCCTTGAACAGGGTACCAAAACATGGAACAAGGGCCATAACTCTGAACCGCTTCTGATTTTCAAACTCCATCAAAGTATTAATACCTTGAAATCACACAGCAAATTTCATTACCCTAGCAAGAATAGTTTTAGAGATAAATTGTCCCCTTTGAGTATACCCTAGAACTGAGTCCAAAAACATGTGACAAGGATAATAACTCCATAAAAAAGATTTCACGCTGTTGATTTCCAAACATGATCAAGGCATTGATACCCAAAGTCTCAAATAAAATTTGGTTACCCTAATTTAGAACATACCCATGAGAGTCTAGTGCTGGATGTGTGATGGTGTTGTCGAGGATGAACCTCTGACTGAAGGCGTCGTGTCTGATCCAGGGCTCGGTGTCCTCGTACACCACGTTGTTCTCAACCACCCCGTGAGCCACGCCCACCACCTTCATACAGGCCCCGCCCACACACTGCAGTCGGTTCTCAACAACCTGCCGTAGAATATATGTACATACATTGTTGGGGATTGAAAACATGAAAAGGTCGGCCTTATGAAATGCACGGAACACCAATGTAAACTCGAATCAAGCAGGTTGAGGAATGGTCAAGTATAAGAACTGAACAATAGTTTCTGCCTATAATTCTGACTAAAGTAATTCAAACACTTATAACAGAAATTGAAGCCCACTGACTAACTACCATTCTTTCAACTGTACATAGAAGATTTTGTGTTTCTTTTGCTGTTCTGCATTAGACACTCTAGTCATTCGACACAAAAAAAGTAATAAAAGTGAGTGAGTGATTTGAAGTTTTACACTGCTTGGGCAATATTTCAGCCATTTGCAAAGAAAGTTATTAACACTCTGTCTAATACAAAACCTTGATAAATCTGTGTCCTTTAAGAAAGATTTTGACAAAACAGTACAGTCAAGAATTGATTCAGGAGACAACAACTCCCTGTGTCATAAACTACATATTCAAATTGTCAAAGTGTCATTTTTTATTCATAATCACTTGTAATTAGCATCATTAGTTATCACAAACTTGCGCTGGTGGCAATGGTAATTATCACTATGAAGATATCATTCAATACTTGATTGACACAATGCATGTCCCAAATATTGCAGAGGACATGTTAGTTTAGAACAAATTGTTGCAGAAATTAAAATACAGAAAGTGTTAAGAAACTGCATGACTCACCGTGGCGAGCTGATTACCGTCCAGACAGATGGCGCCATGCTGGTTGCCTACCACATCATTCTGCGAGATGTGACTCCGACTTTTACACATGATGCCCTGGTCTCGGTTGTCATATACACCGTTTCCATGGACATGAATCTGACAAAAGGACAAATTGATTTTATTAAGTGTATGTTACAGAAGTGATTATGATATCACCTCCAGGTGGATTCAAACCAAGGACTTCAGAATTGAGAGTTAGACACCCTACCGATTCAGCCAAAAATATATCCCAGGGATAAATATTAGGGTGACTGACTCCCAACCAAGAGGTCAAGGGTAAGAATTCCGCTTTAAGTGATCTCACAATCAGTAGTTATGATTATTAAGAACTGTCATGAAGTATTGACATGTAGACATCAAAATTTGGCACAAAAATGTGACCTTGTGGTCTTTTCCATCTGAAATGCTCAGTTCAAACGCCCTGTCAATTTTGTAATATCTCATGAACATTGTTTCCATCTTAAATAGCCCAAAAATTTACCAATAGGGGTATTGATCAAGGGTTCATGTAACAAATAGTATCTTATTTGAAATGTATGTATTCAGAATACAAACTTGACAAAAACACTATCATATTTTTATTATTTTGTATGCTTAAAAAATTACAATTAAAACTGAAGGCCAACGGAAATTAATTCCTAAAATATGATTAAGTTTGAATATGATCATCAATCGTTTACTTAAATCAAATATTTGTTCATAGCAGTGTATGAAATGAGCTTGAAAAGAAACCAGTTCAAAAGTGGTATTTTGTAGATTTTAATGATAAAATGTAAAAAAAAGCCTTGACAAAAATCAACCACATTAAAAGGCTAGCAGAAGGGTCTGACACACAATTTAAATGATAAGAAAATTAAGGAAGTATAAAATATGACCAATGAGATATGAAAGCCTACCAGCTGATGGTCGATGTTGGGTGATAAGATAACAACACCAGTTCCACGGTTGTTGGTGATGCTGTTGCTCCTCAGTATGACGACCGCGTCCTGCTGTATAGAGATCCCGTCTGATTGGTTGGCGTGGATGGCATTGAAATGGACGTTGACTGTTTCTCCTAGCTGTATCACCATGCCCTTACCTACAGTGGAAGGAAGTTAGAAGTGGCATACAGGAAGATTTTCTGGACAACAACCTCTTTATTGTGAAATAACAAAGAGGTTTCAGATTATACGCTTACTCTTTATCATACCTGATGAACGATTAAGCGCATACCAAAATGTCATGATTTTCACCTTGAAAATACCTTCATGACAAAGAGGGAAAAGGGTTTTAATCTATTTTTAAAAATTTAATTTGATCTTTTTTAATCTAATTTCTAGCAGTATGGTTGAATGACAAATTACATAAGATTACCGTAAGTACATGAAAATACCTTCATGAATTAATAGTCCTAAATTCAATTTGTCAAACACATAATTGAAATTTTGAAATAGTTCATAATGATAATGCCCTTGGTCCTCTTAGAGAGCCATAACAGTATTGTGACCAGGTTGATATTTGACAAATAAAGACAAATGGGTCACAGCAACACAGCAAGACCTTGACTCTGTACCTGAGTTGTGGTAGATGTTGTTGTACTGTACGGTGGCGACATCACAGCGGGGGTGTGCCCCTCCCCCCTCCTCCCCCTCCCCCGTCGGCCGCGGGGACGTCAGGTGCATACTCTCCGGGATGTTGTGTACGTGCTGCACATCCTGCAAACACACCACAATGAGATAGAGCTTTAGGAATTTTCGGTAACAAGTGCCAAGGGCCTCATTTCACAAAGCAACCTTTACTAAGGTTGACCTTAACTCCCATTCTCTAACATTGCATTAAGGTAAACTTAAGGACATACGATCACTGTTGGGCTTTGTGAAAGGAAGAATTGTTCGTTGACCCTTTCACCTCTAAGCAACAAGTAACAAATTTGTTTTTGAATCTGATTTCTGCCTGATGGGGTGAAGTGGTTAATGTAAGATGTTGTTTGTTGTGAAAGTGACCAACAAGTCTGCTTGGCTTGTGGGATTGTTCATGCACTATCTATGCTTATAATGTAGGACCTGTCAAATTTTAAAGAAGAGCGTTAATTGTTGAAACGATAATCTCTGCCTCAATATAATCAAAATTCTGATTATTATTATTAAACACACGGTTCTCTATGCAAATTTTTGGGCCACATAACTCAGAAAATTATGTTTGTATTGAAATGGTTTGGGAAGTGTAAACCCTTTCCAGAGTAAAAACTATATTAACTAATTCATTTGATCAACTTTATCATCATTAGTTTCTATATTTTTTTAACCCAATTTCCCATATGAATATATACTCCTCACAAACATATTTTTCATCCTAATGCTTGTTCGTTTACTGCTTTTGAAATTGAAAATAATCATATATATCCAAAAATGTTTTTCTCATGTGACATTACATTTCTTATTTAAGAAAGCATTTTATTTGTTTTTGATATTTTAATCCTTACCTTTTTGTTAACAAACATGATTCCAGAGTCTCCATTGTTATTGATTTGGTTGCCATGGAGATAAGGTGTCGAAGCACTCATTATCCAAATGCCACAACCAGCGTTGTCTGAAAACAATGAAACAATCAATGAAGTAATGATTATTCATTGTTAATGATAACAGCCTCTTTTATTTGATAAATAGACATGGTATAGAGGGGAGAGATAAACAATTTCTTATATTTTATATCATAAATAACAAGCATACCAAACCTAATGAGTTTCCTTTTTACGAAGTCAAAGATATAATTAGATAGGAATTTGTCATAAGTCTGTAGACTTGATGAAGTTAAATTTTTTTAATATTTGTTTAATGTTAGAACTAGGGCGAGTGTCATACACAAACATGTACTCGTAGAAATTTGTTTTGTCAAGTCATATGGCTATATCAATCCATTCTTGTCCATTTCATTCACACATGAATAGCAACAATACAATCTGTCTAATTTGCGACCAAGTATCCATTGACATTACAAAAATTTTGTTATCACATTACAAACAATGATATACAGGAACCTGCACAGAATCGCAGCTAGGAAAAAGTGACAACTCCACTTGTGCAGGCACAATACAGTTACTATCAACACTGCTTTCACAAAATAGTTTAAAGAAGATGATTTTCCTGCTCAGAATCTCACATTAACAGTCAACAGAAAATGTTATACTCCTAAGGCCAAAGAAAGATAACAACATATCTTCCACATATATTCCAATATCCTGAAATAATGAAGCAAAAAGTTTATAAAACAAAATAACAATTTAAATCACAAAGCCTATCATAGTCACCTTTCAGTGTATGAAATTAGCATACAAAAAGTCAGCCTAAAAGTGGTATTTTGCAAGTATAAATGGTCAAATTGAAGAATAACCACAAATAGTAACTAGGACTGCCGCGGCAGTACTTAGGTCTTCAAGTTCCTGTTTGACCTTGACATACTGTTTGACCTTCACATGCATGTTTGACCTTCACATGAATGTTTGTTAAAGAGGGTTCAAACATACTCAGCAAAACACCACTTTTCCATATGCAAAATTTGACCCTTCCTCCTGACCGGAAATGACTGTTCGCGAGCGATTTTATTCTTTTATCTTGAAGACCTTGCTCATGTCTAACTGTCATGCAAAAATCATTAAGTTCTAAGGTCTGGTTTTTTAGTTATCTGCCCTTGAAGTTTGCGATTTTGCGATTTTGGTCAACTTTGAAAGGTCACAGCACAAAAAGTATTGTAGTTAAGTACTTTAAAAGAAAAGATTTTAAACTACAATGCTTCAGCTACATTCAGTATGAATTTCAGCTCTGTAGTGCAAGTATCTTCAGAGAAGAAGATTGTCAAAGGCGGGTGGGGTCGGAAACGGTCGAAAATGCACTAAAAGCAAGATGGCGGACAAAGCACGTGACCTACGATTTTGTCCTGATTTCCTTTTTTTCATTATTTTTCATTGCGCTTCTTTTAAAAAAAAATTCAAGTCTCTAAGTGCATTTTGAAAAAAAAATCAATGTTAAATTTTTGACTTTGGATTCGAACTGGACCTTTAATGTACGAGCCGATTATGCCCAAAAGCTTAGTTTATCGATTCCAGGGTAAGGGGTACCTGAATGTCAAGTTTGGGCGAATTTGAACAAGCGGTTTGAGCTGTAGATATCTCACAAAAATTGTACAAATAATAATAATAATAACTAGGACTGCCGCGGCAGTACTTAGGTCTTCAAGATTCCTGTTTGACCTTCACATACTGTTTGACCTTGACATGACGTTTTTTCTGAGATTTAAAAAGTAACTAATACATTATCAAAATGACCACATTTCACTTGATACTCAACGTTTAGGCCTGTATTTGTGTATGTACTTTGATAGACATTAATTTCAAATTCGAATCCAAAATCCTAATGCATAAAAAATATATTTTATGCCATTTAACTCCAATGCGACCAAAATATGTTCTACCTAAGCAAAAAAATAACAAATTCGATCTGCAAAAAATTGTCGGCTGAAGCCGGATTTGAACCCTAAAAGTTAGCACTCTGAATTCAGAGGTGAAGGCCTTAACCACTCGACAAGGAAGCTAGCTGTCTTTGGATTGGAATTTTAGCACTAAGACTTTAGATTCACGAAGGCACAACAAACAATCTCGCATCCAAGAATGAATTCATTGTATGGAGGGGTGCTTTTGGGCGTTTTGAGCTGTTTGATGTGTTGTTTGAGGTCAGAACGTGCTTTTGACCATTTCGAGCTCTTTGGTGTGTTGTTTTAGGTCGAAAATACGATGTCTAGCGAGGCTAGCGCTGTTCTGAGTTCAGAGAACGTTGTAGCGACGTCTTCCGGTGTCCCGTGGCCGTATGCACGGATTTAGTGACCAAAATCGAATGTACATGACTGGACAGCGTGTTTGCATGAAATGTCTACAAGCACAAAGTGTAGAACATGCGGCCGGGAGGAAATGCATATTTCAAAGTTCAGGAGGACGACAGGCATTTTGGAAAAGAGAGTTAATCGAGGACGTCACACCCTTGCGAGTGGAATCTGCCGAGCATTTAGGCAGGAATCAGGACGGCCTCCCTTTATCTAATGACCAAGAGCCCAAGAGCCCAAGAGCTGATAGTGGCCGTCATTATGCCCTTTTCAATTAAGGGAAGGTACATTTGCTTGTACCTACGCACTGACCCGTGCCTTTGGTCTTGAAAATAAATCTTGACCATAAAGGCTTTCAAAGTGTGTTTAGTCCACTTGCACGATTTGTTGTCAGTCCCAAACAAAGAGTTAAATTGACAATTAGAAGAGCTTTTCTTCACATAGCTTTTTCTTCTAAAATAAGTTTTGTTGAATGTACACAATTTCATTGTTATTTAAATGTATCAAATCTATCAGTGTAAAGTTTTTCTAGTTTTTCCCCAAAATTAACCGTGCAGCATTCCTATCTGCCGAACCATTAGAGACATTTCAAAATTGATTTTACCATTGTTTAGAGGAGAGATTTGTCTTTGTTTGCATACATTATTTGTTTATGAGCATGAAAAAGTAAAGAAACGGTGATCGATGCGACATCTGCCGCAAATATGAAGCTTTATCTAAAAAAAATAGATAATTTAGCTTATGAGTCATTTACTGTGAACAATTTTATAATGAAGTACTACACAAAAGGTTTTTGTCTTCAACAAGCGTAGCCATCGATGTATAGTATGTGTTCCTAGTGTTTTATTGCTAATGAACTACAATTTTTCAATCATTCTTATATCAGAATCATTCAAAACAAAAGTAGGATTGACCACATGTAAATATTCCAAAATCAATGTTAATGTTTAATCTAATTTTAATGAGATTTATCAAAGATTGTATGTTCTTTTGGCTTTCATATGATATATAGAACAAATATGTATCACGTGTCGTAGGTTAACAAGGATTTTTCAAACATACCCACCAAAACACCCGTTTTCCAAAATGCAAAGTTTGACCCTTCCTCGTGACCGGAAATCACTGTTCGCGATCGATTTTATTCTTTTATCTTGAAGACCTTGCTGATGTCTAACTCTCATGCAAAAATCATTAAGTTCTAAGGTCTGGTTTTTTAGTTATCTGCCCTTGAAGTTTGCGATTTTGAGATTTTGGTCAACTTTGAAAGGTCACAGCACAAAAAGTATTGTAGTTAAGTACTTTAAAAGAGAAGATTTTAAACTACAATGCTTCAGCTACATTCAGTATGAATTTCAGCTCTGTAGTGCAAGTATCTTCAGAGAAGAAGATTGTCAAAGGCGGGTGGGGTCGGAAACGGTCGAAAATGCACTAAAAGCAAGATGGCGGCCAAAGCACGTGACCTACGAATTTGTCCTGATTTCCTTTTTTTCATTATTTTTCATTGCGCTTCTTTTAAAAAAAATTTCAAGTCTCTAAGTGCATTTTGAAAAAAAAATCAATGTTAAATTTTCGACTTTGGATTCGAACTGGACCTTTAATGTACGAGCCGATTATGCCCAAAAGCTTAGTTTATCGATTCCAGGGTAAGGGGTACCTGCATGTCAAGTTTGGGCAAATTTGAACAAGCGGTTTGAACTGTGGATCCGTCACAAAAATTGTACAAATAATAATAATAATAATAATAATAATAGGAAATCGGATAAAAACAATAGGTCTTCACGACTTTGTCTTGAAGACCTAACTAGCCAAGACCATAAGTAATCTGGTAACAGGCTGTTGAGAGAACATTATATGATTCACTGCATCTTGTATACCAATGGTTGCTTACAAGAAATAACATTGTTCTCCAAAGCTCCTCTTCCCATTTCTCCGATGACGATGCCGTCCCCGATCCCGTCAGTGATGCTGTTCCTGCTGACGAGAGGATCCCCTCCATGTCGGATATCAACCCCTCCCCATTGGTTGTTCCGGATTTTGTTGTCTGAAACACAGTCTTTGAATAAGTGCCTGCTTATAAAACAGTTTTGAGCTTGTAAATATCAATCATTATTTGCCAGACTTAGTAAAATAATACTACCGGTTTCATCAAAAGATATTTCTTAAGCCAAATTGGTAAAGTGTAGCCCAGTAGCCCATGGCTAGTGCAAAAGATGCTGGGCTAATAAAGTGCAATGACTGGAAGTCCGAAGGACTTGTTGAATTTAAAGAAAGTATGATTATATCGGTGTATTTGGCTAGTCAGAATGTCTTTGGGCTAGTGCTCTCAGGAATGCACTAGTCCGAATAGCTAGTACCCCAATAGGACTAATCTCGACCCACGAACCTGAGATGCTTTCTAAAGCATAATAGATATTACTCAAGGACAGTCACTTTGCGAATGGGATGTATGTGGCAGGTTTAGAGTTCCTACTAGCCTTGGCTAGAGGGATATCATATCAGTTACAGTAGAGTGTGAACTGTTAAAACCTTGAAAAATTAAATAATGAGACATTTGATTGATAATAAGGACTAGATGTCATACCAAAAATAAATCCACGCCCATTTTCATTGACAGCAACTCCTGCGGCCCTGCCATCAAATATCTGGTTTTGACTGTAACAAAATGAAGACTTTTGAACACGAAATCCAGAGTATTTGTCATAATGATATTGATAGTGAGGAAATGTCAAAAATGCTGATTTGGAATTAGACACTAAGAAAACAGACACTAACATTAATTATGCTTCTTATCAATCCAACATTTTGTCCAGATTGAAATCCAATAACTTTTTTAACAGTTTAAAAGAAGGGAGCATTTTATGAGAGCTTCAAACACAAATTTCATGTCCAAAAACTTTCTACTTTTTTTAAATAAAGTAATTTGAAAGGCATTAACATAAACCACACACATCATCCAATAAAAGGCATTTAAACTAAATAAGCTTATAATGAACTTACGAGACAGTATGGTTGCCCCTGTATGGGATGTAAACCAAATAAGCTAATGCTGAACTTACGAGACAGTTGGGTTGCCCCCATACAGGATGTAGACTCCCGCCTCTCTGTTCTCGTACACATCGTTCTTCCTGATCTGTCCCCTCCCGCTACCAAGGACCACGACCCCTGACCTCTTGCCGTGATGGATCTGGTTGTTCTGTTGGGAGGTCAATTATAGTCATATTTACCAGTGTTCATAATATGGTACAAATCATGCCCTCAATCAAGGACGAGGAACAAATTTCAAAAGTAGTGTCCTTCTCCCGAACAATGTAAATTATTAGCAAATTTGGAAACATTGGACAATAAAGCATTCTCCATCCTGCAAAATCAGGTTAGTTATGTAAGGTTCTTACAAAGACCAATACTTGTCATCATTTGTTGCATCTATGATATAGATAACCCCAATGAAATAAAAAGTTGAGCAAAATTTGCAGTGCCTGAATGAGAGGACCAGTGAGTGCTTGCATGCCATATAACGCTATGAGTAACATCATTTGTAGCTGTTTTAGGCAATCAGGGGAATATAGGAGCACTGTCTGGATAGATATAATAGCCTGATAGGGGGTTATAGACATGATATAACTTAACTTTTGGTTACCAATTTGTTACTTTCCAACAAACCTGGACTATAGGATCTGCATTCTTCCTGATGTCTATCCCTGCTTCCTGGTTGGAGTGAATGTCGTTACCTGGAAAGGTTCATTCATAACTCATAGTCCTGCATTCTCCATCCATAATGGTATTAAGGTTTGTACAAAGGCTAGTGGTTTTTTTTTAGCAATGTATTTGAATTGCATCCATAATTGTAAGCAGAGAAAATTAATAAACATAAATGAATTGTATTACATTGGGAATTTTTTAACAATGTCTTACAAATTAACAATGTAGCCCAAAGCCATCCTGACCTTGAAAGTCTGGTGACTTGAATGAATGTGTTATGATTCCCAGTTTAAGGTGAATAATGTCATTATCAATGTCACGAACAAGGCAATAAATTTGGTGACATTTAGATAGCAGAGGAAACCTCATTACTTATTCTAAATACAATCTCTTTTAAAACAAAGACAAGCCTTCATTCAATTAGTTTGACGTACCAGCAATCAGGCCAGTAGCGGAGAGTCTCATGAAGATACCAGATGTACGGCAGTGGTGGATACGATTCTTCAAGATCAGAACCTACAAAATATCTTTGTTGATGACATCATGATAAGTAATTGCATAATATATTTGTACAAATCATTTAAAATGAAACACCAATCTTTTTATCTAATTTGTTTATGTTGACTCCAATAACTTTCACTCAGTGTTGTAAAGCTTTGTCACTACAGGCAATCAGGGGTTGTGGATGGAAAATTCAACCAGCTCTCAATAATATATGACAAGCCCTGCAATATGAAGATGATTTTATCTTTAAAATCACACAAGCCATGGGGGCCTGCTAATCTCTTCTCAAAAAAGCCAAAACTGGACGAAACAAGCATTTGGCAGGTGGGCAGGTAGCTTTTTCGAACACTGCCGTCACTCCAGATTTCTCCAAATGATCAATACATTTCTTAATAATACTTCTCAGTAAGAAAATAGTGAACTTAAGCCAGTTTTTCTTTACAATCTGTAGCATCAACATATTCTTGAGAAAAAAATCACCCCTCCCTCCCTTCTTCATAACATAACCCAAGTCCTCATGTCATGCATACATCTGAAGCTCTAAATCCCTAACTCCGGTGTTTTGAGGAAAATCATACAAGATTATTGAGCATACCGTAGAGTTCTGGATGCATCTGACCCCGTAGCCAACGTTGCTGATGTCACACTCAGAGACGACAGCATGAGCCTGGAGAGAGACCATCACCCCGCCCTTGGAGTGCAGCATCCGACACTGGTGGATCACACAGCCTGGGGAGACATCCAGGGTTATAGATCTTACCTCATATGGACTCTGAATAACGTGATAATATCAAACCCTCCCATGCAAACACAATCAAAGCCATCTCATAAGTACACTGTGTTGTTCTGAGAAAGGATCCTAAGAAATGTAATATGTGACCTATGTCGTTTAACATTTAAAGATTGAACTTTATCAATTTATTCAGGGTCTAATCTATTCAGAATTGAGCAAACTCATCCCTTATCTCTTCTGTTATACTGTTTTAGACCAAAACAAAAATATCACTGATCCCGGTCTAAAATTACGAGTCTCCCCTTATCTATACACCTCGGATCGACACTGTTATAGAAAAAACAAAAACATCAGAGACTCAAAACACCTTGAACCTAGATCCAAATTTACATTCTTTATTTGTTACCTAGGATCAACAACTTAATAGATGAAAACAAACACATCGTAGATTCATCACACCTTGAACCTGGTCAACCACAGACCTCATGAGACTGTCCTGGATGACGTCAGTTGGGATTGGCTTGGATGACTGACTGCTGATGGAGACGTTGTCGACCTCGCCCCCCTGGGCCGAGATTGATGAGTGGAGATCTTTCTGACGCAGGTGAGGGAGCATGATGACGGACTCCTCCCCAGACGCAGAGTCATCGTCCGAGTCTGTGTGGATCAGTCGCTCAATGTCCTCATCATCGTCACTGCTTGTGCTCGGACTTCCACGGTGCAAGGAGTCTGTAGATTGGTACAGAGGTGTGAATCTGATAATTTTAGCTTATTTATCTTGTGGAATATATCAATATTTATAAAAATCTCGATCTCTCAAGAATATCTGCAAAAAGGGGCTCAAATGAAAAAAAATAGAGCCATTGGCTCTGTAGCTAATCAGGCTTCATCATCAATTATGCTGTAGAGTGTGGCCAATGTGATTCCCCCTTTGTAGAGGCCACAAGGGCACCAGTCATAAAATTAAGTATATAGACGACAAGTTTTAGTTTTCTAGGCCTTATACTTCAGGAGAAGAAGATGAAAATAGATTTGCAGGACGTTCCTGTTGCCTTTATTAAGGGCAACAGGGTCACCAAAGCTACAATTCATAATCCTCACTAGTCAAGGAGTCTGTACACAAAGTTTCAGCTTTCTAGGCCTTATGCTTCAGGAAAAGACGATGAAAATAGGTTTTTAGGGCGTGGCCCCTGTGGCCCTTATTAGGGGTCACAGGGCCACTAAAGCTACAATTTATAATCCTCACTAGCCAAGGAGTCTATACACAAAGTTTCAGCTTTCTAGGCCTCATGGTTCTGGAGAAGAAGATGAAAATAGGTTTTTAGGGCATGGCATCTGTGGCCCTTATTAGGGGTCACAGGGCAACCAAAGCTACAATTTATAATCCTCACTAGCCAAGGAGTATTTACACAAAGATTCAGCTTTCTAGGCCTTATGGTTCTGGAGAAGAAGATGAAAATAGGTTTTTAGGGTGTGGCCCCTGTGGCCCTTAGTAGGGGTCACATGGCCACCAAAGCTACAATTTATAATCTTCACCAGTCAAGGAGTCTGCAAACAAAGTTTCAGCTTTCTAGGCCTCATGGTTCTGGAGAAGAAGATGAAAATAGGTTTTAAGGGCATGGCATCTGTGGCCCTTATTAGGGGTCACAGGGCAACCAAAGCTACAATTTATAATCCTCACTAGCCAAGGAATCTGTACACAAAGTTTCAGCTTTCTAGGCCTTATGCTTCTGGAGAAGAAGATGAAAATAGGTTTTTAAGGTGTGGCCCCTGTGGCCCTTATTAGGGGTCACAAAGCCAAAGCTACAATTTATAATCCTCACTCTTCAAAGAGGCTATACACAAAGTTTCAGCTTTCTAGGCCTCATGGTTCTGGAGAAGAAGATGAAAATAGGCTTTTAGGGTGTGGCCCCTGTGGCCCTTATTAGGGGTCACAGGGCCACCAAAGCTACAATTTATAATCCTCACTAGCCAAGGGGTCTGTACACAAAGTTTCAGCTTTCTAGGCCTTATGCTTCTGGAGAAGATGATGAAAATAGGTTTTTAGGGCGTGGCCCCTGTGGCCCTTATTAGGGGTCACAGGGCCACTAAAGCTACAATTCATAATCCTCACTAGCCCAGGAGTCTGTACACAAAGTTTCAGCTTTCTAGGCCTTATGCTTCTGGAGAAGATGATGAAAATAGGTTTTTAGGGCGTGGCCCCTGTGGCCCTTATTAGGGGTCACAGGGCCACTAAAGCTACAATTCATAATCCTCACTAGCCCAGGAGTCTGTACACAAAGTTTCAGCTTTTTAGGCCTTATGCTTCTGGAGAAGAAGATGAAAATAGGTTTTTAGGGCGTGGCCCCTGTGGCCCTTATTAGGGGTCACAGGGCTACCGAAGCTACAATTTATAATCCTCACTAGCCAAGGAGTCTGTACACAAAGTTTCAGCTTTCTAGGCCTTATGGTTCTGGAGAAGAAGTCGAAATTCCACAAAGTTTACGGACGGACGGATGGACGGACGGACAGACGGACGCCGGACACCATGCCATGCCATAAGCCCATCGGGCCTTACAGGCCAGATGAGCTTATTATACAAAATTATCATTTAATTGTTAACCCCATTTGATGTGTTGTTGGTGGCACATCCTCCTTAATGATAAGTGTAAGTATTCAATATTACAGCATGGTTATCACTGGGTTTCTACTGAATATTCTGAATATATACCTGGTGAACTTGACCTCCCAGATTCTAGGTCATCAAGAAAGGAAAGACTATCCTCGTCACTCTCGTAGGACAAACGTGAGTGCATGCTCCGTGCGCTGCCAGGACGGTCGTAGTTCATATCTCCTCCATTGTGAAGATTCAGAGGAGGAACAGCAGCAGCAGCAGCATTGACCCCTGACCCTGGAGCCTCATTCTGCTCATTCACAGCGTCTGGTTCATGTACATTTCCTCCCTGAGTCTCATTTTGAGAATTATCACATTCAGCACTAGATTGATTTGCATTGGAATGATTGGAGTTTGAAAGTCTTGCAATGGAATGGTTTGCATTTGGATCATCACTATTAGAATTGTTTGCTAAGTTTGGAACACTGTCTTCACCTTGGTGACTGCATCCAGGATTATTTTCCACTGGGCATTGAACATCCATATTATTTTTAGCTCGATTTGCATACAGTAGACCTTCATACAAATTTTTGTCATGATTAGAGGATGAAGAATCATCCAACACAATGTCTAGCTCTGTAGATTGGTCATGTGACACTGAGTCTGAGCTGTGATTGGTCAGATGAGCAGTGGAAGCTGTAATGGAATGCAGAGTAGAACTCTGGGACTCAGTGGTTTTCATTGTTATCAATGAAAGCCTTCTTGGACGACGGTTCTGGGAGAAAATGGAATTGATACGAGATCTGAGATAAGAGTAAGTCCAGTTCTTTTCTTCCTTGGAATAACCTTCAACAATGATGTCAGCAGTGTCACTCTTAGAGAACTCACAATTTTCGATGATGCTGACGTTAACATGTTGCAAGATGACGGTGGCTTTACGAAAGGTACAGAAGCGGACATGACAAGTGCCAGGATGTTGTGTGTAGAGCATGCCCTCCTCCAGGATACAGTTGTCCAGCTGCAGGTACCCGCACCGGATCTGGAATACAAGACATCGTCCAACCAATCAATGCAGGAGAAAGTTTACCATTCATTGTTACCATAACAGGGATGGAAAATAGCCTAGTAGGCATTTGGACTAGCATCTGAGGTTGTTAGCCAAAACATATTCCAACTAGCCACAACAAATTTACATATGATTTAACCTGATACCTTATTTAAATTCAACTAGACCAGCCCATCATTGTTTTCACTAGCAATTGACCACTAGAAAAGTGGTAATTTTAATGTACTTTTAAATTTATCCTACTATTTTGTTATCTTTAGTTGAGAACAACACAAACCCCAGTGTGCAAACGTTGCATAACAAGAAATAAAGAAGTTGTCTTTTACATATTTATATTCTTTATAATCATTCCAAATGCTTTGTTTTGTATTTGCCAGTAATGTAATGAATTGGCACAACAAAGGTTCACATGGTGTAATTAATTATGCCTGAAAGTTTTATTAAATTAGGTTCACAAACAATCTGTCTTTATCATGTTTGCTTGTTTAAGGTGTGACCTCATTCGACAAATCGCTTCTGAATTTTTAAGAAAATGCTTAATTGTGCCTATTCTATTCTAATGGTCAATTACAAAAAAACATATGATAATCATCATAATGTGGAAAATGACTTACCTTCAAGATGAATGTTGTGAACCATGGCGCCCTTAAAACGAGGTTACTGACACGACCTGTAATTGCTGTCTGTTCTATACAAACAACGAGGATGACACTACCAAGTTCTCCAACGCCAACCAACTCAAACGGAATCTTAGACATCATTTCAAACTGCTCGTCATAGATACCAGGATACACTTCAATCCTATCAAAGTCATTCGCCACGGCCAAGGCACTCTTCAGTGATGAATGTTCCTGATCAGGGCCCACACGTATAATTTTACGTTCTTTTCTCCGTTTAAGAACATACAGACAGCTACTGTGGTTCACGTCTTTGGAACATTGTGACCATTGTCTCGTAGAAAGGTACTGGTCATGGAAAGCCTGTTTCCAAGATGGCGGATCCTGTTGGACATTCAGAGGCCAAGAGGGATGCTTCCAATCTTCACATTTCAAATATAGCTCTTTCCAACGTGTTCCGTCTAAACTCACAACGAGGTCATGCCATGTTTTGCTGACAGTGCAGGCTCGACATAGGTCTTGAACATTGAGGTAGGAAAGTATCATCTGCCATATTTCCCAAGGGAGACCACTCTTGTCTCCTGGCAAAACCTTGCTCATTGTGTCTGTTTTCATAGTTGTGGTCGACATTTTGAGATGTCAAACCTTGCGGTGTCATCACTTAGTCAGGCGTTGGTTGATGGCATTCTAGTTGTGTCCTGTTTTCGACAAAAGCTAAGCGTTGCATCTGAAAACCAATGTATTACATTATACAACTACTGCAATCATTGTCGATGTTCCCTACTTTCAGTACAAAAAATAATATGTGAAAAATTTTGTGAAATATGAAATATACATTACCTGTTATATGCAATATTTCTATATCCTATCTTTTCGTAACCTTACATTGTAAAAATACCAATATTTACCCTTTATACACTACACCATTAACTTGATTAACATGTATCTGTTTTGTGATACGAAGTTTCAGACTAGCAGATTATACTGTGATGTACTTTACTGTAATAATATATTGCTTTGAAAATGGCTTACAGCATGTTGTGCTTAAACATATCATTAAATTGTACTATTATTTCCATGTTTTTTAACTAAATCTATCAAACACTAAATCTATGTAATTTTTTTCAAACCGTAATTCCTCTAATAATTTGACCCTCAAATTTTCAAAAGATTTTCAGAAAATGTCTATGGTTGAATATTTTTCACTTCTGATGAAAAAATAAATATCAAGAACATGTATAATTTCAACTAGTAGTCCTTATAGAAGACCACATGATAAGGACAATGTTGTCATTATTTAGATATTTTAAATTGAATACTGCAGTTCAGATAATTATTCTTTGCAATAATTATATTTTTGCAAATTAATGATTTTAAGTACCGTAATGGTTTAATCATAGAACATTATAAGTTATACCATTCAGAGGCGGGGTACATGGGGAGAAATCAGCCTCGAGCATAACACCAAGCGAGAGGCTGATATCTCCACAAACACCCCGCCTCTGAATGGTAAAACGAGTTTATCTTACCGAATGTTTAAACAAAACTCATATAATATGAAGATAAAGAAAAACGTTAACAGTGTAAACTCTTTGACTATAGTTTGTTCAAAGCTACATATAGGTTGATCAAAAGAAACCAGCTTGATCATGTGTTCGAGGTAACATGCATTGTACATTTCAAGACGCTCAATCTGCATGCTTTTTCATGCTTTTTATGTGCCGGAGTATAAATAATTTATCCTCCCGCTCAAGAGGGTGATATCAGTATTTACATGGACCAATCAGAGATCGAGATTCTTACATG
The DNA here is from genome assembly GCA_916613615.1 of Steromphala cineraria. Classification (NCBI taxonomy): domain Eukaryota; kingdom Metazoa; phylum Mollusca; class Gastropoda; order Trochida; family Trochidae; genus Steromphala; species Steromphala cineraria. The sequence continues at coordinate 72,500,957 of OU744720.1, read as the reverse complement.
AGGTAGGATAATAACTTTTGGCACTTGGTTGAAATTTTAGAAGTGACTTGATTTTGTGAATTTCAGCGTTGTACTTTAATATGATAGCTCAGAGCAAAGCTATATTTTAATGCAAAACACATCGACAGTTAGGGCTATGTTATTTCTTAAATAAAAGTTATTATATATCCATCTTTTTCCTTGAGGTGTGCAACTAAATGTCCAACTACATTAGACACACTTCATTATACAACACTATTGCACTTGATCTAAAACAATTCAGTACATCATGCAATGTACATTACTACAATGCCAACTAGCATACTTTTAATACACACATGATTCAATATTATAAATATCCTACAACACTCAAGACTCATGAGACTATATATAATGTTAAGGATGCGCGGTATTATCGATTTATCATCCAAAACTGTGTTCCACATGAGATACATCCTGCTACATCCCCTGATATCCCCTATAGTCTTCTGTCGTATCACTGACGGGGGGTTGCTCAGCGCTATTTATAGCCTGTCTGTTTTCAGTCAAACTATTTCGAACTCCATACACTGTTGTCTAGTGATGTCGCACGTGGAAATCTAAGAGCGCATGATTTGGAGCTTAGCGAGAGACTGCAATGAGAATCAGATTTATTATCTAATAGCACTCCTATTGGTTAATTTGAATCACGAGGTGAGCACGCGGAACGAAGCCAAGAAACTAGTTTGCCGCTATCGCTGAAAGGGCATCATTTGATTGGCTTGCTATATATAGCGATACGACAGAAGACTATAGGAGGATATCAGGGGATAGGTTGTAGCATTAGCGGAGACTTATACGCTGATGTAGCAGGATGCATGAGATATCGCCTGTAGAAGATCAAGCGATATCTCCTAGGAGATATCGCTTTGACAGTAGATTTTGAACAATGCCCTGTAATCAGAAAATACATGACATCACAAACGTTTTACATCATAAGTAATGACCTCACAATGCTATGACGTCATTAACACAATGACGTCACAATACTATGTCATCACTGGTTTAGGAGTTTTAGAGCTGTGCTGTGTTCAAAGTCTGAAAGATGTACATTTTTCATGCTAATGTGATGAAAAATGATTTTGGATGATAAATAAAATCTCACCCTCGTGTCTTCTGATATCAAATATATCAACACTCGTTGATAAAAGTAAAATGTCCTCGGCAAGCCTCGGGTATTTGTTACTTTTATCAACTTGTGTTGATATATTCTATATCAGAAGACACTTGGGTGAGATTCTCTATATATCGGTATATTGCAATACAGTAACAACGTGATATGAATCGGTACACAATTCTGAATATATCCAATATATCGTACGTTTAAAAAGCAACCAAATAAAATTTGATAGAATTTTTTGCAAAGTGTGAAGTTGTGTTGTGAAAATAGCTCAAGTATGTATATAGATCATAAACAGTGATCGAAAAGATATTCCTTTTAAAATGACCAATAGCTGAGCAATTATGATCGTTCTTAACGCTCATATTTAGACAAGATGGCATGCAAATTCTTGAATTATACAGACCAATATATTGCATTACATATTTCATTACGTATTGCAATACGCATTTCTGTATCGCAAAACATTGCAATACAGAAATGACGAACGATACCCATCCTTATATATATAATGTGATACTTTTTACAACAGATACCAACCACAAAGGTCACATATATAGTTGGTAGGGATGTCACGATACACTGTCGCATCAACGCATCGTCGTGGTACACTTCATGATAATTCACCGTAATGTCACATTTAGTGTATCGCAATATATATCGTATCATGACCTTAGTATGTCGTGATATGTACTATCATATCGCGAGGTACCTGTATCGTGACATCCCTAATAGTTGGTATATATTGAGAGCCAAACAAATCTCTTTAATGGAATTAAATTCCAAAGTACCTCTCCAATTATCATAATAACACCAAAAGCATATTGTTTCATATCAAGAAATATGTAGTTTAGTTTCATGGGTATGGATAATATCATATAATAATTAATCATCTCCTATTGATCATATCCTGTCCTTGTTAAGGGTGTAGGTCTTTTCGTAGGAGGATCCCGTTCGTAGGAGTATATTTCGGTCTTTTCGTAGGAAGATTTTTAGATCTTTTCGTAGAAGTAGAAAATTTCAATGAAATATATAAATGCTGAGTGTTGTTTTTGTTAATAAAGACTTTAATCCGGTAAGTAACTGGCAATTGTCAATGAAAATCATCTCACAATCTATAATTACTGGTTCTCTAGCAAAAACAATACAATCCAAAACCTAACGATATTCCTAAAGTACGTACCAAAACCTCTATAACTGTCTTGATTGAATAGTTTTCTTAATAACTTACGGATTGTACTTTGAGAGTAGTTGTCACAATCCAATTTAATAGTTTTCTTAACAAACAAGGTATCGTAGTCTACGATTGATTATATGTTTTGTTAACTAATTTCTTAACTTACATCATCGAGGTTTATTAAAGCTATTAGATATATTAGAATAAAACTAAGTATAAATAAAAATGTAAATAATAAATCTACTTATTGAACAATTTATGCATAATGACAGAAAGGGAATTACAATCATCAACTCTGTAGCTCTATATATAAATATGGCTTTTATTAATATGTATTACTTTAATGTATTATTAGATCATTCTATGTCATGATTCATGACTTTTGAGAATAAAATTTACTAGAAAGCGCCTAGTTCTAAACGTCAACAATAGAAAGTAAATCATGATATAAATAAAGATCATAAACAATTACTTGGCTCTGCTAACGATACTTAAACCTATATAATACATAAATATTATCACTCCTTCGAATATGTATTTTTTTCACTCCTACGAAAAGACCTTCTACGAACGGGATCCTCCTACGAAAAATGCACTGCTACGAACGAGATCCTCCTACGAAAAGACCGTTTCCCTTTTTGAGATATGAAGAAAAACACTATCGGTCGTATGACCATATGTTGGATATATGTGATAAACCAAATGTCAATAATCCCTTGCATTCTATGGGGCTAATATGGTACCATAATTTTTTATGTCATGCAAAATATTTTGCTCAACAGAAACCATTGAATTATGAATTAAATTTCTAAATATTTTAGCATTCAATTGAATCAATTCCAAATAATACATGGGGTATCAAATTTTCAAAGACATTTAGTTGACAGTTAAAGTCGTTATAGAACTTTCTACATAAAAATCATGACAATGATTTACATAAAACATTCCAAGAATTTAATAATGCATTTTAACAGTAAAAAATATCAAACGAATCTACTTCTGGACTGCAGTAATTGTCAATATTGTTCATGTGACAGGTGCTTCTAAATAACTTAAAAGTATAAAATATATTTACGTGACATATCTTGTCCCATGCCATTTCAGTGGTACTTCATTGAATAGGTTAGGTGAGAGAATAATTCATGCTGACAACACGATGACAGTTAGATCTAACAGTTAGCATATCCATCGCTTTGTTGATATCGTTTACCGCATAAACATGCGCAAGTCAGCGCTGATGTTGACAGTAACTGCTTCCGGGTTATGTCACCGTCACATGTTAGAATTTACTTGCACTGATGTTAGTTATTGTTCATTGTCAGCATTGAAAATGGTCCACTCAAATAAATTTTTGTGTATTTAGTCAAACTACAAACTTTGAATTCGAATAAAATGAGAATATTACTAGTGTTTCGTAGACCGATGACATTCGATGACTGTACTATTTTCTGTACAACTATTGTTATTCCACAATTTTGTAAGGAATCTTCTTCCGACTCCGATGAAATTATTTTACAATGATAATTAAGTTGCCATCGTGAACAGTTTTTGTATGCAAACAATAAGATGCTTTCATATTTTTAAATATGTTCTCCGATTTTGTCTCTCTTTTGACTAATTCACATTATTTTCATTCAATCGATGAACATAATGTTTCTCTGCATATAATAGATTTCCTTTGAAGTTTATTAAAACAGATCACCCTGATGACGTATTTAAACGATGTTGCCACTACATTGATACAAATCCATCTTGCGATGTTATAGACAATTTCTTAAAATACTGTTCCTTTATTTATTAAACAACAAAAAAACATGGTTCGGTATTTTTTCTTTGACTTTAAAATTATTGCTACAACCGCCAAAAGACCCAACTGTTTAAACAAGTTAAAACAATCACAATTCATCGCATGGTTTTATCAAATTAAAGGATAACGGTAATCATTAAATCCATGCGACATTTGCCCACTTAACAGCACTTCATGTTAGTAGGCCTATACATGTAAATGTATCGAAAAACAGAATATGTTACATAACCGAATGAATTCTAACTTGTATCTCATTAGAAGTGATATATATTTCTTTTTAAAAATATGAAGAATAACCGAGCTGTAAACATATGACAAGGGGAAAGGTACCCTAAATAATTTGTAAACTATCGGATATTTACACCCTGTTCCGTTCGTTATTCTGAAATTAATTGTTGGGATGTTTCTAAACTTACACGTATCTCAACTACGATTTGAATATGTGCCTTTTGTATATGTCGGTCCCTCATTTGCATTCATTATGCAAACATCCAGTCAGTTTTTCCGTCACATTTTTGTTCCGTATATTGAGATCAACAGTTCTTACTTTATCTAGATCCACACCGTAGGAACGTGTACGCCTGCAATTTGTTACACAACGGGAAGTGAACAAACTACTCTGCGAGAGATACGTTTGTTTTTGTGCATTTGGTGTATTTTTTTGGTCGATAAGTCGGTTTTCAGGTACTACTAAAAATAGTTCTGGCTGTAAAATTGTAGACTTAAGTTAACACAATGTTGGTTTTAGAAATGAAAGGCTGGTCAGCATTTGAATATAAGAGGCACAGTGAGGTTTCATGGTGCAAAAAGATAAGTGCACATGAAAACGATCGGTAAATTGCTTTAAATGAATAAATAAGTATTTTCCAATCGTATTTCCTTCAACACCGATACATATTGATCACAAGTCCAAAACTTTGTCAAAATCCAAATTATAGTCGCTGAGATATTTACATTCAAAGACAGCTGGTATGAAATCGTAGTGAACACGTTCCTAAATATAGACGTTTGCGAAGTGGTGAACGAACTATATTTTCTTGAGAACACGAGTTACAGGGTCAACTTTGGGGATAGTTCTTTATAAGAACACCTATAAAATGCTATAATCTGTTCTGATTGTTTCAGTGTTTCAATGCTATTGCTAGTAATTATACAATAGCTTCTGCGGCGTCATTCAACACCTAAACAACGAACACTCATCTCAACGTAAAACAATTCACAAACTAAAACTCTGTGAAGTCACTTGAACAATGAAATATTTTAGAATAGATTATAGATATACATGTATATCATAGGTTAAATCAACAAATCGGATCAAAATTAATTAAGTAGGAGACAATTTACCAAAATGACCGAAACGGCAGCCGACGTGAAGGCGAATTAATCTCACAATTTGCGTTTCCTAAACATACGCTTGAAAGCCGTCTTTGTCGGGCACGACTAGCTTTTCTTTTCTTTTTCTCCGAATCAGGTACTCGTTGCCGCTCATCCGACGCAATTGCGGTAACTGAGACGCGGTGTAAATTACACACGTCACCGAAAGCGGGATCGTTAAAAGCCATGGTACTTTTGCAGAGGGTACTGTAATTTTGGATGTCAAATTAAGTATCTTATTGTTGTTAGAATATGATATCAGACTATCGACGAAACATTTTTCTACCGAGTGATGTATTTCTTTTATCAATAGCTAATTAAATTTACCCAGGAACCCCATGCAAGTATGACGATTGGGCTTTAAATTTACTGTTCTATCAGGGTCATTAAACCGCAACATGTTATTATCAGTATATAAATTGAAATATAAAATTTGTAAAATTCGGGTGATGTCAATTTTATTATCGTATCTATAAAACATCATCTTCCTACGCAGAGCCTAAAAGGCCGGTTTCCAAACTGTCATTTTATGCCTTGCTGCAGAGACTTTACTTTTCTGTGCTGCTATAGTGCCCCTACAGAGTAGAGAGCAAGCACAGAAAACTCAAGGCTATGCAGCAAGGCATAAAATGACAGTTTGGAAACTGGCCTTTTAGGCTCTGCGTAGGAAGATGATAAAACATAAATGATTGTAATATTCAAACCCTGGCATTTGACTATTACTTCTCTGCTTTTTTTTGCATACATTCCATCTCATTCCAGAGAAAAGATTTATACTGCGGTTATATTTTCCTTAAATATTTCATTGTTTTAATTGCCGTGTAGGAATGTGACATCAAGGGGCGCTTTATGGACGATTTAAATCATAATCGTGCTTCATCGTAAAGTATAAACTATATAGATTCAACCTTGGTGACGAAAGTGTCCGTGACTACCACGAAATGAGACTAAGATCCTTTGTCACATCAGACATCATCAATATCTTCAGAAAAAAGCTATTGCACTTTATCATTTTTAAATTCAATCGATGTATTGCTACCCTGAAGGTGAATACCAAATTTGGTTTTCCTATCTAAATAGTTTCTGAGAAAAACTGTTCCCTTTAACTCGAACAGACGAACGGACAATGATGGGTCTAATAGGGACTTACAAGCTTGCCTTGTCAGTTTTATCAGCCATGCTCTTCCTTTTTCTTACACAAAATGAATAATAGGTGTTCACACAAAAATGGCCGCGTATGGACTTTATGTGAATTTTTATGATTTGTTCTCTGACTGTGAGTGATTTGTTTGTGTAATGAGATTTTTGACATTATCAAAATAAAACATTTAGCATTGACGCACAATTATCAGCGAAAAATGTAAAATATAAGATTTAAAAAAACGTGCTACTGTCCCTTTTAGTCTAATGTTCTTTATTCAAAACATAAATATAAGACGTCAAGCAACGTCATCCTGAGATTATTAATTTTCTTCAATAAAAGCAAAACTGATGTACATAAAACGGTTACTAAATACTATTCAGTGAGAATTGAAATAAAGAATATGATTTCACTTGTTTGAAGTTGTTTCATGAAAGAAAGTCTTTACGGAAACCTTAGACAGTGTCCTTCCTGAAGAGGCATCTTGACATTGCTTTTTTAGGAAAGACCGACATTGAAACAGGGCACCGCAATCGCAAGCATATGGCTGTCTTGGCCCGGCCGTAGATGATTTTCTTATGATCGTTTTTGTTATTTTTTCTGAACTTGACATTGATCACATTAAAATATTTCCTGTGAAAGCAACAAACTTATCATATTCAACATGGCGGCCAATTGGACAGTCACTTTAAAAGTTGTATATTATATATGTTGAAAGATGAACAATAATTACGTAAGCGTGACCAAAAAGATTTCGTAGCTTTGTGTTTTAAACTTAAAAAATAATGACTTTTTCACAATTCATAAATCATTCTAGTAAAAAATGATAAGCATGCAATTTCATAAATTATGACTAGCTTTTAGCCAAGGATTGTATAATCTTTACACTTTCATCAGACATGCACAAATTCTATAGTTTACTGATGTAAGTAATGATAACGGTTAAACATTACATCTGTCAATACTGCACTTTATGTAAGCATCAATAAACACAAATTGCTAAATATCATTCATATTGAAGGTTGTGGAAGTCGTTCACTAGCTGCAACACCAAATGACTGGAATTCGTTCACCACCCCAGCTGTAATTCGTTCACTCTGATTTGACACCAAATCTAGTTTAAGGGTTCTAATTTTGTTATTTTACAATAATATGTCTTTATATTTGACATATTTGTCGATAAAAGAATGGTATACAATATGGTACAAAGATATTGGATTATTTTAAAGTATGTTTTAAAAATAAGATAATATCGCGCACATGTAAGTTCCAATTTGCCTCCTATATTGTGATATAGCAGCCACCTGAGGGTACATAATGACATAACTTTTCGTCTATACTTTCACCAGTGCCTACCATTTACATCCCCCCCCCCTTCAAAACTTCCTGAAAACTGAATTATTGAGCAAACACCGAATGCACAGAAGAAAACTTATCTCTCGCAGAGTAACTCGTTCACTTCCGTTGTGTAACAAATTCCAGGCGTACACGTTCCTACAGTGTGGGTTGCGTTCTCGCTATAATGGCCTACGTTTTTTGGCGATGTTGTAATAAAGAAAAATAAAATGGAATAAAAATACGAAAAACGTGGAAATAAGGTTTGTCACTTAATAAGGCCTTGGTAATTTAACTTGACGTAATCGTAAAAAGAAATCTGATATTTTACAAAGTAGGTAGTCACGAAAGTATTACATCAAAGTTGGCCACTGTCCCAACGTGACGTCACTTGATGGCCCTAATCGAGATTATTATAATAGTCGTTGATGTTTTGACATGATGTTATAAACCGAAGACTTGTTTACAAATTAAAAATATTGCTTTTGCATATTTAACTATTTACCTATCTAATCAAACCCTTTTTCCAAAGAATTAACACGCCTTCATTACGTTGCGACTAATGTTAACTTACTTATGCCGATCTATTTTGCTGATCAGCAATAACATGGCGGCTCAGACTAAGGTAAGTTCGTGCAATGTATGTCATTTGGGTTTTCGTTCAACTCCACCGTAAACAATGGGTTGCGAAACGGGGTACCCACGCAAAAATCTACTTTACCCATCAGTAACTGCAATAGCAACAAATAAGGGATTGTTAACCAGCCGAACATTGGAAATTAGTGACTTTTTCTTTCCTAGTCGTCATTATTTTGGTTTTGTCGCCTGAACACAAAACAAATGTTGAGAAAACAAACAAGCGTTCATTTCATTGAACCTCCTTGAAAATGGTATCAAACTAGGTTTTTTTTCAACTTCGTTTGAGAATGATTGCACCATGACTATTGGCATCAAACCAAGGCCTTTCTATTTTTCTAATGCCAGTAAAAGGAACATTGATTGAATTAAAATAATTTAAAGTGCAAGTTCATGATTCTATTCTGGTCAACCCACAATTTAATTATTCTTTGTTATGAAGTTCATGCAATTGGACATCGTCTTTTAAAACTCGTCCACTGTTTCTTGCGAAATATCTTTTATGCAACAATAACTTGAATGATTCTGTAAAATGTACGGTGAATGTATAACAGTTAAAATACATCTATTCTAGAGTTGATAAGACCCAAGGCATATTTATGTTCTTCAGTAGTTTATGATGGAACATGGAGCTTAAAACAGTTATGTAACTTATGCAAAACAAAGCAAATCTCTGTTAAAATGCAATATATGAAAAAACACAAGTGTGTGATAGAAAGAAGGTGAATGTCAAATTAACAGGTTTTCTTGTCAATTTAGGCTTTGTTGGTCAAGCCTGTCACAGGAGAAGGATTAGTGAACACCCAAGATAATCTTGACATAGTCTTCATATCTAATGGTAATTGATTGCATTCCACTAAGCAAGTATTTGAGCCTGATCCTATTGCTGCTGAAGTTTAGCTTGGGCAGTGTGTCATGTGCATGCTATGTCACGCATAGAAGGGACATGTTGCATGACTTGTCAGTCATGAAGTTATCTTAGCATTTATCTTCTAAATGATTTGATTAGGTATCAGCAAGTAATGAGGAATTGATCGGAATAAGTTCTTTGAAATGACTTTATTTTATATTGAACTACGTATCCAAAATATTCAATTTTTTTAAAGAAATATTTCATGGGCTGATCAGTGTCATTAAAATCAACCATGCGCTGGGGAATAAAATTGTAAAAAGATTTACACTATCGTGAACTCAATCCAGCTGATTTATTCCTCTCCTGATGGTCTAACTGCATCCATCTTTGTTGTATGGTTCTTTGTCAAGCTCTTCTTCTCAATCTTAAGGACTCTGACAAAAGCTTACAGTATCAGCTAGAGACAGGAAACTCCAGTAAAGATGATCGCTGCTAAACAGTTTTTAAGAAAGACGATGTGATTGGATGGTAAATTACTGTTTTTTTCCTACGCTACCTGGTTTCAGCAACGTGAGAGTACGTAGTTTGTAAGGATGGGTATCGTTCCTCATTTTGTATTGCAATAATTGCGATACAGAAAAGCGAATTGCAATCTGTATTGCGATATATTGATACTTATCAAATTGAAGGTTTTGCATAACTTCTTGTTTGAATATTAGCGTAAAGAACAATCATCATTGCTCAGCTATCAGCTGTTTTCAAAAGGGAGATTTTTCAACCACTGTTTATGACCATTATGAAATATTTCAGCTTTTCTACAAGACAACTTAATAGTTTCCTTCAAATCTTTCCGTATAGCACATTTTATTTGGTTGTGTTTTCTCCAATTTTTGATGAAAATTGTTATTTAAAAACGTGCAGTATTTTGGATATTTGTGTGTACCGATTCATTTTGGGTTGTTTCTATATTGCACTATACTGATATACTGCGCAGCCTTAGAAGTTTGCATTTACACCTTGTGGAGGTGAGCTTTTTGATAGACACACCGCTTCACGGTAGTGTCAAAATTTGTAAACTTTTATTCCAGGGATCAATGGATCATGGTCAATTTTATTCAGACTGAAGACTGATAAGTTTCATATCTCATACTTATGAAGGTAAATTTACACATTTGCAACATAATTTCTTTGACATTATATTTTACTAAGTCATTTGCTATACTAGCCATTGGACTTCAGCATTTCTGATAGTACAAGCCCAAACACATTTCAGCTAGTCTTTGGCCCCATATAAAGGCATAGGGCTGCCCTTAGACCTACAAAAATATTTCAGAGAACAAAAAGTGCTAGAAGGCTTAAGGATAAATCTTGTGTACTTTTACCTTATCAAATTAGGATTTTAAATTGTACAATCGGTGACTTTCTTGCCCCAAATGAGGGCATTGGCAGCAATATTTTTGTTTGTTTCACATGATTATTTGTAGTTCTTTTTACAAAGCCTGATTAGCTGCAGAGCCAATGGCTCTATTTTTCAAGGTCACAAGGGTACTGATAATTTTCATGTTTCATGTAAATATTCTAAAGGCATCATTTATTCAAATATGTGATAGAAGACCTTCATGGTCAATAAAACTTCATCTTTGAATGAAATATAAGAAGAGAATGGTGTCTGATTGCTCCTTAGCAAATAATATTAACTGAGACATGTTTTACGATCCTTCATTATTACGGCAGAGGGCATTGTCATAGTGCCTTAAGTGGCAATCACATGTTTTCTAGTGGGTTTACGAAAATGTACATGTCATGATCATAATCACTTTCTAATTAGGGGTGGAACGGTATGCTTTAGCTTTGGTTGGTACGTATTGCGATACAGGACCCTCAGTTCGCAGTGTTCGGTCCATTTTCGGTTGAGTACAAATTAAAATCGCGCAAGATCATGTCGTTCTGGTTTACAATCAGAAAATCAACGAAATCATTAAAGCCCTTTCGTTTACAGAGAACTAAAGATCATACATTATCAATCCGAACGATCACGTCTCGAAAATGGCAACCTGTATCTTTCTTGCTTCGAAAGTTATATTCGATTAGGTAATTATTGATTAATTATAAGTGTTCAAACATATATTTTTCCTGCAATCATTATTGCATTCTTATCACTTTATAAACATAATTAAATATGTGGTGTATACATATAAAACTAACGTTTGTATATGGTGTACCGAACTGAAAGCAAAATACCACGGTTTAACTACTGTAGTTGTGAACTGTTTCACCCAATATCTAATTGTACTTTTATTCTTAAATCATGTTTTCAAGTGTATTTGGTTCTTTGTGAGAAGTTGGAACAAACAATTTTACAAGTCTGTGATCATTTTGTTTCTTTCATCAACAGCAATCAGTTTCAGTGACCTTTAAGGTTATTTCAATATCAAAAGAAACATTTGATTGATTTTTTGGTATATTGAATTATTTATTGAATTGTATATCATATTAAAGTTCATGCAATAGAATGATTTATTATATGATTGGTGGTGAAATACCGAGATCTATAAATGAAAATAAACCGTGTTATCATTCACTAGTAACAATAACATTGGAACATCTTATCAGTCACTAGTGACTGATAACAACAATGAACTGACGTCATCGAACAATGCTCTGACGCAATGTCACGCTCATGACGTCATGTTGTTCCTTAGGTAATGGGCTCTCTTTTGAGCCTAATCAACGTAAATGCGCTTAAGTTTTGATAGAATTATGACAATTAAATCATTAAATAGATAGAAAATTATTAGAGGATATTTGTCCTTTCGTGACAAATACCATGTTTATCTCATCTCGTGAGGCAGAAAAGTTTTATAATGCTGTTAATGCCAATGGTGCCTGTTTTTCACACGCATCAAAACAGGACAATAAGAAATATTTCTTCAATTTCCAAGTCAGCAGTTCAGAGCAATTATAACTGGACAATCAATGGACTTTGGATGTTAGTTAACAGGTCAAGTCAACACTTGGGGACATACCAAAGTATCAAGTTGTTGTTACTAAGCAGAAAACTCAGTTGTACAAATATGCTTTATTTCAGAAAAATCTAAATATTTGATATGTCTGTATGTAGTAACTGTATGTTCTTATTGTCCCCCTGCCGAAACGCGGAATAGGGGACATTGTATTCAGTGTCATATAACCATACTTTTGTACATACTAAGATTCTTGGTAACGCAATATCTAATGAACCGCCGGACCAAATGTCTTTTAATTTGGTCATAGCCTACATTTGTGGATTAAGCAGACATCAGTCAGTTTGTGTGACCTTGACCTTATTTTCAAGGTCACCACCGCAATTTGAACACTTTTGAAACACTTGCGAGCGATATCTTATGAACCTTTGCACTCAATGTCTTCAAATTTCGTCACAGCCTACATTTAGGGATAATGTAGACACCAGTCTGTTTGGATGACCTTGACTTTATTGTCAATGGTCACCACAGCACTTTGTCCACTTTTCCAACTCTTGTTAACGCCATATTTCTTGAACCATTGCACTCAATGTCAATGGGAATATAGCATGAATTGGCTTGTTGTGACAATTATTTCGAAATATCTCAATGGCGGGGGACATTGCCATGTTAGTGGCAAACACTTGTTTGTTGTTGTCTTGTCTTTTGGTTTTCTTGAACACATAAATTATTATTGCTTTCTAAGAAATATTGTTGGTATTTACCTTGCTTCTTGTTGGTCGACAAAACAATATGATTTGATTTGATTTGATCTGAATGATTCCTTGATGGTATTTGTTTATTATTGTAGAAAGCATGTTGACGGTGTCAGCCAATAGGTATTTTGATATTGAGATTTATTTTCAGGTCACTGCACAGGGTTGTGTTCAAGTCTAAGTTTTCAGTTTCTAATCTTAGAAAACTGAGCTATAGAACCACAGGTTGCATTATCACCAATGAAATGCTGTCATATGATTCAGTATGTACTGCAATCAAACTATTCATCGCTCTTGAAACTCGATTTTTAGCCATTTACAATAGAAATTTATTGAATTTCTAACATAGCATGGCATTTCAAATTGTGCAAAAGGATTTTTCCATTTGCTTCAGATCATTATTATATATAACTATTTCTGGAGACAAAATTGACAAATCATTTTCAAGCTCAATATGTCTTGTCGTACATAATCAAATTTACCAAAATGCTAAAAACATCACAATGCCAAAACTGAGTGGTAATCCAAATCTTCTAATTAGAAGATAAATAGTTGCGTTTGTAAAATTTCCGGGATTCATTGTTATTCAACACCCGCAAATTTAGTTTAAAACCGACGGCATTAGCCGGAGGTTTTAAACGCTTAAATTTGCGGGTGTTGAATAACAATGAATCCCGGAAATTTTACAAACGCAACTATTTATCGATATTGTAACATGACCGTTAGTTATAAGCATTTTAAGAGCGAACTCTATTTTTGCGTAGGGGACTTTGAGTTGAAAGGATCTAACGACTGATCCATTATTGTTATAGGTGTTCGCAGCTATAAAGAAGAAGGAATTCCCAGTGTTATAGACATTAAAATAGTGTTCTAATATTGCAAACCAGTTGCACTCATAACTGTGAGATCATATAGTTTTCACTGTGAAATTTACGATAGAGAAAACAGTTATATAATTCATGAACCAACAGGAACAAACCCGACTGAACAAATATCTTAAACTCGCCCAGACCATTGTGACGGTGACGCGATCATTATGACGTCATAACCGTTGGCCTTTGTGACGTCGTGCCATGGGAACGGCATTCGAAAGAAACCGGCCGCATGGCTCAAGGCGGCAAATTAGGAGAAACTTAGCCAATTAAGAAAGTTTGGTTACATAAAACTAAAGCAAATAGAAAAGGATTTTTGGCATCTACGGGAATGTGCAAGTTAGAAAATGACAGCAACAACAGTAAAATGTGAATCGGTCACGAATATTGGGAGAATCAGAACATTTTAATGTTGAGGTGGACCAAATAATGTATCCTTTCGCGGTGATTCGCCTCAGCCAATTTGCGGGTGTTCATTGCCATTTAACACTGGCAAATTCTTCAAATCAACCAATCAGAAACGAGTATTTACCGAAGTCATGTTACAATATAGAAATATCCCATAGGTTAACTAATCTAAGCTTTCCTGTGACTCCTTGGTTGTGAATTATTTTTGGATAATGCCTAAAAAGTGAGGATGGTTCATTGTAGATATTTGGTATTTATTAAGCTTTCTTTCCATTTTGGGTTCAAGCTTCAAAAAGATCACGGCATGTTTCAGGATTAATGATTACCTGTGTATGTACACGGAATTTCTTTCTTTTTCTAATGTTTAAATGACAGGAATTTTAGATGAGTTGTCTATCAGGCCTAGAAGACCATTTGAACTTATGACATTCTGTCATCATCTCATGTAGGGTCAATGATAGGTGGTCAAACTTAGATATCATTATTTCATACACTAGATATATCTTCAAAATTCTGCTTTAAACTTAAGCAAAAAAAGCCTGATGATGAACATGTCCAGAATTTTTTTGGTAGTTTTTGAAGGTAATACTGTGATTAATGGTAGAATATAGGTTTGACTATTTGAAAACTTTCCACAAGTTTCATCAAAGAAACAATTTTATGTCATTTCAATTTTTTGGAAAAAAATTTTCCATGGTGCACAATCGTTTGTCAAGTGTTAAATACTTTATTTCAGGAAATTTTAGAATCAAGTTTCAGTTAACAAAAAATATTTTCCTTACCTATGACCTTTTGCAAAATTTTCTCTGCATCATTTCATTTAAGGGAGAATATCTGCTTTTTTAGCTCATCTGGCCTGTAAGGCCCGATGGGCTTATGGCATGGCATGGTGTCCGGCGTCCGTCCGTCCGTCCATCCGTCCGTCCGTCCATCCGTCCGTCCGTAAACTTTGTGGAATTTCGACTTCTTCTCCAGAACCATAGGGGCTAGAAAGCTGAAACTTTGTGTACAGACTCCTTGACTAGTGAGGATTATAAATTGTAGCTTTGGTGGCCCTGTGACCCCTAATAAGGGCCATAGGGGCCACACCCTTAAAACCTATTTTAATCTTCTTATCCAGAACCATAGGGCCTAGAAAGCTGAAACTTTGTGTTCAGACTCCTTGGCTAGTGAGGATTATAAATTGTAGCTTTGGTGGCCCTGTGACCCCTAATAAGGGCCACAGGGGCCACGCCCTAAAAACCTATTTTAATCTTCTTCTCCAGAAGCATAAGGCCTAGAAAGCTGAAACTTTGTGTACAGACTCCTTGACTAGTGAGGATTATAAATTGTAGCTTTGGTGGCCCTGTGACCCCTAATAAGGGCCATAGGGGCCACACCCTTAAAACCTATTTTCATCTTCTTATCCAGAACCATAAGGCCTAGAAAGCTGAAACTTGGTGTACAGACTCCTTGGCTAGTGAGGATTATAAATTGTAGCTTTGGTGGCCCTGTGACCCCTAAAAAGGGCCACTGGGGCCACGCCCTAAAAACCTATTTTAATCTTCTTCTCCAGAAGCATAAGGCTCAGAAAGCTGAAACTTTGTGTTCAGACTCCTTGGCTAGTGAGGATTATAAAGTGTAGCTTTGGTCGCCCTGTGACCCCTAATAAGGGCCACAAGAGCCACACCCTTAAGACCTATTTTCATCTTCTTCTCCAGAACCATAGGGCCTAGAAAGCTGAAACTTTGTGTACATCTCCTTGGCTAGTGAGGATTATAAATTGTAGCTTTGGTGGCCCTGTGACCCCTAATAAGGGCCACAGGGGCCACGCCCTAAAAACCTATTTTAATCTTCTTCTCCAGAACCATAAGGCCTAGAAAGCTGAAACTTTGTGTACAGACTCCTTGACAAGTGAGGATTATAAATTGTAGCTTTGGTGGCCCTGTGACCCCTAATAAGGGCCACAGGGGCCACGCCCTAAAAACCTATTTTAATCTTCTTCTCCAGAACCATAAGGCCTAGAAAGCTGAAACTTTGTGTACAGACTTCTTGACTAGTGAGGATTATAAATTGTAGCTTTGGTGGCCCTGTGACCCCTAATAAGGGCCATAGGGGCCACACCCTTAAAACCTATTTTCATCTTCTTATCCAGAACCATAAGGCCTAGAAAGCTGAAACTTTGTGTACAGACTCCTTGGCTAGTGAGGATTATAAATTGTAGCTTTGGTGGCCCTGTGACCCCTAAAAAGGGCCACTGGGGCCACGCCCTAAAAACCTATTTTAATCTTCTTCTCCAGAAGCATAAGGCTCAGAAAGCTGAAACTTTGTGTACAGACTCCTTGGCTAGTGAGGATTATAAAGTGTAGCTTTGGTCGCCCTGTGACCCCTAATAAGGGCCACAAGAGCCACACCCTTAAGACCTATTTTCATCTTCTTCTCCAGAACCATAGGGCCTAGAAAGCTGAAACTTTGTGTACATCTCCTTGGCTAGTGAGGATTATAAATTGTAGCTTTGGTGGCCCTGTGACCCCTAATAAGGGCCACAGGGGCCACGCCCTAAAAACCTATTTTAATCTTCTTCTCCAGAACCATAAGGCCTAGAAAGCTGAAACTTTGTGTACAGACTCTTTGACAAGTGAGGATTATGAAATGTAGGTTTGGTGACCCTGATGCTCCAATAAAGGCAACAGGAACGTCCTTCAAATGTATTTTCATCTTCTTCTCCTGAAATACAAGGCCAAGAAAACTGAAACTTGTCGCCTTTATACTTAATTTTATGATTGGTGACCCTTTGGCCTCTACAAAGGGGGAATCACATTGGTCACACTCTACAGCATATATTGTAATTGACGATGAAGCCTGATGAGCTACAGAGCCATTGGCTCTATTTTTTAAAGATATTGATTATGTTTTCAAGTTACTGAGAAGCAAAACGGCCCATTTCAATGACAACAACCTATTATTGTCCCCCGCCACGAAGTGGAAGGGGCATATAGGTTTGGACTCCGTCCGTGCGTCTGTGTGTCTGTCCGTCTGAGATAAAAGGGACAGCTTTTCTCAAAAACTATATAAGGTAGAATAACCAAATTTGCTGTGTCTACACTGTTTCGAAAAACAGAACCGCAAAATTATTATTTTACTGAGTTTTGGCCCTTGTTCCGTGTTTTTGAACTCTGTTCGAGGGTGTCATCAGAGGGGGCACATTTTCTCAGAAATTATTTAAGATAGGTTAACCAAACTTGCTGTGTGTCTTCATGGTATCTAATACTATCTATACCTTGATGGAGTTAAAAAATCAGAATCGCAAAACTATTTCTTACAGAGTTATTGCCCTTGTCTCATGTTTTTGGACTCTGTTCGAGGGTATCTTTAAAGATAGGTTAACCAAATTTGCTGTGTGTCTTCATGGTATCCAAAACTTCATGGATCTTGAAAATTAGATGTATGCAATTACATTTTACAGAGTTAATGTAGGAAAATATTTGGAGCTTCAATTAAAACTTATTTGGCGGGGGATGTTGATGACCATGTCATCTTGTTTTTATTGTATCAACCAATCACCAATTTTGTGCTTTCTTTAAAACAGTTCTCTTTTGAACGTAATGAAACTCAAAATAATATTTTTAATTACAAACATGCACATAAGAATTTTGTTTGCAATGTTTTAAGAGAACTGTTGTTAACAAACAGCAGTCTGCATAATCGCACTTGAGAGGATTTTTGAAAATGAACATTTCCACATTTTAAAAGGATGGTCCCATAACTGCTCAAGCTTGCAATGGTAATGGGTTTTCTTTGTGCAGAGGGACAATTTAATATTTTAGTTAATGAAAACGGCTGTCAATCCAAGTCCAAGTTTGGAACAGTAATTATGAAAGATTGAAAAGGGATGATTAATGGTGAAATGAATTGATGTTGACTTTGGCAAAACCAAGATATTTAGCTTGATGCAGGCTGTACAGATTAATATCTCTTTTCATGAGGCCTGGAATATTTACCTGTTTTTGCCAGTGAGTGAAAAGAAATATTTAATTTTCTATTTAAAATTTATTTTTTTATATGCATTTGTGCTGTTACTATTTGAAAGTTTGAAACTGACTTGGAACTGAATATTCAGGATTTCACAAGTGAAATTTATAAAATCATCATGATTTCCTTTGTTCTATGAAATGTTAAGCTGCATTCTATAAATCTGTTTAAGAAATGACTATTTCAATGCTTAGAAACTTTGATACTTAAGGATTGCTATTGTCATATCATTCTTTCGAATATAGTGTCTTTATGACTTTGGAAATAATAGAACCCTTATCTTATCAAGTATTAAATAGCTTGAATTGAGAGGATTTAAATTGAATATTTCACAATGTAGAGTATTTGTCCTTGGAAGCCAATCATCACTTTATGTTAACAATTTGATTTGACCTAAAACTACACCTTTGTGAATAATTTTGAAGCAACTTTAATCAGCTATGCCTTAATTGTTATACTTAGGCCAGACTTTCTACAATTGTAGCAAATACGAATAGCTTCATTCCTCAATGTTTTCCTTTTTGGAATTGTCAAATTTAAAGCAATCTAAATATTACACAAGTTCACATGCTTCAATTGACCTATCTCATGTTAAATAATGTTGTAGTAACATTAAGACATACAGGAATGTCCCCAAAAACAGATAAAACCCTCTCTTTTCTTCCTCTAAAGGAAGAACGAATACCCAGACGAATGTGATTAAGTCTCGCTCACAGCAGCAAGATCCTCTGCTTCCCTGTGGCCTTGAAATATGGCTGTTAGATGAGGGCTGTTGCATGCAGTGATAGACAGCTTGTGTGTTTGTGGGTCAGGCAAGAAGACAGCATGGCTTGCTGGCCAGTGCTTTGCATGGAATGAGAGACTCATTGGCATTGATCTCTCATCTCGCTAGCTAGCCAGCGGAATCCTTCAGGCTGATGCCACTGCTGTCTGCTGCCGGCTTATTTCAAGAACAATTTTACTGTGTGTTGGCGCTATTGGACAAGCTGGTCAAAAGAATATCTGTTTATCCTTTTAAGGAGTGTTTCAAGAACCATTCTCCTGTGCATTGGCACTGTTGGACATGCTGGTCAAAAGAATATCTGATAATCTATCAAGGAGTTTTTCAAGAACCATTCTCCTGTGCATTGGCACTGTTGGACGAGCTGGTCAAAAGAATACCTGTAAATCCTTTAAGGAGTGTTTCAAGAACCATTCTCCTATGCATTGGCACTGTTGGACAAGCTGGTCAAAAGAATATCTGTAAATCCTTTAAGGAGTGTTTCAAGAACCATTCTCCTATGCATTGGCACTGTTGGACATGTTGGTCAAAAGAATATCTGTAAATCCAACGGGGATTTGGAAAGACATCATTCACAATGGGCAATTTTAGGTTTTTCAAGTAATAAATATGAATTTCAAATGGGCCATTGCCCATTATATCAATAGTAAACTGCAAAATATTAATGGGCCATTTTTCAGCCAATATGCAAAATGGCCCTTGGCCTCTGCCTTTCTCAATCACTGATCCAACAAAGGGTGTTTTATATATTCAAATGCAGTCTTTGTTAATCTCCAGGGGTCAAAATGAGTCTTTATCACAGTACTAGCCATTCAGACTAGTGGATTTCTAAATCTAATGAAATCATTGAAATGAACATATTGCCTGAGAATTTACATATTCCTTTGGAAAATAAATACAACCTACTAGCCCAGCATAATTTCCACTAGTAGTAACAGACTAAATTTATCACCTATATTTTTTTTCGGGAACTTAATATAGCTATACTGGACTTGTGCTAAATTTGAATCCTGCTCTCTGGCAAGTGCTCTTACAAGGTTACTTTTGACACCTCAAAACTGTACATTTTTTATTAACGTTTGTATGGGTGAAAGATTTCCAGGCCATCAGCGAGTATATAAATTGTGTAATATCAGTGAAATATATTTCCAGTAAGAGCCTTTAAGAGGCTTAGCTAAAGCCTGTGCTTTGAAATGGATAACCAAAAGCATCAACTGACAAAGGAACTATTATTATATCGGAAGAAACATTTTTTGAGAGTATTATCTTATGTTAGTTAAATATGAGTAAATTTATCACCTATATATTTTTTTGGATCTAAAAGTTTCTTCATATAGCTTTATGTGTTGATATGATGTGTTTTTGAATACCGGTATCTCATCAAAATATTGACATTTAAAATTTTTTTATTTTGATATTAAATATACTTTTCTTAAGTTCTGACATTAGAAGGCCATGATGCCTTCTTCAATACTCTTTGCTATCCATGTTTTTGGAAGGTCTACACCTTTGAATCCATTAGATACCATTGCCCATTATGAAAGTTACCTGCCAGATTACTATAAGATACACAAGCTGAAAAGGCTGCAGGAAAAGTTCAGTGGTGCTCGTGGAGGGGGTCCTGGGGATATTTGCCCACCCTATTTACTGGGTGTCCCTTCAAATTTGGAGAAGTAGGATACTTTTACCATTGCAAAGGGTCCCATCTGCTCAGAAAAGGCCAAAATGTCCCCCTTAACTGACCATCTAGGAACAACACTGCTGAAGTTTGTTCTTTAGGAAGTAAGATGTTGAATCAAGCATTTTGGATTATAACTTGACATACCGAACCAATCTTGGCAAGAAAATCCCATGTGTTCTTTATTTGGTTGCACAGTTTCATGGAATATACCGGTAGTCTTTGATCTTCTGTTGGTATTTCTTTCTTGTGTACTGTGACGCATTCTATGTCAATTTTGGTCACTGCAAGGGTTAATAAAAGTAAATTTTAAGCTCATCAGAACAGACCATAGAGAATGGAAATTGATGTGGTCTTTTGATTAACCAAATTAACTCAGTTACTTAATAACTAATTAATTTGTGTGTTTTTATCAAATTAAAAAAATCTGCATTTTAGGACGATTATTAATTTGAGTTAAAAAATATCCGTGACACTAGCAGGCTTTGGACTGACAAACTTCATTTCAATTTCTGCTACTGTGTATATGTATATATATAAATAATGAAAAAGAAAAATAACCCTTTCAGCCCTTAGAAACCATTTTAAAGCTTGATTACTTATTTGCATTGGAGGGAAAACAATCAGGCATTGCGCAATTCAACAGCATTTCAAATAGAGTAAAACCTAAAGTGATACCATGTAAGCCGTAAGCTGTAAGAGTATCACGTTTTATTGAGTCGATAGCCAGTAGGACGATATGGCCTAGCGGGAGGTATCATGCCTCGATGGAGATGAGTGATGGTGATTTGTACACACATCAGTGTAGCTTTTGTCTTCTAAAACCTTCTGATTCTTTCCCCAGGAGTCTGAGTCCTGTTGCACCATGGATCATCTCACCTGATACAAGCTCCAAGTAAGTGTTGCATGCCCTTTTGATTCGAGGAGCTTCTCCTCCACAAGATGTCTTTTGTGCTGTACAGGAACTCATTCTTGTAAATCTTATCTAAAATGTTATCTGTGCTAGAAAATTCACTTATTAAACAGGCTAGCTTTAGTCTGGTGATAGTTTGGTTTGCAATGCTTTCCCTAGTCTAGTCATTCAGACCCTAAAGCAAAAATATTCTATGACGACCAGCCAAGTCTACTGCAGTATAGCAAGTCTAGATCGCTCAGCTTTACGTCGGAAGTTGAAGCATCTTCTGGGCTCTATTTTGTTATAATACATGAATGGAAAAAGTATTTCCGAGTCTAAATTTTAGTCTATGCCTTTCCTATGGAATCTAAAAAACACAAATAAAATTTATAATTTTGCTTGGATTTAATGAAATTGCTAAGATTGAGTTTGTAAAAGAATACTCATTTTGGCATGGTGTCATACATAATTCATCATTTTGTCATCCTAACATTGTCATGGCATCATTGCACTATATGATCCTTACATTATTCATTTTACACATGTATATAATCAACATTAACATATATCAACAAATACAAGAATCTTAGTTCCAATGCTCATCCCCAAATGGGATTTTTTTCTCATAAATCACTCTGTGTTTGTCTACAATTGCAAGTTTCATTGAACCATAACATAAAAAATGGTACTGCAGAAAACCACCTTTTATCCCTGCCCTAACTTCAAAAACTTATAACCTTGCATAGCATTAAATGATATGACAAGTAAACTATTTATTTCTTGCCCATATGCAAGAAAAATTGTGTATTATGTTCTTAAAAACCCAATCATATTCATATTCACATTGAGGTTGAGGCACTGTGAACATTTTCTGTCACAACACAATACATACATTGAATGTTTTACACCAATCAAACATTTCAGTATTGTTATTTCACTGCAGTGTTAATATTTCACTACAGTATCATATACAGACAAGCAATAAATGGAGAAATGTAATATTTCCTCACTTTCAGGTTGAGCGGTCAGTGGCTAGCAGGTCGAGGTCAGCAGGCTGAGCACTGCCCAGGGGAGTGATGTGTGATCCCACCCAGCTAGCATCGGCACTCAAGCACAACAAGGATGACAGGCAGCAGGCACAGTAAGTCATACTCTCGTCATCTCGGTGTCATACTTGCGTCATACTCACGTCATCTTGGTGTCATTCTAGCGTCAACTTGGTAGTACGTCATCTTGGTAGTACGACATCATGGTGTCGTACTCACGTCATCCTGTTGTCGTACTCACATCTTCTTGGTGTCGTACTCACTACATCTTGGTGTCATACTCTTGTCATCTTGATGTCATACTCTTGTCATCTTGATGTCATACTCTTGTCATCTTGATGTCATACTCACGTCATCTTGGTGTTGTACTCTTGTCATCTTGGTGTCATACTCGCGTCATCTTGGTGTCATACTCTCGTCATCTTGATGTCATGCTGACGTCATCTTGTTGTCGTACTCACATCTTCTTGGTGTCGTACTCACTTCATCTTGGTGTCATACTCTTGTCATCTTGATGTCATACTCTTGTCATCTTGATGTCATACTCACGTCATCTTGGTGTTGTACTCTTGTCATCTTGGTGTCATACTCGCGTCATCTTGGTGTCATATAAGCATCATCTTGGTGTCATACTCGCGTCATCTTGGTGTCATGCTTGCTTCATCTTGGTGTCATATAAGCATCATCATGGTGTTGTATTTATTAGTGTCATCATGATGTCATACAAACATCATCTTGGTGTCATACAAATGTCATCACACTGTTATACTGATATCAGCATGATGTCATACTTATGTTGGTATGGTGTCATGCACAAGTCATCATGATGTCATCCAAGGTATCACAATTAAAAAATCTCTTCTTAAATCTACAATAGCAGGGTACAACAAAAAAATTCTGAAACTTGCATTTACTTAAAATTGAAGCAGTTTTCTTTTAAGTTGATAGAAAATGTTCTTTTAATGATGTCGTAACATTAACCTTCTTCATTATTTTTTCTTTAATCTGAGGATTTGTGTGTTAACATGTGTTGTTGTATATGTATAATATGTTTAGTTCTGACATACATTTTTGGTACTTCTTCTTTCACATTCTATATTTAATAAGCATCTTCAGAAGATTATCTTATGTTAAAGATGTTCAGTATGAATGAAAATTAGATAAAGCAGGTAATTGGAAACACAAACTTATGTTGATGGTCTCACATACTTGCCTGTTATTCAGCTTCTGTTTATTTGTTCTTGATTAATTCAACACATGCTCTTATTTTATGCTGTTAGTCAATTAATCATTTGACTTTGTAACTGTTACCATTATAAATCAATATCTAAAAAATTATCGAATCTTTTACAACACATTTTGAAAACAACGGATATTTATTTAAAATGTTAAGTCTATGAAGACACCGAAAACAAAGACTCAATCATTTTGTAATTTGATTAGGCACTTATTAATATAGAAGGACAACATTCGGTTTCAACCAGGAACACATTGAACAGGTGTGAATTTCCCATTTAACTGGGAGTTATCCCCCTTTGTTGGTTAGGACCAAAACACCATTTCACGTGGAAAGTAATAAGAAACATGACAACAGTTTTAATCAATTTTATTACTATAGAATTAATAAAACTGCTCTGGATAAATGAAAAAGATGCAATAAAATCATGAAAAATGATAACAAATCACTGCATTTATTTGATAAGCTGCTGTTGTTGTTTTTCGTTGTTATTCTATGCATGCAAAACAGGTAAGGTGCTTGTTTTATTCCTTTGATGAAATCAATATTGCATTGGAATAAGTAAAATTTTTTAAGTTTCCTGGATTGAAGAGACAAAAGATTTCATAATTCTTTGTTATCCAATGACATGTTATTTGACATCATCTTTGCAGATATTTTTTTCATTGCCCTATCATGGACAATAATAATAATGCTCATTTTGCATTCACCTTCATTGTATCATGCAAATATTGTCTTGGTGAATTAGTTCAAGAGTTATGTCCCTTTTAATTTCTTTCAATCTCTGATTTTGAACTTTGAACATAAGCACATGTATGAAATAATTAAATGCTTAGTTCCCACCTTCGGGCAGCCGCAAACTGATGTCTAAGTTCAGTTTTATTCTCTAAGCATCAAATTATTTCTTCTAGAAATTTTGTCTTTTAAATGCAAGGTTGTATGTTCTACGCATGAAGTTGTTTCTTCTAGAAATTTTGCCTTTTAAATGCAAGGTAATTAGACAGGTAATATCCACCTGGAGTAGTTCCATTCATTGAAATTGAAGAATGCAAACCATTTCTAGCATTCTTTGTACTTTAGAACAAGATGTAACTTAAACTAAGAAATGATGACATGTGGAAACTCAATGCCGGATGATCCTATCATTGTGAGATAGGCAACCTATCATGTTGTCATAGGTAACAGGTGTGGAAAGGTAAGGAAGGTGTTCTGCTTGAGTGATGCATTATGTAAGACAAGTCACTGTAGACTACCAGGTAGGTATTTTGACTTAAAATCTGTGGGCCAAAGGTTTCAGTTATTATTGAAGAAGTGTCTGAGAAATAAACACATGTGATAATTGCTTTCCCGAAATATGATGTACAATTTGGTAATTGTTTCATATGATTTTTTTGTGTCACATTATTTATGCTTCATTATCTTATCCTATGTGGATAATGTTGAAAATAGTAAGATGTGGATCCTTGTTTAAAGATATATGAGGATGAAGTATTCACAGTTTAACTCATCAGGGCAATAAGGACAGATGCCTGAATGGGGATGAAGCAGACGCAAGTCCATAATTGTGATTTTTACCTCACTTTAATATCACTTTTGCTATTTTACTACTTTCTCATAAACATTTGCAATTAAAGTCTTAGCATGTGAGTAGTGATACATAAGGGGATTTACAGGAACTGGTCAACTTTAGTGAACTTGACTTTAATTTCAAGGTAATATGGTACTTTGAACTCTTTTCAAAGTCTTTTTGTATCTCAATTATTTGAGGTCAGGATAGTGCAGTAGTTAGCACTTTTGACTTCGGATCAAAAGATCTTGGGTTCAAATCCCTATTTCCATCGTCTTCTTTAGAAGCATAAGGCCTAGAAAGGTGAAACTTGCGTACAGACTCCTTGACTAGTGAGGATTATAATATATATCTTGGGTTGTTCTGTGGCCCCTAATAAGCACTATACCAGTGATTGGGAAAGGCAGGGGCCATGGGCCATTTTGCATATTGGATGAAAAAATGGTCTATTAAAATTTTGAAGTTTACTATTGATACAATGGGAAATGGCCCATTTGAAACTCAGAAAATTGACAAAACCCCAATATGCTATACATATCGCAACCTAAAATGTTTTATTTTTCTCCCCCAGAAGCATATGGCCTAGAAAGCTGAAAACTTGTGTAAAAACTCCTACCAATGAGTATCGTAATATAAAGTTTTGGTGACCCTATGGCCCCGAAAGAGGGCTTCTTGAACCTTTGAATCACATCACCTATACCTAATTTTATGGTTGGTGACCCTGTGGCCCCTACACATTCTAAAGCATAATTGAATATGAAGCCTGATGAGCTACAGAGCCAATGGATTTATTTTCTATTTTTTCTTGTGCCATCAAAAAATTTCATCTTTAGTGCATATGGGTGTCATAGCACCAAAATATGAGATATTTATAAAAAAATTGGATATGTGGTTAGATCTAGTAGTGGAAATTTTGAAATTGTCAATTGATGAAAAGTCTGTAAAGCAGAAGATGATCACCTGAACATTTGTTCACGTCACAAACCAGAGATATGGCTCAAGAATCTTTTTGTAACCAGTTTCTTAGTGTTAAAAACTTATCTTAACAGGACTACAACATTACACATTGTGGAAAATTTCTCTGTTTTATTTTATCCAGCAAGTCTTAAAAATAACAATGTGAAAGGAAAATCCCTGAGCTTATAATTAAGTTCTTGAATATCCTTTGTGCTAATGCTTTGATATGAATATGAAATCTATTTCTATAAAGGTGCTAATAGAGTTAAAGCCTGATATGATTAAAGCATGCTTTGTAATCTTTTAATGGGATCACAGGTACCGTATATAGTTATCATCATCCTATTTAGCCAAGGCCAATGTCATCATACTGTACAAAGTCAAAGGCAAGAAGGGTTTGTGATTCTATTTTTTCAAAGTTCATTTCATAGCACTGTGGTTGGCATATTGGATAGATTAAGATAAGGTTTGAAACCTACGAAGAGTAAGAAAACTTCAATTATGAAAGAGAACAACAGGATTTTCAAGATAATAACTTCCTTATTGTGAAAGTCCTGATATATTTGTGCACACCTTACCTAATGAAGGAGCTTTTCCAACATGACATGATTTCCCCAGTAATAAGATAATAAGCGAAAATCTTGCTGTTCTAATTTATGTTATCACTTGAAACCCTTGTGGGGCAGTAGCATGTTTTTAGGGGGAATATAAGGTGATGTCGGAAAAATGAAATTAAATGGTTCAAATTAAAAGACAATGTATTTAAACTAAATGATGCAGTAATAAATCAAATATATAATGTAATGTTCAGCCATGTGATTCCTTTTCATACAAAAAATGAATCAAAGGTGTTCACACTAAAATGGCCGCCAATGGACTTCATGTGAATTGGTTTGTGTAATGAGATTTTTGACACTATCAAAAGAAAACATTTTGCATTAACGTACAATAAGCAGTGAACATTTTAAAACATAAAATTTAAAAAAATTGTGCTTCTGCCTCTTTAAAGAAATATTTGAAATGCACATTTAGTTGTAAACCGTAGCATTACATCATTGAGTTTCATCCCTGTTTGCAAGTGTCACACACATGCTACCTAACAGATATCCAAAAGTAAGGATAAAATGTAGGGGATGTATGATAACAGAGCCATGAGACAGGCTTTTTTAGTTCTCTGCACACTGGAAAAATGTTGGTTTGAAGACCTGAATTAGCTGTATGAAAAGAACATGTGCTGCGGCAGATGCTGTGAATAGTGTTTAGAGCTGTGGACTGCTAATTATCATGTCAGCTTTGACTTTTGTCATAATCTTGAGCACAATGGGTTACATGGACAAAAAGTATGCCAGTTGGAAATGATGAGCCTGTATTGATCCACTGATCATTTAATGCGAGCTTATATTTGGTTATAGTAGCAAGAAACATGCAAGAAAAGAAATTTTTTAAAATCTGTTTCTTTATTCTTTAAAATTCTTAATTCTTTTTTAACCCTCACGACGCTGAATACTTTATATGCTTTACAAGACACCGTGGCTGAATTTTCTTGTACGGTGCCAGCCACTGTTATATGCTGGTTAGCTCTGCTGGCTGAATTATTTTGTGTGGCTAAGCGCGTACGTTTTTACAAGACATTGCATATTTACATCGCAAAGCGGGGATTAAAAAGTTCGTAACTTACAATTCTAAGTCGCCAATCCCGTAAATAAATGGCCAATACGTATCCCAAACTTTCAATGGAATTTCTATCACACCTGGAACGGTTTTGATATCGAAAGTAAAGTTGTCTGTATTTTGACCGCTATTATTCAATAAATTTTGACTGCGCTGTATTACTACAGTAGGAATCACTGAATTATTTCACAAATTATTTCGAGGAATTCTTTAGAACAATTATTACAACGATTTGAAATTTGTCTTTATTTCAAAGCTAATAAAATCATGTAAATACTGAACGCGCATATGGAAATAATATACGTACATAGAGATACTTTATCTGTCTTTATGGTGATATTTTTTCATTAGAATACGCCGTCCTGAACGAAAGATATACGTTGCTAAAGTAACTGAGTGATTTTGCGTGAAAACGTTCCGCTGTGCATTATAATAAATAGTTATAAGCGAAAGAATCCCCTCACGTGGCCCGAGCACGTGCAGGTGAAAGTGTTACACTCGCTGTAAAATTCACTGTGGCGCATACGAAAATTGTCTTTATTTTCAGCTTGATAAATAGCTTGCTTGGGTACAAATATTAATTTTATATGGGATTGAAGGGCATTTATTCCTCCTTATGATCATATAAATGTATTCCAATGTATAATAGCATGGTTTAGAAGAAATGAAATAAGAGTGTAGGGTACCATCTGCTATTGAAAACAGACTTTGATAATCACATATTTGCAATATTTGTCGTATCTCGCTAAACGTTTTTTTTACATTGCGAATGTGCAAACCATATACCAGATTTGAGATAATTCTTTTGTCTTTACGATGATATAAAATTATAAAAATACATTGATTGGTTCAGAACACAGAAATGATGAAAGCCACTTACCCACAGCTATAAAAAAACAAATTCTGATAATTGTGACAGTTGTCACATCGTTTACCATTCCTTTATTTAAGCGTGCAAAAATACAAATTTTATATGGAAACACGACAATTCTTTTGTCTTCATTGTGATATAAAAATTATAAAAAAGCACTGAGCGTTTCGAGAAATATCGAGCAAGAAAGGAAGGGATGTAAAAAAAAGCGCTGCACAGTTCAACTTGAATACGAACGAAGAAAGTAACTTTGTGCTGCGCTCGCTATGTGAAAAAATGCATGTGTGAATAAAAGATCGTTCTTTACTCTTTCTTCTGATATATAAATTGTTAAAATGCGATAAGCGTGAAATAATGCTACATAACAGGAAAAAAAGAAAACACACCTTTTTGAGATACTTACCGTTTTATTATTTCTTTTCGCACAATGACATGTTATATATCAAAATAACGGCAATTCTTTTCTCTTTTCAATGATATGTCATGTTACGGTCCGCGCCAATTAGTTATTGAGATATCAAGTCTCAAAGTTGCTCTATCAAACTGGCCACTTATCTACGGATATAACAAGTCAAAAGTTGACTTTTTCGCGGCGCTTGCTGCATCTTTATTCATCATTGCGCTATAAAACTTGGTATGTGGATAGACCTATTGGTCGAGTAGGTGTAGAACTCAAAAGCTGTAGGACGTTGCCTAACTCAATGTAACTTGGGTTGTGGAAGTCTACATGTGTAGATGTTCCGTTTTGCATTTTCAATTTTTAAAGATTTTTACTTTTGGCAGTTGTCTTTGAAACAAAATTAAGAATCCCTTTTCCCAAGCAAACTCAGAAATTTTAATACCGCAATGAATCATGGATCTATCAACATGAATAGATGTTTTTTGGTTGTTTTAATTCTTGGAAATAGTTAGTTATGGTAGTGACTTAAGACTGAAACGTAACTTAGTATTATGTTCAAGAGCATAACTAAAACTCCTAAGATGTACCTCAATGTTGATATTTTTATCAATCGACAGTGTAAAGGAGTAAAAACCATGTCTTTTAGGTCTGAGGAAGAAGTCAAAAGACTCCAAAACAATATTTCTCTTGCTGTTTTGTGGATAATTTCCTCTGTTGATTTGCTGATAACTTGCTGGGTTGATGCCTTTTCTTGACCTGAAGTAGTCAACCTATACTGACACATCTAACAACATTTTTCTGGCTGTTTATGGATAACTTCTTGTAGTTGAATTTGATTCTTTCCTCCTTATAATTATATCTCCCCCTCCCCCCCCTAAAACTATGTGACTGATCATCACCAAACTTGGTATACTGTCTCTCCATATCATGTAGATGTGCCTTTTGGAGGTTATAGAATTTTTAAAATTTATTTATTTTTTATTTCCATGGCAACAATTTGGACTTAGTGTTTTTCAAGGGTAATGTTCGTTTCTGGAGCAGATCTCTAAAACTATGTGACCGATCATCATTAGAGGTTTGGAGCATTTGAGGAAGGGGGAGACATCTGTTTTAACGGGTAAAAACACTTTCTAGTTTCACCAAAATTTCGGTTTGTCTCATCTCAATATCCTTCAGTTGATCGGCTATTTCTACTCACCACAGTGTCGAGCACTGCCTTTTCAATAGAATATCTACCGTGCAAATGTGACTTTTGAGGTTTTCTACTGTTTAAGATCTTTATTTAGGTGGTATCACTGAATTTCTGATTTATTTGGTACCAAAGGGATGTGTCACTTTCTGATGGGTCTTGTTTTGTTTTTTTGTTGAAGTTTTTGAATGCACAGCAGAACTTTTTGTAAACTTTATGTTCTATTACCACTTCTTTTTTATTTTCTAAGCTAAATAAAAATGCTGACATTTATCCCTGAAGCCACTTCATATCTTTATTTTTTCTGTTGAAGATTTATGTATGACGCCATTACTCCGTATCATACATCATGTTGTATTTCATGCCCACGTTTATGACTGAAATCAGTTTCACTTGCAAGTTTGTAAAGCAGCCAAATTATTTTCAGATTTCACCTGATATCAATGTAAAATAATAACGATGACATCAGTGTTACCATAGTAACTCAAATAAAATGCCACATTGTGAAATTATTTCTTTTAGTATATTTTCAATTGCCATTAAGTATTTAATTGAAAGAAATGCTTCCTGTTAGCTTTCAGTGTAAATGTACTTATCCTGGATAAGAAAAGATATTTGTTTTCAGAAAATACCCTGTTCATTAAGATTTATTTTGTATAACTTGATGGTTTCTCTCTAAGTACCAAATCTGCGACAGAACAATTGTTGTATTCTTACAGTGTTAACCAAGTTCAAATAGTTTAAAGGGGCAGTAGCACGTTTTTTGATAATTTTATATTTTGAATTTTTCACTGATAATTGTATGTTAATGTCAAATGTATTATTTTGACAGTGTCAAAAATCTCATTACACAAGCCAATCATCATATACATTCATATAAAATCCATTGGCGGCCATTTTTTGTGAACACCTTTAATTAATTAATTAATCCCTAATACCCCTTAGGGCCTATTTCACTACGAGAGGAATTGTCACGAATCATCACAAAAATGTTCATGTTCATGAACAGTTGTAGACAATTCATCATTAATTCTTAAAATTCTTAAATGAGTCGTACATGATTCGGTAACAGTTTGTGGCATTTGTGAAATTTTTTTGAACAGATCAAAATTTTTCAAAAAATCAACTACAAATTTTAGATTTGCAGTAAACCTAGCTCTTTGAATATTGATCAATCAACATTTGTAGGTAGTATGTACCTTTTGGGATTTTAAACATCTTCTGATTTTTTAAAAGGAAATTTCCATGGAAAGTTAACTTTCAATTTGTTTAACAGAGCATAACTGGAAAACAGTGAGACATAGCTCTGTGAAACATGGGAATAATGGGAACAGGTGGGATATGTTTCCTTTTATGATTTTTTTTTTTAAAGAATTAAAATTTTGAGTGAGACAACAGGTCGAGAGGGAACTTCTCCCCTTTGATATTGATCTTTGGTGTAAAGGATATAAAGCTTTCCCTAGGTTTTGGTTGAAAATCTAAACTTTAGGGTGAGGGGACACCTGCAGGCCTGAGGCCCAAGGGTTCCCCCAAAACCTGAATGTTTAAATTTTATATTTATTTCATATAAAGTGAAGGATAAAATCAGTCAAAATTTATGTTATTTAAAAAAAAATAAGAGGTGGACACTGAAAAGTAATGCTCAAACGAAGTCAATTTTGAGCCATCTGTGTGCTTGTTGTTCGTGTAGAACATTTAAAAGTCCTAAAAACATGTAGCTATGTAAATGTATATTTAAAATAACAATAACAGACATGACACAACAGGTACAACAGCTGGCATAAACCTCGGTAGCTCAAGCAGTAAAGGCGCTGCTTGACAACTTATGGGTTACAGGTTCAGAATCCACTTCCGTCATTAAAAATCTTGAATTTCTTAATTTAAGATTTCCAAAATTTACAAGTCCATTTGTTTGTTATGTATCATCTTTAAAGGCCAAGTTAGGAGTATTGTAAAAAATGTCCCCTGGATATTCTTTAGAAAGTCTTAAGGGTTATATGTAGTTTTACCGTGTGATGTTGTATATGCCCCTGAAATGTATTCGGTGAAAATATTAACATTCACAAATATCACATCTGAGGTTTATGTTCCAGTCAGAAAATCTTCCCTCCTTTCAGCAGTGAGAGAGTTAACATATGATAAAAAGAGTGAAAACTTAAGTCATATTTAGTAAAGATTATTGACTGTCTCCAAACAATCTCTAATTCTGAATAGCGCCAAATTACCATTGTAAGAAAATAGGTCAGTAGTGACCAATAAGCACTCAAACTAGCTGTTTGTTACCTATGATTCACAACACGCCTCAATGTATATTATATAAGTAACCTGGTTTCTCTCTTTCAATTAACCTGTGCTAGCTCAACACTGCCGACCGTTTGAAGCTGTTGCTGAGTTCATTGACCGACCATTGGTGGTCAGCCTTGCCGTCAGATTTAATTTTATTCCATGTAAGGAATATAAGAGAAAGTGACCTTTTGGGAAGATTTGAAAATATTGAAGTATTTGTAGTTTAATTTCAGATAAATTGAGATTGTCTATAAAGTTTGTAAAGGGAATTTTTATTGACCAACAATTACGTAAAGAGTGTAAGTGAAGATTATAAGTTTTGAGAGGATTTTCATTTTAGTGAGTATTTGCAAAATATAAAGTTTTGATTATTTTATTCGATGCTGTCAGGATGAAATAACTGTTTTGTGTTATTTACATTATTACAGTAGATCACTTCTTGTTTCTTTGACCCTTTACACGAGGGTAATTATGATTTCAAACCTGGCAACATGTAATCCAACGGGCTATCCTTTCCCCACCCATCCTTCAAAAAGGGTGTGACAGAATAAGATATGTAAATTCATTGACACGAATTATTCATTAAATCAATTTTAGTTATAAGCATCAATGACCCAAAGCATATATCCAGATATAGATTGTACAAAAAAGTTGATTTTGAAAGACAAATACTACAATTTTAGATTTGATGCAATAAGACAACTCAAGGACAAATACTAAATTTTTTCGACATGCCACAAAAGAGAATTTTATTTGACATGTTTTTCACCAATGTATATGCCTCTTTCTGTTATGTTTGCCTGTAAGATAATAAGTCATGCAAGATTATGATGAGTTAAATAGTCGATCTCTTTAGAAACAGTTCTTGATTAAGTTATGTATATAGTTGTTTTTTTCAATTCTGTACGAGCCAAACAAGTGTAAACTTGCGATTTGAAATCTGTAAGAATGTCTGTTTCTCATGAGAAATCCCTCTCTCAAACTCTTTTCTTATCTTCAATTCTACCCCCATTTCACTGATTCTCAATTCCTATATAGATAGACCAGTTGATTTATACCCAGTGTGTATTTTTTAAAACCATTTTGTTAGATTTATTCAAATTGTCAACCTAAGATAGGAAATTATACATCAAAATTGATGACTGAGGGAGAGCCGATGGAATTATTTTGAAAATTAAAAAACCAATTTGCATTATTCCCTTGAGAGATTATGTTGAAAGTCCCATTTCATGGTAAGGGCAGTTACTTTTGTCACATGATTAGTTCCTTATAGTCAAATGTCTCCTTAATCACAACATAATGCAGAGTTAAACAAGCTGTTCAGTTTTTTAGTTTTTTCATCCCTTGTTATATTCAATGACTACATGTTTGATTTTATCTGTATCTTTAATGTTCTTTCATTGCTTCATCATCTTTCAAGTACAAAATAAATAGGAAAAATCCCCTTCATTAACATGCTTTGGTCACATTTTGGAAAAATAAACATCATCAAACTATTGAATACAACTTGATTTAACTATGTATGTTCATAATTTTTACTTTAAAGGGGCAGTAGCACGTTTTTAGTGGAAATATAAGGTGATGTCAGGAAAATGAAAATAAATGGTTCCAATTGAAAGACAATTTATTTAAACTAAATGGAGCAGTAATAATTCAAATATATAATATAAAGTTTAGCCATGCGATTCCTTTTTCTTACAGAAAATGAATAAAAGGTGTTCACAAAAAATGGCCGCCAATGGATTTTATGTGAATCTTCAAACTTTGTCCTCTGACTATGGCTGATTGGCTTGTGCAATGAGATTTATGACACTATCAAAATAATACATTTAGCAGTCACATACAATTATCATTAAAAAATTTAAAATATGAAATTATCAAAAAACGTGCTACTGCCCCTTTAAACCCACATATGTGATGACTGTTTTCATATTTTATTCAAACAGCCTGTGGAATTTCAGCCCTTTGTAGGAATACATTACCATTAATATTTTATTGTGAAAGTCTTCTTATTAATGTTGCTTACTTTGCCATTGAAATGCTAATTACTTTTATCTACTTCAGTTTGTATTTAAAGATAAGACATTTTTTTGACAGTATAAAGCCTCCAATTTTCTCAATGCTATAAGACATGACCTTTGATTTTTTAAAAGCCATTGATTTCTATATCTGATAACCCTTATGCGCTCAACAATATGAGACATTGTAAAGGCTTTCATGTTTTACATTTTCCATGATCAAAAAGAAAACATTGGCTGTCAGCCTTGAGAAATGGTGGTCCCGACAGAGTTACAGCCCCTTGCTGTGCACACTGACCATACAGTATATGCCCAGACCAACCAGCAGAGGGAGCTAGTTTGTTTGTATAGTGTGTTCCTGTCAGGGAGTACGGGTGTTTTACGTGTAGGCTGGACCAGCAAAGAAAGGACTATGTAGCTCATGTTTTGTGCCGTGACTGGCCCTAGACCCTCTGAATCTGCAGCTGACAACATTGGAGACTTGAAGATGTGACCGGACTCCCTGGTCAACCATAGCTCACTGAGCTGTAGCCGGAATATTGATTGTCTCCAAGTTTCTTGCCAGTCTAGCGAGCTCTTGTCCCTCTGTCCTCTGTACTTGTCATCACCCAGGTAGGTGTTTTCTCACTCCCATCACATTACCCCACCCTCCAGTCACTGACAAATGTCCTTTTGTGTCTTGTTCATTATTCATGGACTTATCTCCAGCTTGAATCAACTTGTTTGGCAGAGCTGCCTGCCATGCCTCGTAAGCACATTTCAGATAAACAACACAGTAATTTGCTGGAGGCATGGTAAACATTGAGTCACACACTACACCAGCTACTCTGTCCCTGTTGGCGAGTATGGGCAGTGAGACTGCACAGCTAGAAATGTTGCAAACAACTGACCAGTTATGCTCTGGTCAGAGCTTGCAGCTTGACCTGGGTCAGGAGAACGACAACGACCTGATTGAATAACATGCATGTGGTGAGCTATGGCTCCTAGTTCCCCTCGTTAGTGTTTACAGTTAGCTGTGTACGGGTATGTCTAGTACTGGTAGAGGGGTGAGGTGGGAGGGAGATAGGGACACTGACGGAGAGAGGTGTTTGTGTATATATTAGATCAGCTGAAGGTGGTGTGGCACACAACATGGATCTCAGCCTTGACCCACTTACATCTGTGTGTCATTGCATGGAGGGACCAGCAATTGCTGCGAGCTGTGCTAGCTCTCTGCAAAGACTCATATTCCCTCAAAGATCATCTTGTCAAGCAGCAAACTTATACTAGATTCTGTCTGCCTCCTAATGAATGTATAATGAGCTATTTGCGTCTGAGTGGAAGCCGAGGTGGAAGAAAAGGGGGAGCTGTGATTACAGCTCTGCATATTCTCCCCGGCTGAGTGAATGGCAGCTGACTGTATACTGGGAGATGGTCTCGCTGGCTGTGTGTGTGAGGGTAGAGAGAAAGGCTGAGTAACTGGCAGAGTGGCTGGCAGGCTGGCTAGCTGGCCAGTAGGGCTGAGCTAATTGGCTAGCCAGTCAGACCAGGCTAGTCTCAGCTGCTTGAGAAACACCAAACAACATCTTGAGTCAAACTGGATGAAGATGGCATCCGTCACTTCTTTCTCCTGAATAAAATAGGTCTGATAATGGTCCCTCTGCAAACCTGAGCTTCCTACAGAAGGAACTCTTAGCAGAACATATTCTAGATGAGAAGTTCAGGGAATATATCAAATGTGAATCAGATTATTTTTTTGAAAATCCCATTTTTCATTCGCCTTAAAAAGGGGTAAATGGCTGATGGAAGACATATGTCAAAGTGAGGTGGTATGAATATTCTTTTTTTTATAAAAAAAATCAAAATGATTCATTTTCATTTCATTTCAGTTGTAAATAATCCTTGAAAAATACCTGGTATGTTATCTGGCATCATTCCTTAAAGAAAGATCAAGTAAAATTGATTTTAAAGAAGAAATCTTGAATAGACACTCATAAAT
Organism: Steromphala cineraria; assembly: GCA_916613615.1. Classification (NCBI taxonomy): domain Eukaryota; kingdom Metazoa; phylum Mollusca; class Gastropoda; order Trochida; family Trochidae; genus Steromphala; species Steromphala cineraria. The sequence goes on along the minus strand of OU744720.1, from coordinate 72,463,913 downwards.
GAAGACCCAAGTGTTTAAGAATTAAAACACCATACCGTTGATGTCTCTACTTACTTGACGTCGAAAAATAAATGTATTGAATGAGTTATATAATATAAGGAACACGGCAAATAACAGATCACTGAGATAAATCTTATGAATCATGAGTCATCTTTCAATGTTATTGTCATTTTGTTTCATTTACATTACCATAGATATTTAAGCTATTTAATCAAAAATGCATGGATCTATAATGGATCTTCAGACACAAAATGATTTAATGCTGATGTCACAGTTATATATAGTTATATATAAAAATTATGTAACCTTTTAAAATAGATCGAATAGAAATCATCTTTTTTTAATAATGTCATATAAATTTTATGGTTTTTCTATCAAAATCCAAACTTGCCTCATATTTCAATTAACCAGTTGATCAAAAATGTTCTTTGATTAACTTCCAAACAAAGTTGAATCTCATACAAAAAAATAAATTCCATGATTTTGTTCCATGAAAAAGAGTTATCTCATAAATAGCAATTTAACTTCAACACCAGGATTATTACAAAGGAAAAAACACCCAAATCGTTATAAATAAATGTCAAACGTGTCCATTCTCTTTATGTATTTTAAATGTGAAAAATTTAAGAAGTAAATTTCTGTTATGAAAGACAAAGTTGATCTCACATCACAAAGCAAGTGAGCTTCATCTGGCAACATGGATTATGGTAAATATGGCTAAAGAGTTTTCAGCTTGTCATGGCACCTAGCTAATCTTGGTGTTTTCATGACTGGATGCGTTAGATGTGGCAGTGTGGCCCTGTGAAGAAGCAGACTATCTGTGGTCATGGATTACATATCAATTTTTCATCAAACTGACATTGATTTTCCCCTGCTAACTAGTGCTGGTGCAGTGGTGACTGACAAAGCCTGGTGAGATAGCAACACCATGTATCCTCAGGGAGAGAAACAACTCCATAACACTTGCAATCATTATGCTGTCTCCGTGTCTCTCAATTGCTTCTATCAAGCCTGTCTGATCAACTTGCTTATCTCATGATCAGGTGCTACTGCTAAATGAGCGGTGATGTGCTCCGTTCTTGTTGTTTTGCTGTTCTTCATGTGCTCCATGTTCTCTGTGTTATGTTTCTAGTGAGATGTGTTCCTTGTTCTTAGTTGATGTGTTCTCAGTGTTCATGGTACCTGTTTCATTTGTTCCTGTTCTTGATATCACATGTTTCATGATTCTGATGTTGTGTGTTTCCTGTTTATGGTGTTTAATATCTTTCTCTGTTTCTGGTCTTCCATTTACTCTTTTTGGTGAGGATGATAAAGTTTTCATTTTATGTGTTCAGGAAAAGGATTATGTAATTGATTGTTTAAGTTTTTTGCTAAATCATCACTTACGTCTCACTGAATTATACACTAGAAAAAATTTTCAAAAACCTTTACGAATATATTTTTTTTATATAGTAAAATTTGTCAATCTAATCCAGGGATTCAACATTTGTGAAATCAGGTTGAGAAGTTTTGTAAATTGATCCAGCATGAAAGCATTAATTTTGATTTATGATATATGTAAATATATATCAAGTCTATGATAGATAATACAGTTTAAAAAATCATTCAGGATCAGTTATAATTTTCTGGAGGTCATAAGATTCAAAACGATTCGAAAGATCATTTCGACGACAAATGAGCTATGTTAATTACAACCGAGTGATGGTGTGTTTGATGTTGCAATCAAGGCAGCTGATTGGTCGACTGAAGGTGCTCTTTGATGTTTAGCTGACCTAACTAGCCTGGACTAAGGAGTGAGATGAATTAACGTCAGCGTTAGGACACGTCCATAGTCATCTTCTCTCTCTTTATTGGTGACAAAAACACCAGGAAATGATCTCGGTGGCAAAAGTTCAAAAACATGTCGTTCTTTCATTTCCTAGATTAATCCTTTTGTGATATTTTGATTTTGATCTATTAAGGTGCATGTGATTTCTTTCTATGCCACTTTTGTTGACAGATGTATGGTTTTCTTTGTTAATGAAATATTGTAATTCAGTATGAATTGATATGTGAATATTGATCAAATTTGTCTCCAGAAACTGTTCCTTATCCATAGATCATAGCAATATTCTAAGATCTAGTTAACATCCTAGACCGACAGTTTAACAAACATATATTCATTTGTAAGTATTTTTGCAATAACATAAAAATTACCAATAGATGAGTAGCTGATTTAAACTTCAAACATTGATTGGAAAAATGTATTTGAATCAAATCAAACAATTTAATTAATTTTCATTTTTGACATATTGATACTTATGAACTTAGTTTTCTATTTTAAGAACCAAAGACACAAATGTCATATGTTTTCTATATATACAAATGTCTGACCTGCCTTCACTGAAGTGTGAGACGTTTGACGGGTGCATGTGGTCAAGTAATCCACCAATATGTCAGCTGGACACTAATCTAGTGGACAGGTCAAGCTATATCTCATCTTTATGTCTTCTATAAAACAGGATCATGTGTTTTGTGAAATCGACCCTATAATAATAACCTTGTGTTAACTGTTCAGGTTATTGGTTTAGCAGACGGGTGTCTTGTTGATAGTTGTAAATGTTTTATTTTGGATTAGTATCAAAATCAATTATGAAATGATTTTATACCTTTATGGTTTGAAACAAAATGGCTCTATTGCTTGAAACAAAAATGCCTTTATTTTAAAAGTTTCAAAGATTTTATTATCTTGAAGAAACTGTCTGCTTCATGTAGGCAGATTGTTATAGATACTTTTGTTATGATTCAGAGAGTTGTTTCTTCCTTTCGTTTAAGTGTTTTTAATGAAAGTGTATGCTTTGCTTGATTTTCGTTTATTTCTGTAACAAGTGTCTGATTATATATCATCATAACTTGGAGAAATTCTAAGATCCTTGTTTTTATGTGTTGATTGTTTTATAAATGGAAGATCATGTCTTGACATCAATTTAAGTTTGGATAGATATCTGATCAGCAGTTTCATGACATTACCTTGATACCAAAATAACCAATACCACATTACATTGATACCCAATTAAAAAGTTGAATGAAAATTTTAAACTTTAACAAACTTACTCTGACAACTTAGCTTTTTTTACTAATTGTGACTCGTGTTCAGCAGAATTATGTTCTCAATCCTCTGACATATCAGTGAAATTAATTACCAATGGTCACCATACTTTGACATCAGTATTAAGAAAATGCCATCTTCTATCACTGTTCACTGTTCATATTGGTCTAGATAAGCAATTGATGATACATTGGATTTTCAATTCTTTATTTCAGTTAAAGTCTTAGGCCAACGTACAAAACATATATACAAGACAAGACAATTATGTTTGTGAGAACATTGAAACTTACATTGTAAGTTAATTTGATGATAAAAACATTGAGTGTAGAGCAAGTGCATCTCTTATAATACATGATGATACATTGGATTTTATTAAATCTTATGAAATATTTTGTGTAGTTCTGTTTACAGATTGTGGAAATATGAAAACAGAAAAGATTAAAAATTATTGATTTATCTGAACTGTACCACAATCTGTTACTATTGTCATGGCCTATTTAACATGACCCCTGCCTGTGTATATACTGCTGTTGGATGTCTGTTAATTTTCAAGCTCTAAATTATCTTGACATATAAATATTAGAAATGACAAGTTTCGTCATACATGCTTTTACTGTTTCTCATTAATTTTCATACAGATTAACCAAGTACATCCTGAAGGTTTATTATTCACTTGTGATTCAACCTTACCATTTAGAAAACAAAATATATCCTTTTGTTATCCCACCCATGTTCATAATGAATATTCCAGGATAAGGATACTCAAAAATATTTTAGAGTCTCTCTCTTGAAAAAGATCCTCTATGAAAGTTGATTCATTGAAGAGGTGTATCAAATTCTGATAAGCTACCTGTTCTCTTCAACATATTAACAGAGGAGACTGATGCCAGTCTAAGTGTGTAGGTTGCCCAAGGCTGATCTTTATTCCTATGTACATATTTGGTCATGATATATTATGCATTTTATCAAGGCATATCTAGGCTTGTTATGTATATGGTGTCTTTGAAATGAAATATTCTCAAAGTCACATCTCCCTGATACAAGATAATCTGAATGAAGATCACAAGATATTATCAAAAGAGACTTTACCCAAGTTATGTGATGATATATATATTTATATATATAAACAATACTATCGACACAAAAAATCACAATACATCTACAAACGACACTCTTCTGTCTTCTTTTTTCAATAATTCTTAATCACAATTTGCAGATTGAACTAAGAAAAACATTCCATAGGGAGACTAAAACCAGTCACTCTAAAGAAAACTTTCAACAATCTCTGCATACATATTTGGGCAAAAAAATACCCTTCTGAGAGTAAACACCTATATGTTAATGGGGTACTCAAATCCCTTGCCTCTGTATCAACATTCACGTCAGAAAATATTCATTAAAACCTCGTCGGAGTGTTGGATCAGCGACCCTTGACCACGTGATATCCTCCGGTCTAGGTGTTGGTGGTCTATGGAGCTTGACCAGTGATTAAAGGGGTCTCCCTCCCTTACCTATCTACGTACCTGGTGTCTGGAGGCTACTGGGCTAGGCCTGTTCCACTTCACTCAACAGATAGGAATCACCAGTCCTCGGCCCCTTGATTATGTGTACAGATATGCTGACAAAATATACAGTTACATTTTACTCAATCTTTACTCTCTTTAAACTCGGAGATATTCTGGTAAAATAGAGAATGGACTTTTGCATCATGGATGCCTTTTGATCAATGCTAACAAACTATACAGTTACATTTTACTCAATCTTTACTCTCTTTAAGCTCGGATGTATTCTGGTAAAATAGAGAATGGACTTTTGCCTCATGGATGCCTTTTGATCAATGCTGACAAAATATACAATTACATTTTACTCTTTTAACTCTAGTGTTATTCTTATAGTTAGTAAGATATAGAAAGGACTTTAACTTTATGGATATTTGACTTGATATTTTTGTTCCTTTTTGCAATATTTTTACTGTATTCTGAACCAAACACTTCACTTGAAAACCGTATTACAATATATGCAAAATGTTGCTATTGAGTATTCTGATAATAAACAGTTTCATCATTAATAAATTTGTAAATTTTGATTGAAGGATGTGCCTATTGGTTTACTCAATTGTTTTACATTGACAATATAAATAAATAACAAGCTTTGTGTTAATTGTTTTATTAAAAAAAGGCTCAAAGATCTTTTTGAAAAGGTAAATTTCATGTAAAGAAAACTGAATCTTGCATAAGCATTTGAGACATTTGTTAAGAAAACATTATTTATTCTATTGAAGAATGTTCAAACAATTTCTGTATTGTCTTTATCGCTTGCTTTTTATTGATAATGCCTCAAACATAGTCCTTAGTGGAAAATGACTTAAATGCAATAAAAATGGATATAATTCTTCTGAGTTCAAACTGTCCATTCATAATTCAATATGTTACAGATTGAATTTCACAGCTTTTAGCTGTTTTTGTGTTTATTGATTTGGGAAGCAAAGGGATTGCTATTTCAGTCCAAATAAAAATGCCTCTTTGTGTCGGATAATCTGATGGGCGGTATTTCATTTATGGGAGAAATGTTAAACTTTGAAATAGATGAATGGAGGACAAACATTATGATGCATTGAAATCAATTGAAGAAGTAGAAAATAATACCTTGAGAGAAAAACAAATTCTTGAAGGAAATTGATACATGTGAGATTATGCTTTGTGAAGGAACTAGAGAGTGCACTTAGTGAGATACTTATTAAAAAAGAATTCATTGTGAGGAAATTGTATATATGACAAAATTAAATCATGTTTTTGATAATTTATATGACAAAAAATTGGTGTAAGTGGGAGATAAGATCAGGTATGTTTCACTGTCATTGTAGGCCATGCAGATTAGCTATTGTTTTGAAAACACAACTAACTTTTCCAAGAAATATATTAACTGATAACTTAACTATCTTTGCTATATAGGAAAATAAACCTTAACTATTAAGACCAACGGAACCTATATATACCTGTGGTATTTTAGGACATCCAAAATTTTTTTATAATGAAAGAAGCTTGCTTGTTTAGGGCAGTAGCACGTTTTTTGATAATTTTATATTCTAAAATTTTCACTGATATTAGTAAGTAAATGCTAAATGATTTATTTTGACAGTGTCAAAAATTTCATTAAACAATCCAATCATTCATAGTCAGAGGACAAAGTATGACGATTCACATGAAATCCATTGGCGGCCATTTTTGTGTGAACACCTTTAATTCATTTTGTGTACGAAAAAGGAATCGCATGGCTAAACTTTATGTTATATATTTGAATTATTACTGCTCCATTTAGTTTAAATACATTGTCTTTCAATTGAAACCATTAATTTTCATTTTCCTGACATCACCTTATATTCCCCCTAAAAACGTGCTACTGCCCCTTTAAGGTGCAATATCTTATAATGGTGAGAGGTTTTACCCAGTCTAGTTAACGAGTTGGTGCTCCATACCTGGCTATTACACCTGGGGGCTTGTCACCCAGGCTGACCACACAAATTGGACATGCCTTGATGAATGAGCAGATACATTCGCAATAACCCACTGGGATGAGCCTGTCTCATCTGAAAATCTATGGCACGAATATTGTTAAAGTGTCCTATCACTCACTTATATATGTCTATGAATCAGTCAAATTGGGTTTTTTTCACATCACAAATGATTCACTTTTTGAATAGAAGTTTTTTGATATAGTATATGATATTTTTTATGCTTTTGAAGTTGATTTCTTTTGACATAAGGAAGTTTTGAACATGTCTTGATGTTTTGAGTAGATCCATATCAGTTTATCTTTGTTTTTGCTTAGCGATTGTCCTTTTGAAGACATTTCTTTTAATGTGGTGACTGTCAGAAGTGGATTGACAGGTTTATATGCCATCTCTCTTGATGTCGACCTAGGTATCAATGTTTCTTTCCATTAGAGATTTTGCGTTAATGTATGATTTAGATATATTGATAAACGATAAATAAGAATCATGAAATTGAGTTTATCGTAATATATGTCAATATTTATATGATCTTGAGAAGTTATCTTTGACCTCGTTCATTTTGAAAATTCTTAGTTATGGTATATTGTTCAATATTGAACAAAATGAACCCAATAGAAGTAAATATTATATTGGTCTTGTAGTTGTACATATCATGTGCATCAATATTAAATTCATTCCTTTCTCAATATGTTCTCAAGCAGGACTTAATTAATACCTTTATGGAAATAAAATGTCTCAAATGAAAGGACTGAGAAGATTTTGAAATATTAGCTCCTTGCTGTGATATACAAAACCGTATGCCATGTTAGAAGTATAATAATATGAGTTTATCCCCTCTCAATGGTGTAGACACTATGGAGAGAGGTGTTAAGAAACGGTTTTGTAATCACAGTCTCAAGGTGTTGTAAGTACCGATAATACAGGTTATTGTACAATCACAGCCACACTTTAACATGCAGTGACACACACTTATCTATTCAAACTAGATGTGCATACTAATGCCCTACAATGCAACGACTTGTTAATACATGGCTTTAGTTAGCTTCCAGATGAATCATAACGTGGACTGGTCTCTTAGATAATACTTATGAGTCTTCAATGATTGGTCTGACAAGTTCTTTGTGGGCAATTGGATTTGGCATATATGATTATATGATTATATTCAAGTGGACAACTGTTTTTTGAAAAAAGATTTTTTGAAAAGTTCTTTTTTGAATTATGAATCATTTTTGATTGTCAATTATTTTCACTATAATATTGCGTTTAATAACTCGGGTATTGTTTGTAGTTAATGATAATTAAATATAAAAGTTGTTGAACGAAAACAACAACGGACAAATCTGCAAAGATCATTAATTCATGTGGGATTTTGATAATTGGTGATCCTCTTGATTGATATGCAGAATAAATAGGATTATATCTATATACAAAATATACAAACAAGAAATGGCAATTCAGAACAAAATTTGATCTCTCCTCATAAATCTTGTAGGGAGAAAGCTTCACCTAAACATCGAATTTTAAAGCCCCCTTTCCTATAAGAGAGCTTTCAAAGATGAACACTGAAGAGAGAGTTGTAGAAAGCCTGAGAAAGTGAATGTTGTATTTGATTTGGACAGTGACAAGAAGGTGGTGTGAAATGTTGCCAAGTCGGGCCCAATCCCGGTGTAGAGTGGGGAATGCAGACCCCTTCCTCACCAACAACTGGGAACATCTCAAGCCTCTGCCTCTCTCAAAAGACTTTTGTTGGACCCCTTCTTCTCTGCAAATATTTATTGTTGTGATCTGACTCGGCTGTCGGAGCTGGACCTCTTGAAGGCGCTTGTCTAGACTCTTCATCAGTCTTCAAAATAATCAATTATGATTTTATATCACATCCAACCATCTTGTTTCGAAGCTAGGAAAATTAATGCTCCTATGAAAATTCATGGTTTTGTGTTCAGGAACAATTCTTTCATACAAGGAAGTTGTAGATGAGTTTGGAATATGTTTGGGAGACTGAAGGAAGGCTAGAATTGAGCGATTCACAACTTGTGATCAGTAGGAGGATGTGTGGACAGAGAGTTGACTACTTCCGAGGAGCTTGCATTGCTGTCTTCAGCACGAGGAGGCATTGTTCTGGATTTGTCATTAGTCGCTTACCTGCAGAGTTGAGGTCACAAGCTGGGAATACCTGCAAACCTGATTTTGTTTTGTTACAAAAGTGAAAATATTATCTTACTTATTTTTAACATTTTTTATAAGCGCTCAAGAATGTAACCATAGATAAATAATGATATAGTAGGGTTACCTGCAGATTTTGATGTAACAAGTTATACAAGTTATACTTAAAAAATTTTACTCTTCATGGCTTTGATTTTTAGAAACGTGTTGAATTTTACCTTATTACTTTTATTTCTTTTTGCTGAATGTACAAGAATATAACCTTATGTTAAGTATAAATTATTGCTTAGTAGGTTTAACAGTTTTGAGGTCACAAGTTAAGAATCCCTGAAAATACCGATAAGAGTAATATTATAGAATTATCTATTTAATTTGTTTTTATATGAATGCATAAATGCATCCTCAAAATACCAATTAAAAATATTGAGTTTAACCTTTTATTGTATCTATATATAAGAGAAAAAGTACTTTAGTCTATTTCTTTCTCTGGCTGAATTTTGCCTTGGGGCTACAGATCAAATTTTGATTTGATTTCTTGTGTGGTTTTACAACCTAATGTTTTTGCTCGTATTTTGTGGCAAGTTGGATGATAATTATAGGATATCTAACGAGCTCGTGACAAAGCAAAATTATTTCACTAGGGACATAAACTTGATATGAAAGGGGAACGAGTTATGTATCCTATTTATTACCAACTTGCATTTCAGACGATTTATTGCTTTTTTAAATAACTTTTTATTATGCCTTTAAAGAGACGAAACGGCGGATGAATATCAAACCACGTCACAGCCTCAAATATTATACTATTACGAAGTCAAATATTCACATTTCTAAATTCTACCCTACGATAATTCACAGTGTCTGGTGAAATGTAAGTAATAAGCACTTTAGTCATGAACGAAGCGTACGTCAAAATAAAATCTCACAGCGCGAGAACAGTCAGAGTTATCTTTCTTTGATCAACGGCATGTCATGACGGCCGCCATTTGCCTGTATCTTTTCGTCAAATTGTGTAAACAACCGCCTTCAAAGTAAGTTTACGATGCTTATCATTGTTCAAACGCGTTTTGTTTTGAAGAAATGATGTCTAAAGAATATTCAGTTGTCTTTATATTCTATAGATAACAAGCATTGTCTGTCTGTGTCATTTTGGAGCGACATGGATCAAATTAATGAAATTCCGTGATCAAATTGTGGTGAAATTAAAACCTTTTGTGTTTATATGAGCCTTGAGATATCAGTGAGATGTTTTATTGTAATTCTTTTGTCCTCCGATTTATTCCTTAACAATTCGGTAAAAGATAAACTGAAAGTTTGAAGAATGACACCGACTCACTAAGTTCCATTCGAATATGTGAATGAAAACACGTTCGTTTTATGAATGAATAAAGTAGTCCGGACAATGTCAAAGCTCACCGCAAGCCAATCAAATCACTTTGAGGTGTTATGACCCATATGTGTCATAACAAATTATTATGAAACCCATTTACGAAGTACCACGTGGGTAATAAATAAGTGTTTCTAAGTTTGATCTGAGTTTAATATTACTGTTGCAAAATGTTTGTTCTCAAATCTAACTGAAGTTGTTACTTTAAGATTTCTTCCTCACAAAGATTGCAAAATGGTGATAAGTGAATTATTCTTCCATACAAAAACTTGTATGTAGATCTGTCTCATTAAAGAAGATAAAGACATACATCAAACAAATTTATGTATTATCAAAAGCAGATTTTGAAATTTGAATTGGAACAAAAAAGAAAGTTTAATTTTGTCGCCTTTTCATTATAATTTGATGCTGTTCCATTTATTAATGTTCCAAATAAATTTAACAAAGCTCTCTCTGTAGTGTAAGCATGTTGTAATCAACATTCTCAGTATAGTTACTGCATGTGTTTTGTGTATGAATACCCTGTTCAATCTAACACTGTCTACAACAGTTTCCAACCAGATATTTCTTCTTATGAGCCATATGCTTAAAGAAAGTGGTATCAAATGACACAGATGTTAAAGTAAAAACCCTCTATCTATCCCCTTCCTACTAGATATTTTTTTCAAATCCTGGCAACTCTAAATCTTTCCTGGCTCAGTATAGATTTTCAAATTATTTTGAGTATTATTTTAATTCAGATTTGGCCTATTGTTTGTGTAAGGATTGGTATTATTCTTCATTTCTTAAACTGATATACCAATAATCCTTATTTGTAAGTTAACTTTCATAGATGTTTTTTATTTGCAATAAACCTGGATTCTGTTTTATTCAAAAATATGATTTATTAATTTGGATAGTATCATATCATTTAACTTGAAGAGGGTTAGCCATACTATAACTCATTTTATAATAGCATGCATTTAAATAGTTTCTTTGAAATAAAGAATTCACATAATCTTTACAAGACACATTTGAAGTTATGAATGCAAATTAGACCTATTCTTGTGCATGCAAATAGAATATGATAAAATGCATACAATATGCACTCACAAAAATCACAAAGATGCACATCACAGTAAATGTAGTAGGAAGCATGAAGAATAAATGGTAATCTTAACACACAAACTATAATTAGTAACATTTTGACCTTTACAAAACCCCTTGAAAAGTCAGACTCGGCTACATCTCTAAGGGTCCTTTCGTTTATTGAATGAAATAATCGTAAAATAAGACCGTTGGTTGAAGCACTTGCCCTGTGCAACTACTGACTAAAATGATAGTTTTCAATGAATATTTTGGAAACTTGATATTTGTCTACATAAATGGTGAAACATTCAATGGTTTATCACTTTCCAGCTAATTAGATTTTAATCCTTCTGTTGTTACTGTCAATGAAATGGGGTGGGGTCGCTGTGTAAGAGTCTTTCAGCCATTACAATATACCCCGGTAGGCTTAGCAGGTTGGCTACACATGATCACCATAGAGCAGATCTGTCAGTTACTTAGGAAGCAGTATTCAGTACTCGTGAGAAAGTTATAAATCAGGAATTGTTCCTTAGTTTGAGAAGTTTCTGATGATGGGGAGTTGCAAAGGTCTCAAATCTATAAATTATACTTCAAACAAATTATTTTGAGAAAGCTGACATTTTATCTTATTTTGTTTCATTTGGACACTTGATTATGGAACCGACTAAAAATCTTGAAAATGAAAAAGTAACATTTAATTTGATAATTCAGTAATGTTTCATTTAAATATGCAACTTCATCTGCTTTTGGTCTTTGTGTCTGCAAAGATTTTCATCATAAACAAAGGAGGAAATATGGGTTTGAGATCTGGAATACCATAATCTCTCTATAAAGTGACATTTTCAATAATTCAAACACATAATACTTTACTCAGCTAACAAATTCCAATCAACTCTAAAATTTCAAACAAATAGCAAGAGTTTAAAGTTGATACCCATATGATTCAACCATTGCTTGAAATAATTGTTTTATTTGCAAAAAAAATATTATTAAGTTTCATTTTCTTGACTGAGGTAATTAATTTAAAATATCTTCATTGCCATTATTTTGTTGTCGTCTATTAAAAGCTATTGTGGTCATCTATAAAAACTATGCATTATAATAACACAAGTTCTTGATATGTATTTGGCATTTAATCCATAGTCTCGAGTAAATGGAATTTAAAAAACGTTCAACCATAGATATTTATCTCTTGAAAATTTTATGGTCACATTAATTGAGAAATTTTGTTGTATGACCTTTTCAACCAGTAGACAACTGCTTCAAGAAACAGTTTAATATGAAATAATGTATTCATCTTTATTTTCATTAGTCATGCAAATATATTTATAAAAGAATGCCACAAAACTATATTTCATAGCGATTTAGACATTCTCACTTTAACTTTCACCTTTTATCTAGTGGAAAGATATTAAAGTGTGATTTGTATCTTGATATGCTTCTTAAATATTCATTTTTCATTTAATTTAAAAAGCTATTTGACAACTGATTAAGGACTGCATGATAAAGTGCAGAAGACACACAAATATGTTGTGAATTTGTATCAAGATGGCAAAATCCTCACAGACAGACTGTCCTTTGAAGTATCACAAAAAAATGGTACCGAGTGAAAAAATCTGATATTTTTTTGGCAACAAGTAAAAGTTTTATTTAAGAAAGAAAAATTATTTAGGGGGAGGGAGACTATACAAAAACAAATATTTTTTGAGAAATGGTAGAAAAATGTTTTGAATTGTGGTAAAAACTGTTGTCATGTTGAAAGATAATCCTAATAAACAGTTACAAATTTGAAAGAAACCAATTGAATGATATCTACAATGAAACCGAAATACCTAAAAATACACTTAACTCTAGGTATGCTCCAAATGTATCTAGCTGAACAGAACGTTAAAGAATAAATAGGAAAACCTGGAGAAAGAGTCCATTAAAAGAAGCAGAGAATCTGAAAATTCAACATAACGCGCATGGTTGAAAGGCTGTCTTGCATGTCGCAAATCCCTGCGTACTATCAGGCGGGCTAGACTTTGCTGTGGGAAGATGACAGGCTGGGTTACACGGTGTATGTCCACACCAACGCTGGACATGTTGAATTTTGCCTGTGTTTGCTGTATGTGGTTCGGACATTTCAGCAGAGATTTGTGGGAGAGCTGAGACGTACGAGCAATGTCTTAGTGTCATGGTCCCTCGTCCCATGTATGTCCAACTTGTAGATAGGCCTTCTCGTTAAAATGTGCCTCATTACGGTTTTAAGGGATTTCCTTAATACTGCCTTTCTGCTTCTCAACGGATCTCTGTATTCTTTTGATTGTTTCTCAAGGGTTTTAGTAAAAGATTGCAATTATTTACTATATATTCATTGAAGTAAACAGCCTCAGTGATAAGATTTTTTAGTTTTTTTTTATATATGGGTGGAATTCAAAATTGGTAGGATTTTCAATTTCTCATAATGGTCAAAATAAACTCCTCAAAAAGGATTATTTTTTATTCAAATAAATTGGCAAACACTTGATTATGAGAAAATACAAACCGTCAGGCTCAAGTGTACCAATTAAAATTTTAGTGGAAACATAATTAATTAAACGGAAGGAAAATGTCCTGACCGTTACCGTTTCTTAATCAGAAAAAAGAATTTTAACTAACATTTAGAAAAATCTTTCAACGATGCCATTTACATCTTTTACATTGTATAAATGACACTTGAAGGTAAAAACTGTTCTTAATAATCTTTAAAGTCCTTTTTTGGTATCTTTTCATTGTTTAACACAATTTAATAGCATTTTTCTCAGAAACTTTTGTGTTTATAGTTTTCAATAGGTGAAATTATCTCAAATAAGCATCTGCTGCTAATCCGCGAACACGTTTAGATGACATCTACTTAAAGAAGAGAGCTTCGTGTATTATCATGAATTAATTAGAGAAGTCAATTAGCTCCAGTAACGGCTGGGACAGAACTGGTAACGACGGGACATGTATGGTAACGGGCTGGACATAAGTCTTCTTCAATTCAATTCACTATAGAGACATAACATGAAAGATAAAAATAAATAATCTTTAACCTTTATTGTTAACTCTATTTTGAACAAAAAGTGAAATGTGAATTAGAAATGGTAAATTTTAGATTGTATTGCATATTTCATTCACTGCCATGGTAACGGTATGGACATTTGTTATGAAATCAACAACAAAACTTAAAAATAAATTTGTATTTTTAATATTAACAGATTATAGCTTGTAAAGAATACAAATACACATTGTCTTGATTTTGACACCTAATTATTATTGAAAGAAAAGTGTTTTTGGCAATCAAGTAAATGAGGGGTAACGGTCAGGACATTTTTGGTAACGGTCAGGACATCTGTGTAAAAACAAAGTTTTTTTTCCATTGTATAACTTGTAAAGAATAGAATTCTGAAAGATACTGCAACAACTATCAAACTGCACACTGTGACAAATGATTAAGCTACACAGGCAAGTGCATTTATTGCTGATATTGTTCCATACAGTTTGCACATTTTGTCCAAACCGTTACCATAGTTTTCTTTGTCAATTATAAAAAATCATAAAAAATTAAGACATCTATCAGAAATATATGTAGTGGTTTCTGCTATTAATATTCAATAGATAACTAAAAATTCACTAACTAACCTCAGAAAATATTCTTCAAAAAGAAAATTTATTTGACATATGTCCATACCGTTACTATTTATTTGTCCTGACCGTTTCTTCAAAACTTTTATTTTAAAACCATTTCATTAAAACTACTCTGAACAGTAAACTCCCAAGCCTAAACAATTTATGATTTTAAAATAATTTCATTATTAATATTTCTTAAAATATTTATGAATAACTTAGTTAGTTTCTCCAAATAAAAATGGGTTTGTCCTGACCGTTACCAGAACTGTCCTGACCGTTACTTTGTAAAAAGGTAACGGTCAGGACCGGTAATGGTCAGGACAATTTGTAAATAATTTAAAATAACACAATGAATGATCCCTTAAAGATGTCAAAGGACATGCCTTCCACATCTTCCAGTTCTGAGCAACAAAGCTCATTATTATTGAGACAAAGGGAGAATACAAATGCACAAAATCCAACGGTAACGGTCTGGACATTTAAGGGTGACACATCATATTTATACCTGCTTGTTGGTGTCATATTTCTGCAAAATGTACAGAATCCTTTTATTTCACTAACTGTCATATGTCATTTGTCAATCAGACACAGCAAATAAAATTCCAATCCAGTTCCAGGGGGAAATTATTGAAGAAATATCTACATGGTAACGGTCAGGACACAAAATCTTAGGACAGGCATGTTTCAATTTGTAGAATTTGTATTTTTGAAATCATTACAAAATTAAATGCAGTTTGTACATGCATGATGAATGGTTATAAGAATATAATATATTTTTTTGTTTGGTTATGTTTATTTGTATGATATTTTGGCAAAGTTGTATGGGGACCGTCACCTTAGGACAGAGTAAATATGCCAAATTTGACCCTAAAATGTTATTAAATTAAACATTTTAAATGGAAAAATTAATGGTTGATCACGAAAATGTACTTGTCAATGGCTAAATATATTTCCTAGAACAAAAAAACCCTAAAAGACACACTATGTTTTTTAAAAATTGGACTGGACAGAAAAACCTACCAATTTTGAATTCCACCCATATCATGTTGATTGACGGTTAATCTAGAGGAAAAAATGGGATAAGAAAATTTTCAAAGTATAATATTTTTTTATTTTAAGTTGTACTCGTCGACCTTCAGAAATATGTCATCTGTAAGAGTGTATTTGAAAATGTTTTGAAGGCATAAATACGTGCCGATCACTTTTACTAGTTACACAAAATTTTAGCAATCTTTTGTACAACATCTTGGTGATAGAGGACATTATAACATTACGTTTAATTTTCATAACATATATGAAGTAATCATTTGTTTTAGGAGTAATAACCATTTTCCAAGGCTGTAGTAATCTATACATGCTACATGTATCTTTATCTAAATAGACTTGATAAGGCAATGCACCCAGTACATGTGTACTTTATTTAACATTCACGGGATGATAATACGAGTTGTGCTGTATGATATGCATGCCTTTACTGGGAGTTGAAACTTCACTATCTTGAGATGTACATTTCAAAGCGTCATTGTACATATCACAAGGGTCAGAGATCATCTGGCTGGTTCGGACTGACATCTGTTGTTGTATCACTGTGATGAGTTGCAGCATGAATATGTTCCACAGTTTACCTATCTAAATTGAATGGTAAGATAGCAAGAAGCAGTGCTAACCGACAGCAGGCCAGTTTCCTGGTAACATTAATATTTAACTCTACATCAGTGGAACATTGATGGGCTTGTTCGGGGACAGCCTGCCGGATTGTGGGATTTCTGAGAAAAAAATATGTCAAAGTTGTCTTTAAAATAGATTTATTTTACATTTAAGAAAATAGAGTTAGTATTATTTCAGTAACAAGATTAAGAAACTTTTGGTTATGGTATTAAAAATTACCATTATTTTCACTTATAAAAATTTAATATTACAATACATTTATCCTTGATAACTTCCTGGGAATGTAGTTGATGTCGTTTTCATGCTTGAAAAAGGTGTCCTACAGGTATATTCTGCATGGAAATTTGCATCCAGGATCTGGATCAGGATCTTAAACTGAAGGCATGGTCTGCAAGAGGATCTGCATCAATGTAAAGGATCTTGATCTGAAGGCATGGTCTGTGTGAAGATCTGCATCAATGTAAAGGATCTTGATCTGAAGGTATGGTCTGTGTGATGATCTGCATCAATGTAAAGGATCTTGATCTGAAGGCATGGTCTGCGTGAGGATCTGCATCAATGTAAAGGATCTTGATCTGAAGGCATGGTCTGCGTGAGGATCTGCATCAATGTAAAGGATCTTGATCTGAAGGCATGGTCTGCGTGAGGATCTGCATCAATGTAAAGGATCTTGATCTGAAGGCATGGTCTGCGTGAGGATCTGCATCAATGTAAAGGATCTTGATCTGAAGGCATGGTCTGCGTGAGGATCTGCATCAATGTAAAAGGATCTTGATCTGAATTGCATCGATGGGAGCAAATGCATCTATAAGATGGGATCTTGATCTGAAGGCATGGTCTGCATGAAGATCTGCATCAATTGAAAAGGACCTTGATCTGAAATATGACAGATCTTGATCTGAATTGCATGGACAGGAAGAAATGCATCTACAGTATAAGACATGGTCTTGAGATGAAGGCATGGTCTGTGTGAGGATCTGCATCAATGTAAAGGATCATGATCTAATTGCATCAATAAGATGGGATCTTGATCTGAAGGCATGGTCTGCATATAGATCTGGATCAATTGAAAAAGACCTTGTTCGGAAATATGACCGATCTTGATCTGAATTGCATGGACAGGAAGAAATGCATCTATAAGACAGGGTCTTGATCTGAAGGCATGGTCTAAGTGAGGATCTGTTAACAAGGGGAGGGCGATCAGGAGGGATTGTCATGTGTTTAGAGGAGATACAGAGGCTATTGTCCATATTGCCATCAATCAATAGCTGAATCTCTTGGGAGATAGCTGCCGCAATTGATCACTACTTAACCATAGTGTTCCCTTACTGTTTAGCTCTCACAGCTTCCACGCTGTGTACTTATTTCAGATCAATTCACATCATCCCAGATCTTTAGATTGCCGGCCATTCATTACCATTTGTTCCTGCCCTTGTAACAAAGCTAATCATAAGCCTGGCAGATAGACAATATCATAAATAGATCCTTTTTATCTTTTGATGTTTCTGGCATATCTATAGAACTGTCATGCATGGATCTTTCTAATCAGTAAAATAGACTTATGCTCATCTTATAGTATGAAAATGTTCAGAATAAGTGTGGACAGGAAAATGTTTCTTCTTTTGCTTGACCATAACTCGAGTGATGTCTTGAAAAGTCTTTTCTTTGTAAATAAGAACCTTACGTTACGTAAAATCTTCCACAGCACCATTTAATTGAAACTAAACGATTTCTCATTTCATCAGCTGAAACTTGATAAACATACACCAATAAAACATCAAGACTGTATGAAATAAAACACATCAGACAACATTTTGATATTTTCATATAATACTGCTTGAAAGTGTCAAATGAATTCATGTCTCAATGCTTTCTTTTAACATTGCGATAATAATAAGCCCTCGCATACTGCAATGAAATCCATCAACTTTGAGTGTTTTATTCAAATAGCTATAATAAATATTCTTACAAGATAGATGCAAAATCAAGTTAAAAAGGTTGCGCCCCCTCAAAAAGAAAATAATTATTTTTGGATGTCTTTTTAATGCCGTTAGATTATTCTCTGAATTTTATGTTAAAATTTATGTTGATACAATGAACAAAGAAGTTGTCATCCATATATTCCTCTGCATTATTGTGAACTCGCAGCTTTCCTCAATGCTACTGAATCAGTTAGTCATAACCTGCTGTCTCGTCTCTAGCTAGACTTGGTATTCTTTATTCTTTGAACGTGAGACATTTTCTCTAATGGTTGAAACTGTTCTTGGCTTAAATGTAGCAGTTACCCATATCAAGAAATCTCTTTGATGAAATCTGATGTACTGATAGTAATGTATTTCTTTGAAATTTGAGAGAATCTAAAATTGCATTGTATTTTTCCTTCTCAGAACGTTTCACTACAATTGTGTACTAAAATGATAATAATATTCCATGTTTCTTTTACAAATATAAAACAAACCTCTTTTCTTGAACCATTACCTACACCTTGATATAGCAACATGCTGTCTGTGGTTGATAAAATTCTGCAACTTCTCTCCTAAAACCACCCAACTATTTCATGGAATGACAAGATAAAATTTAGCAAAATCCAATGTACAAGCTCTGGTTCTTTCCCTTTTCTTGCATGTCGGTGTGGTTTACCCTTATCCTCTAGCCTGTCATTGTATACCTGGTTTTGTAGGCTTACATTGTTAAATGTTATGATAGGGAGGCCAACTCTGTCCAGGGGCCTCGGACAACTCGGTCCACTTATTGTCCAGCCAGGTATAATGAAGCATTGTACTCCTTGCCGATTAGCACAGAGACACAACTGAACAAATTCAATTGCATCCCAGGCTCGTCCATTACCCTGGTCAGTGGTGCTATTGATTCCCTGTCCAATATTGTATAGTGTTGGCAAGATGAGAGACGGTCAATACCACAGCCTTCCTTCCGTCCTTCCTTCCTTCAGTGCTCCTCCGTCTCCTGGCTTGATGGGTAGGAAAACTGACTTGTTAAGGAAGTTGTTTTCTTAATGAATTCTTATATCCGAAGTTGTTCTTTATGGATTGTGTTATGATGGGATGTGAATCCCAAATTTTTTTAGAAAATTGAAAAAAATATGTTTGTGTCGTCTTGATAATGCACGCTATAAAGTGTCCTCCAAAAAGTGTGTTCATGACTTAGCCTCAAAACACTAAAATTATCCATGTGTTGAAGTGGTTGTCATAATTGATGACATTTTTTAATCAAAATCTGTATTCAGTGAGTTAACCTGTGATCACTTTGTTAAGGTTCATTACTGTTATCAATCACTTTTACCAAATTATTTGTTCCTTACTGACATTTTCAAGGAATAATTAACTTACTGTCCCTTGATGATAAATTTCAAGAGAGTTTATCTGATCACACATCACAAAAAAGAAAGAAGGGTGATTATTTCTAAGTAAAGAAGACTCGTTCAAATCATGAGCATAATTCATTCATTTCCTGAATGAAGCGTATCATCGAAAACAACCATTGATGTGAGTTAATCTTCAAAGAGTCCTTATAACGAGGGTCGTCCTTATAAGAGAAGCACTGCCTGCGGAGCTGTCCCTGAGTTGTGGACTGTTGAAGATAGTACTGGTGCGTGGTATGGTGAGGTGATGTAACACTGTAATCATCACACCTACTCTAACTGTATCATGAGCACTGTACTGCTGTGCTAACTCTCCTGTGTAACAGTAGGCAATTAACAGTATTTGTGCTGGATACTTCACGCTCAAGTCTTATAGTGATTCTTGTGGGGAACAAAGTATCTATTGTGATTGTTTGATTCTTTGTTTATATTGTTTATTTTCTTTTTTTTATAAACAATCTAGGTAACAGTATAATCTTTATATTTTATAATCAAAACCAAATGCCTTAGTGTCATTTTCCTTGTTTAAATAAAGATTAGACCGGCCGAGAGCAAAAGTTAAGTTCTATGGTTCTGTAGGACCCTTGTCTATTACACTGCAGGTGATGTTTTAACCCTCAATCTTTGTATACATCTTTTCCCTTGAAAATTATGTTTAAAAAGTCATATAGAAATTTACAAGGGAACAGTAATGTTACGACTATCTTATGAAAGTTATGTGAGTTTTATGTGAAGAAGTAATGGCTGTGTGAGATGAGAGGGAGGCAGAGAGGAGGTGCTCCAGGGATGGAAGTGACCCAATCCTCCAGAGATGGTCAGTGGTCTGAGGAGAACTGATAACAGTGGTGTTGAAGTATTGACCATTCAATATGCCTGGCCACTTCCTCTGGCTGCAAATGTAATCACATCCATGTGCTAGAACCAACTGAGATCTCAAGCCCTCGCTATACAGAGGGACCCTCCTGCTTCCCCTTCAAGCTCTGCATCAAGATGTGTTAAGAGATTACCTACTCTTGAACTATGTGTGCAATGTTCTTGACCACTTCCCTTTAGAGAGCAAGGGCTATCGGAGGTGTTGCAGGCTGAGCAAACAGCCTTATAGCGGGGAGAGCTGGTATTGGCTCAACAGTCCAGTTGTTGAGGAATGCAGGCTGGCCCAGTGGGCACTGGAGCGGAGAGCTGATTGGCCTAAGATTGTAGCTGGACTGACCACACTACTGGACATGGGTTATGTAACTGGTCACATGACTGGCCTGGTGTGTGGAGATCTCACAACTTGCTGGCCAGCTAACGGCCGGAGTGACTGACCAGCTATGGAGGTGTGGAGGGAGTGTTGTGGATTGATTACATATTGCCTACTTTGAAACTTACTTTACTAAAAGTGTGCTGTACAGTTCTGTAACCATGTGGAGGATGTATGTATGTGTGTTAAGCTGGCCTGGCTGAGGCAGGTTAGCTGACAGTGCTAATACTGGACTCCCAACCTGTTACATTCACAGGCCTCTTACAGGACCTGCCATCTTGACTTGGTGAGGTCACAGTTGGTCACTGCAGTGGCCGGAGTGGATATAGTGGACAGGAGTGACCTCCACCCAAGGGGACAGTCAGGACACACCCTGTTGCCCTGGGGACAGGGCCAGGGAGACAGGCCGGTGGGCAGTGGTCAGCTAGCTCGGACCAACCCCATGTGGAAAGCTGGATCCTTGACTGGATATTTATTTACCTTTCTGCGCAATGCTGTGGGCAAGGTGTCCAGGTAGGCAAGTTATGTTCAAGGTTAACGGCTAGTAAGATGGATGGATGGATGGACGGATGGAAGGATAGATGGGCTGGTGGGGCAAAAGGTCAGCAGGGCAGACAGCTCCACTGGCTTAGTGGGCTTATGAAGGCAGGCACTTCTAACAGTGCAATAAAAACCTGCTACAGTATTAAACAGTAGAGTAAACATAGCTCATCATAAAGCTGTCATGTTGATACATGGGTACACTCAATGCTGAAGCTTCTCTGTATACCTGGCCTTCCACAACACACCTCATGCATACAGCACAGTAACGCTCCTTCTTGCTTGTCTGTATGTATGGGCCTCTACACTATTACAGTAATAATACTGGGTAATGAGAGGTAATATACCTAATAGCTAATCTTATTGAGTAATATATCTGCTCAGGCATAGCTATTTATGTGCTATTAAAGACCTATAAATACTTGTAGGCATTTGATTTTGCGTAAATGTTCACTGTCCTATGTATTTAAATGAGGATAAGTTAAATAAGTTGTATACTTGTATACTTCTTTAAGTTGTAGGTGTAAAAGAATAGTTGTGGTTTTATGAAGCATTTATGTGCCATGTTGTTATAAAAAAAAGATTGATAGAAATAATGTGATTATCAGTCATCTTTTGAGAACAAATTCTAGTGAGCTTAAAGCCGTTTGTTTGGTAATTTGGCCATTGGTACAACATCAGGATATGTGAGAAAGTACTCAGTGGTCAGAATAAAGAATAGTGGATAAAAGTTGAGAATAGAACTCATGGACAAGATTTGACCCAAAAAATGGTGGATATAGGACAAGAATTTTGTGGATGGATAAGAATAAAGAATGAAAGAGTGGATATGAGTTAAGGTAAATAGTCAAAAAGAAAATTCCATGGAGAATTGAGAATAATTGTCAAGAAAGAGAATGGATAAAATCTGAGAAAAGGTTAAAATAAAAAGATTATGATAAAAATAACGAAATAAACTTGTTAGATTTGAGAAAAAACCTTGTAATGAAATTAAAGAATAAGGCAAGCTGTTAAGACTTGAGAAAAACCTTCATTGGTAAGAGTTTAGATTATGATTATCGGATAAGTGTTGAGAATAAGACTTGTGGATAAAATTTAGTAATAAACCTGGTGGATAAGAGTCAAGGATAAAACCGGTGGACAAAAGAGCAAAATTAGGGTCGGTGGATAAGAGTCAAGAATAAAACTGGAAGAAAAGAGAGTTGTTGTTGTAATGGTAATGAGAGGGTAGAGAGAGAAAGAGAGAGGAATGAGAGATTTATGATGTGGGGATACTTTGTCACAGGATGTCAATGTGTACTATACCTGAAGGCTTACTGCAGGAGGCTGGTCTTCAGGTTACTGCTGTCTCAGGTTGCATTCCTTCTCTCCCCTAACTTGAATATCTCTTATACAGGCTGCCTCGTCAATAGGTGCTTAACCCTCTGTCTGCTACATTTGTTTGATTTCAGAGGAGTTTGCCTCTGTAGGGTTGAATAAATGCTTAACCCTTTACCTACTGCACCTGTATTCCAGAATACATAGCTAGGAAGTTTCCATGAAAATCTTGTTGGAATAAAAATGAACGAAAAAATCCTTAAACTACGAAGGAAGAAATCCATTAATTTTGTTATAGGTACATTTTCTTTAGAAATACTTCTATAGCACAACATGAGGATTATTTGCTGTTAACAAGTTGTGCCCATTGAATTCCCTCTCTTCAAGAGATATGATCATTTCTTAATTAGTTTTTGTAGTCATTTTTAGGTCACCATTCATTAATAAAATGGTGACGGATTAATAAAATACTTTTAAATCAATTATGGTGCATATTTGTACTAGATGATGCTATTTTATGTTTGACAACTTTCATTGTCTGCAACTTTTAGTTTCTCTTTAAAAACATTGACATACTTGCCTTCATTTACATGGTTATAATTTGGTAAATAAAATCTTATTAAGAACTATATCTATGTGTCAATTAAGAAGGTTATTCAATATCAAATGGTCTATTTTTTTAACACAATTAAATGATACTGATTTCTTATTAATTGATAAGGTGATAAAATCATGTAAAATATTAAATGTGTTTTTTCCATTAATTTCAAGAAAAGAACTTGTCAAATTGTCAAGCATCTTGCATTGTAAAGGATAGGAAAATCTGGAAAGTTTGTCATTGTCAGATGTATCAGTTGGAATCAATAATAAAATTTCATTTTGATTAATGAGTTCATTTCAATAAAATTTGTATCTAAGCAAAATTGATATGCTTTTCAATATTTAAAAGTCATCTAAATTTACTTCAAGAAGAAGAGGTCATCTTTTGCACAATCTGTTCAATCAAATGTTTTCCAAATTTCTAATCTGTTAATGAATGTCTGTGAATTATTTATCATTTTGATGTTTAATCATCATTAACTTGATTTTATTTGATTTGAAACTGAATTAATTCAGTTACTACCTCCAAAGTTGTAATTTTTCTAATGAAGGAAATAAATTATTCAATTCTTTGATGTTGATGTCTGGACAGATTCAATTTGTTAACAGCATTAGAAAAAAATCAATGATAGGTCATTAGGTAAAAAGAAAGATAATACTGATTTTAAAAAGCTATGTGTGAACAATCCATCTGCTTCAACTAGGACATGTTTGGGTTTTGTGAAAGTTTATGATGGTTTTTTTTAGCTTTATAGGACAATAACTTTGAAAGGATTAATGTACACTCAATTAAGTTATGAAAATCATCATTACAGTTTATTATTTGAACAAATGGTGAATATATAAAACAAAGACATTCTTGAAATCCTTAAATACATTAATTTGATATTGATATTAATCATTGATGAAAAAAGAAATGATAATGTAGTTAGGGCATAAAAAATATGATCAATGAGTTCAAAAAGATCCATGCATTCAATTATTTGAAAACAATATTGTTGAACCAAAAAAGGAGGCCTTTTAAAAATATAGAATAATTTCAAATATTATTGATTAAAGATTTTGATATTTTTAGGCAAATTTATCATTTTTTACACCAAAATAAAATAACACTTCATCTACTCAATGCATCATTTGTTTAACACCAAAATAGGAAATCTGTCACGGATGTGAAGAGAAAGAAATTCACATTATAAATGTTATGATGATACATGTCATGATCATTCAATCATACATCGTCAGATAGATACTCTGTCTTTACAAAGTACAGTGGAGATGAATGTTAATCAGTTATAAGTGATAAGTGCAAATATGAAACTTCAGCTGCGACTAAACAGCTGCTAAAGCTCAACCCTTGCTTATCAAGAAGTACACAGGGCTGAATAAGCTGAGACAATTATGCTGTATAGATCACCAGAATGAACATATGTCTACATGATAGACTATGTAAGTAAGAGTGACAGTGAGCCTGTTATTTATGTTCTACTTGAGATGAGATTTAACCTGTCACTCTCGTGTATGCTGTAATATTTCATTCATGTCATGGCATGTATATTATTTAGTGTACATCATTACTAATATTTTTATATGCTTGAAGAACAAGTGATCTATGTGTTGTAATTTTGACATGAAATTTCCTCCTCGATTAAGTTGAATTATATATTGGTTAGATCATCTAACAGCACTGGGGATTGTTAGTGTTTTTTACTTGGGTTGGTAATTTCATATAAAGATTTAAAGAGTTATTGATAATTTGCTTCATAAATTAATGTTTTCTTACAGAATTTCCATCTTTTCTTACTCAAATATTGTATTGTTTTGTTTTCCGGGAGAGATATTTTTATCTACAAATCCTTGACGAAAGACTTGTTAGTATTCAAATGATAAATTATTAAAATAATCACACAAAATACATATTTCAGTTATCAGGTATTTAACCTGAAAATGATTAATAGTAAAATTTCAGTTTGGTAATGTAGTTTTGATATTAGATATTGATGCATTAAAACATTTATTTTTATAATGTCTAGTTTGTATTATCAACAGGTTGAGTAATGTATCAGCGAGTCTGTCATCCACACCCTAGAGCAAAAATATTTAATTGATGACCAACCCAGTCTAGAAAAGTATAGCAAGTCTAGATCCCTCAGCTTTAGTCAAAGCATCTCCTGGGCTCCATTTTTTTTATCATGCATGATTTGTTTTGAAAATATTGTCAATATTGAAAAAAAATACTTCTGACACTAAATGTTAGTCTATGCATTAGCTCAAAATGCATTGTGAACATAATATTGTTGCGTTTTTTAATTAGACTAGTGTATTGAAAACGTCATCTCTTGTGATTATCAGAAATCTTTCCATGCCAAATGAGTACATTCTGTCGATGTAGAATATCCTTACATTTTGTTACTGATGTTAAATGATAAATACTTCCCGAATTTAAAAAACAAACCCATGACTCAATCTTGCTGATACACGAAAACAATGCAAACTGCAGTTCATAATTTAAGTAAAATTCTATTTTGATAGTAAAGCAGATGTGGGATTGTTTTTTTGAAAACTGTTATATTTGTTTTTCACAAGATAAAGATCATCAGTCACCAGGGAAGCGCAAGGGCTTGGTTTCAATTTGAACAGAAAAAAATGAAAATCACCAAAACTATGAAAATTGTTAACAAAAACCGTAGCTGTATCTGTACGTGAGGTAAAATAGCCTCTCCTGGTACTGGTAGCATTCAGCAAGAAGTTCAAACTCTATTAATTCAAAATAGTGACTAAAAGTACCTTTCTGATAATTTGTAGTTTTCTTGTTATACAATTCTATCATAGAACTGAACACTTTTGACAATATTTCAACAAAAAGATACAGAAATTTTTCATGTAGCTTTTCATTCTTTGCTTTGATATTCTGCCCAGTGCCTTGATTCTGACAGTTGTAGATTCATAAATATTTCATTGAATAATGATGAAAGTGATACGCGGCAGGCTTCTAGTTGTTCTCTTGATAATAGAAACTAGATACCTCTGTAAGTGCACAAACCACTGTTCTCTGTCAGAAATATGTTATAATTCAAATATTTGTCACCAGCATATTGAATCTATTGATTTAGGACGTAATAGGGTGTAGCATACAATAATTTGCTCAACTGTACTTGTGTATAATGGGTTTGCTTTATAAGCTGGGAAAAAAGTTACAAATGGATACAGGACAGTATTGAATGGTTCCAAATGATTCAATGACATATTCAACCAGGCTAATGAGGAACAGTTCATGTTTCCTCCTTCCCATATTGGTCACTCCTCACTGACCAGTGGAGACTGGGACTGTGGGAAGCAGATTTGACCAAGTGACCAAGAGCGGGAGAGAGCCATTACCTCTGCACACTCCTGCCCTACATCTGCACACATACAGTACAGTAGTGTACAGACTGTACAGCATGGCCCCTGCTCACTCAAGCGACTCCTTATGCTGCTTTCACGCACCATTGCCCCTGCTCATTAGCGGAGGTGCTGAGAGGTTGCTCTAGGGTGATGTATGGCTGCAGGCGGCTGGTTAGTCCAGCTGGTTACGCTAGCTACACAGTGCTGCTGTCAACTCCATGCAAGGACCCACAATACTCCCCCCCCCCCCCTCTCTAGCTTTGTCTTCCACATTCACAGGGCCTCGCAGCCCACTAGGAGCCAGGTCTGGGAGCAAGTGTCACAACTTGTCATATTGGCAAGGAGGGAAACACACTGTATTCACATTATGGGTTGACTTGTGAAGAGGAAATGGACTTTGGTTATGGCCAGGCTTATGCACGCTGCCTTTGGATAAATCATCAAGGTTTCGTGTCCACTTCTTTGCAAGGCAGTCCTGTTGAATCTGGTGTTTAGAAATTATAAGATTATGCTTTGGAATATGGCGATTGTAAGGGTTTAATGACAGTATTTTCATTCTTGTGATTTTGTTTGGGAATTTTATGT
Source organism: Steromphala cineraria (assembly GCA_916613615.1). Classification (NCBI taxonomy): domain Eukaryota; kingdom Metazoa; phylum Mollusca; class Gastropoda; order Trochida; family Trochidae; genus Steromphala; species Steromphala cineraria. Next base: position 72,436,350 of record OU744720.1, on the reverse strand, counting down.
TGAAAATTAAGTCACTAGAGGTTTTGAAAATAATCTAATTCTATCTTGCAGATAAAAATATTTTTATACTAAGTTTGTTAGTTATCAATATATTAATTGAGGTTTTAATTGACAAGTATCTTAATTACTTTTGTGTAATTACATCAGCATGTGTTACGTAAGCACCGTGTTTATATCATAAAAAATGACATGTATCATCAAGATGAATAATTCCATCATTATGGAATTTGTTTGAATTAAGTGCCTCCTTGACATTGTTTTTTTGTGTTATGTAAATAAAATAAATATAAAAAAGAGACTTATTCTAGGGAAGTTTATTTTAATTTCCATCTGTGACACCAGTGTGTTTGATGAACAGGCTGCTTGCCAGCATGTTGCCATTGGTTTGTTATGATATTGAAATGAAATTACCAGCAACATCTTGTCATTAAAAACTCAAAAACCAAGTAACAGCTTGTGTAATTATCATTTCTGTCAATATCAAAGTGTTGAAAAAGATTATTCTAACACTGCGTCTTGTGTTTTTCTCTGAAAACATGCTATGTTGTTTGTTCGACAATCGTAACAATCAATTTGTACATTTAAAGAAAGACGCCATAAAAGGCAGACTCTTGCTTTGATCGTCTGTCTAGCAGTCGACTAAATCATTATTTCCATGTCACTTCACTTCAACAGAAGTACAATCGTCTACTGAAGCCAGCCCAGTTCAGAGTCTCCTCAATATTACAGAAAGTTATCCTCTGTCTTATGATAAACTTACTCTTGGATTTATCATAAATATGGTATATGTTAAAGCTGAGTTGATTCAAACAGTATTTCATTTCCGATACACGACATATTGTACACAATATATTGAGTAGATACAAACTTTATGAAAAAGAATCTGCAGGAGGCAATAGTACTTTTCTGGTTTTAAAACCCTCAAAACAATATCGTTCAAATCTGGTAATATGTTTGCAAGTTGATTAAAGTTACAATAATGAATTCAGGTTATGAGACTTGTGACTGTCCTACATGTGTGTATGTCACATGTGTATAATGCTATGGCTATGACACAATGCTGCAATATTCCTCCATGGATATATGTGTATAATGCTGTAGATGCTTTATGGCTGTAGAAACTGACTATGACATGTGATTCCAGACTTGTTGCAATGACTTCCTCCTGCTGCCATTGGGCACCTGTTGATACAGGAAGTAGCTCTGCTTACAGCAGGCTCTTGTCAGACACCAGACCTGTAACATTGAAATGCCTTGGTCGGCTCATGCGGGCTGTGAGCTTGTCCTCTGCTTGAAATAGTTTGACAGTTTCCTTGGTAAAATTATCTCAGTTAATCACTAGGAGAATTTTGATGTGGATGTCATTGATTGGTTGGTAAAATTCTTGGTGATGAATTTTAGATGATTTTTCTTTTGTACTCTTCTTGTTGTGGATTGATATAATTGTCTGTGGGTGTCATGTGACATGTGAGGCGATTGGACAAAAATCGTAGAATGAAAATGATAAAAATACCACGAAACCAGATTACTGGTTTTCAGAATATAAAAATTGATGAAATGTTCAGGTTTCTGTGCCGTTGCTTGAAAAGCTCAAATGTTACTGCTAGGGAATTTTCGCAGAGTGCAAAGAACACCTGCTGTGCGACTAGCGGAATTGCTGTTTGCAGGTCGGTGTGTCCACAAGTTGGATTAGAGGGTGGACAAGCAACTCTACACCCATGAGGCTCTCCTCAACTTAATAACATGTTAGCCAGCCTTGTGGTAAAGTCTCGGGTTTCTTGGAGGAGCAGCAAAGATACACACAAGGATTGCAGAGGGAGAGGAGGGTGGGGGTGGAAGCTGTGGGGGAGGGGTTTGACAGGAAGACTGCTATGGATTCAGTGTCTACCTGAGCTTATTGTCCATACTCAGCATCAAAACAACTTGATCACACTGCCTTTTAGATTTCTCTTGGTTGTCATGGCAACTCCAGCAAAGTGATTATTTCTCAGCTTGTGCTTCTGAAGCTTTGCTCTTGTGTCAGTTTTTGAGGAAGGTTGATCAGGCTGTCATTAGCACACTGTCGGTGTTCTCGACTGTAAAGCCCAAAACAGTTAGTAGAGTGGAGGAACGAGCTGAAATGGACAGAGAAAGGACTGGTAGAGAGAGCATTGATTCCTCTGCGTGGGAGGTGATTCGCTATGCTGTAACCTCTGACCTTAAGATCACCTGGTCAGTGGACCCAACCACCTGCTACCTCCTGCAGCTGGATCAGCCTTAATTAAAATGTTTAGGTATGGGGTGTTTATATCACCAGCTTAATTTATTCTCCATGAACTTGCTTTACTTTGCTACTGTGCTGTTACCAACTATTTCACGAAACGAGGTTATAAATGTGTAGACCTAGCTTATGAACTGGATTTGATTGACAAGGCGGGGTGAAACTGATGTCACCAACTGCCAACCGCAGAAATCATAGTTTGGGTGAAAGAGTTTATTTGTAACAAGGTGTTACCTGTGTGCTAGCCCTTGAGTATGGTGTACCAATTTTATTGCAGGAAAACTCCTCGGTTGCTTTTATCAGTGTCTTCTTTTCTTTCTTATCTTCTTCTTGTCTTATATATTATGACATGAAATATTGTAAAGCAATAAGAAGTTGATCGAAATCGCTAGAAAAATATTTTCAAAAAAAGATTATAAGAAGAATTAGTTCAATTGGTCAAAGTTTGAAATGCTTTTTATGTTGCCTCGGTGACATCACAACATTTGTTCTGATAAATCCTGGTGGTCTGTCATGCATATTCCTTGTAAGCTGGCCTTACACTTAGTCTCTCTGCTACTGCAGTGATGGGTGAGAGTGATTTGTGCAGAAATGAGTCAGTGTTTGTCTGTCTCTCTGTTGCTCTGTCTCTCTGTCTCTCTGCCTCTGTCTCTCTTTCTCTGTTTCTATCTCTGTCACTCTGATGTTTGGTACTTTTTGGTCCCTCTTTTCTCACTCCCTCCCTCCCTCCCTCCCTCCCTCCCTCCCTCCCTCACTCACTCACGCACTCTTTTAGCCCCCTCTTTTCTCCCTCAATCCCTCCCTCCCTCTCTCCCTCACTCTCTCACTCACTCATCTTCTCTCTTGACCCTATGCTCTCTCATCAAGACTGTGAGTATCTGTGACTACTGTAACATTGGATTGAGTCTGCTGATGCCGGTGTCTCAGAGACAGCATGTCGTTTGAGTGGCCACGCTATCACACGCTCTGCAGCTCAGCTGACTGAAGAGCAGCCTATAAGTCTCCCCCGGTCACTAAGTTTGTTATGTAGCGTGGTGGGGACACTTCCCACTTTGTGGCGGAAGGGTCGAGCTGCATTACCGTTTTCCACATTGTTGTCGGGAGTGTAGACAGACAGACAGACAGACATGCAGTTGGGGATCACAGTGATGTAATGTGCTCTGTTCTACTGTGCTGTGCTGTGCTGAAAGCTGCCTGCAAGTCCAAGTTAGGCTGACATTGGTTGCAGGGAGGTTGGCAGACAGGCTTGTTGGCAGACAGGCAGGCAGGCAGGCAGGCAGAGAGGGAGGGAGGAGTGAGTCGTTCAGACATGCAGTAGGTAGACTTGTGTCTTTTTTGTCCTTCTGGAAAAAAGTGTTTTTTTGACAGTTGTTGTGTTGGGTTTGTTGGTTATGAGCGATGGCTGACATTGTGTTGGATATGATGGATGAATAGATATCACATTTTACAGAGTTCTGGAATATTTTACAGACAGGACTCAACATCAGTATTTGATCAAAGTTGTTGGGTAAAGTGTTGTCATCTTGATACTCTTATAACTTGATTCAAATGTTTGTTGTCTTTCATGTGATCATATTTGTGTGACTCAGATTTCAATACATTTGACAAGTTACTATTTCTTACAGTTCTTATTCACAAAACATCCATTTCAATTCGATGACTGTAGAGTTCTTAAGAATATTTATGGCAATTATGGAATAACAGAATAATTGCTGTTTAATAAAATTACTAATTTCTAATATTAAGGATGAATCATATTATCATAGATTTTATTGTAAGCACGCTTCATGACTTGAATTAAGCTGTGAGGACATATAGCCAAGACTCTCTTTAAAGTGTAATAGCTGAGAAGTTGTCTGGAGTTTAAGATGTGAACTGTGGCCAAGTGCACACTGGTTAAGACGCAGTCACAGCTGAATATGCTAATGAGACGGCTTGTTCTGAAGCAGGCTTCCCTTTGACATGGTATTTATTCCAAGTCAAGTTTGACTGCAATTTGAGGTGCACAAACCTAAGAGAGAGGCAGCTCTGAGCCAACATACAAATAAGATGAAAGAGTTTGCTTTGTGAGAGTCTTGCCAGGATTACCTGAGGAATGTGCAGCAGCCAGCATGCACACCGCTGTACCACATCTCTAGACAAATAGTTGATAGCGCTAATATGCTCCATAATAAACACCATCTTGATCAATATTAGGAATAGACATTTTTTTCTCATTGTCTACTAAAACGCCTATCACCTTCCTAAAGAGATTGAGTCAAGCATGGCGTTCGTTTCAAGATGCCACACTTGTAAGTTTGGTTTATAATTTTACATGATTGCTGTTAGAATATCTTATGATTTATTGGGATTTTATTAAAGGCCTGTCCGTTTCCTCAAGAGAAGTTGTCAAGCATGATATTTATTTTAGAATATCAGTGCTTTATGGTAGCCTCATTTACATGAGGACAGTTTTCAGTGAGACAGAAATTTCTACCTGTGTTTGAAATGTAGTTTCTAGTCGATGCTTTATTGAGCGTAGCCATCACCCTTTCATAAAGGTGAATAATTGAAGAAGTTGAATGGCTATTATCAGATTACAAATTGGAATTCTCTTCAACTAGGATTCTTATGTCTGGTTAATGGATTGCTACATAACTTTGTCATTGTGTTGGTGGAGTTTATATATCCAAATAATCTGATCATCTACCGCAATTGTCTATAACAAGATCGACTGAGTTTATTCTATTCACATTCACCACAAAGGTCTGTAAAAGTCAGAGAAAGATTCCAAAGGGTATCCTGAACTTCACCTTCAAATCAAGATTGCAATAATGATACCTACCCTTAAGGGCCAAGTATCCATGGAACATTTCACTCTCATAGCTTTCTCAAAGTTTCTCCTAAGAACCCAGGCCATTTAAAAGTTTTAAACTTTTAGCATTGGTTCAGTGTGTAAAGCTAGTACAGACACTTTGCTAGGAAATGCATACGATCCAGTTCATTTTGGGCACATTGGCATATTTTTTCGAGGTCAACATCAGCTTCGAAAGTAGTTAGTTTAAAGATGTCTTAGTTACATCTTTTTTGTTTGGAATTCCTTATGCTGACATTGGATACTATCACCATTGTGGCAGTAACATATTTCATGCATGTCGTTTCTTAAAGATGCTTGTTGTCAAGTTGATATGACTGTCCGATTTTAATAACAATCTCTTATCAATCACTGATATTGTGGGGAAAATTTAGCAAGTTTCATTTGCAAGTCTTTTGCTTTCATTTAAGTACGTATGATTTATAAACCTTATTACATTTAGAGTTGTGACGATACAGACAAGTACCGATACGATATGTATTACAATACTTAAGAATGATACAATTCGATACAATAAAAGTCATGATACTCTATTTTCAGGGTATGTTATAGAAAAAAACAAAACAACTTTGACTCACATCTTGATTTGTAAGTCAAATATGCCATTTTAAAATCAACAATGCCTATCATGATACAGACATCGTATCACGATTCATATCTCATCACATTACGTATCACGATTCTCAATGTATTGATTGAATCAGTGTTGTTAAACATGTAAATTCTTTAGCGTAAACCAGCAATAATTAGTCCTAATTTTATGTTTTTTCCTCCACAGACTCAAACAGATAAATGAGCAGCAACGGCGAGAACAGGAGAACATCTACATTGAGGAGCTTGCAGAGCTGATCTCGGACAGTTTCACGGACATGAGTGTATTCTCCGTCAAGCCCGACAAGTGTGCAATACTGCAGGAGACTGTCAACCAGATCCAGCAAATTAACAAACAAGGTAAGGCGAGTCAAGGTTGTGGGCGGGAGATATCTTCATCAAGCATCAACACACTCTAGGAATAACTTGAATCTTTTCCTGTTTTGTTCTGATCGTATGGTCATGTAAGGTAGATAGTCTCTACTTTCAATCGTTGATTAACAAACAAAGAAGGTGAAGGTCGTGGGTAGGAGACATCTTCATCAAGCATGAACACCAATCATCACCACACATTGAAATAACTTAAATTCCGCCTCTATTGTTCTTATTATATGTGATCATTTAGGGTAGATAATCATCATTGCATCGATTAACAAACATTGAAGGTGAAGGTCATGAGCAAGAGATCTTCATCAACATCAAACATCAACACAATGATTCGAAATGGTATATTTGTCTTGTTTTGAAGATGTTACCATATTACAAAATTATGAATCCCTATTTTTGGAAGCGATAGATTTAGTGTTGCTCAGTGCATGGCATGTTATTAGTTCTAATGTCACTTCTTTCACTCATTGAACACAGTATTTTGTTCTCAATCATTATCGAATGTAATTTTTTGCTGGAGACAGTACCATATTGCTCTACAACATACAAGCCATGTCAACAATACAAATTTTGGCGTGCAACTTATTTCCTTTGATATTTCTTTGGAACTATTGGAGTCGGAACATTCGCTAGATTGTAGACCTGTATATTCACTGTACTTTTCTGTTATGATGACACCCAAAAGCGATTGATAAAGAGTATTTCAAAATTGAATGCAAAACGTCAATGACTATATCTTTCTATGTTTGATATATATGATAGGCTTGCTCTTTAGCAGTTGGCCTTGATACTTTCACATACTACTTATGGCTGAAATATTGCAAAGCGGAGCTAAACATCAACACACTCTTTGAATACAAAACAGGAGAGTTTCAATATTATTGGACTCAAACCACATGCACATGCACTCACAGCCACATAGTCTGTATGTTGCTGTATCTTAAGATCCATTAGACCATTAGTACACCTAAAAAATCCACAATTATTGCGAAAACGGTTACCTCTAAACCAACATTGACTTATTTCTCTCTTTCAGAGAGATCGTACAGAGTGAGAGAATAAAGAAATTTTTTAGTGGTATTCTTGTTCTTCCTTGATTATCTCCCTTTGAATTGTCTCCCCTTGAAATTCAAACCAAGCTGTCATTCTTTTCTCTGTACGCCTAGAGATAGGTCGTATTGTTGTGAGAGAAATTTCTTCTTGAGTTTTCTCAAGTTTGGATACGTTTTCACTCTTCTGGATTATCACTGTGCCTTCCTACGGATTACTGTGATTCTTTTAGGATTACTGTGTGATTCTTGTGGATTTACTGTGCTTATCAGTGCCTCCAGTCTTGAGTGAGTTATCCTTGTGTTTTCTTTGTTCTTCCCATCATGGCCTCTGTGCAAAGGAAGTGCCTGGAGTGTCAACGTTTTCTTAGCAAAGGCGATCCCCATTCCCTTTGTTATGGATGTAGTGACAAGATTCCCTGCTCTTATGAAGATCGTTGTCTTTTGTGTCACCATTTGACTCTTGATGAATGGCAAGTCATGCATGAGAATCGTACGAAAGTCAAGACTCCCAAGCGCAAGGCCACTCCTAAATCAACCCCTGCTAAGAGGATTAAACAGTCACCTCCTGCTAACACTTCTGCTAAACCATCGGAATTGGAAGAGATTAAGCAAATGCTCTCTGCTCTTACTTCCAACATGGCCTCCTTGAAGAAGGACACTTACGAGCGCTTCTCAGCGCTAGAGACTTCTAGGGCTAACCCCGCGGCCGTGGGCTGCACGGGTGACCCGTCCTCTAACTCTTCGAACCGTATGCAGCCTGTCTCCCCGGCGCCCGTGCTGAGGGAGGGGGCGGTCGGTTCAGCTCCTCTGACTGGCCAAGGAGACACGGGACACGGCTTTCCCAGTGATCTCCGCGGCAAGCATGAGCAATCTGAGCAAGCCAGCTCTGTTACCCGTGGCAAGCTGTCGAATACCACGGCGCCCAGCGGCGCACGGGATTCACAGGGAGCCAGGGGCAAGCAGACGGATTCCGTTAAGCCTACCGTTAGCACGGGCGGCTCGGGTCTGACGGCTTCAGGGAAGAGTGAGGCGAGTTCCCGCGTGCCCGCACGTGCGGCTGGGGACGCCCAAGCCAAATTCATTAGCATTGACAATCCACCGTTGATTCCCGTGCTTCACAACCCAAGCACATTGCCTACATTGTGTTCTTCAGCCACGGACACGGACTCCTTGGACTTTTCTATTTCCGAATGTCAGGGACAATTGGTGATTTTACCGGATGAGTCTTCACGGCCGATGGACCCCGAGTGGACTTTGTCAGACAAACTGGAGTATCTGCATCGTCTGAAACCGTGTACAGCTCCTCTACCATCAGATGAGCCATCCTCTCCTAGGCCTCAGGAGTTAGGGGATTCGGGGTCGCTTCCCCCATCCCGTCCTTCCAAGCTCTCTCTGCCTCACTCCTCGGTCATTAAGTCATCATGTAATGACATTAATACTAAACTTGCCAATCAGACGGGACAGCTTTTCGTTCCCAAGCTTAGGACTGGTGCGACTTATGTGATTCACAACAGATTTATTTCTCCGGAGTTACCTTCCTTGGATAAGGATTTTTCTAGACTTAACCCTCGGGCCGGTTCAGCAAATCAAGTCAACATTTCCAGATCGGATTTACTTGAAATGGATCACAATGCACGGCTTTCTCAGGACATTCTATCCTACATTAACTGGTTTTGTGCTGGGATTAGGGAGATGCTTCCTCCCAAGTTCGACTCCTATGACAACATTGATCCAGGTACGCTCCAAACCATGAGGGCTGATGACGTGGCCATGGCACATGGTTTTCTGAATTCCATTTTCATGGCCTCTCAGGAATTAGCTAACGCTTCATCGAATACATCGGCCCGCGTCTTACTTGCGGAAAGACAGCAGTACGTGTCGAGGATCAGTGATCTGCCGTTGGATGTTAGGGACTCTCTGCTTACTCAACCCGTCCAAGCTCCAACTCTTTTCAATGGGAAATGCACGCAAGCTAGTGAATCGCAGAATGCAATGACTAGCAAATCTCTCAACCTCAAACTTACGCAAGCCTTGTTGTCAAGAGGATCATTCCAAGGAAATCGCCGTAGCAATGCTAACCCTAGACCAACTCCACAGAACAAGCAATCCAACCAGATGCCTCCGCCCCACTCGTTTACTCGGGGTGCCCCCCGCGGGCGCAGGGACTTTCACCCCCCTCAATCCAAGGATCATTCCAGACCCTCAGGGAAAGACCAGGGCAAGTCTTTTCGTGGATCAAGAGGAGGTTTTAAACGATGACTGCCACATTCCTCCGTCTCCTCATCCTCAAACCTGTCGACCGCTTCCGTCCCCCGACTTGGATTTGATGACGCCCTTTCCCCAGTCGACTTCCCCCTCTTCCGTGGGGGGTCGTCTGGGGAAATATCTTTTAAACTGGAAGGTAGTGACCAGCGATACCTGGATTCTAGCCATTATAGCCGAGGGATACAGACTTCAGTGGGATCACATTCCGCCATTGGCAGTCCATCCTCAGGGAAAAAGATTTTTTCTGCAAGGCCCCAAGCTCCAAGCAGCGCTCACCGCCATCGAGCAACTGTTAGCCAAAGACGCCGTTTCGGAGTTAGACCCCACAGACGTCTCCCTAGGGTTTTATTCACCCGTGTTCCTTGTGCCGAAGAAGGATACACCGGAAATGAGGATGATAATAGATCTGAAAATCCTCAACAAATCCTTCCTGTGCAGACCGCCAAAGTTCACAATGGAATCACTAAACAAGATCCGCAAGCTGATTCTTCCTCTATCAGTCTTTGCCAGTCTGGACTTGAAGGATGCCTACCTGCATGTTCCCATCCATGTCAAATCTCGCAAGTTCCTCCGGTTTGCAGTCAACGGTCGCCGATTCGAGTTCAAGGTGCTTCCCTTCGGCATATCCATCGCCCCTTGGCTCTTCACCATGATCACGGCTCCCATGCTTCATTTTCTTCATCTCCATCAAGTGTTTATCCATGGTTACCTGGACGATTTTTTGCTACGTCATCAGAGCCGCACCCTCTTACTCCATCATCTAAAGCTTGTCGACCATGTGTTCACTCACCTGGGTTGGATAGTGCACCCGGAAAAATCAGAATTTATCCCGTCTCCACGGATCAAGTTCTTGGGAGCCATGTTGGATGCGACCACCTCCACCATCGCCCCGTCAGAGAGCCGTTGGGCTTCCATCCAATCCGCTATCCAATTGATGTTGGACAACAGCAGACCTCAACCTCTCAGGGCATGGATGTCCCTTCTAGGATCGCTTACCTCAATTCAAGCCTTTACTACTCGCGGCCGTCTGAATCTGCGCCACGTCCAGGCATGGGTCAACAGCTGCCGCCATCTTCCGTTAGATTGCAAGATCTTACCAACAGGCGTGGTTTGCCGAGAGCTCCGATGGTGGACCTTACGCGCGCATGTTATGGAAGGTTGTCCGTTCACTCTGCCAAAACCCCAACATACGATCTACACAGATGCTTCAAATGCGGGCTGGGGAGCCCATTGGAATCATCACATGTTGAGCGGGACCTGGAGTCATGCGGAATCCAGTCTTCACATCAACCTGTTAGAATTGAAGGCAGTTCTCCTAGCCATATCAAACTGGAAGTCCCTTCTACAAGCATCAAGCATAATGATTGCAACGGACAACTCCACAGTAGTTGCCTACATCAACAAGCTAGGAGGCACCAGATCAGCTCCTCTAATGCAACTGATAAGAGACCTGTTCTCCCTAGCAGATCTTTGGTCGATAACCCTGCAGGCCAGGCACATTCCGGGGAAACTAAACTTTCTAGCGGACTCGCTATCCAGAAGGAAGCTGATTGTCTCATCGGAGTGGACGATTCATCCCCAAGTGATGGATCTCATCGCCGAGAAATGGGAAAGACCTCAAGTGGATCTGTTTGCTACGGCACTAAACCACAGACTCCCGTGTTATGTCAGTCCAGTCCCGGATCCTCAAGCCCTAGCGGTCGATGCTCTGTCAATCTCCTGGGAGAATCTGATAGCATACGCATTTCCTCCCTTCAAGTTAATCCCAGATGTACTCAACAAAGTCAGACAACACAAGTGCGTAGTGTATCTACTAGCCCCGGCGTGGCCCACGAGGGCGTGGTTTCCATCGTTACTGAGCCTGCTCAAGGAACCTCCGTTGAAACTTCCCCAGTGGTGGAACCTACTGCAACAGCCATCCTGGCAGCCGGACAATCTGAATCTCCAGACCTTCAACCTTCACGTCTGGAAAATATCCAGAGAACACTCCGAGAACGAGGTTACGCACAAGAGACTTCAGACGCTATTGCAAGATCCGTTAGACCTAGCACCTCTGCTCTCTACGATAACAAGTGGATCAGGTTCCAGCAGTGGAGGACAGACAGAGGATTAGACAAGCGCCCTTTGTCTATGGCTGTTATTGCAGATTTTTTGAATCACCTTCGTCTGGAACGCAAGCTGAAGGCGGGAACGATTGAAGGCTACAGGTCTGCGATAGCGTCAGTGGCTGAGTTACAGGGCCTAAATGTTGGTTCGGATGTGACCCTCACAAGACTCATAAAATCCTTCAAACTGCAAGATATTAAGTCTCCAAATACTTTTCCAAAATGGGATCTCTTACTTGTGCTGCAATCTCTACAACGAGCCCCCTACGAACACTTGAGTGAAACTTCTCTAAAATTCCTTGCTTGGAAGACAGCTTTTCTGATAGCGTTCGCATCAGCTGCCAGAGTGTCGGAGATTCATGCTATTGATGTCTCTTCTATTAACTTTGCCCATAACTATACATCAGTGTCATTCAGAGCTATCCCTGAATTTCTGGCAAAAAATCAATCTACTGCCTCTGGCCCTTTGGGAACTAGGGTTTACTCCTTCCCGGCACTGCCTACGCCCAAGGACTCTAAGGATCAAGCTCGCTCTCTATGTCCGATTAGAGCTCTCCGTTGGTACCTGGTCAGAACACATTCTATCAGACAAGGTAGAAGACGACTGTTTATCCCATGCAAGCCGGGTCTGTCATCAGAGATATCAAAAAACACTATTGCTTCATGGCTCCGTAAGACCATCACCTTCGCCTATTCTACAGCCGATCAGGATACAGTTAATGCCAAGTTCTCACCTCATGAGATTCGTGCCTTATCCACTTCTTTAGCTGCCTGGAAGTCGGTCTCCATTGACCAGATAGTAGCCTCTTGTCAGTGGAAATCTTCGAGTGCTTTTACCAGAGCCTATCTCCGAGACATCGCGCCAATTCTGGAAGGCCTATCGTCACTAGGTCCCCTGGTGGCGGCTCAACATCTCTCTGCCTGACCCACCCCCTTTGGGGAAAAAAGGGGGGGGGGGGGGAAGTCCGAGGTCTATGTGAGTTCCGGTCTCGTCCTATCAACGTAGATGGTGGACTTCAACCACGAGTTAAGGTGGGCATTATCCCCTATTACTTCCCGCACAATACTAACGGCTGAGGAAGTTTATGTTCACCCCAAAGTTTCGTGTTTTATTATTTTGAGGATTGGCGTGACGTGGTATAATCGCGCTTTGATCCCCAACAGTTATTCGAGTTTCAACACTAATCTTCCCCAGCACATCCCCACCTGAAAATAGTACGGAGTGCAGAAGATGAATTGCGATTTTATCATTTATAGTGTCAACTCCATTTTAGACCTCTCTATTTACGTCCCGAATTTATCACGAATTACGTTCGTTTTGCGTAATTTTCGAGTGATAGCGGCAATTTCCTTGTTTTTTCACCATTATTTAAGGAAAAATTGGCCGATAATACGATATTTTGGGAAATTAAATGAATAATATTCCCGATAATTCAAGTTTTCCCTATAGAATTGTGGAAAATTTACCGTTATTCGGATAAGTTTGGGACGAGATTTTGAAATTTTAACGTTATTCTTACGATTATCTCCCTTGATGTCGTGGGTTTTGATATTGAAATTCATGATTTTCTAGAGATTAAATTTCTCTATATTAAGAATCTTAAAAGGTCTGGATACCCTCCTCCTTATGTGGGATTCTGTCAATGTTGGTTTAGAGGTAACCGTTTTCGCAATAATTATGAAACAATCACAATTATTGTTAGTAATTATAAGAAAACTTACCTCTAAACCAACGAATTACTCCCACCCTCCTCCCCGTTATCCAACCATCTCTACTTCGAAAAGAATGACAGCTTGGTTTGAATTTCAAGGGGAGACAATTCAAAGGGAGATAATCAAGGAAGAACAAGAATACCACTAAAAAATTTCTTTATTCTCTCACTCTGTACGATCTCTCTGAAAGAGAGAAATAAGTCAATGTTGGTTTAGAGGTAAGTTTTCTTATAATTACTAACAATAATTGTGATTGTTTCATAATTAAGCAAGACTGGCTAGTGGGAGATCACTTTACTGTAATAGGTCTGATTTACAAATGTGCCATATAAACAAACAAGAGGCTAGAAGGTCATATGTTGGCTTTCATCAACAACTTTGCTAGGTAAACAACAGGGCTTAATTCATGGTGTCGTCTCACTCATGACTTTATATGGACTCTCTCACTTGAAAATTGTGTATCAAATTTATTTATTTACCATTAATACTCCAACAAGAATCATTTAATGAATTTGAGGAAAAATTTAAGAATCTAACAGGATTTTAAAATGAAGTCACACCCATGATCCGTCACAAAACATTTATTATGAATAATTTGACATTCAATACCAGCACATGAGGACTTAGAGGTTCTTGACATTATAGATTTTCTGTAAAAGGTTTAAAGTGGTGGGTTATTTAAAAATCGTTTTAGTACTCGGCAAACTAAAGCAATAGTTTTTTGAAAACGTGACTTATTTTTATGAACAAAGGTATTGATGGATTAAATTATTTTGCAAGAGTGCACCATTTTATTTTAAGTTGAGTTGCATGCTCTGTTATCAGAAAACAATAGTTCATCTAACTAACTTCTAAATGCCTCTAAAAGCAGTATTGAAGCAGTGTTGTTCTTGGGGGGGGGGGGGGGGGTGGGGGTACCTGGGGTTATTTGCCCTCCCTTTTGGCATGATGAATTAAAAGGGAGGATACTTTACCAAAGGGTCCCCTTTGTTCAGAGTATGCCAAAATGACCCGCTCAGCTGATGACCTAAGAACAACACTGATTGATGCATCATTGGAAGTTCCATGCAAATCTTTCTTGTCACCTCCAAGCGTACCCAGCTAGTATATGAGTTTGAGTATATCCATCCCTGTTGTGTTGCAGCTGAGAGTGGTTCCGGAGACGCAGTACAACAGAGTCAAGTGTCCTCCAGCAAACCTTCCATCCTTGCCAATGACCTGCTCGGACCCTTGCTGCTTGAGGTGGGTCATCTCCTGGATTGCTCAACCATTGTCTATTGAAAAACATACTTGTCCCTTCAATTGTATCTGACAAACAACATATCATTTGTCCCTTCAATTTTTATTGAAAAACAACATATCATTTGTCCCTTTAATTTTTTTTAGAAACATCATATTATTTGTCCCTTTGATTTTTATTGAGAAACAAGATATCATTTGTCCCTTCAATTGTTACTTACAAACAACATATGGTTTATTTTTATGTTATATTTATTGAGAAACATCGTCTCTTTAATACAAGATAGACACACCCACCTCTAAATGCCTTTGAAGAAATACATTTTATTTATATATGATAGAAATTGAAAGAATCACAGATAAAGGTGCACATTTTTGCTAATGGTTCTATCATGTGTTTCATCATTATAAGATATGACATAAAGAAGTATCTATCTATGAGATTCTCACTATTTACATGTTGGTAACAGGCGATACAGCAAACACTGCAGCTTCAAGATAAGACACACAGTATAGGTAACCTCAGTTGGCTTTCTTATGTTACCTGAAAGAAGGCTTTGCTCAGAACTTGATACTTCTCGTACAGATTGAGTTACCTTGATTAAGATGACAACAAATAGCACTTAAAATTTCAAGGCTTACTATGTTTTTTTACATTTACAGGCTTTAGATGGATTTCTTTTTGTGGTCAACAGCCAAGGCAAAGTAGAGTTTGTCTCAGAAAACATCACAAGTTACTTGAAATATAACCAGGTAAGAACATTTTAGTTTAATTTATCAAAGTTTCCTTAGCGATTTAGATGACTTGACAAGAATGACTGGAACAGGACATATGTTTTGATAAATTAATGATCAGGATTGAAATAAACAAAGATCCACCCAAACACACATCCATATATCCGGTTCACGTTAAACACAACTCTGTTCTCCTGACAAATATCTCAATTCATTTAAGAAAATTAGGATTATAGAACCTTATCGGTGTACTGTTACCAATTGTTTTCAATCAAGCAACTTGATATAATACTCAGTCCATATTGTCCAATAGACTTGTTACTGATTGATGTTTTTTATATGATAATTAATTTTTAATTAAACTGACTACATTCAGTTTTTGATCTATAATCTTTAACTGATGGAGTTTTTTGGAGAGACTAGAATTTAAAAATAAAAACATGAAATTGAATTGTACTGTCACTTCCAAAATCGAGGTAAAAAACTTGTCGGAGAAATTTGTTGTATGTTATTGCTTGTTGGTAAAAATAACATCTCCTAGAAATGCTTATATAAGCTGTGTCAATCGAAAGTAAGAATAATTATATATGTTGAAAATAGCTATGTTGTTTTATTAAGAAACACCTTTGTATTCGATGTCAACAGATAGTGTTAACCACACAAAAATAGCATCGCTGATAGAAAACCAAATTATTCACAATTGTTCGCCTTTCATTATCTCCCCTCTGCTTCAAACATTGCGATGAATATTCAGTAAATTTACAGTAATTCAAGTAAGCAAGTGGCTCCTCTCTGTTTTGTGAGGAAATATATCAAAGACAGGCTCCTAGCCTATCCTTTATGGGCTTAACAAAACAGTTCAAACTCAATATATCCCCTCAAATAGTTCCTGGTGACTGTATTTGCTCAGGAAGATTACAATTGAGTGGAAATCTGTTAGTTTGAAGAGAAATTGATTAGTCCCAGTTTGAGGGTGAGGATTGAATACACCGGGGCAAAGCTTCCTCGGCAAAACTCTTGCACGCTGACAGATGTGCCTTTCTTATTTTGCGTTCACTCGAGTGTGACACAATCTCGTTTTCAGTCTTTAGACCCCGATCACCTGTGCTATAGCGGATTTGTTGTCAAATGTAAACAATAGGCTCTGGACGGCCTCCGAGAGATTGTCCAAATTTCAATTGGCTGGGTATCTTTTGACTTGTTAGTGAAGATGAGGTTGAGGATTGTGTTGCCTATTTCCTGTTCTGCTCGGGTCATATTGTTGTTAGTGACTTAGATGGAGGTCTCTGAGCTTAGGGTAGACTTGACAAATACAGGCTATGTGATAGTGTGGTCATGATTGAACGTTGTAGAATTAAATGACAGAGCTTTGTTGAAGCAAATATATAATTATTTTTATGTATGTACATGTTTAATGGAAATCAAAGTTTGGTTAAGTGTTATCCTCAGATGTATGTCATAGGCATGCAAAAAAAAATAAATAAATAAATAGAAATAAATGCAAAATCTTCAGATGAAAATAACATTAGCATCTAGGGGAAGTTGAAACATCTTCAAATTCGCAATAATATTACCCCCTAAAAATAAATATAAATTATAACAGTTAACATGGAATATATGATTGTCATGATTATGATTTCGACACAAAAACTAAGAAGTATATGAAAAAAAATATATGAAGTAGTTTGATTTCTAGTTGTGGCAGTATCACCAAGTGTATGTCGCAGATATCCATTTATATATCAGATTGATATTTGTCTGTGTGAAAGAAGGATTATGGTATATTTCATATTAACGAAAACAGACTCTCTTTGTTACAACAGATGTTCAGTTTATTTTGTACATCTGTCGATTGTGACAACTACAATACCATAGAATATTGAGAGTTTTTAGATGCTTGAAATTGATTTTACTCAATTCATGAACATCTTGTGCAACAACATTGAAATTGAAAATGTAACAATTCATCCAACCCCTCCCCTCATATTTTTGTAAGTACAAAAATTTAAAAATGATAATTCTGTTAACTGTAGATTTCAATATATTTAGTTTAAAATAAATGTAGTCTCTAATAATTCTTTAAGTGCTGAATTTCTATGCTATAGTTCTAAAAGGCCAAATTTCTGGAATCAAACCCTAAAAACAAAAGTATGATCATGGATGTGCTAGTGATTTGAAAAAGGCTGCCAAATATTTTGTCCTCATTTAAAAACGCATGCTCCAAATGAAAAAAAAATGTTTGTAGGCATCTGCAATGGGTGAGATCAATACTAAACTAATGTTTCATGTGTAATGGTAGTATTTACAAAATCAAGTTGTTTTTCCCACAATTCAAAAATACTTGTTATTTGATGTTGATATGTTTTAAACCTGTTCCATACAATAAACTAGTTTATGTCCCCTGAAAGGCAGTAACTGTAAAATAAATGAAAATGAAAATTTCATTAGGTGAAATCCTGTGACCATGTTCATTAAGGTTATATTTCATGAACAGTTCTACTGTAGTAGGATATATCAAACTGACATTTCAGGGATATTATGCTTTGGCTTTTGGTGAGTGATGATTTATGATTTAAATAATCATAGCAATAGGTGTTGATGTTTGCAAAGATTATACAGGTTGTCAATTTGAAATTCAGGATCATCGATCTCCAAAGATAAGGCACTGAGAGTCAAAAGTCAAATCTTGCTGCCTTCCTTAAGTAGTCTCTTATGTTACCTATGACTACCTAAAGTTGTCTAAATAATTTCATTTCATCTTTCTGTTGTTATGATGGACAAGCTATTCTTTCCAAATCATGAACTGTGATTTTCTATTTAGGTTCCATTCATAAAGAAACTCTTAGTCTTTACCTAGGTTTACCTCAACTCTCGCAGGTTTCACTGCATACTAGTGTTGCAGGCTTTTTCCATGCAATAATACTAGCAGCCATGATAAAAGTAAAATATTCTTCAAAGCAGCATTAAACCCCTTGTCACCTCACCTCACCTCACCTCACCGCAACGGTACACATATAAAAATATATGAAGTGAGTATGAGAGTATTTAAATATTTGTATTAATGATCCATTTCAACCATGTGTTTCAATGTTTTGTCGTTGATGTCTATCTGTCTTGTCTGTGTATGAAGATGAGGTTGTGTTGTTGCAGGATGACCTTGTGGGCAAGAGTGTATACAACATCATCCACGTGGGGGATCATGCTCAGTTCAGCAACAGTCTCCTCCCTATGTCACTTGGTACGTACTCTTCCTTCCAGTGAGTGGGTGGGTGAGTGAGTAATCAACACAAAAATTTCTTCAGTTGCTGATTCTTGAAAAAAGTTATTGTTTTAAGAAAAATATATTTAGAGTTCATTTAATAGTATAGCAAGAAAAAGTTATCTAATTTATTGATTCTCCAACAACACTTGGAAAGGGTCCCTTACTGAATTGGAATGTCTGAAATGTTTAAAATCTTTACCCAATTTGAGTTATAAGTCAAATAAAATGGTAACTCTCTCAAATGTACACACCCAAAACACTAACATCAAGTTCATAAGGCTTTTGAAACAAGATCACCAAAATAGAAAAAATGGGGGATGTTCACCCTTCTTACCGGTATTTAAAACTGTCTAGAAAGAGACCCCTCTCTGAGCAATTTATTTGATATTTAATTGGTTGTTTTAAGTATCAATTCATTCCATCATTCTTTCTCTGGTACATTCAACTGTTCTTGCAAAGCCTTATCTTGTCCCTCTCAAGCTTGTAAGCCTCAGTTGTGTTTTGTTATGGCATGGGCTATTTTTACAGGCAGTTCTTTATCATGAAGGAAATGTATACTTTGTTTCAGGAAATGGCATAGTGTGGCCAGGGGAGTCTCCAAACAGCAAAGGACGCAATTTTAATTGTAGGATGCTGATAAAGCCTCCATGTAAGTCTTGACTTGAATTAAAAAAGGAAGAAGTGTAATGAGCTACGAAATATTTTTTTTAATTAATGTCTTCATCAAGTTGCTAGTAAATGAGAACACTATACTTTACAGTATTTACTAAGTAATATTCACAAAGTTTAGAATTGATCTTTTGCATTTTCCAATACAGTTATAAGAAACTGTCTTTGCTTGGTTAATTAAAAAAGAATTTGAAGAAATATGATTTTGAAAAAGTGCTACACTTTTCAATCCCAGTTTACTTGTTGTCACACCATAACAAATATTTAGAGATTCTGTCTGCCTATGCAACCTTTAAAGTTATGTTATCAATTTGAATTATTGTACACGTATCAAGCATTCTGTGAAAATCTGCCATTGCTATTTTGAAAATTCTGAAATCTAAGATCCTTATCAAATGAAGAGTTGTAAATAATTTTTTTCCCTTCGAAGCAATACGGATGTGGCAGGGATTCATTATAATCCTATCTTGGTATTTCGCTTTATTTAAGACTTTTTGATCAAGGCTCTTTGTTACACAAATAAAAAGTAAGATTAATCTTTTATGTACTTTGCTACTCTTCTATTTTGTCTTTCATACGAGCCAACAGCTGTAGTTACTTTCTCATATCTATTTGTGTTAGTGATAGATGGCAGAGGAAATTTGTATTTGAATGGAATTAAGGGAAATTAGTATATTAAATTGACCGTGTGAAATGAGAATCTGACAATTGTGGACATTAATATTGAAAGTGGAAACCTGATTAATTGTTCCGCTCTGACTGAATTATTTGTATCTTAATGTGGGAAGAAGAAAGTTAAGTAACTTGTCTGGAAGTTTATCGACTTTGCATATTGAACTTAAGAAATCTTCACTGGAGTAAGGGTGTTTTATGAAACGAACTTTTGTATATACACAAATTTGCATGAGTTTTGTAAATGTCATAGGACACATTACCGAGGTTAATGACTTCTTTATTACTGCTTCTATTCCTTTGTATTCTGTGATATAAATTTGTTTGCAACAGCCAGTTACAGTGATGTCAAAAATGTTAATTTATGGGGAGTTGCCCTAAAACAATTGTTGCTATGAAAAGTCATATGTGCACATGTGCTCATATTGTAAATATGTCATTACTTATGTCTTACCCTGTAGGTAATAATAACAGTTATGAATACCAATAACAAATCATTTGATTGCTTGCAGCTGAAGAAGAAGAGGATGTAGAAGTCAAACAAACATATGTGTCGCAGTATGAAAGCATGCAGATTACAGCCATATTACAACCTTACTTGGGTGAAAAGTTCTCAGAATCACGTGGCGAATCAGGTAGGTTAAGATTGTGATTCATTCAGTTTGACTATTTGGATTTATTTGGCAATAATGAACTTATACAGTAAAACTTGAAGGCTGGACAGACCTGGTACCTCAAAGTGATTTTATGGCACTTCATTGACTTTTGAGCAACATTACTTCCCTTGATAGATGTTCTTGATATGTTCTCATGTGGTTTGATAATGTATTTGAAGTGATTTCAAATTTGTGTCATTTGATAAATAAATAATGTATTTTACTGTGTCATTTTATAATAAATAATGTATTTTACTATCATAGAAATCTTCACAAATATAAGATTGCGTGATTGAAAATTTAAGATTTAGATTGTCTCCTTTTTTCCACAGAAAATCATACATGTCTAATGTGCATTGCCCGGCGTCTTCCTATAACTGAGAAAGCCAATATGATGATTGGTATAGAGCAGTTCACAACAAGACAAGATTTGAATGATAAAATCATTGATAATGATACCAGGTAAGAACTTCTTATATCCAGGCAAATCTATTTTCATTTTATGTATAGAGACCTTGTCTTGATATCTTGAAGATTGTTCCTCAAATATTTGTCACCATATTTGAAAATGGTAACTTTCTGTAAACAAAAACTCAATGCATATGAATTTGACATTTTGAAAAAACATTCATTGACCAATTACATTGCTTTGTTTTTCAGAGGATTAGCTGCAAACTACGGCGCTGTAGATTTTAAGGGACAGAACATTCTTGATTTCTGTCATGCAAATGATGTTACCCAGCTTCGTAAACACTTGCAAGATGGTAAGTTAGCGATTGCTTTGAATAATAATGAAAGATAATGAATTATTTTTGGCGCTTATGGTGGGATTTAGGAGGGGGTGCTTCATGGGATGGGGACACACCTAGTGATGTTAATTTCATTAAGGTACATTTAGTTTCTGCTATGTCAGAGCATTAGACATTTAAAAATCAGCTGTTATACTTGTTTGTTTATTAAAATAAGTATATCATGTCATTCCTATTCGAACCATGTCAAAAATAAAAAGTGAATTCAGTGTTAGATGGATCAGGCAAACATTATGACACATGTTCATAGTCTATGCAGCACATATATCAGACCTGTTTCAGTAAACATTATTTGAAATCGTTTTTCTGTCTCTATTATGAAAAAAATTTCATCTTGGCTCATCGTATTCAAACAAGAGATGGAGAGCTTCACTTCGTATAGTTGAATAGTTGTCACTGATGGGTAACTTGTTGTTACTGAGGTGGAACATGTTGCAGCATATATATCTTAGACCTGATTAATTAAACACTTAATGAAATTATTCTGTCTCCAAAATGAAAAAAATTGCCATTTTAGCTAATCTTATCTCAACAAGAGAATGAGAGCGTCACATCGCCTAGTTGAACAATTGTCAGTGATAGGTAACCTGTTATTGAGGTATGACATGTTGTGTATTCCAGTCAAGATAGGTAACCTGTTATTGAGGTATGACATGTTGTGTATTCCAGTCAAGATAGGTAACCTGTTATTGAGGTATGACATGTTGTGTATTCCAGTCAAGATAGGTAACCTGTTATTGAGGTATGACATGTTGTGTATTCCAGTCAAGATGGGTAACCTGTTATTGAGGTATGACATGTTGTGTATTCCAGTCAAGATAGGTAACCTGTTATTGAGGTATGACATGTTGTGTATTCCAGTCAAGATGGGTAACCTGTTATTGAGGTATGACATGTTGTGTGTTCCAGTCAAGATAGGTAACCTGTTGTTATTGAGGTATGACATGTGTATTCCAGTCAAGATAGGTAACCTGTTGTTATTGAGATATGACATGTTGTGTATTCCAGTCAAGAAGCTGCGGAGCCACACGAGCAGTGTGTACCGCTTCAAGGTGCAGGAGAACCGCTATGTGTTCGTGCAGACCAAGAGTAAACTCTTCATGATGCCCGTCACCAACGAGCCGGACTTTGTTATGTCTACTCACTCCATTATCAGGTCTGCATCTTTAAACAATGTGTACCTGTGTGTAATTGTGTGATTATCATATTACAACTTCAACTGCATGGCATTTTTGTGCTGCTCTCTATCAACTGCTCACTTAAACTTCTTTGATGGGCATTCTAGAAGTTGCGATGATGAAGAAGATGAAGGCAATGTTATGGATATGCAACTTCTTTATTCAAGTTTGCTACTCAACTAGCAAACTTGAATAAAGAAGTTGTATATCAATAATATTGCCTTCATCTTCCTGCTCACTTAATTTCAAAATTATATATATCTTTGTGCCACAGCTTCAAAATTCCCTTTCAAAAACCTTAAGGACTCCATGACAGGTCTAAGCAAACTGCTCCTATAGAAACGCTTACAAAATCTCCTAACTGTAACTAAGTGCTCACTCAAGCGTTGCTGCAAAGCGCCGCAAGTTACAGGTTGATTGCAGCTCCATATGTTATGTGTAGCAACCTCTAAACATTTCTGATAGTTCTGTCAAGTTCAAATGCAGAACAATAGAGAGCTGGCACAGAAGGGCTTAGACTGGTGAGCGTTGTACTTTAGGTGGAAAATGTCTGAAGAATTTGTGTGAAGGGACTGTAATAATAACTCCCTGTATATCTCATTGGTTGCTATTTTTTTTTCATAGTCTTATCTTCATTAAGTAAAGTTATGATGTATTTAGGACTAAATATCATAAAAGCCGTAAAAGATTAGTAAACCAACTTGCTTCCTTAACAGAGAGTGTGATTCTGAAGTTGAGCTCAAGGGATCTGCCTCAACTAGTTTAATGAAGTCCATTATTGGACAGTCCAACATCAACAACCGTGGAGGTAACAGCAGCAACAAGAATCTAGCCAACATGTCCACTACCGCGGGTATGAACATTCTGAGTGACCTCACCTCTTTCATGTCAAACCCTCAGTCGAACATTGAGAGCCTTGACCTCCTCAACTCTAACAGTAACTGGGACTTGTCAGTGGGCGACAACTCCTTTCAAGGAGCAGACTTCAATCTTAATGCTGCCCTGGGCGGCAGCAGTAGCAATGTGAACTCAGGTGGTTCCTCTTGGGACAATATGCCACAGATGAAGCTTGCAGCTCAACAGCCTTCTCTCCAGAGTCAGTCACAAAATGTGCTGCCCACGGGGCAGGTTCTTAATGCTATGGCCAAGAGACAGGCCAATTTCCAACAGCATAGAAGTCAGTCTGTGTCCTTTGACGAGCGTAAGAGTCCTCGGTTTTCTCCAAACATGAGTGGCAGGGGAGCCCCCTACCCCCTGCAGACTCAGAGAAGTGTGCCAAGCATGACTGGTTTCAACAGCCAGAGGAGTCCTGGGGCAGCAGGTATGGGAGGGCCTATGACCCCCCTCAGATCACCAGGAGGGCAGTTCACCGCACCCTTCCCACAGCAACAGAGGAAAACTGTGTCACCTATGATGTCACCTACAACGCCAGGTAAGCTTACTTCTTCTCAGGAAATTTACTGAATTTGAGAATTTGCTGATTTTGTCTTTGAAATAATTTTCTGTTGATTTTGTAATAAGTTGAATTCTTGTGTAAAATATTTAGTTTGTGTCTGACTTTAAGTCAAGCCTTCACTGCACATCAACTTGAATCCTTGATGATCAGTACACTTATCCCCCTACTGTTCTGATACTATACATTTATCCTCCTTGTTCCCATTAGGTGTCTCTTCCAACAACTCGGCATGGTCACAGTTCCCGTCTCCGTCTAGTGGAGAGTTCCAGCCAGTGTCAAGTTCAGTGTCCACTGGGCAGCGCCAACAGAACCCTCTACAGGTTCTGCAAGGCATAGATTCTCATCCAGGGAGCCATGATCTCCCAGATGCCATGCAGAGACCGCGCTCGACAGATAACAACTTATTCAGTGCAAGTGATATGATCAGTGACGCTCGAACAAATCCAAGAGTTGGAAAACTGTGTCAGTTGTTAACTGGCAAAGCTTCCTTTGACCAGTTAACAAGCCATCCTAGTGACCAGGCGGCCAAATCCTTCTTGGAGCGAACTTTATCAAAATCTAGATCTACCACGGATATTACCAGACAGTCGCCCCAGCCTGGTCCCGGCCAGAGTCCTCCGGAGAAACCTCAGAGCACGTCCAATGACGACCCTGAGCCCTCCCACCGTTTGGATGGGTTGGAGAAGAAGGACAATGCAATACTCAAGAAGCTTCTAAGTCAGGAAGAAGATCTGCCCACGATGGACACAGAGATCAGCAGCTCACCACACACAGGGGGATCCAGCGGGGATAAGCCTGGTATTGAGATGGATAAGAATGAGGCCGAGGCGAAGAAGCCCTCGAATGTTCTCCTCAAGGTAGGCACATTGATGGTCAGTCAACCTTTCATACTCTCTTTGTTGTACAAACTTGTGCATGTCAGTCAAATAATGGGTAATATTTTGCTCATCAGGCCTCATCAGGTCAGATGAACTTGTGTCATTGGCCACTGTGTAGCATCATTCCGTTTTTGGTTGTTTATAATCCATGAAATATGATCCGTATTTTCACATGACACATGGTATAGGAGCAACTACTTCAGGCTGTCTGCTAGTCAAAAGAGAAATCCCACTTAAAGATCTTTTGAAATTTTTCTAAAAAAACACTAGAATCCTTCTATCTTTAACTACCTGCATAATGAGATAATTATCGAATTTCCTGACAATAGAGCGACCAATATATATACTTACATAACATTTTCAAAAATAATCTTGAATGGAAATATGATGAGCCAATTTCACAACATTGATAAAATTTAACGATGTCCATGTGTCGGTGAGATTAGCAAAAAGTGCCAAAACTGAAAGTGTACATTCAAACAAAAATATTATTATAAATAATGAAACTTGGTATGTCAACTTTGAGACAAAAGAAACTCTTTTGACTTGTCTTGGAGTGTTTTGATCAGTTCACAGTACCATAAAACCATTTCCACTAAACTTTACACATTTTGATAGTAAGACTACACTTTTAGTGTTGGCGTCTCTGTTAAGAAATTTGGCAAAAACCGATACTTCTCTTCATATTTTACAATTGTAAATAATGAAGTTTAGTCAAGAATATTTTTGAGTCCATGTCCTATGGTTTACATCAAATTAAAAGCAATTTTCAAGTTTCGAGAGTTCAAATAACCTTTCAGAATTCAGAAATAGCAACAACAAAAATTCTGTGTATTAAAACCTTCTACATTCTACATTCTTCTGCAATTTTATTTTATACAGCATAATCAGCTCCTACAGTACTTCGATATTTTTCAACTTCAGCTTGTTTCATTCAGACTATTTTTTTATTTTGTAAAATACTTAAATGAAACTTTGGAAAGTAAAATTTAAAAAATATATTTGCAAGATTGTGTATTTTCTCAATGTTTTCAAGAAAAGTAAAAGTTAGGTAGTGTATGACCTTCATGAATAATCTTCACACCTGAATTGAGGTATCAGTTATCTATTATCAGTACCGGGTAATCATGTTATTTTTGCAAGCAGCAATTTTCTGTCATAGCTGTAGGCATTAGTTTTATCTCTACCCATGGCCCTTGGACTTAAAATCAGATATGATAATGATGCAATTTTTACCAGTGATATCAGCTTTTCTCAGTTGCACAAAATATTGTATTTTGTTTAGAACCTTTTTTAAAGGTTATAGTTGCTAAATTTATGGCAAATATGCAAGTAACCTGTGGGATATTTAATGACATTTTAAACGGTTTATATATCTTCAGCCACACTTATCCCTTTCGTGACACAGATGCCAGAAGTAGATATATGGTCATGCATATCTTTAACTGTTTATGTCTATAATAAACAAGTTGAGACTGTCAGTTCTGCTCTATAACTGCAAAAAGTGAACTATACTCCTCACAAAATATTAAGCCACATGAAAAATTCCGACCACATGCATGTTATAAAATTTGCATGTTTTTAGAGTGATTATGTTTAAATGATGCGATCAAACATCTACTTCAAGGTCTTGTATCTTAGATATTTCTCTACATAGATTATTCTTGATGATAATCTTTTCTTAAAATGATAAACATATTTTACTGACAAATCACCTTGTTGCTTAATATTTTTGTGAAGAGTACAGTTACCTTAATCCAAGAAAACCAAAATTAATTAACTTGAACCATCGTTGTCTCAGTTTGTTAATATATGTTAATTATGTCCCCCGAAATATTTTTCGGGAGACATAATGTTTTCACCTCCGTCCGTGATTCCGTGATTCCATCATTCCGTGATTCCGTCATTCCGTCATTCCGAAATGCTTTCTTTTCCGGGCCATATCTCAAAAACCGTTCAATATTTTTTCACGAAACTTGGTATGTGCTTAGACCTAGTGATGGAGTAGTGCCTTTTGCTATTTTGGTTATTCTGAATTTTTTATTTGTTCTGGTTTCCATGGAAACAATTTGAACTAAGTGCATATTGGGGGTAGGAACCTTTCCGGCCTCTATTTCAAAAAAACGTTCAATATTTTTTCACGAAACTTGGTATGTGCTTAGACCTAGTGATGGAGTGGTGCCTTTTGCTATTTTGGTTATTCTGAATTTTTTATTTTTTATGGTTTCCATGGAAACAATTTGAACTTAGTGCATATTGGGGGTAGGAACCTTTTCCGGCCTCTATTTCAAAAACCGTTCAATATTTTTTCACGAAACTTGGTATGTGCTTAGACCTAGTGATGGAGTGGTGCCTTTTGCTATTTTGGTTATTCTGAATTTTTTATTTTTTCTGGTTTTCATGGAAACATTTTGAACTTAGTGCATATTGGGGGAGGGTTTCATTTCCGGACCATATCTCCAAAACCGTTCAATATTTTTTCACAAAACTTTGTATGTGGTTAGATCTAGTGCTGGAGTGGTGCCTTTTGCTATTTTGGTTTTTCTAAATGTTTTATTTTCCTGGTTTCCATGGAAACAGTTTGTACTTAGTGCATATTTGGGTAGGGACTGTTTCCCAGCCATATCTCAAAAGGTATTCAATATTTGTTATGAAACTTGGTATGTGGTTAGACCTAGTGGTGGAGTGGTGCGTTTTGCTATTTAGGTCATTCTGAATTATATGATTTTTCCTGGTTTCCATGGCAACAGTTTCAACTTAGAACATATGGTGTGAGGACCATTTCCGGGCCATATCGCAAAAACTATTTAATATGATTTTACGAAACTTGGTATGTGGTTAGACCTAGTGGTGGAGTGGTGCCTTTTTCCATTTTAGTTATTCTGAATTATTTTTCTGGTTTCTATAGAAACAAGTTGAACTAGGTGTATATGGGGGGTAGGGTCTGTTTCCGTACTTTAGCTTAAAAACTATTCAAAATATTTTTACTAGACTTGATATGTGGTTAGAACTACTGGGGGAGTGGTGCCTTTTGCTACTTTGGTTATTCTGAATTGTTATTTTGCTGGTTTCCATGGAAATTTGAAATTTGTACAAAATGGGGGTAGGGTCACTTTCGGATTAAATGTTAGTGGGGGACATCACAGTGCATCACATGCACATATTTCTAGTTACCGTATATGACCGGGTATAAGCCGAGAATTTGACACCAGAAATTAGGGGGTCAGAGAGGGGGGTCGGTCTATACCTGAGTTATATGATGCAGATGAAAAAAATCAAGAGACCAAGCACGAGTATTGTCAGCCCAGCGAGTTAGCGAGTAGATGTTTACACAGGAAGCAACATGCACAATCATCGAGGCCATTTCTATATTGAACTTGTAAAATAAAAATACTTTTGTTGTGTTGTTGTTTTTAATGAAAATATACAAAGAGAAGTTGAAAAATTATAAAGATATATTAATATGCAACGGGAAGTTGAAAATATATTCAAGCAACCTTACTGTTAGATTTCGGCAGATCGATGTGGCTTCACTCGCATCCACGATCGGCAATTGAAACCCGGTTTTTCAAATATTATCAAGAGTTATCACTTCAAAAGACTTGTTGTCCATTTTAAAGTATTAATTAGACATATTTCCAAACTTATCAATCATATCTTATCGAAATTCAATCAAATCTTTGTCAAAGATACACTTGTGAAAGCACGATGTTTTACATTACTTTGAATTTCAATCGTAATTTCGTGACGACGAATAACATTCCTTATTATACCCCCGCTACGACGTAGTCGGGGGTATATAGCGCTCCGCGTGTCCGTCCGTGCGTCCGTGCGTCCGTCCGTCCGTGCGTCCGTCCGAAATCGTTTCCGGAGCATTACTCAAAAACTATACCACTTAGAAACTTAAAATTTGGTATGGAAGTAGCCTATATGGTGCTGTGGTGCCTTTTAGGGGTTTCAGCTCAATGGTCCCAATAATTTTGAAATTTTGACCAAAAACGGTCCGATTTTTGGACTTTGTCTCGTTTCCGGAGCATAACTGAAAAACTATACCACTTAGAAACTTCAAATTTGGTATGGAGGTAGCCTATATGGTGCTGTGGTGCCTTTTAGGGGTTTCAGCTCAATGGTCCAAATAATTTTTGAAATTTTGACCAAAAACGGTCCGATTTTTGGACTTTGTCTCGTTTCCGGAGCATAACTGAAAAACTATACCACTTAGAAACTTCAAATTTGGTATGGAAGTAGCCTATATGATGCTGTTGTGCCTTTTAGGGGTTTCAGCTCAATGGTCCAAATAATTTTTGAAATTTTGACCAAAAACGGTCCGATTTTTTGACTTTGTCTCGTTTCCGGAGCATAACTGAAAAACTATACCACTTAGAATCTTCAAATTTGGTATGGAAGTAGCCTATATGGTGCTGTTGTGCCTTTTAGGGGTTTCAACTCAATGGTCCAAATAATTTTTGAAATTTTGACCAAAAACGGTCCGATTTTTGGACTTTGTCTCGTTTCCGGAGCATAACTGAAAAACTATACCACTTAGAAACTTCAAATTTGGTATGGAAGTAGCCTATATGGTGCTGTTGTGCCTTTTAGGGGTTTCAGCTCAATGGTCCAAATAATTTTTGAAATTTTGACCAAAAACGGTCCGATTTTTGGACTTTGTCTCGTTTCCGGAGCATAACTGAAAAACTATACCACTTAGAAACTTCAAATTTGGTATGGAAGTAGCCTATATGGTGCTGTTGTGCCTTTTAGGGGTTTCAGCTTAATGGTCCAAATAATTTTTGAAATCTTGACCAAAAACGGTCAAACTTTTTACTTTGTCTTGTTTCCGGAGCATATATAAATACCAAATGACTTGCACACTTCAAATTTGGTATGGAAGTATACAGTCGAACCTTGGATACCCAGACTCCGTATATCCATAAATCTCACCTTACGGACAAAGATTTTTCAAACATTGTGTCTATATTTCTTAAGAAAAATGACCCAGTTAACCGGACGATTTGCTATCCGGACGATTTTCACCTGTAACCAAAACAAGGTTCGACTGTATAGTGCTGTTGTGCCTTTTAGGGGTAATTCCAGGGTTCCCAGAATTTATTCAAAAACTACATAGCCAGGGATGTTTTGAAGTGAAATAGTTTTTAGGGTTGCAAGATCATTGTGTTCTAAGTCATAATCATAAATTTTCAAATTAATGTTACGTGAAGGCGGTCAAACTACAGGCGGGGGTATGTGAGCCGCGCTCACTTTTGCCTTGTATAATTTGTTGATCATGGTTATATTTCTGATCGTTATTCTTCGACTTTTATATACACAAATATTTCAATTAACTGCATGTTAATTTTGAAATAATAAAATATAGAAAACGTGTAAGAAAACCTGATATATTTACACATTTAATATTGTATCGACAAAATGTTGTCATGAAATTATTACGACCACGTTTTATGTTTCGTAGATCTTTTTAAACCGACTTGCTGATTGGTTGACCTACATAATTTAGCCAATGAAAAGGCTTGTAACAAATATCTCATTTCCAGCAAACACTTCATGCACCAAAGGTTGTTGACTGTCGTTCGTTAACAATTTGTAGAGTATAATATGTAATATGATTAAAACAAACAACAAACACCGTAAGTGAAAACTTATAATTTCTTTCATAGTTTTTAAAAATAATATACGTCTTAAAATTAACGTGTCATTTGAGGATTCATGAACTTTTAGTTTCAATGCAACTGGCATCATATCGACTTACTGTCAGCAAAATAGAGCTGCGAAGAGGGGGGTCGGTCTATACATGAGATACTAGGTTTTGACTGGAATTTGGGGGGTTGAGAAAGGGGGTCGGTTTATATGCGGGGTCGGCTTATACCCGGTCATATACGGTAGATAGGTATAATAGGGATTGGTACTAGTCACAACTTGTTGATTGAAGACAGGATAAGATAACCCTTGAATAATGAAACTTTGAAAGTCCCATCAAGGGAAGTGATGTAAGAAAATTTTATGAGTTATTACATTTATGGTCAGGTAGAATTTTCATAACAAATTGTGACTGATTATCAATTAAAATATTCATGATTCAGCATTTTTGCTGATTTTAGATGAGCTGTGTTTCATGCAATTGTTGTGAGACAATTTATTTTGATACTGGGTTTTACTTTGCATTTCAAATTATCAAGATTTAATTAAATATAATAAATTTGTCCTTCGTAAATATTAGAAGAAAGCATTCATCCAAATTTAAGTTTACATTCATGATGAGGAAAAGGGTCCCCCTTGTTAGTATGAAATTGTTGATATTGTCAGTCAGATAATCATTTTTATTTGAAGTTTAAAATGATTTAAATATTTCAGAAATTAGCATTTTAAAGTTGAAATCTCTGTTTGAATTGAATGAGCTTCTATGACACAGTTACTTTGGAAAAGTACGTCCTGGGTACTGATATCAGATAATCAATGTTTTAGCAACCCTCACATCTCTCGGTATCAAGATATATTGTCCGCCTATTTATATGCTTGCTTAGCCAATCAGGTCTAAAAGGCCAGATTGGCTTATGCCATTGGCCATGTACAATGATATCTATGACGTTGTAAGATATGCGGCAGGCATTCAAATTTCCTTGTCAACCTGTTTCTCGGAAAGTATTGCTCAACTTATTAGTAGAAAATCTGGTCTTTATTTCGATAGATATACAGCTACAGGTATATAAATGATTTTCAGTTGAAATACCAATTGAGGAAATCTGTGAGGTAACCATGAAGCACTCAAGTAATGTTATGTTAGGCTCTTCTCAGAGGAAATATGGTACTTTTGGAACTGTTTATTGTCATTGCTTTTAACATTTTACCTGCTCATTTAGTAAAATTATATCATTGAACTTTGCCACAAACTTGGTAATAATCCAGGGCCTCCTATGTAAATCCTTAAGGTAACTTTAGTGTTATGCTATAGATTCAGAGCTAAGGTCAACCTTAGTAAAGGTTGTTTTGTGAAAGGAGACCCTGAAAGTAACCCAAGAAGGAATTATAACAAACAAATATCCCTGAGAGGTCAACAGTTAAAAGACCTCTCTATGCATCCATAAACTAAACATATATAATATTATGCATCCTAAACATATATATGTATCTGCATAGCTCCAACACATACCTTGATACCAATTTGTCTGATACAAGACTTCTACCAATGATATCAGGGTAGGAGTTGAAGCTACCCAGGTACATTTATCTGTTGAATGTTGCTACTGGCTGGTCTGACGGGTTGATTATTGTGTGTGAGCAGCAGCTGCTGAGTGATGACAAGAGCGGAGATGGAACCAACAAGTCCCTGCAGGTGCAGATGCAGCGAGAGCTGTGCACTCCCGTTGAAGAGTTGGGTCTAGATGGAGACGGAAAGAGACCAACCTCAGAGCTGCTCCAGAAACTTCTACAGGAGGAGGAGGATGAAGAAAACTGTACCTCTGCTCCAGCGGTAACTTGTCCTCAACATTACACTTTTGAGATTTGGTTGAAAACTTAACAATATTACTATCAGATTTTCTTAAAAACAATTTCTCAAGTTCTGAAGTTTATTTCATCTTCGTCTGATATTTAAGGCAGATAGCCAATATTTATAACATTGTCAAATACACAGAGAAATAATGTTACCTTTTCTATCCTGTTTATAGGAGAGCACGATACAAGATCAGGAGATCGGCAGTGGTTCACGGTCTCGCCATCAGTCAGGTCAGCAGGAGCCTCAGCCTTCAGGTTTCTGTCAGCCTGTCACCCCACAGAGTGCTGCGAGTTTCACTGAGTCCTCCCACTTCGACATGCTCAAGGATGTGTACTCAGATCCCAGCAGGAAGGCTGAGGGTAGTGGGATGCTTCAGAATAGACACCTGGACAATTTGTTCACCAAGTTGTGGGAGAAAGGTGACAAGGTTTTAGAAAAGGATGATGTGCGTATTCGGAAAAATAAGCGTAAGTCATCCAGTTCTGATGTGGACAGTACTGAAGTGTTAGAGAGTGATTCTAGTGCGTCTGCTCGGCAGCAAAGCCAACTGTCCCAGAAGAATGCTTTGCTTGCCCAGCTTCTCTCAAAGAAAGCAGCCAAGGAGACAGTTGTGAACACCCAGCTCACAGTGAATCCAACTGCTCTCCCACAGCAGAAGTTACCTAAAAACATTACAGAAAAATTTATCCAAATCCGCAGCACCAGCCTGGATCAGGTGCACCGTCCGAATGAAGGAGCAAGTGTTGACAAGGAGAGTAGTATAACCCCTAACCCTAGAGATAACCCTCGCACTAATCCTAATGCTCCATTCCCAGGAAATACCAAGCCTGATGGTGCTATTGGTGGTAGTGACAATTCACACATGGGACAAATGAATGCTGGCCTACCAGCTACCCATAACACAGAGACTGAAAGTCCCAATAGCTTTGACCAGTTCCAACAGTTCTTTATGGCACAGGCAAATGAGTCCGTGAGTATGGAACTCGATGCAAATGGTGGTGACAGTTCTGATCCCCTACTTCAACAGATTCTGCAGCAGGCAGCAGATCTGCAGCATGAGTTGACTTCTGGCAACATGAACCCTTCAGCGTCCTCCTCCCAGTCACATGTCCCCTCTACATCGAGTATACAGGGCCACCTGGTCATGTCCACACCCACAACCTCTACACAGGTCACAATGAGCCAGCAGCAGCAATTAGCAACATCCAGCTCCGAGAACATGAACGTCATGCAGGAGATCGAACAATACATGGACCCTTGGGAAGAGATAGATAATATCCTTGGCATCAACAGTCAGTCAAACGCTCAGCAGATAGGTCCAGCATCTGTCACTGAACAGATGGCAATAGATGCCATTCAGAGGCAACTCATGAGTGAAGAACCAGCTCAAGCTGGCCAAAACCAGAACTCTGCTCCTAATAGCAACCATATACGAAATATCAACCCTGGTTTCCTACCAGGGTCAGTTAGCCAAGCATCAAGTAGTCAGCCTGGGCAAATGCCTTCCCGCCAGACTCTAGCCCAACTGCAGATGACACGCGCTTTAAGACAGCAACAGGCTGGGGGTATGGGTCAGGTGTCCGGGATGGATGCAGCATTCACTCAGCAGCTTCAACAGCATCAGCAGCAGCAGCAGCAGCAGCAGCAGCAGATGCAGCCTCCCCCTCCACAGGGCTCCTTGGGCCAGCCCTTGCCAGGCCAGATGGGGCCACGCTTTCCTCAGCCTCAAGGTAAGTCAAGGACATAGCATGTGAAGTACTGATCTTGAAAAATTTAGTGTATGATTAGCTAACAACCTTGATTTTCATTTTGTTTCACTGGCTATGCTGGATTTGTTAGATGGAGTGAAATTCAGACACATGATCGCCTTACTTCGGGTCTGCATTAGTCAAGTTGAATCAAGTGTATCTGTAAATATTGACAGGGAGCATTCATCATACCTCTGTGTAGCTTCAATATACATCTCATTTATATTATCTCAACTGATAGAATTTCTTTTTAAAATTTTGCAATGTGGATCAGAATGTCATTGTCATGAAATGTATCTTTTATAATGACTGATTGAATTTTATATAAATTAATTTAAAATTTTGCCAAAATCACAATAAAGTATTTGTCCGCTGTTATTGGCCATGTCTTTTCAAAACGGCATATCCAGCACACACTATGGGCATACTCTGTGTGCAAATAAAGTGCTTCATCGCTTTTAGCAGCATATGCTGGATAGTGCTCTGGGTAACCAATCAAGCATGGCCCATTGAAGTTTCCTTGTGACTTTTCATCAATATAAATGCAAATATCTAGACTCCTCTTTTAGTGTTAAGCAGTTTGTATGACAATCAGTGAGCTCTTGTATCGTATGAAATCTTTGTATTCTCTGTGCAGCTTGTAAGACATATATATATATCAACCGAGTTCTTTTCCCCTAGCTCCAATGGCTCCTCTTGCCAGTGCCTTACAAGGCCAAGCTAACCCACAACGTCCACCCATGTTCCGTGGCCACACCAGCTCCACAGCCATACAAGTGCGTCAGACCCTGCTACAACAGCAGAAGCTGAAGCAGATTGAGAAGCAGCGTGTCCGACAGGCTCAGGAGAGACAGCGTCTGCTCCAGCAACAGAGGATGATGGTCCTTCAGCAGCAACAGCAACAGAAGTTCGGGCAGTTCCAACAGGTAACAGCATCCCTTCATTGTTGTGCTGTGTTTGTCTTATCCTGGGGAAAGAAAACTGTCCTCAATTGGAAATCTAAATACATTAAAGACAATCTTGGTTTTGTGGTAAAGATTCAAGATTGACATTATTTGATGAAGTGTAATAGCCCATTGTAGCCCATGATAATGTGTAAAGGTCTCTTTCTCCCCTTGTGGTTGTGTGTGGTCTGCCTGCTTGTCTGCAGTGGTCCCCTATGTCTATAAAGGAATGACTTTTGTGCTGTTGGTGATAGTTGTGGAGCGGTGATGTAAATTATCTCCAGTTTCAAATTCACCTGGTGTTTCTTCATGAATGGCTGATACTCAAACCTCAATACTAGAAGAAAATCACACTTCATTAAGGTCACATCCCAGAATAGCCCTTCATAATCTGCATCTGTGCATTTGCATGAAGTAGAACCAAGAGATTGTAGCTCTTCAAATTTTGATAATGGAAAGCTATGTATCAATGAAAGCGTTTTGTTTCCATAGGGTAATATGGGAGTAGAAGGCCACTTCCCAGAAAACCTTGGCGAGCTAATGAACTCGGGGCACGCCCCTAATGTTACGTTACCCGTGCAGGTATGTGAACATACTCAAGCAAGGTGACAGTTATAGGTTTTACTTTGATCTCTATCCCAGGTGAACTTGAAATATGTGTTCATACACACAAGCTGTAACTCATTGATATCTCTGTAAGGAAACTAGATAAGATTACTGTTTTCAGTTATGTCACCTTTGAAGTTGTTGTAAATTTGTTGTTTACATTAGGTTGTGATTGAATTGTGAAGTCAGTCCAGGAACTGTTGTCATTGATTGTATATGTGGAGTGGTATTTGAAGTCATCATGTGTTGATTTTCAGCGTGGACAGGCCATGCCAGGACCGATGTCGCCACGGTATAATCCGAGCGGGTTGCCGGGGTCGAATCCCCCGATGAGCCCGATGATGCCTCCCTCCACTCCCCCCTCCCAGCTCTCCCCCCACTTTACCCAGCAGCAGCAGTGGAACCTCCACCCCCAGCAGGCCGGGGCTATGCAAGGGGGAGTAACTCTTGGACAGGTGCGTCAACTATACTCAATCCCTAAACTTTCTTTTCTTTTGGCATATTCCACATCTATAATCACATAATGTGAAAGCTTAAACACTCATCATCACTCAAGTTCTGTTTATTTTTGTTCATGACAGTGACTGTTCATATTAACTTAAATTTACAAACATGAATTCTGGATCAAGGCAATTATCATCACTTATTTTCTGTTTATTTTCATGACAGTTACTGTTGATATTTACTTTATTTGACATAAATGATATCTGGATCAAGGCAATTATTTATTGGTCCCTGCTCATGAAGCAAAGCAGTTCTGATGAAGCAATCATAGATAACTTTCCCTCCATAGGGCGGCCAGTTTACTGGACTTCAAAGACATCGCTCTCTGTCTGGCAACATGCCCAGTCCGGGAGGTCAAGCCTCGCCCCGCTTCCAGTTCCCTGAGAATCAGTTCCCTGCTGGCCAACAGGGGGGACAACTTTCGCTTTTCCCAGGCGGGGCCCAACAGGGGGCTGCACAACAGCAGCAGAGTGGTCCACAACAGATTTTTGCTCAGAACCGACTCATGCAGAGGCAAATGAGTCTGCCTCCAGGTTAGTTGTGTAGAGTTTTACATTTAAATTGTTGAATCATCAATAATTTCATGAACATAAATTTAGATCTGAATGTGGCTAGAAGAGGGGGGAAGTATAAGCTTTTGCCTGGTGTAAATTTATTCTGGATTGTCATCTTAAATAATGTCTGTTTATTGATTTTGCGTTAAGATTATGAATGTCTTTGTTTATTTATAAGAAGGTAAAACAATTGACTTGATGAGTGTTCGGTTTCATAGTGATGAACTACGGTAGTTCTCAGCAAGTCTATTATCAGCAGATAAATAATTATTACTCAGGGAAATCTTGCCCATTACACTTTTTAAAACACAAACACCAAAAAATCCTGAAGAAAATGCTGAAGATAACAATCCTTTTATCAATCCAATATATATACATAAAGTATTTTGCAACCATCAAGATTTACAAAAACAAGATAGCTATCCTGGCTTATTGTTAATTATCCCTCAAAAACTGCTGTTGCCAAGGTGTGTTGATTAATCAATATCTGGTGAGGAGGTGGAGTAATCAGTTGGACTAACAAATTGATCCATATTGTCATGAACTAGCCGCGGAAGGTCTTGCATAACAAACATCCATCCTGGGGGAGTGAACTTTTAACCTCAGCTTGTTTGTGCATATCACCAGCACAAGTCAGACTTGGTTTACCAGCAACACAGTGCTGTATGCTTTTGGCAGCTTGGTTGCAATCACTCACTTGGAATGCCTTGTATTAAAGGTAATCAGACAGTGTCTGTGACATGTGTATTTCATACTGAGATCGTACATTTCTTGTCTATTTCACAGATGAGTGTTATAGATGAAATTACTCTTGTAACTCTTGATGGGAAGTTGTCGGCAGAATTTTGTAATGATCTTTATCGTTGTCTAGAACATTTCCAGAAACATTTGGTTTGTGTTGAGCTTAGTCTTTTGTCCAACAGTAAAAAATGTTATGGTTTGTTTTAGTTATTTACCTCCTATTAACGTCATTTGTGGGTGTCTTATTTTATGTACATAATATAGTATGATAATTAATTTATTATGAGAAGAGAATTTTTTTTGACACCAATAATTCATTTCAGTGGAGTTTCCTTGGTTCTGGGGATATTTTGGTAAACTCATGTTCCAGTTTTAGTTTGGTTTGTTTTAAAAAGTTGTTTCAAAGTTATTGGAAGTTTATTTTTATTTGTATGTTGAATTGAATCTATTATATGTTTTCAATGAAAACATAATTTGATTGATGGTTTGCTTATTTGTTTGTTTGTTTTTTTTATTTACTTTTCCTGGGATGTTGTATATAATGTTCTATATATACTTGCCAAAGATGACAGCTGAATTAAATTATACCCTTGCTGCAAAGTATTTCAGAGCATTGCTTGAAAACTTTTTAACTCAGAAACGTAGGAATTTGGTATGGAGGTTACCTGTGTGGTGCAGATGTACCTTAAGGGGTTGCAATTCCACTGTACCCAATTTAGAAAAAAAATTGTTGTCCCAAAACCAAAAATTTCTGACTTTGTTCCTTTTTCAGATCATAACTTCAGTGTTTGTTGTTGAGGCTATGATACCATTTGCAACATGTTATGTTTTTATGGAAAGTCAACATAAACTACGATGATAATTAATGTGTGTTTTAAGCCACTGCAATGTGGTTATTTAAATGTCTTGGACAGAAAATCAAATATTATATAATCAATTACAAGACAATTATTTTTAATCCATTAAAGGAGTCCTTTAACAAATATGTCAAGATTGGTTAAGCTTCTCAACTTAATTTTCCAAAAACTCAAATGAATAAAGGCCACAAAGTGTAGCCTTAAAATGTGTTTTATTTTCTACAACAACGGTAATGCATATGAGTCATTCTCAAAATTCGTGCATATTTCATGTTGCCAAAATGTAAAATATTGTTCTCGTGATTTGTCGTAAAATGTTGTTTTTAGCCTTTGTAGTATTCTGAATATATAAAATACAAATTATGCAAGCTTAACAAAAATTCGTTTTTTATCTGTTATCCTTTTTGTGAGCAACTTAATAAAGTTGTGTCCCTACCATTACAGAATTTTCAAAACCATTTTACCAAAAATAAAAGTTCGTAATTCAAGTCATTTCATGTGCAGATATACAATTAAGTTTAGTTTTACAATAAAATAAATTTATTAATTCTGAATTTATATATTTATCTGCTTGAAATAGGATCAACAACCTGAAATTCTTAAAATTTTAAAATTTGCAATATTAAAAGTTTTATGTCAGAAAAATATAGAAACAACTAAATCTTATATTTTATAATTAACTAAGGCTCTACTAACAAACATACTTGCACAAGAAATTACAGGAACAAACAGACAAATAATTTTTAATTAATAACAAAAATCTAAAATGTAACAGCTGGGACTACCCCTGTAACGGCTGTGACCATCACTGTAACGGCATGGACATTGTCACTTGAGACTTTAGTGATGACAAATATATCCAATTTAAGATGTCAACCTTGAAATCAGAGTCAGTAAAATGTTCAATATTGGAGAACGTCTGATGAAAACATCAATGTACTTGACAGAAGGCAAAAGATTGACTAATACAAGCAGGGTATTTTTGTTGAATGCAACCATTTTTTATCCCACCGGTATGTAATACCGTGGGATATAGTCATCACCCTGTCCGTCTGTATGTCCGTCCGTAATCATTTCGTTTCCGGAGTAGAACTCAAAAACCGGTCCACATATCTTTCTGAAACTTTACATGTATATTGCCCACCTACTATAGTGGTGCCTTTTGATATTTTCACATTTCTGAAAATTTTATTTTTTATTATTTCCATGGAAACGGCTCTTATTTGGACTCGGTTCATGAACGGTTTAGTTTCCGGAGCAGAACTCAAAAACCGGTCCACATATCTTTCTGAAACTTTACATGTGTATTGCCCACCTACTGAAGTGGTGCCTTTTGATATTTTCACATTTCTGAAAATTTTATTTTTTATTATTTCCATGGAAACGGCTCTTATATGAGAGTCCATGAACGGTTTAGTTTCCGGAGCAGAACTCAAAAACCGGTCCTCATATCTTTCTGAAACTTTACATGTGTATTGCCCACCTACTGAAGTGGTGCCTTTTGATATTTTCACATTTCTGAAAATTTTATTTTTTATTATTTCCATGGAAACGGTTAAACTTTACATGTGTATTGCCAGTCCACCTACTGAAGTGGTGCCTTTTGATATTTTCACATTCCTGAAAATTTTATTTTTTATTGGTTCCATGTAAGCGGCTCTTATTTGGACTCATGAAAGGTTTCGTTTCATATATATTAGCTTATACTATTATGAACCTTGCTTGAAAAATTTACAATTATCTTTCAAAGGTTTACATCTTACGATCATGTGGAACCGGTGGGATATGTCATCTTCTGATGACTCTTGTTTAATGTTCTTGATAATTCATCTTTTATTGTTGGAGGTTGCTGGTATACTCATTTGTTGGTCAGCTAACATCAACAATACAACAAAACAATTTCTTTTTGACAAAAATTTATTCCCTGGACAGAAAGTATACACCACGAATCTCATCAACAGGGACTTTCAACCTAGAATAGCACCAAATGATATCAACATTTTTGGAGTTTTT
Organism: Steromphala cineraria; assembly: GCA_916613615.1. Taxonomy (NCBI): domain Eukaryota; kingdom Metazoa; phylum Mollusca; class Gastropoda; order Trochida; family Trochidae; genus Steromphala; species Steromphala cineraria. The sequence continues at coordinate 72,396,092 of OU744720.1, read as the reverse complement.
TTTCTCATTCGCTCTGCTGCATTCATTGAAGGCATCTTTACTCTGAAATTACAAAATGTAATCATCAGTTCCATTTCTAACATTAATGTATATTAAAACTGAAATTTATTATCAATGCTTTATTCATTGCCACACATTCAAAACTATCATAATTGACTTTGATTCTTTGAATTTTACTTATTTGAAAGAAATTATCTCAAAGATGGTTTTTGCTTTTTCAAACTACCTAATTGTCACTACCATTACAAATATTTATCCTTACCTTTACAAAAAAGTCTAACTTTGAGGCTAACTGCATATTCGTAATAAATTATCTAAATGAGTGTTGTTTTTTCAATGTGAATTCCAAATACTTATATAAATTTAAGTAATCCATTTATCTTTTAAAACACCAACAAACTACCATTATGTCCCCATCGTTACAAAATGTGTCCTTACCGTTACAAAAAAAAACATCAACTCTGAGGATAACTGTCATATTTAAGTTATGATAGATTGTTTTCAAACTTGAATGTGATTTTAAAATTTGACACTTAAACGTTAAGTTAAAAAATTATCAATCAGTTAAAGTTGATAAGAATCATGAAGTAAAAAAATGTCACAACCGTTACAAATTTCTGTCCTCACCGTTACCAAAAATTCAAGCTTGGAGGCTAAGTGACTTATAAGAAGTATATTATCCAAAAGATTGCTTTAGCTTTTTCAAATGGTATGAAAACTTAAATATCAAAACACTTTTATAAATATAAGTATTCATATTTGTTAAAAACACCAACAAAATGCCTTAAAGGGGCAGTAGCACGTTTTTATGGGGAATATAAGGTGATGTCAGGAAAATAAAAATTAATGGTTCCAATTGAATGAAAATGTATTTAAACTAAATGAAGCAGCACTAATTTAAATATATAACGTAAAATTTAGCCATGCGATTCCTTTTTCTTACACAAAATGAATTAAAGGTGTTCACACAAAAATGGCCGCCAATGAATTTCATGTGAATTTCCATACTTTGTCCTCTGACTATGGATGATTGGCTTGTGTAATGTGATTTTTGACACTGTCAAATTAATACATTTAGCATTACCTTACAATTATCAGTGAAATATTTAAAATATAAAATTATCAAAAAACGTGCTACTGCCCCTTTAATGTCCTTACCGTTACAAAATATGTCCTTACCGTTACCAAAAACTCAAACTTTGAAGATAACTGCCTTATTAGAAGAATTTCATCTAAAAAACTGTTGGTAGTGTATTTTAATTCGAATGAAAAATTAGATTTGAAAAAACTTTTATAAGTTTAAGTACTCAGATTTGTTTAAGAAAACAAAAAAAATGCCAGAATGTCACCACCATTACAAACATCTGTCCTTACCGTTACAATCCCCAGTGTAACGGCTGTGACCGTAACGGTATGGACAGCCTGTAGAATAATCAATTTTAAAACAATAAACGGTCCCCAAAAGTTACTGAGCACAAGGTTTGAAGTGACTTCCCCATCTATCTAAGGTACTTGGCATTGTTTGGCTTTAGATAGATATTAGTTGAAAGTGATAAGTACTGTAACGGTCAGGACATGCAAAAATCTCAGATATCATATTTTACTTACCTTATGTGTCATAAAATTCATAAAAATGAAGTTTTTCCTCTTATTCATCAACAGTCATGTTGACCTTCTGGCAGCCCTTGCTAACAGGAAGTAGAATTAGAAGAGAGTCCAAGGAGTAATCATTATAGCAATTTTTTCAGTGCTGTAACGGTATGGACATCAAACCTTGTGACAAAGTTTGACATTTAAAAAAAAATATTTTAAAAATGGGAAAATACACCAAACTATGCCAGACATGAAGCTACAACATCATTGATCATAGTATCATGGAATTTTATTTTAAAAAACATGAAAAAAGTCAAAAAATTTGAAAATGTTCACTGACCACTGGAGTTGTGACATTTGAAAATAGAGTAAAATCGGGTGTGTTTTTTATTGTTTTAATTTTTTTTTAAAATTGAAATTAATTTTACTCTACTGTAATGGGTAGAGCAAAGTGAGATAAATTGGTTTTTATAAAAATAATGTTAACTTTTACTTCAGTTTGAAAGATACAAACGTATAACATAAATATACACCAATTTTGAGAATGACTCATATGTTTTATCCTCTGAATAGAATATATTTTCAAACATTTAATTAGTGTAACTTGAACAAACAAAACATTGAAAGCATGCTACTATGCTTTTAAGAGTTGAGATCTTGACTATAACCTCCTATGATTTTGACACATGTATAAAGTTTTTCTGACTCTATATTTTGAATCATTATACTTATGACCCGCTTCACGCCGCTAAAGGCTGAAATATTGACCAGTGGCGTAAAACAAGAACTCACTCACTATGAGCTGCTACTGTTGCAGGTAATGTAAGTAAGCATTTAGAGTCTCAACCTATAGCCCTTCTATGATGATGGAGATTATGAAGATGAAAGTGTATGTTGAGCCTGTTAACTAAGAAGGTGCTTGTGTTGCAGGTCGAGGGTCCCCGCGCACGCCCCACAGCCCGTACAGTCCAGACCAAATGCTGATGTCACCACACTCCATCTCCCCCAACTCTCGTCAGTCCCAGCAGCCTACACAGGTCAGTACAACTTACACTTAACCACGCTTGACTGTATGAGACTTCACTCGATTGTTCCTCATATCTACTAAGTTCCGAGGGCAGTCATTTCGGGTTTCATATTTTTCATACGATGCCCTAGAGCAACATGTAACTTTTTCATTGTGACGTCATGTTATAAACAATGCTTTACAAATTGAAAACAACATCATATGTCTATGAGCTACAGAGCCATTTATTCAGTTTTTCCAAAACCATTAAAAAAGAATTTTCTAGTTTGAAATAAAAGATTACAATTTATCCTCCACAATTGATAACAAACCATAACCAAGGTATTCTTGTCTCTCCAAATGAGTAACATAATTGTTATCACCCCATTTGACATGACGCCATGTAAAGTTATAAACATGTCTCGCCCAACTGGTAGCACTCGGCCTACATAAGCCACCCTCTGTTTGCAGGTGAGTCCAGGGTCTGGAGCATTCAACCAGTCACAGATGCCTGCTGGCTTCAACTCTGCCTCCCAGCCTATGTCCGCCCCGGCAAATTTTTCAGGCCAATCACTGTCCACTGCCACCTCCAGTTTCAACCAATCGCTGCCTTCCTCTTCTCAGGGCATTTCCTCCCAGTCATTTCAACAGCCTTTTGACTTGCAGTATATGGAGACCGACAGGTTGGTGATCACCAGATGATTTTTATCATAATTCTATTTAGTTCAATAGATAGGAGATTGATTATTTTCAATATGGTAACGCTTTTGAATTGATGCTTTTGAATTGATATCTACAGCTAAACTTTCTGACCTGTGGTAAATCTAGAAATTTCTTACTGGGGAATTCACTTATTAAAAAGCTGAGGTTCATCCTCAAGGTTTGTCCTTTTACAGGATATTTTTAATTAAGTTCTACACATGGTAGTTTAGATAACTGAATCTGCCACTGATGACATGATTAAGACATACTGAAATTTATCTAACTGGCTTTCAAGAACAATTCTGCCATTTCATCTGATGGTTAGGTATGTAAGAGACAGGTATATATATGCAAGTTGAAAATTAACAAGAATGATCTATCAATTTCTTAACGAACCAGTATCTCTTCATTATTTTGTTCAATGTATTAACAAAGGCCCTTCTTACAATTACAGTAAGAAACCTGGTATGCCTGGTGACTTGAATCCAGCCACATCCAACTCTACGTCGCAGTACGTCAAACAAGAGCTGCGCATTATCTGTAGTGCACGCTCTGAGAAACAACAACTTCAGTCACAGCAACACCAGCAGCAACAACAGCTGCAACAACAGCAGCAACAAGCAGACCAGCTCGCCTTTGACACTGGGGAACTTCCACTAGATATCCTAGAAACTAGTAAGTGATTGATATTCTCATTTATAACAATAGAATTATACCTTCACCTTATCGGAATGAATTGGATGTAGGTTTTATAAATATGAGAGCAATACTTTGCAACAAGGATATTACTTTTTAGCTCATCTGGCCTGTAAGGCCCGATGGGCTTATGGCATGGCATGGTGTCCGGCGTCCGTCCATCCGTCCGTAAACTTTGTGGAATTTCGACTTCTTCTCCAGAACCAAAAGGCCTAGAAAGCTGAAACTTTGTGTACAGACTCCTTGACTAGTGAGGATTATAAATTGTAGCTTTGGTGGTCCTGTGACCCCTAATAAGGGCCACAGGGGCCACGCCCTAAAAACCTATTTTCATCTTCTTCTCCAGAACCATGAGGCCTAGAAAGCTGAAACTATGTGTACAGACTCCTTGGCTAGTGAGGATTATAAATTGTAGCTTTGGTGGCCCTTTGACCCCTAATAAGGGCCACAGGGGCCACGCCCTAAAAACCTATTTTCATCTTCATCTCCAGAACCATAAGGCCTAGAAAGCTGAAACTTTGTGTACAGACTCCTTGATTATTGAGGATTATGAATTGTAGGTTTGGTGACCCTGTTGCTCCAATGAAGTATAAGGCCAGCCTTGAAAACTGTAACTTGTCGCCTATTATACTTAATTTTATGATTGGTGACCCTTTGGCCTCTACAAAGGGGGAATCACATTTGCCACACTCAACAGCATATATTGTAATTGACGATGAAGCCTGATGAGCTACAGAGCCAATGGCTCTATTTTTCTCTTTTACGAACACTAACCTTTGTGTTTTAAGTAATTAAAACCTTAATGTTGTCTTAAAACCAAATTTACTATTATTCAACTTCCTGTTTAAGCTCCTTAAAAACTGAAACTGATGATGAGAATGAAAATAGAATTTTACTAATGAGTATTTTGATAATGCATGACCAATAAGATGAAGGAGTTTTGAAAGGGGATTGGTGGTGGTTGTTGGGTCGGGTAGGTGTCACCCTTGAGGTCAAACCATACTCACAATTTTAAGACAAAAAAGAATTCCCACTTGAACCCTCCAATGAAATTGCCGCTGAGGACAGTTATTCTCATTTCCAATACTATCAATTTACGCTATCCCTCAAGGTTGGCAAAAATTTTCTGTCATAAAATGTAGCAATGAAGTCATTGGCGTGTTCTCTCCCTACAGTTAATGACATGACAAAGGAGCATGCGGCGGGTGGCGGGGGAGGACTGAACCTGGACGACCTTGGGGACGAAGAGGACGTCATCTCGCACTCTCGCCAGGAGGCCAAGAAGAGGCTGCAGCAGTTCCGCGCTCTCTCCACCGGCCAGGCTCAATATGGTAAACACTCTTTTTTGCAGTTTAATCCGTTCACCCCTTAGAACCTAGTAACAAAAAGGCTTTTAATCCTGATTTCTGGTTAGGATGAAAATATTAAGGGCAGTGGCATGTTTTTGGAAAGTTATATTTTTTCAAGTTTCCAATTTAGATACAGTAGAACATGTATATATAACAAACTCCAAGGAACCAAAGAATTTAGTTCACTATATCCGGTGTTCGCTATACGCATATAACTTTAATGATATTATATAGGGACGGGACTTGAAAATGTGTTTGCTATATCCGATTGTTCGCTGTATCCGAGTTCATTATATCCGTGTTCTACTGTATTAGTTAATGTTAAGTTTATGATCTTCAGAGGTCAAACATCTAGTTACTTAACTTTATTATTCGTAGTAGTGAAACAAGATGACTTTTGATGCTAACCAGTTGGTGTGGTTGCTTAGTTCCAGACGATGCTGAGGCAAAAGCTACAAGTTTATTCCGTAACCAGCTGCTCTGTCCGCCACCTCAAGAGCAGCAACCCAAACCTGCCGGCAAGCCAGACAACATCTCTCAAGTCAATGTGGTCCAGCGAGAACCCCGGGTAAGCTCCTCAATGTCTTCCACAACATTGATCTTTCCTTATATGAAGAGGGCGCAAGCCTCCCGAAATGTAACGATTAAATCATCGCCTTATCACCTATGTCATCATTGTGTTGGAAAGTTCACTCTAATTGCCTCAGATATGGCAAAATTTTCATTAAAGTCTCTTAAAAAAAATTGATCGTGCCTCAGATATGTCAAAATTATTTCGTTAAAATCTTTTTAACATTAATTTTGCCTCAGTTTGATAAATTTATTTTGGTTTTGTTTTTGGCTGCCTCTTTTATTTTGTCTGTATATGCAAATTTGAAAATAAGGGAATGATAGGTTTATCAAAGAAGACAAATAATGGTTCCATCTGAATAACATCAATATGTACTCTAAAGTATTGTTGCTAATGGAATTTATAAATTGCATAAATATCTAGTAAAGAAGACTAATACACTACAAGTTTTATAAATACAATGACCACACTAATTTAATAGACATTTTCTTGGATGTAATTTTCATGTTGTGTAATCAATACTGTAAACATTTTACAATATATATACTTCCTAAGATGGAATCTAGACATGATCAAATCTGACAATGTATGTTTGTCTAGACAAAAGTATTTTGGCTAGCAGGATCTTATTTGATAGGCATAGTAGAATATGTTACTTAACCAGTTTGTTTGCTTGCAGACCCCGATCGATGATATACGTCCAGCAGATCAAAAGAATAGCTTACTGCAGCAGCTGTTGTCTGAATGATGTGCCGGCCAGTGTAGAGGAGTAGCTGTGTAGATGATTAAGTGATCAAGGGCTTTCACTTTGGATGAGACAGAAAGAGATGCCAAGAACTGAAGGCTAAGCAGATATTATTTTTGTACATTAACTGATTGTTGTGTTGTGGAGAATGAGAGAGAGAAAAAGTGAGAAGGGCTGATCGAGGAACAATTTGCTCATTTGAGACAGCAGTACCAGCAGAAGCAGACGCAGCCGTCAGCCATTTTGTAAATAGTTCCACAAAGTATTGTGTCAGGAAGTTAGCAGACTATATGATCTCACGACCGCCCGATCTGCCGCAATGGACAGAGACTAGCGGGCATGTAAACAGATGGCAGTATTTGTGCATTACAATGGAAACTCAGGTGGTTGAGGGATTTCTACATGACATGTGTGACGATTATGGGAAACTCTGGTAGCAGGTGGAAGCGTCCTACTTCTGCATGATGCACGAAGTTGGAGGGTGTGTATATATGTGGCTGCTTGACTGAGCTTGGAGCATTGTGAGATGGGACTTACTGAAGAGCAGCCGACATGTGCTCGAGGAGTGATGTAGTTATTTTCATGAACTTTGTGATACACAGACATTTTGCTTGAAGATTGCCACCTCACAGACTTTGCTTGGTTTCAGTTAGCTTCAGTGCACAAGCTTGCAAGACTTACAGACTAACTGCTGAGTGTGTTATCTGCAAGCAGCCAAGTGTTCCGTTGATTATACTCGGCAAGCTGTACCCAGCATTGTTTTCGCTCACCATTTCCACTTATTTTCAAGGTCATCATATCCCAGTTTGTTTATTCATTGGTTACTTCATCCATAAATACAGCACTTGATATTTTTGTGGCTGACAAAGCCAGGTAATTCTTTGTGTTGCTGTTGTGTGACAGAGAGAGAAGGCAACAGCACTGGAACCAGAACTGAAAAAGGACAGTTTCCGTCACATCGTCACCATGTGTCTCAGGTTGCTGCCACGTCACTGACCCAACCCATCACTCAACCTTCACTTTAGGGCATGCCTTCCACCCCTCCAGATACCAAGTGGTATCATCTGCCTTATGAGAGACTGTGCTTTTGGTAGGGGTGGAAGACTGTTAACACTTCATTTGTAGGGGGGGTTGGAGAACTATGTAATTGCACAGAGAATGTATTTTATGTATGTATAAACTGAACATGGCGTAAAAATGTCTACTCACAGAATTGGCCTTCTATGTTAAACTGGATATGTTGTCGTATAAGCCTTATATGCCTCCTCGCTTGGACGCCAGACACTAGGCAAAGCAGACCTCTCAGTATAGAGATAAGATTTCAGTTAGATTTCTACAAGATATCGTAGGCTAGATTTCTACAAGATACTGTAGGCTATCGTCATTTCCTGTGCCTGTGAAGGCAATTGCCTAACAAAAGTATGTGCGGTACCAAAATGGAAATTCCTTTGTTCATTCGTTTTAAGTTGGATATTCTTTTAATAATTTTTTTTCAGAAAATTAAATAGAAAAAGAAGTAAATTATTCCTGCTATTGTATGCTTGAACTATGTGTGAATTTGAAAAAGGTTTGGTCATCACAATTGAAATTTCAGTTTGATTTAACAATTTGCCTTTGAAAATTGACAACATAGACAATGTTTATGAAGTCTGTGATATCTTGCGTACATGGTGTTTTTGACCGAAGATAGCATATAAAGCTTGCTACAGTTTTGTAGCAGTGGTTTCACTTTCAGTTATGTGCCCAGTGAATATTGTGTTCCTCCATAAAAAAAGAAATTACATTTTTTTTTTGTCTGTTTATTTTCAAAACTAAATCAAATTGAAGAATATTTCGTCTTGGATGTAGGTGTGTTTGAAATTAGAGAGTTAAAGTTACAAGTTGAGGAGATTAAGTTAGATATGTAACTTTTTTAGATCAATTGTTAACCGAAGTTACAAATTTGACATAACTTCATGAGCAAGGTCATGTGAAGGATAAATTTGTATCTTAAATGTTTTATAGGCAGATGGAATAGCAAAGAATTAATTGGTTGAGTATCAACAATATTATGGATTATCTGAGGCATTTGATTGATGAGAAAATTTCACCCCTTAGACTAATTATTATTTGTTGTAGATTTGTTAAACATATCTGTTGATTTCTTGTACCAGGTTTCAGTCGATCAAGTTGATCTTCCCTATTGTGAAAGACAACTCAGATCACGACCATTACTTGTTCAGTTTGTACAGCTATGTAGTATTTTTATTTCAGAGAGGTCCAACCTCAAGAAAAAATTCCTTCCTGTCGCTATGGAAACTCATCAGTTTCCATGGTGACTGGGACAAGGACGAGTTTGTTAGAATTAAAAACAAAGTGCTATATATGAATTCTGTTTTCAACATCCCCAGTGAAGATTTGTTTCTGTAACTATTCTGTATTAGATGTCATGTCTTGTTTTCGTTACTATGGTTACAGCTACTGTCATTACAGTTGCTAATGCGGCCATTATCACCAGTCCCCATTTGTTCTGTTGACTTCTTCTATTAGTTGCGGGGTTGTATCGGCAGCATTTGACATTGTGAGAGGCTAGTCCCCTTGTATAGGGACATCAGATGTATATGAGCAAGAGGCCGCCGGTAAAAGTTCATATTGTTAAATGGATGGCAGTTATAGAACTTGGAGACTGGTAAGAAGGCAATAAAATACATGTATAATTATTCATTTGTCTTTGTGCTTTTTTTCATCCCGTATCACTTCCTTTCTATTTGAGGAGGAAAAGTTTTATTCATATATATTTATCAGTATTTGTGTTTACCTCAAGTTTAAGAGGTATTTTAGAGATATAATATGTTATTAAAAATTGTAGTTTGAAGAGCTAAGATATATACAGTATGTAGGGGTGTAACAATACATCAAACTATCGATATATCGCGATAGTTAGCTTGGCAATAGTACACTATCGATAGGAAACACAAAAAGACTATCGCTATCGCAATAGTAAGGTTAACTATCGATAGTATCGAAAGTGTAATGTTCCGCTAAATTTGGAAATATTTACTCATTTTTCTGCCGGTTAGTTGAAATTATTCATTCTCGAATGAGGACAGATGTGATATTGGAGTGAGGAAGTCATTTGCTAGAGTGAAAAATGACAAAAGCTGTTTAATTCATGATTTTATCACAGATTTTGCCTCATATTACTTTCAACAAACACATGAATATAATAAAGATTATGAATATTCTAGCTAATTTTGGATTTTCTTAAGATCCAACACTATCGCAATAGTTATCGCAATAGTGGCTCACAATAGTCTATCGTTATCGCAATAGTAGGTTGCAATAGACAATCGCTATCGCAATAGTCCAATGTCCATGGTCAATAGTCGCCCCTAAAGTATGCCTATTCAGCTATTTGAAAATTCTTAAAGCAATGAAGCAGTGATCTTTAAGGCATTATTGATGCTTTTTCAAATCCCAACACAAAAAATCTACTAAGAAAAGCCTTTACTTTTACCGGCAACATAAAACAAAAGATATTGCATCATCTTTTCTGAAAAAAAGCAATTTACTTTTGAACCGTTATCCATTAAACCGCCAACGGATAATTGAAGTATAAAAAAAACTTCAGCTTAGGTTAATTGTTTAACAAAACAATTTTCATCGGCCTGGACTTAGCAGTGTTAAAGTTCTGTTCGGGAAATTTAATTCAAAATCAGGTCTCTGGAGAAATTACCTAAATCAATTAGACCAGATGGTTCAAATGGTTCAAAACCCTGGTTCATATTTTATATAATGTCCATGAGCAAATTGATTGAAGCGTGTATAAAATATATTCAGCCATATTATGGCTGCATTATATACATATCTTGATTTTCCTTTGTGAATATGGAATATATATTTCAGCAGATATGAACATGAATATTTTAAACACGTCGAGCACATCTGAAACGATAAATTAAAAAAAATAATTAATTGTTTATCCATAAACAGCAAAGTCATTTTGGGGAAATTTTGAAAACGATTATCTTTCAAAAGTGTTTTAGGTGTGAAAATATTATATGATAGGTCTCATTATGAAATGTATCGGTCTTTGGTGGTTAAATCGAAAAAGTTGTGAGGACGACACAATTTGTTCTGTAAACGCCAGATGTCGAGAATACAATTCAAACCCAAAGTTAGGAAAATGATTGTCATAAGATAAAGGTCTATATATCAGGAAAGAGAATAAAACTATTTATAAAATCTCTGTAAATGCGAGGTAGCAACATTTCCTAAAGAGTCCTAAACAAGATCTTCATGGCAGTTTATTAGACTTTCATACGAATCGAAAGCCAAATAAAATGTGAAGACAATCATTCAAAACATCTTATCAGCCGAGGCGAAATCACGGTACCAGTTACATGAAAACTTGTTACAGAAACATTGAAACTGTATTAACTTAAACATTATATACTTCCTGCTTTACATAAGTTAATGAAATTAATGTGATTACTTGACGCGCAGGTTTGTTCGGTTTTCATTCAGGATCGAGACTTATAAACCATCTACTCTCTCTACTGTTCAGCAATATAATTATGCCTTTCGGCATAAATCCGTTTGTCTCCAAGTGGAACCATTCAGAAAGTTTGGTATTTAATATATGCGAGTCCAACAACTCATATATCGCTTTAAAATCGATAGATTTTAAAATACATTGAGTACAAAGCCTAACGTTATTGTCTGTAGTTTGTGGTGCGATAGGTTCAGTCTATCACAAAGACGGATGTTTAACGTCAAAATAACCATTTTAAAACAAGCGTTAGTTTGAAGTTAACTACAAATAATATTTTGTCTAAGCTATTTTTGGTCATTCAAAACAAAATAAAAAACTAGTTTTGGAGAATAATAGGTTTAGCGAGATTCTGTACGAACTGCTTATGCTTGAGCATTCTTGAAAGCTCTTGGCGCATTTGGAAGTGATCCCGACAACATCGACATTGGTTTTATGTAAAAGGATAAAATTAAAGGTTTCAAAGACACGAAAACTGTTAATCAGTTTCAAAACCCATCAAAATTTTCATTGATTCGTTTCATTGATGATCCGAGGTACCTTTTGTCGAAACTATCTCGTTTGTTCGTGTATTCTTGACAGCGCTTAGAAGTGACACCGAACCGTTCTCTTCTGAACATCGACACTGGTTTTATGCAAAATTACATTGGACATTGAAGGTTTAAAGGACACGAAAACTGACACCATCAGTTTCAAGACACATCAAATTTGGCATTGATTTCTCAAGAACCGAGGTATTTTTTTGTTGAAACTATCTCTTTAGGAAAAAGAACAAATGGGATTATCCACTGGAATTGCCTATCCATGTGATTTAAGATATTAAATACAGTGGTCTTTCAATTTTCTGTTATAGCAAACGTATTTAAGCTTACGCGGCCAGTTAATACAAAAGTTAAAAACCAGGTTAATACAGTGTGGACAAACACATTATGAAAATCAATTCATATAAAGGCTGAATTGAAGGGAGTTTTAATTTCAAAATAACACAAAATGAATAAAATTTCACAATTAAAAGAAACAGATGTCTTAATTAATATTTAAACTAAGTTATCGATATCTAGTCTATTATCTAATAACTTTTAAAAAATATTTGTGAATCATAAGGACCTATGTTATGTTAGTGTCACCCCTGCACAATTCTAAATTGTTAACATGACCTGGTTGGTACAATCAATCAGCTGGCGGCATTTTTGAAAGCGTAAAACCATCACTTACGCATTTCACTAAATGTTCACTATATACGGTTGGTATTATCTGTCACATTCCTGATTAAGCATACAACGAACAACTTCCATAAAGGTCAACAAACTTTCATACATACATACAAAGATTTATATAGCGCCTTTTCCAATAGAATTGCTCAAAAGCGCTGTCTAAATCCTATTACATATATGTACAAGTGAAAAAGTATGTTTTGAGTTGGGCCTTGAAGCTTGACAACTCAAGTTCTGATCTTAGACTGGATGGTAAGCTGTTCCAGAGGACCGGTCCAGTTCTTGAGAAGGATCGATCTCTATATGACTTGGTTCGTGTCTGTGGAATTTTCAGAAGTGTTTGGTCACTTGAACGAAGTGTTCTGGCGGGTTGATACAATATTAGAAGATCAGAAAGGTATTTCGGGGCCAAATTGTTTAAACTCTTAAAAACACTAACATGATTTTGTAGTGGATTCTGAATCGTACGGGCAGCCAGTGAAGAGTTTTCAGGGATGGAGATCTGTGATCTCTCCTTTTGGTTTTGCAGATCAATCGAGCAGCTGAGTTCTGTACTTTCTGTAACCTGTGAAGGACTTGTTGAGGCACACCACAAAGCAAAGAGTTACAGTAGTCCAAGCGGGATGTTACATATGCTTGTACTAGAGCTTGAGAGGATTTCACATTTAGGTATCGACGGATTGCACCAATGTTGCGCAGATGAAAGTATGACTGTCGACACACATTGCGAATGTGGGGCTCCATGCTTAGGACAGAGTCGAACACTACACCAAGATTGCGAACCTGTGGTTGAGGATGTATCTCAGAATCACCGATGTAAAATTTCGGAAGCAGAAGTTTCTTCTGGATTCGCGGAGGACAAAACACAACCAGTTCATGCCATTTCAGGATGAAGGTATCAATGCTACGGAAAATGTGTGAATAGGTAAAGTTGTAAATTGTCTAAAATTATCGGATACTACGTCTGTCACGACCGATTCTCGACATTGGGGCTTTACGTCAATTATCTGTTCTATTCTGCGCTACAAATTACCAGAGAAATCCATTGACGTATTATCCCCCGGCGTAAAAAGCGCGGGAACCTGTTGTATCTCTGACTTCACTTCTAGTTCTCTTTTGTCGATTCCCTCAACGTTTCTCACCGATTTGTCTTTTATGTTGTGAATGGCACATCTATGTCCTTAATAGCTGAAATATTGCTGAAAGCAATCTAAACCCTACTGACTCGTTATAAAGCGCGGGTATGCAGCCTATTTTTTCTGGACCACATTTGTAAAGAAAACTGTTCGTATTACCTTGTTGATCTTTGAATGTTAAAAACTGATTGACATTCACGAAGTCATAATCCTTTAAAATTGTTTTAGATTTTGAGCTCATCTGGCCTGTAAGGCCCGATGGGGTTATGGCATGGCATGGTGTCCGGCATCCGTCCGTCCATCCGTCCGTAAACTTTGTGGAATGTCGACGTCTTCTCCAGAACCATAAGGCCTAGAAAAACGAAAATTTGTGTACAGACTCCTTGACTAGTGAGGATAATAAATTGTAGCTTTTGTGTCCCTGTGGTCCCTAATAAGGGCCACAGGGGCCACGCCCTAAAACTTATTTTCATTTTCTTCTCTTGAAGCATAAGGCCTAGAAAGCTGATAATAAATTGTAGCTTTGGTGACCCTGTGTCCCTAATAAGGGCCACAGGGGCCACGCCCTTAAAACTTATTTTCATCTTCTCTAGAAGCATAAGGCCTTGAAAGCTGAAACTTTGTGTACAGATTCCTTGACTAGTGAGTATTATAAATTGTAGCTTGGGTGGCCCTTTGGCCCCTAATAAGGACCACAGGGCGCCACGCCCTTACTCTGTATGCAAACTCGTAAGTTAGATAATGAGGATTCCAAATTGTAGATTTTGTGACCCTGTGGTACAAAGTAAGGCGAGAACCATATTTGCCACCTTAAAGCAAACTTGATATGAAGCCTGATGAACTACAGAGCCACTGGCTTTATTTTTCCTAGATCTCCACTCACGTGTAAAGAATGTGCTCGACTGAAATTTCGTTTTTCGATTGTGGAAAAAATTCCTACGATGACGAATTCTGATACTGAACTCTTAATTGTGAAAATGAGTCACTTCATTTTGCCATTACTCTTGTCTTCGCGTAAAGGAAAATCCAGAAATCCTTTTTTTTTTAGAAAGAAAGCAACTTGTAACTTGCAACCTGATTCTGGTCCTACTTGTTGAGTTAACGCTAAACTATGTTAAGTTATTTTGCCAACATAAAACAGCCTCATATATAGTATACTATATACGGTTGGTATTATCTGTCACATTCCTGATTAAGCATACAACGAACAACTTCCATAAAGGTCAACAAACTTTCATACATACATACAAAGATTTATATAGCGCCTTTTCCAATAGAATTGCTCAAAAGCGCTGTCTAAATCCTATTACATATATGTACAAGTGAAAAAGTATGTTTTGAGTTGGGCCTTGAAGCTTGACAACTCAAGTTCTGATCTTAGACTGGATGGTAAGCTGTTCCAGAGGACCGGTCCAGTTCTTGAGAAGGATCGATCTCTATATGACTTGGTTCGTGTCTGTGGAATTTTCAGAAGTGTTTGGTCACTTGAACGAAGTGTTCTGGCGGGTTGATACAATATTAGAAGATCAGAAAGGTATTTCGGGGCCAAATTGTTTAAACTCTTAAAAACACTAACATGATTTTGTAGTGGATTCTGAATCGTACGGGCAGCCAGTGAAGAGTTTTCAGGGATGGAGATCTGTGATCTCTCCTTTTGGTTTTGCAGATCAATCGAGCAGCTGAGTTCTGTACTTTCTGTAACCTGTGAAGGACTTGTTGAGGCACACCACAAAGCAAAGAGTTACAGTAGTCCAAGCGGGATGTTACATATGCTTGTACTAGAGCTTGAGAGGATTTCACATTTAGGTATCGACGGATTGCACCAATGTTGCGCAGATGAAAGTATGACTGTCGACACACATTGCGAATGTGGGGCTCCATGCTTAGGACAGAGTCGAACACTACACCAAGATTGCGAACCTGTGGTTGAGGATGTATCTCAGAATCACCGATGTAAAATTTCGGAAGCAGAAGTTTCTTCTGGATTCGCGGAGGACAAAACACAACCAGTTCATGCCATTTCAGGATGAAGGTATCAATGCTACGGAAAATGTGTGAATAGGTAAAGTTGTAAATTGTCTAAAATTATCGGATACTACGTCTGTCACGACCGATTCTCGACATTGGGGCTTTACGTCAATTATCTGTTCTATTCTGCGCTACAAATTACCAGAGAAATCCATTGACGTATTATCCCCCGGCGTAAAAAGCGCGGGAACCTGTTGTATCTCTGACTTCACTTCTAGTTCTCTTTTGTCGATTCCCTCAACGTTTCTCACCGATTTGTCTTTTATGTTGTGAATGGCACATCTATGTCCTTAATAGCTGAAATATTGCTGAAAGCAATCTAAACCCTACTGACTCGTTATAAAGCGCGGGTATGCAGCCTATTTTTTCTGGACCACATTTGTAAAGAAAACTGTTCGTATTACCTTGTTGATCTTTGAATGTTAAAAACTGATTGACATTCACGAAGTCATAATCCTTTAAAATTGTTTTAGATTTTGAGCTCATCTGGCCTGTAAGGCCCGATGGGGTTATGGCATGGCATGGTGTCCGGCATCCGTCCGTCCATCCGTCCGTAAACTTTGTGGAATGTCGACGTCTTCTCCAGAACCATAAGGCCTAGAAAAACGAAAATTTGTGTACAGACTCCTTGACTAGTGAGGATAATAAATTGTAGCTTTTGTGTCCCTGTGGTCCCTAATAAGGGCCACAGGGGCCACGCCCTAAAACTTATTTTCATTTTCTTCTCTTGAAGCATAAGGCCTAGAAAGCTGATAATAAATTGTAGCTTTGGTGACCCTGTGTCCCTAATAAGGGCCACAGGGGCCACGCCCTTAAAACTTATTTTCATCTTCTCTAGAAGCATAAGGCCTTGAAAGCTGAAACTTTGTGTACAGATTCCTTGACTAGTGAGTATTATAAATTGTAGCTTGGGTGGCCCTTTGGCCCCTAATAAGGACCACAGGGCGCCACGCCCTTACTCTGTATGCAAACTCGTAAGTTAGATAATGAGGATTCCAAATTGTAGATTTTGTGACCCTGTGGTACAAAGTAAGGCGAGAACCATATTTGCCACCTTAAAGCAAACTTGATATGAAGCCTGATGAACTACAGAGCCACTGGCTTTATTTTTCCTAGATCTCCACTCACGTGTAAAGAATGTGCTCGACTGAAATTTCGTTTTTCGATTGTGGAAAAAATTCCTACGATGACGAATTCTGATACTGAACTCTTAATTGTGAAAATGAGTCACTTCATTTTGCCATTACTCTTGTCTTCGCGTAAAGGAAAATCCAGAAATCCTTTTTTTTTTAGAAAGAAAGCAACTTGTAACTTGCAACCTGATTCTGGTCCTACTTGTTGAGTTAACGCTAAACTATGTTAAGTTATTTTGCCAACATAAAACAGCCTCATATATAGTTATCACTAACAATGGCCCCCTCTAATAACTCAAAAGAAGATGTTTATTGCATAGAAAGGGCATGTTATTGAATTATTTGACAACATTTGCGAGGTGGAAAATAATATATTTTTGATTTAATGAAATTGTGTTTCAACAGGCAGTTCGTTAACCTTTAACTCGCAGCTGATTTTAAAAATTGATCCGTTTTAACAATTAACAATTAACAATTAACATTGCTTCAGTTAGTAACAACATATACACGCAGATCGAATGGATGTGGTATAAAACTTATATCAAGCAAATTAAGTGAAGTTTTTATTCCATTATATTTCTCTACAGCAACTAGCAGATTGTCTTTCGAAGGGTCAATTGAATTAGGTCTTAATTGTGGTTGCCCAGTTATTCTATCTTTCAATAGCTAAATGCCTAATAATATAAAGGACCCTTCTCACTAACCCAAATGATCACATACCAGGTACAACATTCAAGGTCCCTATTAACGGTCCAGGATTATGAGCCTGGTACATGATACTACATATGTGTTTCAATAATAGGAATATGAAGAATAAAATTGTATAATTTTTTGTAGTTTGAGTGAAGTCAATAAATTTTCGCATTTTAAAAATCCAAAAATCGACCATTCATGCTTATTTCATGCAGAACACTTTGACAGGAATTTTATTGGCATGCCATTTCCATTCACCAATGCAATTAGAATGTTTCGAAATTCTTAATGGTATATATAACTGTCATTCATAAGATTGACATATTTAAGTTATTCAGAAATTTTTAAAGAATATAATCGGTTATGATGACGTCATTCTATTGTGTTAATAGTGGCTTATTTTTTAAGAAATACTGCTCATAGACAGTCCCAAACATGGTGCTGTCAGTTTTTTCAAAGAACTTACATAAAACAGAGTGTACTCCATGTGTTCCGAGATATTTCTGAATAGTAAAGTGATAAATCTAAAAGTTGAAACTTCGCGAGTCAACACTCGAATGTGCTTTCCTCCGATATTTAAATCAGCGATTTTATCCACTGGACTACGGAGGATTGCTGTTAGTTTGTAAACACGGGAATCCGATATCGTAAATAAAATGTAGGTAAAACGCGAGTAAGAAAGATTTAGAGGGGACGGATCTTTCTTACGTTTTACCAACATTTTATTTACGATATCGGGTTACTGTGTTTGTAAATGAGTAGCATGTGTTTTTCATTTGCGGTTAAAGCGTGGCGCGCACGTGCAATGCGATGTATTGGCTTTTAGTCACACAGCGGCAAGTGAAAGATTCGCGATTCACGTGCATTGACGAAGGGCGTACATGGTTCGAATCCCGCCAGGGGCTCGGCAACTATTTCTGCAGTAGGGAACTGTTCTACACGCAGTAAGGTTTGGGTGCAATGATTCACTTAATTTCATTTCAGCGCAGTACCACCCATGGTTCGCTAATGCCAGCCGATGCTCGCAGGTTTCACCGCAATACATAGCGGCATTGAAAGTGTTGCGGGGCTTTCTCCCTGTTATAATACAATCAGTAGTGATATAAGTTGACAACACTTGAAAGCCGAGTTTAACCCTAAATTACCTGATCTTAACATAGAAACATTCTGTACCCTTAATCCGTTGAAATATCATATTTTCTGTTTTAGTCATTTGAATGGATTGACATTTTCCATTGGTTAAAAATTCGGTTACAATTTGATACAAAGTCCTTGACGTGTATTAATGTTAAAAGCTTTACATAAACAATACAAATGAATAAATCCGAAGGTCTAATTTTCCGAAAAGAACACCCTTTTACAAAGTTATAAAACTGATGCAGAAATCTCGCTTGAATACGATAACTTCGAAACACGCCAAATACAACCCAAACTACGGAAGTAGATTGATTATTCTCACGGGATCATTTGTATTGAGGATTAAGATAGAATTGCAGAAGTCGTTTTAAGGTTAATTCAAAGGCATTTGGTATTAATCCTTGTTTGATACGGATAAACCATAAATCCTCTATAATAGAGTAAAACCGCTAGGTCTCTCAGCTCTGACCTTTGCGTTTATCCAAGTCGTAGGTATCTGTGCTTCAGAAACCATTAAACGACAGGCTCGGGAATACAATGAAAATCCATTAACAGTGCTGAATTTCTAAATGATTCTTTGTGAAATTGCTTGCTGATACCCAAATCCTTCTGTAAATTCCACAGTTAACCTTTAACATGTTGTGTGTTCTGGGATTTGTTGTTTTCCTTAGATATGTAGCTTTGATAATGAGAACGTTCTCTTGCATATGCATTTATTTTAATATCACTTGGAAGATGTGTGTGGCAACCATTTATGAAAACGTCCTTTCATAAAGAATATCTTGACACTTGGGCCATGGTAGATTGTACTGTTTGAGACCAGTGTAAGTAAATCTAGCTTCAATAATACTCGCATCACTCCCGATATTAAGTCTAGCAAGATTCTGTAGCGGGTCTCGTCAGCTGATCTATCGAATTGACCAATCAGAGATCGTCTTACAAAGCCGCAATAATTTGCATTCGCACAGATAACGTTGGAGGGTCACAGGTCGGCGAAAGGTCGACTGACGCGACCTGCTACTGCAGCTTGCTAGACTCAATATCGGGAGTGAAGCGAGTATTATTGCGGCTAGGTTTACTTAGACTTGTTTGAGACATGAGGCATTATGTACCGAAGTGACGAACCGTGACGTCATGACATTGACATATACGCCATATAACTACGAGGTCAGAGCTATGCATACTTAGCTACATATAACCTGCTACTTAATGCCATTTCGGTGATATACTAATCTTGCTACTAATTTAATGCCATTTCGTCGATATACTAATCTTGCTAATAAATGTATTGCCATTTCGGTGATATACTAATCTTGCTACTAATTTAATGCCATTTCGGGTGAAATACTTAAATACGTATCCTGTTATCAGTCAAATGAAGTTGATTTAAAATACTTATAGTAATCATATAATGATAATTATGTGTGAAATAAATAATAGGCCTAAGCATGTGAGATACCAACCCAAAGGAAACGCCATTGCCGTTTATTCGAAATACTAACAATTTTGCCAAGCAACTACCGTTTATGTGAAATACTAACCCCTAAGCCAAGTAACTGACGTTTATGTGAAATACCTACCCCTCAACTCAACCAAGCAATCTTCTGTGAAATAGAAAACTATTTATCGGCCAAATGACATTTTAGTGAAAACCTTACTTTGTTATCAAGCAACTTACGTTTCGGTGTAGATACTAATACTGCAATAAAACAAATGGACGTTTTGTTTAAATACCTATAACTTAAATGGAAAGTAGATTCAGTGCACAAGACACGTTTATTACCCAATGGATATTTGTAAACTTGAATTCTGCACAAATGAGTTACATTTTACTGTTTCAGGTTATGAAAGTGACCATAGAGGGTTTGATTTATCCCCTTTAGTGCCCAAATTTTTAAAAGTAAAAAAATGTTTATATTTATATGAATCATGTTTAGAAAAAAACATAATCAAGTATTATTTTTCATTTATGCCACTATTTTGTCATTTCGAAGAGAAAATTGCCCTGTGGACACGGAATACTGAACAATGTTTCGTCCCATTAATGAGACAGTACAGTAGGTGCTCAATAAAAAACGAAGACATCAACAAATGCTTCTCTAAAAAAAGGTTATGGGTCAAATCTATTTTCTGCCTGATATGTTTCGATGCAAAGATCAGATACGATTTCAAAATTCTAAGCATCGATCTTGTTTAAATGTATTCAACATATCCCGACGACAAAAACTGTGTACAAAAGAAATGGAATATAAAAAAAACGAGTATGTCAGTCTCTTGAAAAATTATAAGGCTCAATGAAACTGTTTGCACCTTTATGAGGTGGTTGTGTGTGTATACGTGTAATATGCATTTTTCATGAACAATTCGAGCACCAAAATCGCTCAATACAGCTGCGTATCTTAAGTTTGTTCACTTGATTGTGTATCTAAGTGCAAATATCATGTAATTTAGATTTGATGTCGACATCCATAAAATAACTCCAGTGGCACTTACAAAGGATCACCAACTGTCAATGTGTAAGATAACCATTCCCAAACCATTTTTCGGAATCGTTTTGTCACTCCTGCTGAATTTCGGTATTTGGTATGCTTAAATAGACAGATGGAGTCATATTTGTGAAATTCAGATTTTTAGCTCATCAGGACTGAAAGTCCAGATGGGCTTATGGCATGGCCCGTCGTCCGGCGTCCGGCGTCCGTCGTACATCCGCCCCCAAACTTTTGACACTTTCGACTTCTCCTCATGAACCATACACATAAGAGAGCTGAAATTTTGTGTACAGGTACCTTAGCATATGGAGATTCTAATTTGTAACTTTGGTGACCCTGTGACCCCAAAAAGGGTCACAGGGGTCACAACTTTAAAAACCTATTTTCATCTTCTTCTCCAGTTCCAAAAGGAGTAGAGAGTTAAAATGATATGTGCAGACTCCCTGGCCAATGGGGATTCTAATTTGTAACTTTGGTGACTCTGTGACCCCAAATAGGGAAACAGGGGTCACAACCTTAAAAACATATTTTCATCTTCTTCTCCAGTTCCAAAAGGAGTAGAGAGTTAAAAATGATATGTGCAGACTCCTTGGACAATGGGGATTCTAATTTGTAACTTTGGTGACCCTGTGACCCCAAATAGGGAAACAGGGGTCACAACCTTAAAAACCTATTTTCATCTTCTCCTTAAGTTCCAAAAGGTCTAGAGAGCTGAAATTATATGTGCAGACTCCTTGGCCAATGGGGATTCTTAATTGTAGATTTCGTGACCCCATGATCCCAAATAGGGTCACAGGGGTCACAACCTTTAAAACTTATTTTCATCATCATCTTCAGTTCCAAAAGGTCTATTGAGCTGCAAGACTGCATGTAGACTCCTTGGCCAATTGGGTTTCTAAACTGTTGGTTTCGTGACCCAATGACCCCAAATAGGGTCTAGGGGTCACAATCTTAAAAATCTATTTTTCTCCATTAGATGACAGTCTATTGCAAATTTATTTCTCCTTGGATATTTTAGTGTGGACTTCTTTCACTGTCTAATATTGGCGATCTAGAAAGTGTTGAATAATAATAAATCATTTGGATAAGGAAATTTATTCCGAAATCGTTACATTTGTCTTGTAATTTTTTTAATAGGTTTTCTTGCAATAGATAACATCAGTTTCATTTCTAGCTCATCTTGCCTGTATAAAGCAAACTTGATATGATGCCTGATGAGCTACAGAGCCAATGGCTCTATTTTAAAAAAAATAAATAATCCCTATAATCTTTGTAAGAAAGAAATAAGCACAATAACATTGCCTAAGCGCAAAGGAATAAAATGACTTAGATCTAAAGCTTTTGATCACTTATGAAAGATTTTGTAGACAAAAATAAAAAATAGTGTTTTCGAAATTTTGACCCCTGCTCGCTTCAATGCCCTGTCTCATTTGATACGATTATCTGATAGGTTTGACGTACGAATATGTTAATGCAAACTGAATCTTGACTTATGTTTTGAAATTTCAGCATTATCCATTTCGTTTTGGCAATCCATTTCGTTTTGGCAATGCTAGGATGCATCAAAGATTTTCCAAATTACATGATATTTGCACTAGAATGCGCAGGTATGTAAACAAACGTAAGATACGCAGCTGTAGATGCTGCTGCTTTCAACTGAATTATTTTGTAGTCAGACGTAATCAAGACAATTTCGAAAGTTGAAGAAATAATTGTGTGGCAACAGGGGTGGTTTATAAGAGAAAAACTAACTGAGTGTATGCAACAAACTCTCCATGCTTCATACCACTAGGTGTGGTACCACGTAATCCAGGGCACAACATTCTTCCTCTTTCAAGATGTGTAGGTATAAACCTAAACTACTTTTGAGAAGTGGTGGCGGGATAGACAGTGCTTAGCGCGTTCGGCTTCGGATAAAGAGGTCCGTGGTTCGAATCACGCCGGGGCTCGGCAACTTTGTCTGCAGTAGAAAACTGTCAGGTCAGGTTTGCGGGCTTTCTCCCTATCGTAATCCTAGCAGCCGTGGCATAAGTGAAACTCTTGAAAGCGGCGATTAACCCCAAATGGCCTAACCTCACCTAGCCTCGAATCCCGCCTTGGGTTCAGCAGTTTAGTCAGTAGTAGAAAACTGTTGTACCTGTAGTAAGGTTTGGGTGCAATGCTACACTGAATTTCAGTGCAGTACCACCCATGGTTCTCTAGTTCCAGTCGAGGCTCGTAGGTTTCACCGCAATACATAGCCACAATGGTGTTTCGAGCTTTCTTCGCGCAATAATTCTAGCAGCCGCGATAGAAGTGAAATACTCTTGAAAGCGGCGTTTAACCCCACATCATCTCACCTGTTTTGAGTAGTTTATTTGCGAAGAATGTAGACAGGACATGTAGAAGGAGATAAATGAACAGAGACGATTCAGGAGCGACAAACATTTATTTCAGCGCAAAATATATTTATAATTTCTTGATCGGTTTCCCTGCACGGAATCAGTTATTATATCATCACAGCCACAAACTGATGTAAATAAAGCGAATTTACAATATCTGTCCAAAACATTCATAAAGAAACATAAACGGCAAATTCTTACATTACAACCAATTCTCAGTTATTGTAATCCATATAACTAAAAACTATTTGCATCAACTTTAAGTTTATTTTCAGATATCTTCCATGAATTTTTTAGAAGCATTGAATTTAAATGTACAATCTTAATATTGGATATTAACAACACTGTCAAAATAGCTGAAACAATTTCTAAAAAGAACGAATAATTCAAACTGTATCAATATAATGCATTTCACATATACCTTATAACAGATTACTATTTACACTGTCATGTGATATTCTTTCAAGTAATGAAACTTTATGCTTTTTTTCACATTTTGCTTTAATCACAACAATTTTAAAAATTTAGTTTTCAATCTACAACTGCATTAAATAATCTTCCATATCTAGCCTGAATTGAAGAAATTGTTCATTACATGTCCTCCATAATTAATTTGTAAAATAAGTTTGGATTGATAAGACTAATAACACCTTTTTTTTGTAAATATTCAACTTCTTAAAGGAAAGAAACAGTGACAAATCACAGCAAAACTTATTATAACACTAACTACACCATGTAGGCAAAAATGAACAAACAAAACATAAACTACAAAGCAAACACTTATGAGACAAAAATGAAAAATATCCTTTGTATCATTTAAAAGTATTTTTCTTGATCTTAATAATCGTGTGTTTGAATATGAATAACGAATCATTCGATGTTCAAAGAATTTCAACATGAATTAAGATTGAAAGTGTTGCAACATCACATATCAGTTCTGGATTCTAGCAAGAGACGAGAGTCCATCTCCACACAGTTCATCATTTCAAAATAATTGAAAGTCATTAGCACTAACTTCATTCAGAACACATCGGTTGAAAACACTTCAAAGTCACTTTACATTTCAAGATACTATTAAAATATTAATATTAATGGATGAAGGTTTGACTTCTGTGATTTAACGCAACTTCTGAATTTACCGCCTTTTCCCGGCATCCATCAAACGTTGTCGAAGGGCCTCATTACGCCTGTGTCCTTCCGCGTGAAGCATGTCCGCAAGGGAAGTTAGTGCGCCATTTATAGATAAACTTTTCTTCTGAACTTGGCTGCTGTCGCCATTCCTCCTAAACTTGGCCCAGAGAGTTGCAGGTGCCACCATTCGGCTGTAGGCTTGGTTTGTTCTACCGACGCGGGAAGGGTAACCCCCGGACTGAAAGAAGGTCTCCGATGTTTTGCCAAGACGGTTGAGAATCCTGGACCATAGTGAGCCAGTCTGTGACCTAGTTTCCCTGTTTCCGATGATTTCGTCTTCCAGTTTCACTGCTTCGTTTTCAAAGTTGGATTCTTTGTCTTGACCTGGTAATTCATACCCCTCTGTTTTTGGGTTGTCTTCGAAATTCTCCGCCGTGCTGATTTTCACGCATGCGCATACAACGACAAGGACTGCCACACAAACAGGAAGTCGGGGCATGACGTTCTGAAACAAGAGACAAAGGTCAATTTTAAAGATAAAAGATTCCTGAAAATCAAACACTTAAGAGTCACAGTCAAACATAACAATACATTTGAAAAGGGACAGTTCTAACGGGGTATATTTTGTGGAAACGAAACCCAAGATGAATTGAAACTGAATTGAATTAAATGTTAAGAGGTTTAAGATTTTGTTGATTGATATTTGACAACCTGATAAAGGAGAACGCAACAAAAGAACAATGATGATCAATCATCGGCTCAGCAAGTGTGTGAAGCCTTGCACAACAAGGGACTGTTGGTGTTCTACGTTTTATCATATATCATTTGTATCTGTTTGTGTTCTAAGTTTTATCATATATCATGTATGTATCTGTTTGTGTTCTAAGTTTTATCATATATCATGTATGTATCTGTTTGTGTTCTAAGTTTTATCATATATCATGTATGTATCTGTTTGTGTTCTAAGTTTTATCATATATCATGTATGTATCTGTTTGTGTTCTAAGTTTTATCATAAACAAGATATCGGATGGGAAGTCGATAGGGCTGGTTCTTTGAACGTGTGCTTGAAAATTCAAACATAGCAGCCTCTAATTTTCAAACATAAACAAAGTAAAACCATAGGTTAACCAACTTAAGTAAAAACCAGTGTAGCTATAAATATTCATATAATAGAAAAAAAAGAATGTTTAGCCAAAAAATACAAGATATCGAATACAAGATTTCTTTGGTGCATCTAAAACAAAATACACAAATAGTCATTGCTAGTCATCCTTCTTTGCTAATTAAAATTCAAAGAACTGACAAATGATGCATATAGCATCACGTAATCAAACAATTTCTCACTGATCTCATTTTAATGAATCAAATAACGTTACCAAATATTTAAAATTCGTTGTATGAATAAGGTTTCAAAATATTTAAAAATCGTTGTATGAATAAGGTTACCAAATATTTAATTCGTTGTATGAATAAGGTTACCAAATATTTAAAGTTCGTTGTATGAATAAGGTTACCAAATATTTAAAAAATCGTTGTACATTGTATGAATAAGGTTACCAAATATTTAAAATTCGTTGTATGAATAAGGTTACCTTATATTTAAAATTCGTTGTATGAATAAGGTCACCGAATATTTAAAATTCATATGATGGCAATATGAACGTTTATTTCCCTTTTCAGTGTTCTTTTCAAGCACTCCCGATGGACTCGTATATTTGATGGACCAGGATAAGACTAATCTGACGCGTAAGTGAAATCTGACACCCCAACGTTCTGTTTCACTTCACATCTAACGTTGCCAAGAAGAATCTGTCAAGAAAGAATACATTAGCAGATTACTTCCGACCTCTCATTGAAACCTAAACTCTGAGAATCGGTGACTCTAACTTAGGTTTTTAAACCAGGAAGTAATCTTTGGAAAATTGATGGTTGTTTCTGACATTCTATGGAACGCCCCGTAACTCCTTTATTTTGAAAGCAAAGGGCTCGATCTTTCATAAATTTGAAAGGAACTTTCTAACACTGCAAATAACTTTAAAATTATTGATAAGATTTATCCTAATACCATTTTGATTTTGATACAGGATAGGGAATGACATTCATCTAATTATTATATTTATTTGTTATCTAATTAATGAAGGCGAAAACCAATGACATTTGTTACAATATTGCTTAGCAGTATTTTGGAAGTTATCAAACTCTTGATCTCGTAATTGAGAATTGCATAATGTAGTTCAATGCAAAATGCTAATAACTTTGAAAATGTCCTCATTTTAGGAATAAATGTCAAATTAAACATGATTAACATGGAGATTTAAAAGATGAATTGATATCGTCCCATGCTGAACGGCAATCAATAACAGGAGAGATGACATTTAAAACATAATTATTCATATATCCATGTTACCTTTTAATGACTTACAAAAACTGATAGTTTGATGTCAGATCACTTAAAACCAATCGTGCTTGAAGTTTATCTTTAAAATACCCTGCGGTTATTGATGTATTTACCGCATTCGTTTTGAACGTTAAATTGAGTGTTAAAGACAAAGAAAAATAGAGGATTAAATTGATAGAGGAACAAACGGTTTTGGTAGGTGACATTATTATGTTATCTGCATGAACACATGATAAAACCTTCCCTGATTGTCAAGGATATTTTAGCAAAGTGGCATTTATTTTGTTAAAGAACATTTTGAAATTTAATTATGTCATGTTAACTTTACATTAATATTTGAACTCATGAGGAAACGTATTGGCACATGAAGTAGTTCTGAAACAGGTTCAAAATTGTTTTAATACTAATTGAAATCTTTATTAAGCACACTTCAGCGACTTCACGTAGGCCACGTCTTGCCTTCTTGCCTAAACAGTAAATGAATTCAAAATAAATGTTGGCTTAGCGTAATTAATTATTTAAAGAGGCACAATGACAGAGCTGTTTTCTTGTATCAGTGAAATTCAAATCCCATTCGTGCTTAAAATAACATTGAAAATCAATATTCAAATAGAGTGTGTTACATTCTGGCGTCGAATTCTCAGAAGGTAGATTCCCTTCGAAATTTAAATCATATTTTAATAAGTTTATTAGCATTCTGTGTTTAAGCTAATTTCAGTAATAACATACATTCCTCAATATTAAAAACTTCATCTTCCCATCAATACATTTAATGTAATATAAAATTGCCATGTGCATTCAGATAGCCTAATTAACCTTATGTTCTTAGCTTAATATGTGTTCAAAGGGTGTTTCAAAACAATTTGGTCGAAGTAAAACAATTAAAAAGTTTTGTATTTGGGCCGTTATGGCCTTAATACCATAACCTCAGACAGGGCTATAACACCCGCTTTGTGGGAAACTGTGTATTAAATTTAGCAATTCTATAACATAATAACTGTATTCCTTACTCTTAACGTTATGTAAGGTTTACCACTATAACCCATCATAGGAAATGAATCCATCAATGTTAATGGTTGATAATCCTTGCTCAATTGCCTTGGAAACTGGATTGCAATGTTTAAAAGATCATAAGAATTCTTTCGATAAACACATTCATATAAATTAGTGACTTTTTACCCATTGAATACGATTCTAAAAGGGCACATCCTACATAGGAAACTATAGTGACATGACCTTAGATACAAGTATTCTCATTCAGAAGCCTGTCTGCAAGGTTGGTTCTCAATCTGTTTAAACTATCAAATGGAACTTAGCCGATGATATTTCGACAAGCTACCAGACACACGTTTAATTCAAGGGCCAGCTCCTGTAGTTCAAGGGGAAGCTGCAGCTAGTTCAAGGGGCAACTCTTGTAGTTCAAGGGGAAGCTCTAGCTAGATTTGTCATTGTATCCCTTTCAACAAACTCTCCTGATTTTTCACAAACAATGGAACAAGATGCGCTCTGTGATTTGTATCCCTTTTGAATGCGGGAGGAGATCAATGTGATGTTTTGATCCGGAGAAAAACCTTACTTCAATGTAATCAATCTTATAGTTTGTTATTCTCCAGGTCTCGTTGGTTTTGACGTCTGACAACAATAACTGACATCTGAGAGGCCATATTTCAAATTCTTCTAAGATTCCACATCGGATTTAATTGGTTGGTTTTCCTCTCGTGGTTTCTCGCGATTTCTCTAGAGTAGACGAGACCGGCGCCTCTCTATCAAGGGTCATTGATATGACCAGAGACTAAAACCATTGCTATGATTGAACAGGTTGAAAATATGTTGTCACAGACCATTTTGTAAGGAAAAGGTTAACAGGAATAATATTCTTTCTTATAAAACACGTCCTCGTTTCACTTTTGTACAGTCAGCTAAATCATGCTTGCCCCCGAGTGAGAAGACTTTCAAAATCGATGTTTTATATGATTGGTAAATGGGATTGGAAAGTTAGAAAAAAAGAAATAGAGATTAAAATCACTGATAATTTTTAGGAATTAAATTGAATTGAAACTGAAAGCACTAAGATATTTCATATCTCTTGAATACGAGTCTATGACAGGCCATTGAGGTGGAAACGATGCAATCAAACCCCAGCCAGCAAAACACATTTGACCTCCCACGCTTGATACAAGCTTATACCGGAAATACGTCAAGAAATTAGCTGAATCGACGCTTTATAGCGATTGTTTAATTGACCGACTTATCTTGTTGTAAAATACGAGTTTCGGATGTTATGAATTCATTTTGAACTGTTTATACAACTACTTACTTAATCGTAAATGGTAATTTCATCATATACGCTAGTTCAACCTCACCCACAAGGCATAACTTACGACAGTTCAAATGACTGGCTAATCTAAGCCTTAAAGCAAACCACCAAAAACCGTGTTTCTCTTTAACCAAGATTGTTACTCAGCGCTAAAGCGGTGAGGTGATCCGCTTTCAAGAGTATTTCACTTATATCATGGGGCTAGTCTTATTGCAAATAGCTAGAACTAGCGATCTAGGGGTCGTACTGGGCTGAAATACAGCGTAGCAATACTCCAGAACCTTACTTGGTATAGAACAGTTCCCGACGGGATTCGAACAACGGACCTCTTGATCAGAAGCCGAACGCGCTA
This sequence comes from Steromphala cineraria, assembly GCA_916613615.1. Classification (NCBI taxonomy): domain Eukaryota; kingdom Metazoa; phylum Mollusca; class Gastropoda; order Trochida; family Trochidae; genus Steromphala; species Steromphala cineraria. The sequence goes on along the minus strand of OU744720.1, from coordinate 72,366,487 downwards.
ACCCCTGCGCTATCCCCTCCCATATCGCTATATAGTGAAGGTGCACCCTAAACAAGAAGTGGTGTTGAACAGCAAGGTTTGTATCAGCCAATGACAGAGACTAGCCTGACCTTGCGGGAGAAATTGTCATCGGTATTAAAATCTCAGTACTAACTTCAACATACTTGCTTAGACAAAAGTTGGATTGGAGATAGGCCTATTTATCCTATTCATTTTAGTAACTCTTTCAATTTAAAGGATGCTCGTAAAAAAATGGACCATCAATGAGGATATGCTGTCGTAAATCAGGTATCCATTTTTTAAAATCACAACCTTTTGTGAAATAATGCAACCTTAACCTGCAGATAACTATACCACCAGTTGATAGATTCTCTTCATTTGAAGAAATATCAATAATAAACTTAAGTAACGTCTCTGTCATTCTTATTCTGAAAATATATAAATTTGGGATTTAAGTATCTGAAATTGTTACTATTGTCGAGGTTTTGATTAAAAATTATATTCGTTGCTTTGAAAAACACTTATCCAAAAAAATGTGGAATGGAGGCGTTTCGCGTTTTCATTGTTTTTTAAATTGGTATTTGTTAGACAACTTATATAACAGTACAGTGAGTGAAGGTAGATGCTTTGGTCTGTGTGTTCCTTTAACAGATGGCTTTCTTGGCACCGGTATCCGCTAAACGTTACGCGACTGATAGTGAATAACGCGTTTTACTCACTCTCACGAGGTAATCGGTGTCAACATGCTATGACGACATTTGTTAATAGCTAAACAGTTTGTAAACCCACACTCAATTAAGCCAGCGAACAGTTTGACTACTCTCAACGTTCACCGACTGTTGACTTCAACTAACATACTGATTACTGTCAACGACAGACCATTACCTAACCAGATACGTATACATCAACACGATATCGTTTATCAAACTCAGCACTATTGCTTACGATGTAGTTATAAAATGTAACAAGAAAAGCGGATATACTGATGTAAGCTTCAATTATGAACGGTAAATTGTGAACGAAAGTTATGTTATATCTATCTTCAACGTTTTAATCAAAATTTGGATAAATTAAAAAAAAATGATAATGAAATTTTGATATCCTAGGAAAACTTTGAGAAGCCTTTCGGGGAAATTGCAGCAGAAATTAAAACTAGTGAAATTTTTATTTTCTAGATAAAAACTTCAAATCGTTGTGGAAATCTTCCACGAACCATTTAAATAACACTAAAGGTGTTTAAAAAATCGGAGAGGAATGAAAGGCTCTACTGTCCTGTTGCAAATAAAATTGCAAATTCCATACCAAATATATTGAACTGATATCCAGTGCCTACATTGTGAATCACATGCAATAGCGCTGTTATGACATGCCTACTAAATCTCATTGGTGATCATTGTTGTAACGGCGATGAATGTGCAGTAAATCAGAAAAACAGTTTGCTTCCCCGATAAGACAAAAATCGATCAAAGCTCGTAACACTTGCATTAATTTAGATCTGCCTTAATCATAAAATACCAAAAGTAGATTAGGGCTGCAAGTATGATAGTGATATAATTATCGGTAACAAACGAGTCCTTACATCAGTATATCGGTAACTACAGAGTCCTTATCTAAATACGTGATCACAAACATCCGGGCTCTATAAATTTGTTATTCATTTAAACTGGAAATATATATCAAAAGATATAAGCTAATATCAATAATAACTACCGAGTAAGCACTACCTCGTGTACACATGTACAACAGTATAGTCACAGCATTCTTGACGTGCACCAGGTGGCAATTGTAGTTAAAGTAGTTCCTTTGTCATAGTATACCTTGACACACCTGAGATCAAGGTATGTTCTGTTTTGCAATCAGCTGGTATAGTGGTCCATTGAATTAAGGGTTGAGGATATCAAAATATATCACAAAATATCACGACTAAGTTGAGCTTTTAAGGTTTAATTACAGTATGTCAAGTATGCAAACATATTTTGTCATGATATTTCCAATTCATACTTACATGCACATACGGATTAACATTTTATATGTTAAGACTGAGGAGCATCTTGATGGTGAATGTTTACTTATTTGAGTTTTTAAATGCATACTGAATTTAATTTTACAATTATAACGTATACATGTATGTGCCAATTCCATATTCATTAAAATCACAAAATGAATTCTCAGGTCTTAAAGGGGCAGTAGCACGTTTTTGACAAGTTTATATTTATTTTTGTTCACTGTTAATTGTACGTTAATGCTAAATTTATTATTTTGAAAGTGTCAAAAATCTTATAACACAAACCAATTATCCACAGTCAGAGGGCAAAGTATGAAGATTCAACTAAAATCCATGGGCGGCTATTTTGTTTGAACACCTTTAATTCATTTTGCGTAAGAAAAGGGAATCTCATGGCTGAACTTTACATCATATATTTGAATTATTACTCCATTTAGTTTTAATACATTGTCTTTCAATTGGAATTATTTATTTTCATTTTCCCGACATCACCTTATATTCCCCCTAAACATGCTACTGCCCCTTTAAGCTTAAGTTTTCATTCAGTTTGAATAATCATTTATATAAAATGCATACATGCAGATAGATAAAATATATTGTACAAGAAAACATGAACAATATAACGTGCCTCTTGCCCTACAAATAACTGCATCCAGCCATATTAGATAGATATGTCCCGCCCCCGTAGTCCAATTACAAGTTTTACGGATGTTATCTTATCAGTATTTTTGCAATTCTCGTTGTCTGTGCCCTTTGTATGTTAACCATTAATACTGACAAAAAGAGAAGATACAAATTAGAGAAAACAGCTGAAATTCGAAATACAGATTTAGCAAATTACAAAACTACGTTCCGTCTAAGGCATACATTTCAATCTGTACTCAATTTGAAATAATATAAGAATTCTTAACAAGGGAATTAGCTCTAGATAGTAGTTGTAAACTTGTAATACATTGCAAATACACATCGGAACATTGCAAAGTAGTTCACAATTGTAGTTGATTATTTATTGATGTTTGAATAAATATTACAACTAAAGCACTCTTAACAAAATTTCTGAACTTGGAACAAAATCTATATAAATATTTTATCGTTTTCCAACCTTTGTTCAGTCAGTTGTATAAATGTCGCTAAAAAATATCATGAGTTTAGGAGAGTAAAATGCGCCATTTCTACACCTTGTAATAACTATCAAAATGTACGTTTATCATGTAAGCTTTAGTATCTTCATTAGGTTAACGTTTTATCAAGTAACTGTCACGAGAAATGTACAATACCAATACCTATTGCATGTTCTTTGATACCTAAGGTGACTCAAATACATAAAATAATTACAAATTCATGTTGTCATTCAGTTATAAATGCGTGTTACAAAATACTATTTCTATCAAGTTCGTTCATAAAATTTGTTGTCAATTTCACAGTTGCTGTTACAATTAATCAATTGACCATCAACGAAAGCCTTTGTGGGCAGTGGGCCCGAAAAAGAACTCGAAAAGCAGAGTATAATGTACGTGAGCAATTGAATTTATAACAGTGTGAAGACATTTATGTCTATTTGGAATTTTTTTAACAATATACACATCGAAATTATTTCAAATCGAAGCGAGAGAAAGTCATTGCCAGACAGCGCTTAGTTTGTTCGTGCACAGTGAACCTGGTTACTTTCATATATGCGCAAACGCTAAACTTGGTCTTTGCACAATCCTACATGGAAAACGGTTGTCTCTGGTTATTTGTAATTGTTAAAACATAACCGTATACAAGAAGGTAAAAACGCAAGTAAAAACAAATAAATTTTACCTAATTTGGCAACCATCGTGATAGATCCTGGTTCATTTTGCTCTTAACAGACATATGCGTTCATACTCCGTTATATTTTGATTCTGTTCTCTTGACGAACATGTGTGTTCATACTCCGTCAAAGTACTCTTAAAGATGTTCGTTCGTTGTAATCATTTATAACAACCTTGCTAATAACGCTTTAAATACAAAGGTCGAACGAATTCGGGGTTAAAGTCGTAAGTAGAAACGTAGCTTTCACAGAATCATAAAGTTGTTTAAATCATCGATATAAATAGATCTTATATTCATCAACCAAGACTCTAAACCGCCATTAATAAAAAAAACAAAAATAGAGCCATGGGCTCTGTAGCTCATCAGACTTTTGATGGAAAAAGGTTTTGACCCCTGTAACTCCATTTAGGGTCTTTGGGTCACAAAATTTACAAGTTTGAATCCCCATTGGCCAAGGAGTCTACACACAACTTTTTAGCTCTCTAGACCATTTGGAACTGGAGGAGAAGATGAAAATAGGTTTTGAAGGTTGTGACCCCTGTGACATCATTTGGGGTCATGGGGTCACCAAACCTATAATTTAGAATTTCCATTTGCCCAGGAGTCTACACACAACTTTTCAGCTCTCTAGACATTTTGAAACTGGAGAAGAAGGAGTAAAATATGTTTTTAAGGCTTTGACCCCTTTTACCCCAATTGGGGTCAAGGGGTAACCAAACCTAAAATTTAGAATCCTCATTGGCCAAGGAGTCTACACACAACTTTTTAGCTCTCTAGAACTTTTGGAACTGGAGGTGATGGAGTAAAATAGGTTTTTAAGGTTTTGACCCCTGTGACCCCAATTGGGGTCAAGGGGTAACCAAACCTAAAATTTAGAATTCTCATTGGCCAAGGAGTCTACATACAACTTTTTAGCTCTCTCGACCTTTTGGATCTGGAGAAGAAGATGAAAATAGGTTTTTAAGGTTTTGACCCATTGTGACCCCAATTGGGGTCATGAGGTCATGAAATCTACAATTTAAAATCCCCATTGGCCAAGGAGTCTACACACAACTTTTTAGCTCTCTAGACCTTTTGGAACTGGAGAAGAAGATGAAAATAGGTTTTTAAGGTTTTGACCCCTGTGACCCCAATTGGGGTCATGAGGTCATGAAATCTACAATTTAGAATCCCCATTGGCCAAGGAGTCTACACACAACATTTTAGCTATCTAGACCTTTTGGAACTGGAGAAGAAGATGAAAATAGGTTTTTAAGGTTTTGACCCCTGTGACCCCAATTGGGGTCATGAGGTCATGAGGTCATGAAATCTACAATTTAGAATCCTCATTGGCCAAGGAGTCTACACACAACTTTTCAGCTCTCTAGACCTTTTGGAACTGGAGAAGAAGATGAAAATAGGTTTTTAAGGTTTTGACCCCTGTGACCCCATTTGGGGTCATGAGGTCATGAAATCTACAATTTAGAATCCTCATTGGCCAAGGAGTCTACACATCAAATTTGAGCTCTCTGGAGTCATTGGTTCTGGAGAAGAAGTCGAAAATGTGAAAAGTTTACGGATGGACGGATGGACGGATGGACGGACGCCGGACGCCATGCCATGCCATAAGCCCATCGGGTCTTTCAGACCTGATGAACTAAAAAACTCTTTAACTCCTCGACTTTTAGATATTGTTAAACATTTGCAATAATGCTTTAAAACGATATTTCGTTGAAAAATACACTAAAATCAAAACATCGAAAGATTGAACAGAACAGAAAAGCTTATTCCTGTCACCACTGGTTTAACGTTAGAAACGTTAAGTGGGTTTAATAGCAGTGAAACAAAGCCTCTGTAGCGATTCGGACTTGTACGTGGTATTTCAGCAGCAATTGGGCAGTAAACTTGCTTGTTTCCTAATTATCCGGCTCTTGTTTCCCGTTTGTTACAATAATGTTGTCTTAAATGTTTATGGATTTGCAAGTCAATACCTTTTACCGTCAGCATTCACATTGCGAAATTGAGTGTTGTATTTGTAAGGCGACTGAACGTGCAACATAATATTCATAATATATTGTTCCGAAGCAAAATTGAATTTTTGAGTTATTAAATAACAGTATAAAGTATTTTTATGTCATGTAAAATTCGACATGACAGAATTTCTGCTAAGTAGCATCGTCAACACACAAACAGTAAGAAAATCGAATACAAGTGACTTAGCAACTTTAGATATAAATTTTAGAATTTTTCAGTTAATGAACGAATAAATTTATGCATGAGATTTTGCAATAAATGCAAAGGTCTATTTATCAAAATGATTTTAAATACATTTTGAATGGACCATGTATGTAACAAAATAAACCTAAAGGGTCATCATCTCTTTTATTCAAGGCAATAAAGATAAAATGAGTTCTTGAGATCACTTATTATTGAAATTATTGAAATGTGAATGCTAAGTACTCGTTGCAGACAGTTTTTGTAAAATCCTCCGAAATATATATCTTTACTGAAGCACAAATCCTTTCATTTTTACAAGTTCAAACTGTCAAAATATTTCTGATACAATCTATAGTATGCTAATTAGCAGAAATCTCAATAGGGTCAATACATTATTATCTCTCTGAAATATTTTTAAATTATACTTAAGTTGATATTAAACAAATCATAATAAAATAATTCACGTTGTTTTTCATTATGTTTTCGGTATAAGTAAACTGATCTGAGAAATAAAAATAAAATGTATGAGTTCCAAAAACATTGAAAAAAAATCAGTGCACAAGAAAGAGGACCGAAATGGATAGACAATGAGGAAGGGAAATATATACCAAAATACATAAACTTTATGACCCGGAGGTGCATATATAGGTGTATGTGTATGACTCAAAGTCGTACATTTTCTCTAAATTTATCGTTCATCAAACATTGTGAAGCCAGACAAATCCATTTGAAGTCAATTGAATTAGACATTGAACTTCAAGAGTTAACACAATGTTGTAATGAAGTATGACGTGACAACAAATCCAATTAATTCCACATGGAAGCAAACCAATGATGTTTAAGCAGTGACCATAAAGAACGTTACACTACAGGAATCATACTGCATTTAGGAAACAACGCGATCAAGACTGATGTGATTTGCAGACATACTGATCCAGTAACACGAAGCCGTATCGATGAGATCTGATGAATGATGACAAGTAAACACGATGGATCGTCACTATATTAGGTATATGACTTGTAGGTAATCTTCTATCCACTGACCTATATCGCTTCTGTCCTCTACGACATTGAGAAATACAGAAGCAAATAGGATCTGCCTAGTCCATCTAAATTTGTAGCCCCCCTACCGTGGTTCATAGTGTCCGTCTGATCACCCGCTGACCCTTCGCAGTGGTCAGTTGATAGCATTTCGGACCCCTGACCCTTGTACGCTGGCAGACTGGGAAATAGGGGGAGGGAATTAGTCTGCAGTTGCTTATTACATATCAGAGTATAAGGTCTGCACTTATATATTGCACATTGCGGTAAAATGAATCGTTTCAACAACTTAAGAGATAAGGTGCTTCAATGCTTGATTTGAAGGTGGCAATACGTGTTTCAGACCAAAGAAGTCCTTCTTATCCTCCCTTACCATTGGACGCCAACCAAGGGTACTAGTCTGATGTTGGAGTCACATGAATAACGTGACAGAAATAAGGTTTGAACAAAGCCATACACTATGATCATAGTTTTGTGTTTGAGGATCTTATCAAAATTAATCAAAGTTAACGTTAGAAAAAGTACGCAAAATATCAATAATCAAATATTTGATGATTCTTTGAACCAAAATATTATCAAATATTGATGCTTGAGATTATAAAACCTGCATAAACGATAACAGTGAATTGTTTAACACTAGATATTTTTGATAATGATGCTTTGAGGAAAAAAGATAAAATAATGACTAAATTGCAGATTACATATCATGAAACGGAAAATATGATACCATCTTTGGATGAGAATATTTCGTATTACTATCTTTTAAAGGGGCAGTAGCACGTTTTTAGGGGGAATGAAAGGTGATGTCAGGAAAATGAAAATAAATGGTTCTAATTGAAAGACAATGCATTTAAAATAAATGGAGCAGTAATAATTCAAATATATAAAGTAAAGTTTAGCCATGCGATTCATTTTTCTTACACAAATTGAATTAAAGGTGTTCAAAAAAAATGGCCGCCAATGGATTTTATGTGAAACTTCATACTTTGTCCTCTGACTATGGATGATTGGCTTGTGTAATGGGATTTTTGACAATGTCAAAATAATACATTTAGCATAAACTTACAATTATCAGTAGAAAATTTAAAATATGAAATTATCAAAAAACGTGCTACTGCCCCTTTAAGGGGGCTTTCAATGACGAACCAAAGTTACATTATCTTCTGGGGAGATAGATGATGACTTTGTCCCAATGCTAGGCTGAGAGACACTGTCTCATGTCGTGATTCATTTGCAAAAACATTTATCACATCTATACGACCCATGTTTAATGTAATTGGACGTCATATGTTGTAATTTTAAAACGTTAAATGATTTATATAACTGCACAGTATCATTATAATCTTTGAGATAATAGTTGGATCATAAACTTTGAAACTGTTAATTCATTATACGAGACGTGGTATAATTCGCGGTTTGAGCGTCCCTGTGAAAATTATCCGTTTTTTAGCCAAACTACCAACTATTACAAAGCACCTGATGCGATGAAACCAATTATATCAAAACATATATCATGCTGTTAAGGGACATTAAGTTTATTTATTTTGCCTTATAAATGACATATCAAATATGACAATTAATGTTTCATGAATTCCAATCAACGACGGATGTATGTGAAGAAGCCGAAATAACACACGTCACTTACATGAAAACCTGTCACATAACATATGCAATCATCATACTCTCAAAACTGTTAGTTGCTATGTTTGCAAAATATCTTTTGGGCGCGAGCCAGTCGCGTTAGATTGTCCGATTTTCGATCATGATTCCATTCTGCAACGTTTTATTGTGAGGATACTGAATGCTTGCAGTAATATAACTATACTTTTCAGCAAAGATTAGATTTTTAATTAAAGCAAAGCGTAGAAAACGTTTGCCTGTTTGGCAGGCATTATAATGTAATGTCCTTATCACGATAAACCTACTTTATAGGTATAATGGTGACATAAACATTTCAAAATTTAAAAAAGCTACTGACGTAACATATAGTGCAAAGTATATGTTACTTTTCTGTAAAACCTATTATTATAATTATAATTATGATGTGTAAACACTTAGATTCATCAAACATATCTTGGTTTCCGTTGTAAGTTCAGTGTTTCTGTAAACAGGACCACATTTATTCCTGTAATTATCTGTTACTAACATAATTATTATGTAGTGTTCCTCAAAACCAGTAAACGAATTTTAATGTTACCTGTGTTTTACCTTTCTGCCCATAAACACCGTAATGTTATAATCATTAGAAAACACAATAATTGAAGAATTATCTAATCTTCTTTAAGGTGAAATATACCATAGACTTAAATTACTTCCAACACGATAGTTCGCTTTTGCGGTCTGCCAAATCAATATAAAATAGTTACATGTTGACCACCTTAAATTTATGATTATGATATTAAATGCATGCACTTCACACTTTAGATTAAATAATAACTTTTATTACACTCTCGTTGAAGATACTGTAGTTGTGAAACAATGACATGTTATTCAACACTGTTGTGAAACATTGCACGTGAAAGCGATCGCATCCGGAACTACTTTCCTGCCAAGATATCGGTTGATGATGTCAATCAAAATTGCGACTTAAGAATATTGTTCTCAGTCCGAACGAAAAATATACGAGATAAAAGTAAAATTATTTTTAACAACGTGTTTATTTGTAAATGATTAAAATATCCGAGAAACAATGCAAAGAATCAGAAATACCTCCACAACATTCATCTTCAAATGTAAACACGACCTCGGAATCAGGGTCAAGTCGGTATTCGATAGTAGATCTGGCAAGGCCATCCATTCCGATTACGGTCGATTCTTGAAATGTCAGCGACATTACATCAGAATTTCGATAAAGCAGTCCATTTTTTTTTGGTGAAACCGTAAGCATTAGTAATGTTATCTTTATCGGCAACAAGTCCAAATTCGTCGAAACGCTAAAATGTTTTAGAGTTATCTCCCTTGAAGCCCTAAGCTCCTAGCAGAGTTTGGCAACTCAACGACGAACTCGCCATTCAAAGCAGCGGTCCTTTTTGTTTTTAGAATTTAGATGAAATTTTTATTTGAAGAGGCTACTCCCCAATCTATCCGCACCATGGATCGCAAACAGGACAGTGTTCCTCCCACTGACACTAGCGATCAAACTTACTGAATCGCGCTTGAAAACGCACATTCCGATGACGTCACAATCACTTAATTGACATTCATTCACACAATCTAGCGACAGATGTATTTGTTAACTCGACAATTTGCGTTTGAACGAACTATAACACAAAGACAATTGAATGAGAGTTTTCCATATGTATTGTTCAAAATTAAAGCTGTTATTAACGGACTTACTCATGACCTATTTGTTCATTGTTCAAAGTCTAATATGACGCTATCCGTCCATATTGTAAGATTTGTATTCCTACGCACAACTACGAGAATGGAGAGTTAACATAATTTTCATTTTATATCATTAATTTACAGAGTGTAATAAATAAAATACTAAACTCCGTTCAGTTTAATACCATATTTATGAAACTCGTGGATAGTATTGGTATCTAACTCGCTTTCGCTCGTTAAATACGAATACCATCCACTCGTTTCATAAATATGGTATTAAACTGAACGTCGTTTAGTATTCTCTATATATAATGACTTGGCTAGTCCTTGTTCTTATTTAAACAAATAAATGATATTGTATAGAAGAGTAGTCAATTTTAATACCATTATTCAAGTAGAGTGAAAGTGCATTAATGCAATGTCGTATGCATAAACTAGAAATAATCATTATCTCTCAAAATACTATAAAGATTGAATAAGTTGATCATCACATGAATTAAAGAAACGTTTACAATAAATTTTTAAATCTTCAATTGTCTGATTGGAAGGAGGCTGAAATTGCTATTCTTGTTTTAATCTCATTCCTGTCGAGATTTGTAACGAGATGATCTAAACTGGTTCCGTCGCCCCAATACGCGCAATGGTGTACAGGAAATTGGTCCTGTTATACAAATGTTAGACTCCGTTGACAGAACCAAGTTAATGATTTTCCACAAAGCTTAATACCTTAATGAACCTCTGGTGGTCTTTAAATAAACCAGTTTGGAACAGTTTCTACTTCAATAAATTTCAAAGTATTTTGAAGCCATGAGAGCAGGGGAGTATTAAATATATACGTGTGATGTGATGACATGGACGTAAAAAGATATTTTTTTCAGTTAGGTTAGTTCAGCATTTGTTAATTAAAAAACAACACTCAGATTTGTATGAAGATAAACTAAACCACAGGACACTAGCCAACTATTGCAAGATAAAAAAAACAACCGTAGTGTCGTAAATGCAAAGATGACTATTTGTTACTTGTAGGCGCCTCATTCACGTGGTACATAAGAAAGTCCTTTGCAATTTTATCAACTGTTAAAACTCCATGAAGACAATGGGGTTTCAAACTATCTTATAACCACCGAATTTCTTATAAATATCAAATACATATTGACTTGCGATACACCATCTACATGATCGAAGTTAGTCTGGCCACACCAAATAAACCAAATTAACAGAACGTTTAAATGCCCGCATTGTATCTTTAGAGGATACAGAGCTACCGTCCGTGTAATATTATTTTTAATAAAGTCTTTAAATTGTATTGTATAATAATCTGAGTCATGTACTGTTAATCATAATCATCGAACTGAGTGAAGAATTGTATATAGTCATCGATTACATGTATCAATACGTATTAACTACGTAAAATCGATCGGGAGGACATAAGGGTGGCCGCTATAGGCAGGTGGCCGCTAACACAAGTTCGACTGTATTTACCAAGCAGTTTCTGTGCCTACTTCACCGACCATTCATTTTTCTTATCCTCTTCGTGATACCGGCCTTTTTTCATCCAACATGTACTCATTTTCTTATACAAAGCGTGATAAAGTTGCAAAAATAATATGCTATATATACATAAGATGAGATAAGATGATAAATTACCTTTCTTTAAGGTCAGTATTACATGACCGTAGACTTATAAAGAAGGATTATAAAGTTTGAAAAAAAGTAATCTTTCACATAATGTTAACATCCATTACATGAAATAAAGAGACTATCGGGCTGATGCGAAGTATTTGTGATTGTTTGCAACGTTCTTATACACGTAAATATATTGCAGATTTGGAGTTTTGAGGGAAATACTACATTGTGTCTAAACATGATTACAATTCTTGTATTAATCTCAATTCGGTTTACAGGCGTCACGTGGGAATACCAAAAGAAATAAGTAATTATCCGGAATAATTTTATCTAATATGTAATGTAGGCACACGAAAAAACTTTGAAACCGGAGACGAATCCGTGACTAATAACTGATAACTGATGACTGAATTGGCTTTCATACACCACGTGAAGGCTCCAATGTGGTGAGACCTTTTTACATTTCTCAACATCGTATATTTCTGCATTTCTCGGATTTGATATACATATATTGTCACTGAATTCCTTTAGCACGAGATGAGATTTTATCTAAATATATATTTATATGAATTACATTAAATTTGTCTGACATTTGAATTTGATATTTCTTTTCAAAATCTTATGTTATATGTTAAGGTATATTTTGAAAAACGTTTGCGGACTTCTCAGACCTAAATACTTAATAACAGTACCATTATATCATATCAGTGCCATGTATTTAACGTGATATTGTTTAAAGTTGCAAAATGAAAATCGGTAATAATTGCAATATTCTATAAAAGATAAATCGGACATGCAGTTTAGTGTTATCGTAACAAATGAGAAACACTCACAGCAGATCTAACCCCCATAGCGAGTAAAAAGGTAGAAAGGGAAATTTCTTGCCTCTGGCAAGCTAAATCAGTTTTGTCGATGTTGTTGCGCATATAATTGTAATGCTTCTTTAAGAGTTTAATTTTAAGTTATCTCCAAATAAACCCTAGGTTTATATTTGTCGATGCCATGTCGATTGTCATAGGTCGCACTACTGAAGTTGTTCAAAGATTGAAACCAACAACGACATACATGTAAGTTATCACACGGAATACTTTCCGCATTGCAAAGCAATTAGCTTCAAAACTATTGCATTTGGATATTCAAACTCAAAACCAAATAAAGTTGAAAAGGCAAATTTTATCAAAAGCGAACTTTTAAATAGAAATTTCCTGAAAACATAAAACATGCTGCCCAAATAAGTCCACAGGAAACAGTAAAATCCAACATGAGGACACAGTAAAACTACTCTTTGATTGTAAATCAGTTAAAAGACAAGTGCTAAAGTGTAGGATCAAATTGGCAATCCCCTCTGGGGTATCAAACAAAGGCAACAGCATAAGTGTTCTGTTACGCTGATTTCCTTTAAGCTACAACCCTCTTCAGGAAATCAACGTACATTCACTACGCGCTTTTTTCTTTGCGGTGGTTTCAATGCTCGTTGATAACTCGATTACCTCCCTGTAATCTTATCACGTTTGCCCCTTTCGAGACTTTGTGCGAGAGTGTAGTAGAATAGTAATGAGTGTTCCCGATCAAGTATCTATCCAATACTGTATGGACCCTTTGATTGTGGACAAGTTGTACAGATGAATGGGTTCCTTGATCTTTGAACAATAGTCGACGGTTGCAACTTTACCTTTGATTTGGTGGTCAATTGTCGGACTTTGTGTTAGTAATACCGTACAAATGTCTGCCTTTTCCAATTTGACATGAAATATTTATAGTTAGTTAACAATGTGTGGTTAATGAAAAGTTATATATCACTTGATGGTTTATCATCATTTTTAATTTTTATGAATGAAAGGCATTTCTAAGAGAAAACAATATGAGTGTTGAATGTTTCAGAAGATTTGTAATGCACATCTGAAGCACGGAAGTATTTAAAGGGGCAATAGCACATTTTTTGATAATTTTATATTTGAAATATTTCACTGATAATTGTATTGCTAAATGTATTATTTTGACAGAGTCAAAAATTTCATTACAGAAGTCAATCATTCATAGTCAGAGGACAAAGTATGAAGGTTAACATAAAATCCATTGGCGGCCATTTTTTTTGAACACCTTTAATTTATTTTGTGTAAGAAAATGGAATCGCATGGCTTAACTTTACATTGTATATTTAAATTATTACTGCTCCATTTAGGTTAAATGCATTGTCTTTCAATTGGAACTATTAATTTTAATTTTCCCTAAAACGTGCTTCTGCCCCTTTAAAGGTTACCAGTGATAGATGCTTCCTCAACCAATTTTCATCATCATATACTTATAGTGTTCCATGATTCAATGATCCCTAACAACACAGTTTGAGTTTCGGTTTGAGTTTGGTTATGATTCGCACACTTTTTTGACGAGGAAAGAAATAACTGTGACGTCACTGATAGCTGAAAACTTACGATCCCGTTTTTAAAAAGGTTTTTTGATCCGCTACATTAAGATTGATACAGAATTGAACACCTAAATAAATCAAATTGTAAAACTTTTATGTTCCTTCATTAACTTTATCCTTTCACTCTTCAAGAATAATTTCCGACAAACTCTAAATTTTGATGAAGAAATAAATCTTATCAAATTGATACCAATGGATTCAGCCAGAAGAAGCCACAGAGACGTTGAAACAAGAACATAAAATCTACTTCCCCTTATAACCATCCGGTGTATTTAAAAATGATTTTGTAATTCGATCATCTCTGAATTCCTCCGTTACTAACAAAACTCGTATTTCCCATTTTGCAAACAATAAATTAAGATTTGGATTGTGAGATCTGGTTCTGCGTGTTTGGTGCCCGTGTTTCATGTGCATCACTCTGTGCACAATTACTCTTCGGGGCATTGGAATAGTTGTACAGAGGTTATTAATCGATTTTATTCATTAGGATTGTTTTCTATTTTATTGGTATTGAGTGGAGGTATCGTTTCCAAATCCAGATATTATGTTATGATATACCAACAGATGACTCAATTCAAACAAAAAAATTGCAAATTGATTAAACAGGTTTGAAACATCGGGGCATTGGAGTAGTTGTAGAGAGGTTATTAATCGATTTTATTCATTAGGATTTTATTCTTATTTATTGGTATTGAATGGAGGTATCGTTTCCAAATCCAGATATTATGTTATGATATAACAACATATGACTCAATTCAAAAAAAAAATGCAAATTGATTGAGAAATTTTGAAACATATCAGTATTAATATGTTTCGTGTGATCATTCATCACATTATCATAAATGTTTCTCTTATTAATAAGATCGAACATATGATAGCAGATTTAATACATGTACTTGAAATATACTATACTAATATGTTAAAGATGTGAGTCTATTGTTAATGACACCGTTTCTCTCTCCAACGAAACAACGAACTAATTTATGGTACTAAAAACAATATATGGGATCCTTTTTACAAATGTGAAACACTTTGTTTATGTGTACCATTTAGTCTACCTGAATGTTCTCTTTAATTGTTAAGAATTCAAAAAAAAATGAAATAAAGATTTTTACAAGTCTTATTAGTAAAAGAAAACATACAATTTCTTGAACAATATTTCTTTCTCTAATACCTGATATCATCTTTTCTTCCTTTCTTGTTTCATAATTCGTTACACTCTACAAATGCTAAACTATTAATCAGATTCCAATACTAAAACTATAGATGTAGTAGGCGAAGTATTTGTCCAATAAACAATTTCTAATGCGAGATAAAATACAAAATAAAGATATAATAATTTTATTATAACAATTTCAAATTCATTCTCCTTTCCCATGTCATGACGGTATATTGTTGATTTTACACTTATGTTTACAAACGGATGATTTGATTGAGCACAAGCGACACAGATAGTAAACAAAATATTTGTATAAGTCATATGTTTATATTTTTTATATTAAACAAAAATATGACATGCTAAAAATGAGCCTCAATCACAAAATTATGAAATGTTACATGTTATTCATGAGGACACAATGAAATATCCTCCTCAGGAACTTCTCTGAAGATGGTTCGTACCGCTTGTCTAAAGCAACGAACTTGTATTCCGTGAGACGGACGGCAGTTGTTTATCAGGGAGCAGCTTAAATTAGCGGTGGTGTTCAGTGAACTTCCCAACCTTCGCGCTAAACGCCCTTTCAGTGTTCCTTGAAGTGATTCCTGCTAGTGGTGACACCCGCTCCTTTGGTGCCGAGGATTGGCCGGATGTTAGCGAAGCTGCGCATGTCCGGAACTTGTTTAATCGTATAAAATCTGTTTGTGCATGAATGAACAAGAGGAAGCAGCTGCAACAGTTAGATTTGTTTTAATGTAATTTATTTGATGAACCTTAAAGAGCACTAAGTGTTGATGGTCTGTACGATTGGTAAACATGCATGTTTTCTTACCAGAATGGTTTAGTTGAGTCTTACACATAAGTGGGGATGGGGAATGGATTATTGAAAGAAAAATTTTGGTAGTCTAAAGGATATTGCTTTTAGTTTTTAGTAAGTATATTGTGATTTGAACACAGAAACATGTATCTCTATGGCTAAATGCGTCCCTTGGTACACGTCATACAGATTACCTAATAAAAGCTTTTTGCAAGATAAACGCTTTAAGGGACAGTAGCACGTTTTTTTGATAATCATATATGTTTAATTTTTCACTGATAATTGTAAGTTAATGTTAAATGTTATTTTGACAGTTTTTTCGACCATTTGTTGTGAACACCGTTAATTCATTTTGTGTAAGAAAAAGGAGTCGCATGACTAAACTTTACGTTATATATTTGAATAATTACTGATCCATTTAGTTTAAATACACTGTCTTTCTAATCGAACCATTTATTTTCATGTTTCTGACATCACCTTATATTCCCCCTAAAAACGTGCTACTGCCCCTTTAATGTGGACGTCTTGAGTACTACAAACTATGTCTAGAACATAAGGATAATAATATGATTTGCAACGATCCACTGCTCCTTATAAACCTAATACTTCCATATGGACATATTGAACCTTATACAATAAATCACAAAATACCGATTGGCTCTGTCTTAAAGTTAAATATTTCATTGCTGTGTTCTTGAGGGAATGGGAAAATAAACATATTCTGTTAGTTTGTAAAGTTTATTCATCTATTTTTGATTTTATTACATTCCTTTCTTTTGGTATACAAGATTATCTGTTAATGGTTCTCACGGTGCATCTCAAGGTGAAAGAAAATGTTTCTTCCTTTTATCGTGTTTACTTTAGTTTTTTTTGTTGTATCATGTATTCAAGACTACGTAATTTCACTGTAACATGAAACGAATGAATCTCCCTTAGTGCAAAAAGATGCAAACGTGGAAGAGACTCAAAGTCTAGATGTTCATAATCAAGTAATACTTATGTATACGAATACATAAATACAAATCGTGATATTCAAGGTTTTTAAATATTTGTAGATAATATTTTCGAGATATTCATATTCACGATCTTTTATAAAAAATGTTTTCCACTTGAAATAGATTGCATGTTTTACGTTTAAGTACTTAAAGTTGTTGACAACTTATTTTCGGCTCTTGCAGAGTAAAATTTGCTTTTCCAAATCAACAATTATCTTCAGTATAGACTTCAAATTTATTGAAGAGATGAAAAACGTCTCTTTGCAAGATAGGATTTTCGTCAAATCTTACGTGATCTGTGTAATCTTCTTTTTTCATACCCAATGCTACAATATCCAACATTCGTGACATCATAAAAAACATAAACTATAAGAATTGTGTTTTGTGCCTGATTTAAAGAAATATCAATACATCAGTTTAGTAACCCTACCAGAGACAGTTTTTCGTAATCATTCAGTAGTCATAACACAAATTGAGCTTATTTAACATACGATATTCATCAACAGAAAATGATGATATGTTATTTCAATAAGTTGTTGTTGTTACCCTGTCAACACAAACATCTTCAAAGTATATGTTTAATATTTTTTTTATCTAAAGCACTATTTCATTAGTAATCTAAATGCACACATTGTCATTATTGAATATAAATATATAAAATGTTCACCAAACACGATCACTCTTAGATGTAAATGTAATGTATAGAAAATATTCATTATTACAAAAAAAGTGATAAATCATCATTATATGAAACTTTTGAAAACTATTCAACCTGCTATGTATAATTGTGATAATTCACGATTATCCATGTTTGAAGCATCGTATAAGACAAGGATATCTAAATGACCAACAACCATATTATTCATTTTACCAGCATGCATGGTGTGTACGTTATACGTGATTGTTCATGTGAGATAAAATCTTTATATATAAAATGTAAATATTCACGATTATTCATGTTTGAAGCATCGTATAAGACAAGGATACCTAAATGGCCAACAATCATATTGTTCATGTAACCAGCATGCATGGTGTGTACGTTATACGTGATTGTTCATGTGAGATGAAATCTTTATATATAATAATGTGATTATTCACGATTATTCATGTTTGATGCATCATATAAGACAAGGATACCTAAATGGCCAACAATCATATTGTTCTTGTAACCAGCATGCATGGTGTGTACGTTATACGTGATTGTTCATGTGAGATGAAATCTTTATATATAATAATGTGAATATTCACGATTATTCATGTTTGATGCATCATATAAGACAAGGATACCTAAATAGCCAACACTCATATTGTTCTTGTAACCAGCTTGCATGGTGTATACGTTATACGTGACTGTTCATGTGAGATGAAATCTTTATATATAATAATGTGATTATTCACGATTATTCATGTTTGATGCATCGTATAAGACAAGGATACCTAAATGGCCAACAATCATATTGTTCATGCAACCAGCATGCATGGTGTGTAGTGAGTGAGTTATTGTTTTACGCCGCTTGGGCAATATTTCAGCCATTAGCGGCGTCGCATGGTGTGTACGATCTACCTTTGATTTAATAATGTGACATATAAACCTCAGGTGTCGTAATCGTGTCCTTTTGGAGGTAATTCTTTTCCCAGGGACATTCTAGAATACGGCCCACGGGTTTCCCCATACCCCTCACGTTTACATTTTCAATCAAACCCTAGGGACAGGTTAATATCCTTTACATATTACCAGAAGAGTACAAACCGCTCTACAGGAGAAACAAATAGTAGTATATCAATCGCTCTTACCCTCGACATCCCGACCTCTCAGCTGATGATAACGGTGTCACCAACACCAGAGCTAATTTGTCTTTAGTGCCTCAGTAAAGTGACAGTCTATTAAGAAAATGGGTTTAACACTCGCATCCTTTCGTTTTCTCATTGGAATCTTGGCGTTTCGTTTTGTATTCGGTACTAATATCAACTGACCGGGTTTTCCTAAAAACTAGTTCCAAAATGACTTTCATCAGGAAATGGCTTCAATCTTCTTATTTGTATTTTTTGCTAATGCAACTAAAGCTCTTATTGTTAATGAGTTTTAAAATGCAGTACCATTCCTTTTTATGGAAATACTTATGACATTTATGTTTTTAAATATTTTATTCAATTAATGGTATTTGCTTGAGTACATTTGAATACGAAAATCAACCCTTATAACACATCTGAACAATCAAGTGTTGAGACTATCCTCATGTCTTGGTGATTCTATAACTGTGTCGCAGAAGTCTCGTATTGTCTTCACTAACTGTGACAAGCCAGACGATGGGAAAAGTTTATTAGGTTGCTGGATATGGATATATATGTCTCAGTATGAAAAACAAACAACATATTTTTCAGAGATAATCTTAAGCTGTTTTTGAATATCTCATATGAAACGGTGCCTTTCACAGCATTTTTTAAAGATTAAACTTGATATCAGAAAAAGGAGAAAAGGTCAAATTAAATTCTATAAATAGTTATATGTTTATTTGGAGTTCTCGATTGCTAATATATGTTTTTACATATTAACATCTATGTATTAATATATCAATCTTGACATGTTTTTAACAATACTCTATCATTTAAATAAGCTCAATATTTTTAAATGGTTGAAAACAACTTTACAATATTTTTTGTTTACATTAAACCCATGTTTTTTCAATTTGTTTCTGTTAAACATCATATAACCCCGAGGGGTACACAATGCAGAAATGGATACAAAAAGATGTGATGAGATAACATCGATACTTTGTTTGTTCAAAAACATGCGCAAAATAACCATTTAATGACTTTGAAAACAAACATTCTATTTTCAGTCTGTAAAACTTCTCTCAGCCAATCATAACCGGCCACATCACATCGCCCTTTCTCTCTTAACTGGTCAGGCTATTGCTAAAATTGTTTACAGCCTTGAGTCAAGCGGCCGTAATTGAGTATTGAAGGATATACACAAACGCCATACATGTAATTGATTTAAGTCATGTAAGTATTAGCAAACTAATCAATGAACCCGCGACGTGACAGAATGTGTCAAGATTTGTACTGGTTGGAGTTCAAAACAATAAACCATATCGGGATCGAGCTCTACATCAATTGAAACTGATAACACATTCACTTGACGAGAAACAAAACACGTCAAAATCATGATAAATTGAACTGTCCATGTTAGTAATTTGTAAAATAACTAGATTTAAAGAACTGGAAATGAGAACCTTTCATGCAAATCTTGTCTCAGTCAAACTTGACAAATCCAATAAAAATGTCGAATTCTGCTCAATACTCATATTTAATGAAGTATATATGAAGTTGTGAACGTGGATAGGTTGAGTTGGTGCGGAGACTTATTTCCAATTGAATGTTCAAGAAATATGACTTGATCAGCATTATTCAACATGACATATAGAACACCACATGTTGTCGAAATGGTTATACTAAACCTGTTGACAGTGAAAAAAGATGAGAAACTTTATCATATCATCACTGAAATTAGTGACTCCATCACGAATGCTTTTTGTTCTACAATACATCGTACCATTCTTATTTCGGGGGACTTGTTTCTTTTATCCAACATTTGTGACTTTACAGCATCGGATTGTATAATTTAGGAAAGATACACTATCTCTCTTATCCTGATTTAATTTCAATCAAATTATGGATTAACCGCTACCAAGCAAACAAGTAAGGACTTAAATTATCAAGCTGTTTGAAGAACATCTTAACTTTCGAAAATTTTAATTGAAAAGATGGCGTCTGTTGGATTTGGACCTTAAATTCAATCGAAGATTTCTGAATGACGTCGAAAGCATTCACCGAAGTTTTGCGAGTGTGACACTCAGAATGTGTCGGGTATTTACGTTATTTGTCGACGAGGCAAAAACTCCAATAAAGTGACAGAGCTGGCAATAATGAAACAAAGATGAGGATAATGGCGCAAGTGAAGAATAACACTTCCATGATGTCCATATCGGATTCCAATATCACGTCCGGTGTAAATGTACATTGTCATTGCAGTTGAAATGTGTCTGAAACAGACCTGATCGGTGATTTATGGGAGTCTAAATGAAGAAGCCATTTAACACTTTGGCTAATGGCGCCCTTGAACAATATCCTGTTCGACTAATGGCTAATATAAGACGTGTAGAGACTGGGCAGTCCAACAACATGTCAAATGTGAAATATACATGACCTGAAGACAACCATGCTTGACATCAATTGTACAAATTGTCTTTATGTAAGTAAGAGTATGCCAATTCACAGTTTGCAACGTATCAGAGTGTAGATAAGGTATTATATTTTGATCTACATTGTCTGGAAAAATGCATGCATAAGTACCTCAAATACCATTTGAACGTTTACGATAAAGACCCATATCAATGTTTTCACAATGATGAATAATTTCAATATCATTTCCAAAACATAGAACGTTAAAGTTTCGGAATAGTAAACGTTTCGGAATAATAAAGAAAGTTTGACATTATCGGTTATAAGAAATAAAATCCAAATAAGAATATAACTACCATCACAATTTTCTTATACATGTACAATGTCATGTAAGAATCCAAAGATAGAAAATTCTCACATAAGGAAAGTAAAATTTACAGTGGGAATCGGTCATAAATATACATAATCATTTGTTTTTATAAAAATGATTAATATTTCTAATAGTAATGAATATTAAAATTGATAAAAATCGAGACCTTGATTACTGGAATTTACCGATACATTTTAATAACAAACCGTAACGCACTAGAATTGTAGAAATGAAATGGAATATTCTATACAGTTCCATATAGAAGTGTTGTTATCATTTATCAGCGACAGGCTATTCGCATTATGAGCGATGAAGTAAAGCCATAACCCCCACGATACTTTTTCCACGAATCCTTATTAGTCTCAAGGGAACTATTCGTTTATCAAACAACGACAAGTATCTCGCATGGTCCACTTAACAAAGAAAACATCACAAAATCAATCAAATCGAAAAACAATTTTATTTCTAAGTGATATGAATATCCAGATGATATGGACATTATTTTTACGAAATCAAAATTTTTTAGTACATATTGTGTATACATATTTCAAATCTCAAGAAACTTCCTCGATTTTTTTTTGAATTTGGAGAGGATAGTCCGCCAAGGTGATATGTTAAGCCGTCACTTGTTCTTACATTACAAACACAGAATTTAGATAAATTGATAAAACATTTCCTTTGCTTTAATGTGGCAGTATCATATTGTTTTAAATAGAAGAGAACTGTTTTACGTATTTCATTTTAAAGACATTAGCGTGATAATGATTAAATTTAAATGTTAAAATCTCAATTCTTCATCTCAACAATAGAAGTTTAGTTTCGTTTTTTGTTTGTGATTGCAAAAGTGCTCTGGCTTTGCTAGTTATATTTTATGAAACACTAAAAAGATCCGGATTGTGGTACTTGGTCAAAACGAATTTCAATTTTAAGCAGAATTTGATTTGTCGCTATGTTGATCAAAGAAAGTGTCTTAGTTCAAGTAATGATTTTATGATAAGACCTATCAGTCAGACAAATAGGCTAATACGAACATGAAGTCTTATGAGTCAAGTTATTTTTGATTTGTTAGTCTTCATTAACCGAGCTGACTTAGTCATCCTTAAATGTGTTAATACACCTTTCACAGTTATTGGGAAATAGAGTTAATTGACTTTAGTTTATAGCAATAACATCCAGCTGAACATACATAATTACATAGTTGTATGAAGTAACTCTCTGAATCGAACGCCGATTCAAGATTTAAAGGTTTGATCATTAGAAGGGACACTCAAAATGCAATGGTTGCATTGAGGTTAATACAAAATTAACAATTGAATTACCTCCAATATAATAACATTTTCATTGATATAAAGATATGACATCAAATTAATATTTTATATCTTTGAAAAATAATCTTCTTATCTTCAACTTCAACTTCAATTTATAATTCAAAATCAATAATTATTCTAAAATTATAGACTAACTTATCAAAATATTAGGAATAGTTCTTTCTGTTCAAATTTTTTTCAGAGTAGTAAATGAATAAATGTTGAAAAAGTTTGAGAAAAAACTTCTTAATTTGTGACAAATTTACCGATACGAAAGTTAATGATATTCTTTTACTTCAACTCGTCTTTAGTAGTAGCAACACCGGTTGTGTTAAAAAAAACTCTGCTTCTTATTCAAGAATACAGTAAAATACAAAATTGTTGCATCGCCCACGAACGAAATAAGTATGCCCATTTGGAAAATGCATTCACAGAACTCAAAGAACAGTTGATTTATGTCGGTGTCATACGGTGGCATTCTAAAACAACACAATGTAAAATATTGCTATTTTAGAAAAGACATTGCCTTATTCAATGGTCTTGAAGTTTGAAGTTAGCATAAAAAACAAGCGTTGTTGAGATAGATTTAACCGAAAGCGTTTAAAAGAATAGAATTTAAACAGTTGATGTAGTATTTAACAAAGGTTTGTTCACTGTATGAAGTTATTACATTTTGTTTGCTCTCGCCAGATATATTGAATTTAAACTTTCTACAACTTAATGTAACACTTTTTGATTAGATGTCAAAATGAAATTGATGCATTTAATTTCCTCGAAAATATTAACCTTTCAGATTAACATTCCAACGTAACAAAACAAATATTGAAGTTCCTTTTTAACAAAAAGACTCGAACCTTTAACAAAAGTCATTCTCATGTTAACCAACGAATGAAACTGGCTCTCACTGAATTGGCCCAAGTTTGCACGATTTTCCCCTCTTTAGCCTGAGACCTTCACGAAATTGACGTGATGTGTCGAAGCCATAGACAAGCAAACTTGTCAATCTGCGAGTTACGTAAACTTCCTTGTTAATTTCAAACTCGCAATTAGTGAGCTGTCCGAGAAACCCGTGCTTATTGATTTCAAGAGCCGTCACTCATATTTCAAGGATAAGGTGCGAGTTTTGCGTCAACTTCCACGGATGCTTGAAGCTTGTCAAAGTTTGTGAATCTTCTGAATGTTTGCTTGAAAAAAAATTGTCCAGAGACATACCTAAACTGGAAAGTTTGTGGTCTTGTCAAACGTTATTCGGCTAATTTTCGGAATTTCTACTTGAATGAAATGAACAATCAAATTGACCTGAGACATACTTATTTTGATCGCGTCAAAAGTTGCATCCTAATCCACCGCATTACCCGTTTGGCTTTCACTCATCGTTTCAAAATGAATTAAAAATAATAAATGTTGATTTTCTCTTTACTCTGGACTTTCCTTCTTGCAAAGTTCCAAGACTATAGGCAAATCAATGTAAGCTCTATAACAAACTTGAATGATCATGAACATTGACGATTTCTTAACAACCAACGTTTGAATGGAGATCTTATTAGATATCTAAAGAAATAAAACCATGGGTTAAAAGAAAATTGCATATCCCACTGTCTCCCATAGAAGTAACAGCCTTATTTCTGACTTTAATGTCAACCATGGTAATGACTTATGTGTAGCGAGTATTCACAAAGAATACAATTAATACAAGACTTTTTGACTAGAACAGCACACTCAAATGAATGAAGTACAAACAAGCTTTTAAATAGGAAAAAATAAAACATACAATTACATCCCTGAATGAAACTTAATCACAACGGGAGGAGAGGAAATCATTCAGTGGATTGAGCTCGAATCCCTGTAAATGATTTATCATGAAACTTTTATTTCTCGGAACACGGTGGAATATACTGATAAAAAAATATACAAAAGAGAAACCAAATAACCAATATAAATAAAGTTTAAAGCAAACCTATCAGGGATAATTAAGTGAGGTAAGACAAAAGCCTATACACTCAAATCTAAAAGTTTACACAGAAAGTGATAGCCAAAGGTTGAGAATTATCAGCTGACGAATAAAAAAATGGTGAATGTTGCTAAAGAATGCGAACGAGTGGAAACTGCAGTTAATAGCTTTACAGGGATGACAGAGTATGAGTGACGTAACAGTTTCGTATTTAGTAACTAGTTTGCATGTTTAGTGACGTACCATTGTTTCTTGACCAGCTATTCAACTTCAATTCCGTTTTTCTTACCAGGTAGTGCTTTTTGTTAAACCGACTTAGCCCACCTGAAACTTGCATGCGTCTAATTGATTTCGGTAATTAAAAATCTGTTTATGTGACACAAAGGAAACATAACAGGTATCGGGTTACTCATGATGTTTCCTAACATCAAAATACCGGTTACAGTTAAAACGTTAGTATTAGACTACACGGAGAATGATCAATTTGTCTGCACGTAAATCTTAACAGCTTTCGACATTTCTTTCATGTTTTTTTGTTTGACCTTTAGAGGTTATAATACTTCTTTAGATACGATGATGGGTTTGTAGACAAATAATATCCATTGTATGTGATTAGTCTTATCTTTATTACTGTACCATTACTGAAATACCATTCCTTTGAACGTTTAGGAAGCAATGTTATATAGTAAAAAAAGAATTATATCCATACGCTGAAATTTGTCGTTAACTCTATTTTGAGAACATAGACATTTCTTCTTTATCTAAAATGTGATACGACTTTATAGTAATGTTGTTTTGATTTGCTAATTAAGAGACGATTTTTCATTAAGGTTATCCTTTCTTATGCAGAAGGTAATATAACTTAGATAAGTATAATGCAATCGCTCTACTCCCGTCTTCGTTTTCAGCCAAATATTTATAATTTGTTATAAATACTTAATACATTTAAGAATCAATACTATAAAAGCCCTTTTCTAAAATCGATAGAACAGTTCCTTTCCTTGGTAGTTAATGCTGGCTAACTTTTTTTCTCTTTTGGAATTAAGAGGCTTACGTACATTGAAACATGAATTGTATGTATTTAATCAACACTTTTTTTCGATTCTTAAAATGCGATTATTTTTTATTTTTGTGCCTCCGGTATAGATAATTTCAAATTACAATCAACAAATATACAATAACATATAATATCATACAGAAAACATCAATCTGTAAGCAAACCATGACAAGTCAAAATTCAAGACAAAATTTGCAGATTTTCGAGCTTGCAAAAGCTAAATATTTTGTCAAATATTCGAACTTGTATTTTAACGGTTAAGAGATAATATAGCGATGATCGTCAAATCACCTTGAAGGCAAAACCCTGACATTTCTATAGTATTTTAGCGATTTACGTCAAGTGTTTTGTCATTGTAAAAGCATTTGGAAGTTTTGACGGTTTCTTACATCAACCTTTAATCAATATGACTATCAAAAAGGATATTAAACATCTTGTTTTCAAGATTGGTCTAAGTAATCGATCCACGTTTTTATCAAAAGAACTTTGAACACATCTTAATGTCAATCAGAGCTGGTTCAAATCCTTTAATGTCTAAGTGCATTTTTCAAGTGAGATTAAACAGCGTCCTGTTTGGTCTTGTGGAGATAACCTCTTTGAATAAATCTAACAAAATAAAGATATAATTATTGACAAATGTAACTGAACAGTTCATTGAAGAGTTTCCTTGCATCTTTAAGATGCTTCAACATCATTGAATTCTAGAATCATCGTTACCTCCTTGAATACGCATTTGTCACAATTTTATGGACACAGAATGGGTTGAAATTAACTTGAAAGACCTCCACAGTTGCATAGCATTCTACAATTGGTATGCATTTATTCACCAGATGAATCTTCAATATGTATCATTAAATGGACACAATTCCTTGGGCGATCATTACATTTGTAAAGATATAAATCTTATATCAACGCCGTAACAAGAGGGACCTTCACAATTGTTATATCCTCTGAGTATGGACGCATTGACCAAGATCTTCGCAACTGAATATCATAACGTTTAGGTAACATTAACACGATAACCTTCATTGGTGAATATCATACAAGTGTGGAAGCATATAATTTAACAAAGCTTTAACATGCGGGACCTTCACAATTGAATATTATACCAGTGTGAAGGCATTAACATGCGGGACCTTCACAATTGAATATCACACCAGCGTGGAAGCATTAACATTTGGGACCTTCACAATTGAATATCATACCAGCGTGGAAGCATTAACATTTGGGATCTTCACAATTGAATACCATACCAGTGTGGAAGCATTAATATGCGGGACCTTCACAATTGAATACCATACCAGTGTGGAAGCATTAATATGCGGGACCTTCACAATTGAATATCATACCAGTGTGGAGGCATTAACATGCGGGACCTTCACAATTGAATATCACACCAGCGTGGAAGCATTAACATGTGGGACCTTCACAATTGAATATCATACCAGCGTGGAAGCATTAACATGCGGGATCTTCACAATTGAATATCACACCAGCGTGGAAGCATTAACATGCGGGATCTTATCAAATGAATATTATTCAAATGTGGAAGCATTAACGTGAAGGACTTCACAATTGAATATCATACCAGTGAGGAAGCATTAACATGAGGGATCTTCGCAATTGAATATCATACCAGTGAGGAAGCATTAACATGCGGGATCTTCACAATTGAATACCATACCAGTGTGGAAGCATTAATATGCGGGACCTTCACAATTGAATATCATACCAGTGTGGAGGCATTAACATGCGGGACCTTCACAATTGAATATCACACCAGCGTGGAAGCATTAACATGTGGGACCTTCACAATTGAATATCATACCAGCGTGGAAGCATTAACATGCGGGATCTTCACAATTGAATATCACACCAGCGTGGAAGCATTAACATGCGGGATCTTATCAAATGAATATTATTCAAATGTGGAAGCATTAACGTGAAGGACTTCACAATTGAATATCATACCAGTGAGGAAGCATTAACATGAGGGATCTTCGCAATTGAATATCATACCAGTGAGGAAGCATTAACATGCGGGATCTTCACAATTGAATACCATACCAGTGAGGAAGCATTAACATGCGGGATCTTCACAATTGAATATCATACCAGTGTGGAAACATTAACGTGAAGGACTTCACAATAGAATATCGCGCTAATGTGGAAACATTTACATGAGCGACCATCGCCAAATAAAATCAAACAACGGCCTTTATTTTCAAACTGCTTTCAACTAGGAACTAGGAACTCAATAAAATGGATTGATTAAAAAATATTTTTCTGTTTTTATCATCTATTTCAACCAAATGTTACTATCATGAACATACTTCCATGATGAAAATGATAATTGCTATTGCTATTCCTAAACCATCCCTGAAGTACTCTGTATTTCACAAATCTATTATGGATTGATCTTATTTGAAGCAATCGTAACAACATGATTAAGCATTGTTAATCTTCAAAACTACTCAAAACAGATATTCTGCCTCATCATTACGAAGTATCATTTTTGAAACATTAAAATGGAATCCACATAAGAACACTGGAATATGGATCCATATCTTGAAATGAGAAGAAATTTACATTGATTTTAATTAATGGAAGCAAACAATCTAAAGCTCCACTCCAAAGTCGAAGCTTTAACTGTAGTACTGTTTGGATCTTTGCTGTGTTGAGAATTTCCTTCAGTGAAATTTGAACAGTATTATGTCCGGTTCTAAACTTCCGAAAATCGATATGTTTTAAGTTGTTGACGAGAGCTTTAAAATCTGCAGAATATACTTCAGATATAATGTTTTGATGCTATTATAAATATGTTGTTAACTATAGCAAGTTTAATCATTAACCTAAAAACATTCAAGGTTGGGTTCTGCAAGTCCTCAAATCAACCAAATTCGCAATATCAACTAAGACAGTGAAAGTGGATTGACCAAAAATTCAACTATACAAGCAAAATTCAAACTACTAAAATAGTATTTTTTATTTAAACAATAGCCTTCAATTTCTGCATCCTCATTTCCACAACATCAAAATAAAGATGAAGCGTATTGTTTACTTTGTTATCAAAAACTGAAATTGAATTAAGAAGTAATTCAATTATCACCCAATGTCACCTACTGATATAATGAGACCTCTTAAATAAGATGATACTGACTATTGATGGATTCTTGTTTTTTACTCATATTGTTGGCATGCAAACAGTACTGTGAACCGGATAAAAGTAGGTTTGATGCCGCATATGTTTTAAAGGGGCAGTAGCACGTTTTTTTGAAAATTTTATATTTCAAAATTTTCACTGATAATTGTACGTTAGTGCTAAATGTATTATTGTGATAGTGTCAAAAATCTCACGACGCCAACCAATCATTCATAGTCAGAGAACAAATCATAATGATTCACATTAAATCCATTTGCTTCTATGTTTATGTGAACACCTTTAACTCATTTTGTGAACGAAAAAGGAATTACACAAGTCAATCATCCATAGTCAGGGGACAAAGTATGACGATTCACATAAAATCCAGTATCGGCCATTTTGTGTGAACACCTTTAATTCATTTTGTGTAAAAAAAGGAATCGCATGGCTTAACTTTACATCATATATTTGATTTATTACTTATTCATTTAGTTGAAATACATTGTCTTTCAATTGTAATCATTTATTTTCATTTTCCTCAAAATCTCCTTATCTTCCCACTAAAAACGTGTTACTGTCCCTTTGAGCTTGAGACAAAACATAATAAAACGAAAAACGATAATTAAAAACCAGTGTAAATGAATTATATAGAAATAATAATTCATTAAACGTCACCTTAGTTTATATTTTGCATTTCATTTTCAGAGTTTGCCAGATACATATGCATGTTCTTACGATATAAACATTTTTCTAAAGATATCTAAATCTTATTGTATGTATAAAAGTGTTTGTAGGTTGCTGTGACGACGTTGCCTTCTGCAGATGTTCTTCAGATTCAATAATTCCCTTCGATAATTATTTTCTTATTGGTGTTCAACACCAGTGATTAAAATCTATGCCAGTCGTAATAAACATATATTTATATGTAGTTTTACAGCAAAGATGTACATGTATGACGAACGAAATGTTGGAATCATACCTCAGACCGACTGTAGAACAGCTTTATGTTGAGAGTGTTGGATACAAGTTGAATGTTAGTGAAAAGAAATCTGTTAAATTTTCATTGAAAACTATTATCATACATTTAGAATATCGGGGTGAATATGTGAGATATTGTGAAGCAATATGAGGTATTTTGGTATTCAAGTTACAAAGCAAAATGTTTTTTTTTTAAACTCCCGGAAGGTCTGTTTCTCTACACTCTTATTGAAACTTACCTAATAATCATAGACCTTTGTAATACTGCTACAGTGTAGCTGTGACGTTGTGATGTAACGTACGTAATATAATACCGACGTGACAATAGGAAATCTTGCTCGCTAAGCGAAAATCAGTGCAATATCGACTAGCAATCTAAATACATTTAGATCAACACATTTTATATTTTGTCACAACAGTATGGCCTAATATAAAACCTGTTGATCTAAATATATTTAGATTGATCGACTAGCTTTGTTCGTTTAATAAAAAATAAACTTGGAATTATTTTATGATAAGTAAGAAAGTTAAGCATCCTCGATACGTCACAAAACTTATTGCCCTTATATGTTTCTTAAACTCTTCGACCACCTAACCATTAGTTTTCTCTTCGGTACGAAATTAAAGGACTAACATGACAACATCTTTAAATCTACAGACATTCAAATTACAGCACTGATAAATAGCATTTAGATCTGAGTAAATATTTGCGTGACTCAAAGACAATCAGACCAAACACAACATAATGAGGCCCATGGGAAATATAGCGAATCGTCTTTAATTCCAAGTGATGTCAAGAGTGTTTCGGAGATTACGCTTTCAGTATTACCGTATCACGTTTAGTAGGTATACATTGATCGGATCTTCATTTTATGACAAGGAAGTGAAAATGTTAAGAAAACTTTGAAGCGTGATACATAAGTTTCTACACAACGCATCTGGAATAACTGCTTGACGGATAACAACCAAAAAGACATTTTCAGATTATGTTTTAGTTCAAATTCGAGTTTCACCAATTGTCAATATTCAATTGAATACAGTTAAGAACAGAGTCTCAGAGATCCAGAGATAAGGCAATTAGGTTATTATCCGTTTTTCTTTGAATGAAAACCCTTTTCATCCAAAATTAAACCGGGAACGTTCCGATTACTTTGCTTGTATCAATTACAATTGCACAGAACAGGCGAAATAACGAATACACTAAGCATAATGATTACAAATTCGCCTTGACTTTAGGAAATTCTATATGTAAACACTTGCTTAAAACAAGGTCAACCAAATGTTTCGTGCCTCACCAATTCATCGATATCCAAGGACAATTGAACAAATATGCAAAGCATATTCAGGATCTTGTTAAAGTAAAAAAACGTTAGTCACTTATTAGATTTATGATAAAATCTGCACATAATTATTTTGTACCTGAGATATTACTTTATGATTAGAGAAAAGAAAAACAAAGGATAAGAAGGAAACGACATATTTGAACTGCTTAAGTTTCCTAGTAGAATAAGAGATTCAGACATCTAAACTCCTGTGTTTGGTTTGAAAATGAACCTAAATTAGCATACTTCAATGTCTTTGAGGCTATAAAAAAGTTCACGTTGTGTTTTACACACATGAAAGAATCAACTCACCTTTTCCCCGTAAACTTGTCACGAAGCAGCACAGTAGTTCCTTCTTTGGTTCGAACTCGGCAATATTTGGTGCCTTCTCGCTCAAGTGTTTTTCGATGAGATAGCGCAAGCGAGGCTTGGTTGTCGACGTTCAATATCTTGGATATGTTCCTTGCACTGGCCTCGAAGTTATTTACAAGAGCGCGTTCCACTGTCTCCAGTCCTCGGCAGTTAATAAGAACACTGTCAAAGTTACCGTTATCCACGATCTTTATCGCATGGTCTCTGATCACGTGACTTGGCTCCGTTCACACGCATCAAGGACGTCATGCGCAGAGCTTGTGCATGTGATGCAGTTGTCCTCGTACTTCGTACCTCGAAACTTAATTAATAGCCTATATTTAAAAAGTGACTCATAGCTAGAGTTAATGTTTGTGTATTGATATATACTTGACAAATTTAGAAAGGGATATTAAAGTTCTTATAATTAATATTTAATCGCGAGGTCATAAAGAAATTTGTAAATATTTATAATTTCAGAATTTCCATATATCAATTTTCTCCAGTAATTATTTTTTAATCATTTCTGTTTATCGTTTTCATATCAAATTATATTATCAACATTTAGTTATTTTTCTTTTGTTTCTGGTGGTTTAAATAAAGGTATTTTGAAGGTATGATTTTCAATTTGTAAAGCATTATTTGTTATATAATGTCATATTTCATAATGTATTCAATTCATTTTCATTTTCTATGCATGTTGTATTAAGATATATACATTTACATTTGCTTTGAAAGCATGAAAGTTTGTTGAACAATTTGCTTTGTCTACTTGATTACAAATTTCACATACAAAGTGTTTCCAATAAATAGTCGCTTTTCCACCTCTGCGTGTTGTTTGGTTCCAAAGTTTTCAAATGTATTCACGAATTCATTAGCAAAATCGCAGCGAAAAAAATTACATCTTGCCACATTATGGTATATAAATATCTGTAAAGTTTACCATAAACTAAATATCTGTCCATTTTGACCCGTTGTATTAGTGAATGACATGCAGTTAAAAACGTATTCATACAACGACGTATGAATACAAGACAAAATCAATAATCAAAAATTTGGATTCCTTGATTAAATATAATGATGGCTTTCGTTTTGAAGGATACGCCCATTTTGAGTTTACAAAATCAATGTGCCAAGACATCAATGTTTGCATGGTTTATCATATGTTACAACTGACAGCTAGATATCATTCAATAGTCTTAGGCATCATATTTGAGAGGGTGAAGAAGACACCAGGAGTTCTTATGATGGCGAAGTGAAGTCGTGTCAGTCAAATATAAAACTTGATGTATAGTAAGCTTAACAATAAGTCGAAGCTTTACTAGTTTATGAAGTTTATAATCGCATGTTTACATCACCGCGACAATGCCTCCAAGTGATGCTTACCATACACCATAATGTTTATATAAGATTTTGTTTGCAAAACAATTTACATGTTTTTCTTTTTTAACGTTTTGATTTAAAATCATAAGACTATAAGAGATCATAAAATTGAGATCATGATATTGATATATATAACAGTACCAAGTTACTGAAGGGGGGAAGATACTAATAATATATTGCATATCTTAAAATGACTGCATTTGTAACGGGAAACCCCTCGTATGATCTAATATATTAAACATCAATATTCTTAAACATCAACTAACCTCGACCTTACCACTTCTCGATTTTCGTTCAAAGATTTTTCAAAAAAAGAAAGCTGGACTTAATTTTTGTTAATTTGTCCAATAAACACCTTTAATTAGCCTTTCATTAAGACAGCGTAATTATCGGCTGTGAAAAACCCACCTGGGTTAGGGGCCATAAAACTCGCGCGGATGTGACGTAATAAACAGATTATACAGAGTAACGCATCATTATTTCAACTGAAATACCGCCTAAATAATTGTTTAATTACCATTGATGTGGATATCTTTTTTACACCAAATGCTTAGTAGCGTTACATCGTCAAATGATTTATCTCACTAAGTGGAAAACTTTTTCTGAAAATCGTTAATTATTGTTTTTTTTCCCTGTGGTATTGTTACGATAGATGTATAGATTACGAGGCTGATTCAGTTTATGACGTCACAAAATGGGGACGTGACCAGTCATGCATTCACTTGTTTGTTGTCAGATAGGTCTAAGCGGCCCATCAAAAGTGACCTTCAAAAACGGCTTTCATTACCAAACTGAACATATTTGAGTAGCGACCTTTAACACACTATACAATATTGTAATCAGACTTTCTATATTCCAAAGAAAATAGTGAAATATGTTTGTGGTTATGTGAACTTTAATAAACAATTGAAATTTCATTGTGAAAGAATAACCATACAACATGCAAGGTCTAGTATCTTTACAATTTTTGGTACCCAATATTGTTGCATATTATTATCTACAATTAGAACATGGTCCCCATTTCGAAACTTTGAATAAACAGCCTATTTTCCTATCAGCCATCAAAACCTCACAGGCGGTCACGGAGGTTCAATATTAAAAAACAAACATGTTTTTAAAGTATTGTATTTAGTACCACATGGGCAGATAATTTGACATTTAAATAGATGATAATTGTTTACCTCTTGTGGTAAACAATTGATAAAAATAGTTGAAAAGGTGGTCTTGGAAAGTAATTAATAAAAAATCAGTACGTGTTCAATGTTTGATTTGGTTATTTTTTTTCAAATAATATACTTTTATATAAAAAGTAATAAATATATATAATTTTACTTATATATTAATTTACTCTTCGGGTTTTATGAGTTATTCGAGTGTTTAGGATGCTTTCAATAGAAAATTAAAGGGGCAGTAGCAAGTTTTTAGGGGGAATATAAAGTGATGTCAGAAAAAAGGAAAATAAATGGTTCCAATTGAAAGACAATGTATTTAAACTAAATGGAGCAGTAATAATTCAAATATAGAACGTCAAGTTTAGCCATGCGATTCCTTTTTCGTACACAAAATGAATTAAAGGTGTTCACACAAAAATGGCCGCCAATGGATTTTATGTGAATCGTCATACTTTGTCCTCTGACTATGGATGATTGACTTGTATAATGAGATTTTTGACACTGTCAAAATAACATTTAACATTTACTTACAATTATCAGTGAAAAATTAAAAATATGAAATTATCAAAAAAACGTGCTACTGCCCCTTTAAAGCGTTTATCCTGCAAAAAGCTTTTATTAGGTAATCTGTATGACTTGTACCAAGGGACTCATTTAGCCATAGAGATACATGTTTCTGTGTTCAAATAACAAAATACTAACTAAAAACTAAAAACAATATCCTAAAACCAAAATGCTTCTTTCAATCATCCCCCCCTCATCCCACTAATGTTAAGACTCAACTTAACCATTCTGGATGATTGGCTTGTGTTATGAGATGTTTGACACTATCAAAATAATATATTTAGCATTAACTTACAATTATCAGTGAAAATTTTAAAATATAAAATTATCAAAAAACGTGCTACTGCCCCTTTAAGCTTTTAATTCTTGAAACAACAAGGCACTAATCAACATATCACTAAGTTCACCAAATTATTTTAAAGTGGTACCTCAACACAGAAAGAGAAATAACAGAATCACAATCCTGGTACAATATCATACTTTAAATTATATTTTGTAACCTTATATTATTTATGCATATTTTGCATATTCTAAAGGGTTCAATTTGACAGAACAGTTAATAAAAAACCACACAAATGGTTTGAATTGAGAGGTGAACATATCAATCACTATATGTAGACCTCAAAGGCAACGTTAGGCCTACTTGAAAAAGGAGCGTCGATTGACTTTTTTACATGCAACTTCTTTAAAAAGAATAAAGGTTGGTTCATTTTATCTAAAAATAATGATAGACAAGTCGGTCCAGGAACGTTAAAATTTTCATAATTAGCCCAAAGTCTATGGAATCTTAGTTATTTATAACAATCTAATGAATATTTTACGTACATAGGTAGCCTATCAAATTTTATTACACAACCTCTCTCCTCTCCACCCTCCTTACCCGACAATGATTAATAGTTTTAACTTCTGGAGTTGCTGTTGCAACTAGGTTCTCATTTTGTCCTGGCTTATAATGACGAAATACGAAATTCAGTTTTTACAAATTTCACGATTGCAATAGTACCTATGTTGAACCTCCCATGATCAATGGTGATTGTTTTGCTATCGAAATACAAATAATAGATTAACGGCTTTCTGCTTTAAGAAAAGACAATCTATGTCAGATTTCCAACTTTTTATAAAAACTTAAAACGTAAGATTCACCTATGACCAAATATGTATCATAATTACATTGACTGAGAAATTTTGATTTATTGCTTTAACAATTATGTTGCATGCACAAATCAACTTCTACTCTCAACGGGGCAAAGTGAACAACGGTTCTTACACATTGGTGTCAGAGTTAAGTAAGATAGAAATGAAACTCTTGTATTTTGTAAAATTGATTATAAAAATAAAGTATGCAAAGGTATCATAGTGTTTTCGCTTCCTTATATAAAGACGAAACAAAAAATTGAAAACAGAAATATACTCTCCAAAAAACGAAACGCATATGTAATTGTCCAAAGAATTTATAGCTTTAACTTAACCTTAAATGTGACATAATTTCAACCCGACCAAAGCTTATTATGATAAATAAACATGTCTATGGACAAAGAGTAAGCCAAGTCGAAAACACTAGGTTTAGTTAATATGTTTTCCTATTTTGTTATCTACAAGATGGCGTTGAAATCAGTCGTATGAATTCTTGTCATTTGGAAGAATTCTTGCTCGTCACCCCTCTGGAAATGAATGGACAAGTCGCTATAATTCAAATCTTCCCCATCTTCCTGCAATGCAATGTCCAGTCGTCGGTGTGTCAGGGTAGTATTGTGATGTTCACGTACACATTGATTTGATTTATACCATTGATGTTTTATTTTGCTTGAAATTTAGTGTTTGAGAGGGATTTAACATCTTCTTTACTTGAAAACAGCAGGGTAAAGAGCCATCTGACGTTCTGCAAGCGTATTTATGATGCTCGAAAGTGGTGGCATATGATTGGTGGCATAAACAATGGGCAAAATCTTTCTTTTTCATATTGTGAATAATCATAAGTCCCGTTATTTTCTACCTGTTGTTATTGGCTAATTTTTGAGTTTTTACCGAACCAAAGTCTTCTTCATTTTCTTAAGTTTAAGATCTGGATTTTAAAACGCGACTTCATATGATTGTGATCTTTAAAGCCACAACAAAAAACAGGGCCGATAACTGACCTTCATGGTCGAATATCCACTTCATGCAGATGCTTCTGAACGCTTGGTGAACCATTTCACCCAAATCAGAGATCACTTTGGCAAGAGAATGAAACCAATTAGTGACCCGGATGTAGAGATGTTGGGTTTTGGTGGCAACTCTTTGATGCACACTTTTAAAGGGGCAGCAGCACGTTTTTAAGGGGAATATAAGGTGATGTCAGTAAAATGGAAATTAATGGTGTCAGACAATGTATTTAAACTAAATGGAGCAGTACTAATTCAATTTTATCATGTAATGATTAGTCATGCGAACTCTTTTTCTTACACAAAATGAATTTAAGGTATTAACACAAAATGGCCGCCATTGGATTTTAGGTGAATCTTCATACTTTGTTCTCTGACTATGGAAGATTGATTTGTGTAATGAGATATTTGACACTAGCAAAATAATACATTTAGCATTAACGTATTATCAGTGAAAAATTTAAAATATGAAATTATCAAAAAACGTGCTACTGCCCCTTTAAAGATCTTTTAGATGGAAGTGACATGCAGGAACAAACTTATGACTGAGGAGCGCAATATGGTGATGATGAACATTCTTGTCCCATACTACTGCCAATCATGTTTGTTCGGTTTCAATTTCACGAACGACAACGTTTCCATTTCCGACAATTTGTCGATACATAAAGATATCCTTTGATCCGTGTACAAAAAATTTTAAACAATAAATGCCTTTGGTTGGTTCCACATGATCCAGCGT
This sequence comes from Steromphala cineraria, assembly GCA_916613615.1. Classification (NCBI taxonomy): domain Eukaryota; kingdom Metazoa; phylum Mollusca; class Gastropoda; order Trochida; family Trochidae; genus Steromphala; species Steromphala cineraria. The sequence continues at coordinate 72,328,443 of OU744720.1, read as the reverse complement.
TTACTCTTATGTGAATTCTGCATTAGATTTTTTCTAAATGTTTTTCCAAAAACGTCTTTCAATAAGTCTCAAATAAACAAAAAGTGAAATTTTTTAGATTTTGTTCACTGAAGCTGTAAACCATCATACAGCAAGGACGTTTTGGAAGGAAATATCACATTTGTATTTTTCATTTGTTTATTCACCAGCCACAGATTTTCATAATCACCTTTGCGGTTTTCTTTGGGCGAGTATATTTTCTTTGTTTTTTATACATGAGTTTATATATTCTCTATGTATTCTTTTTCATTCCTAAACAATTAACAAAATAGGCCGTGCGTCCAATACCGACAGAGATTTGATGTTTGTAAAGTGTGAAATATGTCTTTGAAACCAATCTATTTCTTCATATCTTTCAATAATTTAATGTGTTTTATAGTAAATGGGGAAACTTATCAAAAGCTGGCTTGGCAAGCTAGAGTGCAAAGTACTGCACCGTTGTCGAAATACCAAAACTTCGCTGCTTTCTACATAGAAGTTGATCATTCGTAAAATTTATTGTCTTCTTGATATTTCCAGCTTTTAAAAGCCCCCCCAAACAACTTGTATAGTGACGTTTCTTTTGCACGTGAGTATACGCAAGAACCTTTCTTCGAACTTCAACAAGATACCCCTAGACCTGCATCCAACACAATCCAGGCAACATGTCAAGACGGAAGAAACGGAACACTTCCCTTCAATCAGGTAGATTCGATATTGATTCTATGCATTCATTTATATCAAGTGTATGTGGGAATCTTCTTAACCAATGACAGGCAGTGGTTGAATTATACATGCCCTTCCTGTCCTCCCTCTCTCCCCGCCCCCTTCTACCCCCTCTCCATTCACCCCCTCTAATATCCACCTCCCCTCCCTCTTCATACGCCTACATACCTCATCTCAACAGAACGAGGTTAATCGCAGAAATGCAAACATAAGCACTATTGAAAGCTGGTATTGGCAGTAGTATCGTTTAATGGAATTGTACTATGGAGATTGTTGCTATCTGCTCGGGGGTTGTGACGTCCAGTCGTCTCGGATATGGAAGGTGTCAAGCGTGAATCCAGAGTGACGTATTGACATAGGTGTCAACACAAATGCTAATGGGTGCAACTGTTTCTTAGCCATTACAAATTTAAAATGAATGGCGGATGGCGAAAGAAAGTTATTGATGAATTAAATTCTGATTCATTAACAAGATAAATATATTTACTGAGCATAGAGTTAAACCCATATGTTAAATATTTCAGTTCCCTATGCATCGGTTTAGGTTTCTTCTCTAAGAAGATTATGACTATGTAGTCTTTCTTGCAAATCATTGAAGAAAAGGTACACAAGCGACGAAAGGAATAAACAATTTTCGCTCTAGAAAAAGACCGGAAACCATTTCCAAAGCATTGGTTCTTCCCACCAAAAGGCAGATTAAGCGTTAAAATCAAATGCTCAAAACTGCCATTCATGTTTGTGACAAATTGTCATAAAGTGCCTGAACGAGGCAAGGTTTTGATTAATTTCTGTTAGCCTCAGTTTACTAATGTGGTATGAACATTATAATTATCAAAGATTTATATTTTTCCTAACATATTCGCTTCTGTGTATCAAGCTCAATACGAATAAGAAGGAATCAGCTGTATCCTGCCATACGATCGATGTGCACCTTTCTACATCATCTGGGGCACATTGGCACACAGTTTATACGTTGATATCTTTATCTGGCATCGATGATACAGCAAAGTCAAGTCAACGCGTAGGAAAAGTTCCAACTGAAACCTGCAGGAGGTGTAGGTAGAGTGGAACTAAATATTCTGAACGCATGTGTCTGAATTTTTTTTTTAGGGGGGGGGGGGGGTATTTCTTTTTTTGGTTACATTATCAGCAGAAGATCAACCTCATCTGTAAAAAATATGAGTACAGTAGAACACGGATATAGCAAACACTCGGATATAGCTAACAAATTTTCAAGTCCCTTTCCTATATAATATCATTAAAATTATATGCGTATAGCGAACACCGGATATAGCGAACTAAATTCTTTGGTCCCTTGGAGTTCGTTATATCCGAGTTCTACTGTATTTACTTTTCATAGTATAATCCATTATCCTGTATTGTTTATTTCATTAGAGGCAAAAACTATTTCCAAAGGTTGGTATTTACTTCACTCTATATGAATTTATTTACGTAACGGACTATAAACGTTCATGACTTTCTAATGGGTTTCATCACTGAGTGTCTTTACGCTTAGCCTACTATCATAGCAAATTTACTAAAAGTTTTACAACTCTTTAGAAAGTCCATATATATCGTTTAACATTATGCATAAGACTAACTAAAATTTACATATGCATAATTGGCCAGACATGTCATCGTTTAAAGAGGGACTGAAATGCTATATGGCAACTTTCGGGATTCATGAAATAGTGATAACAATTACACATGGACTCAACTTTAAATTTCTGAAATCGACCTAGAAACGGCTTAATTACGACTGTATAAAGAACACCGCCTAATTAGGCCGGCGAACAGAATAAAACGCACTGAAGCGTGACTGCCTCGTGACGTGTTAGTAGGCGATGTGATACCCCCTTGTGTGCCCTCGTTATGTAAAACAACACAAGCTAACAGTACAGCTCGATGTTTAAACGTCGATTAAACACCCTAAACAACATCCAAACATCTCAAACCTTCAATAAATCGGTAGTTTATTTATTCAACTGGCAATTTGTATTGATGAAAACGTAAGACCCTGATTAAAAACGAAGTTGTGCGCATAATGCTACAGCATGTAGGCCTAGATGGTCTCGCTTTGCGCAATGTTGTCATAAGACTGCACGTGAGAACCCGGATGTATATGTAAACAATTGCTCCCGTGTGAACTGTTTTATCTTCGTGCACAGTTGTTGGTTGTTATTGAATATTACTTTAGTAGCACAGCAGAAAGGATGTAATTATACAATACTATTCTATTTTTACATTTAAACCATTTTTTAAGAATTGCCTTTGACTTCATTTTGTAACAGGATAAAAAATATATACGTTTTTCTTAGTTATTTCATTTAGTGATGGACAAGTTACAATTCTCAATGAAAGACATGTATTGGATGATCACTGATGTCTTGTTTAAAACATTATTTTAATAGGGCATTTCACTGAAAATCTTAATGTTTTCACTCTTGTACATAGAGTGATATTTTCCACAACAATAGCCGATACATGGCCAAACAGAATGAAGATTTATTAAATGAACCTTATCCAAAATAATTATCAGATAGAGCAAAAACGGTATTCCTTATTTCAGGTTAATAGGTTATAACTTACCAATCGGAGAAAAAAGGGATGTTAAGGAATACAATTGCTATTTGATGTTACCTAATTAGCTGATGTCATAAAATAGCCAGGTGTTGATGATTGTGCATTATATAACCTACCTGCTATAGTCATCATTTGATATCATCTAATTAGGAAACAGACAGGAAATACGATAGACAGAAAAGTAATTGTGTAATAAGTGAGTATCTGATCTAAAGAAAGTAAGTAACACCTGCAGACCAATGTCATTGTTTATTCAATCTTTTTACACAACGTTCAAATCTAAATGTGAGCATTGTATATTCGGATTATTATCATAAATCAGCCCAATACTTTCTGCTATGTTTTATATTTTACTAATCTCCCTTTTCTCTGCATGCCAAACTGTTCATTCAGTGAAAATGCGAGCTCGAAGCAGAAAATCGGTGTAGTGATCGGAACACGTGAGTTCGATGTAGATTGTCACATTGCTCTGTTTGACTTAACACAGCGGGTCAATTTGGCGTGAAACCATAAATATGATGGAATTTGTCTACGGAGACTTCATCAGGAGATATTCTAGGACAGTTGACAGCAACACAATGATATAGCATACTGTTAATCGCTTTGAAAAGGCAGAACTGCAGATTTCGCCTATCATTTTCCATATAAGCAGACGAACGCTTCGCCTACTGCCACGTCACTTCCGGTATGCCCTGCCCGTGGCCTCTCAGCCTTGTTTTGGTTTGTCGCTGGACGGCGACAAGCAGACGCCTTGTTACGCAATGTTTACTTAGCTGTAGCTTCATTGAGAAACTGTGAATCGTTGCTGGTTTGGCCTAATATTTATGTTATATAGTTATTTGACCAATATCTTTTGAAAAATATATTTAAAAAAGGTTATGCAGCCCTTCTTTAAGCCACAGAGATGTTAAAACGTAATGGATCGTCTATACCATCCGTATCTCAATACACACATTTCTTGAAACTAAATGAATTTCGTTGCGTATGTAATGTATGCATGTCTCATATATCTTGAATAAGTTAGAGGTAAAAAAGACTGAAAGGTACCCTTTAAAGGGGCAGTAGCACGTTTTTTGATAATTTTATATTTTAAATATTTCACTGATAATTGTAACTTAATGCTCATTACACAAACCAATCATCCACAGCCAGAGGACAAAGTATTAAGATTCACATAAAATCCATTGGCGGCCATTTTGTGTGAACACCTTAAATTCACTTTGTGTAAGAAAAAGGAATCGCATTGCTGAACTTTACATTATATATTTGAATTATCACTGCTTCATTTAGTTTAAATACATTGTCTTTCAATTGGAACTATTAATTTTCATTTTCCTGACATCACCTTATATTCCCCCTAAAAACGCGCTACTGCCCCTTTGAATTTTTACTACTAAAGTTTCATTATTGAGATGTCTAGAGGTTGAATAAAACGATGCACCATAATTCAAATTAAGTGTTCAGATATAACCTTACGGTATTTAAATTACAACACCACACAGATATTTGTCAGAATTTTAAGAAAAATTCCGCATCAGAGACAACCAACATAAAATGTTTGACCAATAGTATTTTTATCCTAGACCTCCTGTCACTTTCTATACCCCATGGAAGCTTATATAGTCAATGAAAGATTTTCTCGCACGTGAGTTAGAACATGACTCACCTAGACGCTTAATTTTAATAATATTGAAACAGCTGCAGCTTCAAAAAGACAGAAGACTAAGTCAAATCCCCGTTGGTATCCTCTCCCGTAGATACTGCTTCTATTTCATGAACACGATTTTGTGAAAAACTATTTGAAAACTGTATTCCTAAAAGTCACCGGTTTAGTTTCACAAGTCGTTTTTAAATTGCTTTACATGAGTCATTGCTTTGCTTTGTCAATATTTCTTCAAGTATTATTTACCTTTTTGAAACCACACAAGGTCGAGACTATAATATATGATCATAAAAACATGTTTTCCCATGTTTATTTATCATGTGATCTTCGTCTTGATCGTTTAAATACGGCCGTCGCCTCAAAAACAATTTTATCTTTGAACAATTCTTAAGGTCAAATTATTATTCGCTGTCGCGCATCTAACGTGATTTATTACATCATGCATGTATTATATCATTGAATAAGGGCACGACGTCAATACATGTAAAACACTTTCATTTAATGTGAAATTCCTTCGAAACAGCATTCTCTCCCCAGAGAGGTAGATCAAGTCAAGTTGATTTAGCCTCTGTTCTATTACGCCGAAATCCGTGAGTTCCGGCAGTTTCCCTTGGCTGAAAAAAACTTTCATCACAATACATTTGAAATTCATTATCAAATGACATGGCTTCTCGCATGGAAAGGGTGGTTCATATCACAATGCCTTTGCCTTGTTTCAGTAGCCAAAATGATGATTTAAGAACAGCGTTGCTGATTGCACAACTAACTTTGATTGCCTCCAATCAGGCATCTCCCATGCTATCCCACAAACTCGGCGTAATAGAACAGAGGCTAAATCAACATGACTTGATCTGCCTCTGTGGGGAGAGAATGTCGAAACAGAACGATTTTGGTTTTCCGAAATATTCTAAGGCACCTGAAAAGGCACACAAGATGAACATATTTGTTGTCAATATAATTTTTATTGTTTTTCACCTGTCAGTCTGTCCGTCAGTCCGTCTGTCCGTTTGTCCACAAAAACTTTAACCTTGGTCATAACTTTTGATTGGTCAGAGCTAGGTCTTTGATACTTGACATATGCATCCGGGGGCATTCGTGTTTCACAAACACATCTTTTTTTTCACTAAAAAACAAATTTAGTATCAAAAGAGGCTTTACCAAAAGAAATTCGATATATTTCAAACAATGAGTAATTAATGCGGGTGAAATTTCATCATGTCTTCAGGGGATAAGTAAACTAAATCATAAATGTAGTGATTGTGAATGATATACTCACAAAAGAAACAAAAATTTTACACTCAAATTTAAAAAAGCTCAGAACTTTAATTCAAATGAGTTTTCGTTCATGACTTTCGATGGCATGAACAACTTTTGGACCAATATTGTTACTGTTGACTAGAATCTGCGGAAATGAAAGAATCATGAAGATTTAAGTGACAATATGGTCATGATACACACATTTCTCGTTGAATATTATATGCATGCTATGTCACTAGCCTTCAAGGGTATAAGCTATACCATAGGGTGGGCCTAGTATCTTCATTTTGACCAAATGGGCTTAATACGAAACTTGGACCCATGTGCTTCCAGAAAGTGCAGATCGGGAACATGACATCACCGCTCAGCGTTATAGCGACTAATTGGTCAGACTCGGTATTGTTGCATTTTTTACTCGACATCGTCAACACATTTTCCAACAGGATACTGCTCGATGTTGTTGCAAGTGCCTTTGTTGCCTTCATCCAACAACACATCCACATAGTACTGACATGAACCCATGAAACATTTCCTATGCAACAAAGATACATTTTGCGAAGATACGAGGACATTTGGGTGGAAATATTTGAGTACTATTTATTGACAAAGTCTTTAAAACTTGGTAGTATATCTAGTGATAAAGATTCTAAGAGATTCAATCTAGTTAAAACCAGCTATAATGTATACGTCATCTAATTCTAATGGTTGATTTACGCTCATGGAATGTGAATCGGTCGTAAAATTAGAGGTAATTTTCGGTGAAATAATTACTCCAAAATTTGTATGAGGAACCAATCAGAAAGCAGTATTTACAAACTAGTTTTGGTGTCATGTTAGAATGTAGGAGTTATGAGTTGTAAACATTGTTAGAGATTAAGAAATCTAAAATGAAACAGAAGTTCTTCTTTCTCTTAAATATGACAGATATTATGACTCCTGTTTTGTTTGACAGCGAGAAACAAGTGATTTTGATGGCCAATCAGGACCAGTTTATTTCAATGTTTAAGTTTCTGCAATAGAAATCGTACATATGTTATGTCGTTTAGCACACTAAAACACATTGAAACTACGAAGCTTCCAGAATTTGTTTTGATAACATAAGACAAAGCATAAATATATAAGTTAAGTTAGAATTTTCAACACATTCCCTGGTTTTGTTGTTTATATTAAGAATTACTGATAGTTAATCCGATGTATAAAGTTATGGAAATAATAAATAATTGGGCTTCACAGGCTATCATCTTGTGTAAAATTGAACCGCTATTTTTTTCATTCAAAACACATAAATTACTTAATGTAATTGGCAATGTCGGTTATAAAACTCTTCTGGCTATTTTCGTAATCTGAAGTGAATCAATGCAGAGAAAAATAAAACATGTTTTGTTAACGGGTACAAAAATAGCATTATTTATTTTGAAGAACGTTTTGGTAGATATATAGTTAATACATTAAAATGAATCTCAAATGTTATTCTGAATGAGAGTATATTTATACATTTTCAACAGAACTGTGTCCTTTCTTGTTTATTTTAAAGCATTTGAAAGATAGAAAACGTTATTATTAGAAATATACTTAAACTAACTGTAAACAAAAATACTGATTTTATTTTAAAATATCACTCTCCATTATTTTGACTGCCTATGACTTATTTGGTGTAAATTAAAATGTAATTAATATTATTGTATACATTATACAGGTGCTTCAAACATCCTTTATGCATGTATGATATTTGAAGTAAAGTTGCCTAAGTTATTTTTTCATGTAGAAGATCAAACCTCGTCGGTGAAGTCATAGACCGAAATTCAGTATACGAATCCTTATCTTGGGCAATGGAAAAATTATAAGATTTAATAAAGATACCGTTAAATGAGATAAGTTTGTAAGTTTATCCCCGAAACAGTTATAAGCAATTTCTATATTAAAAGGTATCACCACACCCTAACGAATTTGAAACAATACCCTGTCCAAGTATTAGTTTATTCATAATGTATTCAAGCAAGAGTCGAATATAATTCTATAATGAGGGGGGGGGGGGGAGGGGGGGGGGGGGTCCTTGGTATTGAAATACATTTAGCCGTGTGCAAGGGTAATCGAAGTAAACCCCACTGCAAGGGGCTCGGATTAGCCACTTAAATGTCTTATTTTGTGGAACATACCCTAACTACCTAAAACAATTTGGGCATCCCGCGTAAACACACGAATATGAACATGTTACATAATTTAAAAAAAATATCAATCACAGGAAACAGCAGAATACCAGCTCTGAAATTGCCAGTCGGGTCTGTCAATGCGCGATGAAGCGGCCTCAAAATCAGAGGACGTTCAACCCATAATTGATCACGTTTGATTTTTCAGGAGAACCAATCAGAATCTAGTATTTATCATTTTCATGACAGAAATACGAACATTATTAAGAAATTTACTAGTTCGTGAAAAAGTGTGTAAATCAGCAAACCAGGTAGACGCAAACCACTGTTCTCACTGCATGCTAATCTCCTTTATATCCAGCATTTGAACGACTTTACTGGAACACTGTTGACAGTGCCCGGATGAGAGGATAAAGGGTTCGAGATATCTTATCTCTTGCTCCTTGCATAACGACAATTTATTGGCATTAATAATGATATACAATAGAGCACAACGAATAACTTGCTGTCTGCGTATGGGACCGCCTTTAGCTTTATTAAGATATTGTAGGAGATTTGCGGATATAAATACGCTGATTTAGCAGAACAATACAATTCGTCGTTCACATAATCTTTTCTTGTCAGTGTTGTGTTTGTTAACGTGACAAGCAAGAGAACCGTCCTTACAAGTTAATACTAGAAAGCAGTGATTTTCAAAACAAAAAGACTACCTCTTTGCTTTGAAGCCCGAACTAATATATCTTGAAGAGATTTTCTTTCAAAAGAATTTTGGATTTCTTGATTTTAACTTTGTTGATATTCTTTCCTGAAAAATATTAGTTTTGAAACAACTGATGCGGACTGATGTGATAGTATCACGACAAATAAAATACTCTATAAACATTGCTTAATAGAGGGATGATATTTGAATTCTTGTCGTGGTTTTAATCATTATTTGACAGTATTTCCGAGTTTATAAACCGTTAAATGGAACAACTACAAATCTCAATTCACAAAACACTAAAAACTGGATGTTACATGAACAAACAGATTACATTATTATACAGTCCCGATTAATCAAAATTTCCAAAGATTTGCTGTTATTAAACTGAAATATAATCACTCGGATAAACACTCTTTCATTGAGTATCAGCATCATTGGTTGCAGTATCCATTTCTTATGAAAATTAATTTATGAAAACACTAATCTTATAAAACTCATTTTCTATCATTGCTTATTCATGGACAACAACTTCTTTATCCTAAAAACTCGACGTTTATTAACAGTTTCTTTAATCATTTTCAAGAAGCTGTTTCGTAAAGTCCAGCTTTCAGGATAAAGAAGGAAATCATTAGCCATATGAAAGGAACATAATCTAGTGTAGACATCAGATGATATATCAAACGATATATTATGCTAGAATGTTATGCCCCTATTTCACTACGAGAGGAATTCTCACGAATCGCCACAAAAAAGGTGATCGTAAAAATTCGAGAATATTCTTGAATATTCAACAACATTCGTGAACTGCAATTTCACTTGTACGAACGTTTACGAAAATTCGTAGCTTTTCATGCTAAAACAGTACGAAACCAATACGAACTGCCTACGAATTATGTACGAATTGTATGATATAACTACGAAACAACTACGAATATACTACGAATGTTTCGTCCTTAATTCGGAACATTCGTATTTGTTTCGTAGATGATTCGTAAATAATTCGGGGAGAGACCATCAAAAATATCAACCACGAATTTCCAAGAACTCGTTACGAATTTGTTACGAATGACCCAAATTAATTACGAATAGTTTACGAGACAACTACGATAACAAAATTCGTAGTTGATTCGGGAAAATTTTTTGACAAACAAAAATTTGTTCACGAATGCCACGAATTGTAAGAATATTGCCGAATCAATCACGAATTCATTACGAATCACAAGAATAAATCACGAATTGTCTACGAATGTTCACGAATGTGAAATATTTCTCTATCGTGGCGATTCGTGAGAATTCCTCTCGTAGTGAAATAGGGGCATTAATGTCACATGTATTGTCTTAATTCATTTTTATGTTGACAAAAATTACAAGGTTTACAAATGGTATACATTTCCCTTAAATTTTCATTTTATATCCTCATGGTGCATTTTAAATATGAACTTTAAATATGTTGGATGTTAGAAAAGACTGGAAAATGCCCTTTAAACTTATAATTGAAAATTTTGACTATGGCCATGTCTGAAAAAGGGGCAATATACGATATTTTCTAAAAAAGATGCAAAAGTGATCAAATTTGTTGTTAAGATATATCCTAGACCCCATGGTACTTATATATAGTAAGTGAAAGTTTTCTTCGCACAGTAGTTATAGAACATGACTCACGGACTATGACCTAGACTTAAGAGTGACGCTTAGTTTTAATCACGAACTAAAGTCAAAGCATCGTGAGTATCTTCTCCCGTAGACATTGCTGCTGTTACCTGAACACGATTTTGTTCAAAACTAAAATCTTAAGCTTCGCCGCTTTACATCAGTCATTGCATTTAACTGATATTATTTTCGTCATTTATTTATCTTTTGTAACCACACCAGGTCACAAATATAATATATGATCACAAAAACATGTTTTTCCAAGATTTATTACCATGTAATGTTCATTGGTCGTTTGAATAAGTCCGTAGCCTTAAAAGCAATATGACCTCTAGATAATGCATAAGGTCAGAACAATTTTCGCTGACGCGAGAGTAACCCGTTATATTGAATCATCCATGTATTATGACATTGTATAAGGGAACAACGTTAATACATGTTGAACATTTTTGGTTTATTTAAAAGTCAATCGAAACAGAACAAATTTGATTATCAGACATATTCAGACAACTGAAAACATACAGAAACCTTTTTGCAGCTAAAGGAACAAATAAACTTAGTATCAAAAGAAACAGGATACAGTAAAGGTTGTTGGAAAATGAGAGACCAAATCCAAGAACTGCCAATCAAAAGGTGTGTGCAGAGAGGGGTCCCAAGGACCTTCAGAAATGTTCTTGCTATTTCGTCTTTTTATGAAGCTGAAAAATATACATATATAGTTTTAGTTTGAATGAGGTTTGTCTCAGGCATGATGGCTGATGAACATAATGGGGACAAGCCCGGCGTGAAGCTGTTATGAGTTTTCAAAAAATCCTCCTGTCAATTTTGCCGTATTCTCAAAACGAGATATAAAATGCTGAATAAAAGCCTAAGGAATATTGTCTTAACTAGATGTTCACTGCAATCCCATAGATACTTGAATGGAGATAATGATCTATCAGTCTTAGGAAAATTGCATTACATAACCTCTTAAAAGTTTTCATAATCGAAAATAATATTACTATTTACTTTGCAATATATGAATGTCTGAAATCTTATTTAGTGCGCAATTGGCTGCTACTCAAATATGTTCAGTTTGGTAATCATAACCGTTTTAATGCCACTTTTAATGGGCAGCTACGATCTATCTGGCGACAAACCATTGAATCAGTGACTGATAACACGCCTCTCGTTTGACGTCAAAAACAGAATCAATGTCACGTGATAGATACTTTTATTGTAACATTATCACAGAAAATCCAAAATAATTAACAATAATCAGGAAATGTTGATAACGAAGTTAGATAAGACATATAACAATGTTACAATATTTAGCATTTGATGTAATAAAGATATCCACATCAGTGGTAATCAAACAATTATTAAAGGCGGTATTTCAGTTGAAACAAGTGTCACTTTGTAAGAGTCTGTTACCACGTCACCCTCGGGCGAGTTTCATGGCCCGGAAGCAAGGTGTTCTTTTTCACAGTCGTTATTTACGCGGTCTAAATGAAAGGTTAATTTAAGGTGTTTATTGGACAAATTAAAAAAATCAACCCCGTTACTTTGTTGAAATAACTTTGAAGGAAAATCGAAAAGTGATAAAGTTTTGGGTTTGTTTAAGAAAATGATGACGTTATCTGCTATTACACACTATTGAAGTTGCTTGACGTTCAGTATTGTTTTATCTGAGCGGACGGTATGTGTTATCTATGACAGTGATTGCAAAATATGATTCAAACATGATACTTGTTTGACTTATGAGTTTGAAATTTATGTTCACGTTTCATAGGAATGGTAGGATTTCTAATGCCGTAACTTCTTTTTTTTAATTGCAAAATGTGCCATAAACATAATGATAAAGACAGGAATTACAAACCAATGTATAAAATTGTGAATACTTCTTTAATAACAAGTACCTATCACAATCAATGTAGTCTTTCTTTGACAAAAGTATTTGTTTATTATTCTGTTGAAATGTTTTGTTCATACTCAATCAATATCCCTATGTTTGTTGATTATCAAAGTATAGGGATGGGTTGATATCATGTACCTTTTGAAAATGAGGCACATCGGCACATGATCCATAACTCATTCTACATTACTTTATGCAGTTATATTTCAGTAATATTCAAACAGGTCGTTGAAAACTATGAACAAAGGCTTATGTTGAAATTCAGCCATATAAATGACCTGAGAAGGTACTTTTGCAATGAAAGATAAAAATGTTTAAAAGTGTTAATTTCACAACACTGATAAAGATTTTCAATCTAGGCAGTTACTCTAAAGGTTGCGAAGATATTATGATTTGGGCGGCAATATCATGGGTATTATTTTTACCCTAGTTGACAAAACATTTTAAACCCAATACTAGTGTACTGTGTATTCCTAGAGATTAAACTAGAAGGGTCTTTCTCATTGAAATCTTGATCTTATGATTCTCGCTCGTTTTGTTGGACAGCGAAATAAACAATGCTAGTTTAAATTGATTTTAATAAGAATAACTTTCTGCAAAAGAAGTCGTACATGAATTTGGTCGTTTATTTGTATTATTAAGCCTCAACAACAAAGCCTATTTTTACAACTATGTATTCTCACAGATTCAAAAGTCTAGCCACTCTGTTCCCACATGGGCAGAACAAGCCATGAAAAGTTAAAAAAAACTCTGTTCAAATACGCCGAAATCCGTGGGTTCAGGCAGTTTCCCTGGCGGAAAAAATAGCACCACAATGCATTTGAATTTCTTTATCAAATGACAACGCTTCTCGCATGGAAAGGGTGGTTCATATCACAATGCTTTTGACATGAATCAGTAGCCACATGATGATTTAAGAACAGCGTCGCTGATTGCAAAACTAACTTTGATTGCCTGCAATCAGGCATCTCCCATTCTATCCCTCAAAATCGGCGTAATAGAACAGAGGCTGTATCAACATTTCATGACCTGATCTTCCTCTGTGGGAAGAGAATGAAGTCTAGCCTAAACCAGAAGTTCTTCTCTCATTGAAATTTTCATTCTATGACTCACTCGTTTTGTTTGGCACAGAAAAGCCAGTGATAGTTTAAATTTGATTTCAATATTCTGCAATAGAAATCATACCTGCATTTGATTGTTTAGCACACTAACTCCGAAGCTTTTTGAATATGAGAAAGCATTACATAAGCTATGTTTTTAACTCCCACCACGTTTCTGGCTTCGTTGTGTTCACCCAAATGGGTGTTGAATAAAATGGAAAGCAGATTTTTTCGATGTATTATTTTACATAACTATACATGTTAATAATCTTGTACTTAGCACACTATATGATATTTAATCTTTTGCTTTACATGTCAAGTCACGCCGCTAATTGCTAAAATAATGCCCAAGCGGCGTAAAGCAATAACTCACTCACTCACTAACAAACTACTTGTCATGTTTCTATATTAGATATTTATATTAGGTATATAGAGATTCAAAACGGTAGAGATATCATCATGTTGCAAAATGACTACGTTACTTGTGAGTGGTTCTATTTTTACTACATCTCGGCGTAACGCGTAACCTTTGATTGGTTTATCAGGGTTCTCGAAAACTAACGGGGTTTAAATTTCATTCATTCAATATTTGGGATAAATATTAAACGGGCAGTAACACATTTTTAGGGGGAATATTGAAAGACAATGTATTTAAACTAAATGGAGCAGTAATAATTCAAATATATAACATAAAGTTTATCCATGCGATTGCTTTTTCTTACACAAAACGAATTAAAGGTGTTCACACAATATGGCCGTCGATGGATTTTATGTGAATCCTCATACTTTCTCTGACAATGGATGATTGGCTTGTGTAATGAGATTTTTGACACTGTCAAAATAATTCATTTAGCATTAACTTAAAATTATCAGTGAAAAAATTGAAATATAAAATGTGATACTGCCCCTTTAAAGGGGCAGTAGCACGTTTTTAGGGGGAATAAAAAGTGATGTCAGGAAAATGAAAATAAATGGATCCGATTGAAAGACCATGTATTCAAACTTAATGAAGCAGTAATAAATCAAATGTATAATGTAAAGTTCAGCCATGCCGTTCCTTTTTCTTACACAAATGGAATTAAAGGTGTTCACCCAAAAATGGCCGCCATTGGATTTCAAGTAAATCTTTATAATTCTTCCTCTGACTAAGGATGATTGGTGTACGTAAAGACATTTTTGACACTATCAAAATAATACATTTAGCATTAACGTCCAATTATCAGTGAAAATTTTAAAATTTAAATTTGTCAAAAAACGTGCTACTGCCCCTTTAAAGCCTTGTCTGACCTGTGCATGTAGTAGATACAAACAGGAACTTTATATGTTATTTTTGGACATGTCTGCCCTGCATCTTGATTATAGAAATAAGACTTGAGCTTGTTATGAAATAACATGATGTACATTTATAAGATTTAGAAAACCCAGTTTTACTAAATATCAGCCAGTTAAATCTTTGTAAAGTTGATGGAAATGATAAATAAATTGGCTATACATGCTGTCATCTTGTTTGATTAAACCATCAACTATTTCATTCAAAACACATAGATTACTTGATGTAATTGGCAATGTCGGTTATAAAACTCTTCTGGCTATTTTCGTACTCTGAAGTGAATCAGTGCAGAGAAAAATAAAACATGTTATTTTAAAATAGCATAATATGTTTCAAGATCGTTTTGATAGATATTAACACATTAAAAGTATGTGAAATGTTATTCTGGTATCTCAACAAACAAAAAAAACCAGGAAACTCAAAGCAACACTTTTCAGGGTTGACAAATGATATGGTAATATGGGATTTACCTTTTGAAAATAATGGAACGGCCCAGATAAAAGAAGTCAGAATTCCAAATAGACAGATAAAGAGACGATTAAAATACAACACTTGTTTATAAATTACTTTGTCTACTTGATGGATTCATAAACATGAATCACCATTTTATTCACTTCACATGTTGTTGGTTGATAGAGTAGTGGTTAGCGCGTTCGGCTTCGGATCAGAAGGTCCTTGGTTTGTCTCTACTTACACATATATACACATATTCTCCACATTATAGTAAATTAATTACATCATGTGTTTGTTTGTAAGCTCATTTAACTTCAAATTCAGTTCAATCTTAATAAATTTAGATAACCTGTTGATCTAAATCTATTTAGATTGAATTCAGTTCACTCATTCACTCAACAACAAGATGGTCAAACGGCTTCATAAAACTGAAGTGGTCCTTTAACCTCCTGGGAGATGGGCAAATCCGTGCAAGTTGTCCTCTCTGACTTCTCCACTTTCTATATACCTGGAGATGTATCCTTCCGACAATATGCTCACGTTTGACCAAATAACTGTTGTTTATAACCATAAGAATGATGACGTTATTATTTAACATAGTCCAACTGAAATCGGGGAATAATGGCCGATTTGTCTCTTTATCATTTTGACTGTTTATTACTTATTTGATATCGATTAAAACTATTATTAAATCAATTGTAAACATTTTTCATGTGCTCAAAACATCATTAAAAGGGTATATGCATGTATGAAGTATGAAGTAAAGCTATGTTTTCATGTGGGTGATCTCAAAGATATGAGTAGTGCCTCGGCTATGACATCATAGATCCAAATTCAGTTTACGAATGCTCATCAATTGGCAATGATAAAGTGTTCTCACTGCATGCGAATCTCCATTTAGATATCCAGCATTTGGGACAAAATTGACGGCGTCCGGATGAGAGGAAGGAGGGTTCAATATATTTTATCTCTATCTCCTTGCATAACGACAATTTATTGGCGTAAACAATAACATGCAAAATATGACAACGAGTAACTATCTGTCAGCGATTTAAATGCATGTATCTTGATATATATCAGGATATGGTAGGAGAGATTTGTGTACATCAATACGTGAGTTAGTTGAACAAAACATATCGTCTTTCACGGAAGGCTCAGGAAAAAGGAAGCAGTAAATTTCAAAACTTGAATTCCTTGCAATATGGTTAATTTTTAAGCCCCATATTCAAATTTAATATTATAACAAGTAGTTTAACTGTATTCGTGGTATTTGTAGCAATAATTTGCAACCAACCTTGAGAAGATCGAAATAGGAGACAATTGACCACAACGACAGACGTAAGCCCCGGTATGTCGACATGAAGGCGAATCAAGTGTCGCCATCTGATCATGACAACATTGCATTTCCTAAATCGCGCACGTCTGGATTTTCTTGTCTTCTATTCCGTATCGGGTACTCGTTGCCGTCCAAGTTGATACCATAGGACGCAATTTCGAACCGAAAGCGGGTTCATTAAATGCTATTGCACTTTAGCAGAGGGTACTGTACTTTGGACGACGAATTAAGTATTTTATTGTTGAATAAAACATGTAAATATGATATCGAACTTTCGACGAAAGATTTTTCTACCGAGTGATGTATTTCTTTTTCAATAACTAAATTTCATCACGAACCGCATACAAGTATGATAATGGTGCTTTAATCAGAATGAGCTTTAATCCTCGAAAATTCAGTCATTCATACCATCAACATTAGGACTAGCACTTCGCTTCAAAACCCGAACTAAAAAATTATGAAGAAATGTATTTATGTATAATTCTTGATTTCTGGAAATTCTTTAATCTATTGTTCTCCTGTCGTGGAAAAGAAATAATTTGAAAGAACTTATCGTGACTGATGTGATATCATCCTTATAGTTGTTTTAAAGGATACTTAATAGAAGGATGATATTTGATTTCTTATCGTCTCGGCGTTGGTAATATATATAGCTTGCTTGCATGGCCTGGGGTTCAACCTCTCAAATAACTCGTAATGTCCTAGAAACAATAAAATACCGACATGGGATTCCGAAATAAAGCCACTCCAAAAGCGTTGCTGGCCACAGTCATCTGAGTAAAATACATAGTGTTTCGTGGTCATGGCTTGAACCCCACAAAGAAGTCGGAGAGTCCTTGAAACAATCAAGTACTGACGTGTGATTCCGAAATAGAAAATATCACCCCAAAGCGTTTGCTTACCACTGATATCCGATGAAAATACATATCGTATTTATTTTTAATGAAAGCAGTGGAGAGTATAAACCAGATTTCTGGAGTATTGAACCTTAAGCATGTCCTTATCCCAATCCTATATTTATTGTACCTTCTATCATTAGAATCATGCTCAGATCCCTGTTTTTACGGGATAATAAAGATTGTTTGTCATAAACCTAAATCATATCAAATGTAATGGACAATGTCTTCATAAAACTTCTGTAGTTATTTTGGGAATGATTTCTGCAAGCAATCGATATTCGTTAACAGAAAAGGCCATCATAGCGAAAGGCTGTATGATTTTTCCTTCAAAGCTATCAAACTTAATCAACAAATATCATAACAAACATTTATCACTGAATATGTGTTTCAAATTTGAAACTGGGTTGTCTAAAGACAACAACCATCAGCCATGAAAAGTGATTTTAAATTATTGCCATAATGTAAAATGTGTAAAGGATGATTCAAAACAAATTCGAACCCAAACTTGTCTGTTTGTTCACGGATATTTCCCTTCTGAATGAAATGTGTTTAGTTATAATGAAAATATCAAGTATTATTGGTTGTAAATTATTTCTAAAACTCTTTACTGAGTTAAAAAAATTTCTTACTGCCTTGAACGAGACAAAAGGGTTAATATTTTCGCTGAAGATTTAAAGAGTCACTCCGTGAGTTGTTTAGTGTCATATATGATATTGACATATGATCTAGACACTTGTTATGTCAGCGGTATGTAATACCGTGGGATATAGTCATCACCCTGTCCGTCCGTCCGTCTGTCCGTCCGTCCGTAATCATTTCGTTTCCGGAGCAGAACTCAAAAACCGGTCCACATATCTTTCTGAAACTTTACATGTGTATTGCCCACCTACTGAAGTGGTGCCTTTTGATATTTTCACATTTCTGAAAATTTTATTTTTTATTATTTCCATGGAAACGGCTCTTATTTGGACTCAGTTCATGAAAGGTTTCGTTTCCGGAGCAGAACTCAAAAACCGGTCCACATATCTTTCTGAAACTTTACATGTGTATTGCCCACCTACTGAAGTGGTGCCTTTTGATATTTTCACATTTCTGAAAATTTTATTTTCTATTATTTCCATGGAAACGGCTCTTATTTGGACTCAGTTCATGAAAGGTTTCGTTTCCGGATTAGAATTCAAAAACCGGTCCACATATCTTTCTGAAACTTTACATGTGTATTGCCCACCTACTGAAGTGGTGCCTTTTGATATTTTCACATTTCTGAAAATTTTATTTTTTATTATTTCCATGGAAACGGCTCTTATTTGGACTCTGTTCATGAAAGGTTTCGTTTCATATATATTAGCTTATACTATTATGAACCTTGCTTGAAAAATTTACAATTATCTTTCAAAGGTTTACATCTTACGATCATGTGGAACCGGTGGGATATGTCATCTTCTGATGACTCTTGTTGAATATGGTATGTAAAGCTGGTGAGTTCATGATCAATGACCCATTGACGGCCATGTTAAACGTAATCGGTGTGTTGCATATTGGATAAAAAGACACAGTTCTATTTGTAGTAATCTGAAAAATTAATGAAAATTATTCATAAACAAATTTGAGAAATGGTGACAATGTCTTCCAAAATCAGATATGAACTCCTAAAAAAATAACTCGTTCACTAATTCGATCCGTGAAATGAATATCATAGTGCATTAGAATTTTCATATCGATTAGCGCGCGTCTCTGAAAATCCTATAATCAGCAGCTGGGTTTTCCCCAAAATTGCGTTTGCGTGAAGAATACACGGGTCGAGTTGATGAACACTGCAGATGACTCGGATGTTGATTAAACCGTATCAAAAGCACAATCAAAATCAGCATAAACTGATTCTAAATAACATTTTCCATTTGAAAGCTAATAGATGACACCGATTTTAGCGCATATAATGACATAATGTCATTTAGATTACTGCATTACTACATAATCGTTGGTTTTAATTAAGCACTTTTTTTGCTCAAAAGAATCTTAAAACTAAACTCTTATCTGTAAATATATATTTGGATAGGACAGAAATTTCCTTGTGTATGGGATGATTCTTTCAGAAGCTTCCCAGTTATTGAGTGCAAAAGAATAACCATCGCAAACCGAATGCCTTTTAAGTTATTAAAGTAGAAACCAAACGGGCTAATTATTGAACCATTTTTTCAAGTGACGTGCCATACGTTTTAAAATATTTAGACCTCTAATAAACCAAATTTTCCCCTGTGGGTATTATAAGGTACACAGAGGAAACGTTAACCGTTATTAAAAAAGTTCATTCCATAAGAAACATTATTAGCTTGATAAACTCAGAATCTTAAATCAGATCAATGAAATTTCTTGTTATTGTTTTTTCTAAGTACAGTGTTTTAGCATAACCTCCTCGATATTCGAACCCTAATCTGTGGGTAAACGACTAAACGACAAGAGAAAGCACATTAAAAAATATTGTTTTTGATGACAAAAGCTAGCAAATACCGAAATTTGAATAATATAAAACATAATCAATCGCACACAAGGATACCCTTTATTTTGCATTTAACATAACACCGACGTCTAAGTGGATATTCAGTATGATACTAGATTCCACTATTTAACCAACTTTAACTTGCCTTTATATCGAGTAGACTAATTAATATATATAAGGACAAAGGTTTTTTGAGTTCAGAAAAGTTCTCATTCGTTGAGCTTATTGATGCACGCCATGACTTTGTCGTGTTGAGCAAACTCGTAGACCTATATATTCATTTGTCAAGTGTTCTGAAATAAATTAACATTGAAACCTAAATCGGTTTGCCACGATGATATGGTAATATCGATAAAAGGTTAAATCAACACATCAATGTAATAACTTAAAACAAATTAATAATCTCGTTGTGATGTCTATCTTTTTCTGTCCCCGATTCCTGTGACACTCGAAAGTCAAATTGACTGTTCTCGGTATTTGAGCGTTCAAATAAACTCACCACAATCCCATAATGCGTTGAGCTATGAACATCCTCGACCCGATATTTTTTTAAACATGTCAATTCGCTTTCAGATTTTTGGCTGTAATATCATAAATGATGATCGGAAAATTTTCATTATCTTCATGCATTTGTTGATTTTTTGGTAATTTTTTTATCAATGATTGATAAGTCACGGAGTGTCTCTTTAATACGGCGACAACAGCTCTAAGCTTTCGCATCAGTCAACGTGCAATACTATGGAGACGTCGTTCGGTAGGTATCAGATGTTACCTTCCCCCTAGCGGAATGATCTTGATCACCCAACATCGACATTAGAGACTACGTTTGGGATCACAATGTTCACGTTCTGTCATGGCCTGCCTGTTCCATGAACATGAACCCAATGGAACAACTGTGAGATCATCTCGATAGACAAATATCACACCGTAGGAACGTGTACGCCTGGACTTTGTTACACAACGGAAGTGAATGAGTTACTCTGCGAGAGATAAGTTTGTTTCGGTGTAGGATTTTGCTCAATAATTCAGTTTTCAGGTACTTTTGAGAAAAAACATATTTCGGTCTGTAAAATGGTGGGCACTGGTGAAGTATAGACGAAAAGTTATGTCATTATGTGCCCTCAGGCGGCTGCTACATCACAATATATGAGGCGAATTTCGCATTTTAAATTTACATGTGTGCGATACTATCTTATTTTCAAAACATACATAAAAATAATCCAATATCTTTGTACCATATTGTATACCATCCATAATCGACAAATATGTCAAATAAAAAGACATATTATTGTCAAATAACAAATTAGAACCCTTGAACTAGACATGGTGTCAAATCAGAGTGAACGAAATACAGCCGGGGGTGGTGAACGAATTACAGTCATTTGGTGTTGCAGCTAGTGAACGACTTCCACAACCGTCAATATGAATGATATTTAGCAATTTGTGTTTATTTTGCTTACATAAAGTGCAGTATTGACAATTGTAATGTTTAACCGTTATCATTACTTTCATCAATAAGCTAGAATCGATTTGTGCATGTCTGATGAAAGTGTCAGGATTATAAATCCTTGACCAAAAGTCAGTCATAATTTGCGAAATTACATGCTTATTACCTTTTACTAGAATGATTTATGAATTGTGAAAATTTCATTATTTGTTCAGTTTAGAACACAAAGCTACGACTTGAATCGTTTTGCTCACGCTTACGTAATTGTTGTTCATCTTTCAACATATAATATACAACTTTAAAAGCGACTGTCCCATTGGCCGCCATGTTGAATCTGATAAGTTTGTTTCATTGCAAACTTTGATATAAGATAGTATATACATGTAGATAAAGTAAATTAAAGTTGTTTTTCATTGATTTAGCCTCTGTTATATTACGCCGACTTTGTGGGATAGAATGGGAGATGCCTGATTGGAGACAAACAACGTTAGTTGTGCAATCAGCGACGCTGTTCTTAAATCATCGTTTTGGCTACTGAATCGAGGCAAAAGCATTGTGATATGAACCACGCTTTCCATGCGAGAAGCGTTGTCATTTGATGCAGTTTTTTCCGCCAGGGGAAACTGCCGGAACCCACGGATTTCGGCGTAATAGAACAGAGGCTAAATCAACATGACTTGATCTGCCAATGTGGGGAGAGAATGTGTTTAAACTACAAGAAGCAATGTTTTGCATAATGAACTTCTATAATCTTGTGTTTTCAACATTTCAATTGTCAATGAACAGACTCTTTTTTCAGAACATATTGCTGTAACAAGCATTTTTGAAAAGCGGATTGATTTCAATCATAAATGGTGATTATGCACGTATACTTCGAGATTGAACACAAGCATTTATTTGGTTAATCAGTCAATCAAATATATGATTTTTTAAAAAGTGAAAAATATAAGATATTTTTCGTTCTGAATTTAAGAATTTGAATTCTTTAATATTTATTCTTTATGCACACAAAAACATACAATAAACGAAAATTTTGAATTCGTTTGAAGGTACTGTGGGATAAATCCGAAGCATCAACATCCATTAGTTAAAGACATTTGCATGGATCTGTTATATGCATAACAGGCAAAAACGTTTTCTCACATTTTCCATTTTCCGTTTACTGAGATGATAATTGAAAGCAACTACGCAGACATTGTATTAAAAGGGTTTCAATATCATAAAGCCGTTACTTAGGACAAACATATTTGTTGGAATTCCAGAATTACATTCTGAGATCATTTTCAATACGATATGACTCAATTAAATGAAATAAAAATGAATTTAACATTTTCAAGATAAAACTCCATACCTGTACGCTCGCCTATTCAGGCTGAGAATTTTGAAATATAGGTTAAAGGAGTGTTATGAGGCATGGTGGGCGAGTGGTTAAGCTGTCGATAGTGTCAGTGCTGGCGGCATCGCTTGACTTGAGGTGCACTTAAAAAAAATTAAAATGCAAAACCAATACTACACACTAACGTTACACCACGGGTTTTAGTAGCTTGCATTATGTATGTCCACCTTTGGCATCGGTGCAGGCAGTGATACGTCTCCTCCTCGTTACGTCATACGTCTGATGACGTTAGTTGAAAAGTATTTGCAATTCTTCACTTGAAGGCATTGCCATCTCTTTTATCGTCACAGGCGACCGCCGACGGTTCCTTATTTGTCTGTCAAGATGGTCCCATATTTGGTTCATGACAGGGAAACAAGCAGCCCATGACAGAACGTGAACATTGTGACGCCAATCGTAGTCTCTCACGTCGATGTTTGCCGGCGATCAAGAACATTCCTCTGAAGGTATGATACCTGCAGAACAAAGTATCTGTGCGTTGACTGATGCGAGTCATGGCATCATGAATACGATGTTTGTGATTAACCCCGTATCCTACTCAGACATTGATTTTGTAGCAAATATTGTTCACCCTTCATTAATTTAAAAAACAAATGATTTTACGAACCTATAATTTCTTTTGCCGCGTAGTTTATATGCAGTTCCATATCTAGGTATATATCCTACAAACATGTAAAGGATATTAACCTGTCCCTAGGGTTTGATTGAAAATGTAAACATGAGGGGTGAGGGGAAACCCGTGGGCCGTAGGCCCTTGGGTTTCCCCGACCCCGAATGTTTACATTTTCAATCAAAAACCTAAGGACAGTTAATATCTGTCATATAAAACGAAGGAAAGGACGAAAAACTCGGTAAAAATATTGAAATATATAATAACACTGAAAGTATCGCACAAGCGCAGCCAATCCTTGCAAGCTGTCTGTTTAACAGCAGCTCTTCGCGAAAGACTTTAAATATACACTTTGCATACGATTTTAGAATCAAATTTTATATATGTTTACATTATGTATATAAAAATTACAGTGTCAGTGATGACACAACAAAATGAACATTTGCTGACAAAAAGCCTCGGTAGCTCAGACGGTAAGAGCGCTGTTTAACTTCTGACTCCTTAGTCATAGTTGGTGACTGGAATCTAGTCTTAGACCCAACAGTTGACTTAGAAAATTACAAACATATAAATAATTCAAAATCCAGAGAAACCATCTTAGAAAAAATAGAACAGTATGATCTTATTGATGTTTGGAGGGACTTAAATAAATCCTCTCGAAAATATACCTGGTGGAAAAAGAACCCAAGACAGCAAGCAAGATTAGACTTTATTTTATTATCACAGGATATGTACCATATAAGCTTAGACACTGATATCCTGCCTGGTTATAAGACTGATCACTCTGCAGTATCTCTAACTTTTTCTAATACTATTAATCAGGAAAGAGGAAATGGGTACTGGAAATTTAATACCTCTTTACTGCTCCACCCTGATTATGGAAATTTGGTGAAATCTATTTTACGTGAAACAATAGAAGAATATTCTGATTCAAAAATAACAGATAACTATACTGATTCTGACTGTAGTGATATTAAACTGAAAATTGATGATACTTTATTTCTAGAGACATTCTTAATGAAGGTACGAGGAAAATCAATATCTTTCTCATCATTTCTTAAAAAAACCAAAAACGACAAAACTGCTGAACTTGAAATTAAAATAAAAGATTGTGAAGATACAATTAGGAAAATTTTTCAAAACATTGAGGAAAATTTGCTTTCTGAACTTTCGAAACATCAAATGGAATTACAAAAATTAAAAGAAGAAGAAATAAGAGGAAAACAAATCAAAACTAGAATATTATGGTATGAAGAAGGTGAAAAACCTACTAAATACTTTTGCAATTTGGAAAATAGAAATTTTGTAAGCAAATCAATTAATAAAATTATTTCAGATAATGATAAAGAAATTATTGACAGTTATTCTATTTTAAATGAAGTTAAATCTTTCTACAATAAATTATACTCTTCAAATAAGGACCTGGAGGAAGAGGTTGGTTTACAAAATGTTGTTACCCCTACTTTAAATGATAATTTGAGAGACATACTAGAAAAAGATATCAGCATTGAAGAGATAACAGAAGCAGTTAGAAATATGAAAAATAACAAAAGCCCGGGTATTGATGGCTTTCCTATTGATTTTTTCAAATTCTTTTGGAAAGACTTGAAAATCTGGATTTTCAGATTTATAAAAAATGTATCAGCAAATAGAAAATTGTCTTTGACAGTAAAAAGGGGGGTAATAACCTGTATCCCTAAACCAAATAAAGATAGATCTTTCCTAAAAAATTGGAGGCCAATAACCCTTTTGAATGCCCTTTATAAGATAATTAGCACTTGTATAACTAACCGTTTGAAGACAACACTAGATTCTCTTATCCACGGAAATCAAACAGGATTTATCCCAGGTAGAACAATCATTGAAAATACAAGAATGCTCTATGATGTTATGTTTGAAGCAAAAATAAGAAATATTCCAGGTTTACTGATTTTAATTGACTTTGAAAAAGCCTTCGATGCAGTTTCCAAAAAATTCATTGACTTGGTACTAAAGAAATTTGGATTTGGCCCTCACATAAGAAGCTGGATAGACCTCTTAACTTTTGATACAACATCTTGTGTAATTCAAAATGGCCATTTATCAGATTTTTTTGTAAATGAAAGAGGATGTAGACAAGGAGACCCCCTTTCCCCTTACCTATTTCTCTTTGTAGCTGAAATCCTAGCTTGTATGATACGAGCAAATAAAGACATAAAAGGAATTGTGATAGATGATAAGGAATATAAGCTTGGACAATATGCTGATGATACAGAATTACTGCTTGATGGATCTGAAGAGAGTCTATATGCTGCTATCTCTACATTAAACAGATTTTACAAAATGTCAGGACTTAAGATTAATATAGACAAGACTAAAGCAATTTGGATAGGCTCAAAAGCAAATAGTCATGAAAAATTATGTAAGGATATAAAGATAGAATGGCATAGTGGGGAATTTGAAATATTGGGTATCAAATTTACTCCAACACTCTGTGACTTATGGGTAATTAATACTAGGAAAAGGCTAGAAGAAATTAATAGATTATTAGCCAATTGGAGAAAAAGGCATCTGACTTTAATAGGAAAGATTACAGTTATTAAGACTTTAGCAGTTTCAAAATTAGTCCATATATTTAGCGCATTACCTAATCCCCCAGATTCCTTCATCTCTTCACTTGAAAAAATATTTTTTAATTTTATTTGGAATGACAAAAATGATAAGATAAAAAGGGTTACTATGAAAAGATTGAAAAAAAGAAGGTGGTCTAAGGATGATTGATATAAAAACATTTATTGAAGCTTTAAAATTATCCACTTTGAGACTTTACTGTAAAAAAGAGTCTGTAATTAATCCTTGCAAAATACCCTTTAACGATATATTCAAATTTGGGGCTTATGGTATAGAAGTTTTTAATATTAATAATCCATATTGGCTTGATGTTCTTAAAGCATGGAGTAGATATTGTAAGAAGAATGAAATAGATAATGATAATATTGATGATATCCTAGCTCAGCCCCTTTGGTTTAATCACAATTTTAAAAATACCCACCACTTTATAAAACATTGGGCTGACAGAGGAATATTATCAATTAAAGACTTATGTGACATATCAGGTTTTATGCCATTTGAAACACTTAAATCTATGTATGGCATCAGAGGAACAGTGTTAGATTACAATTATGTTATTAATTTATTGCC
The DNA here is from genome assembly GCA_916613615.1 of Steromphala cineraria. Taxonomy (NCBI): domain Eukaryota; kingdom Metazoa; phylum Mollusca; class Gastropoda; order Trochida; family Trochidae; genus Steromphala; species Steromphala cineraria. The sequence continues at coordinate 72,301,554 of OU744720.1, read as the reverse complement.
AAAGCCATGGATACAAACTATAAATAATAAAATTATGATACCCATTAATAACATGAATATTTCCTCCTGTAACAAAAGCCTTATTTCACTTTCAAAAGGATCTAGAATATTTTATGATAAACTAATGTCTGATGACAGACAACTTAAGATATGTTTGAAATGGGAAAACCTTTTTGACTGTGACATAGAATGTCATAAGATTTTTGACATTTATGGTTTTATGGATGTCAAACTTATTGATTTTCAATTTAAGTTTTTACATGGTATTATATATTCCAAAAGAGAGCCTTTAAAAATGAAACTGATGGATAATGACACTTGTAGCTTTTGTAATGACACACAGGAATCCATATGCCATGTTTATTGGGATTGTAATGAAACCAAGATATTTTGGAATGATGTTGAGAATTGGCTAAATACCTATCCCAAGCTGGAAATTAAAATAACAAAATATTTGGTTTGGTTTGGTAGTTTTATTTAATAAAAATACTAAACCAAATTATTTTCTCATCAAAAAGGCATATTCATATATGCAATATCAAAAATATTATTCCAAAACTTGGCAACTTTTTGAAAACATTAAAATTGATTTACCAGGCTGAAAAATTTATTGCTAAAAGAAATAATAATGAACAAATATGTGAAAACAAATGGTTTCCTTTCATCCCATACCTTTGACTTAACATGCAATTTTATATATATATATATAAAAAAAAAATTTGTTCACTTTTCATAGATATGTTTTTGTAATGTCATCATGACTCCTTTGTCGTGTCGCTGTTATGACATGGTTTGTGTAAACATGTAACTGGGAACGAATAAAAAATAAAAAATAAATAAAAAAGAGCGCTGTTTAACAACATAAAAGGTTCCGGGTTAGAATCCCGCTTGAAACGTTAAATTATAATTTGTTAAATATTCAAATTTTACAAATCCATTTGTTTGTTTCGTAATGTTTACAAGTTATGAGTCTTGTATAAAATGTAAAATATATAATAAAGTAAGAATAACAATTATTCTAGAATGTCCCTGGGATATTTTAGAATGTTCCTGTTGATATTCTAGAATGTCCCGGTGAGAAGCAATGTGACACTGAAAGCAGGTTTACCCGAGCAAAAATTACCTCCAAAATGACACGATTATGACACCTGAGGTTTTTATATGGGAAGATTCCCTTAGTATGCATATACTCGGAACAATTTTCTCCTGTAAGCTGTAAGAGTTTTGGCCCTGCCATATTACCAACTTTCAGAAACAAATCTATTGAGCTTCACGCCTGTAAGTACAAGTCCGACTGAGCCGTGAGGCGAGAGAACGATTGGTAGATGCCAGCAGAGGTCATTAATTGACCAGTTGAGGACAGATGACGTGTAAACAGTGACTAGCTCTGAGGGAAGAAAGATGTCAATAGAAAGAAACCAAAGACTCTGTCCATTATGTAAAGATGCAGTTGAAAACGAAGTCCATTTCATGTTTATCTGTAAACCATATGATGAAATCAGAAAGAAATTTTTACCTGATTATTACCTGTCAAAATCCCCGGAAGTAGCCTTTAGGTCATTAGTATCATCATGTGATGAACAAAATATTAAAAATTTGTCTTTGTATATAAAATATGCTTGTAAGTTAAGAGATGAATTGTTAAACAAATAATTATACACTGTCATTTATTCAATCCTTATATAAACTCTGTAAACTGTATATGGGCCGGAGGCCTCCAATACAATAAACTTGACTTGACTTGACTAGCTTTGACAAGAAACAAGATAAGAAAATTCCAAAAAACTTTAGCCCTGCAGATTGGGTTAGTCAATGCCATTGGATAATTATTTTGTACATATGAGTAAAGCTTGTAATACTTGCTGTCATTAAGTATTTTCATGCGATGTTTTTATCAGTGAACTGACTAGTCGAATTAAAGGTAATTTCAGAATATCTAGTTTTGGTTAGAAGTCAACATGGTGTAGAACAAATTTTCTTTCAGTGGACTACGGTGAATATTCCTTTTCGGGTGTGTACAGATCATTGAATTTGTTGTAAATGGAAGATACATTATACTACATTAATAGCCTCCTCTTTTTCTTTTTCAAGGAATTTGTTTTTCCTACTATCAATTACGATAGCTAGAATACAAATCACGTTTTCTCAACATTGCATAAATGAATTTCAAAGAAAGCATCTTTACATCATAAAAAAATACCTAAAAAGACATTTCCAGAAGTATGAATATGTTGAAAATGTAAATTAAGTCTTTTTAGTGGAATACAAATACGAGAAAAAAATAATTATGACATATTATTTCAAGGCGTTTATTGATTGTAGAAGCGTCTGTTATGTTTGTTTAGGCACCAGCTGTCATAGAATTTTTCCGACCCACCGAAACGTGAAACATGGATGCAGGAAAAATTGTAATTAAAATCATTGTGAAGTATTTGTTTTCTTTAGACAAGGATTTCTATAAAGGAAACACTTGAAACGATATTTTAATATCGTCTAGGTAAGTACCAATTCTTCAATGGCAGTGTCTGTATTGAATCGATTTATTTATATATGTTTACTTTTTGAGCAGAAGTTCAGTTAAGGGTTTATGTAGTCGGCTTCAAAAACAAGGCACTAAGATGAACTAGACAGTTTGGAATCACGAAAAAATATTTTGTTCATATATGGATTCCGACATTTTGTCATTTCGCGTTATTTTATAAAAAAAACAGTTTGCTTTTCTTCTTATCTAAAATAAAAAAAAAGAGAAGATTATTTTTTCAACTACAACAGGCTGCGTACAAGATATAAGTGACCCATCTTGAAAGGAACCGTTTTAAAAATAGGTGAAATATGATTTAAGATGTAAATGATGACATTTTCACTTATGTTTCATATCTTGATGTATAAGTGTGTGTAATGTTTTTGAAAGACGCCAAAGTGATCATAAACTTATAATACATTTTGAGTTATTTCTGATAAAAATCCTTTAAAAGATGAAAAAATCAGAAAGGGCTTCTATCGATAAAAACCTTTTGATAATGTCAAATGAACGAATAACGTAGAAAACAGTATCTTTTAAAAAAAAAAGTGTTACAATACAATGGGATGAGGACCAAACCCATGAAAATGAGGCCACATGGGCAGTACGCTTGTCTGTAAGTCGCATATTAAAATCTTTCAATTTAGATAATAAATAATAAAAACGCAGATGAGGTATAGTGCAAAATTCTTATTCATTGTTGAGTGTAGATTGTGAATGTAGACAATACTCACCGCGATAAGGTGGTCTGCTACTTAGTATGACTTGAGTAAAACTTTCATTAATGAAGTCAAATGCACGTCGAATCAAAAACCATTTTTCAAAGTTTTATTCTCACGTGTACAAATTTTGTTGTAGACATATACATGTATTTTTTATTAAAGAAGGTCAATCACTTATCGATACCTTTGAAATAAAGTAGAATTAATACTAGAGCCATTGTTTGGTGGAGTCGGTAGTTCTTTAGAACAAAAAGAACACATGAAATGTTCATGAACGAAGAGCCAGAATCAAACCAAGCCTCTTAGCCCTACATGTACATGTGATAGCAGGAACATTTTGATTTGTCATAATCAAGACCGGTCTCTAAGCCTAGTAAGCTTAACAGAATAAATACAATATTTTCTGTTTTATTGAATAAGTGTTTTTAATTAGAATGGAGTATTGAAATAGATGTTAACTAAGTTTGTAATGCATTATGTCTAAACTGTCACAGGAATTTTAGATTTAAGTTCAGCAAATAGTTTTGAAATTTGATCAGTTTCTAACAACATGTCCTCAAAATGAGATCAACTGGCATCGGTCGTCTAATGGGAAGTGACAAAGTTGAGAATGATGTTCTTAGCGAAATCATTTTTGTTTTGCTTTCAGTTTCACGGATCAGATGATTTGTTTATTACAAATTGCTGATGACAAGAAACGCCGTGAAATATCAGAAGAACTAAGCTATTGAAAACAAATATGAATATGAACCTTATTTTCTGTTTTTGAAATTATATAAGCTATGTTTTGTTACAGAATATTTTCCAACGGACGTGTTCGAACTTTATTCAGAAAAAAACTTCATTGCAAATCTATAATAGCATGTCGTGTCAAGTTTTATCATTACTTTAAAAAAATTGCGTTAACATCCACTAGTGCATGCTCAAGGAGATACCAACATTATTACCCTGGTCTAACCCAAGCTGATATATCTATCGCTAGAAGGTCACAACCAACACAACTCTTTATCAGGTACCTACCCTGCTGGGTGAACACAGGTACATTTTGAATAAGTTCTCTTGCCCAAGTTGACACCACGAATGTCTCAACTTATGTCTCAGTCTGAGACAGGGAATGAACCCTTCAACTTCTAAGTTTATTCTGCAATTAGCGGGTAACCCACTCATCCAGCGAGCTACGCCAGTTGTTGCTGAACTATTCTGATAGCGTTCGACTTAGCATTGCACAGGACCACATGTCACCATTGCAACTGTATCTAAATAAAAAAACAACAAAACAAGTCACGCTCTTTTGTATGCAAAAGTCATTACAGTCCAGAAGTGTAAATATTCTTGTTAAAGCGCAGAAAAACACATGAGTCCATCCACATGACTGAATTCAATTAAAGTCGTACATGCATTACATGGAATCAAAGCAACTAGAATTTGTTTTGATGATATTGAAGACAAAGGGTAAGTTATGTCTTTGAATCTCAAGACCTGTTGTATGACATTTTAGGTTTTAAGGAGGATCATCCATATGGAAGGTAGCAGCCTTAAAACGTTTTAGAACATGTAAAGAGGTTATTTTCGAGAAAATCTTTTGCATAATAATAAATGTTACAAATCTTGCTTTTCTTACATTTAATTGTTATATTATTATAGTACTAATATAATTATTTGTGTAAACATATTTTCTTAATTGTTTCGGCCCATCCTTTCATTTTCACAGGTAAATATTGTTTTCCTCTCAGAGTTTTTAATGTCTCACATATAGTTGACAAGTAAATCTATATGAGAACTTTTATAAAATGCTTCTTGACGTTGAGATTTAGATTTTTATTACGATATATCCATGTTTAAAATTTGAAATGGTTAATCAAAATAATATAAAAAAGAGGCACGTTTTTGTTATAAAAATAGAAAACAGGAAATGTGCAGATGCTGAATAGGGACAACTTAAACTTACTTTCAATGCTTAGAAATGCTTAATTTGTCAGAATTCTGCGTAAGAGTACAAGGATGATGAAAAACGATAGGGATTAAATTGATTTACATGTGGGCAAGATGAAAAATGATTATTTAGTTACTAAAGGCAATTCTAGGTTAAGGAATTTTTTAATTGGTTTCTATATTTGCAAAAATAGCAAAAATGACCATGTAATGCCTGGATTGGAACATGTTTACTGCGGTTTGCGTGCATGCTCATGTTTCCATAGACACGGCCATATAAAAATGGGGTCTGTCTTCGCGGGGGACCCTTTTACCAAATAGCCATTTCTTTGTAGTCATGAAATTTCAGTTCTTGCAGTAAAATTCTGACCCATTTTGCACTTGCACAGATATCGTAGATACTCATTTTATTCTAATGCAAGATAAAGGCGTCTGTTTTCGTTTAAAAACTTTTTCATAATACGTTTCACACTCAGTTTCAAATGAAACGATAATTTAAAAAGCAGAATTGTGTATTCGTGGAGGGTCATACCTTTGAAATCATTAATTTTCAGTTCCTGCAGCAAAATTCTCACCTATTTGCACTTGCCCAGATATCGTAGAAACTTGATTTTAAAGCAAGAAAAAGTCATGTGTTATTGTCTAAAAGCATTTTCGCAATATTTCATAGTCATGCATGGTTGATATGCAGTGGTTTTGACATATGTTGGAATTTATTCGTGGACACGACGTGTGATGTGATTCAATAACAGCAATGTCTGATTTAAGATATTGTTTTCACTTTATTTCTCACGTATCTGTTCCTGTTTCCTTTGAATTGAGAAACCATGTCCATACGATTTATTCAAATCTATAAATCCTTCAGAGTTCATTTCACGTTGTTATTAAAAAATATGAATATGATTAAATCAGATAAAAAAGAACAAGAAAAGCGTGTCTTATTTCTAAATTGCTATATCTATTTTTTCTCAACATTTCCAAAGGAAACAATTAAATGAATTGATTAACAGAAATGTATTTTTATAATTTAATGGAAATCAATATTCCCATTATTCAAGTAATTGAATATATTGCTGTTGTACTTTTCATTCCACATTATTTTATTTACATCTTGAAATGTCAAGTTTTGTATATGGGGTATTTTTTCCTTTATTTAATGTAGCTCTTTCGAAATAATGAAAAAAATAAACTAAAACTTCTAAAAGATTATTTATGATTTATCAATGCATTTAAAAACATTCTCATTGGATTTCAGTTTTTAAACATACCTGAATATGTGCATATGGAACAATTTTGCTTAATACTTAAGCAAAAAAGGTACGTGCTAAAAGTTTTGTTTTGACTATTCATGAATGCAAACTCGATAGTGTAGGAAAATGGGTTATTAAAAAATGTAAGCAAAGGGGAAAAACATCATTATAATTTATATCATGTGTTCTTAAGATGATTTAATTTGGTAAAAAATGTCTGTTTGTTAACATGGAATATTTTGTTTTAGAAAAAGAAATGTAGATGTCATTGTTGGAAATATTATGTTGGCGAAATATAAAGAACATATAACAGATATCATTAAACTATAAAAATGAAAAACAAAAGTTGCAAAAAATGATATTGGTGTTTTTAGTATAAGCTATGATTTGACAGTGGTATCTGCCGCTTTTGATATCCACGGAATCAACAGTTATCACCTTAAACAATATCCTACACGTTGCCAAATGACGAATGTTATTGCAGTCTTACAATAATCTTCACTATAAATAACAAGATGTGTTTGTGAAACACGAATGCCCCCGGATGCATCCTGCTCGCTGTGTCAAGGTCAAGGTCACAAGGTCAAATGTCATGGTGTCATCTGAAAGGTCTCATCACAAGGGATCCATATGTCAAGTATCAAAGACCTAGCTCTGACCAATCAAAAGTTATGACCAAGGTTAAAGTTTTTGTGGACAAACGGACAGACGGACAGGTGAAAAACAATATACCCCCGGAATCTCCGATTCGGGGGCATAAAAATTGATTGCAAAACAGGATGTTTCAATTTGGATGATTATGTTTTGAGTTGTGAACGGCAACCTGGTAACATTTTTTAAATATTTACCTTTTACCAATAGTTAATCAATTTTTTTTACAAGGGCAATACTTATTTCTGGTAAAAACATCACTACCGTTACAACTTATGACGTCATTTATTTTGATATCCTCTAGGCAATTTTTCTTTTGTGAAACTAGTCAAAGATTCAATGTTTAACATTTTGTGACTAATTGATTAAGTCAAATTATCTTAACATTCCCTAAGCATCAAATTATAGTTTTGAATAAAGGTTCACTTAGCTTTAGAAGCGGTGACTTAATATAATGCTTTTTCACTTGAACTTGATGTCCATACCTAATATTGTTCAGAACTTTGAGTATTACTGCGTGAAAACTCTGGTTAAGTAACATTCGAACTCCTAAACAGGTTACTCGTCAAATGTCAGATATTCTTTCACGTTTTAGTCGCTAATCTCCGGATTTATTTCAGTTCAAGGTAACAAGAAGAAGTTGCCAAAAAAGTCTGTTCTTTAATTAACGTTTACTGAGTAAAACGTAAGGAAAAACACAAGTGGATCTAATGAAAAAGGTCATTGAGAGAGTCATGCCTGTTACATGTTCTTCAAATGTCAAATCATAGTTCAAAGTCGACAAAGAACAGACATTGCGATCAGGAACATCTATCATATCGATTTATAAACAGTGAAAAGAAAAAGGTGAATAGGTGGAGTATTGAAAAATAGAATTGCGGATGCCATTGTTGAAAATCTTAAGATCGGGAACTATTACAGGTTTCAGTGACATAAATATGTAAAACAAGTCTAATATACTATTTTTTCATTAAATCTATCATTCAGCAGGATTATCTCCCGAATTTGAATACACCGGTAAGAGCATGGTATTATTATCTGATTTGTATTTACAATGCACTTCATGTGCAAACATCCTGGTATTTTAGAATCTTGGTAACGTTTTGTGAGTAATAGTGAGTAGAGTTCTTGTAACGAAACTTTTTAAATTATGAACATGTTACTTGTCAAACGTCAGATAATCTTTCACGTTGTAGTTGATAATCTCCGAATTCATTTCTAGTAAATAAAACAAAAATGAATTTCAAACGAAAAGTCTGTTTTTTTATTAACGTTTACTGAGCCAAAACACAAGTCGATTTAATGAAAAGGGTCATTGAGAAAGTCATACCTGTTAAATGTTCTTCAATTGTCAAATCAACTTTCAAAGTCGACACAGAACATCCACGAGGAACATCCATGATATCGATTAACAAACAGCGAAGAACTGTAAGATGAACATCTTACTTTTAAATCATTTCTGGATTCTCATTTTTGTCAAATGAAAAAAACCCTATTTACTAACATGATGAGAGCGAGGTTGTTTGATTTCAATAACCTTTATTTATATTTTAAATTTCTTCTTGCAGCTGTTATGTTTGAATGGAAATGTTTAGTTTACGTTTTTATGAGTGTTTCAACGACAGAGGTATGAAGTTCATATTAAATACCACCTTGCCTTCATAAGAACACATTTAAGCATTTATATACATGAAACCCATTTTAAAAGACAATGAGATTTTCCCCTCATAATAAATAGAGGATACTAAACGACCTTCCATTTAATACTATTTTTATTAAAAGAGTTAATGATTTTGTATAACGAGCGAAAGCGAGTTTGATACCAAATCATTCACGAGTTTAATAAAAATAGTATTAAATGGAAGGAAGTTTAGTATTCTGTTTACTACTTGCCCTAAAAATCACGCAAACTTGCCGAAAATGTGCTGGAACTAACAGTTTCGCGACTCGGCACCCATTGTGACGAAGCGCTTACATTGTGACGTCACAACAGCTCACTTATGTGACGTCATACTTGCATTGTGATATTAAACTAGTTTAATATTGCCGTATAAATATTACACTGCGGTATCTTACACGGGCGTGTAATAAATAGAGGATACTAAACGACCTTCCATTTAATACTATTTTTATTAAACGAGTTAATGATTTTGTATAAAACGAGCGAAAGCGAGTTTGATACCAAATCATTCACGAGTTTAATAAAAATAGTATTAAATGGAAGGTCGTTTAGTATTCTGTTTATTACTTTCCCTAAAAATCAAACATAATTGCCGATAAGTTGCCGAAGCTAACATTTTCGCGACTCAGCAACCATTGTGACGGCGCGCTTACACTGTGACGTCACAACAACACACTTCTATGACGTCATCCTTGCATTGTGTCATTACACTAGTTTAATACTGCCGTATAAATATTACACTGCGGTATCTTACACGGGCGTGTAATAAGCTTCATTCTGTCCTTAATATTCACTTGTTCGATGTTTATCATAACAATATCAACTGACAAAAGAAAAGCTTCGAAAAAAACATAACTTTTATTGAAATTGCTATATTATAAGAAAATTCAGAGTAAGTGTAGCACGCTTCAGATGTTCCTCACATGATTTATGGAGTGAAAAGGGCAGATTTATGTAAATCTATGTAAATCGTGCATTAATAACCTCTTGGAAGATGAGTTCCATTTTTTGCTTGTGTGTCCTTTTTATATACCACGCATTTAAGATCAGAAGACAGTAGTGACGCTGAATAACATTTCATTATGCTTTTTGTGTGTAAAACACATTTATATGTATATTGAACTGTATAATACTATAAAATGTACTATGGCCTTTGAGTATTGAATAAAGATTGATTGAGTTGATACCTTTCGATCGGTTATTTAACTACATGTACACTAAAACACGGATACAACGAACTGAAAGGGACCAAAGAATTTAGTTCGCTATATCCGTTGTTCGCTATACGCATATAATATGTACATGTAGTATCCATATTAACTGGACTTGTGAATTTGCCTCCTGCAAATATATGTCTGTTTCAAGATTTTCATTGAAAACAAGTATTTACGTATATTTGCCATTTTCAAAATGAATGTGTGAAATTTTGTAGATCTAAATAGTAAATTATGTTATTTACTTTCGCATCACAGCAAAACAATTTTGAAAAAAACGGATTGGCTCAGATTGTAGGGTGTAGCTCGTAAATAGAGGAAATTTTACAATAATATATAAAAAGTATGGATTTTTAAGCTTAATTCCAAGTTTTCACTTTGTGATCTAAAACGAACATTTTAACCTTTAACAATGGAAATTTACAATTGTAAAGGAACATACATGTCTTGGTTATAAACACCATTCTCTATATATGTTTAAAACATTCATATCTCGTAACAAATTCCCGATGATAGAAAATATATTCACCATAATAAAAAAAACTAATCAATTTATCTATTAATTAATCTACATTGAAGAGTGTAACAAGAGCAACCATGTTTAAACATTATGTTGATTGCAGATATTCTACAAAAGAAGTTTCATCGAATAATACTTTATTTGTTTATTTTTTATGCATGAATTTCATGATTTAAGTCACAGCGATGATTGAACACTATTGATTCGATCTTACTAAGGACGCTCCATAAGATAGCTTATTAAAAAGGAATTACGTTTATGGGGCACTAACACGTTTTTAGTGAGAATATAAGGTGATGTCAGGAAAATGAAAATCAATGGTTCCAATTGAAAGACAATGTATTCAAACTAAATGAAAGAGTAACAAATCAAATATATAATGTAAAATATTGCCATGCGTTTCCTTTTTCTTACACAAAATGAATTAAAGGTGTTAAAAAAAAAATGGCCGCCAATGGACTTTATGTGATTTTTTATAATTTGTTCTCCGACTATGGATGATTGGTTTGTGTAATGAGATTTTTGACACTATCAAAATAGTACTTTTAGCATTAACGTACAATTATCAGTGAAAAATTGAAAATATCAAATTTGAAAAAAAAACGTGCCTCTGTCTCTTCAAGATAAAACTTCTTTTACTGGGAACCGTCAAAAGATATGGAATTATGAAGAGAAATATATATATAAGCATTAATATGGTCAAGCTGTTCCCTTGCAGCATACTACACTGTTATATATTAAAAAAGTAAACAAATTATCAGATTAAGATATTCCATAAAATGTAATTGCTGAACTCGTAATCGTCTATAATTTCAGACAGGCTAAATCTTTTTTTAAATTTCAACAAAGCAGCAAAAACGGCATCACTTTTCAACTGGAAAGATCTTGAACTAAATCTACTACCGTTTTTTTTCCAGGCGAGTAACTTAATGTGACAGACTACATTGTACGTGCATGGAAGAAGAGTGATGACTAACCATTGAATGAACCTACCGAGAGTACAGTAATAATACATGTGCTCCAAGATTAGCTGTAGTGCCACTGATGGTTAATTACATGTACGAATGAAGGCCTTGAGTTGAGCTGAGCTAGATGGGTTCTCTTCTTGTCAACTTCATCAAAGACTGAAAATCTTTTAAAATCGTCCCAATCTTCTTGACAAGTTCAAGAAGATATGGTTTTGTTCCTGATAGGTCTTCAAGTTTGAATCCTCATGCTTCATTCTTGTCCATTCTATAAAAAAATGACCATGTTACAAAATAAAGATAGGTCAACATAGTAAAATGTCAACAGGCAAACTTTTTAAACTTTCGTATCCGACATGGTTAAAAACATTCATTGTCAATGTCAGGAAATACAAGTTCTCAGAAATGAATCAAAGGCAAATAAATTTGTGAGAACTATTAAACATTTATTGTATGTTCTCATTGTGTGTTATGGATAAAGTAAATAAAGTTTTCAACATTAGTTTGTCTTGCACGAATTTTCACCTTTATTGAATCATTGCACAACGACATAAGATAGATTGTTTTAGTGGCATTATAGAAATTGTAAGGTAGTGAAGTAAATGATATTATGGATATCCAGCTTACAGTTTTCAAGAATCATATATAAGGATCTATACCGAAACGTCGCTATCCTGTGAATAAAGAAGTTTTTTTTTTTTTATCACTTTATTTCTTTTCTGAGGTACCATACATTTTCTTGTAACATGTTACATCTACATGTATATAAATACTTTCAAAGTTATCATGATTGGTTTGCATGTATACATTTCATCTGTCTATAGCAAATTGAATAATGAACAGTTATCACAATTGGTTTACACGGTATACAATTTCACACATTAGAGCAAAAGATAGTATTTTTATGTAAAAAGACTGTGGCATGAAGACCAAAATGACATGAAATTTTCGTATCTGCATTCGGTGTAGAGTATCTGTTTACTTACGTTATATGTTTCCTGTAAAACTGATTTTAGGCCCTCTATGTGAGGTTTTTTGTTTTGGCATTTACAGGTGTAAATAAAGTGTTTTGTAACAGTAAAAATCAAATTTAGAACGTCATTTCGTTTTTCTTTATAACCGAAAAATATATGTGTAATATTTGGATTCAAACTGACATCAGTTTTACTTTTGATCCAGTCAAATAAGCGATGCCACAGACTCTTTACATGTACACAGTCATATAACAGATGTTTTATAGTTTCATTTTGGCATTTACAAAAGGTACATAATGGGGAATCTTGTAATTTAAACATGACAGCACTTTTATTTGTTGTTAATATTCTATGGATGATTCGGTATTGAAACCATCGTAACTTGTAGCTAATTGTGCTCCTAAAAGGAATATAATTATATATCTTCCACTCATCTTTATCTATATTTAGTCCAAGCTCCATTTCCCATTTTATTTCGCTACTGACTCGATTATGTGACAAATATGATTTTGACAGATTCATGTAAAAATCTTTACATCCTTTAGTTGACTTAAACAGTATTTTCAAACTATCAGGAATAAATGGCAAATCAAGTTTCTTGTTAAAGCTTACATTCTTTCGAATGTATTTTTTCATAGATTGAATCAATCCATTAAATTCTAAAAAGTTTGTTTTCAAATGGTATATTTTTTTAAATTCAGTAAAATCAAAGAATGAACCATCATCCTTTAAAAAGTCATTAATGAAAAGTATGTTTGATTTTACATAATGGTCTAACAAGACTGGTTTGTTGTCAATCAAGATATTGTCATTGGTCCATAGGTATTCACTTTGAAAATTGTTTACACTAATGCAACTTTTTAATGTGGCCCATGCATCGAAAACATCTTTCCAAAAGACATTTCTAATATTTGGTATAATAGATCTTTTTAAATAGGTTGATCCCATTTCTATAGGATTTAAAACGGAAAGTGGTAGGAAGCATTTTGTTAAATTGTTCAAATTTGTATTCTTAGAGTACAGTCTTCTTATCCAAGATACTTTTTGTGATAGTATAGTTTCTAAAATTAATGGCGCCCTTAGTCCCCCCTTTTCGTAGTCTTGTACAATCACGCTTCGTTTGACTTTATCTGGCTTTCCCCTCCAAATGAATTGAAAGCATTTTTGTTGTAGTGTATTTATAGTATCAACTTTTGGGTTAGGAATTGATGTAAAGAGATGGTTTAGTGTTGGCAGTATAAGACTTTTGAGAACAGTTATCCTACCCATAGGTGTAAGATCTCTTCGAGACCATAGAGTCATTTGGTTATCAATCTTCTTTAGTTTATCTTTATAATTTCTTTCAACCATTTCTGCCACATTATGCTGAAAATGTATACCGAGGAGTGTAAAAGAACGTTGTGTCCAGTCCATGTCTATTGAATCACAGTATTTTGTAGATGAAAGTTGTTTTGATCCAATCCATATTACCTTCGTTTTCTCAATGTTTATTTTTAAGCCAGAGAAAGATGCATATATATTCAAAGTATCCATAGTCGCCTTAAAACATTTCTCAGTTCCATCAAGAATTATTGTCGTATCGTCAGCAAATTGAGTAAGGAGATATTCAAGGTCCAACATTTCAATACCTTTTATGTTTTCATTAGTTCGTAACATGTGAGCAAGTATTTCAGCACAAATTAGAAAAATATAGGGCGACAATGGGTCGCCTTGTCTGCAACCTCTTGTAATTTTGAAAAAATCTGAAGCAAATCCATTTATTAAAACACTTGAAGTTATATCTGAGTAAAATGTTTTGATCCATTGTTTAAGAGATGGTCCGAAATTGAAGAAATTTAGACAGCTATCAATAAATTTCCATTCGACTGAATCAAATGCCTTTTCAAAATCGATAAGTATCAGGATACCTGGTATGTTCATATAGTCCGTATATTCCATTATGTCCTGTACTAATCTTGTACATTCTCCTATATATCTGCCTTTCATAAAACCTTTTTGGTCTTCATTAATAATTGTCGGTAAAACTTTTTTGATACGTGCAGATATCGTTGCTGATGCTATCTTGTATGATGTGTTAAGTAATGATATTGGTCGATAATTCTTTATGTATTCCCTTGACTTTTCCTTTTTTGGTATACATGTAATTAGCCCTTGTTTTTGACTTATTGATAATTCACCTTTCCTAAACGAACAATTTAAAGAGTTTATCAAAAATGAGTGTATGTCCCTCCAGAAAAACTTGTAGAATTCGGTTGTAAATCCAGATGGACCAGGACTTTTTTCATTCTTCATGTTCTTTAGGGCCTTAAGGACTTCCTGATATTGAAGTTCCCCTTCGAGACTATCCGATTCCTCTGTAGTTAATTTAGGAATGTCGCTATTTGCAAATAACAGTTCAAGATTTGCATCCTTCACTTCTCTACTTGTATAAAGGTTATTATAATAGGATTTTACATGTTGAATAATACCATTTGTATCGGTTATCATTTTGCCCTCATTATTCAATTTTGTAATGGCTTTATTTAGAAACCTTTGTTTTTCAAGAGACAAAAAGTATTTAGTTGGTTTCTCTCCCTCTTCAATGCTAGTTGCCTTTGATCTAAGTATAACGCCGTCTGTCCTTATCTTATTTAATTCAAGTTTTCTACTTTTTACATCGTTTATTTTTGTGATATGTTCAGTCTTTTCATTATCATCACACGTATCTAAATCATATTCTAATTTTTCTAGTAGTATATCTATGTCTTTTTCTTCTTTTTCTCTTTCTTTTTTCTTTGTTGACGAATATTTTATCGAAAAGCCTCTAATATTACATAACAACGTTTCGAAAAAAAGTTGCTAATTTATTTTCAATTGTTTTTCACCATCAATATTTCTAGTGTGATATTGTTCAACTGTTTCCTCAATTATCCGTTTAGCCCCAGCTACATAAGTATTGTCATGCAGTAAACTGTTATTGAATTTCCAAAAGCCTCTCCCCCTGTCTAATTTAGTGAATTCTAGGTCTAATGAAACAATAGAGTGATCAGATCTGTAGCTTGTTGTTATAGCTGTTGACTTAATTGATTTTTCTAAATTTCTACTTGTTAAAAAGAAATTTAACGTGCCTGTTTTAATGGTTTGGGTTTTCTCCAGGTATATCGTTTCAAATCAATATTTGCTTCTCTCCATGGGTCGTATAGATTAAGTTCCTCCATCATATCTTGAACTATTTGCTTCGAATTAGGATTGTTTATATGTTTATAGTTGAAAGTATCCTTCTGTTGATCTTGTACTAGGTTAAAGTCTCCACAAATGATATTGGTTTCTGTTTCTAAACGTTTAATTTTTTCCTTAATATTTCCATAAAAATCTGGAGTATCTGTATTTGGACCATATATACACGATAGACTGAGTATCTCATTATCTATTTTCATTTTTAGTACTAGGTAATTTCCGTTTTCATCGTCACCAATTTCTTCTATAATATTGAATTCAAAGGAATCTTTAAAAAGAATTGCTACTCCTCTTGACTGGCTGGTAAAAGAACTAAATCGAGCTTCTGATGAGCCCCACTCAAGTTTGATTTTTTGTTCTAATTCTTTAGTAAAGTGAGTGTCTTGAATACAGTAAATATCTCCTTTCTTTTTTTTAAGATTTTCAAAGACGTCAGTCCTTTTTTTATAAGCATTAAGACCCTGGCAATTTGAACAGATAATCTTTAGTTTCCCTGTCATAACATCTATGGTATGCCTATCTGACTTGCAACTCTAAATTGAGAGCATATGGTACCCATTTTTGACATATATGATGAAGCATAGAATTGAACAAAAGTGATTTTGTAGAGAATAAACACAAAAACAAACATAACTACACTAGTCATGACTTCAGTCGTCATGAAAGAAGTTCACATAGCAACCGCTATTTGTTCCCCCTCCATAAGAAGGCTAAATTCAAAATAGAAATCATACGTACTCATAATGCATACATTTTGGAAAACGCTCTGTTTCTCAAACTTGTATAAGAAACGAAATCCAATTCAACATAAAAGTGACATACTTACAGGTTTAGTGTCATTCACATTCCTTGTAAATCCACATTGAATTCCTTAATGAATGAATAACACAAATCACATATTAAACAGTGCACACCAACAGAGAGGCCGTAGTATCCGTGTCTGTATATCGGCTGTTCTCAAACACATGGCGTTTTCCCGTTCACGAGGTGCACGTGCATTTAGGCATACCGCCTGCGTACAACTCGTTAAAGTCAAAGAGATATATAGGAATTATTTTGAGGTAACACTGTTTATAATTGGTTGAAAAAAATGTACTTTCAGCAGTTTATGCTGATAATATAAATCATGATTTCTTAAGAAAGGAAATTTGTTATTTAATGAGTCATTTCAGATTATATTGGTATCAATTCATATTTATTGTCTAAAGGAAAGTATCTCCTCGGTTAATGTAAACAAAAGCTTTCAGTCATATTTCTTCCATGTGGAAGAAGGGTTATGTGGTTCTGTCACCTCCAGGACAACTTCCGTGCCCACAACGCGAACTCTTGTCCACAGATTGGTATCTTCACGGATCTGGTTTGCCTGGCGACTCAGGATGGCTCTCCGCTTCTTCATAAGTGCTGGTATATCTGTTTGGATACTTATCCCGGTCCCTTTTAAGAGCTTCTTCGCGTCAAATATGTCGTCCCGGTCAGACATCTTGATAAAGGTAGCAATGATGCTGGTCGGTGCAGAAGGACGGTGTTCTCGTTGATACTCTGATTTCGGGAGTCGGTGAGCATTTTTGAACATGATATTGTTTACCCTGGCCTCAGAAAATTTGAGTTTATCTTTAAAGAAATCCTTCAAAACATCCTCTGTGTTTTCTTTAGGTGTTTCCGAGATACCATAGAAAAGAAGATTGGGTTTTCTGTCGTGCAGATCCTTGAGGATGCACTGCCGCTCTAACGCCGTATATGACTTCTTTAGTTCAGCCATTTCCGTGCGAAGTTGTGAAATGTCATTTCCGTGTCCCGCTAAGTCGTGTTCAACACTATCGACTTTCGTCTTCAGTTCAGTAATTTCTGTTTTTACGTCGGTTATAGAGGCTTTTAATTCGTCTCTCACACTGAACATCAGTTCTGAAAGTCTTTTTTCGGACGCTTTAACAATTTCCTCCATTGACGACGATGATCGGGTCGAAGTCATTACGGCGGTTTTAATTTCAAGTAAATGTTTATGAATATTCTTAAATTGACACTTCTATATAAATATAATTAGATTCTCTTGCCCTTTAATGCGTGAAGAGTCTATAGTTTCGTCTAGGAATCCTGATTCATTTCGATTTGGAGAGGGAAGTAGCGGGAGCTCGATCTCAACGTGTCTTGCTGTTTTCCATGCGCAACCGGAAGTCTTTTCCATGCGCAACCGGAATAAAGAAGTTGATTATCCATAAAATCGTGTACTTCATAAGCTACATTCTAAGACTACATTTCAACCATTACTAAAAAAAACATTCGTTCTCCTTAAAAACTGCTCTTAAAATCATTTCATATTTTGTTTCTTATTTCTTTACACATTTATTTATCTCATCTTACATGTAAAAAAGGGTTGTGGCGAAATTTCAACGATTTTGTTATACGTTCCTAATACAGCTAAATCAAGGCAAAACAATCAATACACATTTTCAGCTATACCATTTTGTCAACTGTGACATAAAAACTCGACGACAAATGAAAATCAATGAATGAATTCTAACATATAAGGATTTATATTATAGAAAGTATTAGTATCGGAAATGGCTAGAATCGACGTTCTAGCATAAACGTTTATTTCTAAACTCCTGGCTGAGCAATGCTCTATTTAATTAGGGGATAAATCCATTCTGTTTTTTATTTTGAGGTTGTATGTCGTGCATTCTTTACCCCTCTTCGTGTACTTCATAAGCTACATTCTAAGACTACATTTCAACCATTACTAAAAAAAACATTCGTTCTCCTTAAAAACTGCTCTTAAAATCATTTCATATTTTGTTTCTTATTTCTTTACACATTTATTTATCTCATCTTACATGTAAAAAAGGGTTGTGGCGAAATTTCAACGATTTTGTTATACGTTCCTAATACAGCTAAATCAAGGCAAAACAATCAATACACATTTTCAGCTATACCATTTTGTCAACTGTGACATAAAAACTCGACGACAAATGAAAATCAATGAATGAATTCTAACATATAAGGATTTATATTATAGAAAGTATTAGTATCGGAAATGGCTAGAATCGACGTTCTAGCATAAACGTTTATTTCTAAACTCCTGGCTGAGCAATGCTCTATTTAATTAGGGGATAAATCCATTCTGTTTTTTATTTTGAGGTTGTATGTCGTGCATTCTTTACCCCTAAATATATTAAAGAATGCACGACATACAACCCCAAAATAAAAAACAGAATGGATTTATCACCATTCTAACATGACTAATTAGTAAAAAAAGGTGGAACTATTTTGAATTGCGCAAAAGCAATGTGATTAGGTCAAACCGGTGCAGACCGGTTCCAGTCACTTGCAAAACAACGGTACAGTCCACTTTCATAAAGAACACATAACAATTAAAATGTCATTACATACAGAAAACACGTTTTTAAATTGACTCATCTGTAATCTATTGAGCATATTATCAATAGAAAACAGTTTTCAATGTCGTCAAAGTTACGAATTTTTACCTAAATCCATGGGTCGACCCATCACTCCTACAAGAGCGACAAGGACTGACCAAATCAAGGGACGTTATTCTGAAAATAGTTGTTCACTACGTGTCGGTGAACTGTTTCAAACTTAGTGGAACCTGTCAAGAAAGTTAAATTTTGTGTCATGGTTGGGGAGACTGTGACAGGAAAAGTGGTCACTTGTAAATTAGAGGTAGGGGCAGTGACAGCATTCAGCGAAATTAAAGAATAAAGTCGCTTCCGTTCATTTGACGAACCGCTGTATGAGAGGTGTTGCGATCGTTGATTTTGTTTTCAGATCTGGACTGTGATTAATTTACATCGCGAAGCAGTAAGAAACACTTCAAACAGGAAAAAAAACACCTGGTTATTCGAATAAAATTTGTAGGTGTTTCAAAATGTCGACAAGTTTCTGATATTGAAATTTAAAGTGTCGTCGCCAACATGTCTATTGTAAACAGAAAGTCGCTGAGTGCAGATTGTATACTCTTGCGCGGAGGAATGTGAAGCGGTCGTAAATATTTAGAGGTGATTATCGGCGAAATAATTACTCCAAAATGTTTATGAGTAACCAATCAGAACGCAGTATTTTCAAACTAGTTTTCGTGTCATGTTAGAATAGTTGATTTTAATGATTGAGTCATAGTTTCTATTTGACAATTAAGTCACTGAGTACTAATCACGTATCACAACATGCATGACATTGTATATATTAAAACCACATCGATGGTAATAACAAACGACAAATATGCATTTTAATACAAAAAAATGATTTTGCAGATAGGGCAGGCTTTTTTTAGGTCACAATGCAGTAAAGAACAGCTTTGGTTCAAAAGATACCCTTGAAATGCATTTCGGTGGATCTCCCCCTTTTCAGCATTCGTCATCCAGAGTCAAGAGTCAATTCAGTCGTTAAGCATTGAGACGACGGCAAATGGCTACACGATGCCTGCAAATGAACATAAATACGGAAATCAGGACTACAGATATAGAGCTGTCAATATACATCCGATCGTTTCCATATCCCTTGCCTAAATGACAAAAATCAAAGCATACGTTTGTTGAAAGTGAAGCTGCACGTGCATCTCGTGATGATGCGTTCTCACGCAAATTTCATGAGCTCAATAGTTTAGTTTTGATGTCAGTTACTTGTGTGACGGTCGCAGTCAAGAACATAAACATCAACTTTTGATTTAACTTAACGTTTGATAAATTACATGTGTGGCCATGATCTAAGTACGTTTGACCATGCCTTCGGGCCTTGTTGTCTAATCTCATGGTCTGACTAACCATTTAAACAATTGGACAACAGACCCTTATGGTCTAACTATTTCATGTTTTTATAATGGCGAGGTTGAACTTACATTAAAATATGCCGTCTATTTCTAGATGAGACTGAAGTAGCTTGTTATCAGTCCCAGACAACACAGACAGATATTTTTAATAAGAAAAACATAAAAGGTCGTTGCTATCTAGGTTGGTAGTTTATGATATACTATGTACGTACACACGATCATCTGTAACTTACAATGATCATAATGATCAAGACATATAAAAATATATAAAACGAAGCATTTTTTTATCATTAAACAAGGTAAACGGATGCTGTATAACCAACGTTTACCACCTCTGATACTCAAAGGACTTGTGGGATAAAGTATTACGTCAAGTTATTTTCAATGACTCATGTCAATTAACTCATGCCAGTTCTGTTCATCACCACATCGTGTATTCTTACTACACTTATGTATATATATACTTATACTTATACTTAGAATACCTATACTGATTTTAAGCTTTATAGCATATATAGTCTCTCATAACCCTTTTGGGTGGCATTTGTGCTTTTACATATCGCATTTTAACCGCTGTATTTTACCCCTGTTGTACAAATGGTGAGACTTAAATAAACTATATTGTATTGTATTGTATTGTATTGTATTGTATTGTATTGTATTTATTGTCGACTCACAGTCGAAAACAGCCCAAGGAATTGAACACGGGGGAACAAGTCACGATTACTGATATAGGGTATATTAAACCTACATCCCCGCAAAGTTTAACTCGCTGGCTTATTAGATTTGAATGCGGCGATATAGCAGTTGCCTCGTGGCAATTTTGTTCTCCGAATAATAATGTTGTCGACGCTGAGCCGGAAACAACACGAATAACGGAAAGAAAAAATAACAAGCTAAGGCCCTTTTCTCATGCACACCTTTACATATGTAAGTAAATTTACGTATGTATGTAAATGTATTTGGGGTATGTAAAAGTGTCATGAGAACGCAATTACATACATGAGTATTATTGCACTAGGAGTAACTTTACACGACCTCGTTTATTATAATACATGGCTGTATGTAATTGACAAATACAACATAATGCTTAACTACATGTGAACAGAAAGTATATTTACTATTACACATGTATGTATAATTACATAGTGTGTAAATTTACTCATGTATGTAAATTCGTGCATGAGAAAAGGGCCTTAATCGATTAAACGTGTACTACACCTGCATCTCCACAAGGAATAACTCACCTGTTTGTGGGTTTGAATGCATCACCATCTTTGGCAATAGATTTCAATCTTCTTTCTGAAAACACAACCAAGTCCCCACGCTGTAGCTTGGTGGGCTATCACAGAACATATGGGAAATGCTACAGGGTTTAAATGTTCCAGTGTGAAAGTCTGACGCGGGTAAAGCCTTGCGTTTGAAGTTGGTACAATCATAACTCTAGACTTGGGTTCAGAATTCGAGTCTTAAGTCTGCAAATTGAACTTAGAGGATCAAGACGGAGTTAAAACAGGCTTCTCTATTTGAAACCCGAGAAGTTTTCGACATGAAATAAATAAAATTAATTTTATGACTTCATCTACCTCTTTTGGTACATGTAAGTTCCAAAGACTGAATTAAATATTTAGCGCTGTTAAATGGTCATCGACTTGATTTGTCTCCGTATATCGTAAATCGTCGAGACTAGGACCTGTCGTGACAGTCATGTAAACTGAGGAATGGTGATTAAAATTGCTTTATCCTCCGATATGTGTTTTTTGGTAAAGTTTCGACAATATGTCACACCTGAAGTCTGTGAGATTTGCCAGCAAATATACAAAAATAAATTCCTGATTTGTAAGAGAATGAACCAAAAGGTACAATCGGATAAATTCATGGTGCTGCCGTACTTATACAATCTAGGAGCTCCCCGCTTTCTCCCAAGTTTCAACAAACTTATTGTAAGTATGTTTTTCTAGGTTATTTTACGGTTTGTTCAAGAGCCTCATCTTTGTGTTTGCTTGGTATGATGTTAGGTTTCAACGCTTCCGAGATTTACATGCTTTCTTCTGTACACGTACACGTACGTAAGCAATAAGCTCAGATATGGGCTGGTATCATTGTGATAGATTCCCAAAGTTCAGGACACGTGTCCCTTCATCACTTTATCCTCAAGAGTAAACGCTTTGAGAAATCTATTCAAATGGTAATGAAATGAAACTGCAAAGGAATATTTTCTACAAGCACTCGTGTATATAGACCGCAATTAGATTATGTTTGATTTGTCACTGGTGTATGTACTGGTGCGGCATTGATATAAGCAGAGTTATTGCTTGTTTGCCAAACCAGATTTCTTCGGAAATAAAAATATGTTTAAACCACACGTGTGCGCTTTTTAAATTTCCTTTTAATTAAATGGACGCTGCTCCTGTAACTATGACGTGAGGAGATGAGAGTCCACATTGAGACGGTATCTACACTGATGTAATGACAATGGTTTAAAATGTCTGGATCGGAGATTTACACACAGACAGGTAATGCCTGTTGATTTACAGGTAATACATAGATAATCCTGATTACTACATATCGTGTCGCACCTCATAAAGGATTTCTCTCCCCTAGAAGTAGCTCAAGTCATCAAATCCGAAGCAAGCGTGGGATTTTATTTCTTCAGCCACCTCTGTAGAGAGAGAATGCATACAGACGGCTTCCGTAGATCCACAGAGCCTTACTCACGCGTTTATTAGTTATGAATAACCTAGAAGTCAATCAGTGGGTAGAGGGTCAGTCGTTTCGGGGTTAATATCCTTTTACGAAACTTGCAATACATGGCCTACAAAAAAATTGAAGCGGAACGCAACGTAAGAATGACATCAAATTTTAGCAAAAATTGCTCAAAACAGCACTAATCAAGCGACGATCACCACATATAAACGAGAATGTTCATTGGACGCTGAACAAGAACGTTGATGTAATCAAGATTTCTGGTAAAATTCACAATAAGTTCATAAGACATGACAGTCTTAAACTCACTATAACTCTTTGACTCATGACTGAGTGGCATGTTTGGGTTTGATAGAAAACGTACAGGCGGCGGCATGTCTCGCAGCTTTTTTTTTTAATATATGCAAAAAGTGGACGTTTTTGACAGTTTAACAAGTAAATGTTATAAACGTAAGTAATCTTGCATTCAATATATTCTTACGCTCTTTTATTTCACGTTTTTAATGGTGAAATTGATGATGTTTGGCGAAAAACAAATGAATGGTTTTGTTGTACCCCGTAATTAAATGACATTTTATTCAACATTCTGAATTCATTTTCTGGGAAAATATGTGAATAGAAATTCAGTTAATTTTTATCCCACCGGTATGTAATACCGTGGGATATAGTCATCGCCCTGTCTGTCCGTCCGTCCGTCCGTAATCATTTCGTTTCCAGAGCAGAACTCAAAAACCGGTCCACATATCTTTCTGAAACCTTACATGTGTATTGCCCATCTACTGAAGTGGTGCCTTTTGATATTTTCACATTTCTGAAAATTTTATTTTTTATTATTTCCATGGAAACGGCTCTTATTTGGACTCTGTTCATGAAAGGTTTCGTTTCCGGAGCAGAACTCAAAAACCGGTCCACATATCTTTCTGAAACCTTACATGTGTATTGCCCACCTACTGAAGTGGTGCCTTTTGATATTTTCAAATTTCTGAAAATTTTATTTTTTATTATTTCCATGGAAACGGCTCTTATTTGGGCTCTGTTCATGAAAGGTTTCGTTTCCGGAACAGAACTCAAAAACCGGTCCACATATATTTCTGAAACCTTACATGTGTATTGCCCAACTACTGAAATGGTGCCTTTTGATATTTTCACATTTCTGAAAATTTTATGTTTTATTATTTCCATGGAAACGGCTCTTATTTGGACTCTGTTCATGAAAGGTTTCGTTTCATATATATAAAACCGGTCCACATATCTTTCTTAAACTTTACATGTGTATTGCCCACCTACTGAAGTGGTGCCTTTTGATATTTTCACATTTCTGAAAATTTTATTTTTTATTATTTCCAATGAAACGGCTTTTATTTGGACTCTGTTCATGAAAGGTTTCGTTTCATATATATAAAACCGGTCCACATATCTTTCTTAAACTTTACATGTGTATTGCCCACCTACTGAAGTGGTGCCTTTTGATATTTTCACATTTCTGAAAGTTTTATTTTTTATTATTTCCATGGAAACGGCTCTTATTTGCACTCTGTTCATGAAAGGTTTCGTTTCATATATATTAGCTTATACTAATCTATTATGAACCTTGCTTGAAAAGTTTACAATTATCTTTCAAAGGTTTACATCTACGATCATGTGGAACCGGTGGGATATGTCATCTTCTGATGACTCTTGTTTACAATTTAGTCAATGGGCCTTTTAGAACTGCTGGTGAAACAGTGATTTTCAGTAGCTGGTGCGAAACCACACGAAGTGTCAAAAATCAAAACTGCTTTAAAGATGCTGTTTCATACTTGCATGCGGTTCAGACTGAAATTTAGCTATTGAGAAAAGAAATACATCACTTTGTAGAAAAATCTATCGTCGAAATTTTGATATCCAATTTAGATTGTTTAATCAACAATAACATACTTATTTCGAAGGCCAAAAGCACAGTACCCCTTGTAGAAAGGGCATAGCATTTAACGAACCCGCTTTCGGTGACGTAATCATTACGCGTGTAGGATTTACACCGTGTCACAACTAACGTATTTGCGTTCGATGGGTATCAACTTTGGCAGCAACGAATACCTTATTCGGAGAAAAAGAAAAGAAAATCTAGTCGTGCGCGACACAGACGGTTTTCAAACGTATATTTAGAGACCGTAAGTTGTGAGATGGCCACACTTGATTCGCCTTTATCTTGGCTGCCGTTTCCGTAGTTTTGGTAAATTATCTGGTATTTAATGAATTTTGGTCCGATTTTCCCTAGGTTGGTCGCTAAATTTTTCTAAAAATACAACGAATACATCACAAATACTTTTTAAAATATTGCAAGTATGATACAGTATCTTTAGACCACAACAATGTCGATAACGTGTAAACAGGTACATACTATTACGTGATGTGATGTTGACGTACCTTGTATCAAAGCATGTCGCAGACGTGTTGAATGGGGGTCGGGTCCAGACTGATAGCTGACCATGGCATTATGTGACTCGTGTTGGAGGTAATCTATGACAGCGTGGCACCAAGCGTTGCAACGTGACCAAGGACTACATGTTGCAGCGACATGCGAGTCAATTTTTGCTGTAACAGTGATACAACTTCATTACAGAGCCCCCTTAAAAATAGATTATGTTGAATGACCTTGGCGACGATGTTGCACAACAACCCCTTATGTGTTTCTGTGAAATCATCCGCGACAAAAAGCCCTAAGATGATAAGTTAGGTAGCCTTAGTGTAATGTTGAAGGATAGCAGTTAAGGTAACCTTGCTTTGTGAATGGAGGTCCAGTTAGACTCTTCTGAGAACACAGCATGCAGATTGCTGACACGAGATAACCTCTGGTTTGTCGACTTCTGGCTTTCTGTCGGGTCATTTGAGGCTATTGTTCGAATAAATCTGTTCTGCGCTTTGGTTATCGTCTTGGTCTACCTCGTCTGCAAAACGTGTTGCACGGTTCCATGAACCTGCTGAAGATCTACGATATCAGGGTTAGCGTTGTGCGAGTCTGTGACGTGTAACAGTTCACCTTGTGTACATCGGTGTTTGTCAATTTTAAAACAATCAAACTGATTATTTCTCTTTCACAATGGGTTAGCCATTCCAATACGAAGTCATGAAAATTCCATGTTCAATCCCTTACATCTTCAGTTATACATTACGTGCAGGTGCAGAGGTTGCCTATGTTGTGTTATGATACTTATTTAATACCTGCAAACACTCGTCTCTAGATAGCGATATATCACCGTTTCTGATTTTCTCTTGCTGGCAGTATGCTCTCAACATTTAAATGGTATAATAATGCGGTAATTCTCCGAACCGTTTTCTGTCATGTTACAGAAATGTGATAATAATAAGATAAAGTTACCTTTGCAGATTAATACGTATTGCAATGTCTATGTCTATTAATATATACCTAGAGTATTTTGCAGATGAAGGACAATTGTCATTCTCAGTGTCTCCCCACTCTGTGGTGCGTACAAGAAAAGACAAGACGTCTTCAGGAGCTTATTAGACTCTGTTATGTCGATGTAGGCATTGGCACCGATACCAACTTAAAACAGTTGTCTGAGGCTGCATGCAGTCTGTCAGAAGAGGGCTGTTGAGTTAAATATTTGAAGGTTTTAACCAATATTTCATACCCTCAATAAAACATTTATCAAGTTACAACCATTCTAACTAGCTGTAAAATATTTTCAAAATAGAATTGGCACACACATTATCTCATGGTGTAATTACTCCATTACCATACAACACTGACATACTCCGACACCAGCGCTCTCATTTGTCGCGTAAGCTTGTTTGCTGTCACGTTAGAAAAATGTTTCGTCGCAGGGTTTCATTTCCGGCCAGCCACATACAAATCAATGCGCGAAATTTTACTGACAGCGAATCCACAGGTTTGGAAAGGACGAAGCTATAGGCTTTTATGTACAAGAACATTACCGAGACTCGGCATACCAAGTCAGAGAATCCTTCTCGTATTCAAATGGCTTACTTTTCTAGAAATAGAGAAGACGATATATTTGCAAAAATATGTTAAGAGCAATATAGAACATTTTGTTTTCTGCTTCAATAGTCATATGTTCTGATATCAGGAAACATGTGAATAAATAATAATTCAATAAATGTATGTTTTGGAGGTTCATGTTCCGTAAACATATTATTGAAAAGAAAGTAAATGTCATGTTAGAACTTTGTTAAGCTGACTATTTCAAGGTAACTGGACTATAATATTATTTACATTACAAAAACAAGCCAGGAAGGATATTTGTATTTTGAATGATTATTAAAAATCAAATCATCTGTTCCAGGAGCCCCGCGTCACTGAAACTAGGCATTGAATTGTTTAAATACAGTCTAAGTAAACCAGGCTTCAATATTACCCGTTTCACTCCGATATTGAGTCTAGAAAGGTCTAGTAGCGGCTCGCGACAGCCGACCTTTCTGCTACCTACAATGTATGATCTTCCAACGTAATGCGTGCGAAGGCAGACTATTGTGGCTTTGTAAGATGAGTTCTGATTAGTCATTTCGATACGTGGGCTGTCGCGACCCTCTACTAGACCTTTCTTGACTCAATATCGGAGTGAAACGGAAATATTGAGGCTAGGTTTACTTAAACTGGTTTAGATAGGACTATAATAAAGAAATAACTTATATCTTCAGAAATTTAAATTCCTTTTCCGTTAAAGGGATATTTTGACTTTATAAAGAATATACAAGAGCACGGTGCAGTCTGATGAATATTGTAAATCATATCATATTACTGGCATGAGCTTACAATGGCAAGGCAATTGAACTATAGTGTTATATGAATATGATTAAAAACGGAATGGTCGACAGTTCAGACCAGTGCAAATGTTAAGGTTATTAACTACGAAATACATCTGCAATGAACACATCATTATCTTATCTCAATGACGTAAACTTTTTGAATGACTCATACAATGCCAGTCGAGAGTATTGCACGAGGCAAGAACTATGGGCAATGAATCATTGGCTGTCTTACCTCAAAAAAGCTTATTTCGGAATTCATTTTGATAGGTGAGAAAACCAATCTTTACCAACGCGGTGGTGAAGTGGTTATCCTGTCACGCAAGCGGCCCGGGTTCGAATCTCGGTGTAGACACTATGACTTTATATAAGTCATTTCTTATAATGACTTGTAACCCCGGGCAAGGGACTTCATTCACATTGCACTAAGTCAACCCAGCTGTTAAAATGGGTACCTGAAAATAGGGTGTAAACATATACATGGTTGCGTACAGCGCTTGTTAGCTTCTATGAAATTACAAATCTTTCAAGGAAGTTATCGCTTTGAGCACGTTATTTGTAACTGGAGGAGGCGCAATATAAATATCCACATTATCAAAATATCAAAATGAACATGAACTAAGTTGAAAACAAATTTCTGCGTATCATATCATGCTTTTTCAGTTTCTTGTAAAATTGGTAGATCGTTGTATGTTAGTAAGAGACGTATCTGAGGTCCGGTAGAGCACTTCAATGCAGTGAAGTGACAACATTATGAGGATTAACATTCCTGAATAATAAAACTAGATAAATATGGATGTTGTAGGACGGGAAACACGATTTGAGGAGATGATAATCTTTATTCAGTTTAGGTTTACAATTGGGTTGTTTCAGGATGACGTCATTATCAATAGAGATGACATTTTTATTTCTATCATATTCTTTTGGAATCTAACTTAAATAATTTTCTTTTGGCACGCCTTTCGTATATGCTGGACACTTCTTTGTCTATTTTTGATTTCGTGTTCTGATCTGTTAATGAGTTGTATATGGTAGCATCAACTCTAAGGGTTCTAGATCAAGGCACGTATGGTAGTTTTTATGTGACAGAAGTTGTAAGATCTTTCAAAATTCGTTCACTACCTATAATATCCAAACAGTTCGATACATTGCATCTACACACGGCAATTTATTGAACAGTCAACGAGTTAGTTGATAAACTGCAGTTTCACCAAAACAATAGCGAATAGACTCCTCAATTACATGGCGTTGCTGACATGTCATCTAGTAAAAAGTTTAATTATCAAAATTATTTTTGTCCAAAATATTGTCACATCCTTTGATGCTATTGTTTTCCAAATGGATGAACCAAACAGTACGTTCGCCGATATTGCGCAGGCGCGATCTGAGTTCTGTTTCCTGATAATCCAAGATATTGTCACATCCATTCGATGCCGTGTTTTTCCAAAATGGACAAATCAAACTGAACGTTTTCCGATATTGCGCAGGCGCGATCTGAGTTCCGCTTCCTGTACGCTGGCCTGCCGGGACATGAGCATATCCGCTATGACCTCGAGTTCCTGGTTAATGGACAAGACTCTTTTCCTGGTCGGCCAGGCTGACCGTTTGGTCCGGATAGTTTCGGACATCTGTCTGTCTGCCTGTGTGTCCGAACTGGACAGTGTCCGTGCACTGAGAAGAGTCACCAACAGACAGAAGGTGCATAGACCGAGCACGAATGACGTCATGATGTGCGCTTCTGAAAAGTTGAGATTGAAATATTCAGACATACATATCATGTATAATGATATTTCAAGGACAATCCTTTGGAACACCGTTTAAAGATTGTTGAGCTGTCAAATCAGGTATTGGAAAACAGAACCATTTTATTATTAAAATGAATAGAATAGGTTAATACTACCATGCATTCTCTATAGAATCTGTTAAAACCCTTCTGCTTTCTGTGATTTTAAGGTCTTTTTAAAACGGAAGAATTCAAAAATGAATTTACATTATGAAGCATATATCGCAAGGCTAAAGAGACACTTCACAAAATTTTACCTTTCGTAAATGTAAAAGGCTAATGTCCTTACAAAAGGATAAGAAGTACGGTTTCTCATTAAGCGTTCTAAAGTTTAGATCGAATGTCTTCCATATTTTCGGCCAAGCAGTCAATTAACCAAAGGTCAGTTTTTCTAGGGTTTCAAATCTTTTTAAAAGAAAAAGGTCTTATAAGCCCTTGACATATATTTCTTTCACCCTTTTAAGGGCTCAAATTGTCAAAGAAAAAGCTTTTATGATGCATTTATATGTGTAGTCCGAAGCTCTAGATAAGAGAACAAAATGGTCAAAGTTGACCAAATAACAGGACCAGGCATGTTTTCTTGTGCTTTTTGTGTCATAAGTTATCGGGAAGATATAGAAAAACCCGATATACCTCTTGGTGAAGTGGAAAAAGAATGGAACGCTGTTATATGTTTGGATTAACAAAAATCATAAACTAGATTGTGTATCTTAGAAATCTTCACAGTAATACCAAAATAATTCGTGATTAACACATTTTTATGAAAATATATATTTTGCTGTACAGTTAATTGTAAACCTTTAACTCTTTGTCAACCTTAATAAAACAAGCCAGGACCAATATTTGCATTTCGTATGTTCTGCTAAAAAATCAAATGGTCAGTAGATACATCGTGTCACTAAAACTAGGCAACGAACTGTTTATATAGGATAGCCATAAAGAAACAACGAATATCTTTAAGACGTTTCCTTTTCCGTTAAGGAGCTATTTTTACTTTATAAAGAATAAACAAGAGCACGATGTAGTCTGATGAATATTGTAAATCATCATTTGAAATCATTCAATGACGGATGTCAATATCATGAAAAACATAAATCAAGGTACTTTTGTGACAGAATTGCATCAAATTCACTAGAAAGTGACAGATATTGTTGTTGATTACAAACCAAACACGTACAGAGCACATTCCAGGAGTTCAAAAACTTTGATTCATCAGAAGTCCATTTCATAACGCCAATGAATCCATTGAAATGGCAGAAAAAGGCTTCCGTCTCGAGTTTGTTATCTTTCTCATTAGTTAGAAAGCTAAACCAAGTCTTTGGAAAGTCAACGTCATAGCTGATACTTGAATGTCTTCATTACCCAATATACGATTTCAATATTTGATTAAATTTCAAACTTTGCGACACTTTTTGTCTTTGAAATTTGATTTGGTTTCCTTCACATTTTTAAAAAAGTCTTTAACATTAAGTTATTAAATTTGTTGATATTAGTTTAAAAATTTGAAGTGTTGATTGGGTATTAAAAAATCAAATGAAAATTGCCCATTTTGTTTTATAAAATGATGATTACTTATAGTAAAATTAAAGTTAAAGTTTAAATTATTACATTAGATACAATCACTGAACCTGAACTAAACTGCTAGGCAAAAGAAAGGACACACCACAGTTTGTCTAAGTGACATATGATGTATTTGATTATGGAATGTTTACAACAACACATAATTGAATAAAATAATTGGTGTCTGGTCAATGTTTTGTTAAAATATATTTGTATAATGTTAACACGAGTAAAATAACATTTACACTATCATAACCCCTGCAATGTTAAAAGGATTTTTACATATAACATGTCTTCTTTGTTAGTGAAAATTTATGTAAGATGAGAATTAATTCTAGAAAAAATATTGACATAAAATTTTATTTTAAAAAGATAAAATAAAATAAAGGTATTCTTTGAACGACGATAAAACTATTGTTCTTATCATTTTGAGAATCAAAAATCAAAACTCGAATTATTTGTACTTGAAAATCTTGCATAATAATGAATTTGAAGAGTGTACTTTCTTTTGCCTTGCAGTTCATGATTGTGAACATCTTACGCTCCAAAGACTTAAATTGTTAAATACATCCTTAATGAAATATGCTCTCAATAAAATATTGTGATGTGATTTTGAAAATTTCAACATTTTCTAGTTGACTGGAAATTGCAATAATGCTTTTTCTGAGAGCACGACATCAAATAGACTACAAAAACAAAGTAGAATATGGAACGGGCTTTTAAGGGGCAGT
Source organism: Steromphala cineraria (assembly GCA_916613615.1). Taxonomy (NCBI): domain Eukaryota; kingdom Metazoa; phylum Mollusca; class Gastropoda; order Trochida; family Trochidae; genus Steromphala; species Steromphala cineraria. The sequence continues at coordinate 72,269,581 of OU744720.1, read as the reverse complement.
AGCACGTTTTTGGATAATTTTATATTTCAAAATTTTCACTGATAATTGTAAGTTAATGCTAAATGTATTATTTTGACAGTTTCAAAAATGCCAAGCATTCATAGTCAGAGGACAAAGTATGAATTTTTTCATAAAATTCATTGGCGGCCATTTTATGTGAACACCTTTAAATCATTTTGTGTTAGAAAAAGGAATCGCATGACTAAACTTGTTATATATTTGAATTATTACTGCTACATTTAGTTTAAATACATTGTCTTTCATTAATTTAATTTTTCTTGACATCACCTTATATTTCCCCTAAAACCTGCTACTGTCCCTTTAAATCTGACCATGTAACACAATATTTTACACAATTTAAATATTAACCGACTATAGCAAAACTATTCCCTCATTCAATTTCACTTCATTTTAAATGTGTTTTTGTAAAAACAAATCTCTACAAATGAAGACAATCTTTGCTAATCTGTACCTTCTTCTCAAATCTACCATACATCACTTTATACATTATTACGTTAACCTACCTTCATTTAAAGGGGCAGTATCACGTTTTAGGGGGAATATGAGGTGATGTCAGGAAAAGGAGAATTAATGGTTCCAATTGAAACACAATGTATTTAAACTAAATGGAGCAGTAATAATCCAAATATATAAGGTAAAGTTTAGCCATGCGACTCCTTTTTCTTACACAAAATGAATTAAAGGTGTTCACAGAAAATGGCCGCCAATGGATTTTATGTGAATCTTCATACTTTGTTCTCTGACTATGAATAATTGGCTTGTGTAATGAGATTTTTGACACTGTAAAAATTATACATTTAGCGTCAACTTACAATTACCAGTGAAACATTTCAATTATAAAATTATCAAAAAACATTCTACTGCCCCTTTAATACGGTAGAGTTATTAAGAATTTAAGAATCAAATTTGAGTGAATAAAAAAGCACATACATGTGACATTAACACTCGAAATGGTGTTAGCCCTCACAAAGTTCACATTCAAGTAGGTAGTAGTAGCTACTATATAGGCGTCTCTGTGCACACAGATATATATATATAAACACACATTTCGATTTTTCTTGAGGAAAATTTAGATACACTGTCATACACTGCCAATATCATTCCTATACGTAAGATTAGGTTAATCTTACAGTGTCATAATTTCAAAGGCGAGGATAAAGCAACAAAATATAACTTTAGATACTCATTGATTTGCATAACTATACATAAGCTAATAAGAATTGGAAATGTCTCAAAAGGCGAAAATAATTATTGATAGCTTTCAAAGAAAGAATACCTCATTTTATAGCATTCTAATTATGCATCCTATCCTTCAGCCTATCTGGATCAGACAAGAAGCAATCGCATACACACATTCATTCACTCTCATCAAACTTAACATTAAAGTTCAAGATTAATTTAGCTAATAACAATGTAAAGAGTAGAAATACTCAGGGGTCAGGTAAACACCTACAAGTCATTATTTTAGAAAGATAAAATCTCATACCAGAAACCGGGATCAAATTTATCCTACAGTAAGCCTTACAAAGATAAAATGGGAATCCTCTGCGTAAAATATTCAGGAATCTCAGTTGAATTGAACACTTCTCTTAATTTGTTATGTAAAGATATAATCCTAAACGTCTTCATAGATAACTTAAATCAACCAAGCTTACCATAATAAAAGTCTTTCTAAAGTCAGAATTAAAATCTTAAGTGTAAAATATTTAGATATCACAGTTCTATACTTACCTTAAACATATTATGGAAATATACAATCTTAACGCCCTCATCGTTAACTTTTAAAATAATAATCAAACTAACCATATGATAAGTCTTGCAAAGTCGAAAATTGGGATAAGCCGTGTAAAAACTTCAGGTATATCAATTTAACACTTACTTAACAAATTTTCAAAGATGCCATTTCAAGCGTATCTACAAATCCATAAACAATAATCACATTTAACTTTTGAATTCAAGCAATCTTTGACAAGTTACATTCTTAATCATAAAAGTAGAATATTCATCTATCTGACTTTAACACTCACCTTGAATTCAATCATGCAAAGATCTTAGTTCAAACGTCTTTACGAATCGATCAAACATACTTTTTCCAATTCAAACATACCTTAACAAAAGCAATACCAAATATGAATTAATATTTTGCAAAGGTATAATTTCAAATGTCTTCATAAATTTATCATATATCAAACTTACCAATAGTTAGTCTGCTAAAATCAAAATCAAAATTCTCTGTTTTAAGTACTCTGTTATCTCCGTTTATCAATTACCTTGAATATATTATGCAAATATCTAATCTCAAACGTCTTCATCAATCACTATACACAAATCAAGCTTACCTTTCAGTAAGTCTTGTAAGTAACAATCTCAAAGGTGTGAAGGTAAACACTTAAGTACCTGTGCTGAACACCTATCAAATGGAGCCAGATTTTATACGTGAGTTTCTTATGTTGCCCGCCTCCCTATAAATCGATCACGTGGTTATTGATTGATTGTTTATCTGCATGTGTTAAGTGAGTGTGATAAGTGCGATAAAGGAACTGCTGGGAGATAATGGAAGGGGCGGGCACTTACAGAGTTAAGTGCTTTGGGCTTGGTGAATGCCATTCTGAATGTTTGAAAATTCAAAAACCTCAAAGGTGCTGAAAACCTGGAGTTTGATAAATCGTGATGTGGGTGCTGAATTTTGTCTTTTTTTCAAAATGATCAACTTTTTATTAAGATGATACTCTGAAGCGCATATAATTGTAATTTGAATGAAGTGAAAACGTTTATTGATGTTTAAACGTGATGTGGTTTGATGTTGTTAAAATGATGTAGAAATAAATTGGTTTTCACATTGGCAAATGAATGAATACAAACACAATTTCTCAATCTATTTTAGGCGCTACAGAAGTAATTTACATTCCCCTGCTGCAGATGTTCTGCAATGTTCTTGAGTCGGAACTCACAACATGTTCTACCCACACACACTAAAATGCAACGAAACGCTTACTCGTAATACATTTATAAATATTGTTTAGTTTATGATGAACTATAATATGAAACATATTTTGAAGAAAGTTCGGATGACATGAAACAAATTATAAAGAAAGTTAGGTTGACATGAAACAAATTTTAACAAGTTTAAGAAATTCATAAAAAAGGACAACATCGATAAAATTAACACATATAAAAAGAACAAAAGTAGTAAAAATCATTGATGCCCTAACTAGGAACTTGTAATGCATGATTATCGATAATGAAGAATATATTTCAATTTTAATTCAAAACCATTCGTAAGTCGGATTAGTTCAGTTGGTCGATTTACTTAAAGTCGTTTGTAAGTCAGAACTACACGCACTCAGGTTTGGGTGCAATGCTACAGTGAATTTCAGCTCAGTACCAACCATGGTTCGTTAGTTCCAGTCGATGCTCGCAGGTTTCACCGCAATACATACCCACAATAGTATTGCGGGCTTTCTCCCAAAATATTACTAGCAGCCGCGATATAAGTGAAATACTCTTGAAAGCGGCGACGAACCTCATATCACCTCACCTAATCCAGAACGTAATTTGCTAATCAAATGTTGGTTTGTTAATCAGAGAGAGTTAGGTCAGAATATTTTATGCTCATCAGATGGTGGTTTGTTTATCATGCTCATCAGATGGTGGTTTGTTAATCATGGTTATCAGATGGTGGTTTGTTAATCATGGTTATCAGATGGTGGTTTGTTAATCATGCTCATCAGATGGTGGTTTGTTAATCAGAAAAAAGTAAATAAGTCAGAATATGTTATGCTAATCAGAAAGTTGTTTGGATGTCAGAAAATCGTTGGCTAATATTATGAAGAATTTTCAGCGCGAAGAGAGGATGGTAGTTTTGTTTGCAATACAGAAGATGTTTTGATGATCAGATGGTAGAAAATTTTATAAGACCATTTCATGCTGTAAATAAAATATTCTTTCTGAATTTAAAGATGATTATTTAAGCAATTTCATAATGTTATGATAAAATCTAACTTTATAGTTTTAGTTTTGCTTCATTATATTATTACACCACAGGGTATTTCCTTTTTACGATTATTTACCGTTTCACTATATATAAGAGTTCTATGTTGCAGACGAAAACAAATGTGCTGTATTATGCTTATCCATTAACAAAATTAAGAAAGAACTACTTGATTGATAGAAGATGAGCATATTTACAAATAATTCATAATAAAAGTTATCAGTTACGACAGAATTTTGTCGTAGTAAAACATTCCACAATCGTAGCTTCGATGATTGGCTTCATTTCACGATGTTTTTATTTTTTGTCAAATTGTCAAATCTTGAACAACTGAAATGCTAACCTCATTTTTAAAAAACAATTTGCAATACATATAAATTGGAAAAAAACCCATTTAATTTGAACATATAAGAACAGAAATATGTTTTTAAATAATACCCAAAATTCAACTTTCTTAAAATGGATTGTGGTAAACAAGAAAGACTCTTTAACGCATCCTTTCGACTAGACAATATATATAAACATGAAAGTTCACTAAAATATCGAACGATAGAGCCTCCCCTTTAACGCGTTCTTTGAGCAATACATATGTAGGAAACAGCAAGGGATAGACAGGACCAATGATTGGGCGAGTAGGTGGTACATGATAATGTATCCGTTGTGTCACACCTCCACTCTAATGAGTTATACATGGTTAGATAGAACTCGTTTCTTGTTTGTACGGCTTTGATGACGTTCTTCGAATTAGAGACTCACACTATTAACAATGTAATGTCTTTGAAGTTGTGGCTCAGTGACAATTTGATATCAAAACATTTATTATTTTGATGTTAAAGGGGCAGTAGCACGTTTTTGACACAATCAAAACAATACATTTAGCATTGACGTACAGTTAACAACGAAAAAAAAGAAATATAACATACTGCCCCTTCAAAAAATATGAATATATTTGTCTAGATCTGATAATAACATTAAACCTTTTTTTCAAAATTTGAATTAAGAAATCTAAAAATACAACAGGATATCATTTTCGTGACATTATGAGTTGACAATGTCTTCAGCCCTTTAACTCTCTCATTGGTACTTACAATATTTTCTACCCAAAACATCTGTACATGTCTTTATCAACATAATCAATCACGAAATTTAAAAAAAAAAAGAATTAAAGATCTAAAAAAAACTAATACAACGTTCGAATCCTCTATGAATATTGTTTATGTTTAAAATATTAAAAACTTAGGGAAATAACAAAAAGTAAAAACTTTCAGTGAAAGAAGTTTACTATTCAAATTCTTAAGAAACTTTTAAAACTGGAAATAATTTGTTACGTTTAAAAAGAAACATAAAAAGTTACAGGAAATGTGTTCATTTCTAACCAGTGTCAACTATCTAATCTTCAGACGAACTTTACTATTCAAATTCTTAAGAAACTTTTAAAACTGGAAATAATTTGCTACGTTTAAAAAGAAAAAGAAACCTAAAAAGTTACAGGAAATGTGTTCAGTTCTAACCAATGTCAACTACCTAATCTTCAGGAAGCATTACAAGCATCAATGCGTTATCATAATAAAGTCCACTATGCCAAACGTTCATTGGATCAAGAAGCTGATAAAAATGTACAATGTTCTACTGTTATTCATAGACCAAGTGTTTACCAAAATGTCTATAATCCGCCATTTATCACGTATTAACACTGATTAATTTAGCATCATTTCGCTATTATTGTCATATGGAGACTTGCCGTGGGCTAAATGTAAGGTGAGATCGCGAGATTGCGGGGGCTAACTGTCACAGTTTTCATTTCAAAGAGGAACAGAGGCACGGTAGCATATGAGTCAAAAAGGAGATGGTGATTATGTTTTATGACAAAATCGTTTTGGACATTTTAAGTGTCCATATAAAGTTACTTGTTAATACCGGGAACATTCATAAAGCCGGTGGGCAACTGTTGACCTATACTTTCTGTTTTGATATTTCATGAAAATATTTATTAAAGGATTATAGACTTTGTGGTTAGACAATGACATCATTTTCTGCTAGTTCTTTTAATGCATTCGATATTCATCATATTTATATCTGATATTGTTTGCATTTGATCGGTTCCGGATTTTATATTCATCACAACGTCGACACGACGAGATGTGATGATGATGTAATATTTGTTCTGTTACTTTCAGGCTTCATATTCTCATTTTTTTTATTTGAAAGAATTTTTTTTTTAATGATTCACGCTTTCTAAAAAGTTACATAAAATCATTTAGCCTTCACATTTAAAAAAATACAGTAACGCTGTTTTATATGCCATTTTTCAATACATGACATTATCTAACTTAATCAAATGGAATAGGATTATATTGATAACTTTATTTTGGTTCGTTAAGTTTAGAAGTAAATGTTTTTCTTTCCTAAATCCACCTGATGAGGAGAAAATGCGCGCTTTTCTTATGTATACAAATTCTTAAAGCCATACAGGAACCTCACAAAAACAGTGGGAGGGTTTTGAAACAAACAAATGTCGTTTGTCTAGATTTTAAAAATATTGTTTATTGGACGACAAAACAAGATAAAACCTTTCCTGAATGTCAACGAGAAACAAGCGGCCATTAGAAAGAGAGATTGGAGTTGAATACGGATGTCCTGACAACTAATTAAAACCCCGGGATACGAACTCAAGGTCTTCTGTCGGAAATTGTATGCGATGTTCTGATTCTGGTCTCGGAGAGTTAAGTTTTAAGGTAGGTAGCTCCAGGCAACGCTTGTGTCTTCAACCAATGTGTCTGCAAGGTTTAATTAGCGATAATCACATGCGATAAGATGTTACTACCGTCCCTTTATATGGCTTCGGTCTCCAGGACGCGCTCTGTGCTAACCTCTTAGTCAGTGCAACTTCAAGAAAATAGCATTCAAATGTCGTAGAGCACTCGTCAACAGAGATTACCAACATGTTGCAACATTGACTGGCACGTTGGCTTGGTTGCATTTAATTCAGAACGCGCAACATGAGTGACTGGGAAGTTGCCTCTTATTATTATGCAAATTCGTTCATAAATTAAACTTATTAATGAATAACAACTTGGTCAATCGCAAGCTTCGTGTCACAACCTTAAAAAAGTTATTTCAATAATTAATTTAGTAGACATTGGTGATTTCTTTATATTGTGAATTTTCATTAAATGTTAAGATAGAGTGTGTTATGTAATATAAAACTATAGTTTGCATTGTTTGCATGTCATTCCGATAAAGTAGGCTAGTGTTCAAAAAACGTACGCAATAACTTTGAAAACATTTTATGTTTTAAAAGGAGAAAGATTTGACAGTAAGTCTTCGTTTAAATTATCAAAACCAAATACTGGAATTTATAAGAATCAAGTTTAGTAAGAAATGTTTTGGCTTTTAGAAGATTCCAACAACGAATAATCTAACAATGAATATTTTCATCAAACATAGAAACGTTGGTGTGTTTTTGATTGAAATAAAGGCAATAATTAAAATCATTTCATATAACGCATAACTATTACAAGTTTAATTTTGAACTGATTTTCAAAAAGGTCATTGATAATTTAAGCCACTGATGTACGCTAAACTCTCGTATATATAAGTTATACACTGATTGATCTAGAAGATGTCTATATTCTACGTACTATGCAGATTATAAAGTTAAAACGTTCAGTTTGAAAATCCGAAAATAATAAATGCAATTACATTAAATCGATACAGTCTGATTTAAAGCGACCGTTCTCCGAGGAATTAGATAGTGACAACATTGTCTTTTCGGGGTTCGAACTCAATTTAACAGGAATTTCCACTTGTGGGCAGCTCTCTGATAGATCCCGGTCGATTCCCGGCCTAGTAGTGTCGACATTTGGAAACCCTTTATTCCCGGAACACGGTCGATTATCTCAACTTTTAACTGTACTACTGTATTCGAAATAGTTGTTTGGAAATAGTTTTGATGAAAAAACGACAGCCGTTAACATTCAGTCTCAGTAAACCTAGCCTCAATATTATCCGTTTCACTCCTATACTGAGTCTAGAAAGGTCTAGTAGAGGGTTGCGTCAGCCCACTTAGCGAATTGACCATTCAGAACTCATCTTACAAAGCCACACTAGTCTACCTTCGCACGTTTAACGTTGGAGGGTCATAGGTTACAGAAAGGTCGGCTAACGCGACCCTCTACTAGACCTTGCTAGACTCAGTATAGGAGTAAAACGGATAATATTGAGACTAGGTTTACTTAGACTGGCTAAAATTGAAACGGAAATGCCAATTAAGGTAAAAGAAAATCGATGAAGATAGGGATATACTTTTAACTATTGGACAATAAGAAAACTCATAGTCTTGTCCCATGTTGAGATATTGTTAAAAGATATATTCAAAATATGGCATTTCCTATTTCAGCCGTTTCCATAATCATTTGAATTTCCGTTTTGTGCACAACTAACACGTTAGATGTGTTTATATCCTTAGTAACTCCGTCCGTCTTACAGGGGCAGTAGCACGTTTTTTGAACAAAGTATAGAGATTCACATAAAACCCATTGGCAGCCATTTTTTTTGTGAACACCTTTAATTCATTTTGTGTAAGAAAAAGGAATAGCATGGCTAAACTTTACATTATATATTTGATTTATTACTGCTTTATTTAGTTTAAATATATTGTCTTTCGATTGGAACCATTTATTTTCATTTCCCTGATATCACCTTATATCCCCCCATAAAAAACGTGCTACTGCCCCTTTAACTATTTAATAGATCACTTATTATGCGCTGTAATCCATGCATAATACATGCTCTAAGCGGTAGGATAATCATCCTTAGTAACTCCGTCCGTCTTAACTATTTTATCAGTGATTGAAGGTAACTGTTAAATATAATAAAAGTAAGTAAGTACATATGTCCATGAAGCCAATTTGAGTATGAACATACGTGATTGAGCGCGTTTACATAGTTTTCCGTTTGTTTGCATATATGTCCCAATGAGGTACATTTTTAATTTCAGGCGGACATATTCTATAAGTCAACAATCTAGATTTATTTCCACAGGTCCCTTTATTAGGTCATACTGGCGTTCTGAATTCATTTAAATCGAGTAGAAAGGCACATTTCAGCGTTACTTCATTTTAATTGAGTAGAAAGGCGCATTTCAGCGTGACTTCATTTTAATTGAGTAGAAAGGCGCCTTTCAGCGTAACACGATGTCAAATTAATATGAAATTAAATAGATAGGATGTGTTCATATCGTAACACCCAACGTTTTGTTGCTCAATAGCATTAATGAGTTGATTGCGTTGACCGTGATTAAACTGAAGTATACAACCAATAGTGTCCGTTTTTATTTTCTGTCATAAATATCTATCAAAAACGGTATTACCCTTTGTGGAACAACGTTTAGTTATCAAAACCATTTGGTCAAGGATATTTTCAATAGGTCTTCTATAGTTCAAGAAACTTGTCCTGTTTCTATTTATCATGAATGAACCAAACTAAACAACAATCCAAGTCAAAATAAAGCATAGCATGTACCGTGTTAATATCGCTGATGATTACCATCACGTTTCTACAAAGAATATATAATATAAGTTTGATTTTGAATTTTCAACTTAAAAGTGAACGGTGTACAACATATAAGTACTGGATGGTCTTTCAAAGTATGAAATACCATTTACGTTCTGTAAAAGTAGAGTAGAAATATGTCTGATAAATCACACTACATAAACTTTAAAGCACTAACTGACCTATTATATATAATTTGATAGTATAAAGGATACTTCAAAGGTCATTAAAGGCAATTGCAGAAAATTCCCAGGACGGAAATAAACTATTTACTAAATTTTCACCAATGTTTTCCACACATCATGTATTGATCGAGAAATTGAGAGAATATTAATGTATTAAGTAACACTAGCATAATCTGAACACGCTTCTTAAATAATATAATTAACTACGCTGATAGAATAAAGCTTGTGTACGTCAAGGAAACCGTCTCTCTGTCATCTTTTTATGTCGATTTTCATTTAATTGTTAGTAAGAAACATGGATAGTTCCTGCGAATTGTAAATAACGATCAGTTTCTTTGGCCGTTTATTTCAAGTAGCCAAATTTTCGCGATGAACGTTTCACATCAAAAGGTTTTCACAAAGTTGCCTTTTTAAACACCAATCCTTTACTGTTTAAAGGCCGCTTTTTTAAAATGTTGATTGAAATGTCAGAAAAAACATAAAGGTGTTTATATCCATGTCAACAACATAGAACTTGCTTGAATTTCTTTTTTAATATCTGCCATTGACTTGAGACATTTTTATTCGATGTATCCTTAGAGTACCTTTATACTCAGTTTTAGTTGATAAGACGTCGAAAAGGCAAAGATACAAGTCCATAGGCTTAATGTAACAAGCCGCATGCGTTTTTGGCGCAATGATATGTCCATAGAACTGAAGTTAGAAACAAATGTGGTATCCTTTGGGGCAACGAACGATTTAGTTTTTCGTTTTCTAAAAGCCTTTGAACGTCGAGCATGGCTAGGTGCATCACAACCATTTATTTGGTAATAACCGTAGGCTCTTTTTGTCGCCCGTCCAACCGCAATGCTCGGAAGGTGACATTTCCTTGATCCATTGCCAAATGAAAAACATTTCAAGCCTTCATTCAATAATCATTATAAACCTGTTACATGTATGTTCGCAAAGTTCAATAACTAGTTTCATTCTTCTTTCATTCATGTGTAATAGCCTGTAAGTGTCATGCCCTTTAGACTAATTTGCCACATAATCTGTTTAAGATTTATATTAAAGGCAACTACATGAGAGACGTTTCTTTGATTGTATCTACAACACAACATTGTTTACACTTTGATAGCACAAATTAAATATCAAGCTAAGTAATAAAACTTTAACTCGTCAAACCTCAACCGGAAATGTTTCCAGTTACTTCCGCTTAAAATCGGAAATACTTTAAAAGCACCATAAGTCGGTGCAAAGTTTATATAACTGCGAAAGGGAAATTACTGTTTTCCGGGAAATATCAATGGTTTATAACCCTAATTGCAAAATTTACTTTAAAACAGTTTATGATAAACGTTTGGTTTTAGGTTATTAATAAGTAGGACATTAGATCAAATGAATAACGCCTACAGTACTTCAAAGTAATCCAGTTTTAAGAGCCACCATCTCTCACTGTTTTGAAATCTAAATAATGTTGATGTCTTATTTTTTTTAAAACTTTGATCACAGAAGTCATACAGGTACTCAATCATCAGGTATCAGATGAAGCGATCTATGCCATATTTATCCATATGTATCCAATTTGAAGGGGCAGTAGCACGTTTTAGGGGGAATATAAGGTAATGTCAGGAAAATGAAAATTAATGGTTCCAATTGAAAGACAATGTATTTAAACTAAATGAAGCAGTAATTATTCAAATATATAACGTAGAGTTTAGCCATGCTATTCCTTTTTCTTACACAAAATGAATTAAAGGTGTTCACACAAAATGGCCGCCAAAGGATTTTATGTGAATCTTCATACTTTGTCCTCTGGCTATGGATGATTAGTGTGTGTAATGAGATTTTTGACACTGTCAAAATAATACATTTAGCATTAACTTACAATTATCAGTGAAAAATGTAAAATATATAAAATTATCAAAAAAACGTGCTACTGCCCCTTTAAAGTCGACATTACATTATCCAATTGATTCATCATTTGATACACCTTCATGTTTTACTCATACTTGAAGTACCAAATTACCTCTGGCATTTTGTAACAACTCTACATGACAGTATTTTTCACCTGTAAGCAACCATATATGAGTGCATTCATTGCTCTTTAACTTATTAACCCCCCATGCTTCACATGTACAGCTCAACGTCTGGACCCCTTATCAGCATAACTGCCCACTCTAGCGTAATGAGTTAACTAATGACGTTAAACGTGTACTTTAATGAGTGTCAAACCCAAAAGACTAAACGCACACCGCAGGAAACACCATCATGGTATCCTCAGGATGTCACGCTGCGAGACAGGGTAGCGCAGCATCTATATGATACCACATGAGGGCAATAGTTATAAGGATTGGCTTAGTCCACGGGTCAACTTCAAAGTGAGTACAGAGTGTGACGTGTACGTGTGGGCGGCCTAGGCAGCACTCAAATCAAGTGTGAAACACCTGGCGTCTTGTAGCTTCCTTAACGCGTACAGGTGCCATCAGAACATATGACATGCTCTTTATCGACGCTTGGCTTACCTTTAACAAAAGGCCCTTCTTCAGCCTCCTCGCATGGGAACAACGGTCCCAGCTACAACTTCCGGTACTGCCAATCATTAAGACTGCTCATTGCTTAGCCATTCAGATGTCAGAACAATATGAAAAATCAAATAACAGATTAATTTACCGTTCGCCATTAGGATAGCCAAACAAATACGAAATAAAACAGGTACAAAATAGATGTCATTTCGTCATGTTGAGCGAATAACAGGTTTTAAAATCATGGCTATCCTGTCTATCAACCGTTTGAGCTTGTATATTAGTCTCTAGTTCTTTCTTCCTCACAGTGCTTTAGATTTTTGTTGTTGAAAATATTCTTACATTAATAAAGTAATTATTTTAAAATTCATTTGAATTGAACAAACAGATGTATATTTCACACGGTTTTTGACGTGGGTAGATAAACGCTGTGGTAATAAGAGGTACGTGTGGGTACAGCAATTTACATCGACAAATTTGGATCTACTACAAAGATGCAGAGAATCTTCTTACTCAAAACCAACCCAAAAAATTAACCGATAAAGGTAACAAAAATCGAGGCTTACTCAGAATAATTATTTTTAATTTTCATTTATAATTTACTTTTCTGAACGACTTTTAAAATTTGATTTCAGAGGATGAGTGAGAAAGATTCAAGGGGCTATTAAATTTTTTTTAATTATATCATATCTTTTTCTTACGCTTGTTTAATAAACATGGTATTAAATGGAAAGAAGTTTAGTATTTCTGTTTATTACTCGCCCAAAACATCAAGCGTAATTGCTGAAAACCAAGATAACCGCACGTGTGCTTCCTTTTTGACAGCGGTGCCCAATTCTGGTGTCATAACTACGAATAATTGTGACGTCATACGTCGCACTAGTGTAATACAGCGAAATATATAAGACTGCAATATCTTACACGGACGAATAATAGTATTATCATCATCATGGAAATGAACATATACTGATATTGTTCGTACGATAACAGTTGCTATGGCAAAAAATTCTGAGGTCATCTGGGTTGGTACACAACGTTGTGTGTCATGTTAATGACAAAAACATCTGAATTATGATGTTCCGCATTTCACTTCATGCAACATGATATTATCTCATGATATTATTGAAGTCCACGAAGACACTACAGGCCACAGCCGAACATGGCCAGTATTTGCGGCTACTTTGTTTTTATATGAGCTGGTATATTCCATACCGTTACATCTCCAACATTTCTTGCCATTGGTGATTTTGAATCACATCTTACTGACCCGAGTCAAGCATGTAATGTCGACGGGTTTAAACTCATTTTTCGGGTGTTAAATAATAATTAGAAACGTATCGGGATTTCGTCTATTAGAGGTCTCTGGTTTTCTCAAAATAGGTTTTACTTTGGGAAGTCAGGGCATTATATTCATATGTGAGGCCGACTCGGAGGGTTTTCGAATTTCCATGTAAGACATAACCCCAATTAGTCCTGGGGCTGAGGGGGGTCCTGTGTGCAAAAATATGTCCCCTAAGTTTGACTCTTGTTTCTTGTAGGGGACCCATAGGAGATAAAAAAAAACTTGGGTAGACATCTCAAATGTGGGACAGGAAGCTGTAATTCAAGATGGCGTCCAAGATGGCCGCCGCACCCTTAAAACCAATATAACTCGACTTGCAACTGTGCTAGAGTGATGAATTTGGTGTCTATACATATGTTTTTGTGGTCAAGGAATGCAATAAAATCATTTTCAATCTAACACAAGTAACGGTTCATGGTGAAATCAAAGATGGCTGCCAAGATGGCCTCCGCGCCCTTTCGGCTAGCCTAAAAAGGTAAATAATTTAGCTTTTAAATGCTCTTAGAATCAAAAATTGTTTATTTAAACAGAAATACATAATTGTGACTTACATACATATAATCACCAGCAGGCATATACATTTTGGATATTGTATGGCCCCTGTGCATAGGTTGGCCATGGCATAACAACATGAGTAGCCAATGATAAAGTAATATACGAGGCTTTCATTAGTCTCTCGATCAGACAAGCTAACTTTCACGTCTCCATTTGCAGGCAATGACTGAAGTTGAAGGCATTCCATTGAAGAGACGCCGCTCTGAAGTTGCTGAAATTGACATCAATAAGTGCATCATTTGCCAGATTGACACTAATGAGTCAACATGTGGCAACTCACAGGCACGAAAGAAGATACTTGCAGCTGCTAGAATACGTAATGATTTGGTTGCAAGGAGACTAGAGGAAGTTGATCATGAACTGTTTGTATATCACGTGAACAACGAATGTTATAAAGCATACATCCTCAAAAAGACACTGACTAAACTTGAAGTAGAGTTGTCTAAAGCTACTGAAGAGTTGGAGAGAGATGAACCAGTCCCGAGCACATCTGAAAGCCGAGCAACCAGAGCCAGAATAGCACCACGGGCTCCTTCATCTTCTGATAGACCAACTTCATGAATGATATGTATGGTGTGTGGCAAAGTTAAGCAAAAAGGAGACCGGCAGAAGTTCAGGATTTGTGAAGATGTACGTGCAGAAAAATTACTTAAGGCTGCAGTATTCTTTCAAGATGATGTATACTGTCGGACAAGTGACCTTCAAGACGTTCACTCTGTGTTTGGAGCTGATCTATATTGTCACAAAAACTGCATCCGCAGTTATCTAATGAGGTATGATCGGGCAAAAAGCAATTGTGAATCTAATAGCACAGCAAAAAATACGTGTTTTGCAAGTTTGTTGGAGAAGATTGATTCTTCATTGAAGACCGGACAAGGTTTTGCATTAAGTGACCTACGGGAGAACGTAAATGGTTACAGCGATTCCAAGGAAACGTTTTCGAACAGAGACATTCGACTTTTTCTTGAATGTCACTATGGCCAAGACTTAAGCATTTCAAAGCCGTCAGAGGCAAATAAATGTGACATGGTGTTCCTTAAAACCGCCAGTCCTGCAGACATGGCTGACGTCATTCGGTCAAGCAATCCAATAACTCAATGTGCCAGAACAATAAGGCAAGTAATCTTGGACTATGATTTTGACTTGCAGGACAGGTTTTGTGACTCCTTTGATCTGAAGGACTCCTGGGACAACATGCAAATCCCAGAGGAGTTATTAACGTTTTTATGTGTGTTGCTAAATTGTGATAGAAACGATCTCGTTTGCACAGTGGGCAATGAAGATGATGAAACCTCCGATGATGAATCTAGCGTTGATGAAGTTGAATCACCTTAACTGAGAAAACTGAAGTCAGTTTTCCAGGTTCTGTATTTCATAGTACATAACAGTAGACGCAGGACACCTCTCCATCTGATGTGTGGAGATGGAATTCACGCTGTATACAAGAGCAAAACGCTTATCACCTCACTTAACCATTTGGGAATATCAATAAGTTATGATGAAATTCTCAGGTATCAGAATGACTTGGCAGACTTGGTTTGCAAAAACGAAACTAATGATGTACCTTTGCCAAGCCATCTTGACCCAGAGAAATTCACTAGTGCTGCTTTCGATAATTTTGATCATGAGGAGGCGACAGTATCGGGTACTCGTGATACTGTTTCTGTTTTATACCAGGACAAATCAGATGGCATTCAAAGGAAACCACAGATCTCAGAAACAGATGAAGTTCATGGTCCAAAGTCCTTCCAGAAGTCACTGAAATGCAAAGAGCTAAAAGAATTCTTTAAACCAGCAAAAAAGGGAGACATACCAAGTGACTTTACAGTGAGTAACTCTACAGTCAATGATGAATGCAGAATCATAGCAGCAGAAAAAGATCTTGCATGGTCATTAGCCCGGATGAATTTGTCAAGTATAGAAGAAGGCTCAATCCATCACAGCAGTGAAGATCAACAGATGCCGTGCTGGAGTGCTTTCAACTCAGTTGTGACAGAGGAGAAACTGCCTGAGAGGATTGTAGGATTTTTGCCAATTCTACCTCACCCCGTAGCAGAATATCACAGGACCACTTGGCCATAACCTGTGATGAAGGTGTTTACAGGATAGCACGAGAGATCATGATGTGGCGCCATGAAGAATTCAAAGACCTTTCTCTTTGCCTAGGCTCATTTCACTTGCTTAAGATCTATCTCGGTTGCATAGGCAAGTATCTTCGAGGCAGTGGCGAAGAGAGTATATGGGTTTAAAATGAAATTTTTGGACCAAATACAGCACAAGCTGTCATGGTTGGTACACACTATATCAGGTCTCTTGAAGGCATGACTCTACTTTCTGAGAGTATGGAAAGACTTCAGTGGAGTGCATTTTTTGACAAATATGGCGTAGAGAAGTACAGAGAACCACTCAAGTTGCTTAGAGACATGAAATAAGAAATATCCACAAAGAATAAGTCACGTAGTAAGATACACCTTAGTTCATTCCTTGGACTTTCTGGAGAGCTGTTCATGGATTTCAAGGAGTTTGAGAATAAAGGGAAGACACAAAGCAAAACATTTGCCTACTGGGATCAGTTTATTGAAATGGTTCAGCTCGCAAAAGACCTGGTAAAGGCCGACAGAGAAGGTGACTGGAATCTGCACCTACACTCTGTAGAATCTGCATTGCCTTACTTTGCTATTTTCGACTCAAGCAACTATCTTCGATGGTGCTCTCTTTACCTTGAGGACACGAAGAAGTTGCCTGATACAGCATCAGTTATCCATGACAATTTCATGAATGGACGATTTGTAGTGAAGCGTTAATCTATCCCATTCTCAGCTGTTGCTGCAGACATATGTCTTGAACAGACCATCAACCGCTCATCAAAGACAAGTGGGGGAATCATTGGGAATACAAAACGGAATGAATTTGTAACAAGATGGAACATAATTCACCATGAATTGATGGCAGTAAATAATACATTTCGTGAAGTCACAGGTGTGCAATTGAACAACACAGAACTGACTGTCAATCATCACTTCACTCATGGCCAAAGGCAGGGGAACGAGATCAAAGTTAACAAGATAATGGCATATATTCTGAACTATGACAATCCATTTGAGGTAAAGCAGACAACTGAGCTGAGACTACATAACTTTCTTAACAGAGCAATCATGCCAGCTGAGATTGAAGAGAGTTTACTATCCATCAAAGTAACTGGACATAATTTGTACCACACATTTAGAAAGGAGCGCCTGGTGGAAAGACAAAACGCCTGAGTGAGACAATCAGAAGGAACAATGTGAAGACATTTGCAAGTGCTGAGGGCAAGCCATCATCAGCCCCAAACACAAAACAGAAACGGGACAAGAAGGAGTTAGGAATAGCACAAAAGCAATTAGACATTGCCAGGGTCGGTGTGTTTGATCCCGAAGAGGTCTTCACCTATGATTTGGTTGCAACTAGTTGCTTGTTTGATGAAGAGGATGGACTAATGACAAAACCCAAAAAGCATGATTTGATGAAAGAACTTGAATCAAAGATAACAGCGGGGGGCTACATAGCTCCTTTGCAGTGGAAGGATTTGCCAACTGGCTTCATTGTCGATGTTATGGCTAACGTTCGAAAGCTTAAAACATCCACAATGAGTACCTTTGGGGAATTTTGCAATCTGTTCTTCAGCATGGTCTTTGGAGTGTGCAAAAATGTTTCTCGCATTGACTTTATCTTTGACTCATATATTGAAGGATCCGTGAAAGACAGTGAGCGACTGACACGAGCTCAGAAAAACCCAGTCTTGTACAGTAACATCCGGCTGAAAAGTAAGTTGCCAAGAGATATGGATAGTTTTTGGTCATCTTCTGCGAACAAAGTCAAACTTGAAGAGCTCATAAAGGGTTATTTGATGGACCACTTTACAGCATATCCTGATGACATTCTCATCGTTCTCAGTCGAATAGTAGGTGATGAAATATCAACACCAACATATTCAATTAAGAATGGCAAAATGTTTGTACACCCAGACCTTGACACAGACCATGAAGAAGCGGACATCCGAATAATTCCTCATGCTGCTCATGCTGTGAGACACAGTTGCATGACACGGATTGTAATCCTCTCAAGTGACGCTGATGTGTTTGTTATAGCCATTTATTTCTACCATCGTTTGGCAGCAAATGGACTCACTGAACTTTGGCTCAGAGGGGGAATTGGAGACAAGACACGATTCATCCCCCTCCATGTGATAGCAGTGAAAGTTGGAAAACAAATGTGTGAAGTCCTCCCTGCACCACACGTATTGACTGGTTGTGACATTACGAGCAAATTTGGCACGAAAGCTGCTGGCATCAAGGCTAAGCCTGTTCTGTACTTGCAGGAATTTGGGAGAGCACATACAAATGTACAGGACTGTTTGTCAAGCGCTGAGAAGTTCTTGGTACAGGTGTTGAACAGAGGGAACCACGGAATTGAAACGATGAATCATTTACGTTTTAACTGGAACCATCATAGAAAGTCAATGACAAAACTGACCTTCCCCCAACCAGTCATGCTACAGAAGGTCATTTTTTGAGGGCATTCTATGCAACCTACATACAAATCAATTGTCTGGGAGAATTTTCACTGAACCCACAAGAATTTGGGTTTACAAAGGAAAACGACTGTCTTGTTCCAAAGAAATGCCATCGAAATTTACCACATGAAGTGTCTTTGAAATGTAACTGTGTGAAATGTGCCACTCGCTGCTGTCCCCTGTCCCCTGTTGCTTATCCTGTAAATGTCAGGCAAACAGTCAGTGCAACCAATGCAGAAACCCAAATGGGGTTATTTTGAGACAACAGTGAGAGTAAGAAAAGAGATTAAAGTTGTGGATATATGAATCTAGTGTACATCTTAATTCATGAGTAAAGACCACAAAATACAATTAAAAAAACGTGTTGTTACTAAGAAGGAATGTTTCTTTTGTAAATGTACATACCTTGCATGAACAGAGGTCATAATAAAGTTTGATCTGTCATAAATGACAACAAAATGACGCATTCTTATCATGTTTGTATGATGACATCAACTTGATGACCTGGCTTAAAATTAACAGTTGTCAAATTCTGACAAATTCCTTGACCCCTTTACCCCTCGAAACTCGAAAAGACGCTAAATTGAATTTCCTAGCTAAATTATCAACCTCTATAGGCTGGCCGAAAGGGCGCGGCGGCCATCTTTGATTTCACCATGAACCGTTACTTGTGTTAAGATTGAAAATGATTTTATTGCATTCCTTGACCACAAAAACATATGTATAGACACCAAATTCATCATTCTAGCACTGTTGCAAGTCGAGTTATATTGGTTTTAAGGGTGCGGCGGCCATCTTGGACGCCATCTTGAATTACAGCTTCCTGTCCCACATTTGAGATGTCTACCAAGTTTTTTTTTATCTCCTATGGGTCCCCTACAAGAAACAAGAGTCAAACTTAGGGGACATATTTTTGCACACAGGACACCCCTCAGCCCCAGGACTAAATGTCGAAGATTTTATAACTCAAATGTAAGGCTGAACCCCAAATTCGACAGTCTTTTGAAAAACATATCTCCAAAGTTGCATGCTTCCACTGTTGATTCGAACCCCAGTCCTCTGAAACGTAAGCAAGCACTCTAACCCCTTTTCGATAAACTTGGTCACTGTCAATTATTGTGAAACCTATACGTATTTGAATACCGCTTTGCGATTGCACTTTGTGCAAATAACAAAGAGTCAGTCGAGCACAATGCCTGTTTCGATTGAATTGTTTTTCAGTTATCCCCTCAGAATCAAAGTAACGTCACCGCAAGTATTAACCAAAAATTAAAAGAATGTTGAAACAAATTTGATAAACATAGTTCATTCAAATGGTTTAAATTGGTTAAAATGTTTTCAGACCAGTCTAGAAATGTTATCACGCCATTCCACAGTAGCCTACGGTTGCTATGGTTATAGTTTATAATTACGGTATCTAAGTTATTTAAAACACTCGACCTCGGGTATGCTTGGGGTTTCAAAACAGTCGGAAAGAAAGCTTCGCAGGAGGTAAAACCTTAAGCTTGGCTTTCGGTTAATTTCCGTTTAGCTTTCTTTCCTCAGGTGTTGAAATCGCAAGCATAACTTCGCTCTTAACCGTAACTGAATCACATGAATTTTTATCTTTTAAGTGGGTAAAACTCCCATTCCAGGCTTATATAGGGATCTTTTCACCATCCGTTAACCAGGCATGGTATATATATAGTCCTTGAAATGCTGTTGTTGTGTTGAAGTTTAACCTCTTCTTCATCATCTTGGTGATTTCCCAGACACGGGGCCCATGCCTTTATTATGAGGCTATAAATTAGAATAGGTCACGGATATCATAAAATTATAGCTAATAGAATAGAAGAAAGGCGCTGTCCTTTTCCTATATGGGTAAATTCATTTATCTCGCTTCATGTCGGATTTCCTCTTTGCAGTTATCAGGGCACACCTATTTGTTATATACTATGCGTTATAAACAGTATGTGTACGTTATTCCACCAGTCTTGAGGTGTCTTAAGGATCCCTGCAGAGTGAATTTACAATAACCAATGTACGCAAATAGGTACTCTTTCTGAAGAGAAACATGCTCTAGACTAGACCACCTCAAAGAAAGATTTGATAAACATACACGATGGATAAAAACAAAAATGATTGTTTATTCATATTGATATATACAAATACATAGCAACATGTACACATTCATAAATATCATTGATAAAACAGCAAGTTATTATGAGCATCATTGAGATTTTAGTCAAAGTTAGACAAATATCACAGATTTGGCACATCATTCTCATTCTGAAATGATAATAATAACAATCGGCTTTTCATGTACTTCACACGTACTGTACAAAAACTTAACAAGTAGGCTACTAGCTCCTTTAAAGAAAAGATGCATGGATTAAAACAAATAATTCAAAAATGCATTTTTGTAGTTGACTTACATGCAATATGACAACCCGCCGATAAATTTTAAGTCGCTTGGCCATAAAAAATGGCTGTAATTGTTTGAATTGAGGACGGGGCAGGCAATGAATCAATAGTTACCCTTTCTCTTGAACTTTTAAACAGTTCCAGGGGAAGTTATTCTCTGTTTTGAAATATCTCCCATAAATAAGTCAGGAATATTAGAAGAAAGCAATCAATAGCGGACAATGTATAACATTTCCAAAATTTCCAAAAAAATTCTGATTACCGATCAAAATTGCTGCCACGAACCATTTGTTACTAGAATACACTTGAATTCAATAGAAACCAAACGCAGTCCACAATCCCTTTTCTTACAAAATAAAAAAGAAAAGGTACGATAGAAATTTTTAACTCATTAGGAATATATATATCAAACTTTTTCATGATATCAGCTCCATCAAAACTCAAATTACTTGGCCTGCCAGTAATACTCATTTATCACTTTGAGAAAGATGACAAACGCCGGGAAGAACGTGTACTTTTTGTGATACCCAAGAAGTCCAAAAGCTTCGTTCCTATTCTCAAACGAGAAGAATCTTGAAGTCTGGTTGCCATGGGAAACAACATCCCGAGAAGGTTGAAGAACGTCTCCACTGTCCATTTCCGGTCTACAAACTACTTCCTGTGTGTGGAGAGCCCCTGAATCTCCGAATCCTTCGACTTGGGGTAATTTAGCATCGGGTTCCTTCGCCTCGTTTTCGATTACGCAATTGACAACCTCTGACCTTGAATTAAAAGTAAGATGACACGGAATTTGACATGTCATAGCCGTGGGTCTAAATTCAGCACCATGGTCAAAACGATCCTTTAGTGAGACATAGTCCTTTGGTAAATATTTCCTGATCTGTACGGGAGATGTTTCAACAGAATCAACTTCCAGACCAAGAATGCTGTCCAATCGAGCCTCGTATTCAACCATTGAATCCAGTGACTCCAGTTCGTGTGTACGATCCATGAGTATAGAATCATCGACCAGTTTTAACTCGCTGACATTTTCCTTTGTCGACAAGTTCGATTGTTCTTCTGACACACCTTTGTGCAGGCCGTCCATAACGCCACCAGATGCCAGTGTAGTCATGTCGTCTTGTTCATGAAGACTATCCAACAAACACGCAACTGTTGTTTCTGAACACCCGGATGCGGACCCAACACCTGAAGAATCTTCCTTTATGATGTCTATGTTCGAATATCTAACGGGTTCTGCCGATGTGGTATTTCCAGTGTCCGGAGATTCGGGGTTGCACGAGCTTGGAGACGCTTCGGCAGGTTCCGGGTTGTCACTGTTCTGTACTGACGATTGAAGTGGAGCTGTTGAATCCCATGACGCACCTGACGCATCTGAAAAAAATGGTTGTATTGGTTGTAGGGTTCCGACAATATGGAAGTAGTCGTGTATCATGCTTCTACGTCTGAAAATATACCTACAGCGAGTGACCATCTTATAACGTACAAGTGACTGATTCCCATAGATTTAATTTTACATGCTTATTTAGCTGTTGGGGGAATAATTACTATGGGTTTAGTTAATGCCGATTTTTATCTCCGCTACAGACACATACTTTTCATGAACTTTACTGATGCTCATCAGAATTTTACAATTAATATGTAACACACTGGTCACATTAAAACATTGGAACCACAAGTTGTACATACAAAGTATATCGATATCAAATGTGAAAATGTCCCTATATCTCAGATACTTTTTACGTTACTTAAAAACATAGCAGTAAACTGACCATTAGTTTATTGTAATAAATAATATAATATTCTCGCAACGTCCAATTAACATGTAACTCTATGGGATTTAGTCACTTATACGTAATAATATGGCAACTCGCTGTACCTATGTCTGAATCGTAACATGAGTTGATTGTCGTTGATGTTTAATTGTTTATCTTTACCTAAAATGTGTTTGTTAATCTAATTTGTATAAACAAAATCGATAAATAAAGTATACGCATCGTATCGAATACGCCTCGCATCCATATAGTGATTATGCCTACTATAATGGTAAAACAGTATCTGAATCGTCACAATGTTTTGACTCCCAAAGACAACATGTTCTTTAAAATGCCCATGTAAAACAATACGCTAATATGTTTTTCTTTTCCTTCAAGAAGCTAATAAACTCATCGGCAAAAGAAACTTATCACTTTTGAACTGAAAACATAGAAAAATATTTTATTTAAATATTGACAGTAACCATCGCAATAAAAACACATTATCCCTATATTTGTGTATTTTAACTTGTAAAGAACAAATGTTGATGCATTATGGTGAAAAATGAAAAAAAAGTGAAAATCACGTGACTTCGCCATTGGTGCCAAGTCACGTGACACAAATGTCAAACAAGAGCTCATAATGGATCACGATCATCACCCCTGTAGAAAGAACACCTACACCCCATCAAAAGTCGGATCACAAAACTGTGAGAAGCATTTGAAAGTTGACAAATACTGTGCACGGATACCAACTTTTGAAGAATTGCCATAGTTCCTAAATTTTGATTTACAATTTGTTTTCTCAATATAGATATAAGATGTCAAGATATTGGACAATCCCAAAACAGCAAAAACAATTGCATTTTTACCATATGAAAACTTATACCCGTTTGCATTTGACCATCGTCAACACTTTCTTTAAGTGACGTTATGAACGTCAAATGCTATAAGTGTGTATTGCGTTTTGGACGTACGTACTAGGAGACCAAGGACAAGTGAAGTCAGAGCTCTTCGATTCCTCAGTGGTTCTACATTAACAACTAAACTTTGAGTTATTGCAAATGCAAAATGGTAAGAATAGACTTAATTTGTAAAGATGTACAGCTATTTAAAGGTCCTATGCACTGTCACTGATTGAGGAACACTCAGTCTTTCACAAAACATGCTTCAGTCTTATCTGACTCACCAATCTATGAACAAGCCACGATTAAGGGTAAACAGTAATACTGAAAGAGCCATTAGGTGACGTCACACAATCCTTCTATGTTTTGTTTAATTATTGCTATTTTTTTGTGCTTACACTTGTCTAGAGCATATTTAAGTCTGATCCGATGTTTTCTTTCCAATATTCATGATTTTAGAGTGAAAGAATTATCAGAATGATGGTCTGTAATTTTTGTTTTTGACCCCTTCTCATTTAAAATGTTTTCAACGCACTACGGATTATGTCAAATACTATTTTCTGTTTTTCAATGTTTTTGGGACTGGTTGATATACTATACTGACTTTATTTCAACCTTTTAGCAAGTTTAGTTATTTAATGAGAGTAATTTTAATTGAGTGATAAGTTTCTTTTGCCGATTAGTTTATTATGAAGCATTAAATGACATGGCAATACATTTCAAATATTTGAATTCATGCTCAGGTTTCTCTATAATTTAGAATCGTTGTTTCAGAGAGTGGATATTGTCAAACATAACTAGTGAGAAATAGTCTCTGTGGGCTCCCTCATTTACCATCATGTATACAGAAGTTAAACAACACGTGATATCTATAAACGCGCTACAGAAATGATACTCTCAATCAGTGAATGTAGACAATACTCACAGTGATAAGGAGGTCTGCTACTTAGTATGACTTGAGTAAAACTTTCATTAATGAAGTCAAATGCACGTTGAATCAAAAACTGTTTTTCAAAGTTTTATTCTCACGTGTACAAAATTTAGTTGTAGACATATAGTACATTGACACTTAAATAAATACCTTGGTTCAAAATTACATAAGTAAAGTGAATCCTTATTCGTATGACCTGGACATATACATATATACATTTACACATATACTATTCTTTTATTGTTACTTAAACCATGTGCCATGAACACCCAATGAAAGTTATTGTTTACTTGCCAACATTACCTTGGGTATGTGAAGTCCTTTGTTTATCCAACAACTTCATGGTGTTGAAATGTTCATCATAATCAAGGGACATCGTGTCCATGACTATATCACTACCAGACCAGTTAGCTTCAAGTTTGACCCACTGGCTGCACGTGAGAAGCGATCGGTTACTGCGCTCCTCCCATCGAATGAGCTGTAACGAAAAACACAACAGTTCACTTATTTAAGAGACACAGAGTATGTTGATACTTGATAGGATCACATATATGTCAAATTTTAAAATCGATGTTAATGCATCGGGAACCACCAACTGTTACTAAAAATAACAAGCTAAAGGTCAATCAGTACATTAGAGCGAAAATACGGCCATTCAAAGTCGGGATTTTGATCGAAAACCGGACAATGTGGCTCGAGTGCCGCGCGTAAATTCGCCAAACGTAATTTTGAAACCTTGTCATAAGCTGACAGGAAGATATATTCGATTCGATAGTGTTTATTAGGTATTGTAACTAATAGGTAGAAGAATTGGATGAATAATTTCGAATATTAAACGTATTTGAGATGTTTTCTTTATTTTTCCATAAAATCAAGCCTTTCAGAGATATTATGCATAAATGGATATATTTGCAAGTGCAGTGATGAGATATGAACTTCAATCAAAATATAAGATATTTTGTAGTTTATCAAAACCAAAAAATATTTAAGAAAGATACTCTGTGAAGCAAACTTGGCTGTTACTTCTGCTACATCAGCAAAATTGTTCCACTGTCCACCCAAAAACGGAAGTTGTTCATTTGCAACGACCTCATTCCCGGTTGACAGTCAAAACCACAGTTGGACCCGACACATCTTAGGCGAGATTTTAACTCTTACTGCAAAATTTAACAATATATTTGTTTTAAATAAACGTCTGAAGGTCTTTAATGTCTTTAATCAATAAAACTTTCGCCTATCTTGTCGTAGAAAAAAACTGATTAATTTTGTATTCTACACGTACGTCAAATCACTGCAAATTGAACAAATTGAGTCATTGAAGCCTAGAACAGAACTTAAAAGCAACAAATTCACTGACAGATTTAAATTCGTGATTTGTCATTCGTGTTATATCCAAAATTAATCAGTTTTTACCGCATGACAAGCAGCAATTTGATTGATTAAATATATTTGAAAACCTGTAGAAATTCATTGAAAAAAAACCCCCAAACATATTGTTAACATGTGCAAAGAGAGTGAAAAATCTCGCATAAGCGTGTCGAGTTTAACTGTTGTTTTGACTATTCATCGGTAATGAGGGCGTTGATAATGATAAACTTCCGTTTTTGGGTGAACAGTGCTAATCCCCCCCTGAGATGTGACAAAGACGCAGAATGTCATTATATATATATTACATGCCAAGCAACTAACGAACGAACCCCATTGAAGTATAGAAAAACCAAAAACATGGGAAAAATATGATAAACTAAACAAAATACTATTTGCATTGTCATGGATCTAAATTGACTTTTGACATTTCAAAGTGTCAATATCATATATGCTTGGTCCATACATATGTGTTAGAACTACGAAATTTTTGACATTGTAGGACATTGGCTATCAGAAAACAGTTCACAGCCAACATGGAAAAGGAAGAATTGGATGGGTTAAAGGGGCAGTAGCACGTTTTTAGGGGGAATATAAGGTGATGTCAGGAAAATGAAAATAAATGGTTCCAATCTTTAGACAATGTATAAAAACTAAATGGAGCAGTAATAAATCAAATATACAATGTAAAGTTAAGCCATGCGATTCCTTTTCTTACACAAAATGAATTAAAGGTGTTCACACAAAAATGGCTGCCAATGGATTTTATGTGAATCCTCATACTTTGTTCTCTGACTACGGATGATTGGTTTGTGTTATGAGATTTATGATACTATCAAAGTAATACATTTAGCATTAACTTATAGTTATCAGTGAAAACTTGAAAATATAAAATTGTCAAAAAACGTGCTACTGCCCCTTTAAACATACGAATTTAACAGTTCATACCATCTAATCTGTGTCGGGGTTGCCCGCACGACATACATTGTTAATAATTCAGGCAGGAGAGATAACATAAACTTACATAAACTAACATAAAATTCTTATTTAAAAAGAAAAAAATGTGTCTCTTGCTGTTACTGTTACGAATCATAATTATATCAGAAAATTACAATTGCTATGACAGAATTGATTTTCTTATTTTTATAAGCAACTTTCTAAATTGCAGGCGAACTATGTAAATAAGAGATCTTTTTAGGGTTCTTTGTTTCAGAAAAGAATGACTCTTACCGTCACATTTTGTCCATTTCAGGATAGCATTCGATATGTGCATGTTCGAAATTATTAAAGCAATAAATTCCAAATTTCACTATTCAGTGAATACATCAACGTACGAATTTATCTTAAGAGGGTTCAACGATCCGTTTTGTGTTTCAAACTTACTTGAATTTGGACATATTTATTCCTTATAGCAAAATACTTGAGGTTTTTTTCTCGTATTTGCAATCTTCAAATTTGCACGTCTCCAAATCACCCAGCAATGCCAGCGTTGGTCACAACACGTCTTAACGGTTACATTAGTAATGACAAATTATGCAATTTGTAAATCGTGAAAAGGAAATGACGCATGGTCACTTTTCCGCGACGGTACGCTTTGTCCAAGTCTATTCTATATGATTAATATTTAATCAGCTTGTCCACTATCAAATCAATAATTTCTAAATTTTCAAAAGATCCTTATATTGTGTTCAGTATTCATATAAATGAAATTGATAGTTGGACGACAGAAACAATCAAGCTGTATATTTCACTGAATAGGTCACTGATTGTAACATATCGTTAGCATTATGAATCTTAGCGGGTAAATGAAGATTTTATGACACTTTGTTCATTTTGATTCGATCATTGATGTGTAAACAAAAACAGGCTTCATACACAAGGAACAACACATACTAATTCCATGAATTTTCCAGTTTTCAGTGATGCCGAGTATTTAAATCTATTACAAATGAAAATTGCCAAAACATTTGTTATACACCCCTGAAAATCAGTCAAGCGGTGTTTTTATAAGAGATTGATGAATAATAAATTAAGAATATAAAGACAAAATATAAGGCAATGTACATCTTCTTTACTTACCCTCATAAAATACATAAAAATAAAGTAGTCAGTTTACACTCGCTTTGCAAAAAAAGGCTCTGCTCAGCTTCGGAACATGACGGTTTCTTTATCTAGATTATCGCTTAATCTACTTTTTAAATTTTCTTTTTAACAGTGTATTTATCTCTCATGCACGTTAAGCCGACTAAAACCTAGATATTATTGATACAAACTACGATGTGCTACTGTTACCTCTTTGGTTGCTTTGTGTACAACCACAAGTTTCCACTCGGTCTCAATCTCGTTGCTGATTTTGAATGACGAACGCCATTTTCCGGAATCTCGGGGGAAGCAACGATCCATATGGACACAAAATTCTGGGTCCCATTTTCCAAGAGTTGGCGCTGATCCACAAATCCCAAGAATTTCTTCTGGGCGGGTAAGGTAAGTTGTCCGCAAATCTATTCTGCATATGTTCTTCTTTACCATCTGGCAACTATCGTCCCATTGGGAATGCAAGTTTAGGGAATGGCTGTCAACTTTCAAAGTCCGGATATTTGACTCTCTCTTAATGATTTTATCATTCGAGTTCAAAATCACCCAGTTCCATTCAAATTCAGTATTTGACGGAACAGCCATGACAGTTTCCCAAATTTTTGAACAACCTAAACCTTCTTGTGACCCAGATACCACGGGTAAACATCTCGCTCGCTGATGCAGATTGTTTCCACGATCCAATCGCCAATTTCCCAAGTCAGGGATGGAACCGATCACCCCTGGTTGTTCACCCTGACAGGTTGGTCTGTAGAGAACCCGGAACCTTACCTTTATTCGAGGTTCAGACATATTTACTGAATCAGTGTTGCTTTTTTGAGAGAAGAAACATGACAAAATGACTAACCATCGCCATCTTTGTTGCTATGGTCAACGTTATAAAAGGTCAAGGTCAATGAGAGTAATCTCCCCTTTCTCCAAACCAAACTCTTCACTGCGCTTGACAAATTGTTGATGAGATAACATCCCAGTTTACTGCAACAACTCAAATGGGTAATAAGATAAGAAAAGATAAGAGCGGTATTAACATAAGATTTTAGCTTGTCTGCCAATCAATTTCTTTATTGAAATAAATATGTTCGAACCATTTTGTGAAATATTACGAAATGTTGATTGAACTTGATTTTAATAAATTAATAATCATCGTGATATAATATAATTATGACAATACAAAATAAATGTGGGTACGACTCCACCGTTCTATTTGGGTACGAGTTCGTTTGGGATACGAATTCACCAACAGCCAGATAAGTACCACCTAGATAACAGAACACTTTATTACCCAAAAACGAATTGTTCATGACTATAGTTACACTAAATCAATGGAAAGTCAATTGCAGATCGGGGGTTGAAGGAGGGTCTCTTTCTTCGTGCAGTTTATTAAATTTTGATTATTTAAAGAGAGGTAGATAAGATAGTTTGATATATATAATTGGGGATCTGGTCAAATGGGCCGAAGGATGAAAAGGCCGATAAAAAAGTCAAAAGGGCCGAGTGAAAAAGTCAAAAGGGCCGAAGTAAATAGTCATAAGGGCCGAGGAAAAAGGGCCGAAAATAAAAAAAATTTATTTTCATTGTATTCAACCTACATTAAATAGTTGTAATATGTTTACTTAGCCAAGACTTAGTGATTCATATCAATTCCAGAATTAATCATTGGCTTGTGCTTGTGTTTTTAAGTGATTGGATTACTGTTTTCATGTCTAAGTATGTTTCCCTTGTTAATTATCGGAACTCAGTGTGATGACAACAGAAATGAATAAAAACCAAAATAGGTCAACTAACAGAAATAGCAAGTGTGAGAGGAAACAAAATCAGTGGAATGAAACTATCTGTAAGCTTTGGAATGAGATGTGCATAGCAGAATAATCATGGTGTAAATGTACGACTATGAAAAAGATGTTTAAAAATGTGTATAAACAGAAATTATTTGATACATAAAAGCAGTCAAAATAAGTACATTTACATTTTATACATGAAGATGTAAATTGGAAGATATGTGTGATTAAATCCCTGTGGACATTTGGAAATCTATTGGGCGTATATTTGGTATATATATTTGAAACTTTTAAAAACTGAATGGTGTTATATAACCATGGAGGCGACTCTACAACAATACGTAATTAGTTAAAGAAACATATAATCAATCATCTACTGCAATACCTTGTTCGCTAAGAAAACAATTAATTGGACAGACAGACAGACAGATTATTTATTCAGTCTCACCTCATATATACATATAAAACATACAAATACAACGTAAATACACATGAGCCACCCTCAACTAGGGTTATGAGAGACTATTCATACAGGTAAAAGTACAATGGCAATGAATAAGAATCTTCATGTAAAAATAGAACAAGATAAAAAAATACAATGCTAAAACTATATTCATAAAATACATAAATATATAAAGGCTTGTAACTACTCTAAAAGTACACTGAGTAATTTATTAAGAAAACAAATCAATCAATACGAAATCGAAAATTCAAGAGGGCATTAGTTATAAGTCAAGTCAATTTTATTTTTATAAATAATAAATCATGACATAGAGTTATCAAATAATATGTTGAAGTAATACATATGAATTAATTGAGCATACGCAAGTCATATTTGATACACCTGAAAGTGTGAAAATTGTTGAACAATAATAGTGCGACAATAAAAATATTGTTGAAATGTTGTTACGATGTCAATAAAAGAAGGAATCTAAATTTTTACTTTGTTGTTATTTGTTGGTATTTTTTTGGTTCGGCCCTTATGACTTGGAACACGGCCCATTTGACCAAATGGCTCGGCCCTTTTAACTTTCACCTCGGCCCTTTTGACTTTTTCCTTCGGCCCTTTTGACTACAACCCTATAATTGTGCAATTTTTGTATTTTTGTGCATTTTTTTCTGGTGTAATGTACAGCGTGGATATTTTTCAAATCTGATTAATTTGGCAAAAACAACATTTCATTTCCCACTATTTTGTCCGTATCAATCAGAATTAGTTTTAATCAGTACAGCATATCCATTTAGATCCTGGCGCTTTTTAGAGGTCCTTGGTTTATTGGAGGCCCGAAGCTTTTTTTGTTACGTCCTTGTTTGTGATAAAAGATCAAATCGTCTTAAAGATCTTATCGTCATTATGGAAACCTCAGGATTCAACCCTGCAAAGAGTTTAGAAAAGTAAAGAAATATTTTTAGTGGGTGAACGCATACCAAGAGAAATGAGAGTTATCTCCCTTTAATGAGAACCCACGTGCGGAGAAGTGTTTGTTTTGATTTGATTTATTGTGTATTGCTGATGGTGAAATCTTAAATATGGTATAGACTTTGTTGATATACATACTAAATGTCTCTTTTATCGTAACAGCTGTCAATCGTAAACGTTTTCAATGCAGATAACAGATCAAATGGCTCCTACCATGCAATGACTAAAGTAAAATAGTAAAGACAGTAATGCGAATATTATATCCACTAGTCGAGATCCATTCTCCTTGCCTATCATTTTACTGTGTTGAGTGTATGTAGTCATGTGATGTGTGATCTTGTTGGTGTTGCATATCGAACAGGTAGAAGTACTTAAAATGTGCGTGAATGATATGAATGTTGTAGCGAAACTTATAAATGATAAGGACAGAATGAGTTTAATGTATACCGGGGTAATGTATGGGTTATGCCTCTAGAATTTGGTGGTTGATCATATCATTTGTTATTACAAATTAGTTGACAGATTGCGATCAAGGTAAAAGAAGAGGCAGTGTTTCTTTTTTTAAGCATTACAGATTCACCTCAGGCAAATTTATTTAAAGTGCATGCAAATATTTGCTAGACTAAATAATTACTGGCAGTATGCACATGTATTAAAAAGATATTTGTCCACACCTAGGCATAGAGAATTAAAGACGCCCACTTACCTACTTATAAACTTGACTAGCAAAGTAATATAGCTAATATTCATAAAATTTTACCATTCTTCCTACCGTTTCACTACATATACCGGTAGTGGAAACAGAATGTTCTCATGTAATATTATGAAGCTTAGCTGGGAGGGGAAACATTAGGAAGAACAGAAAAGCCCTCTGAATCTTAAACCAGAATGAGGTCATAAATTATATGTTACAAGTGTCAATATGAAGTTTATGATCAGTTGATAGAGTGTCTGAACATTACATTGATATATTTGATTCCCTGGTTGACTCTTATAAAATGATAATTATTATGTCTCCCCCCAAAGGGTCAGGAGACATATTGGTTTTAGCTGAGTTCCCGTCGGCGTTCCCATTTCGTTTCCGGAGCATATCTCTAAAACTATGTCACCAAACTTGGTATACTGTCTCTCCATATCATGTAGATGTGCCTTTTGGAGATTATAGATTTCTTAAAATTTAATTTTTAGCTCATCTGGCCTGTAAGGCCTGATGGGCTTATGGCATGGCATGGTGTCCGGCGTTCGTCCGTCCGTCCGTCCGTAAACTTTGTGGAATTTCGACTTCTTATCCAGAACCATAAGGCTTAGAAAGCTGAAACTTTGTGTACAGACTCCTTGGCTAGTGGGGATTATAAATTGTAGCTTTGGTGGCCCTGTGACCCCTAATAAGGGCCACAGAGGCCACACCCTAAAAACCTATTTTAATCTTCTTCTCCAGAACCATAAGGCCTAGAAAGCTGAAACTTTGTGTACAGACTCCTTGGCTAGTGGGGATTATAAATTGTAGCTTTGGTGGCCCTGTGACCCCTAATAAGGGCCACAGGGGCCACACCCTAAAAACCTATTTTCATCTTCTTCTCCAGAACCATGAGGCCTAGAAAGCTGAAACTTGTTTTACAGACTCCTAGACTAGTGAAGATTATGAATTGTAGCTTTGGTGACCCTGTTGCCCCTTAAAAAGGCAACAGGAACGTCCTTAAGATCTATTTTCATCTTCTTCTCCTGAAGTATCAGGCCTAGAAAACTGGTTTCAGCATCAATTCAAATCATTTAGAATTTTGAATATTTTGTTTGCAACAATTGTGGAGTTGATAGGTTATTTATTCAAGTTGAATTATAAAGAGAACATTAATGGTGCTTTATGATAGTATTGTTTAGAGGTTTGGAGCATTTGAGGAAGTGGGAGACATCTGTTTTTACGGGTAAAAACACTTTCTAGTTGTAATTGATAGTAATTGTTGAAGACACTGCCCAGTCAAGTTGGTGCTATCTGCACAAGTGAATATTTTTGGATAGACATTTTTAAAATAAATGTGAGATTTGAGAGTGTATACATGTCAAAAATCAGTAAAAAATTCAATAATTGATATCTGTTAAATAAAATATCAGCACTTTATCTTATAATCTAATTGATACGGAGAACCATGTCATTTGGATTTTCCATGAACAATTTAAACGCTAAAATTCCCAATTTGATGTTGCTGCTATCAGTTCAAATTTCAACACGGTTCGATGTTAACAAAATGATCTTGTTAGAGGAAAAAAACTTTGTGTGACTATATGGTGGTTGAACACAGAACTTTGTTTTCCTTTGGCTCAACCAAGTTTCTGTATAACACTTTTGTGCAGCTGGGCAAAGGATCTTCATCTTTGAAGATGATGAAATATAGGTTTGAGGTATTCTTTTGAATCATGAGATTAAGAACTTAAATACATAACAGAGACATCCAAAACATGTTTCATACTTGTTTGGTAATGATGTATTCTTTTGCTCTTCAGGGGGAAAGACCCGGTGAGGGGATGGAGGATGATAAGACCCCATCTCTCATCAAGAGGCAAGCCCAAGACTATTTCACAAGCTATGAGGACCTTTCTGTCCATGAATTGATGTTAAAAGATGCTCCAAGAACAATGGCATACAAAAGCTTTTTTGAGGAGAATGCTTCATTTCTACAGGGAAAGGTTGTGATGGATGTTGGAGCAGGATCAGGAATCTTAACTTTGTTTGCTGCATCCGTTGGCGCCAAAAAGGTTTATGCTGTAGAGGCTAGCAAGATGGCAGATCTGTGTAAGGAAATTGTGAAGCATAATGGCTTTGAGGAGAAGGTGGAGGTTTATAACTGCCCTGTGGAGGAGCTCAGACTCCCGGAAGGAACTCAGGTAGACGTGTTGGTGTCAGAGTGGATGGGCTTCTATCTCCTGCATGAATCCATGTTAGACTCAGTGATATATGCCAGAGACAAGTACCTTGCTCCCAATGGCAAGATGGTTCCATCATCAGCTTCACTTTATGTTGCCCCAACTGATGTGGAATCTTACAACTCTGATCATGTGGACTACTGGAAAAATGTATATGGCTTTGATTTTTCCCCAGTTCTCCCTGCTGTAATGCAGAAGTTTAGGAAGGAGCCAATTATTTCAGAGGTACCAGCAGACGAATTGCTTGCACCTCCACAGAAAGTAACAGAACTAGATTTACAGACAGTCAAACTCTCTGAGGTTCAAAAAGTCAGCAACACCTTGAGTATCAAAATGGAAAAAGCGGGAATGTTGCGAGGCTTTGTGTCATGGTTTGATGTGGTGTTTTCCTCTCTGGATCCATCAGTGAAGTCGGTGAAGCTGAGCACCTCCCCACAGAGTCCAGCAACTCACTGGAAGCAGACGGTCTTCATGCTACCAGAAGAGTTCCCAGTAGATATAGGAGATGAGATTAGCTCCCTTGTGGAACTTGCCCAGGATGAAAATAACAAGAGACATTACAACATCTCCATGGATCTCCTTGACGTGGATGATGATTACAGTGGTGAGGAGGACCACCAAGTTCCGTGTGACTGTGGCGCCCCCAAGTGTCAGCTTATCAAGGCGGTCATGGAGACGTATGACGAGGAACACCGAGAACTGGAGGCAGAAGCGGAGGTGGTGAATGTGAATGCTGAAGAAGAAGCTGTGAGGGTGATGAACTCGGAGATGAGCCTTGAGAGTAGTGACCTGGAACTAGTCGACAAGTAGTGGACAATAGACTCTAGCTGTATAATGGAGCTTTTCAACAAGTAGTGGAGAACTCATCCTCGATAATCCAGCGCTTTCGTTTCAATAAATCTACACTACAAGTAGATTTATTGGAACGAAAGCGCTGGATTATCGAGGATGTGGAGAACTCTCTCGAGCATGGACTTGTAATTTGTTGACATGTGGTAGAGACTAGAGAGTACACTCTTCAAAATATGAACCTAGATTTTCAATTATCTTTAGTCCAGGGATAGTTGTCTGTGACTATTAACAGTGGCTTAAAATAATTGTTGCACTTATAGAGCTCAAAAAGTAAAGATTAATGACTCTAAAGATCTAGACACTCTAATGTAAATGGATAAAGCAAGTCTTGTAAGAAGTGACTTTGTGTTTGTTGTGGAGAATAGACTCCTGTCTCTTTACAGATTGTATTTCAGTGCAAGTTAAAGATGCTGTATCATACTTGTAATATTTTAAAAAGTATTTTTAATGTATACATTGTATTTTTAGAAAAATTTAGCGACCAACCTAGGGAAAATCGGACCAAAATTCATTAAATATGGCAGCCAACGTAAAGGCGAATCAAGTGTGGCCATCTCACAACTTCCGGTCTCTAAATATACGCTTGAATACCGTCTTTGTTGCGCTTGACTAGATTTTCTTTTCTTTTTCTCCAAATAAGGTATTCGATGCTGCCAAATACGCTAGTTGTGACATGGTGTAAATCCTACACGCGTAATGATTACGTCACCGAAAGCGGGTTCGTTACAAGGGATACTGTGCTTTGGGCGTCGAAATAAGTATGTTATTGTTGATTAAACAATCTAAATGTGATATCAAAATTTCATCGAAAGATTTTTCTACAAAGTGATGTATTTTGTTTCTCAATAGCTAAATTTCAGACTGAACCGCATTCAAGTATTTAACAGTATGTCTTGTTCACTGTGACTAGGATTGGTGGACAATTTTCTACATGAAGTATTGCATATCAGAAATGTCTTCCTGTGCAAAAAGATACTATTTTGCTGATGAGTATGATATGATCATGAGTATGATGTGTGATGGAGAATATTAGATCTATGGTACATTGAATGGAAAATCTTTGATACTTTACTTTATGATTTTATTTGAAGGTGTTTAGTTCAGCTGCAATTGTATCAAATGTTATTTTCTCTTTCATCCATCATAATATGAAGCCATGGGCTCTCATGCTCATAAGGGGCTACTAGGTAAGTTCTTCTCCAAAGGTGATCTTGAAAATAACACTTGAAAGTTTCCAGTTTCAGTGATTGTTAGATGAGAGACATTGTATGCCAATCTCATATACCGTATTCGACGTGATAAGCGCCCTGCTCAAATAAGCGTTCCCGTCCCCCCCCTACTCAATATTGTGTATGTTTTAAACGTCTGTATCAGTTGTCAAAGACAACCTAAACACAGTTCCATTTGAGAAGTCTTTATCTTTCGGTCGTCACTTTAGTCAATTTTTAAGCGCCCTGGGCACTTTCAACGTCGAATACGGTAATCATATTTCCCAACTTGAACATTTAGCAAAAGGAATGAGGAATTTCAAAAAGTCCTGATTCAGGATTTGATATTTTCTAAAATATGGAACAATATTCATAAAATTTTGTATCAAGATTAACTTTGCTCTATAATGTATTATTTGTGGACAGAACCACAACGATGCTTCAACACATCTGAGTATCATGACACCCCTACTAACTACCGTAATTTTTCCATTAATTCGACATCTCCAATAATTCGACCACATGATATTTTTCATAGGGAAGACATTCAAATCACTTCTAACACTTCAACCAAGTACCGAAAGTTGATGTTCACCCATTGCTTAAACTAATTGTTTAATTTGCAAAAAAAAAAAAATATTGCAAAGAATTTTTCTCTACTGCTTCTAAATGTTGATTATGAAAACATTACCATGATTATGTGGTCACCTATTAAACAAATATGCATTAATATCACACACGTTCTTGATATTTATCTGATATTTAGACCATAGTGTCAACTGAGCCACTTAAGTGAAAATAGTTCAACTATGGACCTTTTCTGAAAATCTTTTGAAAATTAGATGGCCGAATTAATAGAGAAATTACGTTAACAATATATATTTTAATGATTTACTTGAAGATACGCCTTGATCATAATATAAATCATTTGATTTTATGGTCATATAAATGAGTGCAATCATTGAAACGTGATTATTAGCCTTCACATAATATCTAGTCCATGGAATGGAAAGACTTTATCTGTGTGTTGCATTTTGTGTCATGAAACAAACATCATGTGGTCAACATCAGCAAAACCTTCTGAGATAAGTTACAAAATTGGTGTGTAATTGGGTTTTTTATGGGTACTAGAGTACTCGAGGCAAAGTTGCGTCCAGCTCGACTCAAGTTCATTTTCTTAGGCTCAAGGACTGAAAAAGGAGGTCACTGTTTTTTATCTGAGTTATTTCAGTCTGTTTGTCTGTGAAGTGTGAAGACAAGGGATCAACATAACCATTTCAAGACACCAATGTCAAAATATGCTATGTCTGATCATTAATAGGTCGAAATATATGTTTATGATATCTAGGCTCAACAACAATTACATGATTTCTGGTAAGGATACAATTTCGGGTACTCTGGTTCGAGTCGAGTGTGACCCCTCGAGTACTCGAGTCCAAATTTTCCGTAGAAGCCCTAAGAGCGTAATTGACTTTCCTGCTAGAAGTTTTGATGTACATTTTGATGGAATGGTATTACATTAATGGATAAATGCTTCATTTTGATTTTTCTACTTTGAATGTTATGGTTTTGTCTTTTGAATGCGTTGAGGAGCTAGGAGAGTGGAGATATATTTCCTGATGGATGCATGTCAGATTTGGTTCGGTTTAAAAGTCATATAGAACTGCACACTTCCTAGGCAGATGTCGCATGTGTATTATTCATCGAAATAATTAGTGATGATAAATTTGCGGCATGACCTTTATTTAGCATATTTTGGTACTGATAAAGGTACAAAACCATTTCAATATCACGCAAAATACAGAAGGTTTAGCGTTTTCCAGTTAATCTATATTTTTCCTTCAATTTTTAGCTCATCTGGCCTGTAAGGCCCGATGGGCTTATGGCATGGCATGGTGTCCGGCGTCCGTCCGTCCGTAAACTTTGTGGAATTTCGACTTCTTCTCCAGAACCATAAGGCCTAGAAAGCTGAAACTTTGTGTACAGACTCCTTGGCTAGTGAGGATTATAAATTGTAGCTTTGGTGGCCCTGTGACCCCTAATAAGGGCCACAGGGGCCACACCCTAAAAACCTATTTTCATCTTCTTCTCCAGAACCATAAGGCCTAGAAAGCTGAAACTTTGTGTACAGACTCCTTGGCTAGTGAGGATTATAAATTGTAGCTTTGGTAGCCCTGTGACCCCTAATAAGGGCCACAGGGTCCACGCCCTAAAAACTTATTTTCATCTTCTTCTCCAGAACCATAAGGCCTAGAAAGCTGAAACTTTGTGTACAGACTCCTTGGCTAGTGAGGATTATAAATTGTAGCTTTGGTGGCCCTGTGACCCCTAATAAGGGCCACAGGGGCCACACCCTAAAAACCTAATTTTTAACCTACCTAACTTAGTATATGCCACTCACCTTTCTCACGAGAGACAGAGGTTTACCGCGAAATTCATCGTGCTTACCGGATGGGCTGCCCCCAGCCCACTGCGCATGAGCGGGAAACCGGAATCCTGGGTAAAATTCGTATCATACTTTCTTTCTCTCTCTTAGAGAACGCATGTATTTTCATCTCGCTTAATGATTTTCTTCACGGTTGGTTTTTCTGATCTTTTTCCTTCCTTTCCTTCCGTCATTACTCCTTTTGCTGCCCCCATCGTTTCTATTGTATCGATGTTTCCTTCTAACTTCGCTTTCGCGATCTTTTTGCACTTGGTGATTTTGATCATGTACGTGGCACCTCGCCATGTTTACGTCCTTGCATGTTCTATTTCACTTGGAAATACCTTCTGGGGGGTCGATCTGCCTGTTTCGTACCCCCCTTCCTTCTTTTCCTTCTTGTTTTTCCATCTACGTGGGCTGGTTCTGTTGACCTGCTTTTCTGCACGTCCGCATTTCCTGCTTACGTCACATCTACCTTGCTTTGGTCCAAAGACTATGGCTGCCTGTTTTTTCCTTCTAAAAACTCGTTTTGCATTTCTAATCACTTCCTAAGTGTTTCTATGCATTACTTCCAGCAGCCTATATCCCATTTCATATAAAAATAATAATATATCGCATTATATTTTATTTTTTATATCTTTTTCACAAAAAATTTCATAAAAAATTTTTCAATCACAAATTAATATATATCATAATCACTTATCCCTATATATTAATTTCATATTACATATTCCATCTAATGCATTTCATTTTTGCATTCATTCCTATTAAATTAACTTGTAATAATAATTTTTTCCTTCAAAATTATTTCATTACATCTTATTTAATTTTCTACGGCAACCTTTCCGGGACATAAATTTTCCCGTTTTCGCTTGCCCTTAAAGGGGCACGCTCTTAAACAAATTTTTAAATTCTTAATTTCAAATTTTTGTATGCATTCCCCTTGTGTGTGTCTCCATGATTGGCATGTCTCTGACTTATGTGTTACAGTATTTATGCCAAGAGTCTACTGTGTCTTGTGTCGCTCCTCCAAGTCGGCCAAGGACCCACACCTCCACTGCCCAGATTGTATTCCCAGGATCTGCCTTGTGGACGACCGCTGTGCAGAGTGTTCTGACCTCTCCCCCATCGACTTCAAGGTCTTCACCTCCGCTCGCAGGAAGAGACTTACCCAGCGTCGACGTAGGAGCATGTCTGACCCCACCACCGACCTCCCTCCTGTCGAGCCGGCCGGCTCTCTGGACTCTCCACGCCAGGAGGAGCCTCGTCGCTCACCCACGCCGCCTCCTCCTCCTCCTCCTCCTCCTCCTGCTCGGCAGACGCCGCCTCCGACGCCCAGCACGTCCTCGGCCCTCTCTCGCCCGGAGCTGGAGCTCATCATGTCCAGCATGTTTGACAAGTTGATGGCCCGTCAACCTCTGTCACAGGACCAGGACCAACGCCAGCGCCAGGACCAGCGCCCGGACTCTCGCCTGGACCAGCGCCAGGACCAGCGCCCTGACACTCGCCAGCGTCAGGACATCCCGCTCACCTCGTCGCTCCAGGAGCCCCTCCCCTCCTCGGCGCCAACGACGCTCGCGGCGCTCCAGGACGCCTTCCCGCTCTCGCTCTTCGTCAGTTGACAGGTCCACCTCCCGGCGCTCACGCCGCTCCGGCTCCCGAACGCCACCGAAGACGCCCAGATCTTCAAGGAAGAGGCGCCACTCTCCCGTTATCTCTGATGATGAACGTCACTTCGTCCCAGACTACGATGACGACGAGGCAGAGGGCCCCACCTTTTTGCCCTTGAAGATGGTCTCGAGCTGGATTGCTGACAGACTCCCAGAGGGCTCCTCCCCTGGTGGCTCGGACCCTCTCACTTGTGTGCGTGAGGACCCTGACCTCAAGCTCCCCCCTCACCCTGATGTGCTGGAGGGTATAGCCGCTCTTCAGGACGATTTTCAGAAGCTCTCGCTGTCCTCCTCCCTGAAGTCCTCGAAGCTACCTGCAGCTACGCCCGTACACTCGCTCAGCCGTTTCGACAAGGCCGCCGCCCTGGACGACGCCATAGGACGCCTGGCCCCAAACCTCAACCATACGTACAAGGTTTCCGATACTAAGATCTCTTCGGTGGAGGCCGCCCTCAGAAGGACTCTGAGGCCGCTGTCGATCGTCCTCACCTCGACTGACGCGTTTAAGGCCGACTTAGACGTCGACAACCCTTCTCGTCTAGATCACCTCCATACCCTGATGGACTGGCAGCGGCGCAACATGGTGCTTGTCCTCGACAACGTTAGAGCTGGCCTCGGCTCCCTCACTCACCTTCGACGCTCAGGCTTCCTGGACCAGTGTGCGTGGGACTCCGAATTCAAGAAGTCCCTCCTACAGGCTCCCCCCACGGCATCGACGCTCTTCGCGGACAAGATCCCGGAAGTCTATAAGGAGCAGGCCGCAGTCACCCAGACGGAGGTTGCCTTCCGGACCTTACAGCACGTGTCCAACATTTCGTTCCGAAGGCAGAACAACAACAGCCAACGCCCTTACAAGCGCCAGCGTGTCAGGACGCAGCCCTCCAGGTCGGGTCCCTCCTTGCAGTACCAGCGATCTGCCAACTCCTCCAGAGGAAGGGACGCCCCCAAGCCACGCGGAGGCAGGGGTGGCAAGCGACCCTACGCCAGACAGTGATGCCTGCGCCCCACGCGGCT
The DNA here is from genome assembly GCA_916613615.1 of Steromphala cineraria. NCBI lineage: Eukaryota > Metazoa > Mollusca > Gastropoda > Trochida > Trochidae > Steromphala > Steromphala cineraria. The sequence goes on along the minus strand of OU744720.1, from coordinate 72,228,140 downwards.
GGGTCCTCCCGCCCCCAGTCGTGCCGGTGCACCCCACACCCGTAGGCGGGAGATTAGGGATCTTCTGGCGCAACTGGACAATACTAGAAGATCCTTACGTCACCAACACCCTGAGGACAGGTTACAAGTTGCCATTGACCTGCCCTCCCCCCGTGACCGCGACTCCCCTGGCACGGGATTACTCAGAAGCCCAGAGCGCTCTTCTAGCAGAGAACATCAAGACGCTTACCGACAAGAACGCTCTGGAGTTGGTGCTACAACCCGATCACGCCCCAGGGTTTTACTCACCAATCTTCCTGGTCCCGAAGAAAAATTCCACCAAGTTTCGAATGATCCACAACATGGCGACATTCAACGAGCTTTACATGGAGCCACCATCCCACTTTCGCATGACCTCCCTAGACGCTCTCCGAGCCCAGCTGTCTCCAGGCGATTGGATGGTCAGCCTCGACTTACAGGACGCCTATCTCCACGTGCCGATCTACCCGCCTCACAGGAGGTTCCTGCGGTTCATCTTCCAGGGCCTACATTACCAGTGGCGGGTCCTGCCGTTTGGAATTTCTTCGGCTCCGTGGTTATTCACGAGGATCACAGCTCCCATCTGCCGCTATCTCCATCTCAGAGGGATGCATTTCGACCCCTACATCGACGACTGTCTCATGTCCAATCCTCAACCACTCGTTCTACGCAGACAGGCGGCGTTGGCCCTCGACCTCCTCCGCCAGCTGGGATGGCTAGTCAACCGGGAGAAGTCTCAGCTGGTCCCCTCCCAAGACTTGACCTTCATAGGAGGGCGCTTCCGGACAGACCTGGGCCTCCTACTCGTTCCTTCAGACAGGTGGACCAAGATCCAGTCCTTCGTCCACCGAGCCTTGGTGTCCCCTCTCCGACTCAGAGATTGGCAATCTCTTCTGGGACTCCTCACGTCCGCCCAGGCCCTCACGCTCAGAGGTCGTCTCATGATCCGCCCTCTCCAGGTGTTTCTCAGCCCTTACATCCGGTCGGACGACACGTCAGTAAGGATCTCCCTGCCTGCGCACCTCAGCCAGTACCTCCGTTGGTGGACACAGCCATCGAACGTCTGCGAAGGCGTCTCTTTGCTAGAGTTTCAACACAACCAGGAACTATTCGTGGACGCTTCGCTCCAGGGCTGGGGAGCTCATCTCGGGGATCAGACTGCGTCAGGCATTTGGACGCATCCTCAGACCACCTGGCACTCAAACAATCTGGAGATGCAGGCAGTAATCTTAGCAGTGACGCATTGGCTTCAAGTTCTACGAGGCAGCCGCCTTCTCCTGGCCTCAGACAACTCCACGGTCGTTTGGACTATCAGGAACCAAGGAACGACAGGCTCTCCTCAGCTCCTAGAACAGGCCTTCGAGCTCTTCCATCTTCTGGACGAGAATCAGATCTTCGTCAGAGCTCGACACATTCCAGGCTGCAGGAACGTCCTCGCGGACGCCCTGTCCAGACCAGACAAGCCGTCACCAACAGAGTGGATGTTGAACCCGGAAGCCTTCGCCCTCATCGCCGCTCAGGTCCACCGTCCTCTCCTCGACCTGTTTGCCACGAAGCAGAACCATCAGCTTCCGGTGTACGTCTCGCCTCTCCCCGATCCAGCAGCTTGGGCCGTCGACGCCATGTCCTTGTCGTGGGAGAATCTGGACGCATACGCTTTTCCACCTCCGATTCTCCTGACCAAAGTCGTCGCCAAGATCAGGGACACACTTCACCTCAGACTGACTTTGGTCGCGCCCTACTGGCCGGCGAGAGGCTGGTTCCCCGATCTTCTTCTTCTCGCCGAAAAAGATCCGCTCCCCCTTCCAAAGTGGCCAAACCTGCTTCGTCACCCTCTCAGTCGGCAGCTTCACCCAGACCCCGAGAGGTACGCTCTGCACGTATGGACCATCTTCAGAGATCACTCCGGGCCAAGGGTTACTCAGGACGAGTAGCCAGCGCCATCTCCAGAGCCCATAGGCAATCCACGAGGTCGCTGTACGATGACAAGTGGCTGTCATTCGAGAACTTCTGCAAAGACGCAGGCCGGGATCCTTTGTCCGTGGACCCCCAGTTTGTGGCCAACTTCCTCCTTCACCTCCGCCAGAAACGTCACCTGAAGGGTGGAACTATATCTACGTACCTGTCGGCGCTCAACTCTGTCCTCGCCGTTAAATCAGACAGGAAGTTCTCCAAGGTTCCCGAGCTGGTCGCTCTCCTCAAGTCGTTCAAGCTGGAGGACCAGAAACTCAAGTTCAGACCTCCGGCTTGGGACCTCAACGTCGTCCTCAGATATCTGCGAGGAGCTCCCTTCGAACCCTTGTCAGAAGCCTCTTTTCAAGACCTCTCCAGGAAAACAGCCTTCCTCCCGTCCTTTGCTACGGCCGCTAGAGTGAGTGAGCTGCACGCACTGGACGTCACCAGAGTGCGGTTCGAGCAGTCTAGGAAGGGTTCAGTTCACCTCGGCCTCTTGTGGAACTTTGTTGCCAAGAACCAGCTCCCCGGATAACCGGGCAGGACGTTCACCATCCCTCCCCTCTCCAAGATCGTGTCGTCCTCTGATGCGGAAGAGCTCGCTTTATGTCCTGTACGTGCCCTTCGGGAGTACATCGACCGCTCTGCGCCCAAGAGAGGCACCAGGAAGAGACTCTTCATCCCCTTTTCACCATCTGCCAAGGGAGAAGTCACCAGAAACACCCTCTCGCTGTGGCTCCGGACCGTCATCCTAGCAGCATATGACGCAGCCGGCTTGCCTCACCCTGTCGCCAGCAACCCGCACGAGATCCGGGCACTTGCATCCACCATGGCTTTACATCGCAACTGCTCAGTTCCAGCCATCATGGAAGGATGTTTCTGGCGCTCTACGACGGTCTTCGCATCCCACTACCTCCGGGACCTCGCTGTGGAAGACGTGCAAGGCCTGCAGACCTTTGGACCGTTGGTGGTAGCCCAACAGCTAGCTGCCCCAACGTCTCTTTAGGGTAAGCTGAAAACTCATCTACTTCGTTACTTCTCACCCTGCACCTGTTGAGTTGTTTCGTTGTTGGCGACTTCGTGGGGTTCACCGCTTGCTTCTCTGTGCAGTTCGCTTCGGTCGTTCCCACTCCGGGAGGATGTTTGATGGATGCTTTTCTGCCTTGATGACTCGTCCTCCCTCCTCCCTACTGTCGGATCAGTGGCATATACTAAGTTAGGTAGGTTAAAAATTTATTAAAATCTAAATATTTTAGATATTTAAATACCTACCTAACTTAGTAGGAATTACTCCCGCCCGGCCTCCCCTTCGGACTTCATTGGACGTCTCTTACAAGACTTCGTTTCCAGAAAGTATGATACGAATTTTACCCAGGATTCCGGTTTCCCGCTCATGCGCAGTGGGCTGGGGGCAGCCCATCCGGTAAGCACGATGAATTTCGCGGTAAACCTCTGTCTCTCGTGAGAAAGGTGAGTGGCATATACTAAGTTAGGTAGGTATTTAAATATCTAAAATATTTAGATTTTAATAATTTTCATCTACTTCTCCAGAACCATAAGGCCTAGAAAGCTTAAACTTTGTGTACAGACTCCTTGGCTAGTGAGGATTATAAATTGTAGCTTTGGTAGCCCTGTGACCCCTAATAAGGGCCACAGGGGCCACACCCTAAAAACCTATTTTCATCTTCTTCTCCAGAAGCATAAGGCCTAGAAAGCTGAAACTTTGTGTACAGACTCCTTGGCTAGTGAGGATTATAAATTGTAGTTTTGGTGGCCCTGTGACCCCTAATAAGGGCCACAGGGGCCGCACCCTAAAAACCTATTTTCATCTACTTCTCCAGAACCATAAGGCCTAGAAAGCTGATACTTTGTGTACAGACTCCTTGGCTAGTGAGGATTATAAATTGTAGCTTTGGTAGCCCTGTGACCCCTAATAAAGGCCACAGGGGCCACACCCTAAAAACCTATTTTCATCTTCTTCTCCAGAAGCATAAGGCCTAGAAAGCTGAAACTTTGTGTACAGACTCCTTGGCTAGTGAGGATTATAAATTGTAGCTTTGGTAGCCCTGTGACCCCTTATAAGGGCCACAGGGTCCACGCCCTAAAAACTTATTTTCATCTTCTTCTCCAGAACCATAAGGCCTAGAAAGCTGAAACTTTGTGTACAGACTCCTTGGCTAGTGAGGATGATGAATTGTAGCTTTGGTGACCCTGTTGCCCCTAATAAAGGCTACAGGAACTTCCTTCAAATCTATTTTCATCTTCTTCTCCTGAAGTATAAGGTCTAGAAAACTGAAACTTGTCGCCTTTATACTTAATGTTATGATTGGTGACCCTGTGGCCTCTACAAAGGGGGAATCACATTGGCCACACTCTACAGCATAATTGATGATGAAGCCTGATGAGCTACAGAGCCAATGGCTCTATTTTTTGTCTTCTTTCTAGCATTGTTGTTTCATGTATTGATAGCATGTTTTTTGTTACATATATCCTGATTCTAAATGCTGTAAGAATGAGTTGGTTTCTGACTCATATCTTGCTCACTAGAAGACTTGTACCTCACAGCATTTTTAATCTGAATACTGCTTCATAGAGATAGAATTGAGTCACCTTCTCTAGGATCTTCCGCAAACTCAATCATGCCTGAGGCTTTCCAACTGTGTCTCCTATTGGCTGAAGTCAACTGAAATGACTCTTAGTCTTATGGTACAGTTGTCAGATCAGTTCTGATGTGTAGCGAGGTGATTGTTCAAACAGATTTTAATGAGATTGGTATGAGATGACCTTCATTAAGAATCTAAGATTGACTTTAAAAATGTACTACAGTGGTCAACCTGCAGCAATATTGTTGAATTGAAGAATAAATTTTTTTTTGTTGAAACGTCATGTTTAACATATCTTTGTATAAAGGGAGACAATTTGATAAGACAAGCTGGTTATCTCCCTTTATAGCTAAAATGGATGGAATTATCATGAAAACGCCCTCATGTTATCAGAAATGAGCGGGCCGCTGCAAATGATAATGGCCCGCTAAATCTTGACGACGAGCCAATATCACTTCGTAGCCAAGTGACGTCACATTAGAATTTAGTTTTAAAGTCTTGAACAAATATGGCGACCATATGAGCGTATCGACTCGAATATTTTGAACCAATTTAATTACTTTCTTTTACTGTAGGGCATGAACTTTCGGCATATGTCATCATAAATATCATGTGACAATAGAACGGCATTAACATATCGAGGGTACAAACAAATTTTAAAAGGATTATCATTCTTAGTTGCAACCACTAGGTTTAATGGTAAATTTACGTAGCAAATAAGTTTTATCCAGAATTTGTCAAAGACGATTTCTTTCATAAAAATTCAAAGTTCTTATATATAGTTTACTTATTAAACATATCTTTGCATCAATTAGAGAGTTTCATGATACAGAATGCTTCAGTTTTCTCATTCAACGGCTACATTCCGTATGGGTTCGAATAAACCAGATGACGATCGCGATTATGACGTCATCCTTCACTTGTGACGTCATAGTGTGTGTCGGCTGTGACCAAATGCTTATTTTGTCGTTTTTGTTCATGTAAAAGTGTAACTAAGAGTAAAAGAGAAAAATGCGTACATAAAAACAAATTCCATCCATTTTAGTTATTATAACGGTAACGCAGTTTTTCAGGGCATTATCATTTGCACAAGCCTGCGGTCTTTTCAACTGCCCTCCTTCGTCGGGCAGTTAATTTATGACCTTGGGCTTCTGCAAATGATAATGCCCTGAAAAACAGCGTTACCCTTATATTAAACCCCTTTGGCGGTTATAATTCTTCTTTTACAATAGCTTTTAACATCAACCATCTTCCTTTAGGTGTTTGCTCTTTACACCCCTTGGGAAGTTATTGCCTTTAACCCTCAAGCAGTATCGATAATGACGCCATCAGGCACATGCTGCGAGGCCAAAAGGGTCCATATTATTTATGATGTGTATAATATGTCATCTATGTGTTCCAATCCTTACAAACTGATCCGTGATGTGTTTACTCGAGACTCATTTGCAGGCTTTTTTTGTGAAACATTATTTGGAAAAAATGTAAAGCAGAATTAAGGTAAGAGTAAACGCTAGATCATGTGGTACCATGGTTTTCAAATTTTGTTATTTAATTCTACATGGAACAAAGGTTACCATTATGCATCAACAGAAATTGTAACGCTGTCGAACGTGAAATTGAAAACGAAGTTTGATTCACAGTAGTCTGGCAATCATTCATTCATTCATTATCGCCATATTGCACATTATTTGTTCATTCCTACAGGCCAATTCCGGTCAAAAGAGCTTAAGATGCATGTGTGCATTAAAGAGTTGCCACCAAAACCCAAAATCTCTACATCCGGGTTACAGTTTTTCTTCATTCTCTTGATTCCGTAATCACCATCTGTGTAGGCAGGTTATCTCATTACCACCTTGGTCGGTTTAATAATGAAATGATCAACAAACACATTTTCTCTGTAGAAAAGGTAGCAAAACAAGAACTGCTTGTTATCAGTTGTGTCAAGACAGCATGTTGATACTCATAAGTGTCATAATGGTAGTGAGATTGAAAAGCATGGGATTGTTTTGGTTTCAATATTATGCCAAGGAAAAATAACATGAGATATAACATGAGAAAAGAAACTGGTGATCTTGATCCAAGGCGAAACTTTAGATATTACAGATAAGGTAAACAAGTAAAATTATAAACTATTTTACATAAAACATTTCAAATGAATTTGACTTATTTCGCACTCTGCCTGACACCACTAGTTACATGCAGCAGGCATGCCTTAACATCTAGTGGATTTCACAATACAATACTCTACAAAATATGTCACTGACCACTACAATTTTAACCATCCACTAACTTTGACTTTACTACTTCTCAATTTTCGTTCAAAGTTTTTTTTTAACAAAGATCTTTCTAATGCTTCTCCAGAAGCACAAGGCCCAGAAAGCTGAAACTTTGTACATGTATTCATATTCCTTGACTAGATGAGGATTATAATTTATAGCTTTAGTGACCCTGTAGCCCCTAATAAGGGCCACTTCCTTAAAACCCATTTTCATCTTTTTCTCCAGAACCATAAAGCCTAGAAAGCTGAAACCTAGTGTACATATCCTTGACTAGTGAGGATTACAAGTTATAGCTTTGGTGGCCCTATGGCCTCTAATAAGAAGCCACGCCCTTAAAACCTTTTGTCATCACCTTCTCCAGGAGCATAAGATCTAGAAAGCTGAAACCTTAAGTTGTACATTTGGTGACCATGTGGACCTTACTAATGAAAGAACCACATTTGCCACAAACTAAAGCAAAATTGATATGAAGCCTGATGTGCTGTTCTTTTTTTTTTGTGACATATATATATTAATTGCTGAAGCACCATCTTGTATCCTCTTAGCAAACAAATAACTATAAACAACACTTATTTACACCATAACATCCCTGGGACTTTTCTAACTTCAAATTCATGTTCTTGAGCATGTGCTAAAATGAACAATTCAAACGACAATCTACCAAAATATAAAGTTCCATCCATCTTCTCATGATAGGTCTGTTGATCGGATGTGTATTGCATTACAAGACTCAGATGCAGTTAATATTAGAACATTTTTCTGCCAAAAAGTCCAAGGGATGATATGATGCAGAGAATCAAAACAGTCCTTGGAAGACAAGGATGAAGAAACACAAACACTGGGAGTAAGTTGTAAACATGTTTAATTTTCCGTACAAGGCATTCATTGTGAGTCAAGTTTAGCAGCCCCTCTGTAATTGAAGTGTAGAGTAGTCTAGTGTAGAAGGGAAGGAGGGTAGAATTATATGGAACAGCAACAATTTTTATCTCTGTCTCTCTTCAGTCTTGTAAAAGCTTAGTGGTGGCAATTCTTAAATTTGTGATAACAGAATACTTTGAATTAAATTATTTAATGTTTTCAAGACCATAATTATTTAAATTACTTATTTGTTTGTGTAATAGTTTTGTATTCAAAAATAAAATATTACCCCCCCCAAAATCTTATAATTTGAAATTTCATTAGAAAATAAAAGTCAAAATTATTTATATTTAATTTGAGTGACCTAATTGCAAACAAAAATCAAGTTCAGATTTAACAACATCAACCATAAGCAACAAATCTAGTTCATGATATCTTACGTCTGTATCAGGCAGGTGATATTTGTCGTTTCACATGGCTGATTATCGATCTGTACAGTTACAAAACATTCCATAGCACATCGAGTACATACTGAGTAATAGGTTACCTAGGAAACCAAGAATAACCCCAATCAGAAAGATTTTAGGACAATAAAATTAATTTTTCTGTTTTCTGATTTAGACTCATTCTCAGTGGTCCTAGGCTTGATGACAGTACATCTGTATTAGGTAATCTACAACATTCTATAGATTTGTAAAACCCCAATAGATACATGCTGTACAACGGTAAAACATTAACATGGCAAATATCTATACAAAATTGTACATATCTACAAATATACAATGGTCTTGTACTCTACACTACTATCACACACTGGAGTGATAGAAAATAGTCTTCAACCACTAAGGATATACACGAACGGTTCAACAGTTTAGTTCTTATATTAATTTAACATCAATTCATTTTGACATGAGCCGTCAACATTTTGAAAAACAATTCAAATTTCAAAAACTCGAGGTAATTTCTGCAAAATTCTAAAATTCTAAAATTTAAAAAAAGATTTATTAAAAGATAAAGCGAAATTGAATCAATGAACTTTCTTACAGTGACAAATGAGTATGAGTCAATAAATAAATGAATGAAAGGGCTTCAAGATAGAAAATTCAAGCTTTTGATAACTTATTAACAGTGACAATTGAAAAAATCTTCCGGGTATTGCAAATGGAGGGCACAGCTCTCCTATAAGCTGGTTATATTAATCTGCTATAGATGGTTAGGTTGACAGGGTGACGTCAATGTACAGTGGTAATTACATAACATCGTCATTAACATAATTCATGTCTACCTTTAGTACAATACAAGCAAAGAAAACATATTCTCATATTCTATTATGAATCCTGAACTACAAGCTTGATTATATGACGTATCATAAGAGTTCAGATTACAGATTGATTTTGGGTCAGAATTTATTATTATTATGGACAATAGGAAAAAAGTATAAATTAGAAGCAAAACATTTTGTTCATTATACTTCTCCAATACTGATACAAATGAAATCTGTTTTCATGAATGAAAATGATGGGCGAGGTGACGGTGAGGGCAGTATTGTTAAGCTTAGTTTGAATGACTAGAGAAAAGGGAGGATTGAGGACATTTCTACTTTTGAAAACCAACACAAAAAGGGGCCTCTCTGAAACCACAAGCTATCATGAAAGTTAAAGAGCAAAGTTTTCAGTAGGAAAGATGATGAATTTGTTTCAAGATGAAATTTTTATACTTCTACTTCTTAAAATATTTGATTCAATGATACCAAAATGAAAAATAGTTCACCACAAAGGTTGAATTTACCTCCAAGATAAAACAATTTTTGATTGGTACAAATCGATCTTCTTTCCTGACTGAAGTGTGCTTTTAACACAAACTGGATTAAAATCTTATTTGCATAGATAAAACATTCACTGAGTGAACACTAACTGGCCTTCTCTGTAGCTCCGTCTTTGCTTGTACTGTCCTCACTGTGGACAAGAAAACATATTGCACTATCTTGCACACCTTGGTTTTTGGTCACGTGGGGGTTGCACACACGCACAAACACACGGTCAAGTGTAGGAAGGACATGTATCATGCAAACCAGTCCATATATCTTTCGGACAATCTTTACATGATGTCTATCAGATCATTGATATCTTCATGGGATGACTAACATTACATTTCTCCAATAGCTTCATATTCATTTCTTCTGTACCGGGGCAGCATGCATTATGATAATGTTCGACCGGCTGACGGGGTCAATGACGTGGTTGCACCACCTTGGATGAGGAACAGCGTGCAATGGACCTGGACTCTCGGAGAGCCTCTATCTAGCTAGCAAAGTCAAGCCAACCATGCCTCGGGAAGTATTTACTGTCTATCTCAAGCTGCAACTCGTCAGTCTGCAGCTCGTTCATCATCACCTGCTCAGACTATGGCTGCGCTCTCGGTCGCCGTTATTTTGCGAGTTTTCTGCGTCCTTCAGCATCTCCTCCTCGCGATATTTGCGGAAGAATGGATGTCTGAGAACCTGTCTGAGAGTGGCTCGGTTGCTGGGGTCATACTCCAGCATTTTGGCGATGACCTCGAAGAGTTGTCGGTGCTCATCGTTATCTGGGTCCTTAATGTAGCGCTGGAAGAGGGTTTAGTGGTCATTAGTTGTCAACATGACATCATCACAGACAGACAACATGCACATGCTATATAATAGTCTTCAATACAATGCAGAGATATTCTGTTGAAGGCAATCGTGATTTACAGAACATTTGTTCAAAGTCTTTTACCAAATTTGTTTATTGAAAAGATATTTGATCAAATCACAACACTGACAGATTTGTATATATACACATTACAAAATAATTTCACAAAAATTTTCAACCAAATCAAATTTGACGAAAAAAACAACAGAATGCCTCATACGACGGACAATGATGGGCACAACTAGTGTCAATGCTTGCTGTATCTGTGAGTCACTTACATACAGGGCCAGTGCACACACAGATCTGAAGTACAAATCATCAACAAAAATAGGACTTGGAAGAAAATTCTGAAAATAAAGAACTAGATTAAAAAGAAAATGAAATAAGTATGAGAACGCTTGCTGACTAGGGCTGGCACACACTGAAGGCAACATGACAGGACAACAGGCAGCGAGCAGGGAGGGGGCGGGGCAGAGAGCTGAGGGGGGAGGGGCAACAAGCAGGGGTAGCATGATGCACTCGCTACAACAGAGCAGTCTCACAAGGAGGGGCAGGGCCTTACTTCTTACAGTAGCTGCTTGATTCACATGAATCATATGAAATGTTTTGGATCATCTTAACCAGCAAATCCAATTTTGAAACAATATGGCTGGTGTCAAATTCAGTGGAATCATGACTCATTGACAGGGGAAATAACCCATGATGAGCAGAAACTGGACATATTCATCCTTACTCAATCATTTTGGCAGAGGCTACTCATTCTTGTTGACAGACTTATGAAGAAACGTTTGAATCTGTCGTGATTCTAGGCAAAAGAAATATTCTAGAATATCTTGACTGCAGGTAAAAGGATAAGGGTAAAGACGACTCAAATGAAGTTCAACAGACCATTAAGATATGTCTGTTCTGAACTAAATGTGCTGTGACTTGCACAAACCGAATCAGGAATTCTTGAAACTTTGATATGTATGAAAGGCACTTGTGTTTACGACCAGTGATCTTGAAGCAAATCTCTGCAAGGTATTAGAGCTTCACCTTGCAGATTGAAAACAGCATGCATAGATGACTTATCATCCGGGACTAAAAGAAGGTTTACAACATCCACAAGAATTAAGTCCTTAAATTTCAATAACCATATATATACTGGTCAACATAAATAAGATTAAAAATCTCAATTTCTGGAATCCAAGACAACTGTAGCTGCACAGGTCCACTGAGATAACAATGTATCACATCACACAAGCAGAACTGTAGATTACACTTTCAACAGTTTACAATATACTCCATCTCAATACAGTGAGTCCACAGAAGCAACAGAGCTAACATTCAATGTTCTGCCTTTAGGTTGGACAATCAAACTCACTGAAAGACATCTGTAGATTGTCAACTGAATTGACCAGAAGGCACACTTATAGCATTGCAGCTAGTATGGTTATTTGCTCTAGTAAAAATCACCTCGGATCACAGAAGTCATCAGTGAGGTTGAGACAAGACTCATCGATGTCTGCATTGATCTCTGGGTAGGACCTGGCAAGCCTAAGCCAAGGATCATTCTCTGCCTTTCTTCTCTCCTCCTCTGCCTCAGAGTCTGCTTCAGCCCCCTCCTCAAACGGTTCAGGGGTCGGGGGCTCTGCACTCCTGTAGAATGGTTGGTGGCGCTCAGATTCTGGCATCTCAGTTGTCGTCATGGACCCCATCTTGTGATATGGGTCTGTTAGAAAGCTGAGCATCAGATCCGGTGCAGGATCTGGAGTGCTAGCAGTGGAGGGACAAGACTCTGGAGCTAGAGCTGTTGCACCTTCCATACCATCTGAGGCGGGGACTCCTGTCTGGTACCCTTCAGCTTCAGCTTGGCCGTCAGACATGGTCTGGGAGTCCGAGGGAGCATCGGAAGGTGTTGAGAAGGAGAAAGACACTTCAATGTCTGGCATCAACACCTCAGGAGCTCCTGTGAGTGGTTCTGCAAGCTCCACCTCATGGTTTGGTGAGTGGAAGCCAGAGTCCTTGGTTACATTGAGTACGTTCTGAGCCTGAACTGAGTCTGACATGGGGGAGTGAGAACTGCAGGGTTTGGGGTCGGGCATGCAGGGTGGGGAGGCAGCTAGCAAGCTGTTAGTGTTACTACCATCACACGACTCGTAGGGCGGGCACTTGGAGGACGGGAGGATGGGAGGGGAGTCCTCATGATAGTAGGGCTTGAAGAAGGGATGTTTTAGCGCTTCCTTCAGTGTGGTGCGCTGATCGGGCATATAGTCCAACATCTTTTCGATGAGATCAAAAAGTTGGATGTCTTCTACACCTTTATCTCGAAGGCCGTGCTGAAAGGAAACACAACATCAATAACAAGGAGTTGGACTACTGGCTGGATTTCACACCAGGATCATCCCTGCAATACCAACCCCGTCCTTTTGTAGGAATATCATATCACCCCACACCCAATTTGGTACTGTATTGCAAGGATACCAGTCTATATTCTACAGTATTGCATTTATAATTTTTAGAAAAACACGGTTTAAGAAATTTTGAGAATAGAAATTCATCAAGTTTAGATGTATTTGATAATTGACTATCTACCACCCATGGGAGCAGAATAGAGACTGGCTCAAACTACAGGAGGGACACGCCCACTCTCCTTCATCAAACTGTCACACGCTTCTAGGTAGTCACACTTCACTTAATTGTCAGCACATACTTGCAATTTCCTAGTGATAAGCTCAAAGTTTAACACACACTCTCATAGTAAGGTTACTCAAGATTTGGTCAATAATTTGCTACAATCAAATACTTAAATTAAATAATCCTTTTTTTAGTTTTCATTTTACATTACAATCTTTCACTTTCTATTATATTCAAAATGTAAGCATATCATGGGACACAAACATCAGGATGATCACTGTTAAGGATGAGAGATAGAAATAGATGACATCATTCTCATGCAGTTATGACGGGAACTTCATGCAGCTGACAACATCGACCAAAAACATCTTTGAACAGTTCATATTCCAACTGTACAGACAACAGTTTTGCAATTTTCACCTACGAAGTGGGCCACATTGTTCTCAAGTACCTTAGGAAAATGTGTGAAAAAATTCAGAATTCTGATTTTCTTTCCTTGTTAAGTCTAGAATTTTTAAAGAGATTTAATGGTGGAAGAATTGATTCAACTCAACAAACATGACAAGTGACAACAGAAAGCGTGTAACAGTTTCACTAAGAAGGACGGGACGGGACGAGACTAGACAAGCATGCTCCAGGTGGCTGAACATGCCCACGTTTAGACAACTCGGACACTGCAATAGAAATGTTCTGGTTTGGGCTCCTGATTGGGGCACCAAGATGCACACTGAAATCAAACAAACCTCGTCAATGACTCAGCAGCATTGCCACAATACTCTTTCAAAACTATCTCCACAATTAATGTCTGCATTTGGGTGGATAACAAAACTGGTATCTGTATTTTATAGACATTTATCTATCAAAATTTTTCCCTGAAAACACTAATCCTTGCAAATGCTTGAGTGAGTGAATGAGATTTTGTTTAGCGCCTCTTGGGCATTATTGCAGTCATTACCTGCGCAAATGCTTGAAATTTCAAGAATATCTTGCTTACAAATTTTCAATAGCTGACATTTACTCTCCAAGATTTGTTTATCCAACTGTTATATTTTTCCTTGATCATAAACTGTTTCACCAGAAGAAAATCTATCTAAGCCTTGATCATAGTCAAAGATATCATTACGTTATTCAGAATGAAAGTTCTGTATGCATAGCTTAATTGTGGAGATGAATGACATCAAATTTTACATTGACACTTGAAGTGCACCAACATTTTGTAAATTAACAAAAGCAGAATAAGCTTTAAAAGCTATAGTAGAGGTTTCGTGGCTTTAATTCCACTCCAAACTTAAACTAGAGGCAACATGCTTAATAACAACAAAATCAATCAAGCTCCAAAATGATTTTTTCTTAAATATATGTCTTTTCTACATCTAGACATATATACATGAAGTTAACAAAATATCATTTGATAAATGTAGTTCAAATTGAGTGGTCCTCGTTGCATAGGTTTGATCTTTTAGCTTACCCGAAGAGGTTTACAATTATCTCGAACATAGCGTCCTGCTGAATTCTTCTCGTCCCAATCAAAGCGACCATGGTAGAAATACTTTTGTTTTCTTTAAGAAAAGAGAAATACAAACAAGCTGTGAAACATGCAGGACAAAAATTGCTGGGTGCCATGCTTGACACTCAAACTGAAGAGAGTTGTCTCCCTTAGATGAACAGATCTTGTATTTTCAGACATCTTCCGTAGGTGATTCAAAATCTTGTCTACTCAAATTAACCCTTTAACACCTAAGAAACTATAAAAAAAACGGGTGAAAGGGTTGTGAAAATTTGATTTTGACATTGAAAAAGATTTCTACATTGGAAACAAAATTTGAATGATTTTTCGACAAATTTACAAATCCTGACTCTGCAAAATCTGTTCACACTAGACAACAGTGTACTGCTTTCAAAAGACAGTACACACAACGCAGCTGCACAATAACACTGCACTACTTATCACATGCACATACATCGGGCGGGTACGGCTGCATGCCCGTATACTTACATAGAGAGGCTTGCAGTTCTCTCGTACATAACGCCCTGCTGATGTAGTTGGGTCCCAATCAAGGCGACCATGCCAGAAGTAATTTGTTCTTAAGAGTGAAAAACACCATTTAATGCTTAAAAGTTCCCTTTGAAGTTTTTCAATTAACCTGATGCATACAAAGAACATATTAAAAATGTTTTCATCCTACAATCATCCTTTAAACCTCATTTTCACAGAATATATATTTAATAAAGTGCAATCTTCCTTATTACACACAGGGAAAATCATTTGTTATATTTTCTTTCAAATCATTAAGAAAGTCTTATTTGCAGAAAAACACAAAGAATTTTATCAAATTTTACGAAAATAGACTCATGACCTCTCTTATTAAAATCCAAGGAAGAAAAATCTAGTATCTGGGATAGAAACTGGTTTCTGTGGGAAATCCCAACCACCCTACACGATTTGAAAGTAGTCCCGAATACAAATTAAATCAAACTGACTCATGAGTCAATGCTCTTAAAATTTGGTGATGTGTTGTACTTGGCAAGTACAGCACACTATATTTTGCCCAAGAGCTTTGAGACGGTGTCCACAGGACATTAAGGTGATGTTTATAACTTACTTTGTTTTCTTGGCCATCCTGTATGGAATGGACCCAAGGATTCTCTCCATCATGGCTAAGTGCTCCTTGTTGTCATGTGTCTGTAACACAATCTGCTCATCAACACATAGTTTACAACAATCTATTTTTGCAATAAATATTAGTTTATGATAAATATTGGGTTTTTTTCAGAGGGTCTAATATTTTTTACTTAAAACCGTCTGTAGCATCCTATTCTCAGGGTACGAATGTTACGCTACCTCCACTAATCTGTACCCTGGGCTCAGAAGCTAGATACGCTCGCGAGGCCCGACTTGGAAAATAGTCAATCAAATCATTTTCTTGCCACCTTCTCGATAAAATATCATCGAGAAAACGATTGATTGGCTATTTTCCCAAGTCGGGTCGCACGAGCGAATCAAGCTTCTGAGCCAAGGGTACAGATAAGTGGAGTTAACGAAACGTTTGTACCCTGAGACAGGATGCGTCTGTAGTTCTTGAAGATATTATCAAGCAATAAAGGAAAATGGCCATTGCGAGTGACCTCATGCTACAGTTCATGTAAGTGCACACATACATAACATATTACAAAAGGAAGCAATTGCTGCATTGTTTTGCCAAAAAGGGCCAGAACAAACTATTGTCGTTTTAATCATATCCTAAATAGTATCATATTTAGGGATAGTCACAGGAATAATCTATTGAGATATTTTGACATTCAAAGAGTCGCATCTATGAAGACCCTAATAAAAGACATTATTTTTTGGTCATAATTATAAACCTAGATTTCAATATCAATTCTCCAGCTTCATGACTGTGCAACATACCTGGAATAATGTGTAGCCTGTGTACAGCTCGAACATGATGCACCCAATACTCCATACATCACACGGTTGTGACCAGCCCAATTCTGGAAAGAAAAACATATATTTTATGGAGATCAAGAGTTGTTTTGTGTCAATAGCAATAGATTTGTATTAATAAAGTAAGATAAGATGATAAGATAAGATAAGATAAGATAAGATAAGATAAGATAAGATAAGATAAGATAAGATAAGATAAGATAAGATAAGATAAGATAAGATAAGATAAGATAAGATAAGATAAGATAAGATAACACTTTATTACCCAGAAGGGAATTCTTCTTACATCTGACAGAGCATGACATGATACATGTAAAACTTAACAATAAGAATTAAGTTTTATGAAAGTATATATGAAATGTAGCTGAAATATCTGCAGAGCTAGTGTATGAGGCTGCTCAAGAGCCTAAAAGCAGGGGCTGGGATGGTAGCTTTCAATAATTTTTCTTAAATACTCACAAATTGTCAAAATGGTACTTAGGGCCCTGTTACTTTCAGGATTTATTCATAGGTTGGATAGGATCTTTGTACATTGAACTATCCTTACTTTATATATATATATCAGGTTGTAAGAGCAACAACTGGGTATTTGAGTCTAGATTGGAACGGTAAGTCTAATACGGTAATCAAGTCCAATTTGTTAACAAAGTTTACAGGCCAAAATGAGCAGTGTTTTTCTCAATATGAGACCTATCAATTGCTTGACATCAGAATCTAGGTCAAAACATTACTTTCACACAATCAAGAAATTGTTCATTCATAGAAATTGTCCTCACTTTACTCTCTGTAGTTGACTAAAGTTTTCTGTAAACATGCTGTCAATTTTAGTTCAAATAGATTAATCATCTTTTATATTCTTAATCAGGGTTGGCATCAATTTGCCACTGATGGAAAAAACCAGAGTTTTTTCCGCGAAAAATATGGAAAGCAAACAGGGCTATTGGCAAAAATGGCAAAAAATTGCAAAAACTTAAAACTTATTTTAAACCAAAATATATTATTTATTCTATGTATTTATTCTATGTATTTATTACTATGTATTTATTACTATTTATTAATCTTAATTCAATTCAAAACTCACCTAGAATAACCTCTGGTGCTCTGTAATGCCTTGTAGAAACAATGGTGCTGTGGTGTTCATGGTCAAACGTTGCTGAACCAAAATCTATCAACCGAATGTCTGTGTTTTTCACTCTCCGCTCATCACGCCGCTAAAAATTATTGCAAAACAGATTAAAAATTAGTTTTATTATTGTCAGCACAAAACCAGTTAAACCAGATAATTATAACAATCGTTTAATCCAAATTTCCAGAAGTGCTCCTTTTGGCCAGTTCCCAATTGCATATGAATTATTTGTTCACAAGTTTTGATTCTTATAATACATAATACATCAATACATAAACAGTTTTAAGAGTTTTCTTCAAAGTAAATTTCTTTATCATTTCTTTAATTATTTTTTTATACAAACAATCTGATTCAGAAAAAAATAAAATCTCACCTTTTTTTGATTATATGATAAGTCAAAATCAGAGCTGATGAATAAAATATTTTCTGGTTTCAGATCTGTGTGTGTCAGCTGATTTTCATGTAAAACTGAAAATTCAAAATAAGTATTATCATTAAAAACACATCAAAGTTACAGAGCCAATTAAAACAATCTTCGAATTTTCCCTTAGCATGAAATATGCAAAATATACAATTTTCAGCAGGGACGACTTGACCAATCAACCACCAGAAAAGCCTAACTGACTGTACACGAAGAAAAGGACACAAGTTAAATTCAGGACTAGACACATGCCATTAATGAATACTAGCCGTGAAAACACAAAGATGCACTTGAATGGATGTAAGAAATAAATTTTAAATGAATTTGTTCAGGTTTCATCTTTACGAAAATTATTTTAAGATAATGTGAAATGAAGATGATAATTCAACTGAAAAAAATATTGCAAACAAAATATCTTATACTTACAGTTAACTGCATAGCAAAGTTGATACGATATATGTCTGACTTGTTCCAGAGGATAGGGTACATAGTTATTGTCTTTCTGCAAGGCAAGAATAACACATTCAATCTTATGAATAGTTTAGGATACATAATCTGTCTTTCTTTTTGAGAATGATGAATGAATTCATAATTCTAGAGTCTGTGTAGAGCTGTCAAGATTTTATGTGCAGTAGAACTCGGATATAACGAACTCCAAGGGACCAAAGAATTTAGTTCGCTATATACGCATATAATTTAAATGATATTATATAGGGACAGAACTTGAAAATTTGTTCTCTATGTCCGATTGTTCGCTTTATCAGTGTTCTCCTGTATATGATGGGACCTTCAATGAGACAAAGTCCCTAAATAAAAAGAATATTTACATTATCATGCTTTTACTGTATTGACCTTAAACATCTACATCCCATGGGACACTTATCAGAAAGCAGAACATTTTCCAAAGACCCTTCTAGGAACAACACTGAATGCATGATTGCATTTATTAAAGTAATAGTCTGCAAGAATAACAAAGACATTCAATGTCTAGTGAGTGAGTTATTGTTAAGTGCAGCTTGGACAATATTTCAGCCATTAGAGGCGAGTTCAATGTCTGAGTGGGTGCAGAAATCTCAGATGCATACTAAATACAGTATTTCAGCCATTAGAGGCGGGTTCCTTTTTTTTAAGTTGGTGTAGAATCTGTAGATACATATTATTTGGGGTTTCCTGCAATTTATTCTATGTATAAAACTGATTAACCTCTTATATCATTGTTTACTTTCAACACCTCATCAAAGTCCTCAGATGTAATTGAGAATTCATTCAAATGAAATATTGGTATTTGTTTAATAGGAGATAAGTCAAGTCTCATTGTTCTGACACTTCGGGAGTTCTATGTATTAAACCTGATAAATCTCTCATAAATACCATTTTTACTTTCAATAACTTAGCCATGTCCTCAGATGTATTTGAGCATTTATTCAAATGAAATATTGGTTTTATAAGAAGAGGATAAGCAAGACTGAGCAAGTCTGATTGTTCTGACATTTGGGGAGTTATGTTAGAAGTTCCATACACCACACAGATGTAGCTTGAGGGTCTCAGCAGCATACACAGATACTGTGATCTGATTGGTTGGGTCTGCTTCATGACATTTAACTACACTGATGGGTGCGATTACCTCCCTTGTTGTAACTCTCTAAAATGAAGATTGATGTGTATTGGCAACTGGTGCTCATACACATGTTTCAAAAGTATCATTTGTCTTCAAGCTGTTTCTTACTTATCGGGATAGGCCAGATGAGAAATTCTTCTGATTTTGTATTTAACAAGATAAGCAACAACTAAAGTCTGTTTTTATCATGTATAGTAATTCTATCATTAATCAAAAAGAAATCAGAAACACACCAATCACTCAAACATTGCCTAGCTTCTCATATGAGTACAACATAGGGTAATGTCAAACCATTATTTGGAATGGGTCTTGTTTGGAATCAATCAATTGTTTCAAAAAATCAGTTTCTCATTTACTAGTAAATATCAAATGACTTTTTAGCCTTTTCACCAACTTGAATGCAAAACTAAGATCAAGGAATGTAATAAGAAAGGAGGTATAGGTTTGGGTCAACGTTAGTGTTAAAAGGCATGTCTATTCACATAAATTGGAAAAATTTAAATTTTGAGAGTATTTCATGAGCTATTGCTAAAAACTAAAATGATATCATTGAATTAACAATTCATAAACTATACTTACAAGGAAGTCAAAGACACTGAGCCCGAGCATGTCGAACGCCAGACACATGTGGCCATGGTAGTCGAACCAATCTAACATCCGCACACATAAACTGAAACATAAAGACAACCTGGTTATTTATGTGTCTGGATGATCCACATTAATCCAAGAAATTGCCATTTTATGTCAACAAATCAGTATGATTTGCTTCTGTTTACAAAAGCATACAGATACCTAGGTCATTTTATGAAATTTAGTTACAGCACTATCATGATGGTTTCATGGTTGAAAATAGTAACAGTGGGCGAGTGAGTTATTGTTTTACGCCGCCCGGGTAATATTTCAGCCTATGTAACAGAGTAAATAACAAGATCAACATTTTCATATGGTTAACTTGAGATAAATTGACTTGTTGCACTTTTGTTATAGAAATCAAAATATAAACAAATTGCAAAAAGGCAAATTAACTTAAAAAATATTTGTTATTTAAAGGTACAATCAACAACTTGTGATACCTTATATTATCTACTACAGCTGTTGAATTACTTGTTGTCATACCATACCCAATACTGAGGAAAGCAAATGTGCAGGTTATGTTGACCTTTTTCATAACGTAATAACTTGGTCACTGGCTTTAGAAAGGGTAGGTTCGGTTAAAGAAGGTCCCATGTCCAAGTGTTCAAATTAGCTGAACTAACTTTTCCAATAACACATTAACATAACATACAGTACAAGGCTTGCTGAGCCTGTTACAGCTATCAAAAAACAGATTAACATCTCAAGTTCACCAAAACAAGAAATGGATATTCTTCATAGTTGTCTCTATATAATATTATTTGGTTATTATATATTATATTATCTCATAATCTGTAATAGTTTAAAAAGTTAAATGTGATAAATATTGAAAAGGAGGTGAAGGATGTTAACTTGATTTTCCAGTCAGTTGATCAAATGGGTATAGTCTTTATCAGAGAAAGATGGTTTTAAAAATGATTGGGTTTTTTCTTTTGATGCAAAAAATAATCTGGTACCAGTTTTGTACAGCTCTGTAGATGTAGTTTTACTTTTCCATAGAGGAGAATTGTCAGGTTAAAAGTCTTAATGAAAGGAAAAAATAATTTTACAAAGACTCTAAGTCAGTCTAGATGATTCAGTACAAACACAGATGGATGGTGGATGGTTAGGCGTGGTATAACCGTCTCTTTACCAGGGATTATGAGGTGTTATTACACCCGGTGAGACTCTGATGAGCAACACGGTACCAACTTTATTCTCTAAACTACCTCTAAGCAAGATAAACCTATATATTGCAGTAGGTAAAATTAGATACCAAATTGATTTGTTCAGCTGTTGTAATGGATAGTGTATCTATCCCAAAGGAAATCAAACTTAGCATGAATTCATTTAACATTCTGAAGTGTAGTGTTCTGAATTAGTTTTGGGTTTTTTTCTTTCAAAATCAATTTGTTTGAGGTTAATAATATGAGAAAGTATTTATCTCAGTTTGATGGCAGAATTCCCTGCATCAGTGCAAAGCAAATTCCTGTTATCAAAACTATCTTTGTCTACCTCTTTTGTTACATATTTTATCGTAGAGATGAGAAAGAAAACCAACAACAACTCACGATTGTATTAACAAATAATATTAACATTATTATGATTTTGAGTACCATTCTTGATATATGAAGGCCAATAGCAATTCTGTTTCAAATCTTTGCAGATACCTTGCAGTGATAATTTTACCCGCAAATCTTGCATCAAATACTCAAATTAAGAAAGAACCCATAAAAATTGAAGCCAAGAGTCCAGGAATGCAAAGTTTTTTCAAGGTGTTATTTGCTTACTTATTCAAGGTCTCATTTCAATCTGATGGGACTCACAAGAATTTGTGGTAGCCAGTCCTTAGACTCAGCAGCTCATATTTGTAGACTGATCACTGAACTTGGTTGCATACATTCTGTTTTTTCGTGACTGAATTTAAGCCTGAGATTAGAATTAAGAGTGCAAAAACTCAATAAAATTATTCAAATACTTGTTTCTCATCCTAAACATTTGTAAATTTTTTAATTAAATACATCCCTTAGAAATAGTATCAAGCCTAATTTTAACGGTTATTATACATGTGTTCTTATTACACAAAGGAAAGGAACAGGAGATTAACGTAGGAGAAAACCTGAAACCAAAGACCCTGGTATTTAATTATGACTGGCATTGCAACTACAGAACCTCAGAAACACATCCTATGAATCCATATCGAAGTCTAATATTCAAAGAATAGATAGAGACAAATTTAACCTAGAACAGCTTTCAAATGTATTTCTACTAAGGGCTTAAGGGGTAGCAAAAGGGAAATAAGCAGTGGACTGTTAAAGAGGCTATGTGGAACTTGGATCACATCAAAGTATCTCTGTCAGTTCTCAAACTCATATGGTAATCAATCAGTACGACACCAGAGAGACTACAAAGAAAAGCTGCATATCTCTAGTCTACCACTACCTCTTTTCATCATTCCCCTTTCACATCTCTCCTTCATCATAGATGTGAGCTAGTACTATTGTAAAGGAATAAAGTGGGTGTGAAATTAGGGCACTGACGTAATTGAGGCTATGCTTGTACCTCACAGTCAGAATTCTAAGTCCTAACAATGATGTCACAGCCACTTAACGGACCTTGGCAATCCTCCTAGTTCCTGTGCTTTAATTCTAATTAAGTATTACAATGGCCTTTGCTTGAAAACGGTGTTAGTATCTACACCAAAAAAGTCGCATCTCTTTGCAATAAAGAAGTAGTAAATCCATATACGGTATTTGTATTTCTTCAACAACAGCATTTGCTTGAAAACGGTGTTGGTATCAACATAAACACATCGCATCTCTTTGCAATAAAGAAGTAGTAAATCCATATATTTGTATTTCTTCAACAACAGCATTTGCTTGAAAACGGTGTTAGTATCAACATAAAAACATCGCATCTCTTTGCAATAAAGAAGTTGTAAATCCATATATTTGTATTTCTTCAAACCAATTTCTTAAATGCCACTGAAAGAAGGAATATCTTCAGAATTTAATTACAAATTTGATGTGCATGGATTGGTGGTTATAAGCATTTTAGACTTCTTGCTTATGTCAAATATATTTAAATAATTTCTTTGACAATTCTATATCAAAACAAAACTTGTGTTTACAGTTTAAATCCAGAGAAGTTGTGAGACATGTCTCATCATATCACTGAGTCAAGGAAGAGTAGAGAGATTTCTGATGTAGCACTATCAGACAGTAAGCTAGATTACAGGGAAATTAGCTTGTCAAGAAGCCATCAGTTCAGTACACTATCAGCACTGTGCAATAGGTTATCTTTTACAGACCAGTCTGGGCTCCTCAACAATTAGCATGGTACATGGTTCAGGCAACAAGAACGACGTACAGTAGAACACGGATACAACGAACTCCAAGGGACCAACAAATTTAGTTCGCTATATCCAGTGTTCGCTACTCACGTTAAGCTGTCATACATAGGGCTTTTGAGGGGACCTAATAATATATCCGAGTTCGCTATATCTGTGTTCTACTGTAACTTAAAATTTGTCTATGAATATTTAGAATATTTACTGAACCTTTATCTTTGTTGTTTTATTTCTAAGGATTTTCGTTTCATGTGCCAACAGTCGAAATTAGACTTGCTGAATGAGACCTAGGCTCAGTGTTGTTCCTAGGTGGTCAGGCAAGGGGGTCATTTTTCCTTTTTTTGGGACCCCTTGCAATGGTGAAAGTATCTTACTTCTCCTATTTTTTAGGGACAAAAAGCAAAAAGGGTGGGCAAATTTCCCCAGGACCCCCTCTAGGAACAACACTGTAGACAGTATCAAAGGCTCCAAAAGAAAACAGTCATGAAGCAGGACTAAGAACTAAGGTACACGTTATCTTTTGTTTGAAGATCATTTTGTACCCAAATTTGAATTTAACGATATTAAATATATTTAGAAAAGTTTTTAATTTTCATACCAAGTAATTATCACAAAGTCGTTGGTACATCTGAAATCATTAGTCCTTATCATAGATTTAAACAAATTCAACTTTCTGAACTATGTCATTCAAAATATTTTCAAACACATCAGATGGAAAGAATGTAGACAAATAGAAACAAAAGAAATTGTGGAAAACTAAACAAGAATGGGGTACGTTTACGTCAGTCATGGAATGTACCATAATACTACGCACTTGGCATAAAGAGGGGAAACAAACTAAATGGGGAAACAAGCGGGCGGAGGTGTGCTCAATCAGACTATCGCCATGGCAACTGATCATAAACAGCATTGTTTTTTTTAACAACAGTGCTAGACACTCTACAAGAGGATTCAGGGGTGTGGAAAATGTTTTGAATCCAAGTAGAGATATCAGCTGCCGATAGCCCCTATTTCTGACACTTTGGTAAGCCAATATTAGCCACCATGTCAGGTGGTTGCTGGTTTCTTTACTTCAGATAAACGTTATCTTCTGATTAGAAGGGCACCGAGACTTCTTTGAAATAAATGTTCTGGTTTCATCATTTGCTTCTTCTCGTGCATTTGTTTACAATGGTGATATTTTGAGCTTAAGGCGAAAGAAATATATGTTGTTATAGACCTTAGATTGAAGAGTGTTAATGATAAATATCAGCCAATATATGCTTCTTTCTGAATGAATTACATCAGATACTTTAGAAAGATGTCTTTATATATTTACATTGTTTATTCTATAAACAAAAACTACTATTGAAACGAACACTATTATCACATCTAATGATAAAAATCTTTGATAAGTTAATAGGAACTCTCTGGAAAAAAACAATAAATTTTTAAAACTTCTGATAAATAGGAAATTGTCTTATGAAAAAAGAAAGCTAGCTACGAAGCAAAATACTGGCTTCTTTCTCGACCATGCTAGTTGGCAGGGAATCAAAGACGCTAATGATGTCACCATTCTGACATGCATGAATGCAGAATTCCTTTTAGGCTATGTATGATGCAGGTGAAGAGAATGTCTCATATCTGCGACTCGTGTAAGGGTTACTTGAACTTGGGACAATCATGTGTGTTTTACTGAGGCACATTCTTACTATTCTGTGCTAAACAATCACATAACTAGAAATAGGTCTCTCGTAATAATTATGAAGATTTAACTTTCTGATTAATCATTTATAGAGATTATCTGTCCTTTCTTGACTTACACCGTATGTGAGGGAAAAAACTATAAATTAGGCATTTAATTGGATTTTATAAACTTTATGTAGGACAAGCGAGTGGGTATGACAAATGATTGGAAACTTTTTTTTATATTATTATTATTATATGGATATTTATATAGCGCGCATATCCAACCATTCGTGGTTGCTCAAGGTGCTTACATTTTGTCCCCTGGTCAATGGCATTCTTTCACCGTCCGATCATTTTTTTCCAACGTAAAAACGTAAACGTAAAAATTTAAATAGACTGTACATTATAAAGGTTGAAAATCATGTAAGGCGAAGAAGGCTGTTAGGAGAATGGCACTGACAACAGATTCAAGAGCTGTATCCATTACAACTAATGCAATCACAATCCTGAACTTCAAAGAAACTAACCACATCATATATTCAGTTCAGTATAAAGATGACAACTTGTTACTTACTATCTGGCTGTTGGGTCCTTTTCTCGAAGTTTTTCCAGCACATTTATTTCTAGTTTGGCCGCTTCTCTGTATTTCTCTACATTTTTGATAATCTTCAGAGCTATCCTCTCCACGGGGCTGAAATTGAAGAAGTATGTCAGTAAAAAACATGTGAAACAATCTTAATAACAATTTATAATATATAATGACAAAACAACTAAAAGGTAAGAAGTGCTCTGATGGGAAATATCCATTCAAAACAAATTCGTATTCTACTTTCATGTTTACAAATGTACATTCCTGAGTGTTGTTCCAAGAAATGGGAAATGTGCCTACCCCTTTTGGCTTTGTGTATGACCCTTTAACGTAAATTTATTGGTCTATCTCTAGCAAAAATTCATAATAAATAAGCATTAAATGTTGTGTTACCAAGAAATGATGAAGGATCCTTATTATCCTTCTAACAAAACAGCAAACCTGTCAAAGGTTAGTACACATCAATTAAGAATTCATTTGTCACAACTCTTTCCCATGTTACAATCCATTAATATCTTGGGAGTTTTGTTCAAGTGAAGGTTGAGAATTTCCTTAAAAGCCTATGTTATTAAAAGTACTTTTCATGATGAAATTGAAAATGATTCTCAAGCATACAGTGTAACTCTTAATTTGATATTTTACAGTATAAGTAAATACTCAACAATATCCATGTGTTTATCATTTGTCAAGAAATTGATTTCTGGAAACGATATTCATTAAAAGAATATTTCCCAAATTTACCAATAATAGCAAAGCCATATTTAACCAAATTAACTATCAAACAAGATCATAAATTACACTAATGCAACAAAGACAAGGTATCAAATAAAGAGTTCCAGTTTTCAATTACACATGCTCCCTGCTACACAGCATCAAGTTTGTTTAAGCCTGTGTATCTTGGGAAAGACAATGTTAATTCTAAGCACGAGACAGCATTGCTAGCAACAGAGACACAGAGCTGATGATCCGTCTTCAATTACAGATTCAACTGGTGAGCCGAACATCTCGGATACACGGCGTGATAGAAGGGTTTGGGAACAACATTCAAATCAATACCACACTCAATGAGGGATCCACAGCATACAAAAGATCAGCCGTGGGCCGAGATTTGGCGATTCAGCAGAATGACAAGGTTCTCCTAGGTATTGATCTTGACCCATTCATTCACAAAGTCAGCCAAATACTGACAATTTGCAAAAACAAGATTAATGCACTCCTTGCCTGTCGGCTCTACACGTATGCAACTAACAAGTAATGAAGGCAACAGAGCCAAGGTTGCCATTGTTGTGATCCTCGCAGTTTCAAAACAATGGATTTAATTCAAAGCTTGTTATAAACTGACTGACATATCTCTGTGACTCCACAAGAGGGCTTAAACTTCTAACATGGAAAAAGTTTTGTTACTAGTTAAGACTAATAATAATCATTTATGATCTTTTGATGCCTCCTCAAGGCTGATTCTGTATACAGTAGAACTCGGATATAACAAACTCCAAGGGACCAAAGAATTTAGTTCGCTATATCCGGTGTTCACTATACGCATATAATTTCAATGATATTATACAGGGACGGGACTTGAAAATTTGTTCGCTATATCCGATTGTTCGCTATATCCGAGTTCGCTATATACGTGTTTTACTGTATCTCTAAAACAATGGGTAGGATTCAAAGGTCTTTTTAAGACTGGCATATCTCAGTGGCTCGACAAAAAAGGGTCAAACTTTAATGTAAAACATGGAAAATTTCGTTACTAGCCATGTTTACTAACATAACAAACATTGCTCATCTCTTGACGCTCCCGTAGGGCTGTATCACTATCTATAAATCACTAATTGATGGCAGACGAGTAAGGTTTACCTTAGGTTAGATCAATGATTTCCATAAATAACTGATAGCTCAAACTTTAAACAAATTCGAATCAACAAAACAAGTATACATGATGTTTAACCTCTAGCATGTCAAGCAACTGTTAAACTACACACTTAATCCATAAACTACAAACTGCTGATATCATAAATTTGAAGCCAACAAATGCTTCTAGTCAACTGAGTACAGCTGATGCCATAACATAGGTGTAGCTTGTAAGGCCTGTGCTGTATTCGACATAACAAGCTGTCTAGTTCATACGATCTCGTTTATATGATCTACCGTAGTCTATGAAACACCTCATATCCCTCCAGTCAGACATACCCTGTTGTTGTTGCTTGTATATCTCAGCTAGATGATATGAACAAAGTATAGGAGAGGTAATGTACCAAAGAGCTAGCGTGAAACAGGCGTCTTTGAACAACGGATGAAAGAGGTCGACGGATTTACTTGCTGTCGCTGTGTTAGGTTTGGGACTTTCAAAACACAAACCTGGCATGGAAACCAACTTTCAAAGGATATTTTGAACTTTCAATGTAGGAATCTTGTTCCAATATTATTATCATATTTTATTCCCAGCCTGACATTTAATTGAAGACAGTCACATGGGACAATGTGGGAAAACTGCCATGAATGGCCTGTTATAGACTAAAATTTAGTCTATGAAATATATTATTTTTGAAATAATTACATGCTTTTCAACATTTTTATTTCTTGGTCTCCTCATTTCATGTAAATTGCTGTAGCCTAGACTTGCTGAAGGAGAACCTAGACTGTATTAAAGGCTCCTTTTTATTTACAGTCCTGAAGCTGGACCAGGCCTGTTAGTACAGGGTAAGAAATGAGAACTTGTTCAGTAGCCGATAGCTAGTAGAAAACCTTGGGCTAGTGAAATGTATCAACTGGTGGTCCAAAGGACTAGTGACATATTAAGGATAACAAGATCATATCAATGATTTGGACTACCTTGAATTGAGTTTGGGCTATTAGTTTTAGAGATCCACTAGGCTAGTACTATGACAAAACTAATCCCGACCCTGAAGTATAATATTCTAATGATGCAACATTGTTGATAAGCAATCTTAATAACTTGATAGTGGAAAGGGAAATGAGCGACATTGGGCTGAATAATCTTTTAAAGGATATATACAAACAATCAACATGTAAACAAAACTGAATATTGCAGGAAAAATATGAAAAATAATAGCACATGTTTGTTGTGAAGTGGTCAATCTTAGGTTATCCTACGATATTATTTCCTAATAAGTTGTGATTTCTCTTTATTAGCCACATAGAAAGATTTGAAACAAAATAACATTGCGTGTAGTAAATAAAATACATCACAAAATTCAGTAAATTGAGAGTTTCAATTGAAGTATCAACATAACACACCCTTCGCGTGTCCGATTTGCCACTAAATAATTCAAGAACAGATCACATCAAAAAGGCTTAATCACAAAATTCCTAAATTAATCATTATAACATTAAGTTTAAAAAAGCTTTCCTAAGACCTTTAAAACAGAGAATATGAAGCATTGGCAGATATAGCAGAACCAAACATGTCCTAATAACATTGCTTTGCAAAGAAAACTAGTGGGTCAATTAGTGGAATTAGAATTTCTTTCTAAATCCTTACACCAACTCATTTCGGAATTTAGGAGATAAATGGACTGAAGCAGCTGCTTGGAGCAACCTTTCTAGTTAAATGGTGAGGTCTATGTATACATCAGAAAACATTAACAAATTTGCAACAGGACAAATGGATTTATCAACTATTTTCATTCAACACTTGATTTGTGTAGAAGAGTTAGATTGAAGTTATCTGTTTTCTCAAGTGGTTCAGGTCGTTCATTTCTCTTGCAATATTTCTGTACATTTCACTTATAAATGTTTTGGAACCATAAAATCATTTTAATTGTTTATTTTACAATCTGCACACTGTAATGAGCCACTGAGTTAAAAATTTTGTTTACAATTGTCACAACGTATATTTCAAAATTCTAATTCATCATGTCAAACCCCTCATCCAAATCAACTTTCTGAAATAGAATTCATACTTAAAACAGTAAAACTGCGTTCAATGGTTTCATAATCAAAATACAGAATTTGGCAAATGAAGGTAATCATGTTATTGTTATTGCAAGAGTATATTAGTACATAACTCAGTTCAAAGCAAGGAGAAAGCCTTAATGAAAGTAACAGAATGCAGAGCATGAATCAGTAAATAAACAAGGCGTTGTGAAGCTAATAAAGTCTCTCCACTTCAACACAATCACTGGCAAAGTATTCACTTCGCCAAAATGGTACAATATACGTCATAATGTCTATATTTAATCACGTCTTTCTGACACGTTCACTGAAAAAAACAGACAGGAAATACATTCAACGTCTATGATGTTATCTGCTTGCATGGTCTGGTGATGTTCAGAGGTTTTATTTTTGAAAAGTTGGAATAATATTTTCAACAAATAAGCTGCTGATGTTCTATTCCAAACAACATAGTAGTTACTCATGTACAACCGCTTTCCAAAACCAATAGAACACACACTCATTCCTCCCAGTGATTGTCTTTTAAAAAACGTTTAAGTTAAAGGGGCAGTAAGTAGCACGTTTTTAGGGGGAATATAAGATGATGTCAGGAAAATGAAAATTAATGGTTCCAATTGAAAGACAATGTATTTAAACCTAATGGAGCAGTAATAAATCAAATTTCTAACATAAAGTTTAGCCATGCGATTCCTTTTTCTTACACAAAATGAATTAAAGGTGTTCACACAAAATGGCCGCCAATGGATTTTATGTGAATCTTCATACGTTGTCCTGTGACTATGGATGATTGGTTTGTGTAATGAGATTTTTGACACTGTCAAAATAATACATTTAGCATTAACTTACAATTATCAGTGAAAAATTTGAAATATAGAATTACAAAAAAACGTGCTACTGCCCCTTTAAAGAATGTGCTTGTGTTATGAATAAGTTGGAACCATTTTCATTGTCCACTAACTGTTATGATATAAAATATATTCCCCTTGAGGTAATAAAGTAACCTTATTAACCTAATATTCTAAACAGTACCTGATAAATCGAAATAGCATCATAGTCCGAGAGGAAAATTTGCAGGAATCAAAGATTAAAAACTTAAGGATCTTATGGTTAATTTTCAACCAAAGACAACTTTCTGTAGAATAAGCCTCTTAATTGACATCCCCAACATATCAATCAATCAATCAAAAGATCCTGAATTTCACCGTTTCTTTCCTCTGACGTAAAAGTGAAATGGTTTTATTCCGCAGAGAAACGTAATAACCTCTGACCTCCCTTGAAGCTGGTCTCTTTGACACAAATCAATATAACTCCGCAGAGAGATTGTAGCCTCCCGCCCACTCAAACACTCCACGGTAGTGCATATAGAAGTTTTGTGTCTACACTCAGCGCTTGAACTGTTACTACTTATACAGCTGAGTTAATAGTTCTAACTTTAGTTCAGACTCCATTCTTTTGTGTTTTATCTACATAAACATGTATTTTTAAAATCTCATTCATTTTTACCATCAAGATTCATTCCATAGCAAATATTAATTAAAATAAATATTAAGTTTGTAGGTAATTTGTTAATGACAGTGCTATTTTGTTATGAACTCTTACTTTATCGGGTATCTTTAAAATAACACTCAGGTGTATCTTGTTTAATATAGGGCACAAATGATGATACAAATCTTAAAATTTCTGCTAAGTTTGATGACTGTTTCATATCAAGTTTCTACGCATACCGTATTCTAATACGGTAATGCAAGTATGAAATTATGCTATATTTGTTGCATTTGAACATATAAATTCTGAGATTATGTTGATAGCTAAATAAAAATTACTCGCAATTGGCTAGCAGCACATTTGTTGAAAAATAATACAGTATATTTTCAAACAAGAATGTTCATTCACAGAAAAACAAGCATTCAACAAAACACTGGAAGATGACTCCAATTATCTGTAAATATTCTCTGATGCCATTTTTGTCATAATCAAAACTAATATTATGATCAATGAACCCAACTGATAAGAATCTTGATATGATACACTTGTGAGATAAAAACATCAACCTTATTTTATTTAAAAGTTTCACATGAACAGGAATCAAATGTGAGAAGTCTTGAATATAAAGAAAAAATAATTATTTTTAAATTTCAAAGACTTTTTTTTAGCTTTATTATCAATTTTTTTTAGTCTTATAACACCAATGACAGAAATTTAACTGCAGGGAATGTGAGTCTTAAAAAAAAAATTTATCTTGATAAATCAAGTTTTTTTTCTTATCAGATGCTTGTTATCCAAAAGCGCTTGGGGGTCAAGGTTGTTAAGGAAAGTATTCATAGCAATAGAATCTCTTTGTAATTCAGTTGAATTATTTCAGATGTTCCATAAATGCTTTTATTTCACTTACTTACAAGAATACATGTTTTTCGTAATAAGGTGTCTCAATTACTAAATTGTCATCCACAATTATTCCTCAGGGAATTATCACAACAACTCTTCTAACTCTAAGATATGACATGCTAAACCTACTGAATACTGGCAAAGATGCCTTAAAAAACTTTGAAAAGCTGTTTTGCAAAGAACTTAAGACCTTATATTTTATAGTAATTGATTTTCCTAGAATTTTTTTTATTTAGAAATAACAGGAATGTGTGTTAAGCCTTATATTTTTGTTGGAAAATGAATATGAATATAAATACTGAATGATATTAAACTCACTATCAAATCAAACATGTTAATATTTGTGTTATATTTTACACTTAAAGTGATTTATAATTGATACTAAGGAATCTCAAAGATGTCAACAAAACTTGTCAAAAATACAGATCAACATATCAAGTACCATTTTATCTGTTCACCAACCAACCAAAAGCTATGTTACGCAGCAATTCTTGCTTCGACACTGTACCAAACTAGCTCAAATTCGTCTGGATTAAGTGAAACATTCATTCCTGAATAACCAACAAAAGAGGGATGGTTCAGTAAGAGGTGTTCCTGGTAATAATCCAATTTGTGGAAGTAAACTGGACAGTGATAGATTAAAGCAGTCGCCCTGACTCACACCACGCTCCAAAAGCAAGCGAGGAGGCTTATTTCTACACACTTCCTCTCTGCAGGGATTTATCAACTGATTGCCAGTACAGGTATTGGTTCAGCCGTATTTATTAACTGATTAGAGGGTAGACTCATAACCACGAGAACTCGACTGAAGGGCACCTGTCAAATGAAAGTGACCCGTGCTGTCATATTACATGTTTACAATTACATGTGAGAAATAATCGGGGTATTTATCCTTATTGATTCACTACCCATTTAGACTTGAATTTCTATGTGGCTTTATAACTGGTCATGGGTTTTTAAGGTTTGCAAAGCTCAAAATATTATTTAGAAGACAGAATTTTCTCAAATCAAATAACTTGTTCTTTTGTCATATTTGTCAACCTTTGACACAGTTTTAAAGTTTTAAATCAAATAACTTTATATTAAGCCTGTTGAGCTACAGAGCCACTAACCATGAACAACCATGCTTACTCTGAAAAACAAAATGTAATGTATAACCATATATCAGAAAACATTTCTATCATTTCTTCAGGGGTATATTTTACAACAGAAAAACTATTTCTGTAACTTACTAAATAATAAATTCTCTACTATCTACAGGCAAAGTTTCTAAGATAGTTTGCACCAGAATTCAATAACTTTCAATCAAGAAGACACCCAAACACCTTCATTGATGGTTCTTGTTCTAAAGTTCCTCTGAGATGAGGGCTGAAGTTTCCATTATAATGAGTCTATTGTACCATCTGGTAGCTGTTAATATAGAGAGAGCAGTCAGGATAATAAGTAATCAGAGCCCATCTGGCTTCAATCTGTCTGTGGAGTGGAGAGGCCTAGTCAATATAGTACATATACATATTGTGGGCAACATTGATGAATCGGGAAGGAAGGAATTTTGTGATGGCAGTCTGATAACAAAACCATAACAACTCGATGAAATGATTGTTGTAGCATGTACTGTGTAAAATTAACAACACACACGAGTCACAGACTAATCAAAACATCTTATCAATATCTATAAATGGAGAGGTTGATACAGTTGGCATAGAATTTTAATTGCCTTGGTTATGAAAAAAAGAGTAATTTCTCTTCAAGAAAGAAATCTGATGAAATTTTACCCAAATTAGTTAAAAAAGTCTGTCTGCCAATAATAAAGAAGACTATTTCATTGCTACCAAAAGAGACAGTTACTTCTGATCCAAAATTACCAAATCAAAAATAAGTCTGTCCGCCAAATCAAAAGTCTAAAGAACATCATTTATTTCAAGGAAAACATCAGCTACCACATTAATCAAAATTAGTCTATCTGCAAATAGACAATTTCCTTTCTTAAAAAAACTTGACAATTGGAAGAAACAATTATGAAGAAAAGATCGATATCTGGATCCAAACTCGGACCCACTGGGACCGAAGTGTATGGCTGAGAGGACTGCAGGAACCCTTCACTTTCTCTCAAGTCAATAAGAAATCTCTTGGTGAACCTCTAAGTCAATACAAAGTAATATCATCTTTAGCAATCCGGGCTGCAAGTCAGGCCGGTGCTGCAGCTAATCAGGCCCCCTTGGAACTAGTCATGTATATTATCACTGGCGAACAATTTATGAGAGGGACCTGATTCCACGTATTGATTGCTCGGAGCATCCCCCAAGTGAATCTGGCCCTGTACAAATATAATCTCAACAAGCGTGAGGGAAAGTCGACCTGGGAATTTACACACGTCTGAAATTCATACAAATCTCACATTTATCCCCCTACAGGCAAGGCAGAGTTTGGATGTTAAAGTGACAAAAGCAGACATCTCATAAATTTGATTTTTATAACTGCTCTTCCTGCTGGTAAATATTGATTTGGGATTACAAAGTTCTAATGGATACTCAAAAGAGTTGTTTACAAAAAGTGGAAGAAAGATGAAAAAAATATTTCCAATTAGTAACACTTTATTATTTCCTTTCATCTTTGAACAGATCTTTTCTTTGATTTGGAATGTTTTCTAAGTTGCAAAACAAACGTTGAGACCTTTTTGCTTGATTTAACCTTGTTTTCTTCAAGTGCATGAACCACCCAGTATCAGTTCCAGCCAATGAGGTGGCTACTTATGAATTGGTTAGAACAGGTGAGGGAGGGAGATCAGAAGGACCATCTCAGAAGCTGGACACTTGGTTATAAAAACAGGAGGAGAGGTATAGAGAGCCAACATTCCGTAGTCCTGTCTTTCACAGACAAAGAATGTAAGGAATTGGTGCTTCCAGGATTGGGCAGAGTGCCAAAGAAAGGAGAAAGAACCATCTGGCTTGATGTCAGTCCCGAAAGGAAGCACAAATAACCCCCACAAGCAGCCACTCTCACTCCCTCCTACAAGTTGAAGTATACAGCTATTAACTCTCACGTCCAAGATTCGTTAGTCATTGAGTGACAGACTTGATCAGACTAACCGAATAAAGGCAGAATGTGGGACAGACTGCCAATTCATATGAACTCCCCGAAGAATAAGTGCAGTACTTTCAGAATATTGTGAGCCTTTTAGCACTGGTCAAGGGCTTAGAACCATTGGAATTAACACTGCTATAGGACTGAGCGTCAGGATGATGTACTCACTGTGAATGCAAACGTTTTTTCACCGACATAAATAATAGAGGATTTGCATTGAATATTTGTATCTCTCATAGCAATCAAATTATTTCCAACCAATATCTTATAACCAAATCATAAAGGAACTCAGAAGCATTCCAAGAAGATGTCACTGTTAAGGGTTCCAGCAGCATCATGTGACTTGGGACTTAATAGCTAAAAGGAACATTTCACTTTTCTAGTATAATTGAAGTGAGGGCCCACACTGCCTATGTTGTAATAAATTGTGTTGGAATCTTGTGGTACCCATGGTAATACTGCACTGAACTCAAGAAGACATGATTCGACTCAACCCACGGTGTTGACAGCAGATATATATCTGGCAAGCAATGAATGCACCACAAGATTTGAATTCAAATTACTTTCAACTTCGCTATCAAAGCCCTAAGCAAAACAAATTTAGCATTCCATAATAAATTTGGTTCATATCATAATGCAACACAATATTTCTGTGTTCATATTTCATAACCTCATTTTCATTTCTGACACTTTGGATCAAATAACACTTCCATTTGGAAATTGAAAATAACTTGTCAAGTGCTTGGAATTAGCGTTTAAAGAATATTGATATTCGTATGACACTTGTTATTCAGGGTTGCAGTCCACTGACCCCACACCCCCTGTACTTTGGTATAAGGACTCATAACAGCTAAAAGCTGATCAAGTTTAAATTAGATACAATTTCTTTGTTTTGAAGAGTTTCCACTGTTGTCAAATGTTCAGGTAATGATTTATTCATAAATTTTAATAATCTGGTTGACATTCAAACTCAGGACATCATGCATACTGAACATCATTTTTTGATTCAATGGAAAAATGGCATGGAATATCTGTAGGGATTTCAAATTATCCTTTTTTTTGGGCCAAAACAGACAATTCACAAATAGATTTTATCAAAAAATTATGTTTATGTCAAAACTAGCTGGCATTGTACCTAAAATATGCATGTAGAGGCATTACCATGTAGAAACTATGATGGCCTTGAGGGTCCAGACAACACTAATGTGACTTATTGCAATGATTCTTTCAAAGATTATTTGATGAATCTTTTAAGTGGACTAACATACTAATGAGAAGTGCTTAACTCAAAGTAACTTCAACTCACCACTGATTCAGGTAACTAACTTTACATTTATGTACCCATTACTCTTAAGAATCATTGTGAGAACATTTCATAAACATTTTAAAAACTTGTAGAAACAATCAGAAAGTATAATAAATTCAAAATGGAGTAATGAAAGAATGTGCAAAGTACATCAAAATGATACAACACACAATCATTGATATCATTGATTTTTCTTTTGTGATATATGTCTAAATCTATTACTATAGTATTACTCTTAATCATTGTTAAATGATTCAAAACACTGTAACAATACATAAATCATCTCTAAATACATAGGGCAGGGTTCAAAATGAGCACTAGTCTGGTAGCTCAAGGCTAGTGAAAAAGATGCGGGTCTAGTAAAAGGAATGATTGGTAGTCCGGTGGACAGGTTCAATGAAACGAAGATATGATGATGTAGATGTATTTGGCTAGTACTCTCAGAAATGCACAAGTCCTAATGACTAGTATCCATGCAAAAGGACAATTTCAACTCCTGAAGGGTTGGAAATCGTTTTATGGTCAAGTCAGTCCAAATGATGTTTCTAGATGACCTACTTAACCAGATCCTGCTTTTTACCAGATAGAACCTTTTGTAGGGTTATATATGCTGGGTTATCATAAATTTACTAAATGGTAGTCCGAAGGCCTAATTGCATATTGACGAAATAAGTGAACTATTGGTTCAGAAATTCACTAGTGGGAATGGCTTGTGCTGTGACAAGACTAATTTCAACCCTAAAGTGTTGTTCCTATTGTGTCGTTTATGAAAATTCTGTTAGGCCCTACATAATCATAAAGGTTCTCTGGGACAAGCAAAAATGGCGTGCAAATTTACCATGGGTTCTATCCAGACACAATATTTTTACAGTACAAAACAATTGATACAAGGGGATCACAAAACACATTCGATAATTGTTGATCCTTAAACACTCACCTTTGCATATCCTTGCATTCTACCACTTTGCCGAATGTACCTTCCCCTAACGTTTGTACAACTTCATCTGAAAAGGAGACAATAATTGGACTTCAGAATATGCTGGCACTGAGACATACCTGAAAGAAATGGACACTGAAGGTTATGGCACTAACAGTACACCATACTTGCAGACTTGCGACCTGGCAATACTCTCTTCATTAGCAGCTAGGTTATGTCTCGAAGCTTCTGCAATAAACTGTATTGCCATCAGCTTATTGCTCCTTCATTATGTTTTGTCTAACCTTGTTAGTATACAGCCAGTTACCTGTGTAAGGTGAGCTATTTTATCTTCTTCAGATGATCGCTTATATATATCAAAATGCAGTTTGAGATTCTTAACCATTCAGAAGAATTGTCACGGTGTGCTCATTTAGACAAATGAAATTGTGAATCTCTTGGGTGATATGAAATTCAAACTGTGATGAATGTGGATATTAAATGTGCCACTTAAACAAATAAATAAATTTCATGGGATGACTTAGATTTACAAAACAATGATTCAGCAAAAAAAATAATTTAGGAAATGTGACAGGCTAAAAAGGTTAGTTGTGATGGGAGATATCCCGGCAATAACGATCTCAGCAAGTCTGCAGTAGTATGAAAGAATTCAAAGTGAAATGAATAAATCTGCCGCATCAGCATTTTAATAAGCCAAAGTTTATAATGCTCTGAGCTGTGGGAATCATCCCCCAAATACATGGGCAGCTGCAGTGTCCTCCCACGGCAAAGGTTGCCAATAAAAGCAGAATATCACAGAAAATAACAATAATCAAGCATTTGCTATCATTTTTTAAAATATCAGCATGAAAATGAGGCAATGGTAACAACAATAACATAGATATCCTAGACTAAACGTTACGGAAAGTTGAGTACATCGTGCTTGAAGGACGTCGCCTTGGTGATAGATCAGGTGACCATCGTCATCATCGTTGACGCTTGGCGCTCTTTCACTGGACTCCGGCTGCTCCTTTCAACCAAACCGCCATTTTCATTCCCATCATTCAACAGGTCCACATCACAGGAAGTGGTCAAGAGAACATCCAGCATTGTCGCAATTTGGAGTGGGGGAGGACAGCAATTCAGTCATCGTAACGGCAATTGGGCGGCACGACACGCCACAATCGGCACATGAGATAAACAAGGGGAGGCAAGGCCAAGTAAAGATTGTGTCAAAATTCATGTGTATATACAACGTCATACACAACACAAGAATGTACTAACAGTAACAAGCATACCTTACTGTAATTCTTCGCAACTTTTGGTAATAGGCAATAGAGTAGAGAAATATTGCTTTAAGTGCTCAGTCATTATTCATTTAAAGTCTTGAAGAAATTGATACTACTATAAAAACATTGATACTGCTTACTTCCAAGAAATGCCATATATTTATATATATGTATGTATATAAATTAAACATGATTCTATTCTGGAAATGATGACGCTGGAGGGTGTATATATATCAATTTAGAGAACTGTAAGGTAAAGCTGGTAAGACGATATAGACAATTTTACTGATCGTCATTTCCATTGCTGAAACACCTCCAGGACATCATTTCCATCAGGAAGGCAGCCAGAGATTTCTGCAGTTCAACCGGTACATTGCACAAACAGGTAGACTTGAACATCATGAACATCATTAGATCATGAACAGTTCTTAGCTTTCTAGATCTGGAGGCCGTTCAGTTTGAATCATCTTAGCGGGGTTGGTTAGGGAGTCACTTAGGCAACATTTCGGCCAATAGCATGAGGTCACTCTGAAGAGGTCGTAATTGTTTTTGGTAAATATGTCTTGATTCATAAAATTTGAAGGAACCCAAATGATACAGCAACACTGCCAAAGACCTCCAATGAACAAGTTCTCATTGATAAATATCTTCACAAGGAACATTGTAAATTCAGCAGCACCTTACAACTAAGAATAAAGATATTACAGAAGACTAAATCTAACAAGAGGGATGATATCAGAGCGAGACAGGGACAGATTTCCTTTAAAAGACTGAGGCTTGCTAAATGGGTCTAGTCCTGCAATCTTTAGAAAGTGCCTTAACAAATCTAACACAAAGAGTGCTTGGTGACTATCCTTTCACGAGTGTAGTCCAACTTGATCATAAAAATATTACCTTATTAATATAATACATAATTGCTAAAATCTATTATTTTAAGTAATGTTTTTTTAAAGTTAATTTTTTCGGAGAAATTTTCATTCTAGAAAATATTTCATATTTTACAACTTTGTTGATAGAGCCAAGAGGTCTACCGTGAGAACCAGAAAGTCTGAAAATTATTTCTAGTATTTCAATTTGACAAAATCTATGAATCGCTTGATTTATCTCACAAATGTTATATCCCTTATAAGTCCTTACAAACCTGTAATACATCCCAGTCATTTCAGACATAACAAATTTGGTCTACGAATGTCAAGGTCACCGTCTAGAGAGATTAGAATGATGAATAGTCTAGACCATTCTCACTTGTTCATCTCAAACAATGTGTGAGGACTGATAGGAGTTGAGGACACAGGAAACAGTCAGCATTAAGTGTACGGGATCCATTAGAGTTGATAGTTTACTACCAGCCCAGAGGCCTACACTTAAATCTGACATTTGTGCAAGAGGACTTTCTGCCATCTCTCCATGTCCACTTTCTAACAGTAATTGCAATTAGCAGGGTTAGTGGCCTTAATTGGAGGATAGTCCTTTAAGCTTACAATGATAGCCATTTTAGGACTGCCATTAAAGGGTTCATATCATTTGAGCTCTGTATTTTTCTCGCGGAATTGTATGTTTTGATGATAGTCCCTCTAACTTGCAATGATAACTGTGTTGGGAGTTGCTGTGAAGTGCTTAGTTTCAATAATAATATTATTTTTCACTTCCCCTCTGTATTATTCTTGATGATCTAATTGATTTTGAAATTTCAGGATACCGATTGCAGAAAATGTGTAAGATTATGAATGACTAGTAATGTACTCCAGTGGAAATAATTTTTGTTTTTGTTTTATATTGAAATATTTCCATGAAGTTGTATACCTTTTATAATTTAAAAAATAATTCGTCAATTAGTTTGGTATCACTGAACTCTTATAAATAACATAATTCTGTAAAAAAAAAACACTCATCATAAGCCAAAATATTTTTAATCTGGGTTCACTAGCTCTAAAAGTAGACCATTTCCAAACTTCCGCAGATGATCAAAATAGGTGAAGTAAAGAGAAATAAACTTTGCAAGTTCACATATTCATCACAGAACTTTTTTTTAGATAAATCACTATTGGGAGAGTTCTCAGCAAACATCAATGATTCTGGCTGTATTGAATGTCTTCACAGAAAAAAACTTCAAAGGGGACAAAAGCAGTAAAGGGAGAGAGTGGTAAACCAATTCAGACCAATCTTGGTCCTCAGTAGGTGATGAGACAGTTATATTACTGGATCTACAGCCCCAGTGAAGTCCTTTGCCCTTGTGGAATACAAACTATATTAGGCAGCTAGCTCCACATTGATTGGTCAGTCAAGTCTTTGAGGAGTAGGCAGTAATCATGTTTACATCATAGAGACAAACTGGATGAGTGTCTTAGCTGGTCAATATTGACTGAAGAGTCCATATAACTCGGAATCAAGCCACTCAGTCGGCATTAGCAGGACAATTGGGTATTTGGATCCTTAATTAGGCAATCTTACACTACAATGGTACCTCTGCCTATCATTGTTTTCAATATTAGCTTTTGTGTACCGTTTGATTCTGACAATCAATGACCTAATCAGGGATACATACTCTAGATTTAATTTCTTGCTTAGATGAGTTTGCACCAAGATTAGTTTGAACATGGGCAAATAAGATTCCTGCTTGAATAGTCTGAAGCTACTAACCTTATTGGTTTGATCATCTCATTACAAAAACATTTTTTCAGAGCAAATAAGTTTAATTTGGAATGAGTTTCTAAAACCAGAAGGTAAAATGATTCATAACATTACTTTATCCTGAGAATATTTATTCATTCCAAAGGCTTAAACTCAGAATCAGTAATTTGAAATTAAGATTTGACACGGAGACATAGATTGGCATGGATCTGTCCAAGGCATATATAGGCTTGGAGCCTACTTGGTGAAACCAGACACCATGAAGGCTAGCGTTATCTGCCTGTACTTCTGCCGTAATAGCATCCCTCAATGAAAACCTCAAATATCTCAGAATCGGCCATTATACCAGTGGAACTGCATTGCCTCTGCTAGCCAAAATAAATCTACATCTTATGGTTTTTCTTATGAATACGTATAAATCTGACATTTCGTGTTTGCCAGGCACCAACAGGGTCCCAAAGCATCAAAACAGCCAAGAGATCAATTTTACTCCTCTCATCCTTGCGGAAGCGTTTTGAAAGATGTCTGGAATTTTAGTTTAATCTTGCGCTTGGCGTTGATCTATTCTCGGAGGCTTGTTGAAAACCTTTGAAAGTAAACAGTTTACCGTTCTTTGAATATGTATGTATATGTATCTCCATGACTCATCTCAAACAGACAAAGTGTTCAGTCATTCGTCTTTCCCCAAAATTCCTCAGTGATTAGAAGTCACTGGAGATCTTGAAAGTAATTTACAAGTCAAATAAGGACCAAAGCAAGAAAACTTTTGGATTATGGCAAACATTCATGTCAGATCATAACAAATAACAATATTCTAGAAGAAAATAGCAATTGTCTTATAATATAAAAACTTCAAGATATGATATGTTTATGACCTATGATCAATTCTGAAACGGACCCTAGCTTGACTTGCCCTACATACTCCAACTCCTACATCAACTACCCAATAGGCATTCATAGCACATACCTTCTTGGGCAAATTCCGTTTTGATTCAGTAGCAGGCATATTTTTCCCCCATTCTTTAACTTCCTTGAAAGCAGCTAAAACATCTACTCTCATGTCGAAAGACTGAGCCAGGAGCCTGCCCCTACCACAGGATGGTAGTGAGCCAGCGGAGGGGTAGGGGGTAAGGGAGGAGGGGGTAACTCCAACGGGGGACTCCAAGTAACAAACTCCGCTAAACTTTCAGTGGCACCGCAAACAACAAAACACTGCACTGCTGATGACTTATCCTTCCTCGAAAGTCTTCCGAGTTAGAGATGGGGGCCAGAGCTTGTTCCCCTCCAAACCTTCCTCAGTACAAGTGAACAGTGGCCTGTCTCTACTCCAGACTACATGGGAGAGGGGTGAAACTTCATCCCCAGAGGTAGAACCTGCTAAAAATAGACTCCAGTATGGTAGCAGCCGCATCTGCTAGAGTTTCACTCTCCAAAACCACATGGGTGCAGGCAGCAGCAGATTGAGGGGGAGGGGAGGGAGAGGGGGGCCACATGAATTCCTATGGTGTCCCTTCCAAACAAAATGGCTGCTCTATGTAGCTGGAGGCTTATCTCGTTAGCTGGTACTGCCCATGCTGGCCATTATCTACATGGAGCAAGGTCCTGGCAGCAGGGCAGGACAAGTGGAGGATCTGGCTGGCTGGAGACATCAGCTGAAGAACCCTGCAGTTTAGGACCATATTAGCTAGCTCACATTTCAATCTTACTTAACTCTATGCTGCATTTCTTACATGTAATGCCTTATGACTTCAGATGTTATGTATCTTTGAGGTATCATGATGCCGTCTTTTCTAATATTGATTAATATTAAGATGCTGTTACCCAAAACATAATTTGATCTTTGATTCAGTTTGAGGAGGACGAGAAATAAATCACACTTAAAGCCTGAATAAGTTTATATAATTTACAGGTTATACTGACATTTAAAGTTGTAAATAAGACTTAAAAGCGTGACTTTTTTTTCTCAGTTAAGTTATGTCTTTGAATCTTAATGAGTCAAATTAAATTTGACCATTTAAATTAACAAGTTAAATTTATCACTTTTTTTGTATTTATTATCTAAATTGATTTAAAGCAGATTCCTTCATTTGATGCCAAAACATGACCATATGTATTAACAATGTCTATTTACTTAGACTATCGTTGTTTGAGGTTATTTTCCAACATAATTAGGCTTAATCTGAACAGCTTCCTTCTTTTGAAACCCAAATGAGAGCCAGTGTTAGAGATACGGAGGAAAGCCCTACATGACTGCCTTCTACAAGAATGATTAGATGACACTGTTAACTGGGTGCTAATAAATCTGACCGGCACTATGTTCAGCTGGCAGTCAGTGAGATAACAGGAGACATAAATCACACACTTAATCCAATAATTATGTAAATGGCGAAGGAATCAGCTTAGAAATAATTAATGGATATCAAAGAAAATTTTGTCACAATGATGTAAAGATTTGTTTGGATTTCAATCAAATGGAGATCCTGGTTAAACTTGTAACAAGAAAATGGCTGATTTGAGAATATTAATGTATTAATGTTTTTGTTGATCTAAATAAATATACAGTATCAAATGATGGAGATACAATTATGTTAAGACTGCAGTTGATTTGAAGATATAAAACAGTGAGATTTAAAAATCAAATTTGAATTTTATAAAATATTTTATGCACTTATTTTATAGGCCAGTACTCAACAAGTTTGGGATTGCTATATGCTGAATGTAACAAATAATAAAATATGAATTTTAAATTTTAAATTTCAAATTTAGCACCATACTAATTAAATATAATTACTCTTAACAGTACACTTGATAAATTATTATTATACAACTATATTATTATAATAGTTTAAAATAAAGAGTTTAAATTTTTTTTTAAATCTCATGTATTCAAGAATCCAAATAAAGTTTTTAAACACCTACCCTTGAATATTTAGTTACAACAAGAGAGGGTATCCATTAGTAGTTGATGAGGGCTGTAGACCCAACTCAAAGCTATTAGACAGTGTAAACAGCCAAGCTTCTTCAAGGAAGAGGAGAAAGTTGAACCGGTAAACATCCCCTGTGTTGTGACTAGCCACAGCATCCATACATACGAGGGAGTGACATATTAGCATTCTTTGCACTGACATGCCAATCACTGCCTCTAATGAGTCTCATAATTAATCCGGTGACATCATGGGTCAGCAACGTGAATGTGTTGGACAGTGTTTTGTTGTGGAGTCCAGCAGCCACTTGCTACTGCTGCTGG
Organism: Steromphala cineraria; assembly: GCA_916613615.1. Taxonomy (NCBI): domain Eukaryota; kingdom Metazoa; phylum Mollusca; class Gastropoda; order Trochida; family Trochidae; genus Steromphala; species Steromphala cineraria. Next base: position 72,183,543 of record OU744720.1, on the reverse strand, counting down.
TGAAGTGACCCAGTTCACTGTCGACTCCCTGACTGAGTGAGTGAGAGACTCCAAACTGAGCTAAGCACTCCCTTCCTGTCACCAGACCTCCACTTACATCTATGTCAGTGTTAGCGTACACCCTGACATTCCATCAGAGCCGCTGCACTCGGCCCTCCAACCTCTACATTTGGGACGGGAGGAGAGTCACAATATCTAATGTGTCACGCTATTGATCCAGTCACATAATAAGTGAACAGAAAACTATTTTCATGAGTTGTATGGGCCCTTGGAGTCGACTTTGGCAACACTGAGCAATTATGTTGTAGAGTGACAGTCCCCTGCTAACAACATGGACTCCATGAGTAATTGGCACAAATTAACAAATTGTTCTTGGTCGTGGACCTCCTAATCACTTAACCGAAGAAAGAGTCCTGGCGACTGCAACAGATTAAACGGCCAAATGGTTTGAGGCCCGAGTCAACAGTTGTGTGGGGTGTTCAATAAAAATCATCAATATTGGGAGGAACTGTGTCTGGCCTCCAAGAACTGGCGCCGAGTTTGGCAGGCAACAAGACGGAGAGTCCATCTGCCCTAGAAGGCCCCATCACTTGGACAATCTGCATCCAGTACTGGTCTTATGCATAGCAAGCCTGGCCCTATAGCTTCCCCATCTCTATTCACAAATCAATATCGAAACTTGACTGAGCACTAGTCAATGTGAAATTTCTCTACTTCTATTGCCTTGTCCAACCACAGAGCCTGGCTCTATATCCCAAACGCTCATCAGAAAATTTTGGCACACATTTACTAGATCTGCTCTCAAACAGAGATTCAGACAGAATAATGACCCAACAGTCATTTGTATGCATGTGGGGCTATTGTTCTGTCGTCGTCAAGCTATTTGATAAAGACTGGTATTAGTCTATGATGCAATGCCTGCTTAATGATCCCCCTTCTAACTAACAGAGGAGGGTCACACGGCCGTGTACCTTGCTTGTTCTTCTCTCAATACACCTAGAATCATATCACTATCTACTCTATATATCTGTATGCATCTTATCAAACATGTATCTCAGCAGCTGCGACAACTAGTATTGTAATACTTACCCCATGTCATGCAATGGCACTTACCGTTTTCTTGTTTCACTGCTTATGAGCCTATCTACTTTACAATAAGTTATTTCGAATGTTGTAAAATATATTTCAAATCAATTTTGATATTTATAGACTTTGAGATCACCTTCAAATACTTCGGAATATTTCATGTTTGTTTCGAAAAAATTCCAATCGCCATATTCAAAAATCATTTTGTATTTTATACCCACCTGACGCAAGACATAGCCATGTGAACTTTGACCCCCTCATAACTTTTCTTCCTAGTTAACTAGCAGTACTACTATACAAGTTCATGTTAATAACTGCACAACCAAAATGGAGGATAAAGAATACCTACCCGACTAGACCCTGTGGAATACGACCGTCTATTTTTCCGCTGTCGGTTACGTCTCCGCTGCCTGCGGCTACTGTGATGGCTGCCGGAGTGGTATCGTGAACTGTGGTCCGACTCGCGGTAATGGTGGCTACGACTGTGGTGACTGTGGTTGTTTGGGCTCAATGATCTTGACTGTGAGTAGGATCGGTCCCTGTGACGATGTCTGCGATGTCTTGGTCTGCGCTCACTGCTGATACGGCTGTAAGAGAGGAAAATAATTGGAATTTTGTCATAAGTAGTAATAGGCATAAATCTTTTAGTAACTTATGATATAAAGGAAGCCAGCAACAAGAGTTGAAAGTATTTTTGGAATTGAGATTTCTCCCAGGTTCTGAGAAAACCTGGTTATTTTGCAGCGTTAAGGAATGACTATTTACCTAATTAGAACTAATGTGATACAAACTATTATTGGGATAGCCATAGACTAATGTGAACCACTATTGCAATAGTTTTGGAGTTCAACAAGGCTAGGGCAATACTTCAGTCATAAGCAGTAGGTTTAATCAAACTAATAACTTCAGTCTAAACAGTTTTGTTAGAATCATCTGAATCATGACAATAAGCGGTCACCTGTAATTCTGTTTAAGTCATGAATTTTAATGATTTTTTTCTTTAGAACCACAGTAACAAGAGCTCAAATCACAAAACATAATAAACAAATGAAATGAATTCTGATAAAATTGCATAAGATATAAAATATATGCAAAGCAATCTGTATAAATTTCAAACCAAAGTATATAAGATAGTTAGCATATCAGTATCATAATTGTACAATATTGTGTGCTGTTGACGACATTATTAACATAATAACTCATCATCTTAACTGTCAGGTTGACAGAAGGGTAATCAATACAGGTCTGATTTCATGTGAACTTGTAATGAATCCTAAAGTAGCGGACACTTTCAGTGTCAACTCTATGAATAAAGGAAAAGTGTCAAGCCCCGGTCACTAGAAGGTTCAGATGGTCTCCAACTCAATCATTACCACAACACACTCAAGCTTACACTATCTGACTTGTATTGTTACTAATTAGGATGTAGATTGATGCAGATGGCATAATAGTGGACCTCAAATAATGGGACACTTGTTTTGAAGGTTCTGTATTTATTGAAACATGTTGGTGTAAACCCTACCAGTTATGAAGATGTCAAAACAATTCAGTTTCTATACAAATTCAAGAATTGATATCTTAGGAATGGAACAAAGTTTCATGCTAAGACACATGCTACAATTTCAATTTTTCATTGTCTTGTCCACCGTGCAATCTCCTAAATGTAGAGTTGTCTCCGTCATCTTATCAATCAATCAACAAGGAAAACTATCTTGAAATTTCTATAAACATTAACAAACAGTAGTTATGTGTTACATTAGATAGCCAGAGTAGTAACCAGTGATTAGTACAGACATGATTTTTATCTGGCCATGATCAGGGTTTTTAGAAATTTTCTAAATTAGAAATGAGACGTTACAATACATTCATATCAACAGTAAACTTGTAAATTTAATGGGGTAGTGTGGAAATTGCCTATGGCCCAATCCATGAGTACCCAAGTTCTATACAAAGTGCAGGTTGGTGAGCACATGTCTGAAGACCAGCAATATTACAAGATGTATTCAGTAGTCTACTGACCCAGTGGCATTCTCCATTTACAGGGGAACAATCTACAGAATATGTACCAGGTTGGTGTATGAGGAGAGCGATGGACAGACAGACACATAGACTTACTCCATAGGTGAAGAAAATGCAGTCATATATTATTATTGAGTAGGTTCGTGCATCAGCCATTTTGCGCTCTGGCACGTATCCTCTTTTCCCTCTCTCTGAATAGGTCTACAATATTTTCCCATGAGTTGTTTTGATTCGTCAGAAGTTCAGACAGGGTAGCACTAGTGTTATAATGCAGTCATATAGACAGATAAAGACCAATATATAAAGAAGGCAAATAGGAAATTTCAAAGATTGGAGACACAGATGGATATATTAAAGAGTCACACAGAATAGAAAGGCAACACATTTATAAAAGAGAGACACCGATAAGATTTTTAGACAGGAAACAGAAAGATTAATAGGTACAGGGTTTTACGGGACGCAACTTTCCTGAGTATTTGACGCAGAAAATGTCAGGAGGACCCCCAAAAACTTATCATGTGGGTCCTCTGTGACTCTGTATTATTCTGATACAAATATCTAATCTTTCAATGAAAACACTTTTCAGTATGATTTTCATGTCAATATGGTATTAAAACATCAACCAATAACCATCCCATTATAGGCAATTCTTTATCAACCTTTCCATTAAGTATGAAACTTCTATAATGTTTTAAGGACTCCTGAAATAGGAAAAGGACTCCTAAAAATATATGCTCCGAGTCCCCAGGACTCTCAGTTCTGATTGACTATGTAAAACCCTGTAGGTATATTAAAAGAAGGACAACTGATACAATTCTTAGAAGAAAACAGATTAATAGAAAGGAAACAGATTCATATTTTTCACAGAATAGAAACACAGATCAAAGAAGAGAATAACATAACATATACAAAAGACATGATGGATCAGTTCAATTGTAGATTGGCATACACAGACATACAGATGTACAAAGGGACAGGTCAATTGCTTCAGGAATGGACATATGGACAGACAATGTTTACACAGCTGCCCAAAGTATTTCACTTCCCTAAATTCATTAACACTTCCCCTATTCCTGAGATAGCACTCCCCATTCTACTAGGAGGGACAAGCTACGCATACTTATGCTTGTGAATGTGCATTTGTGTACAGCTCACAGACTGTTGTTTTGTAAGCTATATTTTACTTTTGACTAAACATAACCTGTTGCAAAGCAAGTCTAGATTATAAATGAACATTTCTGAGGCTTCTTTTTAATATCTTTTAAAAACTAAAGAAAGAAATACCTTAAGATTAGCAAAGATTTAAAACCATTTCATCTGTCAGAAAATTTTGAATACATATCGCAGAAAATACAATTATCAAGTAAATTACAAATTTAGTTCAAATATGACTCACTCTTAATTAGGCATAAATTTCAAACAAAATGTGGTAATGTTACTGAGGCAACAGCTGCTACAGTTCTGTAACATACAAAAGTCTGGCTTGGCTCAAGATGATTAATAAAGGTGCTTGAAGATAAACTCTAGAACAGCTATCTTGGGTTTGGATGACCCTGCCTATACAGCTTGCAGAATGTAAACATGATGGGAACTGAAACAAGGGGCCTACTTTGGGAGTTCTAAAAATCAGAACTATTATTCCATAATTTTTAAATGGCTTTGACTAGAATAATCTTACTGGATGCATCGTATTATGTTTTCAGTATCATTCAGTATTGATTTTTCTGAATACAGTTTTAATGAAACATAATGTAAGTTAATCATGGAAGAAGAGGTAAATTTGAATAGGATAAATAATATTTCTGCTGGAATTGTAATGACAAAAGTACAAAGACTATTTGATTGTGAAATATTCCCTCAACACTTTTGATGCTAAATTAATTCGTAACAAACCATTTGAATGTTTCATATGCAGGAATAACATCTCCTAGACTGTATAAAACTTTCAAAATTCAGCTTGACAGGGTACACTATCGATAGGGAACATGGAGAGTATACAAAATTTAATTTTTTCCTAGATTAGAATAAATGATGACTTGAGCAAGAATTTCAAGCATGTCTATTTGAATTCATTGTTTCTTTATAGCCCAAGAAGGGAAATGAGTTCTAGAGTGGTTGCAATGATGTAAATTGGCTGATGTACCTCATAGAATATTTGGGAGTCAGCACTGAAGACTTTGTGTTTAGATCCAGAACTATCTCAAAAGCATAATTGGATCACTATACTTATCACTAATGCAATAGTAGTTTGCAATAACTATTTCTATCACAATAGTTAAATCATGTCAATAGTCCCTCCTAGGTAATACAGAGTCTGTACCTATTACAGACTATATTTCTGCCACAGTGACAGATCTCTATCATGTTTATTGCATTACCTAGTTGATGACATTACATGCTGCTTGTGATGAGATATCCGAAAACGAATGCCTAGACTTGGTTTAAGTCTTTAAATTTGACTCGCACTAAAATCTGCTCAAATCTGAAATCTATTAAAAATTTTCATAAAATCAACGTCAAAGTAATGAAGCTTTCGTATCTTCTTAAAAACTTTCTTTGACATTAACCTTATTAAGAGTCAGGCTGAGAACAAAGTCTTACCCTAACTGTACTGAGATGAGCTATCGTGATAAATTTATTCATAGGCTCCCTGCTGAAATATATCTGTGCCTTCAACACCATATGGTGTGCTCATATGATTGTGTATCATCTAGTTATGCAACTATTGAACTAGTATGGATGTGAGTTGGTGTAATGTTTACTTCAGTTGAGAAATCAATAGACAATGCCTAGGAAATGATTTGAAATTTTAGGAAACTTGACTCAAACATGATACATTTGTTTATCAAAATGGATAATGGTAACTAACAAAATTCAAAGGTTGGGTATTTTTTTAAGGAATTTTAAACTTTTATTACATATTACATATTATCAGTGTTCAATAACACAATAAAAATAATCTCTTATGAGTGAGTTGATCTATGGTTGTTTCTTTGCTAACATCTCCTGCATAACTCGTAAACATGTAGCAATAATTTGCATTATTTAAATGATAACGACCACATGAAAAATTTAAATAAAAAATAAAATTTTAAGCCCAAAAATGTATATATATCATTGAAATAATCTTTACACGTTGTGAAATAAGGGTCAATATTTTCTGATTAAATCGATGAGTGAGTGAGTGAGTGAGTTAGTGCTTAACGCTGCTTGGGCAATTTCTCAGCCATTAGCGGCGGAAAAAATGGATGGATATTTGGTAGTGAAATAACATACCGTAAGTAGAGGCAAGTGTCCAGTTCGCTTCAGAAAACCCACAAAGTTATCACTAAAAACTTACCGGGTAAGCAATTTCTAGTTTCTATCTCAAATTGACGCTAAATGTTTGAATTTGACCCAGGTATCAAATAACTTCATGCACTGCACATCTGGCTAGCTTCAAGATACTGCTGGCCACCAATTTGGGATTATTAGTGTCTCTGCTTATTGCACTTAGCTCCGAGCATTTACTTTCACTCTATATGCACTGAGCAGATACCTTAAAAAGAATTCCCAAACGGATTTCCTAGCCAAGGAATACATAAAACAAAACAAAGATCATGTGATGATGTGAATGGAAAATTGTATTGACTGCTTTACTGACGTTGAATTTCTTCAAAGGAATCACTTTTATAAATAATCTTTGAATTATCAATTACACAAGAAAAAGTTCATTTAGACCAAGTTCACAACAATTTCATTTTAAAACAGGCCTTTGTTCTGCTTCTTAGAAAGGCATTTAGAGCTTGAAAGACAATAGATTGAACAAATTATTGAACAAGACCCAAGACAAAGCGTCAAAAATCATGGGTCAAGAAGTCTATGAATTTCCTATTTATTTTTTTCTTTTAGAAGCATATTCATAACACTATGATCAGACAATACTTTCTAGGGAAGGGTTGGTCATTATATTTACATAAAGTTTGCTACAGTTGGGCAAGTTTTCTAACACTGACTGTAAAATAAAAATAATATTTTGACATTAAACATAACCTCTTACATTTTTGTGTCTAGATCTGATAAACTACATGAAGAATGATATTTTTTACACTGAGGCTTCTTTGATAAAATGAATGAAATAATTGATTTAAAAGAATTATTTTAACAGACTGAATATTAGTCTTTTATATTAGACATTTAACATACACCTCTTAAAATGTATGTCTAGATCTAAAAAACTACATGGATGGTTATATCTTTGAGGCTTCTTTCCTATAATGAATAAAATAATTGATTTAATAGAATTATTCTAAGGGACTGATATTAGTGCATAGAGCAGGAGGACAGTATGAAAGCTGTTGTCATGGATGAAGTAGATCCCTCATGTTTAGATGAAGCCAGTTGCGTGGAGGGTGTGTGTGCTGTATGTATGGTATTACATACAATATCTAGCCTCTGCCTGCCTTCCTGCCAGTCGATGCAACATCACTATCTCCAGATGTACACAGATCCGATGGCTAGGGTGGTAGTGCAACAGTACAAATCCACATGGGAAAATACACAAACAGTACTGCTTAGATCCACATAACGGTTATATTTGAGCTTGGCTTTATAATTTGATTATACATTCAAATTACTACTTTGTTGGAACTTTCACGAGAATTCTTGCATGTAGGGCTACGGCTTTAATTAAATTGACAAAGGAATATTCAGAGAATTGATGGGAGATGTCCAATGATGCCAAGAAAGCTTAGTTTAATTTTAAAATGGTGAGGATTATGTAAATACTTTTAATATCATAATTATAATATCATTGTTATTACTAGTATATATATGAAACAACAAAGAATTGAAATAGATAACATATAACAAGATTTATGAGAAATATCAAATGACAATATTTATTCAAAATTAAATATTTGAAAATTTAGAAATTGCAATTTTTTCAAAAAATGTAGGCCTGAGTTTACATTTTACTTGCTATATTCGATATATTCAAACCAGTCTGTAGGTAAAATTTACAAGCAGTTAATAAATTGATCCCAGATTATGACATCAGCTTTTGTGTAGGAAAAATTCCAATCTAGAAAAGTAATTGTTGCCCTGGAAAGGAGTATATTTACTATATGATAAAAGCAGGTACTGCAAGCTGCACATAATCAGTGCATAGGGTGATGCTGTAGAGATAGGTAGGTAGGAAGGTAGGTATGTGTGTAGGCAGTGTACAGCGCATCTGTCTGTACTTAACACTGGAGATGGATTCAGATACTTGGCAGAGGGCCAACCTCTTCTGCCTAGACACTGAATACAAATGAGCTATTATTGGCAACTCTGCTTCAATCCCCTTGAGGCAAAGGGAGGTAATCTATGTAGAATGCAGTTTAAGTTGACAAAGCGGGAAGACTTAGCTCCCTTTCATTGTAAATTACTTATGCAGTACACGTATGCAGGATTGGATTCTAGAAGTTCACAAAAATGGTGAAAAATAGAGCTCATCAGACTTGAAAGTTGATTTTGCTTTACAGTGTGGCCAACGTGGTTCCACAGGGTGACGTCACAAATCATAAAATTTAGTATAAAGGCGATGTGGTTTCAGATACCGGTGATCAATTAAAAAACTCCATGAATGAAAAGATAACACTACACATGACATCTGTATTTATAAAAAAATAATTCAGGAAATTACTTGCTCATGATAGCTAAGTGCTTACATTATTCAAATCTCACACAGACAAAAGGATAATGCTACTAACATATATATACACAGCATGTGTTTGTAGGGAGATTAATCAAAAATAGAGCCATTGGCTCTGTAGCTCATCAGGCATCATATCAAGTTTGCTTTATACAGGCAAGATGAGCTAAAAATGAAACTGATGTTACCTATTGCAAGAAAACCTATAAAAATATTACAAAACAAATGTATTATTATTCAACACTTTTTAGATCGCCAAAATCAGACACCGAAAGAAGTCCACACTAAAATATCCAAGGAGAAATAAATTTGCCATAGACTGTCATCTAATGGAGAAAAATAGGTTTTTAAGATTGTGACCCCTGTGACCCTATTTGGGGTCATGGGGTCACAAAAACCTACAGTTTAGAATCCCAATTGGCCAAGGAGTCTACATGCAGTCTTTCAGCTCAATAGACCTTTAGGAGCTAAAGATGATGAAAATAGGTTTTTAAGGTTGTGACCCCTGTGACCCTATTTGGGGTCATGGGGTCACGAAATCTACAATTTAGAATCCCCATTGGCCAAGGAGTCTGCACATATCATTTCAGCTCTCTAGACCTTTTAGAACTGGAGAAGAAGATGAAAATAGGTTTTTAAGGTTGTGACCCCTGTGACCCTATTTGGGGTCACAGGTTCACCAAAGTTACAAATTAGAATCCCCATTGTCCAAGGAGTCTGCACATATCACTATCAACTCTCTTGTCCTTTTAGAACTGGAGAAGAAGATGAAATAGGTTTTTAAGGTTGTGACCCCTGTGACCCTATTTGGGGTCATGGAGTCACGAAATCTACAATTTAGATTCCCCATTGGCCAAAGAGTCTGCACATATCGTTTTTAACTCTCTAGTCCTTTTAGAACTGGAGAAGAAGATGAAAATAGGTTTTTAAGGTTGTGACCCCTGTGACCCTATTTGGGGTCACAGGGTCACCAAAGTTACAAATTAGAATCCCCATTGTCCAAGGAGTCTGCACATATAATTTTTAACTCTCTAGTCCTTCTGGAACTGGAGAAGAAGATGAAAATAGGTATTTAAGGTTGTGACCCCTGTGACCCTATTTGGGGTCACAGGGTCACCAAAGTTACAAATTAGAATCTCCATTGTCCAAGGAGTCTGCACATATAATTTTTAACTCTCTAGTCCTTCTGGAACTGGAGAAGAAGATGAAAATAGGTATTTAAGGTTGTGACCCCTGTGACCCTATTTGGAGTCACAGGGTCACCAAAGTTACAAATTGGAATCCCCATTGGCCAAGGAGTCTGCACATATCATTTTTAACTCTCTACTCCTTTTGGAACTGGAGAAGAAGATGAAAATAGGTTTTTAAGGTTGTGACCCCTGTGACCCTATTTGGGGTCACAGGGTCACCAAAGTTACAAATTAGAATCTCCATTGTCCAAGGAGTCTGCACATATAATTTTTAACTCTCTACTCCTTTTGGAACTGGAGAAGAAGATGAAAATAGGTATTTAAGGTTGTGACCCCTGTGACCCTATTTGGAGTCACAGGGTCACCAAAGTTACAAATTGGAATCCCCATTGGCCAAGGAGTCTGCACATATCATTTTCAACTCTCTACTCCTTTTGGAACTGGAGAAGAAGATGAAAATAGGTTTTTAAGGTTGTGACCCCTGTGACCCTATTTGGGGTCACAGGGTCACCAAAGTTACAAATTGGAATCCCCATTGGCCAAGGAGTCTGCACATATCATTTTTAACTCTCTAGTCCTTCTGGAACTGGAGAAGAAGATTAAAATAGGTTTTTAAAGTTGTGACCCCTGTGACCCTATTTGGGGTCACAGGGTCACCAAAGTTACAAATTAGAATCTCCATATGCTAAGGTACTTGTACACAAAATTTCAGCTCTCTAATGTGTATGGTTCATGAGGAGAAGTCGAAAGTGTCAAAAGTTTACGGACGGACGGACGACGGACGACGGACGACGGACGGACGCCGGACGACGGGCCATGCCATAAGCCCATCTGGACTTTCAGTCCTGATGAGCTAAAAATTACCTATCAAAGGTGAACAAGTGTCCATGGTTCATGATCAGTTCATGTGCACAAAATAGAGTTAGCTACAATTCACTCAAAGCACTTTTAAACACTCAAAGCCATTCATTTCGAAGCAATTTTAAGGGTAAAAACCCTCTGAATAAGTGAATATGATCATAGATGATAAAGGACATACTCTGACTCATAAACCATTGTCATTACCCTGTAAGTGAGTGTCAAGAGTTATGGGCGGGTGAAAAAATGTGATGGACCAATTCATGAAGCCAACAACCTGAGGCAAAAGAGTTGATGATGTATTGATATAAATCAAGAATCGTGATACTTAGTCTGATGATATATATATGTACATATACATGTGTCTAAGTCTTTAATATGATATGAATTGTTTACTATAAAATTACCCACTTAGCCTAAAAAGAAAGATGTTTGTCAAAAGAATTGAGTTGTTGTCCATGAAGAAATATCCTGAAAATAGTTTATATCAGACTGTATCATTCTTTGACATTGTGATACACATTGTGACGTGTAAGTGTCTGTATTGTCACAACTCTATTAAAAAAACACCAAAGAATCATAAACCCATCCAATATTGACATACTGGTAGTCAAAATAAGTGTTATAAAACCAATAGCCATTTGAATACTGCATTCCTGAGGGTACATTACATTCAGTTAATCAAATACATGGACATGACATATTCAGAATGTTCTGGCCTTGTGAACTACCAGTTTCAACATGTACCCAGCTTAGTATCTTCTTAGACTTATTTTAAGTCTCTGCAATTTTTTTTAGTAAAAATCTTATTTTATTAAATTTTTAAAAGGAGCCTCAGACAAATGGAGATTTTCAGGCTAGAAAAGCCCAGATCTAGACTTGCTTCCATGGGGTGAATTATATGCTCAAGCGTCTGTGTGTAAGACTAGTATCTTCTCTACCTTCAACCTTATCATTCTCTTCTCCCCAGAAACCGCCCAAATATAATTGGATATTTCATCATATGTAGCAGTTTCTTTCTTCCACTAAACCAGCAACAACTAAAGATAGTAGTTCATAATAATTCAAAATATCCCGTAAAATAACCTTTCATAAAGCTATTTAAGGTAAGGGAAATTTCATTTATTTGATAATTGTTTTTGAAATCTAATGCATAAATATTAATAAGACTTTCTTGAAATCAAATAAATCTCTTCTCCCAAGTAACCGCCCAAATATAATTGGATATTCAAAAAGCAAAATTAGGTAAGGGAAATTAAATTCATTGTTGATAGTTGAAGTTGAAGTTGATACCTTTATTAGAAATCTTGTATAATAGATATCAAGATTTTCTAGAAAACAAATATTCTCTTCTTCCCAGAAACTGTCTAAATATAATTAGATATTTCATCATATGGAGCACCTTCTTTCTTTCTCTAAACCTGTTACCATCAACTATATCTTACAAACAGACAGTACCCCATTCTCTTCCCACAGAGGCAACTCAGTTATACCTGAATTAGCCTCTGTTCCATTACGCCTAGATCCTGGGGTTCCGGCAGATTGCCCTAGCGGCAAAAAGTTTTAACTTGAGATAGCTCCCTTATCTGCAGCCAATGAAAACACCTTTTGGATAACAACGACTTTGGGAATTCTCAACGGTCGGACAGTGACTTTCGAAAGTATCATGCCTTTAGGTTTATTTTTCATTAACAGTGTGAGAGGGAAAATATTTAAAAATCAGATATGGATAGGGTTTTTCATAAGAAACATACTGTTTTATAATTGTGTAAATTGTTCTTTGTTTTATGATAAATTTTATTTTAATAATTTACCAAATAAAAACTAATGAGAAGGTAAAAAAGCGATGTTTTGTTGAAGGAAGAGTTATCTCCCCTGAATGCCGAATCACCGGGAATAGCCGGGAGTAGCCGACCTTTTGCGAATGACCCCTTTTGAAACGGCGTCGCTGATTGCACAACTAACTTCGATTGCCTCCAATCAGATTTCTACTTTTCTGTCCCGTGTATTAGCCGTAATAGAACAGAGGCTAATTCAGGTATGACTGAGTTGCCTCTGTGGGGAGAGAATGACAGTACCCCTGGTAGTTCATAATATCTTAACCTTGAATTTTCAGCTTTTCTTGAAATCAAATTTCAGGGAAATCAAGTCTTAACAAACCATCTCTTAAAATACCATCAAGTTCTATTTACCGGTAGTCTAATTAAAATCGACCATGTTTCGAGGGAAACAAAATAAAATACAGTAGAACACGGATATAGCCAACACGGATATAGCAAACACTCGGATATAGCGAACAAATTTTCAAGTCCCGTCCCTATAAAATATCATTAAAATTATATGCGTATAGCGAACACCGGATATAGCGAACTAAATTATTTGGTCCCTTGGAGTTCGTTATATCCGACTTCTACTGTATATATGTATCAGGGCTTTCCTCTCAGAACGGTCTGAAAGCACCCAAGCTAGGCGCTTGTTCAACACCAGTTTAGCGCAGACAGAAGCTAGTCACATCGTGACTTTCAAAAACCACATGGCAGCTATCATGTAGAAAATGAATTTCAAAGGAGTTGCGTGCCCCTAGCTTTTGCCGCCGTCCTTGTGATTGGCTAGATGAGCTTACATCAGAACGTGAGGGTAATGGGGGTGCCTTCAGACTGTGAATGAGAGGAAAACGCCGGGCTGGGTGTGGTTCAAACCCCAATTGAGATAATATTTTTACACTCTTTTTCCTCGAAGCACAGTCAATTTTAATCAGAGTTCTATTGACACCATCATTGTATACAGTGTTGTTCCTAGGTGATCAGGTGAGGGGGTCATTTTGGCCAATTCTGAGAACATAGGACCCTTTACAATGATAGAAGTATCCTACTTCTCAAAATGTTACGGGTCATCCAAGCCAAAAGGGTGGATAAATTCCCCCAGGACCCCCTATAGTAGGGGTGAAACGGTACGCTTGAGGTTCGGTTCGGTACGTATTGCGGTACAGAACCCTTGGTTCGGTACATTTTCGGTTCGGTACAAAACCAAGAATGTCCGTCGCCATTTTGATTACCTTCGAACGAGATCTCACGATATCAAGTCATTCAAACACTTTCGTTTATATAAGGCAATCACGAAGTCATTCACACACTATCGTTTGTAGAGAATAAAAGGTCCTATTTGAGTGTTTGAATGAAGTATGCATTCGGTATACGTACCGAAAATTCACGTTAATGTACCGTGTACCGAACCGAAAGCAAAATACCGCGGTTCAACTACAGTAGTTGTGAACCGTTTCACCCTTACCCTGTAGGAACAACACTGGTATCCTAATGTGGGTTATCAAACTGATATCTCTGCAAAATCTTTTCATAGCCAGGATGTTAACAGCCTCATAAGGGTGAAACTATTCACTGATTTTTGAATGAAATTCAGTACATGCATTTCAATTAAGATATGATGAACACCAAAAGAATGTTGAAAATCTATTTGCCATGATTTCATTTCGTCAAACATGACATCCAATTAAGAGTTCTTCATGGCATGGTTGTCTGTTTTCTTTGGTTATGAGCTTTTTCATTTTTTAGATTGTAATGTTGTATGTCATTCTTGGTACACCAGAGTATATTTTCTGATTATTCTCCACTATTCACTGCATCCAAAGTAGGCTCAATCTATCAATTTCATTACCTATAACAACTCTAATCTGCCTATCAAATGAGCCTTCATTGTAAAGGGGTATATACTTGTCTACCATATACCATTAATTAATAATTAGTCAATCATTGACCTTTTACACAAATATGTAAATGTTTAGTCAGTTGTCCCAAATGATACTGTGTACATATGTGGAAATGCCAAGCCCCAAGAATAGGAATTTGTTTATATTTTCCTGAAAAGGAGTAGACCTTTCAATGCTTAACCGGTAAGATACACTTTCCAAACCCATTTCAAACTAAGCCTTAAAGGTACCATCACTCGATCGACTTTCATCCGCCATTTTGAAACGTTAGCATTGCGAGAAAACAAATGTGCTGTATTATGCTAATTCAATAACCAAATTATGAAATAAAAACTTGATTGTTAGAAGAGCACATTTACATATAATCAAATAAAAGTTATCAGTTATGACAGCATTTTGTTGTAGTAATACATTCCACGATCGTAGCTTCGATGATTGGCTTCATTTCACAGTGTTTTTATTTTTTGAGCAATACACTTTATTCTTTGTCAAATTGTTAAATCTTGAACAACTTAAATGCTAACCTCAAAAACACATTTGAAATTAGCTGTGAAATTATCATGTTAAAATCATATATAATTGTAAACAGGAAAGTCCTCCGAGGCTGTATTTCATTTCCACAAAAAATACCCCGTTTGAATGGTCCCTTTAACTGTCTGACGGTGAGGCAGAGTTATGTAATTATTGAAGTTATATAATCGGTACTATGCACAAACCAGTGAATACAGCTCATTGGATAAAGATTCAGGAAATGGAGTTCATAATTCATGGGTTGATCTTACTGTGGTTCCAAAGTACAGTATATTATCATTGGAACGTTTCCTCTACATTATCCAGGTTGGTTTGATACATAGAGAAAAGTGTCTTCTGATATCAAATATATCAACACAAGTTGATAAAAGTAACATGAGGCTTGCCGAGGATATTTTACTTTTATCAACGAGTGTTGATATATATTGGATATCAGAAGACACGAGGGTGAGATTCTTTTTATCATCCAAAGTCATTCACATAAACATGAAAAATGTACATCTTTGAACACTGCATAGTCCTAAAACTGCTAAACCAGTCATGTCATACCATTGTGACGTCATCGTGTTAATGACATCATATCATTCTGACGTCGTTGTGTTTATGACGTCATTACTGATGATGTAAAACGTTTGTGATGTCATGTATTTTCTGATTACAGGGCATTGTTCAAAATCTACTGTCAAAGCGATATCTCCTAGGAGATATCGCTTGATCTTCCATAAGCGATATCTCCCGTGGAACACAGTTTTGGAAGATAAATGCATAAAGATACATACATGGTTGACATACATGGTTGACAAAATATTGAGATACATATATTGTTTACTTTACTCATGAAAACTATATATATATCGTTGCAAAGACTAAGTTTCAGTTTTCTGTACTTCATAAGCTATTTCAAGTATAAACACGGTGTGTGTATAATTGACCCAACAGAAAGCCTCATAACAAAGGACTTCACCACTTTAGAAAACACACAAAGAGATGTTCTTTGGCGAAGGGCTGAGGGGGTCATTTTTACAGGTGTGACGATACGTATCAAGACGTTGCGATGTGATTTGATACGATATACAAAATTATACATCACGATATGCTATTTCAAGGTCTTTCTTGTGCATAGAAAATATCGTTCTAATCTCTGTCTCAGTTTTATTCTATCTCCAGTGTTGTTCCTAGAGGGGGTCCTGGGGACATTTGCCCACTCTTTTGGCTTGTTGTCCCTTAAAATTATTAGATGTAGGATACTTTACCATTGCAAGGGGACCCATCTGCTCAAATATTGCCAAAATGTCCCCCTCAGCTGATGACCTAGGAACAACACTGATCTCAATCTACATTGAGAATCCATTAATGTTATGTATCACAATATGCATCCTTCAAACGCAACGATATACCATGGACCAATGTATCGCGATATGATACAGTATCGCCGTATTGTTACACCTCTAGTCACTTTAAGTTTATCCTGTTCTGTGCATAATGCATATGGAACCCTTTGTAATGGTAGAAGTATCCTATAACTCCCAATTCAAAAAGTGTGGGCAAATAACACAAGGACCCAATTTAAGGACAAAACTGACACCCCTGCACATTTCTGAATTAAGTGCGGAAAGATTTATTTGTGTAGTTTATCATTCATACTGAATGAAGAGGTCGAAAGAAAGATCATATTTCTTAGCTAATATATAACTACAATAAAATCTCAAGGCAATGTGAATTGACTATATTGAATCAAGTGTTTGGAAAAGGCTTCTATTGACTTGGCTTCTCTAGCTCCCGCAAGTATGATATCCTCGGGTATTGCAATGGTATACAGTAGAACACGGATATAGCGAACACTCGGATATAGCGAACAAATTTTCAAGTCCTGTCCCTATATAATATCATTAAAATCATATGCGTATAGCGAACACCGTATATAGCGAACTAAATTCTTTGGTCCCTTGGAGTTTGTTATATCCGAGTTCTACTGTATGTACACACATCTGAACAGTGGAGTAACCACTTTCTATTTGTCTTGTGAATAATAGTAATATCACTCTTGATGATATTGCTCCACCTGCTCAGGCTGCTGAAGCCTAGAACCATACTGGAGCCTATTGTTTCTTTCATAAAGTGACTGATAGGAACAGTAATTTTTAAAAAATATGTTTTTAACAGTTTGGGTTTCAAGCAACAGGGAAACAGTTTGGCTCCCATGGAGTTAATATCAACAATAATAATCAATAACATTTACCTTCTGGAATGTCCTGAGTCATAATAATCATCATCATAGTAGTCATTTCTGCGACGTTTATGACGATAATCATCATCATAACTTGAGTCTCTGCTATAGCTTCTCTTCCTGCGTGATCTTGGCATCTGTCAACACAAAGCACATGTACATACATTAACCTTTTTGAAATCTATGGTCACCAGCATTCTCTAGCAATTTGTGTATTGGGCTTTGTGTACGTATATTTCGAGAAGCATCCTAGTGTGCTGAGCATGTAAACCTGAACTCTGGCTAAGCCCGTATGTGTGGTATTAATAGACTTGACGGGAGAGAACATGAATTGTTGTGAAAAATATATATTATTTCACAAAATATAGTTAGCTTATGTCCTAAATTGATTTTGTGTCAAGAAGAACTGCTGTTAGATATAGAAATGGTACAAATATGAGTAAAACACAGGAACTGGAACCTGATGCAAAATAACTCTTTCCACATCAACTTATCATGTAGATTGCTAAACACAAAACAAGTGACAAGTTTTGTGTAAGTTGTTATTCCTAGAAAGAACATATCGCTGTCATGAAAATACAAGTCTAATTTCCAAAACTCTTATTGCATACACATGGCCATATAGCATAATGCTCTACCATATCAATTGGGTCAGGTTGATTATGCAACAGACTAGCAGCTGACACTATGATGCTAGCAGCCTGTATTGGGATGTGTAGTAGACAGCAGTGGACTCAACAGAAATATCTGAACTCTGGTTGACCCCTTATGTGTGGTATTTAAAGGAATATAAGGGAGATACCATTGTTCAAAATCTAACATGATGTTTAATGTCATTGGGTTTTTGCAGCTAGTTGCCATAGATATTTTAAACAAATTAATTAATTATGCTTGTCTTTCATCTTAATGTTTTAGAAACACTTAAAATATAGAACAACTTGCATGACAATCTTAAATATTCTATATTCAAGATAAAATTATGATTAGTAAGTTCAAATTAGAGAATTTATATAGTGCGAGTGATCACTTGATGAAAGCTTAAAATTTAGTAATAATGATGTGTCATCTGCAGCTGGAAAGTCAATATGGATGCTATCGCGGCCATCTTGGATTCTCAAAACTGAAACGGCCACCTTTGTGGGAGGAATCACCATGGGTATAACATACTACAATATGAAAATGATATCTAGATTGGTTTAGGAGAAGTAGTCATTTTCATGAAATCTCATTGAAAATTCAATATGGCTGCTATCGCGGCCATCTTGGATTCTCAAAACTGAAACGTCTACCTTTCTGTGCGGAATCACCATAGTTATAACATACTACAATTTCAGAATGATATCTAGATTAGTTTAGAAAGAGTAGTCTTTTCATGAAATCTAATTGAAAATTCAATATGGCTGCCATGGCGGCCATCTTGGATTCTCAAAATTGAAACGTCTACCTTTCTGTGAGGAATCACAATGGGTATAACATACTACAATTTCAGAATGATATCTGGATTCTTTTAGGAGGAGTAGTCTTTTTCCTGAAATTTAATTGAAAATTCAATATGGCTGCTAGGGCGGCCATCTTGGATTCTAAAAACTGAAACGTCTACCTTTCTGTGAGGAATCACCATGGGTATAACATACTACATTTTCAGAATCATATCTGGATTCGTTTAGGAGGAGTAGTCTTTTTCCTGAAATCTAGTTGAAAATTCAATATGGCTGCCATCTTGGATTCTCAAAACTGAAACGTCTACCTTTCTGTGAGGAATCACCATGGGTATAACATACTACAATTTCAGAATGATATCTGGATTCGTTTAGGAGGAGTAGTCTTTTTCCTGAAAGTTTACGGACGGACGGACGGACAGACGGACGGACGGACGGACGGACAGACGGACGACGGACGAAGCGCCATGACATAAGCTCACATTTACTTTGTAAAGGTGAGCTAAAAACCCCACAAATGATGACATGAGAACAAAAAAAACAAAAGAAATTTAAATGGATACTAACTTTCAACTACTGTTCAGCATATTTTAGTTAATTGCACAATATTATCATACATTTATTGGGTGTAATGGAGTGTTTTTTGGTCTGATATTGGCCATGACACATAAATCAAATCTAAGTAAATTATAGGTTTTTTATACAGGGTCACACCGTTGATCAAACATTGACCAATAAGGCGAGCCGTCCTGCTGAATTCTGACATAACTGGCTTGGCCAATCAGGAGGCCCAACAGCTCAACACACAGCATACAATTTCAATTTCAACAAGCAAAATATAAATCCTTTTTATGATATTTTCCTTATCATTTACAGAAAAAGAGATGTTTTTTCAGAAAGCATTAGTCAACACAGTTTTTGAGAACAGCACATACGTTTTCATATGTTTCCTCCGTTCACGAAATAATTGTGTGATTTTTTATCTGTTTGTTGAATTAGAATTTGGATTGATCAATTTGCAGTTTCCTTATTTGCAAATGAAAGGTCAAAGGGACAACCTCTCATGCTGGTTAATGTTGATCAACAGCATTATTGAACTGTTTATATAAATTTATATAGATTTACACAAATCAGTCTTGTTGATCTGACACTGATTAAAGTTGTGATTGAATACAAATGTGGAAAACTCAAATAGTTTACCTTCATCTCATGTTATTGACAAAGGAAATACTTTTTACAGGAAATATTCTCTATCAACGGAGTAGGCGGGTAAAACACTTTTCAATTACAATCCCAACGCTTGGACTATGTGTAATGTCTTGTTGTAGGTCATCATTTTGAAAGAAGTTACGAATTTGTCGATGTTTTTTATGCAAGCTTAATGAGAGGTCCTCCTTAGATACAAACTATTTCACTAAAATGAACTATGAAATATAAACACCAAACTAACTTTGTATGTGAGAATAATGAATTTACCAGTATGCTGATTGATGAAGTATAGAAAAAATAGTTTTGCTTTAGGGTGTGGCAAATGTGGTTCTCCCTTTAGTAAGGGCCACAGGGTCACCAAATGTACAATTCAGAAATTTCCTTATCTAACTTGGAAGTTTTCAGCTCTGGAGAAATAGATGAAAACAAGTTTTAGGGTGTGGACCAGAGGGCAACCAAAGCTATATATTATAATCCTCACCTGTCAAAATGTTTGCACAAAAACTTTCAGCTTTCTAGGCCTTATACCTCTGGAGAAGAAAATGAATATAGATTTTAAGGGTGTGGCCCCTGTGGCCCTTATTCCACGAAAGCTATAAATTATAATCCTCACTAATCAAGGATTATGTACACATGGTTTCAGCTTTCTAGGCCTGCTTCTGGGGATTCTAGGAGACGATGAAAATAGGTTTTAAGGGTGTGGCCCCTCTTATAAGGGGCCACAGAGTCACCAAAGCTATAAATTATAATCCTCACTAGTTTAGGAGTATGCACACTAAGTTTGAGCTTTCGGGAGGTGTGTTTCTAGAGAAGAAGTCGAAAGTGCACAAAGTTTACAGACAGAGGGACGGACACCGGGAACCATGCCTATTGGGCCTTTCAGGCCAGAGAAGCTAAAATTGTAATTGTCTTGCATTTAGAGTCTTCTTAAAAAAAATTTCCATGTCAAAATTGGCTGGTTTTCATAAATGCAAATAATTTATCCTGCAGTGTGCTAAAGTGATCCTATGAATACCAATGTGATTGATTGTACATGTGAGACAATCATTTTGATTTAACCCTGATAAATCAATGTTTCAAATAAAATGTTCGAATTGGAATATAACCTTAATAAATACCTCCAAATGTGAAGCCATTTTTGGGGTAAACTTAATTGATTGTATCATGCATCATGATGCATGGACCTTAACTAGGTTGTTATCCTGGTTGACAGCATTTCTGCCCAAACTGTATTGTTGATTTATTGCTAGGAGGTCAGATAAAGGGCTAGTATCCCCAATTCAGCAACACCTTTAAAAATCATTTCTTTGTTCCTTTCATTTACCTTACATAGTGAACTCAATGGTTTCACAAAAGCTAAAATTGCTCGCCTCATTTTCCTTTTACAATAAAATGTTTGTATACTCGTATAACAATAAGGAGAAAAGTATTCACATTTTCTAGATACACCTTATGCATCATGACTAATCATAAATTCAGAAACCATATAATAATTGCAGTATGTTGCCTGTACACAAAGTACAGATTTAGAATATATTTCATTATCTAATATCTTTATTTCATACAGAGATCTGCAAGACTATGTGCATGTTGACATGTTGGAAATAGCTTAATTGAGATTTAATATTCAACAATAAAAATATTGATAATAGTAACTACAGACTACAGTTTGCCTGTCCGTTTGTTTATGTTCGAAAACAGACATGAAATTAAATGAATTGATGATTAGTGATAAATAATCCGGCCATATGAAGACTTACATTTTAGGTACACGAATTGTATGAAAATGAAACGTATGTTTGACGTGTCTTCGCCGTTATTTTAGATCATAACAGTGGCTGTGTACAGGTGGCGCGCGATCATGACAAACCAGGTCAAACATGGCCGTCTCACAAAAACATCGAGCCTTTTCTTGACATATGCCGATATACCAACGGAATATCGTGATTTTTTTAAAGAAATATATTTATTGAACATTCTTCTAAAACAACTCACGCTTATGGTTCTTCCTTTACTAACAGTTCCCCACAAAAAATCTAAATTCAGATGTCTTCGACAAGACGACACGATCGATGCAAGAGCATCCATTAGGTGTTGTAATGCGCACGTTCATTGGTTGAAATAGCCCCAATAGTAATCGCCAACTAAAGCACGCACTTGTTATTTGTGTTAATCATTTTGATTGGATGTCATGTCCACCATTGTGCAATAGAAAACCGCGTTGCATTTCTGAGAGCAATGTTGAAAACATGGCTGGAAAGTCAATATCAAAGATTTTAAAGTCGTTTCATTTAAGAGCTGTAAAAGATGTGAAGTTTTCTTTTGATCCTTACAAAGACAATGTTAGGTCAATTAGGTGTGTTAAGTCAAAGAGAACTATTTTATTTTTGTTTGTAAAACGCAATGTGAAAGGTTTATCATGGTTGAAACTTCATATTTACACGTGTTTTATAGTAAATTTGATCTAATACACGTTTGCACATTTCTTTTTAAAACTTTTGGTTTTGTTAGGGTAAAAATTCAATTCGAAACGCTTAACCCGAAAACCAAATTAGTCATAAGATTCAATTGTGAGCAACAATTGAAATAACCTCAAAGTCCTTGAGGCACTATATATCATTAATTAGGCCTAAATGCAAAATTCTTGTCATTATAAAGATGAACCAGTTGAGGTGTTGTTGTTGATCTTTTATTATTTGTTTACTTTAAAAAAACAAAGAAATTTTGACCTATTATGCCTCGTTTTGTAAATTGTATCTTTTCTTTTCAGGGAAATACTATTTATGTTGCATTCTCCGAAAATTATCGAAACCAATCAAAATGTGAACATGAAGATTGACGTAAAGTCGGACAGATCAGATCCATTCATGAACGTTACGTTTGGTAAGCAGATTTTGTTATTGAAGAGCTTTGTGATGAATTGTGAATGTGATGTATATGTTTTTACCATACAATCCCATTGGCATCCTCTGTAATCTCAAAATATTTTGTTACAAAATTATGAATGTTCATAAATAGACCAGGGGTCGAAATTAGACCAATTGCGATAATAGGTATTCGGACTAGTGCATTCCGGAAAGTACTAGCCAAAACACATTCCAACTAGCCAAATACTATGATAATTATAACTACTTTAAATTAAACTAGTCCTTCGGACTACCAGTCATTGTATTTTACTAGCCAAGCATGTTTTTCATTAGCAATGGGCTACTAGATTCGTGCTTTTGAACCCTGAATACAATAGGAAATTTTTTTTTATCAATGTTTCATCAACATTTTCTGAGTTTCATTTAGTTCAATGTATGAAATAAGCTTAAGTAACCAGTCCAAAAGTGTATGGCGATTAAAAAGGCACGTCTAAAGTAACAAAAGTTGTGAGGATACATGCTGTCAGATGCAATTTATTTCAGGTCATATACCGTTAAGCTGTGTGTATTTTCTAATAATTATTCACACATTGTTATTGAATATTGATAAGGCACAATGGTCAACTCCTTTCCAAAACATAGTCAGAAACCAAGCTTGTACTTGTAAGAATCAAAACCATTTACCTGAGAAAGAAAGTTGTCACCATGTAAAATGTACATATTTGTGGAGCATGTTCAATACTGGATCACAGTCGTTGTTCACTTTTTTGCAATAATGAACTTGAGAAACAAAACTGTTTTGTGCTTCTGGAGACGTAAGGTCAATGCATTGTGACAACATATGACATGATGTGTATTGTTTTGTAAGGAGGAACACATGTTTTATATAAGATAAACTAAAATCCCACATGTGTGACAAGAAGGGTGATTTGAAAATTTGATAAAAAAAACTTTTTCTTGTAACTTAGGCACCCTCATCTTATACTGAGTGTTTTCTAAATGGGTTGTCAATTTTATATTGTGTTTCTGGGCGGGATAGTGCAGTGGTTAGCCCGTTCGGCTTCGGATTAAGAGGTCCGTGGTTCGAATCCCGCCAGGGGCTCGGCAACTTTGTCTGCAGTAGAGAACTGTTCTACACGCAGTAAGGTTTGGGTGCAATGCTACACTGAATTTCAGCGTTGTACCACCATGATTCGCTATTTCCAATTGATGCTCGTAGGTTTCACCGAAATGCATAGCCACAATGTCACTGTTGCAGGCTTTCTCTCTGCAATAATACTAGAAGCTGCAATATAAGTGAAATAATCTTGAAAGCGATGTTAAACCCCAGATCACCTCACCTCACCTCACCTAACAATACAGATATATATACATATATATATATATATACAAATATCCGTTATTTGTATATGGCCTGAAGATGCTCCTAAATTGAGCTGAAAGTACTAGCCAGTAAAATGGATTCATTCTACTTCTGACTTACCTTTTCAATATATAATACCTGAGAGCTGAACAGCAATCTCAAGATTGTGAACTTTTTGTATATATATAAATATGTACACAAAAGAAATAATGTAGACAGTATTATGAGCATACAGTCTTGTGGTTTTGTTTTCAGGTGACGGTTATAAGATGACATTCAAAACAGCAAATTTATCAACTGTCGAGATGCTGGAGAGACTTAATGTGTTGTGTTTGGAAAAGGACCCTAAAAAGAACGTTGGTCCAGTTGCAACCACTAAAAGTGCCAAGAAAAGGAAGTGAAAGTGAACTGACACTATTAATATTTTGTATGCATATATATTTGTGATTGTGTTTATGAGAGAGATGTTTTTGTGAAATAGATGATGACCTGAATAAAATGTTTTCAAAATGTAGTATTTTGTTCATTCGCTGTGAGGAATCAGATTCACCATTGTTTAGTTTCTTTTCATTTGAGAAACTGTTAACAGTGTTTAAAATGTAGCCCGTCCGCCAGACCTTGACTAGCTACTTTTTGCCAGGACTGGTTACGTTTTGGTCAGGACTGGCAACTTTTCCCAAAAATTCTTTATTTTCCCCTAAGGAATTGACCAATTAATTTTCAGGACAGGCTAGGTTTTCAATCTGTTTTATACACTGCTGTTAACCTACTTAGAAAATATGTTGCTACTCTATGCCTCAGTTACACCAAGGTCGTTCTCACTACGTCCTTCTCCGTCCAAAATTAAAAGCAAAACGGCCTCGGACGGGATGGAAACGAATAACGATTGTTTATATTTTATCCAAATATGACGCCAGTTCGTTCATACACAGTTCTCAGCACGTTCATCTAGTCTTTATCCCGTCCTCAGGCAGTTTCTAACACGTTTAGATTGGATAGTATTGCCCGTTCGCCTAGTTTTCAGGACGTCTTAAACCAGGTCAATTCCGTTCTTAAGGCCCCTTTACACAGAGAAAAGTCTTATGTACGACCCTTCAGCGACCTAAAATTTCGATAGGACGCTCAATGGTCGGCTGCATAAGAGGACTTTCGTTTATGTGTAACTGCTCGGACGATCTCTCTGCGTCCTTTGAACAACCTAAAGATACAAACACGAGACTTTTTATAACGACCCTTGAGCATCCTGCACGTTAATGGAGCGTCCTTTCTGCCTTCACTGGGCGTTCATCGAGTGAAGACGATCCCAGTGCGATCACTCTGCCTCCTCTGTGCCTCCACTCTGCCACTTACGTGCCACCAGTGACGAGTATGAAGACAGTACAACGACCATTCAGCAACCCTTCTGCCTCCTCGGCAACCACTGAACAACCGTTCTGCCTCCTTGACGACTACTAAACAACGCTTTAGCGACCCCAGTTGTATGGGGTATATAAGTTGCGTTGGTATGCAGGTTTGTCAGTCCCTCTCTGAGAGTCGAAGATGAACAACCAATACGTCCTGGCAGCTTTAATACAAGGACAACATGATGTGATGCTAAACATCATGGCCTTTGCTGTACACAAAAGAATAAGGCGTCCCCAAAGGAGAAGACGAAATTGGTGGGTTTGTCCCTGGTTGACACAAGAGAGGCGACTTCTTTTTGGTGACTTCACGAGACTGATGTTGAAACTGCGTTTTGAAGATGAAGGGTCTTTCTATAACCTTCGAATAGAACCAAGAATGTTTGATGCAGGAAAATGTCTCCGAGAGTACCTCAAATTTTACTTCAATGATGCTGCAGGATCTGTTCCATGGCAGGACAGAAGGGTATAAACAGTGCACATGACACAATGAACAGCATTGAAGTCCTTAATCTTGACTTTAAAATATTGATCAGTATTTATGCTTATCATATTAGTTTATATGCATATCATATCAGTTTATGTTTATCATGATCATCAAATCAATTGATAACTTGTTTTGTCTTCTATATTTATCAATGTGATTGTGTGTCAATATCATCTTCAAAAGGTCTATTCTTAACCCTACAGATGTATCTTTACTAAATGATATTGCAGATGTTGAATTTGAAATGGAGATTACAAAAACGTTTTACTCTGCCGTTGGAAATATCACTGTTTGATGACACATCGTGTGATAATATGGCGTGTAGTGTATTTTGACATGACATTATTATAATTATATCCGACCTCAAATCGTTGGTAGGGGACGCTATGACCACAAAAAAGTGTATTTCAACTTTTTGTTTGGATCAAGAATAGCTCAAAATCGCTGAGTAATTAATAAAATACCAAACTCGTTATATTCAATAATATGTTCATGAAATTCGTGAACGGTTTCGAGTTTCAAATTCAGTATTCAAATTTATGTGTTAGATGACACACCAATAACTTATTTCGTAAATGTTATAAAACTGAACGTAGTTTAGTATTCCATGTATTTTTACATTTATCATTGAGAACTGAGTTGGGGTACGGTAGATATTGCGGATAATGCTTGTATGAGATCAACACGATATTGCTTTGGTGAAAGTACCAGATGTGTACTTGTTTTTGTTATTACACGCCTGTGTAAGATACTGCAGTGTAATATTTATACGGCAATATTAAACTAACGTAATATCACAATGCAAGTATGACGTCACAGAAGTGAGCTGTTGTGACGTCACAATGTAAGCGCTTCGTCACAATGGGTGCCGAGTCGCAGAACTGTTAGTTTCAGCACATTTTCGGCAAGTTTGCTTGATTTTTAGGGCAAGTAATAAACAGAATACTAAACTTCCTTCCATTTAATACTATTTTTATTAAACTCGTGAATGATTTGGTATCAAACTCGCTTTCGCTCGTTTTATACAAAATCATTAACTCGTTTAATAAAAATAGTATTAAATGGAAGGTCGTTTAGTATCCTCTATGTATTCAATGATGTCCTACGCCATTATTACACATCGTTTTATAATGTGGCGTGTGGTGTTTTTGATATGACATTATGATAATTATGTCAGACGTCATATTGTTAGTAGAGGACGGTGGCCGAAGGCAGAAAGGAGGCAGGAGGAAGGCACAAGAATCGTCATGTTGGCACAAACGTCGTCGTGGTCGCTGCATGGAGGCAGAAGGGTCTTATGATGAACGGCTATGATTGCACACAGGTCGCAGAAGGGTGACACAAGGGTCGCAGAAGGGTGGCACAAGGGTCGCAGGGATGTCGCAATCAAAGGCAAAAGTTTGACTTTGCGACCGCTGAGCAACCCTTGCGACCATTGAGCGTCCTTGCTACGTCCCTTCTGCCTCCTGGCAGCATCCCTTGTGCGTCCTTATTCGACGGCGTCCCCACTACGGAAGTTTTGAGCATGTTCAAAACTTTGTGGCGTCCTTTGCGTCTTTGAAATCCATTCCCGACCTCCCAGCATCCTGTGTGCGACATCATGACGACCCTTGCAACCATTCTGCCTCCCATGAGCGTCTAATGGCGACCTTGTATGCATTTTGGTGGCACAGAGGACGCACAATGGTCTTTATGTGTGTGTAAAGGGGGCTTTAGACAGTTCATATCAGTTCTAAGCTAGACCAATCTCGTTCTTGATACTCACAATTCCGTCCTAGCTGCGACCAACTCGTTTTAAGACAGTTTCCTTTCGTTTTCACTACGTCCTGATTCCGTTCTCAGTGCGTCTAGATTGTAAAATCATCCAGTTCTGGTCCGTTTTCTATTAATGCCCATCACGTCCTTCCCCGTTCTCATTAACGTTCTCAATTTCAAGGTGAAAACATCATGCCTCCAAAGAAGAAGAAGTATGATCAGAGGAAGGTTGTTCACAGGCAATAAAATACCAGATCCACTAGCCCTGTAGAAGCCATAGTGGCCGAGGCAAACAACACTTTACATTGTTTCTCTGCTTCCATCACAAACTGTAGGAAACCCACATTCACCATGCTGAGAGCTTCATGTAACTTGGTTCATGTTTCTTTCTCTATCCCGAATGATAAAAGTATAATGATAAAACACATGTGTATTTATACCCGTCCTTACATACCGAAATGCAAACGTAGTAAGAACTATGTGAGAATTTTGCAAACGTACTAAGAACGAGTAGAACGCAATGAGGACCTTATTAGAACTTTTATGACTGTGTACAAATGCAATACAAAATGAATCAGGACATTTTCAATATTTTACACTTATTAGGCCGTACGAACAACTGACTATGGTCGTACTGAGACCGAGTTAGACCTGGCTGAGGACGGAATGGACGGGGTGGAAACTGTGAATAAACGTATTGCAATCAATTCCCGACTGCGCAACGTTTTTACTCGTCCTCAGTCAGATCTAAGTACGGCAGTTCCGTTCGCAGTACGGCATTCCAGTTTTCAGTACGTTTGTACTCCGTCCAATTTCAGGACGGGGAGAACGTTCAACATGTCAAACGTTCTGGAGCTTCTTTCCGTTTTCTGTACGTCCGAGCCAGTTCATAAAGTTCGTAAACAGTTGCCACAACGTTCATTTCGACCCCAGACAGTTCTCGGACAGTTTAAGCCCGTTCTGAAAAAAATCCAAGAACGTACTGAGAACGGGCTTGGTGTAAAGGGGGTATTATATATACAAATTTCAATGACAACAAAGGCAGTATTTGAATATGATGTTTTTGGTAGTTAATAACTGACTGCTTCACAGATATGATTTCAAGGCTTTTCAGGTAAAACTGCCCAGCATTTGCATATTTCAATACATTTCGAAACCTGCTATAGCTTACGTCACTCTCAGCAATGCGTGTGACAATAAACCTGCAACACTGTTTTCACTAGAATGTGCAGTTGCAAGTGCGTTGCCACAAAAACTCTGCAATTGACAACAAAAGTTATGAATGAACTCCTTAGAATAGTAGTTTGTGAAACACGTTTATGTCTGGAAACTTTAAGGGAAACTTTAAGTGATGTACATCATATAACATCTTCATTTCACTAATGTATTCACAAAGTGGCTTGTATTGAACTATTCATATTTCTGAGTAAATCTAGAGTTCATTAGATGAAATGAAATGAAGATGTTATATGATGTGCATCACTTAATTAATTTTTTGATAATATACCTATTCAGCTTATCTATAAAAATGTGTTGTTATATGATTTAAAACGTCATAAAATGTTTGAAAAACAACATGGTTTCCTTGAATCTAGAGTTCATTAGATAACTCAGCAAACCTAAAGCCGCAATATCATCTGTTTTACCTCAAAATAGGAATGATTGGACAGAGTTATCCTCTCTGATCCCTGTCATAATGTTTGTTCCGTCATTTTCACACTGTATCTATATTTTTATTTAAAACATGTTGCACAGACAATCCTTTTACTTGTTTGACTTTCCAATACCTATCTTTGAACGGTAAAAGGATGATGCTGTTAATGATTGTTTCTTACTCTGACCAGGATAGTTAAGAAATAACCTGTATGCCTCACATGGACGTATTTTTATTTCCTTTTTTTATGTCATTAATCGAGTTTACATTTTGGAATTCCTTGACCAAAATGCCAAGCACCCACAATATTCTCTCCTCGATTTAAACTGAGACAATTCCTTGAAGACAGTCGACCCGCCTGTTTCTTTTAAGGCATTCGTTTGATATTAACAAGACAAAAGCTTTTGTTGGAGGACAAGTATATTAGACATATCATAAATTTCAAAGAATATACAACTCAACAGAACACAACAATTCAACATGATATCAACCGGATATATTTTGTTTCAATTTGTTAGCTAGATAGAATAGCTACATGTGTTCAACCCACAGTGAGAGATAGAAATTGAAATGATTCCACTACTTTTAGAGGGGATGTTATTGATAATTTGAATTGTATAATGATTCCTATTTATTCATGTATAACAGTAGATATAAACTTTGTGACAAAATTATTTAAAAAAATAATTCATATGAGGTAAAAGGTCATTAAAGGCTCTTTAAATCTGACCAATGAAATAAACACCTGCTGAGACATACAATAAAAACATATTTATATATGTACATGAGATTTTAGTTTAACCTTATTTTAACAAAGCTCTGTCAACTGAATACTTGTTTACTGTTTAAAGTTTGGAGAACCAAATGCATGCATTATATACATTGAAACATCTCAGAGTACTACTGTGTAAGTGTTGTCAATGATCCATAACTTTCAACATTGTAGCTGTAATGGTTGCAAGACATTAATGATTAATGGTCCACTTGAGGTTGAATGATCATGATGAGCAGCAGTATCGTGATGTGAACAGCGTGTACATGATACACAATCACTTCAATGTATAAGTTGGCTGATTGAAAACCAACATTATATCTTAATTGTGAAACATAAATAACTTATTAGTAAATATATGATGAAAAATAATCAACAATAATAGAAGAGAAATGAATGCAAAAATCCTTAACTGACAACCAGTATGTCTTCAAGGATAAATCGTACAGAGGTAATGGAAGAAATACCTTGCACGTCAACTAAATCTATAAAAAAATAAAACCCGGAGAACAGTTTTCTAAACAGTGTGGAATATTGATTATTTACTGCTTATTATGAAGCACATGCTTGAAATATGTAAAAAAAAACTGAAATACGTGTATTGTCAATTGTATGTAGATTAATCATTATCACTGTCTTGATTGTTGTATCTTGTACGCAATAAATGGAAGGGTATTTTCAATGCAAGCGGTACAATGTTTGTAATGACTGATACCGATTGCAAATTGAGGACATGTTTTACACTCACACAGGTGTGAACAATTATATTAAACAAATCAGGAAATATCAGCAAAGTATCAAAAGTTGCTCGTAAGATTTTATGTGGGCTAGGGACCATGAGCTCATATAATTTAACATTCGAAAACAGGTCGCTGAAGAATCATTTCTCTGACTGTCATTCAATAAATCAGCCACGTGAAACGACGTGAACAAGCACATATCAGGAATAGGTCAATAACGGAATTCATAATTCTATGATGATTCCAAAACATGTTAGTGTGATTTACTATACGCAATTAGGCCATCAGTTACATGAACACGTTTTCACATAATATGTCATCAAACAAATATTCGAAATGGTAAACAAGGTTTTGTTCTCCAAATCAATTTCTATCTATTAGATATTGATGTGATGTACTGATTTACCTTGCAATTTATATATAGAACTATTCTTTGGACAACTAGTTTGAAAAGCTCCAGTAAACAGAATGGATGACCACTTAAACAGCCGATGATGCATGCAATATTAAAAGACACAGCGAAATACTAAACTCACGGGCACAAGAAAGGTTTCACCTCAGTTGGTTTCGATTTTACAACGATTTGAAATATATATGACGCATTTGATTATGGAATCATCAACATTAATCATATCTACAACATTTCATATGAATTGATCGTTGATTGATTCATTTTTTGTTAAGATATCTTTGTTCAAAGAAGACCGGGGTAAAAAATGAAATTTACACCAACATGACCCCTACCATGTTAAAAAGGGTGTAAATAAGTGGAAAACAAGGTTTGTTTTGTGATTTTTTAGTAAAATATAGCTTATATATCGATGGCCATTTGTTATTTATTAAAATTAATTTAAAAAAAAAAAAAATTAAAAATTTCAATTTTCAAAACAAAAAAATCAAACACGTCTAGAAGTATTCTTTGATTGATAACTAAAGGATTGCACTGTTCTGTTTTAGCGTACGACGACTAAAAATGAAAATATTTGTAATGGAAAATTATGTATATGATGAAATCAACTAAGGTGAAACCTTTCTTTTGCCCGTGAGTTTATTTAGAAGTTTGAAAGTGTAAATTCCTAAAATGTTAGATGAGATTGCATATATGAATTGTGTTGATTATTAAAAATAAACACCTTATGATGGCGCGTGTCTCCGAGAGTTACCTCATCAGGATCATTGCTGTGCTTGGATAGTGTCGAGTCCAGAGAGACTCTCAATATATCGTTATGTCCGGATTTCTCCTTCCTTTTCCTATTTGCTGTTCTCTTTCCTTATTCACTGACTTAACTAAGAAATACATTGATATATTCAATTCAGTTTAGTTGAACATTGATATACAGTAGTGTGCAAAAGTAAGTGGTCGAAAAACGCGTTTCTCACGCGTTAGCCACCCGTGAGGCAACGCGTTACCCGACCCCTTACTTTTGCACACTACTGTATGCAATTGAGTCGGTAAACGAAGGCAAGTTTCATCACTTTACATTTCACAACTTAGGAACAAATATGTATATTTATGAAACAATTAAACCGTATGTCTACTCGCCTATACCTACATGTACTTCATATTTTATAAGTTATGTCTGAGTACCTCGTCAATCTTTTCATCACAAAAATATTGTTTGATGAGGGGTATGTTTTTGATAATGCATAAGGAGGCTTTCGTTCGTACCCCTCTAACATCTTGCCACTTTTGACAACTGACCTTTTCATTAGTGCACAATGAAATTAATTTACACATTTTTGAGAGATGTTTGCACTACAGACGCATAACTTGAAACTTAACTCCTGTGTAAATCGAAAAATATATATAAAAAACATTATTATTTTGTTTTTAAAATCTCTTCCTTGTGAAAGATTATTTCGCTACAGGACGAGAATCGTAATCACGGTTATTAAAACATACTTGTCAACATCTTAAAATATTCTTCACTTAAAACATATATAAAATAAAACAATATGAACTTGTATTCATGTACGGGTTTATCATATTGTTATTGAACACACATGTTGAGGGAACTCACTACCTGTGCACGTTCAAAGCGGTTATAAAGAAGTAATCAGGTTTAAAGTGTGCTTGAATCGAAACAATTAAGCAGGAGCAAATTGTGATCCTGCGACACAGCGCCTGACAAATACCAGTATATTCAGTATAAACAGTTTATTACAAAATTTTGGACACTGTAAAATATATTAATTGAAGCTACATCGCACAAGCACACAAATTTAGGCTGAACCGCACGTGGTTAAAAAGAATATTGGTTTGAAAGCCAAGTTTAAAATAATTGCATACGTGAGAACTTACTGTCATCACAAGGTTTGAACACGATTGGGACTAGCAGGGGAATACCTGAAAATATCAGTCATGAAGCCACTAGGATGCTGAAGGTCGGGGCAGCTTACGACAGGTTGCCGGATATTTCTATGACGACCACAGTACTATTTCACTATGTCTTCAAACATGCAACACACAAACGGGAACGGTGAAGGACTGTCAACAGAGTGGCAGACCTCGAAAAACGATGTTGCGTGAAAATGTTGTGACGTTATCACGTCGGAACAGGCTTGCCAGTGGAGAAAATCTGGCTCGAGGTACAAAATTGTCTCCATTTTGATGTGGTCGTGGTCGCCTCAAAACTATACCCCGCCAGCCAGGATACCAGACGTTATTCCAATAGAACATTTCTGGGATAAACCATAGCATCAAGAATGTCAACGACCTTTGCAATGTCCTTCAGCTAGAAAGGGGACACATAACCCTTCGTCAGATTCGGCAACTCGACAGAGGCATGATAAAACCTTGTGTTGTCAGGGTCGACACGCTAATATTTATCTCTTCTTGTTTTAGTGAATTTATTTCATTGACCCACCCCAGTAATTTTCCATATTGTAAAAAAAACGGCGCATTGATTTCATTTAATTTTTAAGAAAATAAGCCAAAATAATTAAAGGTAATAAGGTTTAAGGGGTGTATTCATCATTGTCTTGAGGTAATTATGATAATTGGACTTTTTAATTGGATGTTTCAAAACTTTTATTACTGAGTATATATATTAAACGCCCCAAAGGTGCATGGCCAATAAATGCGCAATTCCCAAACTGAATATTTGTAGAAACATAACTAAGTATTGATACGAGAAGCATTCAAAATAACTCTTCCAGTCAGTGGTGTGACTTCAGTAGCCAAATGTTACCAATTGCAAGAAAATTGCTTAATCAATAAAAAGATCAGATTAGGGTTTTTCCCATGTTTTTTAATTCACACATAAGGGTACATTAATGAAATAAGTTTTTTCACAGAAATAGTGCATATGATGAACAAGTAAAAGAGCACAACCTGATCTATGGAGAGGTATATACAATGGTGTTCAATTCAATACATTTTGCAAACAATTTCTCATAAATTCATTTGGCCGATTTGTCATTCTAACTTTATACTTTTCCACTTGAAAAATAGTTTCCAAAGTAGCAATAAATGAGTTAAAATACTAAGGTTCTAATACATAAACTGAGGTATAAAAAAACTTTAAACCCGTCATTTAGTCAATATATTGAAAATACACAAAGTAAAATTAAAATTGAAATCCTTGGTCAGTATGATATACCAAACACATGGCACGTGCATTATTCGCCCAAACACACCAACTTCAATTAATGCTTGCTTTTGATGGCTGTTTCTCGAAATTCATGATTTGTGGTGGCTGCACGTGGAATTCTTGCACAAACTGTATGTCCAAGGTGGGAGCAACTAACAGCCATATTGTAATAACTCTTGGATGCAGCCGACAAACCATCATTAACCTGTCAGGCGACACCAAACAGACTGGCCAGACCATTAATTGTCCCAGGAGTGGCAGACCAAGAGTTACAACGCCCCGAGAAGACCGCTACATCAGAGTTCTTCACCTTCGCAACAAATGGGATGCCATTGAACCATTAACATTCGCTGAATCGTCTTGACAAGGACTGTGCGACGTTGGCAATGGCGGAATTACTCTTTAATGATGAAAGTCGGTTTAATATGCACCATGCGGACGGTAGAGTTTATATGCGTAGAGGAGAGCAACATAAACCAGGTTGTGTACAAGAGGTGTATCCCTTTGGTAGCGGTGTAGTGATGGTCTGGGGAGGCATTTGTGGGGATCAGAAGACACCTTTGGATACCATACAAGGAAATCTTACTGCTCAGGCGTACTAAGATCAAGTACTGACTCCTGTAGCGCTGCCATTACACAGGGGAACATGTTTCACGAAATGACATGTTCATCAAACTGTGGACTGTAAAAATTATTTCATACCCCTTGGCCCTTTCAGTGTCTCCAACTCCTAATATCCCGGTTCTATCATATCAATTTGTTTTGTTATTTTTACTGAATGAGTGAAACAATAGGGTGTAAAGTTTCTTTTGTACCACAGTTTTTACCGGTATATCCTTTTTGCAGAACTGAACAACTTGAAATCTGCAGACTCCTGAATACCAAACAAGAAAAGTCTTTAAAAAGGCATGTTTTGTGCCACATGAAGGGGATTTTGATTATTCGACCAATTTGGGTATTAAGTGAACAGCAACAACACAGGGCTACAACACTAATACTAGCACGAGTATTAATCAATCAATCAAATTTAATTTCTATCAACATGAGTTTATGAAAGTTAAGAATATTTTTACATTGTCAACGGGTGTTGGTATATTTCACATCAAAAGACACGAGGGCGATATTCTATTTATCATCCAAAGTCCATTTTACATATCAGAGACAAAAATACATCTCTATACACAACAAAACTAGATTTTCAATACATTGATGTCATTGCAAAGTGAAGGAAAAGCACTGTCATGAAGCGTTGACAATGACAGGATATTGTGCAAAATTTACTGCCAAAACGATTTCTCCTAGGCGCTATCGCTTAATTTCTCACAAAATAGGTTCAGCCTAATTAGCATTGATATCTCGTGTGTTCGTTATGTGACTTACTATATTTACTCCAAAGATGTATCAGATCTTGCCAATAAGGGTTTTTATATTTACAAAGACCATTGAACGAAGATTCGGCTCCCAACTTGAAAAGAAGATTTAATGGAAAATAGTTATTTTAACTTTGCTTAGGTTGTTAAGCTTGAGTGCAAAAATAAATGAATAAACATCTACCATTCTCAGTCCACCTTTGTCGTGGATTTTTGTCATATTCATCCTTTTTACTTTAACGGGTTAAGAGCTCCAAATAAAGCTACAGAATTTGGAGTTTAGCTCATCAATAAATTCTTTAGGTGGATGCGGTAAAGCAGAAAAAATGTGTACAAGAGTAGATAAAGCCACGGTTATTACTGTTATTTTCCCAATCAATGTCAATTGATGTTTACAACAATTTCCTAATTATCTTCTTATGTTTTCTACTCTTTTTCAAAACATAAAACATAAAGTTCACTGATCTTGAGGTGAGACAAAAATGGCTG
Organism: Steromphala cineraria; assembly: GCA_916613615.1. Lineage (NCBI taxonomy): Eukaryota > Metazoa > Mollusca > Gastropoda > Trochida > Trochidae > Steromphala > Steromphala cineraria. The sequence goes on along the minus strand of OU744720.1, from coordinate 72,147,096 downwards.
CATGTAGTTTTCGCTTTATCTGTTACATCTTCTGCCACACATTTAAATATCAGTTTGGTAAATTTCCTTGAAGAGATATATTTTGTTAAAAACTAAAACCTTGAATGGAAATTTGCACCGTATTATACATCCACAAAAAGGTCATTAAAAGGTTGAATGTCCCAAGGCAACACAATCGGTATCTTTCGAACTGAAAAACGATGGCTTGCAAAATTTTGGAATTTTAAATGTTAAATGTATTTTTATAGTTCGTGAGCGAGTTGCCAATTATGCGGACATATTAATGTTGTTTGATCAAAGCCTTTTAAGACCGTGCTGATGAATTCATTATTAACACAAAAGAATCATGTAGTATTAAAAGGTCGTACACAATACATGATCTAAAAGCATAGAAGAGGATCAAAGCCATGGAATTCTCTGTAAAACTGATGATGTAACAACAAATATTAAAGAAATCTATTTGAAATATGTTTCCTTTATTGTTTACATATTGCCTAGTGACGCTTATTTTCAAAGCTTAATAAAGTTGCACAAGTTCACTGTAATCTAATGAAGAAATTTTTTGTGAAAAACTCCTAAAGGTTTGTTTGGAAAAATTCCCATGTTCAAAAATGCTAAGTTGTCATGTTGAATTCTCCTACTCCTGAGGGTAATGTAGGTAGTCCAAGCGCAGGGTAATACACTCAAGGGATCAGAATGGTAAAACATAGATTGTAAAAAAACTGTTGATTTACTGAAAATTGACAATTAAAAATGCAAAAGTTTCTGCATAGTCGGTCGATAAAAACACTTTGGACACTACATTCAGAGCGACAACGCGATTGCCATGCTGTCCAGATAACCTTTGTCTACAAAACAATCGTGCCAAAAATTTCATCACTATTGATAACCAAACCATGCATGTCAAGTAAACTGCATCCACTTTGCGATTATTGTCATTTACTAAACAAGCTGGATTAATGTATGTCTATACATCTGTTAAACGTAAATGATAAGAATATCCGAATTGATAAAAGAGCTTCTCCATAATCATTTTACAATTTTACCAGTTACATTCTCTCTGAATGGTGGTGTAGTCATCACAGTTATAATCCCTATCGACTTCAGGTACTTCAAGCCAGGATAAATAGCTTGTCCAACAGATGCCCATGCTATGCATGAAGTCTGCTGATTCACAGGCAGGATCGTTGATGCAGAAGTTCCCACAAGATGACAGTGTGTGGCCCTGCCCATCATCCAGTGTATATCCCGTCTTGACGACGGTAGGGTATATGCTGTAAACGTTGGAGAATGACGTGCATTCTGAAATTTTAAAACATGTTAGTGCCAAAATCAAGAGTACATCATGTTAAACATTTATTCTGAATTGCAGGCGACCTGTAAATAATGCCTGCATTTAATGTATTCTCTATTTCACGATTAGTGATACATATTTTTGTTAAGCAGAAGATTTTTAAGTTTGAAGATCCCTGTTTGTATCTCAGCATAACATAAATCGCTATAGACAGGTTAAGAATGCAACGCCAAAGATATTCTTTTCATTGTTATAATATGCTATTGTCAATTGCTGAGAGAAAGAGACCAAGTTGGGTCAATCATGTTAAATATTTATCATTTCGATATGGTTTCGGTGTTGTTTGGCTCAGTCAGACATCCCGATTATTTTGTTTGTGTTTTTAGTCAGCGCGTGAAAGACTGTTCACATCAAAATTGGCATTCTTCTCTTGAAAGTCATTCTCTTACCTTTTATAATTCCCATAAGTCTTTACAAAGATGATACCCATCGAATGCAAATACACTAGTTGTGACACGGTGTAAATCCTACACGCGTAATGATTACGTCACCGAAAGCGGGTTCGTTAAATGCTATGCCCTTTCTACAAGGGGTACTGTGCTTTGGGCGTCGAAATAAGTATGTTATTGTTGATTAAACAATCTAAATATGTTATCAAAACTTCGAGGAAAGATTTTTCTACAAAGTGATGTATTTCTTTTCTCAATAGCTAAATTTCAGCCTGAACCGCATGCAAGTATGAAACAGCATCTTTAAACTTATTTAGAAGCGGATTTTTTAGTAGGAAAAATGTACATAGTCAAGATGCGTATATATGTAAACACTGTAAGGTACAGCTGAATGAAAAACATGTATTGTATGACTGTGTATACTTTGTTAAAGAGAGAGAGCATTTCATCCCAAATTGTAAAATTAGTAATAAGGATACTGTTTCAAACTTATGTCTTTCGAGGGATTACATGTTTCTTCTAAATCTTGCAAAATTCCTTAAATATGTACTTGAGTGTATAAAACAAAAAAAGGTAACTCTGTAACAGTTTTCTGTAATCTCATTTGTACTTTGGGTCTTTGGCCTTTCTACAAATATACATCTTGAATCTTGAATCTTGAAATCATATAAGATATGAATAGTAGAGGATATAAGATATACAATTATTGTAAATTAAACGATGCATTTTAGCGGACGGTACTGAGATTACAGATCATCTACATACTATAGCCTGCATCAGAAACATAAAGTTTGACTTCCAAATAATTTCGAGGTGTTAAAATGACAGGTTTTTCTCTCCTGTAAAGTCATATATTTCGGGGCATTTTACAAAAACTGTCTGAAACAAAAGTTGGGAAAAACCATTGTGAATGAATATTTAGAATACAATTATAAAGTTAGTTCCAAATAAATAAATAATCAACAAAAAGCATTGTATTTCTATTTCTGTGAGTACTATGGGCTCCAGTGGTACCAGCCAAAGAGAGAGATTTACCAGAGATAATCACTAGAATCACTTCAAGCTTTGCATCCTCTTTCATATGTTTCACATTGATCTGGATGGCACTTTGGATGGAAATCCATCTGATAAACTTGCAAAATAAAGGTTATTTCACAGGAATGTTGAAAAGGAACATTAAAAAGTGGGAATTCAGAACAAACCAATTTGCAGGTATAAGTGCTTACAAAAGTATAGCATTTACAGACACTGTAAAACTGAATAATTATACCAAAGTGTCATGCATTTTTTCATTATTGATGGGGCCGGATAGGGCAGTGTTTTGCTTCGGATTAAGAGGTCTGTGGTTCAAAACAAACCAGGGGTTTAGCAACTTTGTCTGCAATAAAGAACTGTTATACACACAGAAAGGTTTGGGTGCACGTACCACCCATGGTTCGCTAGTTTCACCGCAATGCTTAGCCATATTCCCTTTCTCCCTGTAATAAGACTACCAGTCGTGATGTAAGTGAAATTCTCTTGAAAGTGGTGTATAACCAAAAATCACCTCACAATATGTTACGTTTCCATCAAAACCACCTTAAATAAAAATCTGAAGTTGAAAATCCAAAAAAGATACATCTACACGTCATGGAGTTTGGAGTGGTTGGAGTTCAACGTCTTCTTTCACCATTAGGCGATGTCGCATGGTTTTTGTTATCAGGATTTATTGAACCGATTTTAGCAGGAATTCTGGATAGAATTATAATAAGCAGAAATAAGATTTGACTTATAGCTTCCTTTTAGTAAACAGGTTAATATTTTTTTAGATACAAAAAATCACAAGTCTGTTATTTCAATATTTTATTTTTGGTAGTTTATATATTTTTCAATACAATTTTATTCTCAACAGTCTATCAGAAAATATATATTTATATAAATATTAATATGTACAACCTATTGTCATATAAAATGTACAGCTGCATAGCGATTATTAATGACATTCTCACTCTTTCTCTCATATCAGCATCGCTTCGTAAGCGAAAAACACAACCATTCTTAATACTTGCATAATTGTTTAAACAGTATGTACAAGTTAGACTTCAGTCTATTTAGGTGAAGCATTCTAAATGACAAACTATGTGTCAAGTCAACTACACAACACTATGAAACATGGAAATAAGTGAGTGAAGCATTCATAAAATATAACAATGTCATGACTTTGCAACAATGAAACTCCCTATGTAATTCAGGACTCAAATTTCACAAAAGAAGACTGAGGCAGAATATCGTACTAATATCATTCATAAGATATCGATAATTTCTTAAGTTAATGTTTTCTTGTTAAATGAGCACAACATAATGAATCAATGGTCTAAGAATTCATTACAGTGCTTGTAACAAACTTTCAGTGTTGAATCCTCCTTTCAGTTGCGCTAACCACTGTATCGCTTGGAACCCATAATCACATCATTTAAAATTCTAGGCACATATATCAAGATATTTGCAGAACAATTTTTATACAAAAGTATTATTTTTTAATTAATTTAATTTAATTTTAATTTTCAGATTTCTGAAATTCAAAACTTTCATGACCTACCTGTTAATGCATGATGATATATGATGAAGGTATGAAATACAATTTATAATGATGGAACATACTGGTATTTATATATGCTACATTTGTTTTCTGAATACCAAATGAGCTAAATTGTAACATATAATCTGAATAATCAATAGAGACACTTGATGAAAAGCTGTATACGTTTTTTTACATTCTACATAATTGATAAAAGATATAGGTAAACAAAAACATATAGATCAATATGCTACATGCAATAGACTCTTTAGATGCTGAAACCCCATCTAATGGTGTCATTTTCTGGAGATTTGGATTTCAAAACAGTTTGAGCACCGGTATTAATATTTTGTTAAGTTTTAAGAATTGGTTATGAATTAAACTCCAAAACTTTGAAGAATGTTTTATACTAACTTTCAGTGTCAAAATTCTCTGTAGGCAAACCATTTAATTATATCAAGCATGAGCATATATATATTTCTGATAAACATTATAATGTACAGGTTATATGGTTTGATTTTAGTATATCTCAAGATTTAGCAACTTTTGATGATTATTCATAGATTCTTTCTTAATAATATGCATATTGATAAAAAAATATGAATTTAATTGACATCAATTATTATGAATAATCATACACAATAGAAAACAGATCATTTTCACAAATGTAGAACAAAAATGGTAACAACGGTGAAAATTTGTTAACATTTTCATAAAATTTCATTTCACCTTTTAGTCAACAATAAGTAACACAAACAATTTTCTTATGAAGATGAAACATCCTCGTGTCAGATTTAGTTCAACACCAAATATACACAACTAAGCACCAAAATGCCTATAAACATTCAAAAGTTTACAAATAAATAACATGGAACCTGGGAAACATTTAAATTAACAATTTGCTGTTCACCGTCCATCACCTAGAGCTATGAATATTGTATGAAACATGATTGCTGTTGACATAGAACAACATTATTAAATACTTTTTCATCCTTCAACTTTGTTCTAGTATAATGAAAACCAAATTTCTCCTTTTTTGTAAATAATAGTTTGACAATATTCATAAATGTGCAATGACTGCCAACTGAACACATGAAACTTTTTTGAGGGATTCTAAGGCTAAGAAAGTATAAAAGAAAGAGAACATATTGTAATGTTGGACAGGAGTTGCTACAAATGATTTTTCACTTCTCAAATTGATGAAATAAGTTTTGAAATATAAAAAATAATTATGGCTTTACATAAATGATCTAATACATGGTATCAATAAATTGTCAAGAATAGCTAATAAAATAAATGCCCAGCATGATTAGGGTCAGAATTAAGATTAAATCAAAACACAGTAATCAGGAAGTTGAACAATCTGAAAGAAAAAAATGAATTTTTGTAGCAAACTATTTAAAGGGATGATTTTGTTAATGCCTTAATGCTATAAATGTACAAAGAAATAACATTCTAATCAATGTGTTTCAAATAGTCTGTCTTATGTCCTGTAAATATAACATAAATGCCGATAATGGAAAAACTTTAAAAAAACTCTCTTATATAATGTTTTAAAATAATATATTTTTGCCATCAATAAGCCTCCTATCCAGTAATCTTCTGAACGATTTCAATCTTACATGTAGTCCCCAATTGTAGATCTAGGAATTTGGATAGGGCATCAATTCTTTGTCGATTTAAAAAAAAATGAATCGAAATGGAAGTTTGACCTCCCTGAACCCATCCTCTGGTTTTGTTGCATAGTTCCTGTACAATCCTGATAATAAATAAACATAAGCAGAAGACATCCATGAATTGAGTTAAGGAAGTGCTAATTTTGAGTAAATATCTTGAAACTAACGTGAATATAATAATCAATATAACATTTTAATCCCAAAAGTTCACATTGGGTTAAACAGTTCTTGTATTGTGATAGGTGCTAAGCTTGCCCGCTAGCAATTGCTTATCATTATTATAACCAGTGGAACCCAAGATATATGCAGCATTGTCTGGATATGAATCTATCTAAAAGGTTGGACTTGACATGTTGGTAAAGTTGGATCACACAACATTTGTAGTCATGTCAGAGCATCAGTGATATCTCTGTCCAGATGGCCAGTATCATTGCGTTGTTGACAATTATTGAATGGCTCAAAGGCAGATCCAGGATTTAAAGGTGTTTACCCATTGAAAAGAGGGGGTTCGTCAAAAGTGATTTGTCAAAAAAGAAAAGATTGCATAGGGTGGTTCCCTACTCTTCTTGTTAACCATGCAACTGCCCTAGTCCAGTTAACAGGTCACAACAAGTGCTGTTATGATTTTAACCTTTCACCTACTGGTTCAGAACATCATCAGTGGATAGTCCTATGTTCTGTTCATCCTGTTGGATACACTTCTATGTTTTCAGCCGGCAGCACTCATAAAGTAGCAGATTTGAGGTTAATGAAAAGTTAATTATCACAGAAAAAGTTCACAGTTTATGTGCCAATCAGCAATTATATTCGTCACTATCGTCTAGACAATCATTGTGGTAGCCATCACAGAAGTATTCTGCCGGGATACACATCTTGTTGTTACACATTCGTTCATCAGCGTTGTCACAACCTGAAACAAAGAACAAAACATTGAACATCTGATATTGTCTTCCAATCGTTTTCTTCATCATTAAAAGTCATTTTTGCTGTATTGTTTTTTTACAAATGATTTTTTAGCATTTCATGTTGTGAAGACTTTCTTGCTTTATTGTTATTATCAACATTTTAAATTGATTTAACTTTAACAATAGCTTAACTCCTTATTGTGAATTGAGATATTTCATTCTTTTGGAACTCAACTTTGTAACATAATTGATGTTTTGGTTTATTGACAACTCATTTTCTTCACAATTTCAGAAAAATATCAATAGTTATTTTATTGTCATTTGAATACTTAAAGCGTATAATTTTCAAAATTTCAAGACAGAAAGAAATTAGTAACAATTTATCATTTCAGTGATCATCAGTATATCGTAACATTTACCAAAACACATTATGTTAGCGCTATGAGCATTCACTTGGTGAATGGAATTTAGCGCATTATAATTGCACTTATTAATTGATTATTAGTTTTAAAAGGAATGGGTGTTTAAATGTTTTCTCTATGTAATTATTTGCCATAGATGAGAATCTTACCATTGTTTACTGGAGGAGAAGTAGGACTGGGGGAAGTAGGACCTGTGCTTTCAGCTGTAAACATAAATATTGATTTTAGTATGTTGGGAGAATATTTCTTTTTGAAATAACATTAAAGTGACACAGAGTATCTTTCTTAAAATTTTATTTGGTTTTGATAAGCTACAACATATCTAATATGCTGATTGAAGTTCATATCTCATCACTGGACTTGCAAATATATCCATTTATGCATAATATCTCTAAAATGCTTGATTTTATGGAAAAATCAAGAAAACATCTCAAATACGTTTAATATTCGAAATTATGCATTCAATTAATCTACCTATTAGTTACAATACCTAATAAACACTATCGAATCGAATATATCTTTCTGTCAGCTTATGACAAGGTTTCAAAATTACGTTTGGCGAATTTGCGCGCGCCACTCGAGCCACATTGTCCGGTTTTCGATCAAAATCATGACATTGAATGGCCGTATTTTCGCTCTAGTGTACTGATTGACCTTTAACTTGTTATTTTCAGTAACAGTTAGTGGTTCCCGATGTAATAACGTCGATTTTAAAATTTGACATATGTTATCCTATCAACATACTCTGTGTCTCTTTAACCTTTGTTATATTTGTTATCTGAAAACGGAGACATATATGTATAATTTTTCTTTCATATGTTTTATCAAATTAAAGATTTATGGACAAAGTTTTAAATTCCTAGATAATTTGTTAATCCAAAATGGTCATTTTTAGTTCAAATAAATTATTTTCAAAATGAAATTTAGTGAAAATGAAAAAAATAAATCAATCAATATATATACGAAAAAGACCTTAGGAAAAAATATATAGTATTTTAAATTAAATTGTAATCAAATGAAATTAATTTAAAACAATTAATTCAATTGAAATTGATACAATTCCCTTATATGGAGTGCAATAAAAATTTTGATAAAAAAATAAAAAAATAAATAAATACCAGGCAAACAGTCTCCACTGAGGTGTCGAACATCATCGAGCGCAACGTCCGCATGTACTTGATTCCCTCTCTGTGCCAGGAACAGGAGAGTGAGATTCATAGAGACGGGAGGCTTGACACACTTGTATTTCCACAGTTTAGATGTATCAGCCTCTGCATGGAAGAGTTCTATCTCGCTCCCATTGTTCGTGTTGTCACGTGCTAGGACTGTCAAATTACCAAGCTGTTGTTGTGCAAATGCAAAGGCATTGTAGATGTTGTACCAGAATTCAATTCCAGATCCGTTGGACACAAATGATGGCGTTTCTAACATTGTTACATCAAACTTGACGCCATCAGTTCCATCTGCATAGATGTAATGACCTGAAATATTAAATTGTACATTTGTCATAACTTGATGGCATAATCTATGAAATATGTAATTCATACCTTTAATGTCCTACTAGTATAATCCCCCTGGTCGCTGGCCAGATTCATGTTTACCCATTAAAGCTATATATAATTCCCCATTTTCCTGTGCAAGCTATTCAGTTTACTGCACTTGAACTTGATTTTTGTGCAATGCCATGAATTGGCCAATGATATACACTAATGCCAATTTGCCTTACTGATAAGGTTGTACGAATAAAAACCAACACTAAACTCTGACTTTCCTGGTGATGAAAGTTCTCTACTCACTACCGCCCTTAATAGCTGAATTATTGCTTAGCGGCGTTAAGCATTAACTCACTCACTTTCTACTTACTGAAATACTTCCCCAAACCTTAGTTACATACTGTTCAGCCAAGACATTGTCCATACATAGTCTAACACAAAATACATTGACACCAATGTCTTTAAATGGTCATATTTATCAACTTACTTCTCACATCACAGACTAAAACAACATAAATAAATAACAATGACCTCCACTTTTGGAGAAAATGGACTTGAGTCTAGCTCGACCGAACTTTGGCCCGAGTACTCAGAGTACCCCTGGGAGTCCTATTCCTTACCAGTTTGCTCTCCAGTGGTGTGGTCTGCGTCCGGTCCCGTGTTGGGTGTGGTGGTCTTCCCCGAGCCCTCTGCCCATTTGTACACGGTGCTGTTGACCTTGTAGCCGCAGTGGAAGTCGTCTTCAAAGTTGCAGGTGACATCAATAAGATTTGCTGAAAATTTAATTTACTGATTATGAATATTGTCAATACCATATTGAGATACATGTCAAAATAGTGACTTTTCATATTGAAAATTCTAAGCAGTGTTAGAAATATCTGCCTGTCTGTTGGTCAATTGCTGGATTATTTCAGATTTGAAAGTTATAAAGGGCAAACAACTCACACAATTTTGTTGTTGTTCATTGAGGTACCTATAATTTTTATTAAGGGTACCAGTAGTTGATAATTCCAAATCAAAAGCAGTAGTAGTAAGAAATGAATAAACAGCTTTCCAAGATAGTTTCAAATAATCATTTCAATAATCATTTATGTCAATGTTTGACCCACTTTTGTTGATAAATTATGATTCAAAACGACATTGTACCTAAAAGTTCAGTTTTGCTTTTTAAAACGTTCTTTCATGACATAAGTCTCTATCACATGGACTCAATAGAAGTTGTAGAAATTGGAGTCTAGGTCTCAGAAAATATGATTTTCAAACCAAGAATGTAACGACACAACACAAATATTAAATACTCACAGCAGACGGCCCCCTCGTCACCCCCGTCTAGACAGTCCGAGCGCCGGTCACACGTCTTCTTGATCGGGATACACGGTCCGTCTGGACACTTGAACTCCTCAGCAGTGCATGCTACAACACAAGTAACTGGATTAACTACTGAACTTCAAATTAAGAAAGTGACTTAACACATGACCTTGAAATCACATTGAACATTGATTTTAAATCAAGGTGCATGTACCAAGCTAAGTAACTGAACACTAACCAATAAAATCTCCTTTTAACATGTCCTCTTAATCAAGTAGTCAAGGCTATACCCTTCATAGTATCTCTTTTCGATTGTTTTAGATTGTATGTTAAATATATGTTTTATAGCCCGTTGGGAAGCCATTAATTATGGAACCAATTAGAATCCTTTGCTATCCATGCAAATTTTTAACCTTTTGCATCCATTGAAACCATTTCATAACATTAAGGTTCGAGCAGACGTTCCTGGTAGAATCTGTTCATAATGACACGAGGTGTTCCTCTATAAAAGCAAGATCAAAAAGTCCTATAGCAAGGCATCAAAATCAATTCAAAATGGTTAACAGTCTTTCAGAGATTTTCAGTGAAACTGAAGAAGGAGACTTCTAGGACAGATATTTTCTAGAAACAAGGGGGAGGTAACTCACTGCATCCAGCCTCATCCACTGCGTCCTTACAGTCGACGATACGATCACAAAACCTGTTTTCCTCCAAACAGTAGTTCTCTGTGGCACACGGTGCAAAGCCAGCTGCGCACTCTGGAGACAATATAGAAAGGATCTAAGGAACATTCGATTTAATGTCATTCATGATTTTTGGATGATGGTCTATGTGAAACAAACAACAGCAAGTTTTTATACCATGTTGTTCTAATTTTGAATTTATTTCATCAAGTTTAATTTTCTGTTTTTTACTTATCCTCTTGAATTTCAAAGTTATTTATTCATTGCATATTTTTCAAACAAACAATACTCAAAAACTTTTACTTATTATTATTGGAAAAAAAGATTCTGCAGACAAATATTACTTACCAAATGTTCCACATGCCCCTTCTGTAATTCTGACATCATCGATTGCTAGGAATGGTTTGAAAGTTCCGTCATACATCCCATTGGCCACTACGTAGTCCAGTCTCACCCGGCCGGACACAGGAATGGTCATCTGAGTGTGTGTCCAGGTTCGAGTCCAGCGGTTCTTGAAGTCCATCAGCATATTGGACACACTTGACCCATTCCTTGTGTAGCTTACCTGCAGGAAAGAATTGTTTTCATTGAATTAGACATACATTTAGGGGGTTGGCGGGAGGTTGATTTTGACAGTAGTTTCAAAGCCTCCCTTAATTTATAGATTTGCCTGTAAAAGGATGAGTCTAAAAGCTGGACCCAAACCCTCAGGTCGACTCGGCTAGCAAATATGCTCATGATTATGATGTTGCATTGGTCTGATGTAGCTAAGTAGTCATCACTATGAATGCAGGGGTGAAACTGGAAACATCATACCATTATATCAAGAAATTCGAGATCTTCCTTGGCAGTCAGCATTATAAGGGTTGAACGTTGCAATCAATTGATGCTTTACTTGGGCTGCTGGGGCACTTGCAAAAAAATTATGAATGTTCTTGTACCTGATAACTTCTTCTTGTCGAGAATTTACAAGGAATGCCAGCTGATTTTGCACTTGGGCTTGTACTCAGGACATTAAAGAGTCATTACAATACCTGTACAGTGCCAGTGGTGTTGCTGAAGTAGACAAACTGGAGGCATGAGTTGGGCTGGTTGAGGACGACCTCCTGATGCATCTCCACACGGTTGTTCTCCAGCAGGAAGTTGGTGTCCAGTAGCAACATGGCTCCTACAGGAAGGGGCACGGTTAGCATGGGTTACTTTGATTGGAAGAGGTTATAAACTAGCTTCAAACACCTTCAAATGGGCAGTGTTGTTTGTTATTGAGATAATTGAGCCGATTCTTAACAAAGAGCCTTCTTATTACTTAAGTTTAAGTTAAGCTAAAAAGGTTGGAAAACTAGAAAGTGTTTTTATTCGTGAAAACAGATGTCTCCCCCATACATCATTTCAGGCAGGGACGCGGTTAGCATGGGTTAGATTGATGAATTCAAATGGGCAGTGTTGTTTGTTATTGAGATCATTTAGCTGATTCTGAACAAAGAGCCTTCTTATTACTAAAGGTTTCCTACAAATGTTTGGGAACAACGAGCTAAAACAGGTTGGAAAGTTTCCATCACATCCCACAGTTTCCAACATCTTGGTTGAGATATTGATCAAAGTTGAATTCAAAATACTTAAGTTTTAAATTCAAGAAGAATGTGTACATATGAAAATCAAGCTTGGCACCATTCACAACATCAAACCAAAGATATTTTGTCATCAAGATTTAAATAAAAGATAGATGCATAAATAGTTATGTGAGATTATTGAAAGAGTACCATCAAATTCCATAGAAACATGTATAATAACTATATTTCAGTGCTTTCAAAGCTATCAAAGAGCAATGCAGATTTGGCATTAAGACCTACCAGTGCTGTTCTTGAAGGTGTAATCAATGATGTCTCGTTGAAGGAGGGAACCGTTCATAATCCGCCACTCCGTCAGAGCGTGATCTGAAGCCGATTGCTGGAATCCACACAGCAGCCCATTCTCAAAGTTACAGTTCAGTTCTGGATCTGGAAGAAAAGTTGCTTAATATAATTTAAGCTACACTTATGATAGGGAGAGGCCTTGACATAAGCCTTATGAGCTTCTTGGCTAATGCCTTTCGCAACTTATATATACCGAAATAAAGATTGATTGAACTTATATATGTACATATATGTATATTAAGGAATAAATATGCTTAGAACACATGTGATACAAGAAGAACAATTAGACATTCTCTATCTAAGGCCTTATCTTCTAACCACAGAAGTTAATTTAGTTTCTGTTGTGTTCTCCGAGCAGAAATAGTAACAAATAAGAAATATTTTCTGTTATGAATATATCAACTGGTTCCACACAATTTCAAAAGAGTGCAAATGAGGTAAATTCTGATGGTTGCTGATATTGACAGTGTGTCATTGACATGTTGCAGTTCAATGAGTAAAATAACTTTTTCCTTTGTTATCATATTAAACAATATGAATTAAATACCACCATATACTTCTATGTATATCCATATCATCCATGAATATAATCCCATATCTAGAAGTTATCATTAACTACAATATAACCACATTGAATTAACTGGTAAGGAAGAAAACTCTTACCTTGACAACCAACTTCGTCCTCCCCGTTCCTGCAGTCAGCGATGATGTTACACCTGGCCTCCACAGGTATACACTGTCTAGGGGAGCTGGATGAACAGGTGAAAGTGTCGGCCGGACAACCTGCAGGTGAATAGATTGAATTGATTGACTAATTGAATATATTTATTACTTTTTCAGTAAACATAAAAACATGTTCCAAATTTTAGACTTCATGACCTATATATACATGTCATTTGGTTACATAACTCGCTATGCAGTTATTAAGTTTAGTTGACCATATACTGCACACTTTTTGAAGCAAAAACTTGAGTCATACTCTTGTATTGTCACAACACTCACTGAACCTATTGATCTGAATTTTATTTCCAAGGAACTGATGTAATTATAATTTTCAAAGAACACCATTTATGAAAATATACATACATCACTCCTACAAAATACTTTTATCACTCTAAGATAATGATTTCCAGCAAATAATCAGTGCTATAACATTATTGATAACCTTATTCATATGTGCCCTTTACACCAACTCAACATCACTTCAAGAATCAAGCTCTCACCATTATCATCACAAGATCCAGGGGTCACAGAGATATCGTCCACTGCTATCCTGGCAATCTCGCTGGGCAGGAAGACCATCTCGTATGTATCAGGGACTAACATGAACTCCCCCCTCAACCACAGATCCTCGCCCATGTAAGACTCCCGCTTGAAGACCGGGTTCCACACTTCCGCCCCGTCAGCTTTGAACGCGTGAGTCCAGACCTGGAACCCTCCATCTACAGGACCACGGGTATGGTAGTAGAAGCTTGCACAGTGTTCAGTATCGATGGTGAAGCGAGGAGAGGTCAGGAGTCGTCCAATCGACTTGGCCATGATGAACTGGCCTGGAATTATAAATGAAATGAATTTGGCTTTGTAATATTTGAACTGTTTGAGAGGCATTCTAGAAGTTGGCAGTATCAGAAAATGTAGGAGTGTTATGGAATGTTGTTGCTATTTTCTGTTATAAAAAAGTTGAAAATCCATAAAACTCCTCGTCTTCCTGGTGACTAAAAAGTTGTTAGTCATCTTTCCAAAGTAGGAAAAACTCTTACAAAATATATTTTACTGTTGTGATTAAATTTGATAACAACACATTTGATACTCTTACAAAGTATTAACTCCTTGAACATTTCGTATATATTCTTTAACAATTTCATTTAAATTTTTTGAGGAATAAGGAAATTAAAAATAGGAAAATGGATGGAGGAGAGATACCTGGGAATCCACCGTGTGTGTGATCGTAGAGCGGGTAGTGGTTATTGTAGGTGCTCATGTAGCGCAGGTACCAGGAGCTGTTGTACCCACACATGAACTGGTCGTCAAATGTACAGTTGGCAGAGATATCTGCAATAGATGGAATCGGTAAATAGTTCTGCAAACACTGCCAACTCTTTGACATTTGTAAGTGGTGATGGTATATCCAAATATGACAGGAAATCAAAACTGATAATATATTTTTATAACTAAAACAGTATAGGCGCATGTCCACTGTAGGCTTACAGTGGTAAGGCCCTACAAGAATAAAAAAATGTTTCTGGTTTTTACATTCAAGCAAAATGATGCAATGACGCAGATATTTTTTTATTTCCAATTTTTGTTAGTTTTGAACATGAAGAAAAAAGAAATAAATAAAACCTGTAAATACACTTTTCACTGTGTCTTTGATTAGTCACTCATGGACAGAAACGAGAAACATTTTAAGAGAGTGTGTTTCAATGTTTTTTTCTGGGCCAAGGGACTAAAATTCCATTTTTCCCTTGTCAATATCTTGAAAAAAAACTTGATGCGGGGGTATAAAACTGACTTGGGCAGAAACCAGAAACAAATTACTTTTTTTTCTAGGCCTAACAAGCTGGTAAACTACATGGATCCAGTATAAAGCAGGGGTGATTTTAAATGAAGTTGTAACCCGCCTGCATTTTTATGTGTTTGGTAGCCCCATTCCCTTCTCTTTTTAATAGTTTATAATATTTTAATATTTTTCTATTTACTCCAGGTAAATCGTTGGCCTTCCCAAGGTAAAATATCATCCTTCATGCATGATTACAAACTTCTTATTTGATATCACAAAGGCTGTGTGATAGTTCATATATATTTTCTAAAAGCTTTTTTATACCCTTTCATGACGCTAGAATATAGAATGTAATGTACAAACACTTACTACATAGATCTATTTCGTCACTGTTGTCCCCACAGTCATCGTGTCTGTCACACAGCTTCTTCTCATCAAATATACAGTTGCCATTTTTACATCGGAATTTACACTCTGAAATGAAAAATACATTCATTTCACGTTACATCATGTCAACATATTGAAATACTTCAAACAAATATCAAGCTTTATAGCCAGACAAGAAGATAAGCAATCAATTCTTTAAAGCTGGAAGCATTTATTTTATATTGTTCTAGAAACAGAAATTTTCTATCTTCTAATCAAGAGAGCATTAATAGTTTTATTCTTCAAGGTTAGACTGGCAGACGTCTTGAATAAATTTTATAATAAAACATACTTTTTAATTTCTAAGATTTTCCCACTCACCAATATTCCGCTCCACCCATGACTTGAAGACACGCACATCACTAAACACCGAGGGTCTAGCAGGAACATTGCAGCCCTTAGCGACATAGCTGGCCACGCCCACAAGTTTCCACGTCTTCTCATTGGTCTCACACATCAGTGGGCCACCACTGTCGCCCTAGCAACAACAACATTGTAGGATAAAACTTAGTGTTTCCTTTAATAAACTTAGTGTTACCTTTTATAAACTTTAACTACATGTAAGTAAACTGTTAAAAACATGTGTACAATCTATTTACCTTGTCTTTCCAAGAATAATTGGCTTATCATCATGTTTGGAAAAATACTGTTTCCCATAATCTGTTACTGATAACTCATTCGATCAAACTTTCAATAGTTCATGTCTACTTTAAAGGGGCAGTAGCACGTTTTTTGATAATTTTATATTTTAAAATTTTCACTGATAATTGAAAGTTAATACTAAATGTATTATTTTGACATTGTCAACAATCTCATTACACAAACCAATCACCCATAGTCAGAGGACAGAGTATGAGGATTCACATAAAATCCATTGGCGGCCATTTTTGTGTGAACACCTTTAATTCATTGTGTGTAAGAAAAAGGAATCGCATGGCTAAACATCGCGTTATATATTTGAATTATTACTGCTTCATTTAGTTTGAATACATTGTCTTTCAATTGGAACCATTAATTTTCATTTTCCTGACATCACCTTATATTCCCCTAAAACGTGCTACTGCCCCTTTAAAGGTACACTTCAAAAAGTCTTTCTGATGTACAAAGAATTCCTAACCTCTAGCCTCCAGCGCATTTTAAACTTTGTGAATAACTAAATGAACATCAGAACATGCCACTGTACATGCTGTTCTTAGACCATTGTGCAGAGGAGACTCAAAACAGATTGAGTCAGTATTCAGGTCAAATTTTTATTGTTTCTAGAAGAATTGCTTTTTATAATCAGAATAAGTAAGACAGGATGGCCTTACGACGCCTAAGAGGCAGTAGTTGTGGATTGAGAGACTAGTTCTGTCCAAGGATTAGGACTCATCAGACTGAAAAAAACACATTTTTGGTCCTCCTTATAATAGTCCACAAACTCTCCCCCATGTTTTCGTATATTTTTTTATAATCAGAATAATGAAATAGAAAGACCACTCCCAACACTTACAACACAAGCAGATATGAGACCCGAGTAGTAGCCAGCACACACGTGGGTTTCACTGATCACTCCGTCCCACGCATACGATCCATTGCACTTGTTAGTGTTCCACAGAGTCATCTTGGCTTCCTGTAGCGTCGGGGAGGCGGGACCTGAGGGAAAATGACAAACATCGTATATTAATTGACTTGATATTTATACTAATGATGGTATAAAAGTTCTATTTCAAGGCTAAACGTGAGCCAATCTTGATTACGGGTCACGAAGTCTTAATCAGTGGTCAACTTTACTGGTTTGAGTAAGAGAGACTTCAGATTGGACCATCAAGTTGAGGTGCAGTAAGCTGAAGAGTTGTCCAAAATAAACAAAGTGCCTTCAATAAGTCATGGTGATTTTTGATTCAGTTAAGCCTTGTTGGGCAAGTTCATAGAGTCAATAATTCATTAATTAATTTGAATGATTTCATTTTAATTATTCATTCGACCACCAAGCAAAAATTATCCAAAAAACATAAAGCCTCAACGAGTGTGTTTATTTAGAATTGTTTATTTCAAAACGTGGAAAGAAGAAAAAAATACCTTCGGCCACCGTCATCCCCCATCCTGCAGCATAACACCTGTTTGACTTGGTGAAGACATCCCCATCCCCTGGGAGACAGATAGGGAAGATGAACTCAGTATAGGTGATGCTCTCTGTCAGCTCGATCAGAGCGATGTCATTCTTCACGTGGTAGATGTGGTTGTGGATGATGAAACTCTTCACACTGTATACACGTTGAGAGGCTTCATCTTCAGTCACATCAGTTGCTCCCAATACCACTTTTATTTTTCTTGGAGTATTTAAATATGCTCTGTAGAGGACAAAACAGCACATTTTTTTGTAAACATTCTTGACTACATAACATTAAGACTATTTTCAGCAAAATGTGTTTATCATTGTAGGTAGCCATACATGGAGAAATAATATAGGCACAGAAATCTTTAAGACAAACAACCATACATCAGATCATTATTCACACAACCATGCATCCTTAAAAACATGCAAAATTGCTTGTATTATAAAATGTATGTGTTGCTCAATTCTTTGTATATTACATGAATCTCTGATAACATATAATGAAATAAACTAAAAAGATGGAAAAATATTTTGTTATTTTTCAAAGTGAATATAAAGAAGCACTTTTGAAAGGTATATTGGCGGTTTATGTAGTGTCTGTATCTTAATTCGTTATATTATCGTTTACAGCCTGTATTAAAACTCCAACCCTAAAAATTTCTCTGTACAGTTACCCAACCTAGACATTTCATAAACACAATCGTAACCCTACCTAAACCCTTACCCTGAACCATACCTGACCTTACCCAATCTTAATCCTTATCATAACCTTCTAAAAACTTTAATTATCATGTAAACAATAACCACAGTTATCAATCTGACTTTTACCTTTACAGGTAAATATTGATATCAATCTTAACCTCATTCAATCTCAAACTTTGTATCATCAAAACCTTACCTTAGCCTTATCCTAACCATTACTCTGATCCTTACCTTAACCGTATCATTTATTAGCCTATAATCCCAAATACTCCTAAGTTTCTCTCGCCTTAGCTTACAATTGAGACAAAACATCACCGAGATCATATATAGACTGCATCCCAAAGAGGCTTTTACGTGAACTTTTATAAGTAGAACACGGATATAGCAAACTCGGATATAGTGAACAATTCTTTAAGTCCCGCCAAAAGCCATATGCATTGCGTTTAAACGTGAGTAGTGAACATCTGATATAGCGAACTAAATTCGTTGGTCCCTGTATCTAGAGACTAACTATGATGCTATATCTGTCATTGACTTACTCGACACAATGCGCTGCAGTTAGTACGAAGAAATGACTGATGATGGCGCCACCACAGAAGTGTTTCCCATTGTTTTGGAGCGACGCCTGCCAAGGCCATTTCCCTTTCTCTGCGTTGTTACCATTGACGATAAATGATACTACATTGGGTTGTTGGACTCCACATTCTAGAAAGATTAAAAGCATTAGAATTGAATATTTCGTGATGGATTTTTATCAAATTATCTGATATTTCAAGTCTAACCAATTACCAGTATGCAGTGTATGAATGATTTACTGCATCCTCTCTCAGGGTACAAACGTGGGATATAGCCAATCAAATCATTTTCCCATCTAGCTTTTGAGCGTAGGGTACAGTTAAGAGGTGTTAGCGTAACGTTCGTACCTGAGACAGGATGGTTTTACTGTAGTATAAAAGAATATTTTAACATGCTGATATTTGTTTTGAAACATTTTCATTGGAAAATTATGTAGGCAGTTAAACATATAAAGGATTCAGTTTGTTTCATTCTAAAAGAAAATTACCTTTTGGTTGACATGTGAGGTCCACAACTTCCCTGTTAGGACAGTTTTCACTAAAAATAGAATAACAATAAACTTAATATGAATATAAATTTTTAGGTATTCAAAATTGTATCAAGTTAAAATTTTAATATTGTGGTTAACTCAATATTGAAATTTGGGTTTGAAAACATGCTTAGACAGGTATTGCTTTGCATTTAATCATGGCCTCAGTACATAGAGATTATTACCCGAGTAAATGTGTCATATGACTTTTACGAAACGAGTGTGAATTTTTGTGTTGCCTGAGCGAGAGCGAGGGTCATACACAAATTTGCACGAGTCTCGTAAAAGTCATATGACACACTTACTCGGGTAATAATTTCTTTATTACCGATTCTTTTCGGTTTTACCATCTTAGAAATATCTGAGAAACAGGCCGCTTGCCTTGCAAAAGCCGGCTACAGTGACGTCACGAGCAATGGTGTTATGACGTCACAGGCGAAAAAATACGGGAATCGCGCTACAACAATCATTGCTAGGCAAAAGTGATATGTGCATTAGTGCTCATATTGAAAATATGTCACTCCTAATTTCAACCCTAGTGGTAATAAAATAAGATATTATATACATATTCTACTCACACAAGAGAAGCCCTGCCTATGACTGTGGTCTCTATACCAGTACTGTTGATCATAGCGTGGAGGAATCTGGAATAGGTCAGTCTCTGCCATGCTTGATATCCTCTGTGAAAGAAAACATCAAGATTTTCTTTCGGGATACATAATAATGATAAACTGTTAAATAGGAATCGGTCATTTATTACAGAGGGGTTGTGTACTGGTATTATGTTTTACTTTGGTTAGTACATTAAAATGTGATCACCCCAAATTTGATGCTTTTTTTATTTGCGGCCTTCCCCATTTAAGTTTATTTTTCATGACCCTCTCTCAAATTATATCTTCATAACTTCTTGAAATTTGAATACTGAAATAATTTTTTTGATTATACAATTTACATTGTGCATTGATACTTTGAAGAACAATTAACAGAATGTTGAAAACATACTTATTTAATTCTATCAATTGGTTTAAAACTGTCTGATTTCCTCTGATAAAGTTGCCTTGCTATAGATGTTCAAGGATTATATTATAAAGAATCTTTGTAATGAACACAATTTATATTATATTTCCAAATATTATATCTTATCTATCTTGTTTATTGAAATGAATAAAACAAAATATCTTACATCTGGATGTTTTCTGTTGTATTATTTGTAAATTTCTGATAGAAATATAGGTAAAAAAATTGCTTACTTGTGACCCAGTTTCTCACATGCCTTGTTAGCGATCTCATTTGTAAAGCCATCAGCACATACAGGCAGTTTCCCCTCCTGTTCAAACTCCAACATTAAAGGATTGTTGCCACTGTAATTCTCAACTGAAAAGAATGTCATGATTTGAGGAACATAAAGTCAATACTGACATACCCTAATCAAACATTTAATATACTCAATCTGTTATTCTTTGTTTAAATGAACAAAATAAACATTTGTCGTTTTCATTTGAGTACCCGTTTAGGGGCATTCAATTCAGGAAAAAGGTTATGTAAAAAATTTGACATTGAATAAGAGAGGCTTCATATTCCATGAAGTGAAAACCAAGAAATTTATACATTACTTTTTTTAGTAAGTAAATCTGAATTATTTTGAAGCAGATATGTAGCTTAATAGCACTTTCTTATAAAATTTAAAGTGCTGTGTTTTAATATTTGTCATCTCAGATCAAGACTATTCATTGAAGATGTAAGTCAATGCATATCAAATGACACTTTCTGAGTTTATTAATTTACTGATTTACTTTTTTATTAATGCTAATTAGTTTCTTTATTTCTTTTCTGAACAATGAGTCATTGCATATCAATGACACTTTCTGAGTTTATTAATTTACTGATTGACTTTTTTTTTATTTAATGCTAATAAGGGTCTTTATTTCTTTTCTGAACAATGAGTCAGTAAAATTTCTTTTCATTCCATTTTCTTCTAAGATCACTAAGTTTTTATTGAATATTTTACTCACTGCATTTCATCTCATCCGAGTGGTCGCTACAATGGGGCGTCCCATCACAATGTTGGTGCAGTAGAATACACTCCCCGCTCAGACAGGCAAACTCAGTCACGCCACATGAGCCTGTAGTACAATAAAAATATCAATCATTGAAATTATTGTGTTAATTTAAGGGATATTAATCAATCAATTAATTACTCATAAGACAAATTAGAAATATACAAATTTAAAAAAATAGAATGTTAAGTTGGTCCCCATCATCCGTTATCATTTTTTTAATTCAACAAAGTTATATGTAAATCATTGAAACTTTATTATCAAGAATTATTTAACAACTTTAAAATTCATTATAGATGTACATGGATCCACATCATCCTTTATCATTTTTTTAATTCAACAAAGTTAAATGTAAATCATTGAAACTTTATTATCAAGAATTATTTAACAACTTTAAAATTCATTATAGATGTACATGGATCCACATCATCCTTTGTAATTTTTTTAATTCAACAAAGTTAAATGTAAATCATTGAAACTTTATTATCAAGAATTATTTAACAACTTTAAAATTCATTATAGATGTACATGGATCCATATCATCCTTTATCATTTTTGTAATTCAACAAAGTTAAATGTAAATCATTGAAACTTTATTATCAAGAATTATTTAACAACTTTGAAATTCATTATAGATGTACATGGATCCACATCATCCTTTATCATTTTTTTAATTCAACAAAGTTAAATGTAAATCATTGAAACTTTATTATCAAGAATTATTTAACAACTTTAAAATTCATTATAGATGTACATGGACTTTTTATTTTTAAAAATGTAAAAGTATCTATTCAAAATTTTGTAATCGACAAAGTTATCAATAACCTACCACAGTTTGTTTCATCTTGACCACTTGCACAGTCGTTCTCTCCATCGCACAGCCACTCGGACATTATACACTTGCCATCTGGACACTCAAACTGACCAAATGAACAATCTGAAACATTTGGAGAAAAGGTTACCATATTTTCTCTATTAATTCAACCTTCAAATTTTCAAATGAGTTTCTGAAAATGTCTATGGTTGAACTATTTTCCACTTTTGATCGCTTATTTGCCACCATGGTTGAAATGTTAGATAAAAAAGAAGAACATGTGTAATTTAAATGCATAGGTCATATTGATGCATGGCCTCATAATAATTGAAATGTCTTCATTATGAAGATATTTTGATTTCTAAAGTCGAGATTATTACGCTTTGTAATTTGTTTTTTCTATATCAAACAATTATTTTAAGTTAGAGATGAATCAAAAGAGCATAAACTTTTAAGAATTTTTGGCGCTTGATTGAAATTTTAGAAGTGATTTGAATTTGTGACCTCACTAAAATATGACGTGGTTGAATTATTAGAGATGTTTAATTAATAGAGAAATTACAGTAAGGAAGAAAAAATGAATCCGCAATTTATCCTCTAATCAGTATCTTTGAGCCTTATACCATTGATAACATTTGACACACCTTGCCTTATTGGAAATAAGTTGGCCCTTATTCCTGAACAGTATTTTTACTTATTGAATTATGAGATCCAGTGCTTGTAAGAAGAAATATGGTAAGTCTTTGTACTATAACTTGTCAACTAAGGGAAACACTGTTTATGTACTTGAGCTACCTGTAGATATACCAAATATATATACCAGTAACTCTAAATAAACTTTCTAATTGTATTTCTCCATTAATTTGACATCTCTACATAATTCCATCACATAACATTTTTCTGAGGTCTAAAATTTCAATCATTTCTCAAATTTCAACCAAGTAAAACAAATTTATGCTCCTCTGATGTAATTGCTTAAAACTACTGTTAAATAAGAAAAAAGATGATGATTTTTCCACTATCATGTGGTCATCTATTAAAACTATGCATTACTATCACTTATATTCTGGATATTTACCTAATATATCCATAGTGCTGAATGAGCCACCAAAAGGGGAAAATAGTTCAACCATAGACATTTTCAGAAAATATTTTGAAAATATGAATGTCAAATTAATCAGGAAACTTCTATCATTTCAATACAAAAATACTAGTTATGTAGAGGGAATGAAAATAATTTTGATATGATGAGATAAAACTCCAGTCTGATTAAAATCGACTGTGATACGAGGAAAAAAGTGTAAAAATATTATCTCTAGTGGGGTTTGAACTTCAACCAGCCCGGCTTTCCTCTCATTCACAGTCTGAAGGCACCCCTATTACCCGCATGTTCTGACGCAAGCTCATCTAGCCAATCGCAAGGGGCGCAGTAAAAGCTTCGATGTCATGCAGGGGCAGGTAACTCCAGTGTACCATTCGTTATACACAATCACCGCTAAACGCTATATAAAAACGAGGATGTGATTGGATAGCTTATGACTGGGTTTGTCTGCGCTAAACTGGTCATAGGAACATGCGATAGAGGTGGGTGCATTCAGACCGAGATGGAGAGAATGTTCTGGCTGGCTCGAGCCCCGATAGAGACAATATTTTTGATATTTTATTCCTCGGAGTACGGTCGATTTTAATCAGACTGGATAAAACTGTAGCATAAACTGAAAAATCTGAGTACAACAGATGAATAAAGGTAACCTACTGCAATCTCTCTCATCACTCAGGTCTGGACAGTCAACTATCTTGTTGCATTTCTCATAGGACTTGATGCAGTACCCCATTTCACAGCGGAATTCAAACTCATTGCATGCTGAAAAAATACAGAATTACAATTTTAGATACGAAAATAAATCAGTCATTGACCTTTTTGGGATTGAAATATTATGATAAAAAAAAAATTGGGGGGAAAAAAGTGATCTTTAACACTAGTTGATATTTTTTTCAAATTTTAAGATGAGAAGACCATAGAATATTGAAAAAAATATAATCAGTGTTGCTAGATATATTGTTATGCTTTAAAATATGAAAAATATGTATTAAATAAATGCACTTCAATAACTCAAGAGAACTTCTGATATCAAATACAACATTTGAGTAGATATAAATAAAAGTTGAAAAATCATCATTATAATCATCAGGTTTGGAATATTTGATATCAGAAGACACAAGGGAGAGATTTTATAAAATTCCCTGAAAATTGTGCATCTTTAAATTGCCATCCTGTGATGTAATGGGACATCATCATGTCTATGACATCATAGCTATGAGATATGATAACTTGATGATGTTATACAATTAAAAAGGGAAAATATCACATGATATTCGATTGATAACTCCATTATTATTGTACTTAAGGCCAAGAGGCCCCTATACAAATAAACTTCTGTGCCAAGAGGCCCCTATACAAATAAACTTCTGTTCTGTTCATTAAAACAATTATGATGTCACAATGTCAAATAGTATCTCCTTGGAGATAAACATGAAGTGATAATACTTGGATGATAAATAAGTCATGATGCAGCAAGGCACATCTTTAAGAGCCCTGAGCCTTCTTTCACAAAGCTGTAAGGTGACCATAAGTCCTAAAGGTAACCTTAGTGCAATGTTAAAGTATGGGGGTTAAGGTTAACCTTAGTAAAGGATACTTTGTGAAAGCGGGCCCTGTAAGATCCAGGGATAGACTCACCTGGACAGTTCCTTTCGTCAGACCAATCACCACAGTCATTGCTCCTGTCACACCTGGATGACATAGGCACACACCTGTTGGTCCCAAAACACTCAAACTCTCCAGGCTTACAGGCTGTAAGAGAGATAACACAGTTACACAGTTATTAAAAAATAAAATTTACAGCAAGGAAGATTATTTTCCCATCTATGATATATCATGCATAAGAAGTATCATAGAAAGTTTGTTCCTTTGTGAATGATTTCATTTTGACTTTATTTCGCATGTATAATAAGTGAGAAAGTATAAATGTATATATATATATATATATATATATCAATGTAAATGATTTTACAGTGAATACCAAATCGATACCATTCATGATAAGAAATATGATAATTAAATCATTCACAAAAGGTCATTTTCATAAGGAAAAGGTAAATGATATCATTCACACAAGAATATCCTTTACTGGTGTAACAGGCCAAACTTTCCCCCTGGCCAGACTTTCCCCGGGGAAGGTTTGGCCTAGGACAGACTTTCCCCGGGGAAACTTCGGCCTAGGCTATTTCTTCCCCGGGGAAGGTTTAGACTGGGGAAGAATTGGCCTGCTACACTGGGTACAAGATAAAAACTTTCACTGTGAAACCTCAAAGTGAAATTACAACAGAGTGAATCACACTGTCATTTACAATGCTGAGGATGAATGTATAGTTATCTTGCTACAGGTGTTAACAATGAGAATGTTGTATAACCTGAATATCGATTCATTTAAACTAGTGTGTAGATGTACTCACCCGATTTAGGCTGAGGTCGAAGACAGGTATCCTCATTGTCATCTGCTAGAATAACACAGTCTTGCTGAAATAATTCTCCGGTGTGGAGACAATCTCTGTTTATATCTGCAAAACAAGAAAAAAAGGACCTTGAGAAAATGTTTTACAGATACGTTGAGTAATGAACATTTAAAAAAATTTATAATAGGTAATATATTGAAAACATAAAACATTTTCAACATCTACTTCGGCATGCTATTGTGCCTCTCTCAGTTTCAAAATGAATAATATGATGATCATAGAAGAAGAAATTCATATATCATATTGTTATTCTAAAAGACTAAACTATTTGTAAATAATGTAACGGCAAACTATACTTCCATAAAATGAGTACCTTAAATGGATTGTGCTTTTAAAGAATATTTGTACATTAACATTTAAAAGCTTCTGTTTTTAGCAACTCTTCTCTTAATAAAAAAAAAATCTTTTTCATCTACCTTCACAGATATCCCTGCAGGGTTTCCTCTTGGTGTTGTTTGTACAAGGCGGGAAGAGGATGGAGCAGAAGTAGAACATTGCATTCTGGGAGCAGCCTAGTGCTACAGGACGTTCTGCAAACTCCTCGTAACCAGCGAATGCCTGCTCCTGAGTTTCATATGCATACCCGTCGGGGAGGTATGTGGTGTTGAAGCCAAACACCTTGCAGATGTCGTAAACTGACCTTTCACAACGATCTGGAAAAAATGGTTTTCATCATCGTTATTCCACCATCTACATCAATCTAGTAAAACAAGCTGGATCTGATCAATGCATCTAGCGAATTACACACCTTTTCCGTGTTGGAAACCAGCCAATCATAAGAGGGTTGGCAAAGCGGTTTGAATCAGGGGTTAATGCAATTTTTCCGCCGTTCATGTGTACCTTGACAGTAACTTCTGATTGTAACCAATGTTTTAATGTTTCACGAACATATAGCAAATGACAGCATGTAACAGTAGTTATGTAGCAGAGAAACCCAGAGAAACTGACTTCCTGCCCTCTGTGAGTTGGTTCAAAATTTACCAATAGTCGGTTGAACACAAGTTCAGTCAGTAATTTGATAGAAACATTGTAGCAAAGGTAGTGGAGGATTATTACAACTTGTTTTAACTAGATTGCAACATCATTTTCAAAACACTCTTTCATCACCATTACCAATAACACTATCATGAAACTTTCATCATGATAAGCATCACATAATCAGCCGCAACCCAACGGCACATACCATATTGACTTCATCGTGAATAAGAACAACTTATATATCAAATGCTACTTGTCAACATCATCAATATTCTTGACACTATCACTATCATCAAAAGCATATTCATAACAACATATACATGTATGATATTCCCCTGACCTGGTTTGCGAGTGACGACAGTGGTCGGCGCTGGTGTTGTGGTCGGCCTCTGTGGGGCTGGTATACAGTTGACTGATGGGAAGGCTCGGCAGTCCATTGAGAAATTCCACACACCTCCACATTTGATGGTCATTTCTAAAATGAAAAATTCCTATCTATATCCAGAGGCTATCACAAGTGACATGTGAAGAGAATAAATCAAAAATCATAAACAAAAGGGATTCACCATGACAATTATACCATATAAGGTGAAACAGAAGACTTAGCCTAGTTTTGTAGACTAACATTTAGTCTCAGAAGTATTTTTTTCCCCAATATTGACAATATTTTCAAACAATTCATGTATAATAACAAAATGGAGCCCAGGAGGTGCTGTAACTTCAGCTGAGCAGTCTAGACTTGCTATACTTTTTCTAGACTTGGTTGGTCATCAATTAGATATTTTTGCTTTAGGGTCTGGATGACAGACTACCTTTATGATACAGACCCAACAATGCAACAAACTATAATCACATCCAATTTGCAATTTTTAAAGAAACGAATAAAATTTATGAAAAAAAAACCCCAAAAAAAACTCATAATTGAAATATGGTATACAGCTTATACCAAAATGACACCTTGATGTACAGATAAGTAAAAGTAAGTGTAATATCGTGTTCAACTAATGTGCTGGTAGTTATTACCATTATATTTCTATATCACCAAACATAAAACTTTTAAAATTCATCATTGGATTGGTCTATTAACATAAGCAGTATTTAACATAATCATTTAGCTTGTTTACCAATCTTTATTGAAATAATTAACATTTAAAATGAAATCAAAGGAACTAGTAGACATTCGTACCATCACAGATATCCTTGCAGAGAAGAGTTACGTTTCCCTGTCCCTCACACTTGGGAAAGAACATGCCACAATAGAAGAACTTGGTGAGGTCCGAACACTCTTTGTCTATTGTAGACTGTGCATAGTCGCTAAACGCTTGTACGGTTCCATCTAATGTCTCAGAGAACCAGTTTGGTATATATGTCGATGTGAATCCTTCGTCTCTACAGTATTGGAAGGTTTGATTCACACACGAGCCTGGAATAGTGTGAAATGTGGTGTTGTTTGGTTAATGACAATCAGTGACATATATGATTCATATTTAGATAAAATTCACACTCCAATCAATTGCTATTTAACTGTCAATTTAAAATTTATGTTATGAATAATTAGTACTGATGAAGGTGTACGAGGATATCTTAATATATAATATTGATATTTTATAGTATTGATATAGTATATAGTATCAATGAATAATAGATGATTATTTAAATGATATCATGCAAACAAAATAAATCAAATAATGATTATTGATAATATTTTTATAATTTTATTTCTCTTAGAAGTTGGTTATCAAAGACTTTTTAAGAATGTTATTTTTATGACTGGAATTCATAAAATGATGAATTAACCTGAAATGACCTATAAAATCAAGGTTACCCAGTTTTATGCATGATAAATGAAACTCAGAAAATTCAGTTTCATTTTTGTTTGGAAAGATAGTTTAAATCTGAATACCCACCGACAGGAGCAGGGGTAGTTGTAGGCGGTGTGTAGGGGGAGGGAATACAGTTTGTAAAACTGTCAAAGTAGGAACAATCCAGAGGAAAAGGGAGATAATCCTTGCAGTCACTTATCACAACTGAAATAGAAGTTAATCAGCAATTGTTTATAACGGTGTACATTATGTTGTTGAATATAAGAATAAAAGTGATTTTTTTTCCATATATATTTTTCTTAAATTATATTTTTAATTCAACTTCACATTGAATCAAAGGAATACATTCACATTTGTTATGTATGATAAATAACAAATTATTATATTGATAATATCACAAATAAGAGCAAATTGAGAGCAAATAGTTCAATTCTAATTTGAAATGAAGAAAATATATCTACATATAATTTAAGGAATGATGTTTCTTAAATGACAAAAATCAATGTCAAACATAACAAATTTTGGAATTTAAAATTGATAAAATTAACGTACCTTGACAGAAATCAGCACATGGCATTATTTGGCTGAACCCTTCAACCTCCTCACATTTAGGAAACTGTATAGCACAGAAGAAGTCTAGAGCATACTGGGAACATTTGTTGTCAAGGCTAGTCCTGGCATAGTACTCAAAGTTCAGTATTGCAGATTCAACTGTTTTATCTGAGAAAAGGTTTGGGAAGATGGTTGTGTTGTACCCCAGGTCTGTGCAAGTCTGGAAGTCCATGTCCCAACAGATGCCTGAAATTAAATATATAAATTTGACAAAAACTTCTTCAAAGGCATTTTTTTTAACAAGAAGATTTTTTTTATAGATGATCCACTTTTTTTATTATAGAAAGTAGCTACTGTCTACAATAAATCATCCATAAAATCATTGTGCTACTTTCTACAACAAAGAAGTTGATCATCCATAAAACTCCCTGTGCTACTTTCTACAACAAAGAAGTTGATCATCCATAAAACTCCCTGTGCTACTTTCTACAACAAAGAAGTTGATCATCCATAAAACTCCCTGTGCTACTTTCTACAACAAAGAAGTTGATCATCCATACAACTCCCTGTGCTACTTTCTACAACAAAGAAGTTGATCATCCATACAACTCCCTGTGCTACTTTCTACAACAAAGAAGTTGATCATCCATAAAACTCCCTGTGCTACTTTCTACAACAAAGAAGTTGATCATCCATAAAACTCCCTGTGCTACTTTCTACAACAAAGAAGTTGATCATCCATAAAACTCCCTGTGCTACTTTCTACAACAAAGAAGTTGATCATCCATAAAACTCCCTGTGCTACTTTCTACAACAAAGAAGTTGATCATCCATAAAACTCCCTGTGCTACTTTCTACAACAAAGAAGTTGATCATCCATACAACTCCCTGTGCTACTTTTTACAACAAGGAAGCTGATCATCCATACAACTCCTTGTGCTACTTTTTACAACAAAGAAGTTGATCATCCATAAATTCCTTATCTTCTTGATATTTCTAACTTCTTAAATGCTTTCAAACATTTTTTTAACACTCTTTAACACTTGGTACCTCTAGGTCTATGACGAAACAGATTTTAACAAACAGTAAGTTTAAGTGACACTATCATTCATCATTATCATTTCAGGAGAAGGCAGAAAAGTTGGAAATAAAGATTTTAAAAACAGTAATTTTAGAATTGATTGTAAAATTATCAAATGTTATCAGTTGGTGATATAACAAAAAATAAATCATATAAAGAGAAAAAAATGTCCTTTAAATACAGCAACTAGTAACCAAGTTGTAAAATATTTTCTTCTTAACAAGTAGAAATATAGTAGAAAGAAGTAGAGATTGATACATCCATTTGACTCTTTTGCTGTTGAGGATTGCCACTAATGGTAGTCTAATCCAACATAGCGCCTAAGGTTTTGGATTCACAGCATATCAAAATGCAATTTCTCCTTTCCAATGCTTAATCAAATAACTATCATAGGAACTAATGTTAATGTTTCAAAGACTGTTTATAGGTCTATATCATTATTTATTTTTCATAATATATTATTTTATTATAAATATATTACTATATCATAAATATATTATTATATCATAAATATATTATTATATTATAAATATATTATTAACATTATAAATATTTTTCATTTTTTAAATTATAGATGGTATCATAAATATAAATTTATTATTTATATAAATTTATTATTTATATAAATATATTATTTTATTATAAATATACTATTATATCATAAATATATTATTATATCATACATATAGTATTATATCATAAATATATTATTATATTATAAATATATTATTAACATTATAAATATTTTTAATTTTTTAATTATAGAAGGTATCTTAAGAATGTAGTTTTGAACCAAAATTTTTTAAAATGATCACATTCAAATGTCATTTGTGTGGGTACCTGGTGGTTGTGTGGTGGGTGGGAGAGTTGTTGTGAAGAGTTGGGGAGGGGCGGGGAGACAGTCGGTGTCACTGAAGGTCGATGCACAGTCAAACAGGGCCACAGACGTTGTACAGTCAGCTGTGATTGCTGTCGGAAAAATATTGTATAGTTAAACAAAAATCTAATGTTACACGACTATAAGATAGGCAACTTTGTAAGGCTTGAATTTCAAAGTAAAACAAGTAATTCTTAAAGGAAAAACAAAGCCATGGACGATGTACAGTCAGCTGTGATTGCTGTCGGAAAAAATATTGTATAGTTAAATAAAAATCTAATGTTACATGACTATGAAAAAGGCAACATTGTAAGGCTTGAATTTCAAAGTTAAACAACTAATTCTTAAAGTAAAAACAAAGCCATGGACGATGTACAGTCAGCTTTGGTTGATGTCAGAAAATGTTTTTGTGCAGT
Organism: Steromphala cineraria; assembly: GCA_916613615.1. NCBI lineage: Eukaryota > Metazoa > Mollusca > Gastropoda > Trochida > Trochidae > Steromphala > Steromphala cineraria. The sequence goes on along the minus strand of OU744720.1, from coordinate 72,115,391 downwards.
TAAACAAAAATGTAACATGACTATAACAGGCAGCATTGTTAGGCTTCAGTTCATAGCAAGATACTGTTTTTCAGAACATACAACTTACTCATGAAATTACTTTAATCAAAATAATTATTTTTTTAAAAGATGTCACGTTTGAGTAAACTTTTAATGTGAAAGAAAAAAATACTACATCTGTAATTAAATATTGAACATTGGAACCAATAAATGAACAAATACAATATACAACAAGGAAATGAGGTAAATAAATTCATGAATAGAGGAACTAACATGTTACCTTCTGTGTAAACTGAAACTTGACAATTAGACTTCACATTTAACAATTGAAATCATTAACATAACTGATGTATTATCATTTACATACATTACTGCATCTAAAGAACAGGGAATGTTTCAGTAAGTAATATACTTTTGAATGGAGTAATAGGTATTACATACCTAAATGGAATTGGAGAAATATGGAACAAATTAAGGTAGGTGTTGAATGAAGAATGTTCATGATTGATATGTGAAATGAGACAATTAATGGTTTAAAATGGTAAATATAAATGAATGAAGAAATAGCATCTACATGTAGGATGAAGAATGGTACATGTACATGCACGTAGTAATTGAGACTTCATAAATGAAATGAATAAAGAAACAGTTTTGAAAAGTAGTAATTGTATAATGGTATATAGTACTTATGAAGTAGTGGTATGTAAATGAAGAAAATGTATATGGATAAAGTTATTGTATATGATTGAAGTAATTGTATATGATTGAAGTAAGTTTATATGAAGGAAGTAATGGTATAGAAATGAAGAAGATATATATGAATAATAATTATTGTTGTTATATATTAATGGAGTAACAGTGCATAAAAGAGCAAAGGTATATGAATGGAGTAATTGTATGTGAATAGTGTAATGGTATATGATTGATGTAATTCTATATAGAAATAGTAATGCTTTATGAATGGAGTTATTGTATATGAAAGAGCAATGGTTTTTACATGGATTAATGGTAAGTGAATGGAGTAATCGTATATGAAAGAGTAATTATTTATAAATAGAGTAATGGTATATGAATGAAGTAATGTAAATGATAAACTAAATGGTACACAAATGAAGTAATCGTATATGAATGAAGTAATGTGTATGAGTTTTGTAAAGGTTCATGAATGAAGTAATGGTATATGAATGGAGTAATGGTAAATGAATGAATGAATATCATAATGCAGTAATGCTCAATACCTTCACAAACATTCCTGCAGGGTTGCAGCATCTCTCCTTCCGGTCCACACTTCGGAAAGTTGATCCCACAAAAGTAGAATTCCGTCAATGGGGAGCATTCAGCACTTAATAAGCTTGCTGGGAATGCGTTGAAATATGAGATTGCCGCAGCGGTACTTCTTTGTTGAAAGAAGTTTGGCAAATATGTTTCGTTAAAACCAATGGAATTACAAAATTCCAAGTCAAGAGGTTCACAGATGTCTGAAATGAATAAAATCATTCAGGTAATAGGGATCCGTTCAGTAACTTGATTATCAAATAGGATTTTATGTATATTTTATAAAAAAAAATAAAACAATTTTATGGCTCAAGATTGATTTCATCAGTGGTTAATTAAGGGCTTAGTATAAAGTACATAAATAGTTAATACATATTAATATGTTAATACTCCTACTTTACACAAAAACCATACAATAGCCTACTTTACCCCTAGCACTACACTATATATACATTTAGGAACACGAAGGAAGGGGCAGCAAGTTACATGGTAGCGGCGGTGTAGTGGTAGGAGCGGGCACACACTCAGCGTGTGCATCCAGGGAATCACAGCCAAACATCGTCGCTGAAATTCCACAGTTGCTCTGAATTTCTGAAAAAAAGTTATTATCGTTTATGGACAAATAAATTTAGATCAACAGATTTTTTATTTTGTCATACTGCAACAGTATGACCTAATATAAAACCTGTTGCTTTAAATTCATTTAGATTGGTATATGGATAGCAATGAATGGTGCATGAAACAAAAACGATCTGACATTTACAACAGTAGTTTTCTATGTTCTTGGTGTATATCTTTGAGACGGCATATAGACTGATGATAGTAACTCTTGAATTATAAAAATCAACTATAGTAGTTGTCTCTAACTCACTCTACCATTTACCATTTATCCTGCTACTTTTGCAAAATAAAATGTGTTGCCAATGTTGCTACTATTGCTACGATTTGGCAATTTTCAAATACATTCAATATCGAAATCGTCGAAAAGAATACGGGTTACGTTTCTTTTAATTACATTTACTCTCTTCATTAAATTGTTGTTACTGTGCATTGTACTATTTATGTATATAATCTACATCATTACTCTTCCCCTGCTTGAGAACGACACAAGAATCTGTGTCGAAACGTCGCATACAATGAACAAAGAAGTTGTCATCCATATATTCCTCAGCATTACGTTTCTTGCATTGACAAATATTATGAACATGCCGATTGTCATACCGAAAAGATTTGAATAAAGACAAAAGATGTCTTAGACAACTTCATTTCGTTGTATTGTAATATGAGATAAGCTCAACAATACATCTTCGTTGAAATTGTTTTGGCAAAAATGTTTCGTTTAAACCAATGGAATTACAAAAAATACTAATATCTCATACCATTAAAACATTTTGAATAAGAACAAACTAAATTTGTAATTGTGATTCACCTTGTCTAAAAATACATGTCTTGCAACAAAAATACTTTTCTAAACATTAGACTTCAAATGCACTTTTCCGAAATAAAGGTTGTCAGAATGGAACACTGAATATATTCACTAAACTCAGTTTTTATCAATGACTCAACCATACAACGGAAATGAAATCTACTTCAAAATTATGTTTTTGCCTGCACTTCACCGCGATCCATTCAATGAATTTACACCACAAGTCCTCCAAACAGGATATGAGGTATAAATTTAGCATACAGAGAAGCATAACAATTCAATCTGTCAAAACAATTAGAAGTGCAATACATAATGAAAAGTAAGCTGTTCTAGCACACAACTCATTTATTTTCCAGTATGACGTTGTCATGAAGACAATCTCAATAAATTTTGATCGACAGTTCCATTTTTGTTAAAATAGGACGATATAAAAAACTGCCGAGCTTAATTTATTCTAGATTGTCATGAAGAAAATCTTTCATTGTTGTAATGATTTAGTACTTCTACTATCTAACACTTACGCATCGTCATTCTTACGCCAATTGACCATTGTTTACGTTCACTATTTGCTCTTATCAAATTAATTATTTAACTACGTTACCTAGGTTTCCAAGGAAAACCGACTTCCCTAAGTCATAAATGATAATGAATTATTACATATTCATGATAAATTATCCCACTTTTCAGCAATTACCTCACTATCCAAACAAATTGAAATTGACTGATAACCTTACTTCATTGTCTACACATCATCAGTGTTAAACCGATTGGTTAGTATACTTCCTCATTTGTTTTTCTCTTCTCAAATAGTAACGGTTTTTAAATTTGCTATATTCATCAATCAGTATAATACATTAAATTTCTATATCAGTTTGTCCCACAATTCAGCAATCACCACATAATCCATTGCATAGTATAGGTAAAACAGCAATGTCAATAAATTAATGTAGTGAAGCAATATATATCTTAAAGAACCACTCCGTGATTTTCATTATATATTGTATTGCTTTAATACGAACGTAAATGATATATATCATTCCATACATCAACAAATTCTCATACATTCACCACACGATAAACACTTATTTTCAATGAAAATAAAAAAAAACAGTCATATATGTTCGCGTAAGGCAAATTCACAGGCCCGATTTACATATAGATACTAATTATATAACCAATCAAACAATATAAACTCGTAACCATCATTCTGATGCTTTCTATAAGTTTCAAAAGTTACGTTTGACTGATAGACGCTCGTCAATGTCCGGTTTTCGATCACAATCGCGACTATAAACCTTCCTATTGTCAATTTACAACATCAATTAGCTTTAAATACTTTCTTGCAACTTATCTTTATATGACACTATTCATTAATTGTGTGTTTTATATATTACCCCATATAACTCACGGAGTGGATCTTTGATTTATTGAGATTGGGTACAACAGTATACGGCATCTCGCACTACTTGGTCATGTCGCTTCGTCCATATGTAAAGGACACACAACATATTATCGGAATCAATAACGACAATTGTGTGTTGAATAGTGTCATTTTATCGAGAATAACTGTTGCACAAAACGATAATTTCAAGGCATTTAGGTTTAGTAAAATGAGGTTCACGTCATTAATTATGATCGAAAACCGAACAATCTACCGCAAGTGCGCCCAAATTGGCAGAAAGCAATAGTTGAAACTTGCTTAGATCAGACAGAACAACTCATCTTCATTGTAGGGTTTTATATGTAATATGAATAGCATAGATATTGACATACGACAAATCCGTTATCGACTATACAAAGAGTTTTTTTTTTATATAGTTTCAGCGAAAATTTAAGATTGTTACATTTGGAGATGACAAAGTTTATTGAACCTTCTATTTTAATATCATAATATAATTCAACATGCATATAATCTAACGAAGCTTTGCAATATAAGTAAAAACACAAGTTCATACTAAGAGACATCTTGAACTATAAATTTGTTTATCGTTTGTTAAAAATCAAAAACTTAAACGCATTAATTATAAACAGTGTCATTTGCATGACAGCGTAGATTTTCTTTTCAGTTTGAAAGCAAACCGATTCATGTTAACATTTAAACATGTATTGTCAGTATTTCTATAGGAAAGTATATTGACTGAACAAACGTGCACTGTCATAATCATTCTATAAGATATCACAATAATCATAATAATGATAAAAACACTTATACAATATCAATATAATGTTTACAACAAAACACTGACGGGGTAAACATAGGATATCAGCATAAATCTATACGGTAGCATATTGGCCGAATAAACATTTTAAATTAGTGTTAAAATATTCGATAGCATAATAAGTTAATAAACATAAGTATAAATCACCACATTGAAAGAATAAACACAGTATCTAAACGGTATCATACTAATCATGCCATATCAATATCATTGGTCTATGGCGAGTCTTTCAATCAAGTTTATATTTAAATATTAGGCCTCCGTTTGTTGATCTATGTAATTAGATTGTGTGAAAAACAATGACCTAACAAACATGCAATATCAATATGAATATATTCCTACCTTCACAGACATCTCTGCATGGGTACATTGGCTGCCCATCTGCTCCACACTCCGGGAAGTATAATCCACATATGTAGAACTCAATCAAGTTGGAGCAGTCTTTATATAAAGAACTATTTGGAAGTAATTTGAAATTGGTCACAGCATCTTCAATTTTAGTACTGCCTACATAATTAGGAATATGTGTCACATTGTATCCGTATGTCCGGCACTGGTCAAGCGGAAGCGCGTGACAGTTATCTGAAAATGAAATCCATGCGTTATGAGAAAGACCTATGGTTAAGCTTATATAATTCAAGATTTGAATCACAGGTAAGAGGTCCATAACGTTCGATACTTGTCAGAGACTTTCAACAATGACGATGACTTAAATACCCAGGTATTTGGGTTCGTCTTCTGTATAAATGTCTTATGTGATAAATGTTTATTAACAAAATTCCATGTTAGGAGTGGTCCAACTTCAAACTTTTTAAAGAATAAATATTTTAGGGTAAATATTTGAACAAAAACTTCAAAAAAATATCTGGAGGAACAACTTAAAAACATAATTTATTTTTAAAAAGGGAAAGAATTTCACAAAAGTCACACCAAATGTTTGTCCCCTGTCTCAAATAACTAAGTCATCGTAGCTCTTTTGATGACCCCCTTTTCAGATATTTGACGCGATCACTCAAACACTCCTGTTTACTCGATAACGATCCTTCCGGTAGGAAAACTTTATGAAATACTTTAACATGCATCACACAGATTCGTTCCCCATATTGGGAGGTGGCATGCATTGAATGCACTCTGAGGCTTTACCTGTGTTACGCTTCAATGATTTTGAACAGGTGTGACATTCCATCGTTAGCGATGAGGAACTCATCATTGATGAAACTTTTTTCTTAAAATATGCATTTGCATGTATTATCTTTATTAAAAAAATCCCCTTTTTATATTATATTTTTAAACAATCAATCATGACAGGATTAAACTTATTACAGAATGCCATTCCTTAAACTAAAAAGTGTTAACTGTAAGGTATTGTTAATGTTAAACTACACTGAAGTATTTTGTGCGAACAAATATGCATGAATCTTAAGCAAAACTAACCTGAATCAACTTAGGTGAATAAACATAGTTTGATTAAAAGGTTGGACGTAAGAACGTAATGCATGATTGATTCTGTGAACGGTTCCAATGGGAATTTGATGGATATTGGAACGATTTTAACGATTCCTTTCTTGGTGATAACCATTCATTGACAAACTGTTCTGTGTCATTTGTTCTCTGAGATGTAAGTCTAATCTATTGGATACGTGTATCTTCTGCTTTTTAATAATTTTATATGACATGTAATCAAATATGGTTCTGAAAGGCACTTACGTTGGCAGTAAATGTTAACTAGATATACCTCTAGATATAACTCTCACCTTGATTTCATATGTAAAAGGTTATTTCACCGATTGTAACTAAGTTGATTATGGAATGATTAAACAAAGTAATGTAAATACAATAATAAAACAAAAAATCTTGAATTAAGTAAATACTATGAATATTTGGGTTAAATTTAAATATAACATAAAATGATTTAAAAAAACATGAAATGAAGATTATGAATTATGAATTATTTCCTCACCAGATGGAGTGATGGTTGGTGTAGTGACAGTCGTTGTTGTGGTCGATGTTGTAGTTGATGTTGTAGTTGTGATGACGGGTGCTTGAAGACATGGCTTGTCGTTCTCATAAAATGTACAGTTGAAGTTGATGTTGGATTTACCCTCACAGGCAGTGTTCACAGCTGCAAAAAGATGGATGAATTTATTACTGATGAATAAATTAGATGGTTCGGTACATACCGTTTAAGTTTTAAGAAGCAAACAAGAATTATGACATTCTTACATCATTAATTCATTATTTTATTGTCCTGAATGCTCCTCATAGGGCTAAAGAAGTTGATTATTCATTGTAACTCTAAGATCGATTTAACTCTCATCTTAAATGATCAACATTGTAAGTTGCTTAATGTGTTACCATTGATCATTAAGAATGGTTCATAAACGTCATTAAGATTATTATTGAAAATAACAGCCACAGAGAGCCATCAGAGGATATTCAATACATATTAAAGTATCACTCTGAACTCACAATACTATAGCATTTCGCAGATGATTAGAGGTTCAGAAGTTCAGAAACATTGTGCATATATGATGATGGTGTTGATTATTACAGAAACCTTCCCAGAACATTCAATGCATATGATGGTCTTTCAAAAAGAGAGCCGAGCCAGACATTAAAGTCTTTTATTTTACGGGGCAACATGAACAGAAAATCCCTTACCTTCACAGACATTAGGACAGGGGTAGATGAAGTGGTGTTCAACATGACACTCAGGGAAGAAATTACCACAGAATTAGAATAGAGCCCTAAGAGAGCCAGACATCAAAGTCTTTCATTTAACGGGGATCAACATGAACAGAAAAGCCCTTACCTTCACAGACATTAGGACAGGGGTAGATGAAGTGGTGTTCAACATGACACTCAGGGAAGAAAATACCACAGAAGTAGAAGAGAGCCCAGGCTGAACACTCGCTATCCAGCGTGCCCTGTACCAGCGAGTTGAACATGCCTAGCGCCTCGGCCTCGTCCGTGTTCCCGTACATGTTGGGGTAGTAGGTCATGTTGTACCCCACCTGGCGACACTGCTCGTACACCAGGAGACTGCAGTGGTCTGGGGACAGAGGGAAATCATTAACAAGATGAAGATATCATATTATAGAACAATTTCACTTTGAAGAAGGGTTCGTGTAAATTTTTGGGCAAGAACTATTGATCTATATCTATATATATTTTTCACTTTATTTACGTAATATTTTACCCCACCTAAAGACATTTCGTCGACACAGGGGACAAGGATGAATCATAAACAAGAAGAAAATATTATAGAAAAGTTTCACTCTGAAGAAGGGTTCGTGTCAATTGTTGGGTAAGAACTTTTGATCTATATCTAGATATATTTTTCACTTTATTTACGTAATGTTTTTATCCCACCTAAAGATATTTCGTCGACACAGGGTATTAGAGGTGTTTGGTTAAAAGAAACTTATCATCTAAACTTGAGCTGTGGTTTACTGGAACCAGAGGTGAGACGGTAGTACCAGATAATAGGTTGTTCCACGATTCTCTAACTCTCCTCCAATTGGACTTAATACTTCTAAGTTTCCTAATTCTGACAAAATCATAAACAGAAACGTTCATTTTGGACTTGAAAACTATTAAAATGATTGCTCTCCATTTCACACTTCAAAATGCAAGCATACGTCATGTAACCGCTATTCTTTAGGTTAATTACCTAGGACCGACGGTGTCGTAGTCGTTGTCGGAGCTGCTGTTGATGTTGTCGTTGTTGTATCGACAGATGTTGTCGTTGTAACTGACGATGTTGATGACGTTGTTGATGATGACGATGTTGTGGATGATGTTGATGTTGTTGATGTTGTTGATGTTGTTGATGTGGTAGATGAAGATGTTGATGATGATTCTGGAATGTTTTCTGAAAACACATACATAAAAAAAACATTATTTCAAATTAGTTACTCTTTTTTTTATAGATATATCATCAATCATCAAATCATCAAGAATTCTACCGACTCACCTACGACATAATTAATTTTTATTCATTTGTCATAAGAGACTCACCAACAATTTCTATAGTGTCTGCTTGTATAGGGAGACCCCCCTCCTTCTCCCCAGCAGCCCCCCTCAGCTGGTTCTCTATATACAAGCCATACTTGTTCTCACCCCCCGGGCTGGGGGTGGGGACAGGCAGCTGAAACAACTGGTGGGAGAAGAGCAGGGTGAAGCCCAACATCCTCTCCTCGCTTCTGAAATATCAAAAATTAAGAATGAAAATAACAATACTTATTAAAGAGAGGTTAAAACTTGTGACTTTAAATGAGGAAATATCTAAAAATCAGTTTTATTTAAATGTGTGTGTTTGAAATGTGACATAATCGAAATTCATCCTATTTTTGAACTCACATCCATTATTTTACAAGAACAACATACATGTTATGAATTTGTTGTTTTTTATGCTTAAAAGGTAAACTAAGATAAAAAAGTAAACCACATGTTACTAACATGACTTAACATAAATTATAACATATGATTATACAACGTGTAATTCCTATTGTTGCAAAATGTCAAACTTACCTGTAACTTTTAAAATCTGTTTTTAAATGTGATTCCCCTAAAGGTGTATTGTCAATCAATACATCCATCTGAAAATAAAATATACCAAAATAGAACGTTTAAGATAAACGTTCCCATCATGTCATTAACAAGGAAGAACACATATCTTTGAGTATTTGATTGAAAACAGCGAATTTTGCCAAATGTAAATTCAGATAACCTTGCTCAATACACAAAAGGTGTACTGGAGAAAAAAAATATGGATATATTCAAATGCTTAAATAATGATTTATATATGATCATTTATATACAGAAGACATATTTATTTTAAAATCGAAAATGCCATATTTTGTTTAAATATACAGTTGGTTTTAAACTACATTTTTCTCATTATTTGGATCCTACGAATGCTTTGTTTTTCCACTTGTTTGATAATCATTTGTAACTCACTTCACTTGTAAAATTGGTTTCTAATTCCTCGGTGGTCCCTTCCCAATCCTGCACTAATTGTAGCTTGCCATTGTATGTGATGTTTTCTGAAAAAAATAGAAGAGGTTAAATATCACAAACTTCAACGATTTCACTTACGATTTCGGTTCTAAAGGATATTATGCTAATGATTAAAAGAGGCTAAATATCTCAAACTTCAACGATTTCACTTACGATTTCGGTTCTAAGGGATATTATGCTAATGAATATAATAGGTTAAATATCTCAAACTTCAACGATTTCACTTACGATATCGACCCGAAGGGGTTTTAGGACCCCTGAACTTCTTTAAATAGAACATCGATTGTGTTTATGAAATGATAAAGACTTTATTAAGTTGGAATCATTCATCAATGCTGCTAATAATTCAGTGAAGCGTTATAAAATATACATAGAGGATATCGTTCCTGTCATCGCCACCTTATGATTCCCTTTAAAGGGGCAGTAGCACGTTTTTAGGGGGAATATAAGGTGATGTCAGGAAAATGAAAATTAATGGCTACAATGGAACGGCAATGTATTTAAACTTAATGAAGCAGTAATGACTTAAATATATAATGTAAAGTTAAGCCATGCGATTCCATTTTCTTACACAAAATGAATTAAAGGTGTTCACACAAAATGGTCGCCAATGATTTTAAGGTGAATCTTCATACTTTGTCCTCTGACTATGGATGATTGGTTTGTGTAATGAATTTTTTAACATTTTCAAAATAATACATTAAGCATTTACATACAATTATCAGTGAAAATTTTAAAATATAAAATTACCAAAAAACGTGCTACTGCCCCTTTAACGCATGAATTTTTCACTTCATAACGTCATCTTAATCTTTAGCCGTTAACATCATCGACGTTTAGAATTACCAAATATACCGAACAGATCTACTAGAAACACCATTCCCAATCCATAAACAAATAAAGGAAATTAAAGCTACCTAATCAAACAACACACATTTATGAACATGCCACTGTGTTCATTGGTATCTCTGGACACATATTCAAATTTCATGGTTTAAAAGCCTTTCGTGTATTGACAAACCAACAACACTAAACATCCCTCCCTTACATCATCCGCCATTCTGTCTTCCCATTGAGTTTTGTAGAAACAATCGCACATCAACTTCCTTCCTATCATGATGGTTTCCTTCCTATCATGATTGTTAGGACACGAGCATACCACTAATCGTCACCGTAAACATAAGATTACCAACCCTGTCTCTATCTTGTAAGGAACAACCATGTGTGTTAGTCAAATGAGTCACATTTCACCTATGGCTAGAAATAAACAGGTGAAAATCAACCTCAACCCCATCGTACATCGTTAGGACAAGAGACTGTTAGAAGGACAGTCAAATATTTATTTTTTGTGGAAACGAAATTTGTGCCCTCTTCTTGATCAAGCTGTAAAATATAAATCACAAAAAAGTTGCAAAATGGTTTCACTTGATGGTGTTATGATCATGTTCTAATAGCATTATATGCATTAACTAAAATATCCCCTTTAATTTCGTTTCCACAATAAATACTCCGACAGGATTGTCCATTTAACCGATTCCTTTAGAGTTTTGTTAGGACAGTATACCAAATTTTAATTTTTTTGTATATGCTAGGACAATAGCACATCATCATCTTCTATTAAATACTTTAGGACAGTTGTAATGTTAGTAATGTAATGTTTGGACAAGAGCATAACAATCTCTTTGGTGTAAAGCTAGAACAAAGGCATTCCCGTCGTCTCCCAATCGGGATTAATAACTTGATGTTCCAAACCTATTACTCAGTGGACTTAACAGAAAATCATCAGTGATAGTACCATCACTTTTGTTGGCACACTGATTAAGTAAACGGGATGTTAACAATGACAGACGACGAGATAAATACAGATATGACTTGAACTGGACCATTTGATGTCTGGAACGCAGACAGGAAGATTCCTGAAGATTCCAAGAGATCCCAGAAGTCTGGTCTATAGACGATTCTTGAGTTTGGTCTGTAGAACCAGGCTGCACCAAATGCCATCCGGTGAAGGTAAAGTTAATAGTAACTGACTACATGCTTACACCAGGAGTAAGTTTAAACGGTATAAATCTCATGTGGGACTAGTTATTTGATTAAAATAACGTGTAAACGGTGCACGCATGTGTATTGCTAGCCTCGATGGTACCTTTCTTTTCTTGGCATAACACTTTCTTACCAAATAGACGCTATGGCAGAATCTATGTTGAACAAGAACGATTGATTGCTTTACACTGACTTTCAAAGGTTAACTTTGTAATAAAACCGTACTATCAAACTACTGTGTTAACATCACTTTGTATGACTACCTTCAACATGTAATCGAATACTCTGCAGAACCTAATTCTCCCAAGAAGCATCCAAACCTGATAATTTCTTAAGATATATATAATGAGATTGATGACGACAAGGGTCTGTCATATAAGTGACAGATAAGATACATGAAATAACCATTGTTTACGGTTTTACTTGCTATCCTACATGGATCCCGAGTCATAAATTTGAAATGCCGCATACATGTAATTAAATTTTACAAGTGCACGCAAGAAAATTCAGAATTTTAAAACATGTCAGAACATGACATATTTAAATCAACCTGAACTCCAAGACAGGTTAATAAATGTCAGCTATAAGCTCATTTAAAACGAATTACACTATGTCCTTCATCATTAGAAGGGTAAATTGCTTCAAAATGACAGAAATGACCATGGCTTTCCTGGATTGGATTGGAGAATCGTTCTGCAATGAATTATAGACCCCAGCAGACACAACAAAGTCTGGAACTACAGTAAAATGTCACACATATCCTTCCGCTGACTCTAGTGGTTCACCTTTAACATACAGATGCTTTCCAAAATCTAGGATAAGAGTTAACAGGAAACTGGAACAACGGGATGTGGTTCCAATACACGTGTAGCACACCCTGGTAACGGTCAAAGACAATTGCTTACGTGATGAATAACCTTTACATCCTTGACCTTTGGACTTCATTATAACGTTAAGTGTTATAATTCACCTTACAGGAAGGAGAAATTTAAATTTATGGGACATATATAGTTGTTAGCTGCACTGCACAGGATAAAGTGTAGGTTCATGAAGTCTTACAATTTGATAGATATACATAGTTGTAATATTCGCTTATGAGTGTGAAAAGTGGTTTATAATTATGTTTTCTTAGCATATGCGGATACTTTTCACTAGTAGGAAAGTATAGAAATCGTTTGAAAACTGTTCCTCAGTTTAGTTATCATTAACTTCAAATTAGATTCAAACCGCTATAGGGTCTGTGTCAATTGATGTTATTGGATATTACAAGAATTGATACTCCAATATGTATATAATCTAGTAAACTTACCATCACACGTTATTCCACTGTGAGTACTGAATACCTCATATGGAGTAGACATGAAACTAACCCGTATCACGTCGGTCTAATAACACTATTCTCATGCAGGTTCCGTTATTCATAACAATTACTAAAGGTCGTTTATGACGAGACATTTATCAAATTACAGGTCTTTTAATCTAAAATAAATACATTTTACAATTTGTCATAAAAAAGCTCTATGAAAATATATATTTAAAACTCATTCCCTTTAAGAACATGTTAATTTTCTTAATTATCCCCTCAAGCTAGATTTGGAAGTATTTCGTTTTAAATAAATAATTATACAAAACTTTCATTCATGAATTACAGAGATATTGTAAAATTACCGAGTTATTCACCTAAAAAGAATTTTTTTTTCTGTTTATATTTGCATCAGAAAATTAAATACGATATGCACATCCTGCATACTATCTATAATTTTGTGTATGTTTCCATTAACATTATAAAACACAAAAAGAGGACAATTCTGATATGTGCCGGTGTCAGGTAAGAAGCAGGTAAAGACAGGTAATCTGTATTCAGAGACAGTGAGCGATGGGAGGACCGGTGAACACCTGATGTTAAAGAACCACTCCGTGATTTCCATCATATATTGTTTTGCTTTGATACTACGGAAATGGCCTAATTCATTAACAACTCTTACATAATTTATCCCCAAATTACAATAAAATGATAAATACTAGTTTCAATGAACATTTCAAAGCTGTCAAATATATTCGCGGAAGCCCAAATCAAACTGCCGTTTTACATGGATATCAGTTAATCAGTCCGTCAAAAATTATGAAATGGTAACTGTCATTCTGACTGCTTGCAATCAGTTAAAAAAATTATGTTTGTCTTATTGACGCGCGTCATTGTCCGGTTTTCGATCAATATCCCGACTTCAAAGCTTTAAAATGATACTTTCCCGCAACAGTCGGTACTTCTCGTTCTACATACACTATTGACAAAGTTTTGTATATGTGACCCCAATACCTCACGAAGTGGATCTTTAGATGTGAATTTTTAAGAAATGAAAATCTTGTACCGTCAGCGACATCCCGTTGTCGTCAAACGTATGACAATTTTCTGAGGTAAAGTACTTGAAATACGTTTAATGAGGTTAGTGTATACAATTCTTCTTCTTGAGTTTAATTTATGTGGGAAAACGATATGTCATATTTTGAAGTTTACTTGCTTATGTACGTCATGTTTAAAAAATAGGTGCATATGTTGACTGAGTTTTCTAATATTTTATCATAACATAAACACTGTGTATCAGCATGAATCGTCTATATGTTTGGCAATCTAGTTAAAACGAGCTGTAATGTTATCGTCCCCTTGTAAGGACTAAGGGGACGATAACATTACAACTAGTTTTAACTAGATTGTATGTTTGGTAAATGTCATTGAAAATGCAATACTTACATCATTAAAGGTAATGGTGATGTTAAATTAAAAAATGCAATATCTCTGTACACTATTAAAGAACATATTCTTTATAAGCAGCGCAGATGAATCAAGTGGGAATATTTTTTTAATCAATATTTTATTTCTGTATCCCGAGATCTGATAGATCTGATTCAATGAAGTTGACAAAAGAGAGGATTCAGTTTGGAATAATTTGAATTATACATTTATTATGTGTTGTTATTTATTATTATACATCAGGCGTTCCATCTATGATGAATATTGGGACAACATCAATCATGTTTTGCTACAAGTTACCTTTAACAGCTTTCATTGAGAATGTCTTGAGAACTCATTATGAAGTTTCAAAGGTTATCTCTCTGGTGGAATACCTTTGAAAAACAAGTTTCATTTTACATTTTAATTATCGAAATTTTAAATTTTATCATGTAAAATATTCCCGATATATCTTTGCCTTTATATCATTTTATCCTAGTAGTCACTCACTCGACGGAGTCTTATCAAGTGTTTCCTATGGTAAGCCCTATAAAGATGTTGAAATATTTCTGTGTACTTCTACAGACATTCAGTGAGTTAGTTTTAATCTGCATTTAAATAATGTCTTTCTCAAGTTTCATTTCTTTTGAATCTCATGAATGAAACAATATATTGAATTTCACGTGTGTATTACTGTAACGACTGGTTCGACTTAATTCGCTATTCAAGGCAAATCTTTTTTTAAAAGTTGGTCTTTGTCGTTGTACTACCTTGCGTCATAAATAAGTTCGCTAAGGCATATCTTTGTTACATTGTATGGCGCGTGTAACCTAATAAATGCAGGATATGTAAGGTATTCACCGTAACTTTAAACAACGGCGACTCCAACCAATGATGGGGTTTTGGAGGCATTGTCTTTGAGTATCCAAACTTCTACATTTGATAGCTGAAACATTTTTGACAACACGTGTGATGGGGGTTTGAAGGCATTGTCTTTGAGTATCCAAACTTCTACATTGGATAGCTGAAAAATTGTTGACAACACCTTTGATGGGGTTTTGAGGGCATTGTCTTTGAGTATCAAAACTTCTACATTTGATAGCTGAAACATTGTTGACAACACGTTTGATGGGGTTTTGCAGAAATTGTCTTTAAGTATCCAAACTTCTACATTTGATAGATGAAAATTTGCTGACAACACGTTAAACCTAAACTCACTCACAGTGACTCACATTTAAGTATATTGATATCTAAACAACATGAACGTTCTCCAAATAACCGCCGAAGGAAGAAGAACTCGATATGTCAAATACATATTTATACGGTTTAATCGTTGACGTAGTTATTCTACTTTTCATAATGCAAACGAAAAGTCACTTAAAAGTTAAAAAATCAAAACATATAAATCTAGGATAATATGTTACTGTAGAACATTTCGAGTAATCAGTGAAGATGTGATATTACAATCTCGGTGACAAATATTTCTAATCCAACTACTAAGAGCTTCTTTAGATTTAAGACACCTACAATGTATATAAGCCAATATGAAACTCAAGTGCATATTTAGAGTTTTTGGAAGCATGTATTTCGTAAATGAATATAAATGAAGATAAACTTATAGCGATCCTCTAAGCAACAGGTGAAGAAAGTTGCTGTGTAAAACATGTAGCGTATCACCAGTACGTTACCACACATGTGGAGGTGTTATTAACAACATGCTGAAACCAGGTGAGTGAAATATACAAGCATCACGCTAAAGGCAGCAACCTGGTAATGCCAGGAGGAATGAACCCTCGTCTGAGTATGTCAAACTACTCTAGCATCTTGTGAGTCAATACTCAAGACGCTTACTGTAAACATCAGTCAACACTTGCTACACTTGAAACTTGTATTGCTCATCTTCAATTGATATTTCCTGTTTATCATCTATTTCTAATGAAACATGCTGCACCTAATGATATTTACATCTGTTCCCGTCTTATTTACTGTTAGTGTACACGTTTTACCATGAGAAAAAAGTGAAAACGAGATGTGAGTTCATTATCAAATTCATGTATCAAACACTAGTGGGAAGGGGTGTTTGTTATAAGATATAATTTCATATTTGATTGCTAATTTAATTTAGGAAATATAAATGTTTTACGTGAATAATTGAACCTTCGTGAAGTGAAGATATAAACACTACACATATAAAAGTAAATGCTACAGTTCAAAGACAAAAACAGTTATGTTTTTATAAAAAAAATAGACAAATCCTAGTTGGGAAAATATTAATGTGATTATCTGTGTTACGTACATAGGTAAACCTTCACGTTTCTACTCATAGGATTTGATGAATGTCATACAGGGCAAATCGATATAACATGTCATTTTAACCCTTATATCAACAGTAATAATATTATTACATTCATTAAAAAAATAAAGTATATTTATACACTAATAAAGAGAAGTATTTTTTTCAAATTGTGGTACATGATCACATGTAAATCATGTTTCGCCTTCATAGCACTAACATGAATTTTGCAATTATTAGTGATTTATTTCTTCATTTAACGTTGCATGCATTTGAAACTGGTGTATTTATATATACAACAAATGTAATATACATGAACATCGGTTCTGTGGATTTACATTTTGAAAGAATAAGATTTTGATGCAGAAATAAGGTATATGCCTTAATGTATATAGTTAAATAATTAATTATATAATGTTTATTCAGAGTGTACAATGCATGACATATTCATGAACATCGGTTCATTAATTTCACATTTTAAAAATATATTCGCTTTTCATGAAGAAAAAAGGTGTATGTCTATTATTGGTATTCAAAGTGTAAGGTATCTGTGACGAAAATTGAAAAGGAATCCTCAATAAATGTCAAGTCTTGCAGTAAGTTATGTGTGAAAAGTATTTCATAATTCATTACAATGTCAATTCTGAACTTATATGAACATATATATCAGTCATGGTTGCCAGGTAGTGTCAGAAATTGACACGCAGCACGTCAAAATATCAAGCCCCGAGAGAAAACATGTATGTTTTGTCATCTATATATAAGTAAAAAGGTGGTGTTTTTATAGCCCAAACACAGGTACGAAAAGCAAAGTTCCTTAAATATTGACTAAGACCCATCAAGATAAAATTAGATTCCAAATTTACACTTTCGAACATAACAAATTAATAAACATGAACCTGTGACCTTATTCTGCGAAAATCTGCCAACCTACATTTCATTTATCCATCGTTCTATTCATGAGGTAATATTAAAAAAACTGTTGAAAAAAAAGTAGCAACGAACAAATGGTACCAAAGGAAACACGTCATAAAATATGACTTATTTTACTTTCGGTCAAATTAGCGTGTTTTTGTGTTTTTTGAAGATCTAATATTTTTAATGTAGCACTTACCAGCAGATGGTGATGATGTCGTGGACGGAGATGCTGTTGATGATGATGTTGATGATGGTGTTGTTGATGAATAATCTGCAACAAAAGGTACTAAAATAAAAATATATTAAATTAGAAAGGGGGTGAAATTTGAGTGAAACGGAATTTGTATGATCAAAGAAATCACTCGGAGGTAACTTCAACTCAAATATAAAGAAACGTGGAAGAAAAAATGAAGCACTGTCAAATTGATATGAGGAAGCCCTCGTAAGATGGTTAACATCTTAGTAAATTGTTTTAATTTTTTAATTTTTAAAAAATGTTTACGTCAAAAACTCCTTTAGCGTCAGTACTTAAACACATTTCAATTACTAAGTATATACTCAAGTGTTTGTCAGATTGAAGAAAAGGTGACTTAGAGTTATACAAAATATGTAAATGAGTCGTTCATAAAAAAATATATTCCAACATACAAAGTCCCTACCAACAAGTAATAAGCATACATTTCTATAAATAATATATGCCTTAGTTTCCTATCAAATTTATTCTGATCCGCATACGTGCATATTTGTTTATTCTTTTATGTAATGTTTTACTGTTTAGCTCGAAGCAATAAACGATCTGACTGATATAAATAACAAGTGTCTTTAAGAGACGAATGCAATCGGGTAACATATTATTTTTGATACTTTTTTCAAGACGTCATTTGAAGGAACTACCACAAGGAATGTTCATCAGAAAACTATACCGTCGATGTGATTAATTTTATGTTAATAAAATATTAAACAATTTCTTACAAAACGTATTGAGTAATGATTCTAAAGCTCAATACATAAAACAAATAGAAAATTAGGATGCCATTTTAACGAATGACTGAATGAAACAGACATATGTGCATTGAGGCCAACACTATTAACCGAAATAGAATTTTAACAAAATATAAATTTTCAAATGTAAATTGAGCGAGCATGCTTTAATACATACACATACAAACTATACTGTTATTTCGGAATAAATAACTTTTTGTACAAATATAACACTAATAATATGGCCCTTCAAGTATGACATATGAAGTCTTTTTTTACAAGAAAAAGAGTGATCCAATTTAGTCCCAGCCATTTACAAGCACGTTAAAGTTTGTGGTGAAAGAAAGAATGCAAAATATTCAGAACTGTTAATAAATTCAAAAATTCATGTTGGCCAACAATAAAGATGCGAGGTTACAAAATACCCAGTGAATATCATGCTTTGTAGCGTGAACACAATTCTGAAATGATAATAGCTCTATTTTCCGCCATTTCTTTGTTTGGTAACCATTTTACGCGCCAATACACCCAGTTAAGTATATTTTCCTGAGTCATGACAATAACAAAGAAAACCTTAGATTACGTCCACATAGTTCCACATGCAGAATGTCTTTACTTAAAAAATACACGGATAATAACCGGTTTCAAAGGTATGAAGATCCCTAAGACGATTTTCAATCTGCAAGAGGGAAAGAAGTTAATCAAGTAGAATTCTCGATGATTGGCCATAGAGGTACACCCGCTCCTGTAGAGCAGGATTACACAAATGTTGACTTTTATTGCTCTTATTTGCATAAAGGGGCGGTTCATTTTAGCCATTTCCTCAAGCAATATGTCGAGTATCTAAACAAGAAGATCAAATGGAGTGATGCGGGTGAAGTTTTAATAACACAAAGGTATAATGTATCCTTAAGGGGGTAGAAGAAACGTCTATATAATATTTCGATTTCCAGAAGGATGGTTTTGAAAAGGCTATGGTTAGTCAGGGATGGAGACTAGCTGATAGGACAAGGGTGATGGGTAATGAGACTAGCTGATAGGACAAGGGTGGAGGGTAATGAAACTATCTGATAGGACAAGGGTGATGGGTAATGAGACTAGCTGATAGGACAAGGGTGGAGGGTAATGAAACTATCTGATAGGACAAGGGTGATGGGTAATGAGACTAGCTGATAGGACAAGGGTGGAGGGTAATGAAACTATCTGATAGGACAAGGGTGATGGGTAATGAGACTAGCTGATAGGACAAGGGTGGAGGGTAATGAAACTATCTGATAAGACAAGGGTGGAGGGTAATGAGACTATCTGATAGGACAAGGGTGGAGGGAAATGAAACTATCTGATAGGACAAGGGTGAAGGGTAATGACATTATCTGATAGGACAAGGGTGAAGGGTAATAAGACTATCTGATAGGACAAGGGTGAAGGGTAATGATATTAGCTGATAGGACAAGGGTGAAGGGTAATGATACTAGGTGATAGGACAAGGGTGAAGGGTAATGAGACTAGCTGATAGGACAAGGGTGAAGGGTAATGATACTAGCTGATAGGACAAGGGTGAAGGGTAATGATACTAGCTGATAGGACAAAGGTGAAGGGTAGTGAGACTAGCTGATAGGACAAGGGTGAAGGGTAGTGAGACTAGCTGATAGGACAAGGGTGAAGGGTAATGAAACTAGCTGATAGGACAATGGTGAAGGGTAATGAGACTAGCTGATAGGACAAGGGTGAAGGGTAATGAGACTAGCTGATAGGACAAGGGTGAAGGGTAATGAAACTAGCTGATAGGACATGGGTGAAGGTTAATGAAACTAGCTGATAGGACAAGGGTGAAGGGTAATGAGACTAGCTGATAGGACAAGGTTGAAGGGTAGTGAGACTAGCTGATAGGACAAGGGTGAAGGGTAATGAAACTAGCTGATAGGACAATGGTGAAGGGTAATGAGACTAGCTGATAGGACAAGGGTGAAGGGTAATGAGACTAGCTGATAGGACAAGGGTGGAGGGTAATGAAACTATCTGATAAGACAAGGTTGGAGGGTAATGAGACTATCTGATAGGACAAGGGTGGAGGGAAATGAAACTATCTGATAGGACAAGGGTGAAGGGTAATGACATTATCTGATAGGACAAGGGTGAAGGGTAATAAGACTATCTGATAGGACAAGGGTGAAGGGTAATGATATTAGCTGATAGGACAAGGGTGAAGGGTAATGATACTAGGTGATAGGACAAGGGTGAAGGGTAATGAGACTAGCTGATAGGACAAGGGTGAAGGGTAATGAGACTAGCTGATAGGACAAGGGTGAAGGGTAATGAAACTAGCTGATAGGACATGGGTGAAGGTTAATGAAACTAGCTGATAGGACAAGGGTGAAGGGTAATGAGACTAGCTGATAGGACAAGGTTGAAGGGTAATGAAACTAGCTGATAGGACAAGGGTGAAGGGTAATGAAACTAGCTGATAGGACAAGAGGGAAGGGTAATGAAACTAGCTGTTAGGACAAGAGGGAAGGGTAATGAAACTAGCTGTTAGGACAAGAGGGAGGGGTAATGAGACTAGCTGATAGGACAAGGGTGAAGGGTAATGAAACTAGCTGATAGGACAAGGGTGAAGGGTAATGGGACTAGCTGATAGAACAAGAGGGAAGGGTTATGAAACTAGCTGTTAGGACAAGAGGGAAGGGTAATGAGACTAGCTGATAGGACAAGAGGGAAGGGTAATGAAACTAGTTGTAAGGACAAGAGGGAAGGGTAATGAGACTAGCTGATAGGACAAGGGTGAAGGGTGATGAGACTAGGTGATAGGACATGGGTGAAGGGTAATAAGACTAGCTGATAGGACAAGGGTGAAGGGTAATCTTTTTGTGTTTGGAATGTGGTGATAAGATGAATTATGGGACAGCTAAACTTTTACATTGTATCGTTACTATCCTTTAGATGATAAAGTATTTTTCTTATTTTCTTGGCATGGCTTAGGCAAATTCTATATTTGTCATGCGGTTATGTCCTATTAAATCTATTCTTTATAATGTCATGTTTATCAAGATGGTTGAGAGACGTTTGTAAATACTGAAGCATAAGGAATTTGAAGTAGACCGCAATTGAACTGAATTGCATTCAAGTCATCATCAAAAAGTCACGAAAGCCTTAAAACTGTCACGAAACTCGTTCCGGTAAAAAAACGCAATGGCACCATTAAGAGATATGTCAAAAATTTACCAATTGGGGTGAAGAAGTGTAAATATTTAACGCTCCTTTTTACAATTTTAACGTAAGACATCTACAAAACATATTAGAAGATGTCTGACATAACAGAATACCACAGCTACGCCTCTGTCAATAGCTTATTCCTTCGACAAACATTTGAAAAAAGGTCCACCCTTTTTCAACGTTTCGATCATGATCCGTGTAAAGAGATTTTGTTGTGGTGAAGACGAGCATCATAAACTGTGTTAATAGTTTTGTATAATCCACATTCTATTCATTATTCTCCATGTTAGTTTAAACCTTACGCCCAGGCATGCAAACAAGCCGCCGTGCATTTTGACCAATGTGACAAGAAAATGTATCATTGCATCCTCAACGAACCAACTGTTCACCTATTGTGGTTAGAGCGAAAAATATTTAAATAGCAAAAGGCATTGTTACTCCCGCATTCTATCAGCTTCCAGCGAAATCAGGCCCAAACCCAAGCAAGTAGCGTACAAACAGGTATAACCCTACAAGAGTACAAACAATCCTATAGCCCAATCAGGGTACAAAGTCCACCCGTGTCCACCTTGTAAACAGGTGCTCTGAAACAACTAACCGGAAAACGTGGTTTACTTTCACACCCTCTACTGCTACCTCTGAATGTACATCCACCCACACAACGTACATATGTTCACATCGTCATGTAATCGACCTCTCAGTTTGACGTTTACATTTTCATACCAAGATGTTTTGTCGGTGTACAATTTTATTCGTCATTGTATATTCAGCAATATTGTTTATTGAAGCGTATAGAGATTTCAATGTAACAGTTCAAAAGACATCTTAGGTAGACCGTGAGATGTAATCTTGGTTCACACAATTATAGCAGCTTTGGAAAACGGTTCATAATTTTTAAAAATCAAAATCCTAATTACTCAAACAACCGTTTGACTCACGCAATCAACCATTTCGCTCAGAAGAATACCTTTGGCATAGATACATCCAAATTGAAAAAATGTTGATATTTGCATTTTGATAACCGGATAACAGTTTGTATAATGTTTATTTTGTTTGGTTAAGAGAACTTCGAATGTTTTTGGAAAAAGTGTCAGGATAAGAAAAAATTAAAATGGAAGTGCTAAGCTTTTCGTCGTCGTAAAACATAACATATTGACAGCAAAGCTAATTGAATGCTGCCTTTCGTTTTTCTTCAGCAAGCAATAAATTATGAACTTACTCGGGTGAATAATTTGAAGGACTACATCGTAAATACCTCAGCATTGGAAGTTGCTGTTCTTTACTACATTAACTTTACATGATGGTCACAGCAAAGTTATATTGAATTTGAATCATCCTCTTAGTTCTGATTATTCGATAACTCTAATTAAGTTTTGTGTTTAATTATCCATTAACTCGTTATTATTAACGCTGGAAAATGATTTCTAGGGCTACATTCCAAATACCTAAATTCCTAATTTTAACCCTCGGCGTATGGGGTTGGTGTTTTCTTGCCACGTTATCTTAACATGCTGATCACAATGTTACAACGGTATGTTAAGTTCCGCAATTACACGCACGTGGACAAACCAGCTGTCTTATAGATCTAAAGTAGACCTGCCCACCTGTATAAATTGTGACACGTGTGTGGTTTATCCAGCCCAGTGCTATGCCTAGATATGTGAGTCGTATACACACATATATATATACCCATGTTGTTACAGGTGTACAGCAGGGGTGTCTACTTCACCCTTATCTTTCCACATATTTAAACCACTGTCTAACTCCAGTTGAAATGTGAAATATGCACAATGATTATTTTGGACTCTCTTCTTAAAAAACTTTAATCTCTTTCGCGAAAAAGAAAACAGGTATAAAGTTTATTAGTTTTAAATGTGCACTTTTCGGGTGTTATTCTTTGAGCTTTTATTTGGGAGGAAATTAAAACCGAATAAAGTTGTTTATGCTCCCGTGCAGGTGGTGAATAAGTTTCGCAGCACATTCAAATCTAATTGAATTGAGAAGCACACTAGAAGCTCACTTTATTCAATATTGTGTGTTAGAATCTTATTTCACGTACCATATACTGCCATATAAACTTCAAACGTTACGTGTAATTAATCAATACAATTAAATCCTAAACTTATTACCTTACAAAGCCAATATGAAATGACATTAAAGGGGTATGATGTAAAAACTTGCAAAACATATTAAGATGTTATTTTTAAAGATTACAACGTAATTTATTCAATCTTTGCCTTACAATTCTTCAATAAATGTGATTAATGATATGGAACAAGTACGCCTATGACTCAAATAACTAAATAATGGTTGTCACATATAAATCAGCAAACTAAATTGATATTTGACATATGTTCCTTAAACTTTCAATCATAACTTTGTTTATTAGGGTGCTTCGAAGAATTTCACATACATTTCGTTTGACTAAGACATATCAATTACAGAAACTTGACTCACAGATTCATTTCAAGTTAAATAGCTAAGGCAAAACGAACCCTTCCATAAATGGATGTATAGATATACCCGGAGGCACGCCTGCAAGGCGTATGAGCACTGACACGTATGGGGAGACCACCGACATAAATTCCTGAATTCTTCCAGATAGTTAAATTCCATATGTGATACTTTTTATGAGCTGTTAGCAAGCATTTTAAACTAGATGTCATCAAGTGCACAAGAAGTTCAGCTTTTTCAAGCAAAAAGATCTCTCGTCGGAATTCGAAAGCATTGGGATGAATTCTGAGTAAAATTTTGTGTAATTAACTAAAGTTTCTTAAAGGGGCAGTAGCACGTTTTTAGGGGGAATATATGGTGATGTCAAGAAAATGAATATAGATGGTTCCAATTGAAAGACAATGTATTTGAACTAAATGAAGCAGTAATAAAACAAATATAAAATGTAAAGTTCAGCCATGCGATTCCTTTTTCTTACACAAAATGAATTAAAGGTGTTCACACAAAAATGGCAGCCAATGAACTTTATGTGAAACCTCATAATTTGTTCTTTGAATATGAATGATTGGTTAGTGTAATGAGATTTTTGACACTCTCGAAATAATACATTTAGCATTAACATACAATTATCAGTGAGAAATTGAAAATTTAAAAATTATCAAAAAACGTGCTACTGCCCCTTTAAAGGTTAAAAATATACTGGATTAATGAAAATACTTATGGCAAAGATACAAGAAATTTCATAACTTCGTTCCGTCAGTTATGACATCATAACGCGGCTGTATCTTTGCTTGCCTCGATAACGTCAAATATGTACATGTTTTACCACTCGTTCCGTAAAGTACTCTTTATTGATTTCCAAAAACTACTACGGTCAAAGGCCTATAGTCCATAACATTTTAAATTGCAATTACAAATGAAAGATTCAATTAATGTTAAATCATAAACTATTGACCTAGACATATCTAATAATATGCAAGTTATGTGTTGTGAAGACATAGTAGAAGTAGAAAATTATTCATTGAGGCAACGGAAATCATTCAATTTGACGTAATAATCAAACATTGGTTATTGTATTTTTTTAAACATTTTCCTCAAGAACAGATATTTTGTATGTTTAAACTCAAGTCATAACAACCATTACAGTTGCAAAGGCCTACAACAAAACATTGCAAATATGAGTAAAGCAATGAATAATCTTAACTTAGAAGAAATCAACGTCAGGGGAAGAAGGCTTCTATCTCCATGTTTCTTTCTATTGCGAAATATGTACTAATTACATTTTTAACAGTTCATAAGTTTCTTTTGAAAATAAGAATACGCTTATTGAAACCATGGGAAACGTGAACAGGCCCATCAATCTTGTGAGAAAGTGTGTTTTGTGGTTAACGGTTCAGTGGTTGCATGGGAAACTTGTCTTAGAGTTAATTGCATTTTTGTCTCACTACTGAGAGTACAGAAGAGAACATGTGTAACTCAGTCATATTTTACAGTTTTCATGGTCAGTGGACGTTTGCTTGTTAGAATAAGCATGAAAACCAGAGATACATAGTGACGGCAGATATATAGTACAATAATGAGACAAGTTTAGATTAACCGTATCTATTAATCATTCCTTAACCTTATGAAATTTCAACATATTTACATTCTCCGATTACAAATTATTTAAAATAAACCAAAAGTCAGTTTACTTATATTCACGATACATACTGAGAAAATCCACTGAGACATAGATTTTTGTCAGATTGTCTGTTGGCTCTGAAAATTGTGCAAAGTTGTTTCCAATCTGAAAATTATTTGATTTCTAACGTTAACCAATCCCACAGTGAATAAAAGGCACCACTAGATATGGCATTTGTTTTAAAGATTTTCTTATCTGTTTCGCACCCTGCATTATAAAATACGCGCAGATAGAAAATGATGCAAAGAGCATTATAGCAATTTCACATTTGAACAAAAATTCCAAACCATGTTTGCAACTTCCGAGTTGCAACTGAATAAAAAAAAATGACCATTGTCTCATTTATTTTCTCGGAGCATGACATTTACATGTGGTGTTGTAAGCTAGTGTTTCTTTAAAAAATGAAACTTCTACCTAAACTTTTGTCCATTGCAATATATAATAAGGTACCTTGCGATTATTGTACTGCTCTTGTACTAAAAAGGGCCCTATTCAATTTGAGTTGAACGATTGCTACTTTCTAATTGTATCCCGAAACCTAATCTTGATGAGATAAATATTTGTAATAATTTCAAATGATGTACAATAATTTGACGTAATCAAGCAGAGAACCTGGTCGCGTTTTACCTTAACGTCAAAGAAGTCACACTATAACTGAATGGCAAGTATTTAACAGTTCACAGATTCATATCTTTAGTAATGAAAAAACATTTGATAATGAATTAATTTAAAACGAATGAAAATGAGATATATTCCCAGAAAACCTAGGATATATTGTTATTTTCTTCAACTTTTGTTGACATTCAAAAATACAGATATTTCGGGGTGGAATACGAAAGAGAGCTTGAACCGGCCTAATGACAACAAATCATATAGAATTGCATGAATGGGGGTTGAAGCATAACTTTCAATAACGTGAAGAGAACGGTTTAATACTTTTCATAAAAAGAGATCATATGTGAATACGTAAAGGATTAAGATTTGAGCCCATTGAATGGCCTGGAGTTAAAATATGTAACGTTAAGTGAATGTTTGCACATAAACCGTATGAATGTTAATGATCTGTCATGTTACTCGGTCATGTTGTCTGGATTTATTCAGATTTGTAAATCAGAAATCTATACATGGTGTAGTGTACGTGTATTTACTTGCTATGTAATTTCTTAATCAAAATTTGGTTTAATGAAAATACAATCCACAATGAATAAAAATTATTGTTGAATAAAATAAAAATATCATTCCGAAAACCATTTACATTTCACATAAGAGTTAATTTAGTGGTTTTATTTTGACCAAAGTAAGTTCAAGATTGCATACCAAAAATAATCACGTATAATCAAGAAAACCCTTTTTCAATTCATAAACAAATTCCGTTTGTGAATCTAATAAAGCAATCAACGGTACTCTCTTAATAAAAACAGCCAGTTCTCCTTTTAATAATGATTCTCAATTCAACACATATCCATACCAGTAAAATTGGCGGTGTATTTGAAACAGGTTTAGCAAGGTACGGTAAGCATTCCTCCATGAAGTCCCTTACCAGACATTGATAGATCTGCCTTTCAACTCACCCATAGGAGGATTGTTCCTTGACATTTACCACGAGTAATAAACATTTTAGAAATCTATTTGCATCTGTTGTAACAGCACAAGTCATGGGCGTAGTTGTGTTGGTCATGTCCAGATCCTAGTATTGTGAACATGTTCATGTGAAACTTTTGTATATGCATAATTTATAACGTGTCTTCTCGTATCAAAGGATGACGCAAGCAATGTAAGTCCGTCCTAGTTAGTTCGTTTCACGATAGCTGCGATAGCATCTCGTGCTTGATGTAAACTTCACGTTGAATAAGATTCAGTTTGTGAACTTACATATTTCTTGAACCAATTATTTCTGAATATAGCACGAAAAACAATTGCACAAAATATTATCAACGTTATGACGGTATACCATCTTCTTTATGGTACCTATGATTTTAAATGTTTTCAGTACATCAGATTATAGGAATTACTTCAAATATCTATACATTTATTAATAATGTTGATAAGTAATAATGCATTAAAGGGAAAGTAGCACGTTTTAGGGGAACTATAAGGTGTTGTCAGGAAAAGGAAAATAAATGGTTTTTATGAAAGACAATGTTTTTATACTAATTGAAACAGTAATAAATCAAATATATAAAGTAAAGTTCAGTTCAGTTAGTTCCCATTCGCGTCTTTAATAATGTAGACTTGCATGGGTCTGATTATATAGATAATTCGTTTCAGGGGCTTACAGATGGTCTATTGAATAAACTACAATGTCATGAGTAAGTTGGTGAAAAGAAATGTTCTGTTTTTATCAATAATATCAATCAACTACAATTGATGCCAGCAAAAAAGGGATTTGATTCTATCCTTGAAAATTATATTTTCAATAATTTAACCGATTTAGCAAAGTGATGCAAAATGACACCATCAAACAGTTCAGCCTTTTGATATACAGGTCATATATGCAACTACAATGTATGCAATTATGTCAGTTTTTCAAATATTTGAATTTTATATTTTAATGAAGAGGTGGTATCTGTTATCCTGTGTTTCCAATTTAATGTATTTAGGTTAATTCAAAGCTTCGTTTAATGAGTCAGTCACTTATGCAAAATCTAATTTCCTGTTCATTTCTATGTGGGAGTATTGGCTATGTTATATTCTCGTTAGGATGTCAGAGAAACTGGATCGGAAATAAGTACCAATAAGACCAATGGGAATCTAAGGCACAATATGCAAAATATATTCAACCTCATTTCGATACGATTTAAAGGGTCCCCTCAGTAAACGTCTGTTGCACCATCCACAAGCATATCCCTAATGGCAAAAAAAATGAAATGGTTATGATTTTTCGTGTAACATAACTATACGGAAAAACAAAAGTTAGGGCGAAATAATTTCAACCAGTTCTCATTTCGATAGGATTTAAACAACCCCCTTAGTAAACTTCGGCTGTACCCTTCGTAAGTATGTTTGGAATGGCTGTATGTTTGGAATGGTTATGCGGTATCGTATAACATAAATATACTGTACAACTAAAGTTAAGGACCGCCTAAGTATTCAATACGTAAGCAGCAAATGACACATTTATAAACATAAGAATATATCAAATCTGAGAACTCGGGGTGCTCCTTAACTTATTCAGTTGAGTGTATGTAAGTTGTAAGATGATTGAATGTACTTTACCTGACTGAGTGCGATTATAGCCACATATAAGATGTAAGATGATTGGAGGTACTTTACCTGACTTAGTGAGAATGATAGCTACATGTAAGATGTAAGATGATTGGAGGTACTTTACCTGACTAAGTGAGAATGCTAGCAACATGTAAGATGTAAGATGATTGGAGGTACTTTACCTGACTAAGTGAGAATGCTAGCCACATGTAAGATGTAAGATGGTTGAAGGTACCTTACCTGACTGAGTGAGAATGATAGCTATATGTAAGATGTAAGATGATTGAAGCTACTGTACCTGACTGAGTGAGAATGATAGCCACAGCAGTTCCTATGGCGAGTCCAATAAGTAAAACACAACCAACAATGATGAAAATCAGGTCTCTAGTTCGCATGTTCCTGGCACACCTTCCTCCGCCCCCACCCCCACCCCCCACATCCTGTGGGTCAGAAGCATGACCTGGTATCCGGGGTGGGGGAGCGAATACTGGCTGATCATCAGCCTTTGCTTTGTCACTGGTAATATCTGAACTGAACAACACTGATGCACGAAGGTTTTCATCGTAGTAGCCGCCATTGGAATCCACAGACGGGTGCTCTTCTGTGACTGAGTATTTCTGTGAAGAGAGAATTAGTTTTTTGATTTGAGGTAAAAAATCAAAATGTGCTAAGAACATTGGCAACGGTGAATTTCGAAAACACCTGAAATGCATGGAATTGAGGTTCTAGATGGTCATTTATGAATAAAATACAGTCAGGACATTCTAAAAACAGCTAAATTCAGCTGATCAGCTGAACATCGTCATCCCGGTAAGAATAATTAAGGTAAAAATGTCTTGATTACTATTCCATTACTAGTAATAAAACAATCGCAGCGCTAAATAATCATGAACCATTCACACCTTAAAATTTGTTATTTTCTTCAAAACAAAATACTATTTCATAACTGCAAGAGAATATACAAGATGTTGTGAGAAAAGATCTCATAAAATGGAACAAATAACATAAAGTTTGTTTACAATTGAAAGGAAGCATGCCTCAAGGAGAGCAGATATGAAACAACACTCATATAATGGAAAGTATAAAATTGATGGCCCTATACTGCGAGTACATGCATATATTTTGGAACAATAAAACAGAAAGAGGTCTACAATTACATTTGAAACCACGCACTACATCTGCAAGCCCTGAAAAAGACCTCATATATCGCCTCATATAACATTCATAAGCTATTTCCTGCTCAAACCTTGGTCTGAATCTCTAATAAACAATGTTTCGGAAAATTATTAAAGACAATGATTTAAAGATATACGAATATACGATTTCCTCATAATCCTATGAATGGGGGACATATCCAGCTATCAGACTACAATCGTGAAAGAACATCAGACGCTGAGAACAATTAAAACAATTGAATGTATATATCATCATATGAACATAAAAACGTTGTCGTTTGCAAAGAAACACTTACGACTGTAAAACGGAATGACTACACTTTCCAGAAAACAACAGCTAACAAGCATATCAATATCAACGTATGACAATATCATGCAAGTAGACTCAAATACATGAATATATCACTTGGAAGGTTACAAAGAAGTATATCAATTATAGTTGTACAATCATAAACATGCTTACACGTATTTCCTCACAGCCTTCTCTTGCCATAGGTTCGTAAGACGATACTTATTGTTAAAACAAAGTTGTTATGTGTTGCCATGGTTAAAGTTCGTGCCTTGATGAAAACCACGTGGACAGGACATATGGAAAGTTTACAACTTGCACTAAGGGCAACTGTTATGGACTGGGGGACTGCGTTGGCGCGTGCCTCGCACGTGTGGTGGACTTCCTATATACATACTATATACATACTAGCCACAGGTGACAATAAGAGCTTAGAATATACACAAAGTAACGATTGTGTGAGATTGAAAGACTTCCCGGGATGGTCCTGCTGATCATGACACCGTGGTAAAATTATGACGTCAAATTTCACGTCAGTTATGACATTGAGAATTCTTTGAATTTTTGATGATATTGAACTTGTTGAAACGTTGTTGAAGATTATGTACAAGCAAATTTTATAAAGCATTTTTGTTTAATAAGTCAATTTAACGGTATGAAAACGTTACCTGTGATAAGATACTTAACATAAGAAGGATGATAAAAGACCAACAAGATACAACTGTAGTCAGTAGTTTCAAATCACTAAGCGGGTTTATTCAGGATGTAAGTAACACTCTAATCAATCGTGACGAAGAATGAGGTTGGGATTGTAGGAGCTACCGGTTATGTATGATATAGTTGCCATGAAGACCCCGTTGTCGTCACTGACGAAGTTATACGTCTTTTGCAAAATATGTTTCTTTTGGTCGATGGATATTGAACTTTTTACATCACATATTCTTGTATTTCAATAACGCAAAATGAACTTAAGCATACTGAGCCGTTGAAAAGGACAAAACCTGACAATAGATTAGGTCTTATTCTTAACCTTTGAAAGATGAAAAAACATAGTAAAAAAGCATTTTCTTTTTATGCTTCACATAAGTCACCAAACGCAATTGACTGAACTTGGTATAGCTTAAATAGTGTTTTTTCCGTAATCCGGAACAGGGTGATAAAGTTAACAGAACTTAACACAAAACATTCTGCTAGGATAAATGCTTTCATAATTCATACACACGTTATATATGTTTTTTAAAAAGAGTTCATTTGAATACATAAAATAACAAATGGCATTGATATTTGATAGAATTAGAAAAGTATCACTTAACGCGATGTTCATATCAGGAAGTTAGCTATTCTGCTTACGCATATATCGTTATCTCAGTGAACATACCAGCAAATCATACCGCCAGACAGACGCAATATACAAGAAACGGAAGCACGAATCAGTGTCAATTGGTTCATTACAAGTCATGACAAGATAGAATATCTGGGTTAATGACCTGGTTACATCGCTACTCACAACATCTACTTGACATACTACTGATATCATTGTAATCATCAAATAGTGTCCTTGCAGTATATATTATATGAACGGATTAATAACATTTGTATTGAAATAATGATTTTTTGATTATCTATTTGTTTGATATCCTCATAAAAAGCTGATTTTGAAGTCGTTATATGCCTTATTCAATTTCATATTTAGATGTTGAATTGATTTCATTGCATCTCTTTTCATTCTCAGGTATTCAAAATTAACAAATTATGAAAATGAAAAGAAAAAATAATTATCGATTCATTTCCATATAATTCTTGTCATGTCTCAAGCAGTAGTACTTTTATTTTAAGACTTTTAAACACTATAACATGGAACCAAATGCTGTTGTGTAATTGAAAGTTTTCTCAATTTGGGTCCGCAATATGATCCAAATAAAATAAATAAATATATATGATACAAACCTTTGGATAAAATAATTTAGAGATATTGTTTTCCGTCCATTGTCTTTTATCGTTCAAATGTAGTATATATGGATATGCTTGCATGTGTTTTTAACTATTAAATTCATCTTTAATAATCTCTTTTAGATTAAAATAACGCGTATTTGAAAGAGTATTATCTGAAATAATATTGCAAACACATTGGACTTCATTGAATATTGGTAGACAGGAAATAAGTACTTTGCTAAACGCTATGTATAATAAATAAATAAAATGAAAAGAAGTAAATCTTAAACCCAATATAAATATATATATTAGACATTATCAAAAATGTGCAATAGTATTCAGTGCAAAAAGGATACTGGGTAAGAATTAGACAAACGGAGAGGACATCAACAGGCTTGTACGCCATTTATCAAAATTTTTCTTAATTTGCAAAACGCATTAAATTTAATTAAAAACCGCTTACAACATGTGTGAATGCATGGATAAGTTAATACAATGATATACACGTTTGTCATCTACAAGTTGAAATATAAATTAGGAAAGAAAAATATATGACCATCTGTGGTTGCAAGCGTTTGGAAACAAAGGAAAGAACAAAAGAAGAGTAATAACATTTAACGAGGAGAACAACAAAGTTGAAGGACGCTATTATCACGGCACAAAGATTTAAACTTGATAAAAATATTTATACTAGAATTTGAAGAGAGAACTTTACGAGAATATATATAAATTTGCATTCCTTCGCCAGGATGTCACTCAAATATTTTATTTGTAAAAGCTTGAAAGAATTGTACACAATAACATTTCTATTACATTGAGGCTATTCGAAACAGTCTGTATATGATCAAAATATTTTTAAAACAAGATATATCTTAACTGCGATCTTACGATATGGAACGTAAGAGTCTACATTTGAAAACTTCAGGGATCAGATTAAACATGCCCTCAGCAAAACGATGTTAAGCAAAAATAGAAATATGTGTATGGTCTTAGAACAGCTCTGCAATAAAGATAACTTGTACATTTTCTTATGTCACAGGGAAGTGCTTGAAAAACAATAATAAAATATATGAGAGTTTTCCGGTTGCAAATACAATGCAATAAATAATTCTCGGTTGAGGTTGCTAGTTACTTTGTGTATTATATGATTTCACGCACTGGCTTATAATATTCTTTTACCCCTTTATTGAGATATATATTTACTTTTACATTTGTTATAACGAAAGTGAAATAAGAAATTCATGAAAAATATTTACACGTAGAATTAAATATTTAAATTATTCGTCTTTGGAAAAATGTCTTTGAATTGTCAATTTATGTCGAGCAACTGCTTGTGTTCATTCATCTCGTTTAGATAATATCTCACAATTTCACATTTATATTACATTACATACATCATCTATCGATTTGGTGTTAGTTGAGTTAATCAAGTTTTAAAGCATTATTTTTTCATTTACTTAAATCTTCAACTGATCTCTTCGAAGAATTGTATATTTCTTTCGTCAGAAATGACTTGTCACTACTTCTGCTTAGACTGTAGGTTTTGTGATTAATAGAATAAACTGTTTAGAACAAAACTAAGCATTAATCATTTTAATTTTTAAACTTAAAACATAAAGTTTAATAGGATGCAGATAGTTTTATGAATAACATTTAATGAAATTTTATGGAGAGGACGCGAAGAAAAACTCCACTAATCTTTAATCCCGTGTACACAGAGGGCGACTGAGTACAACAACGTTCGTCTGTTGAGATGGATGCAACTTACGTGAAGAAGGGAGTCGGCCTCATCATTTGACGACACTGTTGTTGTAAAAGGTCTCCTATTTTCGCGGCACACTCCTCGGCCAAGCATGAATACTTAGATAAAAGGCACTCACATGCCTTAATCCGAGACAAACAGACATACAGACAGACACGACGACGGACGATCACACTAAGACGGCAGGATTCGCTCAAGCTCCGAGCAGCTCCTAGCAGTTCACGTGCTTAAGATCTACTGTTGTCAACAAGTAATGTACTTTTTGTCTCGTGATAAATTCCTGCCATCTCAAGAATTTCCTGTCACGGTTAATACATTAAAGACATTCCACTGCCAGACGTTGCTGGAGACATGTTTGTAAGGCTAATGTTTCATGAAGAGTGCTTCAGAGCCGCTTTCCAAGTGCCAACACTGCTAATTTCAAGCAAATTAAAGCGGCGCGTGTACCGGAGTGTACAGACGTTAACCTTTAAAATGCTGATTTACAAGCGTAAGGGCCTTTAAGTAAACACACTCGCATTTCTCAAAGGGATACGCAAATTAAGGTGTGTTTAAGATATGGTTGCTTCTGAGCTTTGATTAGATGGACATTTAAAAATAGAGATTTTGTTAGATCAGCGTTGACAGAAACTTGAAAGAATTTGATGTTTAGAGATTTAAAACAAAAATCAAAACCGGCTTGTCAACTTAAGATGAATGTATTGATAAGCACTTAATAGTTAATGTCTTTGAAATTCAGTTTGTTTAATGTTTAGAGGCTTTAGCAGTGAAAGGTTAACAGTGTGAATTGATTCAATGGCAGGGGACATGTTACATTCCTCAGATACCGTTCATAGCGGGTGGTGAGCGGGTGTCAGTTTTTCTTGTCCGAAGGGACAGGGGGAGTGACTGGGAGACATGGTGTGTGTGTGAGGGGGGGAGTTGTCTCGATCCAGGGGGTCAGAGGGGGGAGGTGAAGAAATTTCGAGATAGGGGGTAGGGGGAGCTAAATGACAAAAGTCGATGCTGAATCATAGATGAGGCCCTAGGACAGAAGGAAAACCATTTGACGCTTCAGCCTTTCTTGTTACCCGGCTTCTTGAAGCCGGCGTTTAAAGCCTTACTGAATTGAGCCACATTCAAGATTAGCTTCTGCTTCTGAATATACACCTTCGTTTTACCTATAACCGCAAGCGGTAAAATAAATAACGAGTTGAATTATAGTGTGAAATATTAGCCGCTGTACGCTTGGGCGACGAGTCTGAGAACGAGGACCCAGAGAGGCGACAGGTATAGAGAGAGGACGGGCCTAGCACAGTGACACAGCGCTTGTTTATGTTCAATATTGAATAGGGGGCATAGAAATATCGAGCCTCCCTCCCCCTGTAATCGGAGGGAGAGTTACACTGTATACAGAGTGGGGAGAAGATGTCTATTATATACAAGCTTATTATCCACTTACTCCGCGACCAGCAAATACCTTAGGGCCCGAGCGCTCTGTGTAGGGAACTGACAGCATTGAATTTTGTATTCATTATCAAAAAGGGGAGGATTATTAATATCGGTGAAGGTGACTACAAACACTTGTCACGACCGTCATACAGAATGCATTTTTGAGATAACTTATGAGTTTACGTAAACTCTTTAGGCCGGAGATTTGTTTGCGAGGACGTCAGGCTGTCATTGTTGGTGTTATCTGGTATGTCCTATCTAGGCAGAGGATGGAATGTAGACTGATAAATTGTCAATGACTGACACAGACTCCAGGCTTGAATATGATCCCTCAAAGTTATTAAATTATGATGAGCTGGAACTGTGAATGACGCAGGATTAGTATCCAATTTTTCGAAGACTTTTGAACCCATTTCTGATACTGAGAATAAGTCGTTTGATTAATGGTTAAACTTTAAGATGTAAATACATATATACACAGTAACTCAAACCTTTCGGGATTAACCACTTCATTAAGATACGAGTTATTTATAAACGCTATCCGTGATCAAAACTTTACTTTAAGCAATTGTCGGCGATAACAAACATGACATAGGAGAATATCATCATTCAATATCAGAGCACACAGTCGAACAGTTCATGCGGAACGAATCTGATGTGTTATTATCATCACTTGATTACATAAGCTTTTAAGTTTGATTATTACTTTTCTTTGATAATCATAGATAATTGGTCGATGTTATTCGAGACTCAAAAACTCAAACTCAAATAACGCCTCGAATACTTAACATGATGACAGTGTATTAAATGAAACTGGAAAAAATAATAACTACCTATGTTGACGGTTCAAACAGAAGACAAATCAACCTATCTCAGTAATTGCCGTTTCTAAATTCTGTAGATGCAGTGCCTTGTGAAATAATAAGTGAATATAAGAATATACGTAGATGTTTTGATGTAATCACATAGTTATAGTTAAATATAAATTTAACTGCCATTATCCGAGGACAAAAGAAAGAAACAGCGTCATCAGTTTCAGTGGGACTTATCGAAAGCTGTTGTGGATCACCGGAAGTTACTTGTTACGGGTCGCCATGTCCTGTCATCAGTTGAACTCAGATCATTTTCCCAAAACTTGAATTAAGATACGCCTGAAGGATGATCAATATAGCCATTGTCTTTCTATCAGTAGACTCGTTAAAACGTAATATAGCAATCTCAACATATTTATATTAATATAATATCAACTACCATATTCTGAATGTGTTCCATTAAGACAACCCTTAATCATATATTCTTCCCTGTTCATGCAAAAACAAACTGTATGAAACAAATATCAATCTTAAGTTAGTAAAATAATTTGATATGTAATTTGCTATCAATGAGTTTAATTTAGAATACGAAACACGATTACAAGTTTGCATTGGAATTGTTCTCAAGTAAAACCAATTTTTGAGGTAAAGACCCTTCAATTCAACTTTCTTTTCATTATAACACTTCATGTTTGGAAAACCGATTCAATTTTAGCAATTTTGTATTTGAACAATGAGATAATATCTAGAGTCGTACGATAGAAAGCAGACATAATTGTTTATAAGTTCCTTTGAACTTTACAACTTATTATTATGTCCGTAGCGAATTTTGTTGGAGTTAAGTCATGCTGAATAATATAGAATTAAATACCTGAGAAGTTTTGGGAGCAAACGACGAAAACGTTGGCTTCGCCGGAAGCATAACACAAAGAGAACCGAACGCAGAGAACGGTTGTGACGTCACATAAGCATAAAGAGCGAAGACATGGCGCTATTGGAAAACATACGAGGACAGAAATAAGAGGCCTTCACCTATACCTTACATTCTTTCTGTAATCAGAGTTCGTTTTTACCTATTACCAGCTGAGTTAAACTTTTAAACACACCTTCCCGTATGTCAGACCGCATCAAGGTAAGATCTGCCCAGAATTCTCGGTAAGTGTGCATGATGTAAACGGTACATTCTCCAGGTAAGAAAAGCGTATCTGTTCACCTTGTATTGTTTAGGGGTGGTCTATAAATGCACCATCATAATCATAAAAAGGGAAATTCAACACCATTTGCATATACATCTTGGCGTTTTAACATATGTGCTCATATCTTTTAACGTCAACCCTTGGTTGTGTGAATTAGTCAGCTGTGGTTTACTAATCCGAATGCAAATTTCTTTTGTAAGATTTTTGTCAGTGTTAAGTTGAGTTAAATCCAGGACATGTATACCAAGTCACGAAGACACAGGCTTAAAGAACAACATGCTGAATTCCACACCACTAATAATGCAATAATATTCTTCTGGGGTTTGAACACACCCTTATTCTCAATTGTACCTTATTGTACGACATAGAATGTATAATGTTGATCTCCTTCATTTTAAGTAAGATTTTATAAAGATTTGTGAAAAGAACATGATATTTATATCACACAAGAGATAAAATTTGCTATATTCATTTCGTGTATGTGCTCATTTTTTAATATCTACACTAAAAAGCATAACCAAATTTCGTGATTGAGAGGTTATTGTAAGTTGATTGAAAAGAAGTATGATTAAGGGAGTACGTGTATGAGGATTGCAGTTTCATGTCAAATATCTTTCATCCATTGGAACGTATTGTTGACGAGAGACAGATAAGAACAGAATAACTTAACAACACATAAGGAATAAAAAATACGAACCCATTATTTGCAATTTAGTAAGTTTGTTAATGAGTAAATCCCATCTGAGAAGGCGTTGATTTGAATCTACATGCATGTGTGTTCATGACTGTGGCCGGCTTTCCGGAGGCGTGTGAATAATGTATCATAATTTACTGTGAAATGATCAATTTTGTCCGAACAAATAATTACTAATGAAAGTTAACTTATCAAAGCAAGGAAATGATTTTAGATGGATAGGTTACTCGTGTTTAAATAGGTAATGGGGCGTTTAATGGGTTAGGATCGGAAAAATGTCACCTGCGAATGATGAAAAGTCGACTTGCAAATCAACGTTTCGTGTGCTTGGTAACGTGTATTTATTGTGAACAATGGTGTAACTCAACATATATAAAGAGTAAAGAATAAGCCAATAGCAGAATTACATTGATATAAAGTTGTATTCGTTGTTGACTTTTATAATTTAAAATCTGAAAATAATAATCACTTTCGTTATGATAGGTTGAGAATCCTCGAGATCACTTTTAGTATTAGTTTAGTGTATGATATAAAATACCATACCGTGCCGTTTTGATATTGATAAAAAACCAATCGCACGTACACATGAAGTCCCTGAAATCAGATCCGTATACATTAAGCTTAAAATGGTGCAATTTAAATAGTTGGCATGTCTCCGACACTCCTACAGAGCGAATACCGCAGTGGCCAAATACCACAGTAACAGATATGACCCGCGTTAAATATAAGTTTATTCAAATTCTGCGGAGGATAAGTTGTTTCAGACTACATATTGATGACCCTACGGGGGCTGGCTTGGAGATAAACAGATGAAAACAATCTCATGTTACTAATTAAGTTAGCAGATTAGTTGTGAGGGGATACAGTGGCGGAAGGTTAACGTACTTCAGTGTGGTGCAATGGGCTCTAATGGTGTATAGCGTATTTCATCTTTTAATAATCACTTGATGAAAGCATTCTATCAAAGAGTTGGCCGGTATCTCCATCATACGGTAACCTATCAAAGTTCTGAACCTCGTAGAATACGAAATATGGTATATTTCAATTAATTCAATTAGGCCTAATATAAAACACGCTGGTATACTTTTAACTCCCACAACTGTAGAAGGGAAATGTTACAATAGCAACATAAATAATAATTAGTGTTTAACAAGTATTCTAAGGCTTATGTTAAGCACATCGTATGAACTATTATTGTTTGCCGTTGATACCCCAGACAATCTCATTCA
Organism: Steromphala cineraria; assembly: GCA_916613615.1. NCBI lineage: Eukaryota > Metazoa > Mollusca > Gastropoda > Trochida > Trochidae > Steromphala > Steromphala cineraria. The sequence goes on along the minus strand of OU744720.1, from coordinate 72,075,411 downwards.
AATCAGATCGAAACTTTCACTCCTACGTCGCTAAGTTTCGATCTGATTTGAATGAGATTGTATCCCAGACCGACTGTTCACATCAACTCCAAACTTACTTACTACAACTCATACTACCACTAAGTGCAGCGAGATCACGATCATTGCTTATGCATGCAACATACCCTGCAAGTCTAAAACGTTTGATAGGTCAAAGTGTTCTAAACATGATAATGATATAATGATTGACGCAATAATGGACATCTAAACACTTTAATTCGAGGGAACATACCCACATACATCCTTTTACATATTAAATAGGTGCATTTATACGTGCAATTCTTAAATGACTATATATATATATCCCAAAACAATAAAGAACATTTTTTCCTTAAAATATACTTTCTTATTTGATATAAGAGAACAAGGTTTGGAATTAATCCCCTTTTTTTCAACGGTCTTATTTCCGTTTAGAATCCAAAGCATTACCGATAAGTAACATCGGGTATATAAGATAAATACTGCTTGTCTTCTAACAATTACTCATTACATCAAATTCAACATATATGATTGGCTACAGTTTACGTCATGATATTAATCTATTAAAACAACTAATGCTTCTTCAAGCATTGATATTCATGGAAAATATAAAATCAAAGATTATTTACGTTTTCGTTTGTACTTTAATTTTAACAAAAGCTATTTTATACATGACTTTACATATCAACTTAAAAGTAAATCAACAAAAAAGTTAACATCTTTATTGCAATATACCCTAAAGTCTACACAGAACATCAATAAGATTTATGTGTACACATGTCTCCTTCTAATTCCTGCTTCTGAAGCAAAGAAACCAAACAGAAGACGTTGTTTAAAGTATTGCACTTCTGTTCACGCTAATTCTCTTCCCCACAAACTTCACTACTTCAACTGTTCAACATGTGGTGCAAATTAAGCCTTCAAATGAAGATCTCTGTCGTTTTCTAAGAACGCTCCGTGTTAAAATTAGAAAAAGAAATGAAGTGAAGAATTTGGAGCTTTTCCTGAACCGGATATTTGGGTTCATTAAGATTGTAACTTCTCAATGGTTCCTCCCACTTGGGAACGCTTCCTGTCTGTATTTGTGTTAAATAAAGTCCCAAAAAATTCTGGTGCATTGGTTTTATGGCCAATGAAACTGCCGGTTGGTGAAATTAATGCAGAACAATTTGTATACCGCTTCTTCAAATACTGCTTCAACTATTGCTGCTCCTTCTATTTCTACTGCTATTGCTGCTGTGGGAATAAAACTACATTTGTAGTATTTTTAAAGCATTTTATCGCATACACCTCAATATATTCTTTATCATAGCACGGACAATATCTCTCTATATCATCCTCCCCTGCTTAGATAGTAAGCGATATAAACTACCTGTGTGATGTTCAGTTAATTTAGATTGGAAACCGGGTACCCTATACTACTACTACTACTACTACTACTCATATTTCTACTGCTACTGCTACTACTGCTACTACTACTTCTGCTACTGCTACTACTGCTACTACTACTACTGCTGCTACTGCTACTGCTACTACTCTACTACTACTACTACTACTGCTACTGCTGCTACTGCTGCTACTGCTGCTACTACTACTATTACTACTACTACTGCTGCTGCTGCTACTACTACTACTACTGCTGCTACTACTACTACTGCTGCTACTGCTACTGCTACTACTCTACTACTACTACTGCTACTACTGCTACTACTACTACTGCTACTGCTACTACTCTACTACTACTACTACTGCTACTGCTGCTACTACTACTATTACTACTACTACTGCTGCTGCTACTACTACTACTACTACTACCACTGATACTACTACCACTACAACTTCAAACTGCTCATATAAGAAAACAGCTTCTGTACAGTTACAAATTTACAGTTCTGATAATCGATGAATTATCAATATTAACATCAATATTAATATTCACCTCTGGTTTATATACGCAACATATACATTTCAATTTTTTGTTCCTTTACATAAAATGAAATCGTCTTAAACATTGAAACTACTTGGAATGTAAAGTGTGCAGAAGTTTTGCCCATGATAACGTAGATGCTGTTTCTACACAACTAAATAACGGATGCTCGATGATACCTATGTATTTATATCCCAGTCACCTTCTTAAAGCCAAAGGGTGATCGCAATTACCTATGATAACCATATAAGAGTGTATATTAGGATTGACCTTGTCACTAATGTGCTTCGTATCCATCAATACAAAACAGGTATTCACACGCGTTTGAGGAGTTATTTGAGAGCATTTTACGGGAACTTCAAGAAGTTTCGAAAACATGGTTTTCATCGGAACTCAATTTTCTGTACACGTTGATGCGATGTAGTCGTATTTAGGGCAATAACCCTCTTCCATTATTGAGACCTAAATACCTTAATGATAGGGATATCATTTACACAACCACTGAGGTACTGCACGTACGATCTCAATTGATGGATAGCAAGAAGGCGAGAACAGAATATTATTTTCTTGCCAGTGTAACGTAATCTTAATTCGATATTGCTATAATTGTCATTTCAATATTGAATATAATAGCAGTTTAAATGTAGATAAATTGTCAATACCTTATGTTATACATACATTAAGTGTCAATCTATTTACTTTCTTTGATTATTCTACATTTGTATTGAAAAGGGACGTATTTTTGTTTAGGTTTATAGAAACCGTCTTCGGCTTATAATGAACCGTTTTATTGCATGCTAAAAGACAGATTACAATGCCATTGCTATCCCTGATAATAACCTCTATCGATAAGTCTGGATGAAGGTCGAACGTATCAACGTTTATGATGGAAATGGGATATACAACATTGGAAAGACAGGCACAAATGGTCCGATGTGATGGTGGTATATAAGCAAAAGGAATTAGATACTGATAAATCAGCAAAAACATGTTAAAAGGAAAGACCACTATTGGAGCCTTATTCAAAGATTTTATTACTTAGTCTTAATTAATTCTAAGCATACATACATTGACCTTTACATTTGAATTAATGATTTATAAATGATTAATAAATCTGCAAAAAAATAAATTTCACTTATCATTTTATCAATCTAGAAAATGACAATATGTAATTTCACCAAAGAGGAAAGACTATTTACACAATACAACACAAAGCAATTTCTACCATAATCGTTTACCGAAAAAATTTGTCGTCTGTAATGAATATGAAACATATAAAAAACAGTAATCAAATACGCTATCATATAGGGTAATAAATAGGGTAAATGCTTTATGTTCATGATATATAAGTCACTCTGATCAATAAATACATAGGGAATCATTTAAATGCTTATACCTTTTCCGTCACCTTTCTACAACCTTGAATGTACACGCTATAATGAAATTAAGACAGCCTGACAGACTTAGATAGTCTGTCAGCCAGACCCTAAAATAAAATGCAAAGCCTAAGCAAGTCTATAATAAGACTTGAGAGCTAAATTTTAGGAAATGAAGAAATTTCAGTCTCCTTTTCATCCTTTGTTTCCAATTTTTTTTATTCGGAGTTTTATTGTTAGACTATATAAGACTTAGACATAGTTTCGAATCCCTAACGCTGAGGCTTAACATAAAAAATTCGTATTCTACCAAAATTAATCCAATGAAACCGTCTACATAATGGATAGTTTCAAACAAATACTAAAATATATATCTAAAGCTTATACAAGACTATGTCAACAATGACCTAGCGCAATGACGATCGAGCATATATATATAAGCGTAATCATATAAATATATGTCAGCCCAAAGCATAAGAGAACACATAAGGCTGATAAAGACGTCTGGTTGTGTACAGAAAGCTACCCTCATTATATACACACGACCCGTTGCTTCAGATAATATGCGAATTGTAGTGAACGTATAATGTCAAATAGTCTTACAGTGTGTCTTGGATTCGGGTTGCGTGCACTGGGTATGTTAGTCTGTGTCAGGACCCTAGCACCAGTTTTATAAGTTGGGGGGCAAGGAATTTCTAATTATTTACCCAAGCAGGGGCATGTCGAGGTATTTATTTTATATATATATTTCAT